>BSBN01001859.1:3004544-4501817 GCA_027924645.1 Cunninghamia lanceolata | reverse complement strand
GAGACAGAGACAGAGACAGAGACAGAGACAGAGACAGAGAGAGAGAGAGAGAGAGAGAGAGAGAGAGAGAGAGAGAGAGAGAGAGAGAGAGAGAGAGAGAGAGAGAGAGAGAGAGAGAGAGAGAGAGAGAGAGAGAGAGAGAGAGAGAGAGAGAGAGAGAGAGAGAGAGAGAGAGAGAGAAGAGAGAGAGAGAGAGAGAGAGAGAGAGAGAGAGAGAGAGAGAGAGAGAGAGAGAGAGAGAGAGAGAGAGAGAGACAGAGACAGAGACAGAGAGACAGAGACAGAGACAGAGACAGAGAGACAGAGACAGAGACAGAGACAGAGAGAGACAGAGACAGAGACAGAGACAGAGACAGAGACAGAGACAGAGACAGAGACAGAGACAGAGACAGAGACAGAGACAGAGACAGAGACAGACACAGAGACAGAGAGACAGAGAGACAGAGAGACAGAGAGACAGAGACAGAGACAGAGACAGACAGAGACAGACAGAGAGAGAGACAGACAGAGAGACAGACAGGAGAGAGACAGACAGAGACAGAGAGACAGAGACAGAGACAAACAGAGACAGAGACAGAGATAGAGAGATAGAGAGAGAGAGACAGAGATAGAGAGACCAGAGACAGAGACAGAGACAGAGACAGAGACAGAGAGAGACAGAGAGACAGAGAGAGACAAAGAGAGAGACAGAGAGACAGAGACAGATAGAGACAGAGACAGAGACAGAGACAGAGACAGAGACAGAGATAGAGAGAGAGACAGAGAGAGAGAGACAGAAAGAGAGATAGAGAGAGACAGAGAGAGAGACAGGAGAGACAGAGAGAGAGACAGAGAGAGACAGACAGAGAGACAGAGACAGAGACAGAGACAGAGACAAAGACAGAGACAGAGAGACAGAGAGACAGACAGAGACAGAGAGACAGACAGAGACAGAGACAGAGACAGAGACAGACAGAGACACAGAGAGAGAGAGAGAGAGAGAGAGAGAGAGAGAGAGAGTTGGGGGTTTAGTATTAAACCACTCCCCTCGCCTTTTTTAATATAGTGTGCTTATATATTTTTTCCTTTGACAAAATACAAATTTTGGAGCACTAATATTTTTAATATATTTTTTCCCTTCTCTATAGGTATTTGCCAGTTTTCCACTAGGGTTGTTCCTTGGATGGATTTTGAAAAAATGGCATGCATCTATGTCATATGACATAGAATGCACACCAATCTTGAGGTCTTGATATCAATCCCATATCATCTACAATTTCAAACAAATCAAAAGTTTTTCCCCTTCAAATTTAATATTTATAGACAATTAAGAATTCTCAATCTAAAATTATAGCATGTCTAAATTTAATTTAATCCATTTGAACTCCAAACCATGCAAAGGTGTGAAATTATAAAAGTAATCAAAATACATGATTTAAGTGGTGGCGACTCTTGATCAATCTTTGTATCATGTGACATCCCATGAAAGGATACATGATGGTAGGCTAGATAACAAATAAACATGATGTAGGTATATGTGCAAGAGAATGCCTATTAAAAGTAGGTGTAAAGATGTGAAATATGAGGTTCATTAAAAACAAACATACATGCTTCAAATAATATGCATAGGTGGTGACTAATCACATGTAATTGAATCCAGGTGTGGTGCATAGACAAGAATCTAAAAAGGATATGCCTACAAATAGAGACAACACACCAAACATGGAAGCACACACATTTGAAGTAGCTATGTTGTATTTAGTTTTGGTGTTGTGTTAATGGAGCTTCTTACAGGAAGGCAGGCACTAGATGAAAATGTGCCCGAGGAGAGCATGCATTTTGGTATAATGGTTCCATCGAATGAACTCAGACAAGGAATCATTCTTGAAGGCAATAGATCGAGTTCTGAAAGTGACAGATGAAACTTTTGAAAGTATACATTGCACTATTGCAGAACTAGCAGGTCATTACACTGCACGAGAGCCCTATCAACGTCCTGATATGGGCCATGCTGTCAATGTTTTGGCACCTTTCGTTGAGAAATGGAAACCAATAGATCTAGAGAATGATGAATATGGGGGAATTGATTTTGACATGACCCTTCCTTAGGGCTTTAAAGAAATGGCAAGAATTTGAAGATACAAGTATGAGTATGAGTGGAACAGATGATAGCAAGGGTAGTCTTCCAACACGGCCAACTGGTTTGCCGAATCTTTCACATCTGCAGATGGATGCTAAAACTAGTTGCAACAGTCTGAAATTAAACTGGTAAAAATCATGTATAGGGTAATATGCCTTCTGTTAATCTTGGCATACTATAGAAGCAACTCTATCTATGTAGGTGGGGATTTGCATATATCTTTCTGGCTTTTTCTTTTTAAATGAATAATATTACTGGGATATCTCTATACATGACCAAATCCAAATGTATCTTTTTGTAGTTTTTAGAGCTTACTAATGCTTATTTTATTGTCTTAGCTACCCTATCTCTAAGGGCAATGCGGGGGTTCTACTAAAAATATGGATATTTCTATGAGTTCTGAGGTGGTGGGGAATGCCTATGTAAGAAGGTAGAGCCTCTCTGTCACAACAAGAATAGGGAATGTAGTTAATCCATATTAATTTTAGGTCATTCTAATATCACAACCCTTGCCACTTTGTACATGATCTTGATACCATGCAAAACTATTTCAAATGTTTTATTTCTTGAATGAATACTAAGACTTGAGATTTTAAGGATAGTTGATGTTTTATCACTCCCCTCTTAGATGGTGCATTAATACACCTTACATTCCATTGGAAGGTTTTCATTTTCCATGTTGAGGGTTATTCCTCCTAGTTAGGCAGTTTGAGATTTGTCACAATCAAGACATCTAAGTAGATTACCATCCAGACCTCAGCGGTAGAGGGTGTCAGCTATAATGGTATAACGAGATGTTTGGCAGATAAAGGGTTCGGCGTTGGGTTGTTGGATAAGTCAGCTGGTAAGGTGTTATCCTTGAGGTAAGTGTAAATTTTACCATACAAAGGTGAATCAAATCCTACTAGGAGGCAAATAGATTGTGTTTCAGGGATATCATAAGCTGGTTGTGTGACTGGCTCCACCAAGAACTCAAAATGTGACTTATTCTCTAGTATATCGAGAAGCAAGGCGATGGTTTCCATGGCATCTACTACTTTGTTCTCTATGCGAGGAATCTACTCAAAGGTGATTATCACAAAGTATCCTTTAAAGTCATCTACCATACGCTTGTATGGTATTAGCTTGTCATCTTTCATCTAATAGTCATCATTTACTTGATTGATGACGAGTTGCGAATCTCCATAGACATGTAGCTCTTTCACTTTCCACTTTGCTGCCATCTTAAGACCAATAACTAAGGCCTCATACTCTGCTATGTTGTTTGTGCAAGGAAAAAGTAGACAATAAGACTTAGGTATTGTGTCACCTTGAGGAGTGACTAATAAGATTCATGCCCCTGATCCATGGTTTGTATAAGACCCATCAAAGTAGAGCTTCCATGAATGTGTTGTGACACTAAAAATTGATTCATCGGGAAACTCAAATGTCATTGGAGTAGTATCTTGCAATGGTGCCTTAGCCAACTGATCTACGATGATTTGACCTTTGATAGCTTTCCTTTCCACATATTCTATGTCATACTCAGTTAGTAGCATTACCCATTTAGCTAGGTGGCCTGTTAGAGCTGCTTTGCTTAACAAGTATTTTAATGGATGATCTTTGCAATTAGCTTGATGGAATGTGCAAGCATGTAATGGCATAGTTTTTGGGAAGCAAAAACCACAGCAAGACAAGATCTTTCAATTTGAGAATATTGTAATTCATACCCAACCAATGTGTGACTAATGTAGTAGATGGGCCCGTTCCTTGCCTTCATAGTCTTGTTGTGCTAAAAGGGCTCCAAGAGCTATTGGTGTTGCAGATATGTAAAGATATAGTGGCTTGGCCTTGGATAGGTGGCATCAAGATAGGTGGATTCATGAGATACTCCTTCAATTTGTGAAATCCATCTTCACACTTCTCATCCCATCTAAATAGAATGTTCTTATGCAAGAGATGAGTGAAAGGTTGACACTTGTCTTCCAGTTGTGAGATAAACTAATAGATTGCCTATAATTTTCCCTGTAAAGGACTGTAGTTGGGTGATGTTCTTTGGTGGTGGCATTTCCACGATAGCTTTTACCTTTGCAGGATCTACCTCAATCCCATTGGCTAATACTATGAAACCCAAGAGTTTGCCCAGAGGTGACTCCAAACACACACTTTTTTGGATTCAATTGGACCTTGAATTGTTCTAGCCGCTGAAAGATTTTCTCTAGGACATCTAAGTGAGATTCCCTTGTAAGTGACTTGGCAAGGATGTCATCTACATAGTCTTCCATTGTGACGTGCATCATGGTGTGGAAGATAGTAGTCATTGTCCTTTGGTATGTTTCTCCTGCGTTCTTCAACCCAAATGGCATGACATTCCAGCAGAAGGTACCCCATGGACATGTGACAGCCGTCTTATGCTAATCCTTTGACGTTATTCTGATTTGGTTGTATCCAGAGAAACCATCCATAAGAGAGAGTATAGTGTGTCTAGCTGTCAAGTCTACGATGATGTCAATGTTGGGCAATGGGAAATCATCTTTGCGACAGGGCCTTGTTGAGATCTCAGAAGTCATTACACAATTTGACTCTTCCATCAGGTTTTGATACTGGTACAATGTTTGATACCCACTCTAGATAATCAATTGCTCTGATGAACCCACAATCTAGTAGCTTCTTTAGTTCTTCTTTGACTAGCAATGCGATATGTGGATGCATTTTCCTAAGTTTTTGTTTGACAGGTTTGACTCCAAGATCTAGTGGTAGATGGTGCAAGATCAAGTTTGGATCTAACCCGGGCATATCTGCATAGGACCAAGCAAAGTTGACATGTTTCCTTTTGAAGAAGGGCACAAATTTTGTCTTTTTTCTATCAGAGATAGAGACTTGGCAAAGTGTATGATCTTTAGATTGCCTTTTGTGCTGATGTCAACAGGTTCTATAGGTTCTACCACAATTTGTGACTTCTCCTGATACATGTTGTTGGGGAGAGTGTTAAGCTTTCCATCGTCTAGTGTCTCATAGAGGTTTTCACCATCAGATGTGTCCTTTATTTTTACTTTTTTGGGATCTGACACTGCCGCAGTGCGATTTTCACCATCAGATCCATGTTTGATTTTTATATTTTTGTGACTAGAAGGCTTGGCACCCTCTCCAAAATAAGCTATGGTATTGAGTTCTATGGTGAAGCCAGCTTTATGATCTCCTGCAGGTAGGTGGTCTCTAAGTTCCATGTAATCAATGTAGGCATCATCATTCTAGAACATGTCTAGTTGGGGGGTTCCTTGTAGATAACAATCGATAAGCTCGGGATGTAATAGGGGGAGGGGATCGATAGGTTGATCTGATTCTGTGGATGTGATGGTAAGGATGGATATATGATCAGGATTGGGAGTGATAGGAATAAGATCTATGATGGTACTCTCTTCAAGATTATCTATCTTGTTAGAACTTTGACCTTCCTCGTAAGTTGTTCTCTCCGGAATGGGCGAATCACACTCTCCTGGTCTATGCCTTAGAGTTTGTCCCTCACGGTAGGGACTATAGGTGTGAATGATATCAATTCCTTTGTCTTCATAGGAATGTTCTGAAAGGTTATCCCATTCATACTCATTAGAGTCTGTGTCACTATCCTCTTGAAGGTTATGGATCTTTTCCACAAAACAAGTAGTAGCCTTAGCTTTGCCTTTGCCATTGTCTTTGTATCCTAGCCCTCTTGTGTCTCGGGCTGATGAGGATGAAGAGGGTTGAATGGGTTTAGTTATTCTTTCTTTTCTCAAGCTGATGGGACCCTGTCCTTCATAGCCCATTCTGTGTAAGATAGATTGACCATGCCCATAGATTTATGTTGGGAGCTTTGGTTGTTTGTTTTGCGGTGTTTCATCTTCATCTATGTAGAGCCATTGCAGGACATCTCTTTCCTCACTTTCATCAGATAGGGTGCCCCATTTGACAAAGGGAGCTTTGGGAGATTCAGGAGGAGCGTGTTGTTCTCAAAATCAGCTATGCTTGTTTTTGTAGACAACCCCCACGAAACTTGTCTGTTTCGTGATCTACACTCTAAGGTCACAAATCGAGATGAGATTATCTTGATCCCATGCAAAGTCATTTGACATTCTAAACTAGTTTGCAACATCTCCTCCAATCAGTTTCTTGATATTCGCAAAGATCGTTTAAGTTGTAAATTGATTAAAATGTCAATTTTTAGCCATTTTCAAGAGTTAGTAAATTTTTGAGTTTTGATATGTAATGGCGGCATTTTTTGCCGCTCTTACATGTCTTTAAGTTTTTTTTGTTGCATATGTAATGACGGAGTTTTTTGCCACTCTTACATATGTTTCTCTTTGCATATGTAAAGGCAGCACTTTTTGCCGCCGTTACATATTTCTCCAAATTTTATATGCACTGTCGGCGAATAACACCGCCTTTGTATGTTTGATGACACATGTGTGGGGTCGGCCGATTTTGCCACCCGAGCAAAGATTCTCAGGATCTCAAACTAGGAGTGCCATTAATGGCCACTCGTGCCACTCATTAAATGTTTGTTTTTGAGTTTTAAATATACCTTTGGCCGTTCTTTTTGTTATTTCATTCCTCCTGGTTTTTCTCTGGACTCCCTCACATCACTCGATCGCACTGTCCAAGGGTTCAACCCAATTCGCCACCATCAAACCTAGGGTTTCAAACGTTTGGACAGGTAAATCTTCTAGCCATTTTCTTTTTCTTTCCTAGGGTTTTCATCAGCTTGAATGGCTTTTCTTTATTTTAATTTTGTTATATGTTTTTGTTGAAAGATTGTTTTCTTAAAATGTTATGGTCATTTTTGTTTAATCTTGGGTCATTTCGTTGCGTCGAATATGTTTTTAGACCGGACCAATATTGGTGCCCTAAGTTTTATCGTATGAAGGTCAGCGGTTTCACCTCTCAAACCTTTTAATACTTACCAAATACCAAAGTGTATGGGCGGCGAATTTCACTGCCCTTACATGACAATCTCGTAACCCTTCCATTGTGCAGTGTCACCGAAATCTTCTGCCCTTCCCTTAGGTTACCTTGTAACAGGTGATATGCATCATCGGCGAACTTTGTTGATCGAACATCACGAAGACCTTGCGATCCAACCTCACATACGAAGTCGGTGAAATTCGCTGCTTGTGTGTGTTTTCAAGGATTTTTGAATGGAGGTGTATGGGCGGCAAATTTCTCCGCCCTTACATGAAGATTTTTCAGTTTCAATCACATGCAATGTCGGCGTAAAATACCGCTCGAACCCCAAACTTTGCAAAACCTTTGTTACCTGCGATAGTGGTAAATTTCGCCGCTCCGACACAATGTAACTCTTACCACATGCAGTGGCTGCAAATTTTGCCGCCAATGTATATACAAAAAATCCCTCATATGCAAGGGTGGCAAATTTTGCCGCCCATGCAAACATTCTCCCAAATTTTGCTGACTCTGGGAAATTTCCAGTTTTGATTTTTTGAGCCCGCTTTCCTCTAATTTTTGGCCTGCTCGCATTGTAGCCCTTTTTCAAGTGCGTCTCATAGTCATGATCGTTGACATGCAATTTTCCCAGATTGCCAGTATTTCTCCTAATTGCATGATCATGACTTTTTGCTGTAGTTTCTTTGTGGATCTTCGTTCTTCATCAACGTCCTGACGCGTGTGGTGTGTGTGTGTTGTGATATGATTTGATCTGATGATTTGACGCGAGTGAAATACACAAAACACACAGATATAACAGATGTGTGTGAATGTGTTGTGATTGTGATTGTTCAACGTCTACTGGTGATAGCTCGTTCAAATGACTGAGTTGTCCCTGAAGAAATCAAAAGCAATGAAGTACAAATATCAAGGTGTTTTCCCAATCACCTCAGTCACTTCTAATGTTGATGACATTAGAGATATAGAGATTGGCCATGTGGCTATAGCTGAGTTTGTAGAAAGAACCAAGTCGAGCAACCCCAGTGCAGCAATGAAGAAAATAATTGACAGTAATATTCATCTGGTGTCATCTTTCCTAGTGGCAGCTCACAACACAGAATTTGTTCTTCAGTGTGCTCATTTCTACAATAAAGATATTAGAGTTGTGGTGGACGCTAGTGGAAATGTGATAATCAAGTTGGATTCTGAGTTCATTGACAAAGTGTTCATGTGTCCTCCTGCTACAGAAGTGTTGAAGCTTGATTTTGTTGAAGCACAAAAGGAATATGACAAAAACCCGGAGAAGGCAAAGAAAGTAATCAACAATAAATGGTTGAAGATTACGAGGTCAAATTTGTCAATGTGGCCACGTAGTTTCCCTCGAAGTGAATTTGTAGAGGAAGTTGGTGACCTGATTACTCTCCTCAGCAGGATAAGAGGTTTGTCTTCCTCTTCACAGTTTCATGAATGGATGTATCCTTTCATTAAGGTCATACTCCAGGGTAAGCAAATCATTTTCTAGGGTGAACAAATTAGTAACGCTTTGCATGAACAACTGACGAAGGTGTCCACTACCTTCAAGTTCTACATGACCTCCTATCTGGTGTACATTGCAGCCTCTATGAGGATTTTCCTAGGTTTGACATCAGAAGGGGATAGGAGGGTAATCCTAGTGTACCAATACTATTCTCAGTTAACATTGAAGGGTTCTATTCATCATTTCAGAAGAGTGAATGATGCGTTCTTTGCAGTATTCCTTTGTCTTTTTGATCCCCAACTGGAACAAAGAAGAGTGTCATATGAGGCATGGACAGTGGTAAATGATTTTGGGTGTATGTTCTTGCAATTTCCTTCTTTTTCATACTTGAGGGTTGGATTTTTCCAAGGTTTCCAAGATTCCCTTCAGACAAACTAGTCTTAATGGAGTTGTGTAGACAAATGATTGTCGTGCATAACAAACAAATGGAACTCAAGAAGCCCGGTTTCAGATTCCCAGTTGAAATTGGCAGATATTCAGTATTGACTGCTGCAAAGGGAAGGGTCATGGAAACTGAGATGCAGTTGGTCACCATGAAACAATTCAAGAGGAGACCAAAGTTTGACTACAGGGGCGTGAAGAACAAAATCAAAAGGAAAGCTCAATTTCATGAACCCATGGTTGAAGATGTTTGGGTAGATCTGAGAATAGAGGAAGATATCAGGAAACTGGACTACAGTAGGTTGTCCCTTGAATAGACTGAATATCTGGGACTTTTTAATATTCCAGAAGATCTAGTGGATGATGGGGAGTTGGTTGATGACAAATATAATATTGAACAGGTTGCTAATACCCCTCTCCCTCCAATCCAATGGTCCCAAAAGGAGTTGACCTCTTTGAGAAAAAGATTTGAGCCTATATTGGCTAACACCAATAACTGGCTGGCAGATAAAGGAATTACTTTGAAAGAATTCCTCACCGGATCAGAAACTAAGGTTCAAGAGCAAACTGGTAAAAAGGTGGAAAACAAGACGAAGAACAAGAGTAATGTTCCCTCATCCTCTAAAACACATAAACGTAAAATCATATTTGTGACGAAGAAATCAAAAGCTGTGGAGGAAGAACCTAAAATAAAAGATATGGAAGCTGAGGAGCCAGCCACTGAAGAGATGGATGTTGAAGATAGGACTACAGATCAACAAGATGAGGAGGCTTTGTCTCCATAGGAAAATACACAACAAGAAACGGGAGTCTCATCCCCTTTGCTTGATACACCATTGCAGCTCCTGTGTCTGTTTCCCCTATTGATATTCCCTCTTATGAATCTCCCTCTCCTAAAATAATTTTTGATAATCCTCAAAACACTTTTGAAGATGTTCTCTGTTTTTCAGGGTCTATTCCTAGTTTGTCTTCTTCATCTTTTGATATTGGGGATGCCTCTATTTTTTATCATTTTGTAATGAATACTGAGCAAGTCTCTAGTGTAAATGTAACAGGTGCAGTTTTCACTAACACTCCACCTATTGTTTCTACTACCAGTACAAGTACAGTTCTGGGAACACCAGCGATGGGAATGGATCCCAATGTGAGTACTTCTCTGCTTCCACCTTGGTTATCATCTTACACACCAAAAAGGAAAAAATAAGCCATCTCCCCAGATGACTTTGATTTCAATAAGTTGGTGCCTGCAAAGCCCAAGGCCCCGAAGAAACCAAAGATTCTTTCAAGAATGCTTGAGGATAAGGGACATAAATTTTTGGAGATTGCCAAACCTCCACAAGATGCAACCATGGAGAATTTTGATATGAATGATTACTCTATCTCTAGAGTTGAATTGGGCAAGATAACTCATGAAAGCACCAAGAATGATATGCAGTCAGCCATGGACATCCTAATTCAGAAATTTGACATGGAGAAAGAAATGAAAGATCACTACAAAGCAATGGTAGAACAGTTGACTGCAGTGGTAAGGAAAATCACTCTGAATTCAGAAGCAGTAACTCCTAAAGCCATTTCTGTAGAAGACCTTGTTATTCAGAAAGTAGAAAGGACTCACCTCAAAGGAAAAGTGCTTGAAGAGTACCTAGACAGGATGCACACACAGGGAATATCTCTGCTCACAGAACTATCTGAGAAGACAGATAAAATGGGTAAAATAAGAGCAGAGCTTGATGACCTCATTGATGCTATTTCTCAAGATATTGAACGCACAGAGAAGAATCATGATAAATGGGCAGAAATGAGGAAATTGAAAATAAGCACCCTAATATCAATTGGTGCCATCTCTAATAGGGCTTCTTATATAGAAACAAAGGAGGCATTGATGTACAGGAGAAGTATGCTTAGAAATTTGATCAATGATCTTAGAGCTGCAAAAGAAATTAGTGAACAAAGTGATGTCAGCCTTTTACATAAATTGGAGGAGTTGCCTTGTAAGCTTGTGTCACAGAAAAACCATTTTCTCTCTACAAAAGAAATGGTTTGGGAATTTGAAGATATGTTCCAGAAAGAGTTTGAAGATAAAACATTTTCCATGACTTCTGTGGACAATATTTTGGACAACCAGTTAACTTTGGATAATCTGAAAACCAAGTTAACTGGTAATGCAAAATTAGTCACTATAGTGAGAGATGCCATAGTGAGAGCCAAGATGATCTTTAGGAACACGGTTAACCCAGATAGCATTGGGATGCAAGCGGCTTTCACTATGTATGATGGTCACATGAGGAAAAGTGGCGACACAAATTGAAGCAATTTTTCCTTAGTTTATTTTCTATTTTTCAGATGTACTTTCAAAACAATTTTGGACATTTTTACATGTACTTTTTTCATATGTAATTACATGTAAAAATATAGGAAGTCCCAAGTCAATAAGGACTCCTATTTTTGAATAAGTCAAAGTAGTTAGGTTTTTTCCTAAATTTTCTCAAGGCCTCTCCCTATAAATAAAGAGGGCCTCTTTTGTAAATATTATCTTTTATCTATTGCAAGAAAACTCTAGCGAATTGAAAAGAAAATCAAGACTTTGTGCTTCTTTGTGAGAATCAATTATCAAATATTTATCAATACAAGAAAGCAAGTTCAATTCCAATCTTTGTCTTGGGATTATTTGTTTTATGATAGAACTGTTCTTATGTCTTTGCTATCATATTATCTTTGATAAGTAATTGAAGTGTGAGTTTATTTCAAGTGATTAAGGAGTATTCTAAATCTGATTTCAATAGACTTTGAGCTATAAAATCATTTGTGAGGATTGTGTTTATGTTCGTGAGGATAAAACAACTTGAAGGCTTTGTGCCGCAAGTTGTTATATTCAATCTACTTTTATCATCTTGGAGAAGAGTGAAGACTTTGGGCTAATTCAACTTCAAATAGTTCTATTTGCAATTAGTAAGTAGGCAACAGAAAACTTTGTGTTTCTGTGGGTTTATAAAAGTTCATAAGTTCTTTATTATCATCTTGAAGTATAAGCATCTATTCTGAAAAAAGAGAATAAGATGAAATGGAACCACCACAAATATAGTGTTTAGTGTACATAAATTTCATAAGTTATTTGTTCATTATAGTTAAACAATCAGAGGGAACCTCCCCTTGCTGAGAGGAGAGACTTTGTCTCATCATAGTTGTGGCCGATATACCCATTTTGCCGTTAGTGAGTTAACGACAAAATATTCACCCAACAATTTTTTGGCGACTCTACTGGGGAAGGAATGCACAACTTGAAGCCTCACACTCTGAGTTGAAGCATTTTTAGTTCTTTTCCATTTGTTGCAAAATTGTGTTGAGCATACTACATTCTGGTAGATTCACGATATACCATAAGCAAGAGAGCTCAAGGTATTATTGATGCAGCAAAATAATTGATGCAGCAAAATAATTTTTGGACTCTTGCCCCCACGATCTCGTCTTCAACATACCAGGAGTTTTCCTCCTACCAACGCCAGGTCCCCAATACCAGGTGAAACTTCTAGTTCTAGTGCTAGCAGAGTTTTGTCTATTCATACTTCACAAAGATTTGTTATCCTGCCTTTTAATCAGCGCGTCATGGCAGCCCAAGGCCCTTGGGGTAACACTTTTGGTCCTCTAAATTTAACCCCACCATTGCACGAACTACCTCGTAGTTCAAGAAAGAATTTCCCCAAATTCTACAGTGATGGGAAGGTTCATCCTGATGAACACATTGCAGCTTTCTGCATAGCTTGTAGTGTGATAAGTGTTGAGCACGAAGATGTAGCTATACAACTTTTTGTAGAAACACTACAAGGTGTTGCTGCAGACTGGTTTTATCATCTTCCAACTCAGACCATAACAAACTGGAATACTCTCAAAACTAGGTTCGAAGCCAGGTTTAAACCTATGGAAGATGCACATGCATTGTTGGCGCAATGAACACAAATGAAAAAAGAACCTCATGAACCTATGCGAGACTTCATCGCTAAGTTCAATAAGTTGAGAAACAGGATTCCCGCCACTGCTAAGCCAACAGCGGAGAATCTTAAGTGTTTCTTTATCAATACACAACTTCCTGAGGTGAGTTTTCTGTTAAGGCGAGCCGGTCCTGCAGATCTTGCTGCAGCTCAGATTTTGGCTACTGAAGTGGAAGACGATCTTATCCTTGCAGGTAAGATAAGAAGAGATTCTAACAAAAATAAAAGTTCCTTTTCTGCTGAGAATTCTTCCAGAAGCACCACGGACCCTATGGTGCAAAAGCTAGCAAATGAATTGCTAGCTCTGAAGAGACAAATGTCCCAAGGTATGTCTGCCCCTCCTTCTTATCGGGATATACCAAGGAGGACATTTCCAAATAATTCATATCAAGGTAATGCTGCTAGAAATCAAGGACAACACAATTGTCTTCCGCCTACACAGGGGAAACTTGCCATTGGTGCAGCACCGGTCAACTCACCAGTTGGCTATTATGAAGCTGAAAATGAACTTTCTTTCCAACCCGAGTTTGACTATGAAAATGATGCTAATCTCTTCACAGAAGGAGAAGAAGAATTAGCTGGCGACTCTACCATCAGCTTTTTGAATTACCAAGACGAAGCTGAAAAAGGAGGAGAAGTGTGTGAAGGAGCATATGCTGTCTTTAACAGGTCCCAAAATCAGCCAACCCTACAAGCTGATAAAGGAAAGGTGAGAGAAGAATCTCAACCAGTAATTTCAATCGCTAAACGGGGGACTCCGCTACCTTTTCAATCAAAAGACCCAGTGGGTGATAAACAAATAAGTGCCTCTAAAGAATTTGTACCTTCCACTTCTACTCAGACTAGTACTATCTCTACCAAAAATTAGAATGATGGATTTTCTTCCTCCGTTTCTAATTCATTTAAGCAATTTGATATAATAGATCATGCTAGGAAGACTAAGATCCAAATGTCTGAAGTTGAGTATTTACAAGCTAATCCTGAACAATTTGATAGATTAGCTAGATACATCAAAAACAAGACCGTCCCTGTAGGACAAGAGTTTCCAAAAGTTGCTCATGACTCCTCAAAAAGCAAACCACCCAAAATAATCTTGTCACTACTCCCCTTGAAGCCTCTATAAAAATTGAACCTTTCTATGTTTCCCTATTAGTAAATGGTCATAAATTGAGCAATTGCGTAATAGATTCTAGAGCCTCTGATAATGTTATGCCCACTAAAGTAGCAGACGCCCTTGGCCTCACCTTAACCAAAACTTTTGGGAGGTGTTTCTCTATGGAAAATAAGCAAGTTCCACTTTTGGGTCAAATCAAAGATGCCCAATTTGCATTTGCAGCTTTTCCAGATAAGAGAATTAAGATGACAGTCCTATAGCTGATGTTCTAGCTTCTTATGGCATTCTGCTTGGGCGTAATTTCTACAAGGATGTAGGTGGGGAGTTGAATATGGACCTATCTCAAGCAAGGATACCTGTTAAAGGTGTCATGCAGAAGTTGCTTCCTGAGAAGGAGGCAAAATACATTGTTACCCAAAGCTCAAATTTTGTTTGAGTCCTTGGGAATGGGTAATTATTTCCTATCCACCGAAGATGTTTCTAGTTCATCAGATGAGAGTACATCGGGTGATAGCTCAGATATGTCAGATGGAGACTCAGAAGAGTTTTCAGATGAAAGTTTAGGTGAAGGTATAGTAATGCCAAATTCTTCCCTCATCGACGAAGAGGAATCCTCTAATCAAAGAAATTCTAAAAAATCAAATTCTAATGAAGTCTGGATTCTAGAATTTGATGGCAGTTGCTCATCTACCGGTTCTGGAGCCGGAGTGGTTTTGATATCTCCTCAAGGTGATATCTTACCTTTCTCATACAAGTTACAATTTGACAATACCAATAACACCGCCAAATACGAGTCCTTGTTGCTCGGATTGGAAGCTGCTCATGCTAAAGGTGTTAAAATCCTTCATGCTCAAAGGGATGCCGAATTGGTGGTTTGTCAAGTGAGGAATTTGTACCAAACCAAAAATGAAATATTGAGACATTATCGCACTCACAAAACTAGAGATATTCTGGCAGCATAACAGTACTTGTACCAAAAGTTATCTATCTCCCATCCAAGCACCTGTTTATATAGAGTTTACAAGGAAAATATGGAACCTTCTAGAGATGGGCGTCCATCTTGGACTCATGCCCCAAAAACCACACCTAAGGACACTTGTCCAACATCCCATCCCAAAGTGGGCGCCTTGTCCCAAGATAGGTTATGACAGATGCTATTACGCATCTTACAGCTGTCGTAGAATCTGTCATAACTGACAGCACTTACAGCTGTAAGAGAATCTGTCATACACTGACTAAAAATATCATATTCCTCTTACAACATGTCATAACCTCCCTTGACCGCCCAAAGATGCCTTTCTCTCATGCAAAGATACTCATCGACACTTGTCATTAATTAAAAGTCGTTTGAGGTTTTGGGGGCGTTGCCCCCGAGCCCCCGCGAGGACGCTGCCCCTCGACCCTGCCTTGATTCGTGACAGAGAATGCGCCAGGAGCATTGCCCCTGGACCCCACAAGGGGCTACGCCCCTTGACCCCGTCTTGGGGGCACTGCCCCCAAACCCCCATTAATTATTCAAGGGGGAAACCACTGCTACCAAAGTCACCAAAATTTATCCTGCTGTATATACACAAGGTGCTGACTATGCCAACTCAACATGGGATAAATAAATACAACATTAGGAATTTGCAAAGGTTGAAATTAAAGGAAGAATTCAAGAAAGTTTTTTGTTGATTTTTGTCTCTTGATATAATTCCTTAATCTAGGAAATATACTTGCAATAATAGATGCAAATTCTACAATATAATGTCAAGATTGGATAAATTTATAGTTTTCCTATAATGGATGTTTAATCAATGGGCATTAGTTTTAATTATTGAGAAGGTTTTTTTATTAAGATCACTTCCCCATCTTATTGGAGATTAGTTTGGATTCTTCTTTGTATCAATGTCACTTTAAGTTTAAATATGTGGCTTCTCCATTTGTCATTCCATGCCTTTGTCAAGTTCTAGTGGAAAGAAATTTAGTGTTTTAAGGGTACGAAGATGTTCAATTTTAATCAAAATTTTAAGTAGCTAAAAAAATCTTAGAATGGAGTAAGGAGGTGTTTGGAAACATTTATTAGGAAAAGTACATTATAGAAAAGGATGAAAAGAGGATTAATTGGGATATTCGCAAGTTTGTCTTATCAAATGAGCTTTTGGAAAAGGAGGAGGAGATTTTTATTCAATTAGAGTTTTATTGTGCTAAAGAGCAAGAATTCTGGAGACAAAGTTCCCACAAAAATAGGGGAAAAGAGGGAGATAGAAATTATAGTCATTGCCATCAAGTAACAATATCAAGATGAACTTATAATGGGATATTTCTCTCAATAGTTCTATTGGTGTGGAGATTTTGGGCACTGGAGATCTAACGGTAGAGGTAGTAAATTATTTTGGAAATTTATTTTAGAAGAGGAGGGGTTGACCATAAGGAGCCATCTTATTTCTTAGAATCCACCCCATCTTAGATGACTAAGGAGCAAAATAAGTTCCTCTTAAAACCATTCTTTCTATGAGGGGTCCAAGGAGCGATATTTCATTTGAAAAACAATAGGGCTCTAGGTCAAGAAGAGTTCTTCCAAGCCTTTTGGGATCCCATCAGAGGTGAAGTATTGGAGGTGATTAATGCTTCAAGGAAATCTAGAAAATTGGTGAAATACTTCAAATATATGTTCTTAGCTTTAGTTCCTAAAGCCCAATCCATAAATAAGTTTATGCTAGGTAAGTCTTCCTCTATGTTTTCAGTTCTTCCCTCATTTCTATTCTTGAAAGATAATTAGGGCCTTGGTTAATTTTTCTTGGTTTGACCATGATATTAAATTCAAATTCTTAGAATAGTAGGATCCATCTACATATTCTGCCTTGTGTGACCCATCTATTGAGTAGATATTTTAGAGGTTCGTGATTTGTATAGAATGTAAATGGAGTGGATAATAGGTAATGGCTAAATTTATGTAGAACATATACCATTGCTAAAGCATATAATTAACAAGACCTAAAAATCTCTACAAGTCTTTAATAGTTTTTACCTCGAAGTGCTGGATTCTTTTACAAATATGTTCTTGTGCTTGCATCCTCTCCCGTGGAAGAAGCTGAATCCTGGTGAATTTGATGGATTCTTGCGGCAAAACACTTTTAGCTGGATTAACAGCCAATCCATGCTACTGACAAACAAACAAAAAAACTTTTAGATGTTCAAGATGTTTAGGCATATCTTGACTGAAAATAAGAACATCATCAATATAAGGCACCATAAACTTAGAGTATGGATGAAAGATTATATCCATCTGCTGTTGAAAAATGGATGGTGTTGTCTTTATCCCGAATGGAAGAACCTTCCATTCATACAATCCTTACGGCACAGAGAATGTCATTTTGTAGTAATCTCCAGGGTCCAGAGCAGTTTGCCAACAGCCTTTAGTTAGATTGAACTTTGAATAAACATGGCTCCCTTGAATAGTTTTCCAAATGTGATCTTTACTTGGCAATGGGTGGCAATGATCCTGCAAATAGTCATTTAATGGCTTGTAGTTGACTACTAGCCTTTTCTCTGGTAATACTTTCCCATTTTCATCTGTCTTGATGGTGTACATAGCATGACATGAAAATGATGAATTGGAGTTCTATATCAAATCTAACTCTAACAAGTTAGCTATTTCCTTTTCACACATTGCAACTTCCTCAGAACTCATAGGAAAGTAATTTTCTTTACACTTAGGAAGCATCTCTTTACCTTCTGCATATTTTTTCATAATTAACTTATAGGAAAGATGTCTTTGATGCTTCTTGAGATCTTTGGTCATTACAGTTTACTAAAATTCTTGCTTTAGCTATTCTAGAGTTGGTTCTGCTATCTGTTGCTGCTTTGCTAGCCAAACTATATTAACCTCTTTCTTTTTCTTTAAATCTACAGTGGTTGTGAAGGCTAACTCATTGTGTAGTCTGGGAACTTTAAACAGATTCTTCAAAGTGATTTCATGTTGATCCATAAGGATCGGTTCCCATTGTTGCATTGCTACACTACTAATCACTCCATCGTATCCATCCATCTCATATTGTACAAAGATTAGTTCTTTAAAATAATCAAGACTAAGCTAAACCAGAACTTTACATATGAGATTTGAAATGTGCTTACCATTACCAAACTAAATCTTGGTGGTGGATTCAATCCACTGATCGACTGGGAAGCAGTTGTACCTGGCAATGTTCAAGTCTACTCTAGTATCCCATAGGAATGCTAGAGGGTAAGCCTTAATACCTAGGAAGTGGATGATCAGAACAACTCTTGGACAGGTTGTTCGAGGTGATTGTTGGAATGCATGCATTTGTCGCAAATAACTACAACTAGATTCAAATGATGATCCAGTGTCTGGATCTATACCTTCTGCTACAATGGTTAATTCAATCATAGGACTGTAATTCTTTTCTTCACAAAAAAATGATTCTTCTTTTGGCATGCTTGGCTTATTAGGGAGTTGTAGGAGTCCTCTTGAGGCATTAACTTAGGAGATGTTGGTATTCAACTCCTTTCCTTTCACCATTTCTTCTACAAGGCTGAGGTCTTCTTCTCGATTGATTTTTTCAATCTCTTCTTGAGCTTGCTGAATTACTTTCTGTAGAATTTCTTTTCTATGTCGACGCCATAGTCTTCTTGCCATGCTGCCTGGTGTTGGTATTGCTCCCATTGGCCATTGTGGCAAAGGCATTATTGAATCTAAGATCCATGGTTGCTTTGGTTGTAATGGATTGTAGCCATATCTTTCTCTTTCTTGTGCTACTGGGAAATTTTGTCTCATTGGAGCTTTTGGATGTTGTTTCATCATAACATCTTTCTCCATATGTAGCTTTGCCAATGCTTGCTTATTTTTATGCTAGGTTTCCGGCCTGACATACATTTATGACTGGATCTTCTCAATTCTAAGAATTTCTTCTATAACTTGATCTAGTGTCCTTTCTCTTTGCATCATTCAGCAAAAGAATGATATTTCTGAAGTAGCGCTTGAACTATCAGAATCAGAAGATTGGCCTGATCCTTCCTTCATATGCTAAAGCTGCTTTTCACTACTTTCTTCATTTGAGGATTCTTCTTCCTCACTTGAGAGTATGATATCCTCTAAGTCTGAGGGATATTCATCAAAATACTCATACTCTTCTTCATTATCCACACCTACGCTAACAACCATTTTTACTTTTCCCTTATGTTTTTCTTTATGTCTTTCTGGACATTTGTTAGCATAATGCTCACCTTTGCATATGTAACAGGTGGGTTTCCACTTAGAGCTTTTAGAACTCTTCTCTTTCTTTTTGAAGTACCCTTTCTTTTTAGGATACTTTGAGAAATTCTTTTTCTTGTATTTCTTGGAATACTTTTTGTATGACAGATTTTCACAATTATAGCACTTCTTTTTCCCTTTTGAATGCTTTTCAGGGAACTGGTTACTTGGCATGATTTGATAACAAGAAGATGATGAAATGATTGGCTTGATTTTTCTCATTTCTTTCTTTACTTTGCTCTCATAGAAAATATCTTCATTGAGCTCTACCAGATATTGAACAAGTTGAGGAAAAGTGAGTTCCTTTAAGTCCATGTGTTTAGACACTAGGTTTTCGAGGACTTTCTTATGGTAATACTCACCCATGACTGAGCCAAATCTTTTTAGAAAGATAGTAAACATATATTCCTGGTTTTTCTCTTTACCTGACCGGTATAAATTTTTGTATTGCTCTTTGCAATATTCCTTGAAATATCTCAGGTCTTTACATCTTCCTCTAATAAACTTGTTATATGCCAATCTTTCAAGAGAATCAATCTTTCCTACAAAAGGACGTATGAGCTGAGCACAGACCTGATCAATTCCATGTGCGATCAGATCATCACAATAGGCGGTGTCTAACTTATCCCAAAATTTTCTTGCAACGCCCGTGATAATCACTTCTTCTTCTGATACACCTACATTTGTTGACACATAATTTGTGACCCATGCTTTGATGGTGTCGATACTCTTCATATTTTCCACATCTTGGAATGTGTCAAAGTTAATGAGAGGGGGTGTATTAGCTTTGAAACTTTGCAGACTCTTCTGAGAGTCTATGGGTCTTGTACCCTAAGTTTCTCCATTACCCCTAGCCATATTGATTTTTCCTATAGCAGGATTATACTCCTTTTCTTCTACTAGGCTAGCTGGGTTAACCTTAAGGCTCTTTCCTTCATACTGAGCTTTTAGATAGCCTGGGGATCCTGAAGGAAATTCTAATTTCTTTGGCTGAAATAATTGAGATCCAGTGGAATTTACCACAGATTGAATGGCATTGGACTCTCTAGTGATAGAGTCACCTATAAGCAGGGTTGAGTTGCTAATAGTTTGGACATCTCCCTAAATCTTTTCTAGTTGTTGATTTGCTTGCTTGACATGTAGGCCTGTGTTTGTCAGACTAGAATTAACCATCTAAAATTCCAAAGTCATTTCAGCATGAACCTTCTAGAGAACTTCTCTTTGCTGTGTATTTGCTTCTTGTTGAGATGCCTACCATGCTTCTACATGATGCTTAAACTGATTATAATCAAGGTGGAGTTGGTGTACTTCTCTGGTAATAGTCTCTTTCCACTCAGCGGTGATATGCTTTCC
Source organism: Cunninghamia lanceolata (assembly GCA_027924645.1). Taxonomy (NCBI): domain Eukaryota; kingdom Viridiplantae; phylum Streptophyta; class Pinopsida; order Cupressales; family Cupressaceae; genus Cunninghamia; species Cunninghamia lanceolata. Next base: position 4,481,177 of record BSBN01001859.1, on the reverse strand, counting down.
AAGGGCTTCAAGTTTACAGACTAGGGTATGAAGGTTGGTCTGAGTCGCAATATACCTTTTTTCCTGGGCAACATTTTGAAGGTATTGCTAATATTGAAGGTCATTGCTCAACAGTAGTTGTTTCCTAAGGCACAAGTTAGTCCAATTTAACAATTTGCTTTGGCTTGGAACTGTAGAGTCTCCTATTGGACTGACATGTTGTGGCCAGAAATTTATTTGGTATTTACCTGTGGATTCATAAAGCATGAAATCCTAAAACTTAGGAATTGTCCCTGGTACTAGGCATGGACCAACTGGGGTAGACATAGCTTTTTCATGTTTTTCTTTTATGTCTTGTTTTGGGAAAGACACAGTTCTTCCAGACAACATTGTACATTTATCACTATTGAAAACAAATGAGCAATCTTCACACTTAAATAAACCATTATCTAAAACATAATAATTAGTATGAATACAAGTCAAAGTAGCATGTGTGGTACTAGTACTGGCTTGAAATGGGTCAGGAAATGTAAACAGGTTATCTATTGACTGTTTAGGAATCTAACACATACTACTACTATGAGTGCTGATAGGAGGGTTCTGATAATTGAACACTTTTTCTTTCATGGAGGGTGATTTTGACACTCTAGGCTTGGATGCAAATCTAATGACTGCTTGGTCATCAATTTCATCTATACTAATTCCTCAGAGTTGTGGTGCTTTTTGTACTAGTACATTTGCATCTGAGGACCATAGTTCCATAGCCCATTCCTGCGGCATTTGAATATCCTTATGCTTCACTATTTTTGGTGCTAACATTTGAGTGTTGGCACTGGTAGACTTCCATATGGTGGACAATCCTTCCTCTGCGGTTAGGGCTTTCCGCGGATTGAACATTAGAGGAATAGATTTGTTATACAACCTATAATGGATGAGAAAAACAAGAGAATGATCAACAGACGTGTCTTTCATGTGTAGGTTCACGATTTTGAAGTCATATGTCATAACATCATCCAGATTCTGATCCTTAAGGCTAACAGTGAAGTCTAGGGAACTATCAATGTAAATGGGTCCTGCAGCCATAGTATCACAAGTGGCTCCTAATAAAGCATGTGAGATCTTATAAAATCTTTCATCTTTCAGCATCATCATAATAATGATTGGAAAACCTTTTCTGTAGTGACCTATGATACCTACCCTAACATAGGACACGTGCATATATTGTGGGTTTTGAGGGTCTGCACTTGCTCTATTAGATTCAGGGCAGACAACTAAGAGGGGGGGTGAATCAGTTGTCCAAAACTTTCTTCCTTTTTAACACTTGTATTTACTTAGCATTATAACAATATATCACACATGAAACTTAATGCAATTAATCAAGAGCAGAAACACATCAACACATTATACACCAAGATTTTGACGTGGAAAACCTGGTTAAAGGAAAAACCATGGGGTGATTAACCCAAGATATTATTCTCTGTTAGAAGAATAAGAAATAAGATGGCACATGCCAATTAGGGCTCACTGCCTGAGCACACTGCTCACAAGAGGCCCACTGCCTACAAGAGACACACTGTCTACAAAGTAATAAGTATCACATACATGAACTGGAGAATAGCATCTTCACCATGCCTGGTTTAGTTCCATTTAAGCCCAAAAATTTCTGCTCTGCCTTTCGCTCTTCTTCCTCACTTCACCACTCACATCTCCACAAGTCACACTACAAAATGACTTCACAATCTTTTATTTATACAAGGCATCAACTTAGGAATAATCATTTAAGTCGGCAAACATCCATAAGAACATCCACAACACATGTAATACATCCGGTCAACCTGACTCAGGAAGAACACAAACATCCAGAAGCTATTCTTCATTTCTGGGCCCCAACTCTAATGCGGACCATCAACATGAACCAAACATGATCCAAGGACTTCCACAAGCTTGCCTGAATTACCAAGAACATCCACACTTCCTCTACTTACTGAAATTCTTCTTTCCTTAATCTAGAACCTCAAGAACATAGTCTGTCACCACTGTCACAAGGGAATAGGCACTTATGGACCTTCAAACCATGAGCCAATCTACTTGACACTTCACATGGACTTACTCAACACTCCCTTAGATCCGCAGATCAATATAATGCATTTTCGGATCTCACCGGACCTTTCTGTATCACACTGTCACCTTTGAACATCTACCGGAACTGGTTCTACTTGAGTAGCCATAACTTCTATAGATCTTCATGCAGACCTCTGAAAACTTGACTGGATCATCTCAAGACTCATATCTACAAACCCTTTAATCTGCATCGTCTGATCTTCATCCTATCTTGGACTTTCACCTTACTGTCATCACTATTCTTCACTTGTTCCTGATTGAGACTAATTTTCTCAATAACCTCAGCTCACAGCTCATCTAATCCTTATCATTAATGCAACAGGAGTATGTTGACATTAATGACAACACTAGTTATCCTCATACTTGCAACAATCTCCCCCTTTGTCATTGACGGCAACATATGATGTGAAAAACCATCAAGACAAGAACTTCTCCTTGCTGTCACAACTCCCCCTATCAGCAGCAACCATTCACATGTCTTCTTTTCTCTTATTGCTCCCCCTTTGATCAACAACCACTTATTTTTCACATGTCTTCTCTCCCCCTTTGACATCAATGGAAAAGGGCTCATACTTGCAACTCTACCTTCTCAGAGTCATTCCTGCTGCTCCCCCTGAGTAGCAGCTCCCCAACATCAATCTAGATCACAAGATATGGTTGTGATATCCACCAGAGTGATGCACAACAGTGCATCCTAGTTCATCACCGAAGGGGCAATAACCCCTAACTTCTCCCTGAGATACTCAAAAGAGTCTTTGGGAAGAGATTTAGTAAAGATATCTGCAATTTGATCCTTGGAGGGCACAAACTCTAGTCTAACTTCATCCTTGTTCACTTGCTCTCTCAGAAAGTGAAACTTTATGGATATATGCTTAGTCTTAGAATGCAGCACCGGATTCTTAGAAATACTTATTGCACTTGAATTATCACAGAAGATTGTGATAGGCTCCTCATATTCTACTTTGATATCTCTTAGCATCTGTTTCATCCATAAAACTTGAGTGCAACTTCCTACTGCTGCAATGTATTCTGCTTCAGTTGTGGACAGAGATATTGCCTCTTGTTTCTTGCTTAGCCAAGAAACCAATCTCTTTCCCAAAAAGAATGCTCCACCATTAGTACTCTTCCGGTCATCCACATCTCCTGCCCAATTTGCATCTGTATATGCATGAAGAGAGAAATCATGATCTCTAGGATACCACAAACCATACTCAACTGTCCCTTTTAGATATCTAAAGATTCTCTTTATTTCCATGACATGAGATTCTCTGGGATCAGCCTAAAATCTAGCAACAAGACCAACAGCCTACATAATATCTGGTCTGGTTTGAGTGAGATACAACAGTCCTCCAATCATTGACCTATACTTTGTCTGATCTGTTTTAAGAGAATCATCATCTTTGCTCAGTTTGCATCTGGTAGCCATAGGAGTATGCATTGGTTTTGAGTCTTCCATCCCAAATTTCTTCAACAATTCTTTCACATACTTAGTCTGAGAAATGAAGATTCCTTTCTTTGTTTGAGTGATTTGTAGGCCCAAAAAGAAATTCATTTCACTGAGCATGGACATCTCAAATTCATTTTTCATTTGACTTGCAAAGGTTTTACACATGCTATCTCTTTCTCCAAAAATGATGTCATCAACAAATACTTCAACAATCAAGATGTTTTTCTCATCAACTTTAAAATACAAGTTACTGTCAGCAGTACCTTTGTTGAAACCAATCTTCAAAAGATGTTTATCTAATCTTTCATACCAAGCTCTTGGGGCTTGCTTCAGTCCATACAGTGCTTTTTCAACTTGCAGACCATATCACCATCTTTAGACAACTGAAATCCATCCGGTTGCTCAATGTACACTTCTTCTTCCAAATCACCATTCAGGAAGGTAGACTTGACATCCATTTGATACACTTTGAAATCTTTGAAAGCGGCAAATGCAAGAAATAATCTAACTGCTTCAATTCTTGCCACCGGAGCAAAAGTTTCTTCAAAATCAACCCCTTCAATTTGAGAGTAACCCTTGCAGACCAATCTAGCTTTATTTCTGATTACATCACCAACTTCATTAAGTTTGTTCCGGAAGACCCATTTGGTTCCAATTACATTCTTGTCTCTAGGTCTGGGAACAAGATCCTAAGTGTGTTTTTTCTCAATTTGCATCAGTTCTTCCTCCATTGCTTTAGTCCAATTTTCTACATTGCAAGCTTCACTTACTGTCTTAGGTTCTATCCTTGAAATCAGACAATACTCATCTGAGTTTTGAGCAATTCTTCTTCTTGTTTGCACACCTTTGCTTTTGTCACCTATGATCTGATCTTTAGAGTGGTTCAGTCTTACATACCTAGGAACTTTGGGAGTATCCTGTACTTCTAATTCTTCATCAGGTTCATTGTGACTCATCTCTTCTCCTTGGGTTACCGGACCTATTTGATTCTGAGTACTGGAAGGAGTTTGGGTTCCTTGGATCAGAACACCATTCTGATCATCTACATCATATTCATAGAATCTTGAAGGTCTCTCAATTCCTTCATCAACTTTCACATTTGTACTTTCTATTATCTTTCTCAGTCTCTTATTATAGCACCGGTAGGCTTTGCTTTGAGTAGAGTAACCCAAGAATATTCCTTCATCACTTCTAGCATCAAACTTTCCTAGATCTTCATCTCTTTTGATGTAACACTTTCTACCAAAAACTCTAAAGTACTTCACAGTGGGAGTAATGCTAAACCAAAGTTCATAAGGAGTCTTACCGGTATTGCTTTTGATTTGAACTCGGTTGAGAGTATAGACTGCAGTGCTGATAGCTTCTCTCCAGTAGATCTGAGGAACATTTGCTTCCATCATCATGGTCCTAGATGCCTCCTGGATGGTCTAGTTCTTTCTCTCTACTACCCCATTTTGCTGTGGCGTCCTAGGAACAGACAACTACCTTTTTATTCCATGTTTCTCACAGAACTTTATGAACTCACTGGATGTAAATTCACCACCTCTATCAGACCTCAGACATTTCAACTTTGATCCGGTTTCATTCTCTACCATAGCTTTGAATACTTTGAATTTTTCAAGAGCTTCTAATTTTTCTTTTAGGTAAGTTACCCACATCAGCCGAGAGTAGTCATCAATTAAAAGCATGAAGTATCTATCACCTTGCACACTCTTGATTCTCGCCGGACCACATAAGTCAGTGTGAACTAGATCCAGTAATCCGGTAGAGGATTGTTCCTTACTCTTGAATGAGACTCTGCTTTGTTTTCCCAACTGACATTGTTTGCATAAGCTATTTTTAGGTTTTACCAGCTTTGGAAGATCTCTTACAGCCTGAGTATTGCTTATCTTGATGATATTATCAAAATTCACATGACACATTCTTCTATGCCATAACCAACTCTGATCAACTTGAACAAACAGGCAACTTTTACCAGTACCAACTAGATGAAAGATATTACCTTTTGTTTGAGTACTGGATGCAATCGCTGTTCCTAAAATTTCAAAGATCCTGTATTTTCCATTCTTGAATCTGAGATCATAACCTTTGTCCACTAACTGTCCAACACTGAGAAGATTGTGCTTTAGTCCTTCAACATACAGTACATTAACTATTTTGTTTATTCCATCAAAAGAAATAGTTCCCCTACCTCTGATTCTACTAGTAGAGTTATCACCAAATTTTACCATTCCTTCTTCATACCTTTCCAAATCTAAGAACTTATTCTTATCACTTGTCATATGATGAGAGCATCCACTGTCAATGACCCAATCATCCTTTTCTTCAACTTGGGCAGCCAGAGCTCTTTCTACAACCTTATGATTGATAGATTCAGAGGGATTTGGATCTTCTTCCTTGATGGCAATAAATACCCAGTCATCTCCGGAATTGTTTCCTATTTCTGATTCATCATCTATTACTCCTTCATTATCATCTTCTTCATGAACATAATAACAATTCTTTTGGAATCTTTTCCTATTAGAATTTGGCCTTGAAAATCTTTCTAGACATTTTGATGCAAAATGACCAATCTTATTACAGTTGAAGCACTTAAAGGGTAATTTTCCTTCATACTTACCAGATCCTCTTGGCAATCTTTTTGCAATGAGGGCTTCAAGTTGAGTTGTTTCTGCTTCTTCTTCTTCCATGTCTTTTCTTGCTCTTTCATATCTTGATAGTTTCTTTGATGAGTTTTCTCCCTGATCAAATTTTTGTTTTCCTTTCATAGAAGCACTTGCCTTGAATGCATTTTCAATTTTAGGAGGGGCATCTCCAAACTCAGTTAATTCAAATGCAGCCAATTTACCAATTAGTTGATCTCTTGTGATACCTGAAATAGATCTAAATTCCTCAATAGCAGCAACTTTGTATTTGTAAGATTTAGGAAGGGATTTGAGAACTTTTCCAACAATCTCATCTTCATCCAGGACTCCACCTACACATCTAATGCCACAAACAAGCTCATTCACTCTTGGCATAAAAGTAGTAATATTTTCATCTTCCTTCATCTTCAGATTTTCAAAATTTCCTTTCAGACTCTGTAGCTTGGCACATTTGACATACTTATCTCCTTCATGCAGAAGTTCCAATTTTTCCCAGATCTCAAAGGCGGTTTGTAGGTCAACAACATTAGCCAGTTCTGAATCAGACAAAGCACTGAGGAGAGCCTCTTTAGTTCGCAGATTGTTTTCAACATCTGCAATTTCATCTACTGATTTTGGTCCACCTTGTGGAGGAGTATACTTCTTTGTGGCCATGGACTAATATTGTGCCCCCATGCATTGTAAGTGACATTGCATCCGACTTTTCCAGAGAGAGAAATTTGTTCCATCAAACCTCGGACTATCCTTCTTATATGATGACATTCCGGATCTCCTCAAGCAGTTAAGCCTTTTAGAGGAACTTGGCTCAGATACCAATTGTTAGATTCAGGGTAGACAACTGAGAGGGGGGGTGAATCAGTTGTCCAAAACTTTCTTCCTTTTTAACACTTGTATTTACTTAGCATTATAACAATATATCACACATGAAACTTAATGCAATTAATCAAGAGCAAAAACACATCAACACATTATACACCAAGATTTTGACGTGGAAAACCCAGTTAAAGGAAAAACCACGGGGTGATTAACCCAAGATATTATTCTTTGTTAGAAGAATAAGAAATAAGATGGCACATGCCAATTAGGGCTCACTACCTGTGTACACTGCTCACAAGAGGCCCACTGCCTACAAGAGACACACTGTCTACAAAGTAATAAGTATCACATACATGAACTGGAGAATAGCATCTTCACCATGCCTGGTTTAGTTCCATTTAAGCCCAAAAACTTTTGCTCTGCCTTTCACTCTTCTTCCTCGCTTCACCACTCACATCTCCACAAGTCATACTACAAAATGACTTCACAATCCCTTATTTATACAAGGCATCGACTTAGGAATAATCATCTAAGTCGGCAAACATCCATAAGAACATCCACAACACATGTAATACATCCGGTTGGCCTGACTCAGGAAGAACAAAAACATCCGGAAGCTATTCTTCATTTCTGGGCCCCAACTCTAATGCAGACCATCAACACGAACCAAACATAATCCAAGGACTTCCACAAGCCTACTTGAATTACCAAGAACATCTGCACTTCCTCTACTTACTGAAATTCTTCTTTCCTTAATCTAGAACCTCAAGAACACAGTCTGTCACCACTGTCACAAGGGAATAGGCACTTCCGGACCTTCAAACCATGAGCCAATCTACTTGACACTTCACAAGGACTTACTCAACACTCCCTCAGATCCGCAGATCAATATAATGCATTTCTGGATCTCACTAGACCTTTCTGTATCACACTGTCACCTCTGAACATCTACCGGAACCGGTTCTACTTGAGTAGCCATAACTTCTACAGATCTTCATGCGGACCTCTGAAAACTTGACTGGATCATCTCAAGACCCATATCTACAAACCCTTTAATCTACATCGTCTGATCTTCATCCTATCTTGGACTTTCACCTTACTGTCATCACTGTTCTTCACTTGTTCTTGATTGAGACTAATTTTCTCAATAACCTCAGCTCACAGCTCATCCAATCCTTATCATTAATGCAACAGGAGTATGTTGACATCAATGACAACACCGGTTATCATCATACTTGCAACATGCTCTCCTCTATAAATTTCCTATTTTAGTTTCAGAGAACGGTTTCAATTTACCATTTGATCCATTTTTGACATGTTGCATTTCTATAGCGTGAAACTTCTGAGTGGATTTATAGCCAAACCTATTTTTGAAACTTTTTGACATTTTAACCATATCTAAAACACCTCTAGGAACATCTTTATAAATATCTGAAGGCTTAATCCTAGGCACACGAAACTCTTCATTTTAAAATCTATTTTCAGAAATACTATCTTCTAAACAGTTAGCATCTAAATCTCTTATGGAGAATGTTGACTCATTCTGAGAAAAAAAGTTTGTAAAACTAACCTCTTCATTTCTAGCCTATGTATGATCTTCTGCAAATGTTGTTGAACTTGATGCATCCATCTTGCATGCTCAAACTTGTGCTCAAAGTTGCGCTCAAATCCCAATTTTACTGCCCCACCTGCCCTAACACGCCTTCCACAACTTAAAATAGGACTTATCATGAGGACTTACAGCAACAAAGTGATTACTGAGAGAGCATTTACAATGAGCATCTACAAGGAGCTATATGCATGAATACACTTCCATTTTTCAACATAACATAGAATATAGAAATATAGGCTTTCATTAATTCAAACTAAGGTTACAATCTATGAGCTCAACATGGCTCTGATACCAATTCAAACAAGACAAGACATAATGCTCATATTCTCTGAGAAATTACCCGATCCTAACTGAGACGTCTGAGGTTTTGATTCCTAAGATTAGGAAGAGCATACTTTTCTAGTCTCAACAAAACCTAAGAACTTGATAAGCACTCAACTGAGACTCTTGACACTCAACACTCAATCTAGAGACTTGCCTACAACTCGATCACTCTTCTCCTAAAGAGACTTCACTCTCAACTCGATGATCTACAATGAGTCCCAGACTCTCCTTTTATAGCATGAAGGAGGTGGAATTCAAAGAGTTTACACCATAAAAATTTTGAAATCCAACCATACGAGTTTGACATGCAACAAGCACTAAGGCCAACTTTCTGTCGGATGTCCTAAGTGAGGCTGACAAGATTCCTCATGGTAGAACCCAATCGTCCATGAACAGGAAAAAGAAGGCACACTAAGATGCACTAAAATGAATCTACTTTTTACAAAGCTTCTTCTTGGTCACAGGAAGGCTAACCTATGGTTACTGTTAGGCATGGTGGAGAACACGTCTGTCATTTTTCCATGAAGTGATAGATCCCTTCAGTGAGTGACAACCCACACTCACTAGCTCCTACTGGGGCCTGAAGATTCCCCTTCCTACAGATTACAACATGGGCATGGATCACCATGTCCTTCCAATATTCTTTGTTTGAGGTCAGGCTCATAAGGATTGGTTGAGGGACTCAGTTCCTTCCACATGATGGACATTGTTTTCAATTTACATGGTCCATAGATGCCTTATGCGATGGCTCCATCATCTCCTAGTTGTAGCTGATAGGTCTTCATATGGATCCATATGGGTAGCTGATTGTTGTGTAGGTGCCTGATTCATACTCCGAGGGTCTAGTGTTGATACGTTGAATCTATGTCGAGAGGTCCATATGTCTGCATGACATACCTATTGATGAAATCATCACTGGGAGAACCAAATGTTAGCTTAAAGATTATACCTAAATAATAGGCTAATTTTGTACATTAGAGCTAAATATTGGGATGAGACCCTTGAAATAAATCCTTGATCAACTGTTTACAATTTTCTTGTTCTAACCACCTTTTTGGGCGTAGAACCAGTGGATTATTGAATGTGACAGGGTACTGAAAATCTCCACTCTAGTTTTGTCAGAACTATCTTACCTCTGGATCAACAGGTTCTGAGGCTGTTGAGAAAGTGAAGAAAGGTGTTGGAGTCCATAGACCTCCTGTTGATAGAGCTTGTCTAGCAAGAAGCATTTTTAATCTGTCAGACAGGAAATCATTTGCTATCATCCAGTTATACCTGTCTCTTCTATTGTATGGGTTTGTGCTGTATTCTGGACAGCTCTTCTCATACCATCTATGCTCTCTTATTCGCATCACTTGAACCTTTCCTTCGTTTATTTATCCCAATTGATGACCTTTGCTGGACAAGAAGTATGCAAAGATATTTTGCATTCCTAGGAGATGCTCTATGTCAAATTCAAAAGTATGCAGAAATTGAACCCATCGAAGCAACCTGCCTCGAATTACTTTGTCTTTAGATTCCTTGCGGAAGAAGCCTTTCATGTTCTACAAATCACTTCTAACAAGAAATCTTTTATCAGAAATAAACATAAAAAACCCTTTTAATGTTTTGATTAATGCTAAAATCTCCTTATGGGTGCTGTGATAGGCAAGTTCACTGCCTTGGAAACAACCAGAGGCATATCGTACCACTACTTCTTGCTTCTGAGAAGTTTTTTGTTTTAAGACTCTAGCCCAAACCTCTTCGCTGGCATCTGTCTCAAGAATCTTATCTCCATTACTTGGTAGTTTCAATGGTGGCAAGGAGGCACATTTCTGCTTGATCCTTTCAATTGCTACATCATGTAGATGAGTCCATGGAGGCAAATTTTTCCCGAGTAGCTTATTCAATTCTTTTCCGTCCTGAGCTACTCTGGCATAGAATCCAACAATATAATTAACAAGACCTAAAAATCTCTACAATTCTTTAATAGTTTTTACCTCGAAGATCTTTATTTCCCCTTGGTTATACTAAAAATGCTCCTATTGTTATTCTGGAGGCATCAACATGTATGTGGAATGGAACATTCCAATCTAGAAAGAGTAAAATAGGTGCCTCTTCTATCTTGTGCTTTAGTGTATCAAAAGCTTGTTGGCATTCTTTAGTCCAATCAATTGCTTTGCTTGTTCTCTTCTTTAGAAGTTCTTCTATTGGAGATGCAATTGTGGCATAGCCTCTAATGAATTTGTGGTGGTAGCTGGTATATCCTAGAATTTTTTTCACTTTGAAGTTGTTTTTGTTGGAGGTAGGTTCATGATAAGTGCTACTTTTAAGGGATCTACCATAAGTCCCTCTTTCATATTATATGTCCAAGGAGTGTATCAAAATGGTACTGCAAAGACACATTTATTTAGGTTCAGGGCAATTTGTAAACTTATACATCTTTCTAGCATTATGCAAAGTACTTGGACATGGTATTTTAGTAATCCATATATTGTCCAATCATCTAGGTAGACTTCTAGGAAGTTATGAATGAAATTCTTGAATGCATTGACCATAATGCACCTAAATATTGCTGGCACATAACTATTGTTGGCACATTCTTGAGGCCAAATGGAATAACTGTATACATAAAAGATCCCCATTCTATTAAAAATGTGGTTTTAGGTTTATCCTCCTAAATTTTAAGTTGGTGATATATAGAGAAGCCATTAGTGAATGAGTATGCATCCCTTTCGACAATAGATTCTGGGACTTATTTTATGAATGGTGTAGGGAAAGGGTCATGGATGCAAGCTTTATTTAATCTAAATTCTGCACATATTCCAATATCACCAATTTTCTTGTTTTGGACTACCATGGGATTGACCCACTCTACATCTTCCACTAGTTTGATTATCCATACTGATAACATCTTATCAATTTCTATCTTAGCTTTCATTTTCATATTTGGGTTTAGTCTATATGGTATTTTCTTTTGAGGTTTCACTCCTTCTTTGAGTTCCATTTTCATTATTCATTCTTCCTCCTTAATTCCTTTTAAGTCTATAAATGTGTAGGGAAATAAATCTTCATATTTTGATAGAATATCTATGACTTTCATTACTTCTTTTTTCCCCCCAGAAATCCCCTATTTTTTCTAGTTTAGGGCTACCCTTGATTGTTATGTTTTCTTCCCTTAGTTTTAGTGGTTGTTTATAGTATTTTCTTTTTGGTTCAATGTATGATGTTATTTCTCTTTCTCCCTACTTAATTTCTATATCCAATTTAGGTACTTGTGGTTCTTCCTCATTTTCCATTCTGATTTGTTGTGTAGTATAACACTTTTTTCAAAATAGTGGTCATGTTTGTCCATACATTCTATTAGTTTTCATATACCTTCGTTCCTTGGTGGTGTTGGTGTGTGTTGTTTGGTCTGTATTTCTCTTATATTTTCCTCGTAGGCAAGAAGATGATATCCCTCATTTTCTTAAGTGCATTGTGGATAACCTTCTTGGGATTGAAGAAAGAAAATGTGGAAAAAATCCTTTTGGATCTCTTCCCAACTTCTTGTTTCTGCTCTTCCCATACTATACGACTCATTTTCTTCTCACAATTATCTATGGAGAAGTGTACAGGTCTATTTGGGTATAAATTGAAGGAGATTGATGAATAAAAGATAGAGGAATATAAAATATCTCTGAATGTTGTTGGATTTAATGCCATAAAATGGCATATGCTTTTCTTGAAGGAGGCAACATGCAAGAATGAAGAATTGACTCTCAAAGTGCAAAGATTGCATTAAAAGAGACAAATAGATATAACACACTAGTTACAGGGTAAATATTCAAAGCACAAGAACTATTTTACAGAACACCTTAATTCATAGCTTCGTACATAACACATAAGAACACATCAAAACTTTCCTAAACCTCTATTACATTCAATGGTAACTGTAGACACTTAAAATTAACCTCATTTCCTGACTTAGAAGTAGCGGGTGAACAAAACATTGTATGGTTGAGACACATACTAGTACCAGTCCAGATCATAGATATCATAAGATGGGGTATGAAGTAGCATAAGATATCATTGCAGGTCTTGCAGACCTAATGCTCAGTAAACCAAAGGATTCCTTGATAGAATGACATGGAACCTATGAAGAAAAATCCATGGAAATACATCTAAAGCATAAGGAGAGAGAAATTAAGAAGAATGTTGAGAAGATGAGATCTAAGGTTGAGGAAATGATGGCACCTTAGGGCCCTATGGAGAAATCCAATGGCACATCTAAAACTCAAAAGGAATCACCAAGAAATAGAAGGTCAACAAGGACCTCTACCTCCTCTGCTGCTACTGCTAAATCCTCTGGAGCCATGCCTGTAGCAGCCCAAAAGAAGAATGAAGCATCCAGTTCTTCTTTGCAACAACAACCTGCTAAGAAAAGAAGGTTAAAAGAAAAGGTAACTAGAGAAAAGTATGTAAGCTATGATGATATTGAGGAAGAAGAGGGACCCAAATTGGTCCAGAAGAAGAGAGAGCCTCTTGTCTCCGAATAAGAGACAAAAGTTAAAAGAAAAAAGATTGACATTATAAAAGAGGAAGAAGAAGACATTGAAAAAGAAAAGGAAGGTTTTATTCTTAAGAAAAGAGAAGACAAATCTGGTGAAGAAGGCCAATCTTCAAAAGGAAAAGGAAAGGGAAAGAAGAGAAAAGATAGTGAAGCTGCAAAGGAAAAGAACAAACAAAATAAGTTAGAAAAATTCAGTCTTTCTCCTCTGCAACTTGAAGCTACAATCAATGCAATAACAAAGTATGATGCTTTGAAAGAAGTAGCTGAGATGTATGATGAAAGATCATCAAGAGATAAAACAATCATTGAGACAACTATAATTAGGTCCATGGACACATTTAATGTTGCTTTGATAGAGATAATTGATAAACTACATGATAGTCTTGATGATGTACTAACCAAGAGGAGAGATGAAATCATGAAAAGAGACACTGAAATGAAGAAAAAGGCTCTTGAGAAAGTTTTTCCTACAATTTCTGTACAAGATAATAATAAGGCTATACAGAGGTTAGCCATGGAGTTTAGGACAAAAAGAAGGTTGAATACCTTGATGTCAAATGATAAAGATGAAATAGAGAGGTTGGAAAAGGACACTTTGAAGATAACTGTAGATGTCCTTAAGGAGTTAAAGATTAGTACAATTGAAGAATGGTACTCCTCTAAAGAAAGCTAAAAGGATGGTGACCATCCTAAGAGGAATGAAGAAGTTGATGCAACAAGTGTAGATCAGGATGTGTTGACCGAACAAAATGTGCCATCTGCACCAGTAGACATAGGTGCAAAAGATCAGAATGTTGTCAGCCCTCCAGAAAATATAGAGAATATTGAAGAGATTTAAGGGAGATAACAGAAGAGAAGAAAGATGAAGAGAAGGGAGAACAGAGTAAGGATATTTTAGCACAGGCAAAAAACACTGTGGATAATGTCTCAGTTCCTCTGGGGAACAAAGAAGAAGAGATACATGAGGACAATTGTCCTTCAAAAACCTCTGACTCTCATATAATATCCATTTCAAAAGATGAGAAAAGGAATAAAGTTGGTGAGTGCTCTTGAGTCTCCCCAATAGATTTTATTAGAGAGTTTTTGACAAAACAAAAAAAAATCAAAACTATGTCCTCACCACAACTGCTTCAGGTACAATTTTTGGATGGACAAATCAATTTATCCAGTATATCTCTATTGGAGAAATTTCAGCTAGGAACAATTTTTCAGGCTACAACTCAAAAGGAGATTCTATAGTCACATGTAGAAAGGAATGAGATTTTGGGAGTGTGTTAGGAACCTGTGTTTACCCTTCTCTTTACTTTGTTAGTATATTACTGTTGGACGCATATGCTTTGTAAGTCATCTCATGTGTATATTGTATTATCCCACATTCATGGGAAGTAATAGTTGTTTAGATTAGACTTAGTATATAAGTACGTGTCGAGGCCAATGAAGGCATCCACAAATTTATTGTATTGAGCTTGCTCAAAGGAGGTTACCCCCTCGAAGTGGCCTGCGATCAATAAATTCCTTCTGTGTTTCTACTATTCATAGCTATTTTTGTTATTCGAACATTTTTTATTATATTGCTGTAGGAGGTTCCTCTCATCTAGTATCAGAGCACTTTCTTGGGCTCGATGGGTGGAATTTCTACTGAATTTTTTTTGTAGTGGCCTCCAAGCACTGGATTATATAGTTCTTTTTTTTGCATCTGTATTGTTCATTTCAATTGCAAGTTCGTATCAGGGAATAATTCTATCTGCTTAACTGTGGGAAGTGCTTGGACATAGCCCTAAAACTCATTGTGAGGAGTACCACAGGAACCCTAAAGTAGTTGGCCCATTGAGAAGACCTGCTAGCGAAAGGGGCAATGACCCCTACCTAATTGACTAGTTCCCATCCGTGAGGTAAACCAAGAGTTGTCGTTTGTGGCAAAGTGGTTATCAATTTTATCTGAGCTGTGGAGTGAGGGGTACTATCCCAATATGTAAGCCATTAGACAACATTGGTAGCTGAGTGAATCCCCTGAACCTTTAGGAAGCCGAACATACCTGGGGCCTAGATCTATTGACAATCAAAAAATCACAGATTGAATCTATCCAAAGCTGTTTTAGATTCCGTTGCAGATCATTTCCAAAAAAAAAGTAAAAAAATTCTATTTTTTCACCATATCTTCCTTTCTTTAGCCCCGTTTTCCCTCAAACTCCACTAGATCCCCTGAAATTCCATTCTACATATTTCATTCCTTGTGTTCCCTATTCCAAATTCCACTTATCGAAGCCAAAAATCCCATATTTGTCTATTTTTAGGGTTTGCCATAACTTCTTTGATTCTCACCCAATAGCCTTCAAATTTTGCCACAGTGTTCATTTCCTATTTCTGCTCCTTTGTCCCTCTTGGACAAACTTTTTCATTCATTCACCCCGCTTCTGAAATCCCCATTTTCTACTTCCCTGTCCCTTAGAAAGTGTCCGAAACCTAGTCAAACGGCAATTACCCATCAGAGTTTTTCCCAAATCCAAATTTTCCCTTACTAAAAAAGTTTTTGTTTTTGCTTTTCTACCCATTCCCCCCCAAAAAAAAATCCTGGTTATGGTTGTCACCCACGCAGGAGAAAAAAACATGGAGGAGGAACTTGCAACTCTCAAGACCAAACTCTAAGATCTGGATGAAAAAATTTTCGGCCTCAATCTTCAGCATTCATCCATGAACAATAGACGACAGCCAGACTCTTCTGCAGACACTGGGTTCTCTTCGTCTAGCAATTTTTGTGGGCCGAAGCTTGATTTTCCTCGCTTCAATGGTGATGATCCAACTGGATGGATATACCGGGCAAAACAATATTTCAGTCTGCATAATACTTTTGAGGTAAATAAAGTCACCCTTGCATCCTTTCGTTTGGA
The DNA here is from genome assembly GCA_027924645.1 of Cunninghamia lanceolata. NCBI lineage: Eukaryota > Viridiplantae > Streptophyta > Pinopsida > Cupressales > Cupressaceae > Cunninghamia > Cunninghamia lanceolata. The sequence goes on along the minus strand of BSBN01001859.1, from coordinate 4,464,814 downwards.
ACATGAAGCCCTTCAATGGTTCTGTTGGTACATCAAGGCTCATGAAGAGCCAAAATGGATAGATTTTTGCAAACTCATTTTGCAACTATTTGGCCCTAGTGCTTTTGATGACTTCACAAGAGCACTCACTAAACTGTGCCAAACATGCACTGTGAGAGAATATCAAACAGAGTTTGAAAAACTAGTCAATCACACAGAGGGATTGTCTGATGATTTCTTTAGAAGTTGTTTTGTTAGTGGTCTAAAGGATGCAATTCACTCTGAGGTTAAAATGTTCCATCCAAGCACAATGATGGAAGCCTTGGGGTTGGCTAAACTAGCGGAGGACAAGATCACAAATCAACAGCACTCGAAATCCAATTTTGTTCCATTCAGAAATACGGCTTCCCAACGACCTCAAATAATGTCAGCTCCTAGAACAACTCCTATCAAGCAATTGACTGAAGCAGAGATGCGGGTACGTAGAGAAAAAGGGCTTTATTATAATTGTGATGAGAAATTCACTCAGGGACATAGATGTGTTGAGCAAAAGCTCTATCTATTGGATGTGGATTCTCTCCTTGAAATTGAAGTTTTTACAGATGCTCATGATACAGTGGATGATCAGGTTGATACTCAACAGTCGCTTGTTGACCCTGCTTCTCAAGAAGACCACCCAGAGATCTCTCTTCATGCTTTAGCAGGAGTCACCACCCCACAAACCATGTGGGTCAAGGGTTACTTCAAGAAGCTCCCTCTTACAATTTTCATTGATTTTGGTAGCACTCATAACTTCATTGCCCCTTAGATTGCCAAACAGGCTGATTATTTTGTCCATCCTTGCTCCAACTTTGAATTCATGATTGCCAATGGGGGCACATTACCTTGCAAAGGGAAGTGTCACAATGTGTGTATCTCTATTGGAGATTATAACCTATGCTCTGACATGTTTGCCTTGCCCTTAGGCGGATGTGATGTGGTTTTGGGCGCTCAATGGTTACACACACTTGGACCCATCTTATAGGATTTTGCTAAACTTTGGATGTAGTTTTCAGACAGTGGGCAAAAGCACACATTGAAAGGCTTACAACTAGGGTCTCTTAGCATTATCAGTTCACATCACATGGAAAATCTCCTTAAGAAGAATTCACATGGTGTCATCGCTCAACTCCATTCCATTCAGATACAACCATCAACGGTCTCCACTACTCCTTCAGATCTACAACAAATTTTGGATAGATATGCATGTGTCTTTGCCAAACCAGTGGGATTGCCACCTTCACGACCAAAGGACCATCATATTCAGCTCCTTCCTAGAAGCATTCCTCCCAACATCAGGCCCTACTACTACCCATTTCACCAAAAGACAAAAATTGAGATGTTCATTCAGAACTTACTGAAGCAAGGTATTATTCGCCCTAGTACCAGTTCTTTTTCTTCACCAGTTCTTCTTGTCCAAAAAAAAGATGGGTCATGGCGCCTATGGATTGACTTCTGAGCACTTAATCACATCACAATCAAGGATAAGTTTTTGATTCTTGTTGTTGATGAACTTCTTGATGAGCTGCATGGTGCTCATTTTTTCTCCAAGTTGGATCTTCATTCTGGGTATCACCAAATTTGGGTTCATGAGGATGATATCCCTAAAATAGCTTTCTGCATGCATGATGGCCACTATGAGTTTTTGGTCATGCCCTTTGGCCTCACTAATGCTCCTTCCACATTCCAGGCATTGATGAATAAAATATTTCGACCCTACTTGCAAAAATTCATTCTGGTCTTCTTTGATGATATCCTCATCTATAGTAAAACATGAGTTGAGCATCTCCAACATCTAGATCTTGTTCTGCAACTTCTCTCTGATCATCATCTCTGTGCAAAACAGTCTAAATGTGTGTTTGGGCAGGAGGAAGTGGAGTATCTCAGGCATATTGTTTCAACCCAAGGGGTTCGAGTGGATCCTGCCAAAATAGATGCCATGAAAAATTGACCACATCCTCAGACACTCAAAAGCCTTCGTGGTTTTCTAGGATTGACAGGCTACTATCACAAGTTTGTCAAGGATTACAGGAAGATTGCAACTCCATTAACAGCTATGTTGAAAAAGGATGATTTTAAATGGACACATGCTATTGAGTGTGCATTTGAAAAATTGAAACAAGCTATGTGTACTACACCTGTTCTAGCTATGCCATATTTTTCACAGATATACACTATTGAGAGTGATGTTTGCGGCAATGGACTTGGTGCTGTTCTCCTTCAAGATGAACATCCCATTGCATTCACCAGCAAAGCCCTTTCTGGTAAGCATTTAGTACTATCTACATATGAGAAGGAAATGATGGCTATTTTAGTACAGAAGTGGTGGCCATACCTACTAGCGAATCATTTCTGGATCAAGACTGATCACCAAAGTCTAAAATATTCCTCGAACAATGGGTGTCCTCCCTAGCACAATAGAAATGGGTTAGCAAACTCATGGGTTATGACTATGAGATCACATATAAGAAGGGTAAGGACAATATTGTGACAGATGCTCTTTCTCGCACATTTGATGATCAAGCTTCTCTTTCAGCTATTTCTATGCTTGTTCCAAATTGGTTGGAATCTGTCCAGCAGGGCTATGTCAATGACTCTTCATTATCTCAAATCATCCAACAGTTGGCCAATAACCCTTCTATTGTACTGCATTACTCTTGGGATGGTGTTTCTCTAAGATACAAGGATCGTTTGGTGCTTCCCGAGAGCACAGATCTTCACCAAGCTGTCTTCTATGAACTCCATGCTTCTCCATCAGCAGGGCACTCTGGGTTCCTCAAAACTTATGAGTGGGCATGACATAACTTCTATTGGAAGGGAATGAAAAGGGAAATTCAATAGATGGTGGCTGAATGTGATACCTGCAAATGCAACAAGGGTGAAATGACACTCCTTCCTAGATTGCTCAAACCCTTACCCATTCCTACATGAATTTGGACAAATATTTCTATGGATTTCATTGAGGGGCTCCCTAAATATGGAGGGAAGATAGTGATCTTGGTTGTGGTTGATCACCTCTCCAAATATAGTCATTTCTGTGCCCTCATCCATCCCTATACTGCCTCCTCGGTCGCACAAAATTTCATGGACCAAATCTTTCATCTTCATGGCATCCCTTCTTCCATTGTCTCAGATCGTGATGCAACTTTCACTAGTCATTTTTGGACAACACTATTTTGACAAACTGGCACCAAACTAAAGATGAGTTCAGGGTCTCACCCACAAATAGATGGTTAGACTAAAATTGTCAACAAATGTTTGAAAACTTATCTTCGTTTCTTCACTTCAAAACAACATCAGTGGGCAAAGTGGCTTCCGCTCGCTGAATGGTGGTACAATACCTCCTACCACACTGCATCTAAAATGACTCCATATGAAGCAGTCTATGGTCAAGCACCACCAGTGCTCCTTCCATACATCCCCAGCAGTTCACTAGTTCAGGCAGTCGACATGGTTCTCTGAACTCAAGATCAAATTCTTCGCATATTGTAGGACAGTCTTCACATGGCCTAAAATTGAATGAAACAAGCCGATCAACACCGTGCTGAGCGCACTTTTCAAGTAGGTGATATGGTTTTTCTTCGTCTATAGCCATACAAGCAATCATCCTTGAAACTCAAAGGGCATCATAAGTGTGCTCCAAAGTTCTATGGGCCATATAAGGTTCTTCAGAAGATTGGGTCAGTTGCTTATAAATTGAAGCTTCCTCCTTCTTCCCGTGTTCATCTAGTATTTCATGTCTCTTGTCTAAAGAAAGTTCTTGGCACCAACATCAGAGCGCAAACTATTTTACCAGAACTAGATAATTAAGGATCCATCATTTTGGAGCCAGAGACAATCCTTGACAGGTGCACTCGTTAGCTTCGCTCTCGATCCATCACAGAGGTATTAATTTAGTGGCATGGAATGCAACCAGAGGATGCTACATGGGAACCACTCCTTCAGATTCAACAACAATTTCCACATCTTCAGCTTTGAGGACAAAGCTTTTCTAAGAGGGAGGGGATCTTAGGAACCTATGTTAACCCTTCTCTTTACTTTGTTAGTATATTACTATTGGACGCATATGCTTTGTAAGTTGTCCCGTGAGTGTATTGTATTATCCCACATTCATGGGAAGTAATAGTTGTTTAGATTAGACTTAGTATATAAGTACGTGTCGAGGCCAATGAAGGCATCCACAAATTTATTGTATTGAGCTTGCTCAAAGGAGGTTGCCCCCTCGAAGTGGCCTGCGATCAATAAATTTTTTTTGTGTTTTTGCTATTCATATATATTTCTTTTATTCAAGCATTTTTCATTATATTGTTGTAGGAGGTTCCTCTCAGACTGGCAATGAAAGTCTTTGAAAAGATGCTGCCAGAAACTAAGAGGGATGCCTCTTTGACTCCTGCTCAACAAATGAAGAAACTAATGGAGTCCATTAATAACCATTCTGAGTCATTAGAAAAAATAGTTGAGAGGAAGGTAAAGTAAGAGTTGAACAATAAGAGACCATTGGATTTGACTGATAAGTGATCCAAGGCACACATTTAGTTAAGCATTAGTGTAAAGAGTATTCAAAATGCTCTAAATGATGCAAATGTAATGTACCAATTTTGTTCATCATGGCCCATATCTACCAAAGAAATAAAAGAGAAGATTGATGGCCTAGAAATGCAAATAATAAATATTTCAAGAACTTATGACCCCTTGAAGGATAATAATGGAAATCTAAGGGCCGAAGTGGAAAAGACTCATGCTATCATAAAGAAATTGCAGAGTCAAAGAGAATCAATAAAGGATCAAATGGGTCAACTAAGAGAGATAGTCAGCTTTAAGATGGTTGCACTAATAGAATTATTAAGGGAAGCTGATAAGGTTGGGAAGATGACAGCTACTCCAACATCAGTGGAAAATGCAAAAGACTTGGTCTTACAGATCAATGGACAAGTACAAACACTAAACTCTACCAAGATGCATTGGGATTCTGCAGTGATACAACGGAAGAACATTTACAAGGATCTCTTTCCCACTAGTCAGTAAGTTTCTTATTTTTGATGTCCTATACATATGCAGAAGAAAGAAACAAATTTTGACATTTTGGTGTATAGAAATAAATAGTAAGGGGGAGCATGTATATAACGAAGTAAGAGAAAGTTGGAGAAATTTTTTAACCTGTAGATATACAAGTAGTTACTTTGTCATTAATGATGAAGGGGGAGAAGTTTTGGCCATGTTTCCATCAATGACAAAGGGGGAGATTGTTGGAAACATAAGGATGATGATGTAGAGAATGATAAGCATGGCAATAAGCAGTGTTGTCATTGATGGCAACAAAGGATAAAGACATAGTGGTGTTGGATGTTGATTCGGAGCTCGGTTCAGTAAGGTATACAGGTACAGTTGTGTTAGTCTGGTTATGTATGATATCCTAAGTGTTGATCTGAAGAAGCTACTAAGTGTTACATCCCAATTTCTGACTTGCTATACTTTTACCTTTTACTTGCGCATAAGTAAAATTTATCGAGATGTTATAGATTTTTGAGAAGATATGACATGGAATTATATTGAATATCATTTAGGAAATCATGGAAATGATTATGTTATTGTCGATTTTATATCTATATGATGAGATTTGATTTACTAATTGAAATTATCAAATAATGATGCACTGATCTCTTATTGTTTGATGACAAGTGAAACAGGATTACAAGTTATCGAATCTCAGAGAAGAGAGAGAGAGTATCTTTCGAGAAGAGAGAGATAGACCTTGGATTACGAGTGGTCAATTTGCCAAACGAGTCTAGTGTTAAACGATAATGTGAACCAATGAGTCGTATGAGGTAAGTCTTGTCTTGCTAGTTTTCTTTTGAAAATCTAATCGACAGGTAGTCGATATCTCAATTATCATCTAGTCAAGTCGATGGTGAGTCGACATAGTCATTTGTAAGGTAAACAATGTCATAGCCATAAAACGGTTGCGTTATTCTCCTTGAGTCGCTTGAGGTTTTATTGTCGCCTCTTAAATGTCAAGACGTTCCCATCAAGTTAGATGACGCTAATATTGTCGATGTTTAACGTCAACAGATGAACCTATTTATGGCAGATTTGTGGATCACGTCTCGTAGTCGAAAGATGCGAGAAGTCATTTTGTGCGTCAAACAATTTAGAAAGCTTATGTTGCGTTACGCCCAATCCGTCGTGATTGCCATCAAAATGCGTTAATCATGTGTTGTGAATTTGTTTCCCTTTTGTAAATCGACAAAAATTGAATGTGAAGTCGATTTATGCTATAACTATTTTGGTCGTCATTTGGAAGGATATTCCAAAATCGTTTAGTCGTAATTTGGCTAACAGGATGTAGTTTTTCGCCAGTTTGCTTGATGTCGGCTTCTCGTCGAGTTAAGTGGTTTTCGCCCAAGCTCTGTCAGTTGGGACGTCTTCCATGGCGAATGTGTCTTTTTCCTTCGAGCTTAAGACTTTGAGTTATCATTAATCTAACCTATTTTTGCTTCATTAAGTCGACCTTTATGCATTCTCTTTTTCGACTTTAGAGATGCTTTATGTATTTATTACCTACCACCTTGCATGAGCTTGACTTCACATTTCGAAGTAGTTGAAAATTCTGAGGTTAGAAGCCTTCATGTTTAAGAAAGTGGACGGAGTTGTTATACCCACCAACTGCCACATCACCAAAAGGAACCTCCACGACGTGGAGTGGTCGCTTAAAGAGAGGGATCGGGATAGCATGCAGAAAAACAAAATTTCCTACTATTTTGGCATGGACGGCAGTATGATTGCCGAGATTCCCTCGCCGTGCAGAGGATTGGAGGATGTATTTCCGTTGAGAGAGGATACAAATGGAAGAAGGAAAAAGCTGTAGTGAGAACGGGGAGTCCTCACATTGGATATGAGGTTGTTTTAACAAAAACTCCATAGAGGAGACCGTTTGGGAGGAGCGACGTTAAGTTAGTCTTAAAATTGTTGTGATCATTTATGTAGAGGAGGAGAAATTCACTCTACCGATGAGAGTGGAGTCTGAATAAGTTGTTAACAGATTAAGAGGAAACTGTGATCCGATAAGCAAGGTATTCTTTTAACGGTAGTGGTCCTTATTGATGAGCGGTTGGGATAAAATGAATGGATGGACTCTTAAAGAGGGTTGCGAAGAGTGGAGAGAGGGATCCGGGAGTCGTGAGGGAGGTTGAGTAAAGAACCGCATGACTGATCTAGAGATGGGGGGAATGTCCATAAGGGAACGACTCATGATGAGTCGAGGAAAAAAAGAGGAAAACATGGGAATGCTTAAGAAAAGGCAAAACGTCTCTATGCAGAGGAGATAATCAAGGAAAAACTGGAAAAAGGTCACATAGGAAGAGAGTATTTTTGTCGCAGTAATATTCAGTGGGATAGGAATCAAGAGGTGAAGCTCGAGTCGACAAAAGAAGTCAAGTTGGGACATTGGTAAACAAGCTAATCCTCACTAAGACTACATTGGTGCTCAGGTATGAGCCAAGTTTTATTCTTGAGTTATATCAATTTCATGGTAATCAATGCAACGAAATTCTTTATTTTATTAGAAGTTTGTTCTCTTTGTGGACATAGGATCTTATGTAAGAAAATATAAAGTATCTTTGAAGTGAGATGACGGCAGAGTGAAGTCGTAGTTATATATAGCATAGAACTTCTTTTACAATAGTTGAATACCATATAGTTGATGGTTCTAGTTTAATTAAAACATGAGTTTCAAATCTCTAACAAACCAGAGATAGCTTCTGTGTAAAGTGTCTTTTCGATATAAGAGGTCGTAAGTTGTTTTTACGTAAAGCCTAAATAGTGTACTTGAATATAGATATGGTCGAAGGACAAGTATAGACTGGGATAGGATGGAATGTTTATGCCAAGAATTATCTATGTTGTTAAGTGGATTTATAGATATCTTTGTCATTGTTAGATAGGGTTCTATATTAATATAAGTATAATATAGATGCTCTCTATTTTTTGTATGGTCATTATTTAAGCAAGTATATATAAATGTCTTGATAAATGATAGTATCATCTCAAGAAGAATACTTTGTTTCTAAAGGATGTTTTGAGTAAGTTGTTCCCTGCAGACATAGATGGAAACACTCATATATCAATGATTAGACATAGCATAGTATATCGTGAGAGAACAAATTTTGGCATTGATCATAATGGATGGCAAACTAAAATATTCCACCCTCTTTTGAATCAAACCAAACTTAGGCAAAGTTTAAACTCGTATAGGACCTTTGGTTTAGGTAAATCTAAGGTTGCACTTGTATAAAGAACTATCTCGGTTCATGAGATTTAATGGCTTCGTAGTCAGGAAAGACTAGGGAATAATCTCTCCCTTAGAATACTCTTATGCCCTAGAATAAGTATGTTCATTATTCCTTTGGATTGGAATAGGATAAATAAAACCCCAGTATAACCTCGAAGGATTAAGAATTATCTTACAATACCTTTATGGTTATAAATCGTATTAAGTACTTTATGTGGAAAGTCATTAAAGGGTCGAGAACCCTAATCTGGTAATGTTCGTGTCTATCTTATGGAAAGAGATTTGTTATAGTCGATAAAGTTTAACCTTAGGTAGGGGAAAACTACTTGTTGGGATACAAGTCAACTTGAAATACAAGTCATAAGCCTCGAGTTTTGCAAGCGTGCAAGAGGTACCATTAATTGATTAGTCAAACATTAAATTCAATATACCTTTTGGTCATAACTTCTCTTACACTATTACTTGTCGACAACGGGTGAAACTCAAATGTTGCAAAGATTGCAAAGAGAGATACTTAAGAATGGATAGTCAATCCATAATGATTAATAGAGCAACGACAGTGTCTTGTGAATTCACCTAAGTCAGAAATACTAGGTTTGAGTTAGGCAAAACTCATCAGTTAAATCTAAATCCTAGAGATGGTAATTATTATATTAAATCATTGAGATTATTTAAAGATCATGATTGAAGGGTCAAGTGCCCTGTCTATGCGTAATTATTCTTACTTGCAAGAAGTGATTTAGATTCCTAGACTATAATGCTTGACCTGGTTAAGGTTATCATCTTAGTCGTAACTAATCTATCTATATCTATTATGAGACAATAAGTCGTGGACCTCAGGTATTGCAATGATGCAATGAGAGTCCTTGTAAAGAAAGAAAGTTGAATAGGTCTATGGATTATAGACAGTGAAAGAAATCATGTATGAGTCAGGAAGACAAAATTAATGAAAATGCCATGACTTCATAAGTTGAATGTAGGTTGACCAAGTCGATCTGTAGGAATATGATAGTATCCAAGTCGAGTTGGGGTGGGTGAACATTACGACAACGTTCATTGCGAACGTCAATTTATATTGAAAACTATGGCCATAGTAATGCATATGTCTCTACATGCATTGTTGGTTCACTGTATCTGGATTGCACATCCTATCGGGAATCATACTTAGCTAGAGGGTATCTAGGGTTGTATGATAGATAGAGTTGTGTAAGATACAACACTATGTACTTGGAAAGGCAAATTACCATTGGTCACCTTGGTCTATACTTCTCGTGAAGGGTAGGGCCACTTTCGGTCAGGAAGGAGTGCGGGAGATCGATGGCCTGTGGTTGGAGGCAAATCACTGGAAAGATACTCTCTCTCTAGTAGAAGACATGCCGAGGCTTGCGATAAAGATGTCAGATTTCCGAATGCAGTATATTTCTGAGACTTGTGTTTATGGAGACTAAGTAAAACATTATCTGTTTCAGGTATTTATAATTGGTTTATTTTGTAAACATTGTACTTGAGAAAGACAATAAGGTTGATTGAATTTGTAATGAGATATCTTGTATTTGTAGTTACTCGACTATATGTTGAATAAAAGAAAAAAAAATTCTCTGTCTCATTTTTACCTTGTAAATTTAGTTTATGGTGAATTTTTGGGTTTTACTATGTTTCTAGAATGTGGATGTTACACTAAGTGTAGCATGATGAAGAATACATCCAAGCATGATATGCCTTTTAAAGATTTTCCTAAGGTATTTACTGACCAGAACCTAAGACAAGGTCATGATATTTCAATCTGCACTTCTCTGCTATAATGAGTTTTGCTCTGCAGTTGTAAGGTAATGATAGTGCATGTTAAAGGCATATAAATCCAAAGATTCAAGTTTTGTAGTCCTCCAGAGTGAAAGATAATGTTGACAGAGTACAGGACTCTAATGATAGTGCTAATGACAGATTGGAATGCTTCGCATTCCACTGCAGATGAATATCTTGCCATGTGGTTTTGAGGAAGAGGTTATGGATGTCAGAGTTGTGTATAATTTGAATGGTAAGCATTTTGGTGGTCCGCACGTTGAATTATGAACCAATAGTTAGTTCATGTTATTGCTTATTCACCAATTAAGCCAACCTGAAGGTGTTAATGTTGTACGGAGCTATGACATGTATGAAATAATGTCATGGGAGTAATTATAAGTTGTGCTGACCTATATGAATGTGCTACATGCTTTGGTTCTCTCTGCAAAGCATATTGGATTGTGTTTTGGGCCGACAGGACAGGAAGTCACATGGTACATAAATTGTGCCGACCTAATTGATGTTTTTCCTAAGTGCAGTATATATATACAAGATTGAACTCTTGTGAAGGAGTTGTGTGAGTGTGAGAAATGTGAAGGAGTTAAGTGCGTGTAAGTGAAATCTAATGCAAAGAAGGATAAGTTGAGGTTGTGGTGAAGATGAAGTGTGCAAAGTCAGTGTTCTGAGCTTCAGTGGAACTGTATCTCGAGCATAAGTTAGATGAATTATTAGCAATTCATTTTTGGCAGTGAGCCATCCCTTCTTCTATTTATTTCTCTCGGGATAGTGAGTCCACCAAGTTGTATCAACCTTAACTGGTTACATTATTAATATATTGTGAGCTACTCCTCACTGTGGTTTTTCCCTTTTTGAGTTTTCCACGTAAAAATCTGGTGTTTATGTGTTATGTGCTTTAATGGTTTAGTTCATGCTTTCCTTTCTTACTGCAAGTTAAATGTGTTGTGTGGAATGAATGTTTAAATGCTTAAGTGGTTTCAGAGAATATTGATTCATCCCCCTCTTAGTGTTCTAAGTGTTCAACATACCGCTCGCATCCAGGCAACTTTTGTTCCTAATCGCACGGAGTGCCTTAGGATGATGCGGCAATCAAAACATTAAAATGAAATGGCATGAAAATTGACATAAATACACTTATAAATAATGCTAAGAAGGTGGATACTAAGTGGTCGCAAAACATAACGTGAAATTGCAAGGGTATGCAATTTTTGACATTATATAGTCAACAAAGTATTATAAAAGCAAAACAATAGATAGAGAGAGTTATACATATATATGTTGGAGATACCCAGATTTTTATCCTAGTCTAGACCCAGAGAGACCCTTACGAGGGATCTCTTCCCATTGACTTTATCACCTGAAACCACAACTAGGGGGTCTCCATCCCCAATGGGCATTATCACCCTTTGGTCAAACCCACAAGCTCATTGGCCCAGTGAAGGTACATAGCCTGCGAACATGCCAACCCAATGAAGACACACATAGCATGCGAGCATGGCAGCCCAATAGAGGCATGCATGACCTACAAGCTTGTTGGCCCTACGGGAGTTTGAACCTTGGTGGCCACCACAATAACCGTACGACTTGACCACCGAACCACACCCTTATCAGCTATATATATATATATAGAGAGAGAGAGAGAGAGGACCAAAAAGTGGCCAAAACCACTTTTTGACCAAACAAGCCATAATGTGAGCGCATTATAATGCGCTCACATTTTAAAGTAGTTAAAATTTGAATCCTTGAGCTTCCTTCACTCTAGAGTAGGGTCATGTCTAGAAAGAGACCAAGGGTATATACATAAAATAAATATTTAAGTATAAGTTGGTATTTACCTTTTATCATTTACCTTTCTAGAATTTGGAGGATCCCTCAAATTTCAGACTTAATCAAATTTTTAGGGTTTCAAACTTTGCCAAATTTAGGAGTTCAACAACATGCATGAGGGTAAAGGCATATGGACCTCTTAGGTCTCTCTCTATCTTTTTATCTATCTATCCTCCCTCCCTCTCTCTCAACTCTATCTTTATATCTCTCCCTCTCTCTCTGCCCCACTTTCTATATTTTCCCTCTCTAATTCTATCTCTCTTTCTCTCTCCCCCCTCTCCCTCTCCCTTTCTCTCTCTCTACTGTGTCAAGGAAAACAAAAAGAATAAAGGTATTGCAAATGATAAGAAATTAAAACATATTTGAACTTTTATAGGAACTTATTCTACTTGGGTCCCAAAGAAAGATTTACAATGAAAAATTATACATATGGAGTTGCCTCCAAAGAAGTGAGAATAATGGGTAAATAAAGATAAAACAACACTTCCACCACTTCCTAACACATTTTTTAAAGGTTCTACAATACATAGTGATGAGAACTTGATTCCACATGATCTAGAGATAGAGAGAGGGAAAATAGCATGGGTATATAAATTTTGCCATTACAAGTATTTTACCAATGCATATCATGAAGCCTTACCATGTTGCTCAAGCCTTTTAATAAAAGTTTTATAATAAATCAACCACTATAAAAATAATTAGCAACTTTATCAATAAGTGAAGATTAATATAATATCTAAACTAAAATCAATTAAATAGATCTAAATGATTTTATAGCCTCTAAATTAAAAAAAGTTATCTATTAAACTAATGTAATAAATACAATAAAATATATTTAAAAAATAATAATTAAAAATTAAATATATAATAATTTTTAGATAAAGTAAATTTTTTTATATATGATAATTTTTTAAATTAATTTTTAATTTAAAAGAAAAAGAGCACTATACATTTTAAATTTTATAATATTTATATAATTAAAAACAATTTTTTACAATTAAAATAATATATATATATAATTTGTAAATTAATGCTTTTAAATTTTCATGTTAATAGTTTTTAATATTTTAAATATAAAATTTTTAAAAGAAACAATTTATTAATTCACAATATAACATTGCCATAATAATCGTTATATTACTGTTTAAACATATTTATAAAAATTACCACATCAACTGGCTAAAATAGTGAAAAGCCTTCCTCACGCTATCTTCCTCACCCCTCACAACCAATCCTTTCTCCACTTCACAATTGTAGCCATGAGCTCCCAAGTCAAATTCCTCTCCAGTGAGGAATGCAGATTGTTGGATGAAGACAGCAATCCATAACCATTTACCCTCTCCCAGCTATCTTCCTCACCTCTCAGCTGTCAAGTCAAATTCCTCAGCTATCCAGTTAAATGACCTTCACAACCAATCCTTTCTCCTAACACAAAAACCTTTAATCCATTCAAAACACTAAGCCGTGTCCTTCTTTTTAACAGGGAACCAAAAAACTTGCGAACGTCATCAGTTGCTGCATTCAATATCATTCGTCTTATCTGGATAGACAAAAGCAAAAGCAACAAACTTAAAATGGAAAGGAGGCAAACATACAAACCGACAGACACAGGAAAACAGCCAGTGTGTTGTAAACGACTGGCAGTACGGTATTTCATTCGACTGACGTAGTTGACTCCGTCTAATGACTCGACGGACACAGTTGACTCACCTGATCCCATTCGTACTGCTGGTGGATGCGTTGTCAGCAACACACCTGCTGGTTAAGCTCTTCCATTTCTCAATGCCCGTAAACTGATTTGGAGACCATAGATGGCAGGGTGAAAGAGAATTGCAATATCTCTTCCCAAATCTCTTAGGTGGTCATGCATTCTTATCTGATTCTTATCATCAAGCTCAATAAGGCACTTATTTTGAAGCCTCTCCCAACCATACAGACCACTCCACCTTGATCCTTCCTTGCCTGATCCTTCCCATACAGCAATGGCAGTCATCTTGTCTTTGCCAATGAAGAAACAAGCTACATCCAAGAACATGTGTTTCTCTTCTTCATCTAAAGCATCATAACTCACTCTCAACCTATTTATGATATCATTGGGCAATATTCTAGAGATTTTATGCAGTACGTCCTCCCATAAATCCTTACTAGAGTAGGCATAAAGCTGGCCTCCAAGTACCTTTAAAGAAAAAGGCAAACCATTACAAGCAATTAAGAACTTTTCAACAAGTTCTTCAAATCCTAACAGTGGAGAAGGTTGTAAGAATGCATGCCAACAAAAAAGCTTTTTGGCATGAACTGGATTCATTGTTTTCATTTTATAAATGGAGGAGATACCCCAACGCATGAGGACTTCCTTTTCCCGTGTTGTAACAATGATCAAACTCCCCCTGCCAAGACTATCTTTTGCAGGCAGTAAAGCCTTTAGCTGATCTGTATGGTCCACATCATCCAAAACGATTAGTACACGAACAGATCTCAAACAATTAGAAAGAATCCCCTACCTTGTTCTATATTGTCAAATTGAATGTTTGTTCTATATTGTCAAGGAGTTTGATTTGCTTCTTATGCAACTCTTTTTTAGCTGCAACATCTCTAACATTAAAAACAAAACTAGATTTGTTTGAAGATGTACATTTTTGGTTATATATTTTTTTTTTGCCAAAGTGGTCTTCCTAGAACCACCCATACCCCAAATCCCCACTGTTTGGACATTTGAATGAGTTTTTGCACATTCATAAACAGTCTTTTCAAAGTCTGCTACAACTTCTTCAAGACCCACATGATGTATTGCTACCTCTAATGGTACTATTTTCAATACTTTCAATACATGATTCACGATATTCGTCAACACCATTTGCTCCTCACTGGACAAACGTGTAACATAGTTTTAATCCCCCATGAAAAAAAAAATAGAAGCCTCACTAAACAGTGGTGATTCGATCAAAGTTATATATATGGAAAATAGAAATATTGCATCAAAGGAAAGGTATGATATGGAAAACAGAAATATTGCATCAAAGGAAAGGTGTGATATGGAAAACATAAATATTGCATGAAAGGAAAGGTATGATGAAACATCTACAGAGAGAGGCTATGCATTGCTTACTCATTATTATTGATGATTTCACCCTTATAAAATGAGACGATGTGGAGTGCCTTTTTCCAGTCCTCAAGCTTGTCTACGCTGTATCTAACCTGATGCTTCAAAAAGGAATCTGCATAGATTCCTCCTTTCCCATGAACCAAATGACTTAGAACATCAGGTTGAACTTGGTAGAAAACAGGAATGATAGGTGTGCCAGTTTTGATCATAAAGGATAGCTCGGCAAGACACCAAGGCGATTGTGCATATGTGGGAGAGAGAATTGCTACATGCAGGGAAGCCCTAGACATTGTTTCTTGTAGTTCTTTAGGGAAGAAATCCCCCAACTGAAGATCTTCGGAATCAAGAAAGACCCTGAGACCCATATTATGGAGGGCATTGTAGATAGCTATGGCCAGCGTATGTTTGACATTGGGTCCGCGATGATTAATAGATACATCGCAGGGTAGCTTTTGTAATGGTAATGTGGATGTAGCAGAAGCTGATGCAGATCTAGATCCAGATGATGGCGCAAGCCCGTCAAAAGCATTTATAATCTGAATCTTTGATTGAGTAGAAGCCTTGGAATCTGATACAACCGAAGACAAATACAGAGAGAAAAGCAATGGAAGGAGGGGCTGTGGTGGGGAAGTCAAAGTGGTAAACAAGGGAGAAACATAGGAGTTATATAAAGATAAGAAGTGAGCAAGGCGGAGGATGAGGGTGTAGTGTGGGAAGCTGCTTGGAAGAAACATAGAAGAAAATTACAAAAGATTAGATTTGTGTGGCACAAGATCCACCCAAAACCACAAAATCAACCTTAAAAAGAATCGTTCACAAGAGTCTACAAACTATTTAGCATATTAAGGGCTTTATTTTTTGGATCAAGCGAATTGATTCTACAAGTCTTCAAAGTCTATATTATATCCTACTTCGATGAAGAGTTAAGTACATTTTTCCTTCACATTTAATTTCCTAAAATAACATTTATTACATGCTTTATAATTCACATTTGTCACCTATTAATCTAAGTTGATTTATGCTTTAATTATGTGCATTGATTTAATTGGCCTAAATTTTTAGTTGGAAAAGTATCTTTCCTTTACATTTTTGGTGAACTCATTAGATCTAACACCCCTAGGGTTTAACCTTGGGCTTAATACTTTCTAGAGTTTCAAATTTATACTTTTTGAATGCATTATCATTTTTTTAGATCTCGTTATGGTTTGTATTCCTACTTATTACTATTTCATTACTACATCTTCCATTTTAGGGTTTGTGTATAGATTGTGTAACCTTAGTTTTTGCCCACCCTACCCACCTTTGACTACCTCATTAGGGTTTTATTTTCAAATATGATATATGCATATTTTTTAAAGAAAAAAAATGAGAGTGATTTATAATTCCTTATCTACCTATCTTTCATAAGCCTTATTACTTTGTTTATGCCACAAACTACTCATGATCCTAATTTTCCCTTAAGAGTGCTTGTTTAAACCATAATGTGGTTGTCCACTCTAATGAAACTAATTTTTTTTCCAACGCTCATGTTGAGAACAATTTGGATGATAATCAAGACTATGACCATGACACCCACATGGAGCAACAAGACGTTGCAAATGAACTTGCTAATTTGGCTAATGTTTAAAATCCTAGACACAACTAGCAAACATAATTTGCAATATGTTTATTAATAAGCCACACAGATTAGATGTCTTGCTTGAGTTGAACTAGTGCTAAGATTGTTTCATCTACCTTCTTGTTTGGTGCATCTACCTCCCCTCCATCTTAAGCTATACATACTTCCACCATTACCACAAATCCCATAGCATTACTCCTTCTACCACCATCCCACCCCATAGCATCACCCATGCTTCCACTACTATACCTTCCCACAATGTTTATCCTTTCTCCTGTTTCACCCGTTATTATGGCCTACCTCATAACTATTTTGATGTAGTTGCATTTGGAGGGTCTAATTAAAGACTATATAAGAACACAACTAAATAAACACACAACTCATGCGTGCCAAATAAAAAATAACACAATAATGAATTGATATCTCATCTCATCAAATTTAGATTCCCTTGCATGTTAGTTCTCTCAATTATTACCTCATAGGTATGCGTATTTTTATAATTTGTACCTCTTCTAAGTATCTCATACTTTACTGTCTACCCTCAACTGAGCCCATGTGGGAAGAATAAAAAGGGCAGCAATTGATGGATCCTTTGGAGGAGGAAGGAGTACAGATGTTGGCTTCTTAACAAGCCTTTCACTTTCAACTCTAGGTTTTGCATTGGCACAAAGCTTGATTACTTCACAGAGGTAATCAATTAGTGTTTGGTTTGCTTCTTTTTTTGTGAGATCATGCTTTCCTATAGTAAAATTTGTTGTCAGGCAATGTATTCATGAGCCCAGTTGGTAGAGAGTGAGATTGATAGTTTTCTATATTATAATTTATTTTGTAAGGCTTATATCAGTTAGCAACTGTGAGATTGGTAGATTTTTTCATTGTATTAGGCATGCATACACTAATATTTTTTGTCTTTTTGGTAGTGACATTGGTTACAATTGTACAATTGGACATTCATTCTTCATATCCACCATGCCATATTTAGTGTACACATTAATGTCTAGGTGAAAGAAAACCATATATCCATAAAGTACATAATTACAGTGCTTATTGCATCTCAAGTTCTACTAGAGAAACAAATAAAATTCTTAAAAGAAGTCTTTTAAATTCAAAAAACATGATATAGAAAGTGCAATTCTTAAAAATCCAAAGCTATGTTGAGTAGAAAATCTCCAATGATATATATTTGTCAGGTGCATATGAACACTATGATTGATCTCGTATCTGGATTCTATGGTTTGGTTAGAGGGTGTCTTACTACTTGAGTTACCCACAATTTGATTAGTAGATTTCTATATTGTATTATGTGCTAGTTATCATGCACATCTAATCTCCACTTGGCCGACAGCTATATTAGTAGCTTTCTATTTGGAAATTTGTGCTACTGGCCATTCATATCTCACGTTAATTTGGCCTTAGATTTCTAGATCCCAATTTGTTTTATTGAGAATTCATAGACAATTCCTAATTGATTCAAATTAAAAGAAGTGTTGATACCCATTTGTAACTTTACACTGCCTCCTTCTGATGATTTTTGGGGTAGTAGAAAACCTTTAACCACGGGCAAATACCTCAGAAATATAAAAAATTGAGAGAGGTTATTGTAGAGGCACTGTACACGATCGTGTTGCCTTAGATAGAATGTTTCTAAGTGACACAGTTTTTGAGTAACATCTCGTCAAAGATTGCTGCCTTTTTGCAATTTAGACTCTTCAGGGATATCGTCGGTACAATGTAGCTCAGACTGTTTTGACATGTTTGGGTGAAAAATAGGACCATGCCTAGTGTAAATGTACCCATCCAGATGCGTTAGAACAGTCAGTTTGGTCGCATCATGAGCAGGACAAAAGTTACACTCCTTTGTAACTTTACACTGCCTCCTTCTAATAATTTTTGGGGTAGCAGAAAACCTTTCACCATGGGAAAATGCCTTAGAGATATAAAAAATTGAGAGAGATTATTGTAGAGGCACTCTACATGATCACATTGCCTCAGACAAAATGTTTTTAAGTGACACGATTTTTGAGTAACATCTCATCAAAGATTGCTGCCTTTTTGCACTTTGGACTCTTCAAGAATATCATCGGTACAATGTAGCTCAGACTGTTTCGACATGTTTGGGTGAAAAACAAAACCATGCCTAGCCTAAACATATCCATCCAGATGCATTAGAACTGTTAGTTTGGTCGCATCAGGAGCAGGACACCAAAAATGCAAAAGTTATTTTATGCAACTTGACAACATTGACATTTTTTTGCAACAGGACTCAAAGACTCAAACTGACCCCAAATGACTCAAAGTGACTTAAAAACAAATGAAATGGTCTTAAAAGACCTTATTACATACAATTGACAAGGCCAACCACATGAAGGTGGAAGCTCATGTGGACTCACCTAAGACCTAAGACACATGTAGTCTAGTAGACGCAGGACACCTAAGACACCTATTTTCTAGTCTCTATCTACCTAGTCGACATATCGTATATTTCTAAGACACAATTAGAGACACCTATTATCTAGTTAGAAACCAAGACACCTAGAGACACTTATATTTTATACATTACCTAGGTTTTATACATTATTCTCAGGATCAACTTCATCCATCACTTAGGTCTAACCCCATGAAGCATAACATGATGTAAAAATGTGTATATATGTAAAAATGTAGTAGGAAATAAAAAAAGACTAACCTTACAAATTAATGTGCATACTTACAACTCAATGTAACACGACTTTACAAAATCAATGTGAATACTTACAAATTAATCCAATGAACCATCCAGGTCTGCTCTACTCTTTATTGTGTCAAGTATTGCTTCATGATCAGACTCACGTACCTTCCACAAGATTTTGTTCAAAGGTCTACCCCGATACTGTATCAAATGAACATTGGATGCCACGACAAGGTTCGAGTAATGGAGAATCTTTCGATGCGTGTCAAAGTCCTGAAACAACCAAACATTAACACTCTTATGTGGGTACCTTCTAAGCCATGTTCCAGTAATAACCATTGAGCCTATAGGGTATTCGATGTTTTCTCCATCTGTAATTGGGGCCTTCAATTTCTTTTTGGCCTCAACACAATGACATAAGTAATAATCTATTCCCTCTTCATTATCTTCATCTGCAATAACTGCATATACGTGCCCTACATTAATATGTGTAGCAAATTAGATGAAATTAGTCAACATTACAAAAACACTACAAAGTAAGATGACATTAGGAATTTCAAAAACTATGTAAATAGATATATTACCTGGTTGAACTAGATCTAATATGTGGTCAAAGTCAATTGATGATTCTATTTGTGTTAGTTCCAGTGTCGTCGGGGGTCGATATGTGTCAAGTGGGCTAAGATAACTTAACTGCCATTCGTCAACCCACTCCTTTGACTCACACTCATCCCAGGCTTGATTTGTACAGGAAGAACAAAAGCATGACATCTTTCGCGTATGGATACTCCATGAACCTACAATTGAGCTTCTGAAAGAGTGTATCTCACTTGATCCTATCAGTGTAGAATAGTCCTCATATGGTGCAATGTTAGTATCATCTATCAACCAAAAAAATCTACGAACTGAAGACTTACCTTCATTACCTGGACCCATGGAAGCATTACGCCACTCGACGATCAATTTTGCATTTGTCAACTTTGCATTGTCTTTATACTTTAACTCTTCTCGTGCTATGGCTCTTTTGATACATGCTCCTACACCATCATGCTCCCCCTTTCCATGCCTGACCTCACAAAAGTACCACATATGCTGAATACCTATAAAATTATGCCTCTTGCTCAGCTAATAGAAATTCCATGAGTTCTTGAATTGTGACACACAGTTATCTGACCATATGATATGCTGACTAAATGATATGCCCCTTCTAGACAAATCATTGTAGAACACCTGCAAGCAACCTTACACGAACTCCGTAGAATGTGTGCGATCATCACTAATATAGAAATGATACTCCCTTATGATCTTTCTGTCATCCTTTGTACTATCATTTGCATGAATGAATGTGATGTGCACAAATATAGAAACCTGTGTGGAGTTGTAATATTGTGATTGCACCTCGCTCTGTGGTTGTAAACTATAGTTCTCTGCAAAGTCGATGACTAAAACAATGCTACCAACCAAAAATGTGTCCTTGCATAACTTGAATTGTAAGTCCAACCATCGAGCTCTATGGACATGTCTTGCATACTCATACACTATTCTATCACGAAATATAGGCATAAACTGATACACTAGAATCTTTTCAATAACCAATTCACACCTCTTTTCTTCTTTACCATCTTTTGTAGTGTATGCCATTATTTTATACTTGCCAAACTCTACTAGTTCATTTCCAACTGCATGTGTTCTTTCCATATGTTCACATATTGGCAAATGTTGCAAGCCACCGCAACGATGACATGTGCCATCCAAGCATAATTTCTTGTAGAATATTTGACCTTCCTCTCTTTCACATAAAATTCTTGATATGAAGTCTCTTGAAGATGTTGGTGGGGTACATATGGCACAACCCTGCAAAACATTGTTAGTATGCATATCTAAACATATAGACCTATAAACATCAAAATGGTTAGAAAATTCAATATGTAATCTACAACAACAAGTAGTGCGTGTGTGATTTATCTTGACATAGAAAGGTTTTAGCATTTCAAAATATCTTTGACAAATTTTAATTTGAGGATACTTCTCTAGAAATTTACCATAAAATTGTGTTTGAGTCTCATCCAAAAAATGCTTTGGATGTGGCTCATGATTCTGACTACTGATTCTCCTTCTTACCACATACCTTTGATTCGAAAATACCCTTATGTAATTCTTCCAAAAGTCTTCAATTAGTGATCTCAATGCTTCAACAATTGGTTTATCTTTTTGTGGTAGTCTCCCCCAGAACGCCCATAATTCATTGCTATTAGTGTCCTCAATTCTTTAGCGTCTTCCAATGGCTCTTGATAAAGTTTTCCTATTAATTATCAATTCTTGACTCGTCTTTCTAATGAGATGAGCTTTCCTCATTTGACTACTTACTATAGTCGATGTAATCACACGCTGTGTTGCATTACTATCTTTTGTGTGTGAGGTGTTACCCACACTCTCATACCCACTCATTAGATTCTTGAAAATAGATTTTTCACTTGAAGCCTTTGATGTTCTCAACCCAAGAATCTTCATGATGGACCTATACTTTATACTTCGCATCATTTCAACGAATAGTTGACATCTTGCAGTCTCATTTAACTTTTCAAAGAACAATCTCCAAATCTTATGAGCATATCTTCTACAAGTGTGTTTTGGAATCTTACCTTCCATTGGCTGCAAAATATTCTCATCAATATCAATCAAATACTTTGTCTTTCTATGCAAAATTCTAGGTGGTGTTAAGTTAGGTAAATTCATCTCAACATTAGGAATTTCATCAATATTTAAATGAGATGGGCTAGATGGCATACCTTCGATCAAAGATGGAATAGATGACATACCTTGAGGTTGAGGTGGGAATGATGGCATACCTCCTTTATCACATGTGAGTGATGATGTACTCTCAACTTAAGATGTGGTAGATGGTGTCCCTACATGTTGACTTGCGGTAGAGGATGTGTCTCCAACTATGGTATTCAAATCTCTCGTAGCACGAAGTTTTTGCATTCATTCTCTTTGTGCCACCAATACCATATCTCTTTGTGATGGTTGTGGTTCCTCTTCAATTGGCATGTCTTCATTTATCATGTCCAATTTCTGCTTCTCACGAAGTTCCCTCATAGCCACTACTTTCTTTGCATTCTTAGCTTCTATATCTTCCTGTGTTGGTTTAATTCTTGATCGTTTCCTCGGCATGACAGAGAATTTGTCTGTAGCATGATAAAGAGACCAATATTAATTCCTAAGAAATGAATCCATGCAAATAACTAAAATATATGTCATTCAACCCTTCATAGTAAATGTACATACAATCATCATGTAAAAGAGTAAATGTCACTCAACCAAAATAGGTACAAAGCATACAAAGAAAATTATTACAGCCATGAAAAGAGTACATGGGACTTCATGCTTGAAAAGGTTGAGGCAGACCCAATTTGACATGTTTGTTGTTACTAGGGCTACTAGGATTTGGAATTGAGAAGGTGTTTTGTTGGTACTAGGGATACTAGGATTTGGGTGGCTTGTGAAGGAATAGACAACAATTGTTGTGTCATGTGCATGTACAAATCATCATGTCATGTGCATACTTGTATGATCTTGGCACCTATTCATTTGTATTTTAACTTGTTAATATGACAAGATAATAGTGGGATTGTATTTTTATTATGTTGTAAGGATTTATTCTTGTATAGTTTGACATCATGGTATGTTAAGGTTTGTTTATTACGCATAATTATTAAAGATCCCAAGTGTAGAAAATATACATGGCATCTTGTCAGATTGTAGGCTGCTTTCTTGATTGGGAATGTGTCTATTTTAAACATTTATGATAAAGCATGATAAAGTAATTCAAATAGAATTAAGGAAAATGTAAAGAACATGCATGTAAAGAATTGACATACCTAAAAAATGAAGATTCGAATGGACAAAGTACCCAATTATGTAGTGTTTTTTTCTTCTTGCATCAAACTCCTCAACAATTTGAGTTTTTCACCACTTGCTTCCTTTTCAATGTTAAACTAAATAACACTCAAATATAATTACTAACAACAATACTATTAACCAATCTACAATGTTAAATTCCTAAAATTGAATCACAATTAACATTGCAACACAACAAAAATTGAAACTTGAATAGATATATATCAAACTTGGTGTGAAAACTATTTTATTTCCTCCTCAAGTTGGCAAAGCAGAAAAGGTGGTAGAATGTGTAAAATGTGCATGTCAACTTCCTAACAGCATGAAAGCACTTCTTTTTTGTCAGAGCACGTGCATAATTAGAATGAAAATAGAGCATGTGGTCCTAGATCATAGGGGTCAACACTTTTTTACAATTTCTATAGCAGGACAAAATGCGAGCACATTATAACATGCTCACGTTCTTTCCTGCTATAGATTGATCCATAAATATTTGTGCCTATCTCACCTTTGATAGAACCTTTACAATATCTCACCTCTAGTTCCATTAGCTCATGTTCTATATCTCACTTAACTCTCTCCCTCACCTCTCTACCTATACCTCTCCCCTCTCTATGTCTCTCAGTCACTCCTTGTCTACCTCAACCCTAAACCTTATCCCTCAACCCTAATTTGTTGACCCTAATCCCTCAACCCTCAACTCTAATCGCTCATCCCTAAACCCTAAACACTATCCCTATTTGTAAACCCTTAACAAGCTCGATACTATACCTTAAACCCTAATCCCTTATCCCTAAACCCTCCAACCCTATCCCTAATCCTTATACCCTCAACACTCTACTTTAACCCTAATCCCTTGACCCTCAACCCTATCCCTAAGCCCTTGACCCTCAAACCTCAACCCTCAACCCTCAACATCAAACCCTAATCCCTCAACCCTTAACTCTAATCTCTTGACCCTCAACCCTATCCCTAAACCCTAAACCCTAAAGCCTCAACCCTCAACATCAAATCCTAATCCCTCAAACCTTAACTCTAATCCCTCAACCCTAAACTCTATCCCTAAACCCTAAACACTATCCCTATTCTTAAACCCTCAACGGGCTCGATACTATACCTTAAACCCTAATCCCTTATCCCTAAACCCTCCAACCCTGTCCCTAATCCTTATACCCTCGACACTCTACTTTAACTCTAATCCCTCGACCCTCAACCCTATCCCTAAACCCTCAACCCTCAATCCTTAATGTCAAACCCTAATCCCTCAACCCTTAACTCTAATCACTCAACCCTCAACCCTACCCCTAAACCCTCAACCCTCAATGTCAAATCCTAATCCCTCAACCCTTAACTCTAATCCCTCAACCCTAAACCCTATCCCTAAACCCTAAACACTATCCCTATTCCTAAACCCTCAACAGGTTCAATACTATACCTTAAACCCTAATCCCTAATCCCTAAACCCTCCAACCCTATCCCTAATCCTTATACCCTAGACACTCTACTTTAACCCTAATCCCTTGACCATCAACCCTATCCCTAAACCCTTGACCCTCGAACCTCAACCCTCAACCCTCAACCCTTAATGTCAAACCCTAATCCCTCAACCCTTAACTCTAATCCCTTGACCCTCAACCCTATCCCTAAACTCTCAACCCTCAACGCCAAATCCTAATCCCTCAACCCTAAACTCTAATCTCTCAACCCTAAACCCTGTCCCTAAACCCTAAACACTATCCCTAAACCCTAAACACTATCCCTATTCTTAAACCCTCAACAGGCTTGATACTATACCTTAAACCCTAATCCCTTATCCCTAAACCCTCCAACCCTATCCCTAATCCTTATACCCTCAACACTCTACTTTAACCCTAATCCCTCGACCCTCAACCCTATCCCTAAACCCTCAACCCTCGAACCTCAACCCTCAACCCTCAACCCTCAACATCAAACCCTAATCCCTCAACCCTTAACTCTAATCCCTTGACCCTCAACCCTATCCCTAAACCCTAAAGCCTAAAGCCTCAACCCTCAACCCTCAATGTCAAATCCTAATCCCTCAACCCTTCACTCTAATCCCTCAACCCTAAACCCTAAACCTTATCCCTAAACCCTAATCCCCGAACCCTGAACCCTAATCCCTCAACCCTAAACCTTAAACCTTATCCCTAAACCCTAATCCCTAAACTCTCAACCCTAATCCCTCATCCCTCAACTCTAATCCCTCATCCCTAAACCCTAAATGCTATCCCTATTCCTAAACCATCAACAGGATCGATACTATACCTTAAACCCTAATCCCTTATCCCTAAACCCTCCAACCCTATCCCTAATCCTTATACCCTTGACACTCTACTTTAACCCTAATCCCTCGACCCTCAACCCTCAAACCTCAATATATTCAACCCTCAACGTCAAACCCTAATCCCTCAACCCTTAATTCTGATCCCTTGACCCTCAACCCTATCCCTAAACCCTCAACCCTAAAACCTCAACCCTCAACACTCAACGTCAAACCCTAATCCCTCAACCCTTAACTCTAATCCCTCAACCTTAAACCCTATCCCTAAACCCTCAACACTATACCTTAAACCCTAATCCCTCAACCCTAAACCCTATCCCTAATCCCTAATCTGTCAACCCTCAACCCTAATCCATCAACCCTAAACACTATCTCTATTCCTAAACCCTCAATGGGCTCGATACTATCCCTCAACCCTTAACCCTTAAACTTGAACCCTATAACCTATCCATACACGCTCGGCACTCAACACTATATCTTAAACCCTAATCCCTTAACCCTCATCTCTAAAGCCTCAACCCTAAATCCTTAAACCTTCAACCCTAAACCCTATCCCTAATCCCTCTACCCTCGATACTCTTCTTTAACCCTAATCCCTTGACCATCAACCCTATCCCTAAACCCTCAACCCTCAACCCTCAAATCTCAACATTAAACCCTAATTCATCAACCCTAATCCCTCAAACCTAAACCCTATCCCTAAACCATCAACCCTCAACACTATACCTTAAACCCTAATCCCTATCCCTCAACCCTTAACCCTTAAAACTTAAACCCTATCCCTACACCCTCAACACTTGACACTATATCTTAAGCCTTAAAGCCTCATCGCTAAAGCCTCAACCCTCAATCCTTAAACCTTCAACCCTAAACCCTATCCCTAATCCCTCTACCCTCGACACTCTAACCCTAACCTTGACATTAAATGCTAATTCGTCAACCCTAAACCCTAATCCATCAACCCTAAACCCTCAACCTCAACACTATATCTTAAACCCTAATCCATCAACCCTAAAACCTAATCCCTCAACCCTTAACCCTAAACACTATCAATAAACCCTCAACCATCAACACTATACCTTAAACCCTAATCCCTCAACCCTCAACCCTAATCCCTCATCCCTCAACCCTAAACGCTATCCCTATTCCTAAACCCTCAACCCTTGACACTATACCTTAAACCCTAATCCATTATCCCTAAACCCTAAACCCTATCCCTCAACCCTTAACCCTTAAAACTTAAACCCTAAAACCTATCCATAAACCCTCGATGCTCAACACTATATTTTAAACCCCAATCCCTTAACCCTCAGTCCTAAAGCCTCAACCCTCAATCGTTAAACCTTCAACCCTAAACCCTATCCCTAATCCCTCTACCCTCAACACTCTACTTTAACCCTAATCCCTTGACCATCAACCCTATCCCTAAACCCTCAACCCTCAACAATATTCCTTAAACCCTAATCCATCAACCCTAAACCCTATCTGGTGCAGGAGCACCCCTTAAATAATATAAATATGCACAAAAGGGAGAGGAATAAGATTTTAATATGTTTCAGACATTTCATGTTACCATGAAGCATTTGTATGTCATTGTCAAATTTAGCATTTTGTGTAGCATTTCATGTTTGTAAACATGAAATTTGACATTTTATACATATTGGGTTATGTGGAGAATTAAACCTAGGTGTCTTATCATTAGGTGTCTTGCTGTCTTATACAAAACAGGTGTCATGGGATTAGTTAGGGTTTATGACTAATCTTGGTTTAATCAAAATCCCAAAAATAGAGGAGAAAGGAGTGGAGGAACAATAGGGAGAGAAGTGGTCAAGGAGAAGGGAGTCTTTTTCATTTTTTTTTTGCTGTAATTATCATTTGTCTAAAGTTGGAATGAAGAAATAGAAATTCTACCTGTTTTGTTTCACAAATTCGGAGGTTCTGTGTAAATACTCTATATAGTAAATTGTTTTGTGTATATTATCTGTAGAACATAGTGTTATATTTAATTTAGTTCCTCTGTGGTTGAGATGCGTAATTAAATCCATTCCACTGGTGGATTTCTATGAAATCAGTGGAATGGATTATGTATATTAGTTTTCTAGTTGTTTTCCTTGAGTTCGTGGACATGGCAGAATAGAAACTGTGAGATTTTGTTATACAGGAGGTTATTTGATGTGAGATTCAAATATACATTTTATGCGTATACATCAATTGCATGCTGGAACAGTCTATGAGTATATCGCATTTGTTTGCGGGTATCAACCTGTGTGCATCCTGCAAAGAAAGTTACATATAAAAGTCTTTTTGGGTTAAGTTTGTGTAGTTTGCTGAAAATACAAGCAGCAGGTATATCACTGATGAACCTGAGTACATTTCATGCGTATATTGCAATTGTATGCGAATATACATTTTGTGTGTATCCTACATCTGTGAAGAAGGAAAGGTTGTAGTATATCGGGGAAACCGATGGTAGATGATTGTGGGTGGTTGAACCAATTTGAAGGTTCAACAAGTTCAGTTGGTTCATTGCAGTAAGTGTTGTCGACAGTTGAACCGACGGATTGAACTTGTTCAACGGATACAACAAGTTCAGTTGGTCTGTCAGGTCAACAAGGAGTATCGGGTTCAATGGTTCAATGAACTTGAAGGTTCAATTGGTATAGTCTGTGCGACAGGAGTATATTGAACCACTAGTGTATGTTGAACTGAATAATTGAAGGTTCAACGGGTGCAGCGGTTCATCGCCGATAGTGTTTAAGTGTGCGATAGTTGAACCAGTAGTTTGAACCAGTTCAAGGGTTCAACAGTTCAACGGTTCAAAGGTTCAACCGAGAGTTGCCGGCAGTGTTAGGACTATGTGATGGAAGTATATTGAGCCGATAGGTGAAGGTTCAACAGTTCATAGGTTCAACCCCAGAGACAGTTCAGAAATACTGATCTACAACACCAAATGTATTGGTTGACTCAGATTGGGGAAGCCGATAGTTCATGTGTTTCTGACAGGCAACCGATACAAAGCACATACATCTGATCGATGGGCAAATAGACAACGGTAAATGTTCATTGGTAAAGAGCTAACATCAGATTATCCATGTTTCTGCTAGGTTACCTCTGTGTCACTATCCCTAAACCCTCAACCCTCAACACTATTCCTTAAACCCTAATCCCTCAACTCTAAACCCTAAACCCTATCCTTAAACACTCAACCCTCAACAAGTTATACCTTAAACCTTAATCCCTCAACCCTCAACCCTCAACCCTAATCCCTCGTCCCTAAACCCTAAATGCTATCCCTATTCCTAAACCCTCAACCCAAGACACTATACCTTAAACCCTAATCCCTTACCCCTAAACCTTAAACCCTATCCCTCAACCCTTAACCCTTAAACCTTAAACCCTAAAAGCTATCCCTTAACCCTCAACCCTATGCCCTCAATAATATACTTAAGCCCTAATACCTCAATCATCAACCCTATACCTTAGACCTAAAGCCTACACCCTCAAACCCTCATCCCTAGACCATATAACCTCACCCTTATATCCTAAACCATGAATATTGTGCCTCAACCCTATACTTAAATTAAACCTAAACCATACGTGCTCTCAACCCAAGTCACCCTATGCCTTATATACCCTCAATCCATATCGTAAACCCTAAACCCTAATCCCCGTGTCTTACACGTTTAATCTTATACACTCAACAACCTGAATATTAACCCTCAACTATAACACTCAACCCTCAACCCTCTAACTATTACTTAAGCCCTAATCCCTCAACCCTCAACCCTCAAAACTATATACGCTAAGGTCCTTATATACATTAAACCCAAAACACTTACATGCATACATGCATACATGCATACATACAAACATACATACATACAAAGATGCATACATACAAGCATGCATACATGCACATGCATACATACCTACAAGAATAGATATAAACATCCATGAAACATACTTATGAAATTTGAACATATCTCATTCAAAGGAAGACGTAACGCGAATGCATTATAATGCGCTCGCATTATGGCAAACTAGGAAAACACCGGCAAACATCCAAAAAAGTTAAAAAGCACAACATAACACGCTCGCATTATGTTGTGCTTTGGGAATCCCAAGCCTTGTGCTTTGGGATTTGCTTTGGATTTCCAACTCAAAGGCTTGGAGTGCCTCTTCAACATCCATAGACGTGTTTTTGCAGATTCTTCAAGATTTCACATAATTTTTTTCGTGCTAACCCTCAGATTTGCACATGTTTCAAGGTTAAATAAATCAAACACCTGGGTAATGTTAGGCTTTCTCTTAGCTATTTAACGATGTAATTTTTTTCACATTTTGACAATGTTAAGCCTTTCATCTTTAATTTCTTTTGTTTGTGTCTCCGGTTTTGGGCAAAAACTACTATTTGGTATTTTTTTGATTGTAAATTAACCATTCATTGAAATTTCAAAAAAATTACATATTTAGAAACTAGACTCCATTCTACACATATTAAAAAAAAAGAAAAAATGATTTTCAATTAGTTTTCAAAATTTATAGGGGTAGCATGGCCAAAATTCTATTTTTTAGGATGTGTCCACTTTGAAAATTAGTAAAAAATCAACTATTCATTAAAAATTTATCAAAAAAATTGGGCATAAACTACATGTTGTTAGCTAATTTCTCACTGAAGCAATTTTAAAAAGACCAAAAAAAAGTTAACCTTTTGAGGGAGCCACAAAACATGCTATGTTATGTTTTTTTGACAGAAACAACACTAATTTCTTTGACTCCCTCCTTTGAACCCCTTAATCTATACCATTTTTTAAAAAAATAGTAGTTTAGAAAGTAGACTCAGAGCACTACGAACATTATTTTGGTCGCATCTCCAAATTTTGAGTGTAACTATGCTCAATTTGTCATCCAAGGCTAACATTTCCTAATTTCAAAAAAAAAAGTGGCCACTTAAGACCCCTTTTTAGCCCTCCATCTTCTTGCACTTACCCTAGTATTTAAAACTACTACAAAAAAAGTATTGAAAGCAGAAGATTAAAGGGTAAGTTCAATCTTCTCACACTCTTAGAAGCTACGGCTGATTCCAATTCTTTCTAAATAGTCAGTAACATTATTTAATCCAAATCTACTCAATCAATCTTGAGAGGACCACTCAAATTGAATGAGATTTGAATTTTTGTACATCAAATCTATTTTATATCGAGACTAAGCCTTCTATAAAAATATCAACCAATGCAATTGTAATACCTCACATAAATAACAGATAAGGTTTACATACAGAGAGTAAAATTATTTATAGAATGAGTAGAGAAAGACTACCTTATGAAGTTTTTCAAAGATTGAACATTGTTCTCTCTCCTTTGTGTCTACAATCAAATAAAATTCACATTAATTACAAAATTTATGAAATATATAAAATGAAAATCCAACTGAAAATTTATCTCCTATGCATTGTTATATCCACCTATTAGAAAAGCCAAAAGTGAATTAGCAAATCAATTTCAATTAGAGGTAAGTAAAAATACAAAGCCACATTCTTTTTGTTCACTAATTGGCTAGGATAACACTAAACTTATAACTAATAGGAAATCGTACACAAGTATAAATGATAAAAATATTGCTTTCTCTCCTTAAATAAACTAGTAGTGGAGCATACCTGCCTTGTGTGGAGGTGATGAGCCATTTAAATACCTGAAACTTAAAAATGTGATATTTTGAAAATAATAATCAAAATATTACAAAATTGCAGAGTCTGCAAACTCTCTGCCAACTGTGCCAACTCATAAAAGAAATACATGTTCATCTCAACTCCTACAAAGGATTTGAGGTATGTGGCTATTTCAGCTACCAAATCTAAAAATTACAGGTGTGTTGGGTGAATATTTTGTCGCTTAGCTAACTAATGAAAAAATGATTATATCGCCACAGCTATGATGAGACTGAGTCTCTCCTCTTAGCAAGGGGAGGTTCCCTCTAGATAATGAGCTCTTTCTAACAAACAACTTTTAACACTTAAATAAACTAAAACTATTCTTGAGGTGTTTCCATAGCATCCTATTCTCTTTTTTCAGAATAGATGTTTCTCTCTTACAAAATAACAACTTCACAATAGATGATGTTTGATAATTCTTGAACAGAGACAAACCATAGAAATCCAAAGTTTTCTATCATTTGGCTTATTTCTTACAAACAAACTTAATTCAATTCAAATGCAGCCCAAAGTCTCCACTTTTACTCAATATGATATAACTAATTTGAACACAATAGTTTATAGCACAAAGTCTCTAAATAATTCCATTCCCATAAACAAACACAAACTCCCGTAATGAGAAAAATAGAAAAAAGTCTATTCAACCAAAAAGAACACTCCTCTCAAATTTCAATAAACTCCACGATTCTAACAATGATTCAATATAATATAACACCAATGACATAAGAACACTGATATTAGAAAACAATATGATTCAACTCAAAGTTTGATACTCAAATTGCCTTCTTATATTGATATTCACTTGAAAAATATGATAAACATAAAAAGCTCAAAGTCTTGAAATGTTTCCCAATTTGGAAGAGTTTCTTTGCAATAGAAAAAAGATAAAATTTACAATAGAGGCCCTCTTTATTTATAGGGAGGAGCCTAGAGCAAAAATAGAAAATTTACAACTACTTTGACTTATTCAACAAAAGAGTCCTATTTGACTTGGGACTTCCTTTGTCTCACATGTAATTACATTTTAGAAAATTACATATGGATATGTCCACAACAAAATTCAAATGACATGTACAAGAAAAAGAAACTAAGGCACTAGCTTCCTCCATCATTCTTCTTTAGAAAATCCTGGCACATGGCCTATATGGTTGCCATCTCGCATACATCTAGTTTAGCTGTGTTTTCTAAGATGGTACGAGCCTGAAGAATCACATCCTTTACCACCTTTATTGCCTTTTCATGCTTGTCTAGATTATCCTTCAAGTTCTCCAAAGTTGAATGTTGATCATATAGGTTATCCATGGAAAGTACTGAGGGTACCTCCTCTTCAAATTTTCTTTGAACCATCTTTTCAAAGGAACTTACCATTTCCTTTGCTGAGAGGAACTTATGGTCTTCACTCGTGAGGATGCATGGAAGTTCTTCCAGCCTGTGTAGAAGCATGACATCACTATCTTCACTAGCTTCTTGAGCTTGACACAGATCTTCAAGTAAACCTTTTATTATGTGGATGCGATGATTCAGAGTCTCCTTGGTTTTGAGATATGATTCCCTATTTGTAATGACCCCAATGGTGATCAGATTCTTTATCTTAATCTTTTTCATATCTTTCCACTCCTCCAAGCTCTCTTCTTGATCTTACAGCTCTTGTGAGAGTAAGTCAACCAGGTTGTCCAGCTCAACTTTAGCTTTATCCATCTTCTCTTTTCTTTCTACAGTGGTTTTTAGAAGAATACACCCTTGAGCTAACAAACGCTCCACAACATCTCCCACCACCTTTCCTCTAGGTTGTGCTTTTTCAACCTTCTGGATCAGGGGATCTTCGACAGTCACTGCCATGGGTTCTACAATTTCTGATGACTTTAACTATCTTTTGAAGAACTACAATGAGTTGTTCTGCTTTGGCCTTATATTGTTCTTTCTCTTTCTTGACTTCATCATACTGTTCAAGCAAAGTGCTAGCAGTAGTCTAAAAATCTTCTTTTATGCCCTCATGAGTTAACTTGCCTAACTCAACCCTTGAAATGACATAATCACTCATGTCAAAATTGTCAACAGTGGCATCTTCTGGAGGTTTAGTAATCTCTGCGTATCTGATTCCTTTCTCATTGATAAGCCTAGAGACAGTCTTAGGCTTCTTCTTCGCAGTCTTTGCTTTTATAGGTAACAACTTTTCAATATCAATCTCATCAGGTGAAATAGCTTGCTTCTTCCTCTTTGGAGTATATGCAGACAACCATGGGGGGAGAACAGAAACACCAACAACCAGAGATGAGTCTACCACTTGTTTTGTCGGATCCATGTTTATACCTGTTATAGTCACAATAGGACTGGTGTTGGTAAAAACCACACCTGTATCAACAACCTTTTCTAAAGCATCCAGAAGATTCTCTAAAATAGATTGTTCACCAATGTCAAAAGATGGAGAACATAGACTTGGGATGGAACTGGAAGAATAAAAAATGGTCCCAAAACTGGTTTTTACAGAAGTAGGGGTATTATCAGAAGAAACAACAAAGATAGGTGAAAGAGGTACATTTGAAATCACTAAGAAACTACCAGAAACTGGAACATGAGGGGGAGGTGTAGAAACTTGTGTTCTTGTGGGAAGATCTTTCTTAGGAGATTGAGGTGGACCACCAAGTTGTTCCTTTTCTGCATCCTCATCTTCACCTTGTTCAGTTTCATCTTCTTCATCAGATTTATTAGATACTATTGTTTGTTGAGGATCCTTAGACTTCTGAATATTTTGCTCTTCAGCCTCAACATCTTCAGTCTCCATTTGATCAATGTTAGTATCTTCAACACCTGATTCAGTGATATTAGAATTTTATGCAACTTCCTTCTACTTCCCTCCTTTGCACACAAACTTAATTTATGGTTTGCATATCTTAGAAGAAGAAGGAGCATCACTCTTATTTTATGTTTTGTTGTCTACCTTCTTGCCTATCTATTCCTGTGCTTCGGTCTCTGACCCTGTGAGAAATTCATTCAATTTAATCCCTTTACTTTCCAACCACACATTTGTGTTGGACAAGATTGGTTGAAATCTTTTTCTTATGGATGTTTCTTCTTTGACTGACCATTTCACCTCTGGGAGAGGTGAGACTTCAACATTCTTTGTGTTATATTTGGGATCTAGAACATCCCCATCATCCTTGATTCTGTCTGGAATACCAGCGAGGCCCAGCTCTTCAATCTGACCCAGGTGAAGTCTACAGTAATCTAGTTTCCTGATCTCATTCTGTGTCCTGAGATCAGCCCAAATATCTTCGACCATTGGCTTGCGGAAGGTTGACTTCCTTTCAATCTTATCTTGAACTCTTCTAAAGTCAAAATGATCTCTTTTCTTGTAGGTTCTCATAGTAACCAGCTATAATTCAGAATCAACTATTTTTTCTTTATTAGCTTATGAACTAAATGCCTTCTAATTTCAATGGGGAACTTTATTCCTGACTTCTTCAATTCCATCTGTTTATTATGCACTACAATCAACTGTCTGCATAGCTCCATAAGAACAATATGGTCACTAGGATACCATGGAAGAATATAAGGGTAACCAGGATAATACCCTACCCTAAGATATGTGAAAGTGGGGAATTGCAGGAACAAGCAACCAAAAGAATTCACAACCTGCCAATCTTCATCTGAGACCCTTTTCTGAACAATTTCATTGTCCCAAAGGCACATGAATACTGAAAAGAAGGCATCATTGACCCTTCGGAAATGATGAATTGATCCCTTCATAGTAATTTGAGGGTAATACTCATATACAGGGGTCAATCTCTTGTCACCAACCTGAGTCAAACCTGGAAAGCTTCTCATGCTAGCAGCAGCATAGACAAGATACGAGGTCATATAGAATTTAAATGTGGTATTAACCTTCACCAATTGCTCATGCAATGCATTACTAATCTGCTCTCCCCAGAATATTCTCTGTGTAGCTCGAAGAATCACCTTGATGTAAGTGTACATCCATTCTTGGAACTTGGAGGAAGAGGGGAGTCCTCTAATGCGACTCAAAAGAGTGATCAAATCATAAACTTCTTCTACAAAGTCACTCCTAGGAAGATCCTTTGGCCATCTGGTCAAATTACTTCTAGGGATTTTCAACCATTTGTTGTTGATGTACCTTCTGGCAGCTTCCACATCTTTATCATAATCTTGTTGCCCCTGAGCAAAGTCAATTTTTCCAATGTTTTTAATAGGTGGACACATGAAGATTTTGTCAAGGAATTTTACATCCAGTCTCATGATTACATTCCCCTGAGAATCTGTCACAACTCTAGTGTCTCTGTTGTAATGGCTGGCTACCTGGAGAACGAACTCGGGATTGTGCAGAAACTGGAAATGATGCAACCAAATGAATATTGTTGTTGATGATCTTTTGCATAGGCCTAGAAGGATTTGTCTATTTTGTCCTTTCCACAAATTCTGCCATGTCCACATGTGCAATTTTTGTATCTCTAATTTCATCAATATTTGACTGCACTGCCTTCATCGGAAAGACACCTTGGTATTTGTACTTCATGATTTTTGCTTTAGGCAGAGATGGCTCTGACATCAGCTCTGAAGAGAACTCTGAAATTGATATCTACCATGAACACTGGTTGAGAACTGTAAAAGGCCATGATCTCGCAGTTAGGGGAAAAATAGATAAACTGGGATAACTGCGATCTGATGATCATGGACAGGAAAGCATGCATGGAAGGGCTTGAGTGCGCATGAATTGAGGTAAGGGTGGAAGTGGGCTAACATGCCTTGAAAGGTGAATTTTGCCAATGTTGGAAAAAATTTAGGAAAATATGCATGAGCGGTCAAAATGACCGCTCCTACATGAGGAAGTACTTGCACGTGTAAAGGTAGATGTTTTAGCCACTAGTTCATGTGTTTGGGAAGAACATTCATTATCATGTAAAGTCGGTGAAAAATACTGATATTACATGTGTATTTTTTGTCGAAAGAATGTTTTACATGTAGGGGCGGTCAAAATGACCGTCGTTACATGAGGGTATTCCAGCAACTTTAAGGGCACATGCATGGTCAGTAATTTCAACCGCTTCTACAAGTATGTTGAATTGCATGATGTTTTAGTGGCAAAAAATGCCGACACTGTATGTAAGGAGGAGTTATAAGTGTTCTTGCGGGGGTTTCAACCAACTCTGCAAGTTTGGTAGTTCAATCTTCAGGAACATGTGAGAGTGGCTAATATAGCCGTCATCACAATGTTTTGTAAGATTTGGTTTTCAACTAACATGTTTTGAAGGGTAAAGCCTTATCGGGTCAAACCACTGATTACACACATTAACTTAAAAACCTAGGGCATGAACAAAACTTGCCGATGCACAGGGGTAAGACGAAAAATGACATGAACCTGGCAAATGTGTAACCACCAAAGGAAATACGCATAAAACATGGTAAATAGTTTTAACAATCACTGTCATTTGTTTAAAAACTTAAAGCAAGGAAATAAAATGAAAAACATATAAACAAAACCCTAAATAGAAAAACAATAACAAGGAAAGAAGACATACCTTGTCGTAAGGTCTACGCAAAATCTTAACTCATGCACAATCCGCAAAACACAAACAAATCTGTCAATTTCATACTTCCAACTGATCTTAAAGAGGATTGATAGCTGAATGAGTAGTTTGAATCGAGAGATAAACAAACAAAACAGATTTAAAATGGTTTAAAAAGGCTTAAACCAGATGCATTAATGCCAACACAAGTGGCATTAATGCCACTGATTTGGAAAGATTATGCTTAGGCGGCGGGAATAACCGATGATGCATGTATTACTCAACATGCGAAGACAGAGGAAAAGACCGCTCGAAAATGTTGAAAGAAAGGTCAAACATGTACAAGCGGGGGTTTCAACCAACCTTGCATGTCAAACAAAAACCTAGTAAAATATGCAAAAAGGGCAGAAATAGCCGACTATGCACATAACAGAACAAAAAAAACATGCTAAAGCGGCGAATTTGGCCAACTTTGCATATAAAGACTCAAAATTTCACTAACACCCTAAAAATGACCAAAATTGACATTTTGATCGGTTTACAACTTAATTGATTTGTGCCAACTTTGAGGAATCTATTCAAGGGAATGTCGCAAACTAGTTTAGGATGTCAAACGACTTCGCACAGGACCAAGATAATCTTGTCTTGATTTGCAAACTTAGAGTGTAGATTACGAAACAAACAAGTTTCATAGGGGTTATCTACAAAAATGAGCGTAGCTGATTTTGAGAACAACAACTGGCTCTAACTAGGGAACTTCCTTCGATCAAACTTTGAAATGATCAAAGGGAGAAGAATCTAGTCTCTAAGTGCCTTCATCCATGCCATTGGGCTATAGAGTCAAGCTAAAAAGAAAAAGACACAAAAAACTAAACAAAATACAAAAATAAAAACACAAAACTATACAAATGTACAAATGAACTTATCCGATACTTCAAGGATTGAAGTGCTTCAGATGTTGTCCACTGTGGGGTAGCAAGAATGGTGTTCCATCCTGGTACTCTAGCAAGAAGCTATCTTCACCACAGAACTGATGAATAGTGAACGGACCTCTCCACAAGGAATCAAACTTTCCATGCATTCCCTTTAGTTCTCTCCTCTTGTCCCACAACAAGACTTGATCTCCAATTTGAAACTCACGAGTCCTTGCTTTCTTGTCAAGGAGTTTTTTTACCTGACTTTGGTGCTCAGTGATACGATCCACTACCATAGTTCATTGCTCCTCAAGTTCAGTTAGATACATGATCCTCTTATCAATAGAACTATCAAAATTTCTATCTTCCACTGCCTTTGCCAACTTTAGTGCTGGCAACCCCAAGGTAATTGGTATCTCTACATTCAGACCATACAAAAGCTGAAATGGTGACATACCTATTACCCTTTTAGGGGTAATCATGTCTACCCATAAAGCATCAAACAATGCTTTATGCCAAGTTCTCTGATTCTCATCCACCAGTTTCCTGATAATAGTAACTAGATTTTTGTAACTTGATTCTGCTTGACCATTTCTTTGTGGATAATAGTCTGAAGAGTGGGAAAGAATGATCCCATGCCCATAGAAAAAGTTAGTAATCTCATAAGAAGAGAAACAAGTAGAATTATTTGCTACAATCTTGTTTGGAACTCTAAACCGGGAAATAATGTTTTCCTTGAGGAAATTACATACCACTTCAAAAGTAGCATGCTTAATTGGGATGGCTTCCACCCACTTGGTAAAATAATCTATCGCGGTGAGAACATAGTTGTGTCCCGCACTTGATGGTGGATTCACAGTGCCAATGAAGTCAATGCCCCATTGCTAAAAAGGTTCTTTGATCACCACCGGCTTGAGAGGTAGTGTGGCCAACTGTGGTTTCCCAACAAACTGTTGACACAATTCACACCTACGCACCCAATTGTACGCATCCTGAAATAGTGTGAGCCAATAGTATCTAGCTTGCAGAATCTTGTGAGCTATCACAGGTGTAGAAAAATGTCCTCCACAAGCCAAATTGTGAAAAGACTCTAAAAGTCTACTTTGTTGCGCTTTATCCATGCAATGGAGAAATACCCCATCAAGGCTTATTTTGTACAAACCATTGTCCCATACGACATAGTTAGCAGCCTTCAACTTAACCGTTCTTTTCTCCTTATAAGATAGATGAGAAGGACACTCACCATAGGTAAGAAAATGAGCAATATTCAAATACCACTCATCAATAGTAGTGACAAAAAGAACAGTTGGCGTATCCTCAACTTCTTCTTCTTCATCCCCTGTCTCCTTTGGTACATTATCAACGATCAATTGACACAAACCTCTACCATGCACAAGATTAGTCAGTTTTATATCAAGATCAAATTCTTGGATCTTAGCAATCCAATTGCCTCTTTTTGTTCTGAACTCCTGTTGAGTCAGAATAGACTTGACTGTTGTATCAGGCACTAAAACAACAGTATGTGAATTTAGAATATAGAACGTGAAATGCTTCACCACTTTGACCTCATCATAAGCATGCTTCTCCATATTCAAATATTTCAATTCATGAGCTTTGAGAGGACAACTCATAAATGATATGGGGGATTCCACACTTTCTTCATTCTGCTGAACCAGAATAGCTGAAAGTGTATGTTCTGAAGCGTAGTTGTAAACTATGAAATTTTTGGTATAGTCAGGACAAACAAGAATTGGAGCATGAGCAATAGCACTCTTGATATCCTCAAATGCCTCTTTTCCTTCCATACTCCAATGGAAAGTAGCCTTACCCTTCATCATGTTGACGATGTGACAGGTTTTCTCTACAAATTTAGGAATGAACCTTTGCAAAAAATTCACCTTTCTGAAGAAAGAATGAACTGTAGTCTTACTAGCAGGTAGAGTAAGACTTTGAATGGATTTGACTCTTTCTAAGTCAATTTTTATTGCCTTCTTGAGATACAATATGACTGAGAAGTTTACCTTCTGTAACCCCAAAAATTGACTTCTTAGGGTTAAGAGAGATACCATTTTGCCGACATCATTCCAGCACTTGTCATAAATGGTACGCATGATCATGACAGTGTTTGGAGAAAACAGTCAAGTCATCGAGATACATCACGATGAACTTCCCCATCTCATCTCTGAAGGCAAGGTCCATTGCTCTCTAAAACGTGGTGCCAGCATTGATCAAACCAAAAGGCATCCTACGATATGCAAACGTGCCCCAAGGTGTTGTGAAAGCAGTCTGGTACTGATCTGCTTCATTGACCTCCACTTGATTATACCCCAAGAAACCATCTAACATAGACAGCATTTCTAAACTAGTTACTGTTTGCAACACTTGGTCCATGATGGGTAATGGATAGTTATCCTTTAAGGAAGACTAGTTGAGATTCCTAAAATCAACGTAGATACGGATTTCTCTGTTCTTCTTCCTTACAGGGACTATATTCACGATCCAGGTGGAATGATGAATTGGAAAAATTATTCTTGCATTCAACATCTTCTGAATCTCAAAAAGGATAGTACCTGATATTTTAGGGTCGTATTGCCTTTGTTTTTGCTTGTGAGGCAATGACCCAGCTTTGAGAGGAATTTCATGTTGAATCTCCTTAGGCCTAAAGGACTTCAGATCATCATAAGAATATGCCAAGACATCAATGTAATGGCAAAGAAGCGTAATGAATTTAAACTTCTCATCAATAGTGCAACACTTCCCAATGTTAACCATTTTGGGATTTGCCTCAGAACTCAAATTCACTTGTTCAAATTCCATAGAGGAACTTGAATCAAGTTGTTGTTGCTGCTTGATATATCTGTCGTGCTTATAAAATAGATTTTCAAGGGAAACCAAATATTTTGGAATCTTATTCCCTTTCAGTTGAAGAAACTCTTCTCTAGTTTGTGAATCTATTTCAGAAATGTATTCCTGTGGTGGAGACTCACTTCCTTCAAAGTAAAGCTCATCAAAGCTATCCGTCTTTTCCAAGAAGGCTATGATTTGATTATCACCATTGAACACTTGCCAATGTTTAGCATTATCTGGCACGCTTGGTCAAAAAACCAACTCAATCATGTACTTGTTACCTTTGAAGTCCTTATGGGGAACCATAAGGGTTGCAGAGACAGCTAATGAATCTACACGATCATTAAACTCTCTAGGAACCGTAGATATATTGAAAGCATTAAAACCTTCAATGCAATCCCACATGCGATTGTGATAATGTCTCAATCTTTTGTTCTTGGTTTGATACAAATTTCTCACTTGACAAACCACTAATTCAACATCTCCTTGAGCATGAAGTTTTTTAACACCTTTGGCATGAGCAGCCTCCAATCTGAGCAACAATTACTCATATTCAGCGGTGTTGTTGGTATTGTCGAATTGCAACTTGTATGAGAAAGGGAAGATCACACCTTGTGGAGATATCAAAACAATTCCAGCTCCAGAATTGGTAGAGGAACAACTGCCATCAAATTCTAAAACCCAGACTTCATTAGAACTTGATTTTTTGGAATTTCTTTGACCAGAAGATTCTTCATCATCAGAAATAGAAGATTTTGGTATCACAATACTCTCATCTGAAAATTCCTCTGACTCTTCATTGGAGTTATCTGAAACCTCATCAAATGAACTAGAAAAGTCTTCTGTGGACAAGAAATAGTTACCCATTCCTGAAGATTCAAACAAGATCTACGCCTTTAGATTTTGAGTTTGGGTAACAATGTATTTTGCCTTTTTCTCTGGAAGCAACTTTTGCATGATGCCTTTAACAGGTATCCTTGCTTCAGATAGATCCATATTCAATTCACCACCCACATCTTTACAAAAATTACGCCCAAGCAAGATGCCATAAGAGGCTGGAACATCAGCTACTAGGATGGTCATCTTAATCCTCTTGTTTGGAAAGGTTGCAAATGCAAATTGGGCATCTTTGATTTGACCCAACAATGGTACTTGTTTATTTTCCATGGAGAAATATCTCCCAAAGGTCTTAGTTAAGGTAAGGCCAAAGGCATCTGCTACTTTGGCAGGCATAACATTATCAGAGGCTCCAAAATCTATTATGCAATTGCTCAACTTATGACCATTTACCAATAAAGAAACATAGAAAGGTTCTATTTTTCCAGAGGTGACAAGGGGAGTAGTGACAAGATTATTTTGAGTGGATTTGTTCTTTGATGAATCATGGGTGAGTTTTAGAAAATCTTGTCCTGTAGGGACGGTCTTATTTTTGATGTATTTAGTTAACCTATCAAACTATTCAGGATTAGCTTGTAAATACTCAACCTCAGACATTTGGATTTTGGTCTTTCTAGCATGGTCTATTATATCAAATAACTGAAATGAACTAGAGACAGAGGAAGGAAATCCATCATTCTGAGTTTTATTAGGGGTAGTACTGGTCTGAGGGATAGAAGTAGAAGTTACAGGATTGTTAGATGCACTTACTTGCTTATTGCCCACTGGGTCCTTTGGTTGAAAAGGCAACGGAGTTCGCCGTTTAGCAATCGAGATCACTGGTTGAGGTTCTTCTCTTGCTTTTCCCTTATCAACTTGCTAATTTGGCTAATTTTGGGACCTAGTAAACATAGCATATGCTCCATCATACACTTCTCCTTCTTTTTCGGCTTCATCTTGGTAATTTAGAAAGCCAATGGTAGAGTTTCCATCTAATTCGTCTTCTCCTTCTGCAAAGAGATTAGCATCATTCTGTGGGTCCAACTCAGGTTGGAAAGAATGAACATGTTCTACTTCATAATATCCAACTACTGAGTTGATCGACGCTGCTTCAATGGCAAGCTTCCCCTGTGTGGGTGGAAGACGATTGTGTTGCCCTTGATTTTTAGCAGTGTTACCTTGATATGAATTATTGGGAAATGTCCTCCTTGGTATATCTCGATAAGGAGGGGTAGATATACCTTGGGACATTTGCCTTTTCAGAGCTAGCAATTCATTTGCTAACTTTTGTACCATAGGATCCGTGGTGCTTGTGGAAGGATTATCAATAGAAGATTGACCTCTATTTCTGTTGGAATCTCTCCTTATCTTACCTGCAAGGATAAGATCATCTTCAACTTCTGTAGCCAAAATTTGAGTTGCAGGAAGATTTGCAGGGCCAACCCGCCTTAGCAGAAAGCTCACCTTAGGAAGCTAAGTATTGATAAAGAAATACTTAAGATTTTCCGTTGTTGGCTGAGTGGCTGTAGGAATCCTGTTTGTCAGCTTATTGAACTTTGTGATGAAATCGCACATGGGTTCATGAGGCTCTTTCTTCATTTGTGTGACCTAAGCCAATAAGGCATGTGCATCTTTTGCAGGTTTGAACTTGGCCTCAAACTTGGTCTTGAGAGTGTTCCAACTCATTATAGTTTGAGCTTGAAGATGGTAAAACCAATCTACAACAGTACCTTGCAGTGTTTCCACAAAAAGTCTTATTGCTACATCTTCATGTTCAACACCTATCACACGGCAAGCTATGCAGAAAGATATAATGGGTTCATCCAGGTGAATTTCCCATCACCATAGAACTTAGGAAAGTTCTTTCTCAAACTACGAGGAAGTTCATGCAATGGTGGAGTTAAGTTTAAAGGGCCAAAAGTGTTACCCCAGGGGCCTTGAGCCGCCATGGTGCGCTGATTAAAGGGTGGGATAACAAACCATTGTGGAATATGAACATATAAAACTCTATTAGCACTAGAAGCCTCACCTGGTATTGGAGACCTGGCGTTGGTAGGAGGAAAACTCCTAGTTCATTGAAGCCAAGGTTGTGAAGGCAAAAGACCAAAGTTATTTTGCTGCATCGACTCAAATACAGGGTCAATAATACCTCATGCTCTCTTACTCCTTGTATACCGTGAGCCTACCAGAATGCTACTTACTCAAAAAAAAAAATTTAAATCTTGAAACAATGGAAAAGAACTATAATGCTTCAACTCATAGTGTGAGGCTTCAAGTTGCGCGTTCCTTCCCCAGTAGAGTCGCCAAAAAACTATTGGGTGAATATTTTTTCACTTAGCTAACTAATGACAAAATGGTTATATCGC
The DNA here is from genome assembly GCA_027924645.1 of Cunninghamia lanceolata. Classification (NCBI taxonomy): domain Eukaryota; kingdom Viridiplantae; phylum Streptophyta; class Pinopsida; order Cupressales; family Cupressaceae; genus Cunninghamia; species Cunninghamia lanceolata. The sequence continues at coordinate 4,421,056 of BSBN01001859.1, read as the reverse complement.
CACAGCTATGATGAGACTGAGTCTCTCCTCTCAGCAAGGGGAGGTTCCCTCTAGATAATGAGCTCTTTCTAACAAAAAACTTTTAACACTTAAATAAACTAAAACTATTCTTGAGGTGTTTCCATAGCATCCTATTCTCTTTTTTCAGAATAAATGTTTCTCTCTTACAAAATAACAAATTCACAATAGATGATGTTTGATAATTCTTGAATAGAGACAAACCATAGAAACGCAAAGTTTTCTATCGTTTGGCTTATTTCTTACAAACAAACTTAATTGAATTCAAATGCAGCCCAAAGTCTCCACTTTCACTCAATATGATATAACTGATTTGAACACAACAGTTTATAGCACAAAGTCTCTAAACAATTCCATTCCCATAAACAAACACAAACTCCCATAATGAGAAAAATAGCACAAAGTCTATTCAACCAAAAAGAACACTCCTCTCAAATTTCAATAAACTCCACGATTCCAACAATGATTCAATATAATATAATACCAATGACATAAGAACACTGATATTATAAAACAATATGATTCAACTCAAAGTTTGATACTCAAATTGCCTTCTTATATTGATATTAACTTGAAAAATATGATAAACATAAAAAGCTCAAAGTCTTGAAATGTTTTCCAATTTGGCAGAGTTTCTTTGCAATAGAAAAAAGATAAAATTTATAATAGAGGCCCTCTTTATTTATAGGGAGGAGCTTGGAACAAAAATAGGAAATTTACAACTACTTTGACTTATTCAACAAAAGAGTCCTATTTGACTTGGGACTTCCTTTGTCTCAAATGTAATTACATTTTGGAAAATTACATATGGATATGTCCACAACAAAATTCAAATGACATGTACAACAAAAAGAAAATAAGGCACTAGCTTCCTGCATCATTCTTCTTTAGAAAATCCTGGTACGTGGACTGTATGGCTTCCATCTCGCATACATCTAGTTTAGCTATGTTTTCTAAGATGGTGTGAGCTCGAAGAATTGCATCCTTTACCGCCTTTATTGTCTTTTCATGCTTGTCTAGATTATCCTTCAAGTTCTCCAAAGTTGAATGTTGATCATATAGGTTATCCATGGAAAGTACTGAGGGTACCTCCTCTTTGAATCTCCTTTGAACAATCTTTTGAAAGGAACTTACCATTTCCTCTGCTGAGAGGAACTTATGGTCTTCACCTGTGAGGATGCATGGAAGTTCTTCCAACCTGTGTAGAAGCGTGACATCACTATCTTCATTGGCTTCTCGAGCTTGACACAGATCTTCAAGTAAACCTTTTATTACGTGGATGCGATGAGTCAAAGTCTCCTTGGTTTTGAGATATGATTCCCTATTTGCAATGACCCCAAAGGTGATCAGATTATTTATCTTAATCTTTTTCATATCTTTCCACTCCTCCAAGCTCTCTTCTTGAACTTGCAGCTCTTGTGGGAGTAAGTCAACCAGGTTGTCCAGCTCAGCTTTAGCTTTATCCATCTTCTCTTTTCTTTCTATAGTGGTTTTTAGCAGAATACGCCCTTGAGCTAATAAATGCTCCACAACATCTCCCACCACCTTTCCTCTAGCTTGTGCTTTTTCAACCTTCTGGATCAGGGGATCTTCGACAGTCACTGCCATGGGTTCTACAATTTCTGATGACTTTAACTATCTTTTGAAGAACCGCAGCGAGTTGTTCTGCTTTGGCCTTATAGTGTTCTTTCTCTTTCTTGACTTCATCATACTTTTCAAGCAAGGTGCTACCAATAGTCTAACAATCTACTTTTATGCCCTCATGAGTTAACTTGCCTAACTCAGCCCTTGAAATGACATAATCACTCATGTCAAAATTGTCAACAATGGCATCTTCTGGAGGTTTAGCAATCTCTGTGTATCTGATTCCTTTCTCATTGATAAGCCTAGAGATAGTCTTAGGCTTCTTCTTCACAGTCTTTGCTTTTACAAGTAACAACTTTTCAATATCAATCTCATCAGGGGAAATAGCTTGCTTCTTCCTCTTTGGAGTATATGCAGACAACCATGGGGGAAGAACAGAAACACCAACAACTGGAGACGAGTCTACCACTTGTTTGCCGAATCCATGTTTATACCTGTTATAGTCACAATAGAATTGGTGTTGGTAAAAACCACACCTGTATCAACAACCTTTTCTGAAGCATCCAGAAGATTCTCTAAAATAGATTGTTTGCCAATGTCAAAAGATAGAGAAGATAGACTTGGGATGGAACCGAAAGAATCAGAAATGGTCCCAAAACTAGTTTTTACAGAAGTAGGGGTATTATTAGAAGAAACAACAAAGATAGGTGAAAGAGGTACATTTTAAATCACTGGGAAACTACTAGAAACTAGAACATGAGGGGGAGGTGTAGAAAGTTGTGTTCCTGTGGGAAGATCTTTCTTAAGAGATTGAGGTGGATCACCAAGTTGTTCCTTTTCTGCATCCTTATCTTCGCCTTGTTCAGTTTCATCTTCTTCATCAGATTTATCAGATACTATTGTCTGTTGAGGATCCTTAGACTTCTGAATATTTTTCTCTTCAGCCTCAACATCTTCAGTCTCCATTTGATCAATGTTAGTATCTTCAACACCTGATTCAGTGATATTAGAAGTTTCTGCAACTTCCTTCTTCTTCCCTCCTTTGGACACAAACTTAATTTTTGGTTTGCGTATCTTAGAAGAAGGAGCATTACTCTTATTTTTGGTTCTGTTCTCTACCTTCTTGCCTATCTATTCCTGTGCTTCGGTCTCTGACCCTGTGAGAAATTCTTTCAATTTAATCCCTTTCCTTTCCAACCACACATTTGTGTTGGACAAGATTGGTTGAAATCTTTTTCTTATGGATGTTTCTTCTTTGACTGACCATTTCACCTCTGGGAGAGGTGAGACTTCAATATTCTCTGTGTTATATTCAGGATCTAGAACATCCCCATCATCCTCCATTCCATCTGGAATATTAGTGAGGCCCAGCTCTTCAATCTGACTCAGGTGAATTCTGTAGTAATCTAGTTTCCTAATCTCGTTCTGTGTCCTGAGATCAGCCCAAAGATCTTTGACCATTGGCACATGGAAGGTTGACTTCCTTTAGATCTTATCTTGAACTCTTCTGAAGTCAAAATGATCTCTTTTCTTTTAGGTTCTCATAGTAACCAGCTATAATTCAAAATCAACTATTTTTTCTTTATTAGTTGATTGAACTGAATACCTTCCAATTTCAACGGGGAACTTTATTCTTGACTTCTTCAATTCCATCTATTTATTGTGCACTACAATCAACTATCTGCATAGCTCCATAAGAACAATACGGTCACTAGGATACCATGGAAGAATATAAGGGTAACCAGGATAATACCCTACCCTAAGATATGTGAAAGTGGGGAATTGCAGGAACAAGCAACCAAAAGAATTCACAACCTACCAAGCTTCATCTGAGACCCTTTTCTGAACAAGTTCATTGTCCCATAGGCACATGAATACTAAAAAGAAGGCATCATTGACCCTTCAGAAATGATGAATAGATCCCTTCAGAGTAATTTGAGGGTAATACTCATATACAGGGGTCAATCTTCTATCACCAACCTGAGTCAAACCTGGAAAGTTTCTCATGCTAGTAGCAGCATAGACAAGATACAAGGTCATATAGAATTTGAATGTGGTATTAACCTTTACCAGTTGCTCATGCAATGCAATACTAATCTGCTCTCCCCAGAATATTCTCTGTGTAGCTCAAAGAATCACCTTGATGTAAGTGTACATCCATTCTTGGAACTTGGAGGAAGAGGGGAGTCCTCTAATGCGACTCAAAAGAGTGATCAAATCACAAACTTCTTCTATGAAGTCACTCTTAGGAAGATCCTTTGGCCATTTGATCAAATTACTTCTAGGCATTTTCAACCATTTGTTGTTGATGTACCTTCTGGCAGCTTCCACATCTTTATCATAATCTTGTTGCCCCTGAGCAAAGTCAATCTATCCAATGTTTTCAATAGGTGGACACATGAAGATTTTGTCCAGGAATTCTGCATCCAATCTCATGATTACATTTCCCTGAGAATCTATCACAACTCTAGTGTCTCTGTTGTAATGGCTGGCTACCTAGAGAACGAACTCGGGATTGTGTGCAGAAACTGGAAATGATGCAACCAAATGAATATTGTTGTCGATGATCTTTTGCATAGGCCTAGAAGGATTTGTCTATTTTGTCCTTTCCACAAATTCTACCATGTCCACATGTCCAATTTTTGTATCTCTGATTTCATTAATATTTGACTGCACTGCCATCACTGAAAAGACACCTTGGTATTTGTACTTAATGATTTTTTCTTTAGGTAGAGATGGATTTGACATTAGCTCCGAAGAGAACTCTGAAATTGATATGTACCACGAACACTGATTGAGAATTGCAAAAGGCCATGATCTCGTAGTTAGGGGAAAAATGGATAAACTGGGATAACTGCGATCCGATGATCATGAACAGGGAAGCATGCGTCGAAGGGCTTGAGTGTGTGCAAATCGAGGTAAGGGTGAAAGTGGGCTAATAGGCCTTGAAAGGTGAATTTTCACAGTGTCTGGAAAAATTTAGGAAAATATGCATGAGCGGTCAAAATGACCGCTCCTACATGAGGAAGTACTTGCACATGTAAAGGCGGATGTTTTAGCCACTAGTGCATGTGTTTGGGAAGAACATTCATTATCATGTAAAGTCGGTGAAAAATAACAACATTACATGTGTATTTTTTCTCAGAAGAATGTTTTACATGTAGGGGCGGTCAAAATGACCGTCCTTACATGAGGGTATTTCAGCAACTTTAAGGGCACATGCATGGTCGGCAATTTCAACCACTTCTATAGGTATGTTGAATTGCATGATGCTTTAGCGGTGAAAAATGCCGACACTGTATGTAAGGGGGAGTTATAAGTGTTTGAGCGGGGGTTTCAACTGACTCTGCAAGTTTGGTAGTTCAATCTTCAGGGACATGTGAGAGTGGCTAATATAGCCATCATCACAATGTTTTGTAAGATTTGGTTTTCAACTAACATGTTTTGAAGGGTAAAGCCTTGTCAGGTCAAACCACTGACAACACACATTAACTTAAAAACCTAGGGCATGAACAAAACTGCCGACACACAAGGGTAAAATGAAAAATGACATGAACCTGGCGAATGTGTAACCACCAAAGGAAATATGCATAAAACATGGTAAATGGTTTTAACAATCACTGTCATTTGTTTTAAAACTTAAAGAAAGGAAATAAAATGAAAAACATATAAACAAAACCCTAAATAGAAAAACAATAACAAGAAAAGAAGACATACCTTATCGTAAGGTCTATGCAAAATCTTAACTCATGCACAATCCGTGGAACACAAACAAATCTGTCAATTGTATACTTCCAACTGATCTTAAAGAGGATTGACAGCTGAATGAGTAGTTTGAATCAAGAGATAAACAAATAAAATGGATTTAAAATTATTTAAAAGGCTTAAACCAGATGCATTAATGCCAACACAAGTGGCATTAATGCCACTGATTTGAAAAGATTATGCTCGGGTGTCGGGAATAACCGATGATGCATGTATTACTCAACATGCGAAGACGGAGGAAAAGACCGCTCGAAAATGTTGAAAGAAAGGCCGAACATGTATAAGAAGGGGTTTCAACCGACCTTGCATGTCAAACAAAAGCCTAGTAAAATAATGTGAATGCGGCAGAAATAGTCGACTATGCACATAACAGAACAAAAAAAAACATGCTAAAGTGGTGAATTTGGCCGACTTTGCATATAAAGACTCAAAATTTCACTAACACCCTAAAAATGACCAAAATTGACATTTTGATCGGTTTATGACTGAATCGATTTTTGCCAACTTTGAGGAATCGATTCGAGGGAATGTCGCAAACTAGTTTAGGATGTCAAACGACTTTACATGAGACCAAGAGAATCTTGTCTCAATTTGTGAACTTAGAGTGTAGATTATGAAATGGACAAGTTTCGTAGGGCTTGTCTACAAAAATGAGCGTAGCTGATTTTGAGAACAAGGTGGAAGTGCATTGCCCATACCTGTACCAGGAGGTCCTTGGATCAAAACTAGGTGATTATTTATTTCAAGTCTAATTGCATTTATCTAGCTTGGGTCTAGTGTGGTCTTGTACCTACCTTTGATTAAATTATCCAAATCTCTAACCCTAGATAGAACACTAGTCTCACCAAACAAGCATCCCCAATCCATAGTGGAAGCCAGGTCTGAAGGGTACTTCATAGGTTGGTGTGTCCATTTAGCGTACACAAACTCTTCTAGGAATGGAAAATTGTGAGGCTCCATCTGTTGCAGCCCTCTCAAGATTGGCTCGTACGCCTTGTAAAATGTTGGATTTTCAGCAAAAACAAGGTCAGATGCTCCCAACAGTCTGCTCATACATTCAGCTAAGGAGCCTCCGACACTTGCTTTTCTGTCAATTAGTTCCATGAAAATAACTCAGGATTTCTTGTCCTCCTCGAACCCCAAGTCATAGACTCAAAATTTCCTCCATCCTTAGATATATAGAGAAGGGTCCTTGGCATGGGAAGTTTTACAGGTCCTTTACTACCAAGTCTCGGGGTTGTTATTGCGAAAGTAATGCCAAGGTATCTTCTACTAAAATGGATTCCTAGGACTGATCTGTTGGTCCAAACTTCCATGTCTCTAGGATCCAATTTGTTTTCTCTAAGATCACCTAGGCCCTTTCTCAAGGGCACAAAGTAGTCTTCCCTTAAAAGAGAATAATGTGTCAAGGTACTCATCCACATATCCATAGCTTCCCTTCTTGATCGAAGAGAGGGGTTTACCACTTGTAATCTCTGCAGAGACTGGCACTAGAAATATTTTGTCCCATGGCAACTTCTCAAGTGATGTTGCTACCTTAAAAACTAAGTTCTGAACCCCAGCATGGCAATGGAGAAGCTCCACAATGAAATAGAAACACCTAGATAGAGCAATATTATGTTTCTTTAGGATTTCTATCATTGATTCAGTCAGAAGCAAAAGATCTGTAATGCTTTCTGGACTTTGCACCATAGGAGCATGAAATTGTTGATGCATTTGAGGAGGTGAAAAATACACCTCAAATGTTATTCACACAAAAATATTTTTGAACTACTATTTTTTTTATGGATGACGAAAAAAATTATAGGGCTATCAAATTTTTGGCAGTTACAAGATGTGTGCACATATAGATTGGCCTATCGGCCAAAATATTCTATTGAAAATGAAATAAGAAAGAAGGGGAGGAGGAGTGATGAAACCTCCATACATTTGAAATGCTTCACTCAAGAGCACTTGCCTCAATCAAGCCCTAGTTTTAGTCTTCTGACCTCCACCAGTAGCGAATGATAAAGAGAATGGAGAAATAAAGTGTGTGCTATCCTACTTGCATCTAGGAATTGGGAGTAGTGACAATGGAAATGAAGCTAAGGTAGCTTCCCTGGTCTATGGGGAAGGATACCCTACAACATATTGTATACACATAAAAATGGCTCGAGATTAATTAAATAAATATTTTAATATTTATTTCATTTTTATTCCTTTATCAATAAATAAATATCCTAATTTATTTATTTGGTTCACATTCATCTTATTCTTCTAATAATTAATCATTCCTAAATTCCTCTACTATCATTGTAAAGGGTAAAATTTGGATAGTTTGGTTTTTGATTAGTTTGTGTGTATCCTCCTTTCACCCTAATACATTCAAGGACTTTGAGTCAAGTAGCAATGCACTATCAAACCCTTGGTCACTTAGGAATGCAGGGAAACTTGGATTTATGTGATTTGATTGCTTGATTATGTCCAATTATTCTCAATTATACATCAAAACCCTAACAATGCAAATACGGAAGCAAATGGACAAATTACTCAAAATGTTGTTACAGGAAGATGTAAAATGAAAGATAAATGTGCACCTAATTTTGAAGTTTGGGAAGTGGAATAGTCGGCGACTAATAAGTGGGCACCCTAGTCCAGTGCCCTAATTTTTGTTAGGATCTGGGAACTTGATCTGTAACCTATTCCTGTTGTCACAGAGATTTCTCTGTTACAGAATCTGAAGGACTAAAGAGTGGGCTCCCGAGTCTAGGGCCCTATTTTCAACTCTAATCTGTAAATCTAACACTCTACAACACTCTCCTACAACTCCACTTTTCCTACTTCTTCAACCTGTAACCTACAATCACAAAAAAATGGGGAGGGGGTTGTGGTGTTTAGAGGCTTGCCTCAGTCAAGCCCCGGATAGCCATTCAAGTCTCCTGAACACCATTGTCAGAGAGAGTGCATGCCCTTGGGAGGCAGAGGAAAAAACCAAATGATAAATGCTTGAAAACACAAATGTTGTCACCTTGTAGTGAAGATCTCATGGAAGGAAGAAGCTCTTCATGCCATGAGGAGATGATTGCTCAAATCTGCAAATACAAACACATAAACAACACAAATCTATTCTTGCTACACAATGAATGCCTTGAATCACCTTTAGAATGCCAATAGATCACAATTGTTTGCTAGTAATCATCTAGTTTACAAATGAATGCCTAAACATGCTTATATATGCAACTACAAACATTCCTGACAAGAATTTCGTAATTCAAACTTACCATGTTGGCATAGGACCTAAATAATAGTCACAAGCTGACACTTAAAATTTGGTCCTGACCCAAAATAGGGCAAGACTAGGGCACAAGTGCCCAAGTCCTCCCTCCCTATTTTGGTCAATTATTAGTTCAAGGGATCCCCCTAGGTCCCATTTTCCATGAAACTTAGGGTTCATTTCATCGGGATGTCAAAATATGATGCAAGATGTCCTAATGTAGATTAAAGTCCTAGGAGCTAAAATTTAGGAGGGAAAATTCCCCAAGGGGACATTTTCTGACGTTACATATAGCCCCCACTTTAATGTATGTATAAATGTGAGGCCAATACATGCATTAAAGTACGGTCAACAAACATAGCAAACACATCAAGCACGAAGAAGACACGCCAATCATAGAGAAGACAATAATAGGCACATAAAACATAGAGAAGATAGTTACAGTCATGCAAAACAGGGAAAAGACAACATATGCATAGAAGACAGTGAATGCATAAAAGACATGAATGATTTCTTTTCTTGTTCTTTTTCTCATATATATGAATTGTAGATGCAAGTACAAGGAAAGTAAACACACCTCTCATAATGTAGGAAGCACTCGTTGTGCTAGTCTTTAAACTGCATATGGGGCAACACACACCCAAGACACACCAAACCTCCCATAATGCAAGAAGCACTCATCGTACTAGTCTTTAAACTGCACATGGGGCAACATACACGCCAAACAAAGCAAGCACGCCAAACACAAACACTTTGAAGACACGGAGAAAACACGGCAGACAAGAGATGGAGTGTTCCTATTTCTAGGCTCATCAACATCTCAGGCACATTATAGGCACACACTGACAATTGGGCTTCACCACAATAATCACTGAAGACATGCTTAAGGGTTGAGTTAGTCACAAAACTGCTCCCCACCTCCCGATGAGGAATTTTTGAAAATGACAGGATGGGCACTCTTCGCAAGAGATACACCACCCCTGCCTCCGTAGAGGGATTAAGATGATTGATTGATTGATTGATTGCAAACAAAATCAGAGTTTAGGAAGTACTCATCGCACTAGTCTTTAAACTACACCTGAGGACAAGCACATTGCTAACATCTACAACAAATAGCTTACCTTATATATGCCCCCACCTTAAGGTGGTTGATATCATGCATCGATATCAAGTAGGTTAATGTAGGAAGAAAACACATAAGGGAACACAGACTTTCGCAAAGCCCATGCCCCCCAGAGGTGACATGTACTTTATGATCACCAAATGTTCCCACAAACACATCCCTGCAAGAAACATGTTAGTGCCTACATAGTCGTGATAAACAACAATATCAATGCATATGGTTATTCACACAAAGAGTCAAGTTTATGCTATGAATTAGGATTTTGAGTATAACTGCAAGGCTATACTATGAAAATCTCAAAACTGAGTGTCACCAAGGCGAGATTCAAAGACAAACAAAGTGCACGAAGTAGCAGTATTGTTATGTTTTGTAAGTGAGATAAAAATATCATCAAAATCACTACACAGAAAGCATAGAGTGCTTCTACTAACCAAGCGTTGGATAATATATTACAAACCCATCGTCATATTAGGAACTAAGTCCCATTTTTGAATTCTCGCTAAAGGGGCACTAGGTCCGCATCAGTATAAATCTTTTTCGTCATCCGCCCGCTAGATAGAAACACTAGAGGAAGGGAAATAATAGATAAGAGAGGAGAAACAAGTGTCTTAGGGACAGTCACGTAGGAGGGTACCCCCAATTCACCAACCACAACGCTATGTCCGTAAGACAACACACAACAATGAAATCAGAGAGAGGCAATATAGAAGAATGATGATACAAATAGAAGGTCACAATAGAGGTGGTCTCCTGGTATCCTGGACCTTACAAGAGAATCAAGGATCATCCCAGGAGGCCTAAACAACACATAACACATCATGGGGGAAGCAAATCATGACAGATATAAAGGGTTAGAAATACTTACTTATAGGGAGGCTCATGCTAGGTTTTATCAAGAATCAAATTATCTTCCTCCCAATCTCGAATGCTAGAGTAGAGAGTTATGAAAGGTACCATAGTCCAACTTTTGTTCTTATTTTCATGTTGTTTAGTTGTAAGCTCTTCTAGGTTTGAGTCAATGTTAGGTTAAATGTTTTCTTGTTGAGTTGTATGCATTATGCTCTTGAGAGATGGAAGAAGGAGTTTGGTTTGAGTGATTTCAGTATCTATCCAAGAGAGTTTTAATGTAGGAGACCTTTCCTCATCCACTAGTGTTATATCTTTTGGGAAAAGAGCATTGGAATGAGGGGAAGGTAAGGTGTTGTGAGGACAATTATCAATGTTTGTATCTTTAGCGATGTTCAAAGAGGTAATTGATGTTTTTAAATCCTTAGTGATGTCCAAATGACTTCAATATTCAATCAAAGGAGGGACATTAAAGGTCTTCTCTTCTTTTACTAGTGATATCCAGGGTGTGTGAACAATCAACTAAAGGAACAAGGTTGGAGGGATGATCCATAGAGGTTTCATGCATTATGATAGAGTTTTTATTGTTGTTAGATGAAATCTCATCATCTACCCATGGAATTTTCTTTGTTGAAGGGAGTTCTTCATTCACTAATGCTTCCTCTTGGCTAGGGAGAGCATTGGAATGAAAAAGTGGTGATGGATCTTCATTTACTAATGATTCATCTTGGCCAAAGTGAGCATTAGAATGAAGATTTGTTGGTATGATGTTAAGAGATGTGTCAATGAAATCATCCTCTTGAATCAAAGTGTCCTCATGAGGAGGAACAACCTTGGGAGAGGGATCATAAGGTAGATCTAAGTTATCATCACTTGTTTTAGCAGTTGGTGTCATAGTGGAATGTTCCATAAAGTCATCTAAGGCTTCATCTAACATCTTGAGGCCATCACTAGTATATATATTATTGATCATGAATTTAGTGAGATCATCCAATATCAAAGGGTATATTCCAATGAAATTTGTGAAGCTATCAAAGTCAAATATATGACAAAGGATTTCATATGTGGAGCACATAGAGAGATCAACATCATGATTATATGTTATCTATTCCAAGACTTGAGGATATTTATGGGTAAAATTAGAGAAATGATCCATGTCTATGATGTATGCAAACAAAGCTTCCAAATAAGTAGCCATGATATATGTTTTCAATTCAATGTGAAATCAGATTTTTAAAAAATTTCAAAATTTATGCAAAAGACAAGTGCAAAACTATGCGCAAAAATGACCTAAAATGCTTGATTTTTTGTACTTTTTTCAATGCAAATATATGAAAGAAAAGGTGTTGTAAAGATTTTGATCAAGGACAGCAAATAATATGTATATTTTTAGTTCAATACAGAAATAAAACCCTTTACAACACACTTTTGATGCAAATCTAAGATGACGACAAGTTAAAACCTTTTGAAAATACCATAAAATATGCAATTTTTCACAATTTTTCATAATTTTTCAATCCCAAGACCTAATACAAGAGGCGTTGTAAAGGATTTTAGGAGGTGCATAAAATAATATAAATTATATCAGTAACCTACAATCATAAAATCTTTTACAACATGCTTGGAGTGCAATCTAGGTCAAACCCTAGGGCAAATATAGCAAAAATGTGCAATTTTTCACCAAATTTTCAATACAAGAGCCCAATAAAGAGGTGGTGTAAACAATTTTAGGAGGGGAAGAAGATAATAACATTGATAATAGTAAATTAATGCAAAAATATTCTTTACAACACACCTATAGTGCAAATCTAGAGGGTCGATAAGGTCAAATCTAGTGAAAATTAAGGTTTTTCAAGCCCTAGGTTTTAGATCTTAATGAAAAGTGCTATATGAATGTCTTGAAATCTAATTTATGATGAAAATTAAATACACTTAGATATGAAAATGATTTCCAAGTCCTAAGATGCAAAATGCAAGTGCAAATCTAATGAAAAATCAATGAAAAATGCTAGTTTTTGTTGAAATTTTCTATGTAAAAATGCAAATTTTTGAGATCTACATGTAAATTTACACTAAAATGTAACACTAAAGCCAAATAAAAATTTGAATGAGTTTCTAAGATCAGTAGAAGAATTTGAAACAAGATTTTACCTACAAACCCCAGTTTTTGGAATTACTAGGTTATATGAAAAATTCAAAATTTCCAACAAAACCCTAGCAATTTTATGATGAAAATGCAATGCAAGCTATTGAAATTTTGTAATTTTCTGCAATTTAGCTCAGATATAATGCAAAAATTACAAATTTGATAAAATTTAAATTAATTGATGCAAAATAAAAACCCTAGAATGCAATTTTTAAAAAAAAATTCAAATTTTTTGTAAGTTTTCCAATGCAATAAGATGAATGAATGAAATCAATACAAATCTAAAGCAAAACAATCAACAAGGTTCAAACAAGTCCAACAACATGGGTTCACCAAAATGTAAAGGGTAAAAGTTGGATAGTTTGGTTTTAAATTAGTTTGTGTGTATCCTCCTTTCACCCTAATAGATTCAAGGACTTTGGGTTGAGTGGCAATGCACTATCAGACCCTTGGTCACTTAGGAATGCAGGGAAACTTGGCTTTATGTGATTTGATTGCTTGATTATGTCCAATTATGCTCAATTATACAACAAAACCCTAACTATGCAAATACATAAGCAAACAGACAAATTACTCAAAATGCTGCTACAGGAAGATGTAAAATGACAGATAAATGTGCACTTGATTTTGAAGTTTGGGAAGTAGAACAGTCAGAGACTAATGAGTGGGTACCCTAGTCTATTGCCCTAATTTTTGTTGGGATCTAGGAATTTGATCTGCAACTTGTTCCTACTGTCACAGAGAATTCTTTGTTACAAAATCTAGAGGACTAATGAGTGGGCGCCCAAGTGCATGGCCCTATTTTCAACTCTGATCTATAAATCTGACACTCTACAACACTCTCCTACAACTCCACTTTTCCCTCTTCTTCAACCTGTAACCTGTAATCATAAAAAATGGGGAGGGGGTTGTGGTGTTTAGAGGTTTGCCTCAGTCAAGCTCTGGAGAAACATTCAAGTCTTTTGAACACCATTGTCAGAGAGATAGTGCATGCCCTTGGGAGGTAGAGGTAAATACCAAATGATAAATGCTTGAAAACATAAATGATGTCACCTTGTAATGAAAATCTCATGGAAGGAAGAAGCTCTCCATGCCACGAGGAGATTATTGCTCAAATTTGTAAATACAAACACATAAACAACACAAATCTGCTCTTGCTATGCAATGAATGCCTTGAATCACCTTTAGAATGCCAATAGATCACAATTTCTTGCTAGTAATCATCTAGTTTACAAATGAATGCCTAAACATGCTTATATATGCAGCTACAAACATTCCCACCAAGAATTTCATAATTTAAACTTATCGTGTCGGCATAGGACCTAAATAATTGTCACAAGCTAAAACTTCAAATTTGGGCTTGACACAAAATAGGGCAGGACTAGGGTGTGGGTGCCCAAGTCCTCCCTCCCTATTTTGGTCAGGGATTAGATCAAGGGATCCTCCTAGGTCCCATTTTCCATGAAGCTTAGGGTTCATTTCATCGAGATGTCAAAATATGATGCAAGATGTCCTAAATGCAGATTAAAGACCTGGGAGTTAAACCTTATGAGGGAAAATCCCCCAAGGGGACATTTTTTGACGTTACTATCATATAAAATTAAATAATCCTAAATTATTTAATTATTTCCTCTAAGACAAAGTCTTAATTATATAAATCCACATCATTTCCACCTCACTTTCCACCTCATCATGTTGCACACATAATTGAACATTTTAAATATTTAATTATATAATTATCCTCACCCACATGTCCTATTTATCCTCTAACCATCATTATTCTTAAGAGCTTGGTCTTTCCATGTCATCATAGTCAAAGGACACTTAGAGACACATGTCTCATAGCTCATAGATTCTTTCCAACAAACTTACAAACAAGGACTTTTTCTTTGACCCTTGTCTTTTGGTCTTTGAGAGCATTGTGATAAGTGGCCTCTTGCTCACACCTTTCAATCCACCTTGTCATAGTAGGAGGAACATCTCGCCCTTTTATCTCCCTCATCCCAACTAATCAAATATGTATTGTACACATCACATGACTCATCCCCCCACCATGGATCTTTTGACACTTATATTTGAGCCTTCTTGGCCTATAAAAGAAGGTTCCTCACCTCAATTTTACAATCACATGAGCTTTAGTACTTACATACTGCAAAAATTTCCATCAAGAAATTAAACGTGCCTTTGGCCCCTCATTTGCATTAGTATCATAATCTCCATAGCTGCATATTATCATCTAGTTTCATATCAATATCCATAGCATTATCAATGGCTTCATATCAATCATATCATCATTATCTTAGCTTTGCATTGTAGGCTTGTCACATTGCATATTTGCATCCACAAATCCATTCCTCTCTTTGTCATCTTGGAAAGTAAGGAAGTACATTTCTGAGAGCAACATCATCATTTGCAAGATCATTGAGAAGATAGGAAAAAATGGAATGCACGGGATAATCAGTTTGTAAAGGTATAATCTATGTTTATTGCATTTTTCTTAGTTTCATTGATGTATTAAATTTGAATAGGAATTCTAAAGTATTTGTGGTATCTTAGTAGATTCTTACATTAGTTTCAAATTATCAATCGCATTTTGGCACCCACCGTGGGGCCTTGCCCCATTTTTAACTTCCAAATTTGAATTTTTTGTGTCCTTACAGTCGTAACAGGTCATTCCCGTGCATTCAATTTCTACTTCTGTGCATATAAAACTTCTTTCTGTGCATATGATACTTATTTCTGTGTATTTGTCTTTATACGCATATAACTCATCTTTCTGTGCATCTGATATCTGTTTTGGTGCATATGAAATTTGTTAGTTTTTAGCATGTCTTTTTGATAATTTTTTATACTAACATGTGTTGCAGGTATCTTTGATTGTCAAAGAAATATATTCAAACTACTGACAATGGGTTTTTGTAGGTTTTAGGGCTTGGTTTAGGCATCATCATACAACTTGCATACAATCTTCACTTAGTTTTAATTAGGAGTAACTCTATCTTGCATACAATTGTCACTTAGTTTTAATTAGGAGGAGTAATTCAATCTTGCATACAAATCATGCACTTAGTCTAACTAGGAGGTATAAATTGGACAAATCTTGCATAACAAACTTGCATACAATCCAAACTTAGCATAAATAGGGGGAAGTAATTTGATTATCTTTTTTTTTGTTGTTATCATGCAAATATGGCAATTTGTGTTGTTAGTTTAGTTGCATTTAGCTTAATCTAGGTGGTCAATAAATAAGTGTTTATTGTGCTTGCAAAGGTGATAGGCATATGCTCTCCCCTTGCAACATCTTGGGTGATCAAAAAGCCAGACTCATCTCCCCATTTCTTGTTTACCCTTATCAAGGCCTGCTCTTGGATTGCGATTCATTCAAGAGGGAGGAACTTAAGTGGAGCTTTCCTTTGACCCACTCTATAAATGGGATAAGACGAATGCCAAGTCCTAACTAACATCAACCTTGTCTTTTGGTGCCAAACTGAAAAGAGGTGTACTAGCACTTTGTGGAAACAATTTTCGCATTGTGTAAAGTATTTGAAACTCTTAGTAGGATTGGTCAAAGCTTTTAGTAGCTTGCCACATGCTTGCAAGGCCTTGGTCCCTCAAAGTTACTAAGAACCATTGTTTTAGAGACCAAAATCCTTTTACTTGTTGACGTAGGAGGTTGGCCCTCTAAAGCCACCCAACATTTTCACTAATCATGTGTAGAGACAAAAAATTTAACTCTTTTATGAGGAATGAAACTTGGTATGTCAGAGAAGTGTGTGTCATGTAAGGGAAGCCAGTGCTACCAAGTTTCTAGCTATCTACCTTGATTTAAGTGGTTGGAGAAATCCAAGTTGGGATTCAACAAGTAGTATCTTTTCTCACCTAGGATTGTACTTATCTTCAAATTTGTTTTAAACACCAAATGTCACAAACAAACATCAAAATGTATTGCTTGTTGTGTTTTCTTTCCTAAAAATAGACAAATCATCACCAAAAACATTTAGGTTGCATAGAAAAACATGCCTAAAACAAGCAAAATTGATCAAACACTACAAAAAGCACAGAATTGTGCATTTGAAACTTATTGTTGTGCATTTAACATTTCTTTCTACGCATACAAATCCTGTTGTGCATGCGCCTTGTTACACATATAAATAATAGAGATGTGCATCCATAATCATGCATATAGTAAATAGAGTTGCACATAAAAAACTTGTTTTTGCGCATATAAACCTGTGCATTCATAACGTAGAGTGGTTCCCGACATTTTGAGATAAAAACAAAATCATTTTTGGGTACCCATTTCTACCTAGAATACACTTGAGAAGTCATTGAAACCATTCAGAGTCATCCCCTTCCAATTTTTCAAACATTCCACATTGCATCTCATATCTAGCCTTTCCAAAATCAAACAAAAGCAAATTTTCTCAAAAGGTGCTATTGAGATCTTCTATTTTAAAAATAATATAGTTAGTTTCCCTATCACGATCAAATCATCCTCTATTTAGAAACTACACTAAACATCTTGACAAGGTTAGTCTCTATCAATAGTGATCTCCATCATCCTTATTTGACTCACTTTGGATCAACACTTTGATCACTATACATCGTAGCTCAAGAGCATTGTTTGAAAAAGGAAATCAAAACTCCACCTTTAGAAAATTTTATCACCAACATATTCAATTCAATCTATCACCCAAAGCTATATTCCCATCACAAATATCACTTACATCCCCAAGTCTCTTATCCAACTTCATTCATATAACACTTTTGTATGGTTGAAACTAGGTCTCAAGCCAAAAGAAAAAAAGAAATGGATTACAGAAATAGTAGTGAACACTCTTCTAGTGATGGAGAAGAACAAATCAATCAAGAGGAACTTAATAGATTCTTACAAGATCCAAAATTCCAAAAATTGATGAATAAGGTCATAACAACGAATCCTCACAAATAGTTCCTCTTACTTGCACAACAAGGTGCCAAACTACCCGTTGATTTTGACATTTCAAAATTGAGAGAAACAAACACATCAAATGAAATGGAAGTTCCCAAGAATGAAAAGGCTAAGGATATGTCAAATATTTTAGATACACTCACACAACAAATCCAAGCCTTACAACAACAATTTGTGGACCTACAAACAAGAACTTCCATAAAACATTACTCATTAGAGGATATATCTCCATATCCTTTTGACAAAAGCTTGTCTATGGTACCTTTCCCTTCAAGATTCAAAGTCCCTAAATTTGACAAATATAGGGGGAAAGGTGATCCACATGATCACATTAGAGAATTTACCATTGCATGCTTAGAAGTTGCCCATAATGAGACATATATTATGCGACTATTTCCACGCAGCCTAGGAGGTCAAGCAATGGAATGGTTCTCCCATTTACCTCCCAGAATCCGAACATTCAATGAACTAGTAGACAAGTTTGTGACACACTTCTCTTACAACATTGAACATGAGGTTTCAATGTTAGACCTATGCAATAACAAACAAAAAGGTGGAGAATCTTTTGGCACTTTCTTGCAAAGGTGGAGACAACTTGCTAGTAAATGTCCTTATCATATTCCTGAAAAGCAAATGATTGAAATGTTTGCCCATAACTTGAACACTGAATTAAGATATCAAATCCAAATCCAATGTCCTACTTCTTTTAGTAAGGTCATCAAAATGGGATTACTTATTGATAAAGCTTTGATAGCAAAAGGACAAATCAAACTATATAAGGATGTCCCTAGTGGGTGCTGCCACAATAATGGGTTACACTTTTTGGGACATCTTGGTTTTTGCTGAAATCACATATTTTTATAAAATATAATGATTTATGCCTTGAAAGGTTCCATTTAAAGGATTTTAATTGAAGAGGGTTTGATCAAACCCCCTTAGATTCAAACTCCCTTGGATAGATACGCACTAGTTTTAAATCATACCTATAATGGAGTCTCATCTACACCTATTAAAATGCTGATAAAAAACCACTTTTGATTTACCTTTTAGGGGATCAAATGAATTCATTTAAAATTTACGTTTTGTAAGTATGTAGTCCTTATTATAAGCTTCCCAAAAATTATAATTTTAAATATATTTAATTTGATTATTATATTTATTTTTTATTTCTTGTGAATGTAGGTTTTTCACTAAACATCAAGTTCTCTGTTCTACACATCCAAAAAATTAGTAAATTAGTGAAAAAAATTCTATAAAATATCTTTGCCCTAGGTATTGATGTCCTTGTTTCAATAAAAAAAAAATAATTTCGATACATACAGAAAAAGTTATATTTTATGAAATACACCTATGTCTAAATTATAATTGGTTTGACTTCAAAACTTAATTAAAAAAATATTCAACAAAACATTATGAAACAAAATACATGCCCTATATATCTGTGTTACCAATCTAAATTCAAAGAATTAGAATTTTATCCTTTGTAGAAAAAAAATTATGTGCTACAGAATACACATCACTTTAAAAAAATGTTGTTTACTATTAAAAACTAGTTATCAAAGGAGATGCAAATTTTTTTTACAATTTAACTCCAAATTTTTATAAAAATATATATTTAGAATTTACAAACAAATTCTCACAAATCACTAGTTTGCATCATCTTCAAATTCCTAACAGTTTAGCGGGTATAGGTGTCAGAAAGTGAAGATTTAGTTCAAAATGTTGATTTCAATGTCAAGTTTGGCCAAAAAGTGTAACCCATTATTGTGGGATGACCCTAGTTCAAGCAACAATATAGACAAATTGAGATTTTTGACTAAGAACAAGAACATTGTAAACAATGGAGTTGTAGATACAAAATGTGTGACACCAAAACAACCTATTCTAAATCTCTCAAGTCCACACAACAATTCTACTCCAAACAAACCTCCAAACAATGAACCATGACCAACAAACTTTCCTCCTTGTAGAAAATTTACACCATTAGGGGAATCAATTCAATTAGCCCTAAGGAAGCTCATAGAAAACAACCTCATAGTGCTTCCTACAATAAGAGAATATGAACCCAAGTTCAAACCCTCTTGGTGGAAAGATTCTGACTTTTGTGAATTCCATAGAAGTAAAGGTCATAAAACCAATAATTGCCAACGATTGAAGAACACCATCCAAGACTTGATAGATTGAGGAGATATATCAATTGATGGACATGCATCCAATGATGACCATTTGGCATTCAAAAATCCACTCTCAAACTATGAGAAGGGAGGTCCCTCAAAGAAAAACAATAACGGTGGTAACAATGCCAACTACACAAATGTTTCATATGAATACACTATTAACCACTTCTCTGAAAGTGACTCACATGTAAAAGTGATTACTATAAATAAAAAGCCCAATTGTAATGTAACCACTCATTGTGGAAAGATTACTCTCCAAGGGGTTCCACCTAAACCATCATCTATATCCAATCTATATAATATCCTAGACCAACTCCAAAAGACACATGCATATATCTATATTGGAGCTTTTACATCTCTCACCATCCCACAAGGCTATCCTAGAAAAGGGTCTTTTGGAAACCACTGTGCCAACAAATCTAACCCAAGAGCAATTCCAAGCCATGGTAGGACATCTTACTTACCCCCATTTCCTCTCATTTACCGAAAAAGATGACATGTCTGTTACACAACCTCACAATGCATCCCTTCACATTGAAGCCCTCATTCATAAACATAGAATAAAACAGGTCCTTATAGATGGAGGGATAGGTTTAAATATATGCACACTAAAATTAATCCTTGCATTGGGGTTCTCTGAGAATGTTGTTGATCCAAAGAAGAAGATCACAATCAAGGCCTAAGATGAAGAAGAAAGGACATCTAAAGGTACTATGGTTTTGCCCATACGAGTTGGACAGGTAGAGAAAGATGTGGTTTGCCAAGTCCTTGACATGGAACTAGCCTACAATATCCTCCTTGGCTAACCTTGGATACATGCGATGAAGGCTGTGCCATCCACCTATCATCAATGTATAAAGTTCTCTTACAATGGCCAAGAGATCAATATCCAAGGTGATCCTAATCCATTCCAATATTGCAACACCATCAAACCAAAGCCAGAAGATGTCATACCTACCAACCGTGCAACCTCATCCTCTACACCCATTGTTGACCCAAGTTCCATACCTTCTAAATCCAAAACCACTGAACTAAAGGTCAAGCTCAAAGATAAAGGGGTAGGAGAGTATTCTATTGAGCAACCATTTTGTCTTGCAAAACTACCCCTATCTCCCAAGTCTTATGGCAAACCCTCTATGGACAAACCACGATCATTAAAAACTCCTAAAGGTCCTTTTATCAAATGGGGAACTCTATCAAATGAAATTGATGAGAAAGATGTCCTTCAATGGCTATACAAAGAAGAGGATATGGAATCCAAGTCACAAGATCAACAACGCCACTTACAAACTGATCAATATGGCCCTGGTTTTACTATATTGCAAATGGCCATAGTCCCATAGGATTGATAAAAAAGGTATCATATAACCCATACAACTTTCTTCCTTATCGGCCTGAGACACTACAGGGCTAGGGTACCAAAGAAAAGACAAGGAAAAGGTCACCACTAATCTAGTTGAGCAAATTCACAAGCTTCAAGAGGGGAGTGAAATAGACTCTAACGAATGGGAATGGGAGAGTCTTTCCAAGCTATCTTGTGAAGATAAAGGCATTGATGTAGTTCAAACATATAGCTCAACAGATGCATACTATGAGGGTCAAAGCTCAGGGTCTAGACCGTTAGAGTTTGATTCGCAAAATATCGAGAGTGAGTCTCAAGAGGAAGGTTGGATGTCACACTTGATAGATACTACTGAGGACAGTACTATTTTAGACCTTGTAAATACCCCCAAAAACCTAGACAACTCCTCCATCCTAACCATCATTAGCCTTGAGTAAACCAACCCAATGATCCCCTACCTTTAGTACATCCCAAACTTATAGATTGGGAACTACTAGAGGACCCTGAACTAGGTACCTTTCAAAATGATGAGGCCATCATTGACTATCTAGAACTAAGGGATCGCTTACCATCAGGGGACCAGAAATTTGGCTTCACTATAGAACTCAATGACAAGGCTTATTTTGGAAAGAGTGCCAAGCCTTTTAGTCACAAAATGTAAAAATAAAAATAGATCTAATGGTGAAAACTACTCTGCGATAGAGTTAGATCATGAAAAAAGTAAAAAAATAAAAGATGAATCAGATGGTGAAAACCTCTCTAAGGTGCCAAAGGATGAAAAGCTTGACAATCTCCCCAATCTTGCACATCAGGAGAGATCATCAATTTTGATAGAACCAGTAGGACCTGCCAGCATTGGCACAGAATATAATCTAAAGATAATCCATCTTGAAGAATCTTTATCTAACCAAGAAAGACCAGAATTCATCCAATTCTTCAAACAGAGATAGATAAACTTTGCTTGGTCTTATGCAGATATGCATGGACTTGATCCTAATCTCGTAATGCATCACTTATCACTAGCTCTAGGAGCTAAACTAGTAAAACAAAAGCTAAGGAAGATGCATCTGCATATCGCACTGTTAGTGAAAGAAGAATTGAAGAAGTTGTCAGATGTTGGGTTTATCAGACCAATTGACTATCCAAAATGGATTTCCAATATTGTTCCTATCTCAAAACTAAATGGAAGGGTCAAACTTTGCAATGATTTCAAGGATTTGAATAAAGCTTGCCCGAAGGATGACTTTCCTTTGCCCAATATTGATATCATTGTGGATCTTACAACAGGGCATACTATGCTATCTCTCATGGATGGGTTTTCTGGCTACAATCAGATCAAAATAGCACCAGAAGACTAGCATAAGACCACTTTTACATGTCCCTGGGGCACATATTGTTGGTGTGTGATGCCATTTGGCCTGAAAAATGTAGGAGCAACATACCAAAGACCAATGACAATACTTTTCCATGATATGATGCACACCATCATGGAAGATTATGTAGATGATATTCTAGCCAAATCACTCACAAGAGAAGGACACTTGTAGGTATTAGATAAGACTTTTCAGAGACTGGAGCAGTTCATTGTCTGCTTGAACCCAAAGAAGTGTGTGTTCAGAGTCACATCCAACAAATTTTTAGGGTACATAGTTTCAGCAAAAGGAATTGAGGTGGATCCTGCCAAAGTGAAAGCAATAATAGACATGCCACCACCTAGAAATATCATTCAACTGAGGTCATTGCAATGCAAGCTACAATCTATCTGTCGGTTTATATCACAATTAGCTGAAAAATGTCATCTATTTACCCACCTCCTTCACAAGAACATTCCTTTTAGATGGGATGAAGGGTGTGAACAAGATTTTAACCTCTTAAAAGAGTACTTGATGAATCCTCCACTCTCGATGCCTCCAATACAAGGCAAACCACTTTTTCTTTATATTTCAGCTACACCAACTACTCTAGGGGTTTTATTGGCACAAAAGGACTATGAAGGAAAAGAACGGGCCATTTACTACATCAGTCAAACATTGGTTGGCTATGAGTTACAATATACACCTATAGAACAAGCGTGCCTTGCTTTAGTTTTTGCTTCCCAAAAACTAATACATTATATGCTCACACATTCAATCAAGTTGGTAGCAAAGATAGATCCATTGAAGTTTTTTCTTAGTAAAGCTACTCTAACAGGAAGACTATCAAAGTGGGTAATGATTCTCAACAAGTTTGACATTGAATATGTGGACAAAAGAGCTATAAAAGGTCAAGTGATAGCGGATTAGTTAGCAAATGCACCATTGTATGATGACAATCCATTAAGCTTTGAGTTTCCAGACAAAGCCATTTTTAGCATAACAACCCAAGCAAGAAAACTCTATTTTGATGGATCTTATACTCAACATGGGTCAGGAGCAGGCATTTTGTTGGTCACACCTCAAGGGGATACAATCCTGAAATCATATAGATTACTCTTCCCCTGCACCAACAATGTGGCAAAATATGAAGTATTAGTCATTGGTCTTAAACTGGCTGTAGAATGGAAAGTTTGAGAGCTTCATGTGTATGGAGATTCACAACTAGTTATCAATCAGGCAAATAATGACTATCAAACCAAGGATGAAAATTTAATACCCTACAAACGTATGGTAGATGATTTTAAAGAATATTTTGTTGTGATTTCCTTTAAACAAATACTAGACTAGAGAACAAAGCTGCAGATGCCATGTCAACCATTACATCACTACTGGATATACCTAAAAATTAGTTACGTTATGAGTTCTTGGTAGAGCCAGTGTCTCATCCATCTTACGATATCCCTAAAACCAGAATCATATGCCACATCGTAGGATCTGATTCCCCATTGTACTAAAAAATCTATACCTATCTGAAAGAGAATACCTTACCACTAGGATTATCCAATAATCAACGATGAACCTTCATCTGTCAAGCCTCCCGCTATACCATAATTGATGATACCCTATATCAACGAGGTCTTGATGGTACTCTCCTTAGGTGTCTCAAAAGTGAGGAATATCAAACCGCTTTGAGAGAAGTTCATGAAGGAATTTGTGTAACCCACTCTAGTGGTCCTACCTTGGCTAAGAAGCTCATGCGTATGGGATACTATTGGCCAAGTATGGAAATGGACTCCTATCATTTTGTGAAAAGGTGCAAGAAATGCCAAATTCATGGGAACCTAATACATGTACCAGCACAAGTGCTATATCTTTTAATGACTCCTTGGCCTTTCTATCAGTGGGGACTTGACTTAGTGGGAAAGATTCAGCCCCCATCATCCAACGACCATAAATTCATAATAACTGTCACTGAGTACATTACTATGTGGATCAAAGTCATACCCCTAGCCAATGTCATAGGCAAACAAATCACCTCATTCATCCTGAATTATATCATTTGCCGCTATGGCATTCCTTTATCCATTATCACTAATAATGGTAGACCCTTTAAAAATCAGAACGTCAAAGAGATCTGTGACAAATTCCATATACAACACCATTTTTCCACCCCGTACTACCCCCAAGGAAACAGTCAGGTAGAGGCATCTAATAAAACCATCTTGAAAATCTTGAAGAAGATTGTCAATGATGCCGGTTGTAATTGGCATATCCAACTAAATCCTGCTCTATGGGCCTATCATACAAGTATCCACACTCCCACAGTTGCAACTCCATATTCCCTAGTCTATGGCTTTGAAGCCATCTTTCCCATTGAAGTTGAGTTACCATCCTTGTGAGTATCGTTAAAAGGTCTAATATCTGATGAAGAATATTGGGTTTCTAGACTACAATAGTTAGAACTGTTGGAGGAAAGAAGACAAAATCTCTTTAATCATCTAACAAAGGATGTCAAGAAGATACAACCACAGAGTAAAATGCAGTCTTTCAAGTTAGTGACGTAGTTCTCAAGGAAAAACCTAGAAATCAATAGGATAGGGAAAAGAAAGGCAAGTTTGAACTCAACTGGCTTGGTCCATATATAATTATTGTTGCTTACAAATTGAAAGCCTATCAATTAGCAACATCAGAAGGTGAACTGTTTGATGATCCCATCAACAGTATGCATCTTTGCAAGTTTTATACCTAAATACCCCAATGCAAAGGAATACAAAAAATCACGCAAATCAAAGCAAGTGGTGAAAACCTAGATATAGGTGCTATTTGTGATAAACTACTTCCTCCATCTTATAGGATTTCAGTCCTCGTCCATCTTTTCTTACCACATCCATCAAATCACATAAAGATACCTATCATGGCTTGTTTTCTCTTACCCTTATTGCCTTATCACCTCAAGTTGTCTATCCAATCCATCATCCATCTTGTCATCTGTCATGACCCCATCATTAGTATTATTGTTGAACAACATTGCCTCTAAGTTATCACGTAGGCAAGGCCATCATCGATGATCCCCTGAGGCTTCCCATCCATCCTTATCCCTTATCATATCATAAACCTTTGTACACCATTTGTTCCTCCATCACCATTGTTAGTCTCCATGGTCGAACTACATCTCCTCTGAGCTATCACATAGGCAAGGCCATCATCAATGGGCCCCCGAGGCTTCCCACCCCCTAGGTCTTAATTCCACATAGTCCACACCATCAAAATATGTTGCCTCTACATTGTCATGTAGGAAAGACCATCATCGATGAGCCCCCAAGGCATTAGATTAGTCCCTTAGGGCCCATCACATCGAGTTTCCCATCCATTCAGTCCACATGTTTCATCCATAAAATCAATCATTTACTTGACTGGGGAAAAATTCCTCGACCTAGTTATAGAATTGGGTTCTTGAATGTCACAATCTCAGAGGATAACAATCAGGATCGTGATGCTATCTCCAAACAATGTGCAACACAATGATAAATTTTTAAACAGAATCTTGATAGCAGATGTTAACCTATCACCAAACAACTACAATGTGCCTAAACTATCATGATCATTTTATTTGTTATGGTAAGAAAACATATCTATGGCAAGAAAGTTTTATGGTTGTTAGTCTTATGTCTTGATTTTCATTATCATGTTTCCTATGGTACTCGAGCTATGATGTGGCATGATTATTTCATTTGCTTGTTGTTTGTGGATTAATCTTTAGTAATGTGATGACTTGTCTAACGACATGATTAGCAAAAGATCATTGAGGACATTAAGGGTCTAAGCATGAAAGAGTGCAATCCTTGTTTGTTGATACATTCAAGCAATACTCAGGTCATCTCAGTTCAATTTTGCCTAGATGCTTGCATTAACTTGCTAAATCAAAATCCATGTAAGAGATACTCAAGAAATCTTGGTTTAATTATACCTAGATGCTTGTATTCCATTACAACATTTTTAAAAGCTCAATGATGAAAAAAGTACCTCAAATATTTGTATACAAGATTACTAGACTTCATTTATACTCATTAGGGTTGTATTTCATTTCATTTATAAGCATTCTATAATTTGTGTTTTTCCAAGTGGCTTAAGATCCAAGTCCTTTCTGTCATTTCATCCAAGTTATTTTCATATAATTATCATTCATCTAATTCATCTAAGTGATGTTTTATTCATGATTGAGTATACTTGGTGTAACAAAACTTGTCAAATTAATCCGATCATCAAATCAAGCAATGATCCAAATGCAAGTCATCCTTAATCCATACCAATTGAGTAAATCAATCTTGTTAAATTATCCAATCACAATCAATGGTCTTGATCCTAATCTTGTCGTAAACCAAATCAATCAATCAATCATCATCATCATTAATGGGATATGTCTTTCCCACATCTTTGTGTTGATCTAGGGATATATTGTTCCCCACAATGACAACACCATCATCAATCATTATCAATTAATGATTGGTTTATAGCTTGACAAGGGCAGTACCTTATTTTTTTGTGTATCATTTATGGATGCTTGCTTGCTTTCTTGTGTGTGTGTGTGTTATCATTTTATCATGCATGCTATATTTTTCATCCCTTTCTCATTCTCCATCACCTAGATTTTTTCACCCATAGATCACGTTGTTAATTCTTCTTCATCATGAGATCATCTGTCTTTTCTCCACAAAAATCCAACCTGACCAATCTCCTGAGGGGGCATCCTACCATTATCAAACTTATACCAAGGACAAACTGGGGCATGTATCATACTTAGAAAATTTTCATTCTTTGAAACAATGTGATAAAACACATTGTCTCAAAGAGGGGCAAAATGTATACACATAAAAATGGCTTAAGATTAATTAAATAAATATTTTAATATTTATTTCATTTTTATTCCTCTATCAATAAATAAATATCCTAATTTATTTATTTGGTTCACGTTCATCATATTCTTATAATAATTAATCATTCCTAAATTCCTCTAATGTCATATATAATTAAATAATCCTAAATTATTTAATTATTTCCTCTAAGACAAGGTCTTAATTCTATAAATCCACATCATTTCCACCTCACTTTACACCTCATCATGTTGCACACATAATTGAATATTTTAAATATTTAATTATATAATTATCCTCACCCACATGTCCTATTTATCTTCTAACCATCCCTATTCTTAAGAGCTTGGTCATTCCATGTCTTCATAGTCAAAGGACACTTAGAGACACATGTATCATAGCTCCTAGATTCTTTCCAACAAACCTACAAAGAAGGACTCCTTTGACCCTTGTCTTTTGGTCTTTGAGAGCATTGTGACAAGTGGCCTCTTTCTCACACCTTTCTCTCCACCTTGTCATCGTAGGAGGAACATCTCCCCCTTTTATCTCCCTCA
This sequence comes from Cunninghamia lanceolata, assembly GCA_027924645.1. Taxonomy (NCBI): domain Eukaryota; kingdom Viridiplantae; phylum Streptophyta; class Pinopsida; order Cupressales; family Cupressaceae; genus Cunninghamia; species Cunninghamia lanceolata. Next base: position 4,393,071 of record BSBN01001859.1, on the reverse strand, counting down.
TCCCAACTAATCAAATATCTACCGTACACATCACAAGACTCATTCCTCCACCATGGATATTTTGACACTTGGATTTGAGCCTTTTTGGCCTATAAAAGCAAGTTCCTCACCTCCATTGTACAATCACATGAGCTTTAATACTTACATGCTACAGAAATTTCCATCAAGCAATCAAGTGTGCCTTTGGTCCCCCATTTGCATTAGTATCATAATCTCCATAGCTGCATATTATCATCTAGTTTCATATCAATATCTATAGAATTATCAATGGCTTCATATCAATCATATCATCATTATCTTAGCTTTTCACTGTAGGCTTGTCACATTGCATATTTGCATCCACAAATCCATTCCTCTCTTTGTCATCTTGGAAAGCAAGGAAGTACATTTCTGAGAGCAACATCATCATCTACAAGATCATTGAGAAGATAGGAAACAATAGAATGCATGGGATAATCAGTTTGCAAAGGTATAATCTATGTTTATTACATTTTTCTTAGTTTCATTGATGTATTGAATTTGAGTAGGAATTCTAGAGTATTTGTGGTATCTTAGTAGATTATTACATTAGTTTCAAATTATCAATCACACATACAATAATGAAAAAGAGATGATGGTCTACACCAAGTAACTAAGCAAATAGATAAACTAAACTATATTGTGAATAGATTTAAATACGAAACACCAATCAACAAAGAGCAATGTTACTAGCTATAATGATAAGAAGGTTGCAGCTCCTCAAGGATTGGAATCTGATGCAAACAACTTCAAAACCCCAAGACCCTTTAGGAATGATCAATTTGCAACATATAAAAATCCCTAAGAGATAATATAGATGATGCTACCAATCAATAGAGCACATGAAATCCTCAATAGCTACTGATGAAGAGCCAAGAGAGCAATGCTTCAACCATACTTTCAAAAATCTCCAAGAGATAGATTGAGAGCCAAAAAAATGAGAGAATGAGAGATAGGATTCAAAATCCAACACCAAAGAGGAATAAACCCAAAATAACAATCAAGGAGATGTTTTGAGCCATGGAAGGGTGTTACAAGAAAGTCTCATCATTATTTGAGGCATCTGGTAATGCCCAGAAATGGTCACTTGATGCCAAATGAACTTGGGATGCTAGTGCATCATATAGACATCCACGCGTAGAGCTCACGTCCAAGCAACTTCAGTTCCTAACCACATGAAAAACCTTAGGATGATGTGACAATCAAAACATAAAAATGAAATTGCATGAAAATTAACATAAAACACACTTATAAACAATGCTAAGAAGGCAAATACTAAAGTGGTTGCAATACATAACGTGAAAACGTAAGGATATGCAATTTTTGACATTACATAGTCAAAAAAGTATTATAAAAAAAATAATAGATAGAGTGTTATGTACCTAGGGATATGATATTATAATTATTTAGGTGGATGGAGATGCTGACATACTCCTTAAGGAAGAAGCCACTCCACGCTATATCTCCAAGTGATCTCCAATACAATATAATACTCTACACATACCTTACGATTATATTCACCTCCTATATATACCACCTCCTAATAACATAATGGAAGGGTAATCCTAATGAAGGCCTATTCAACTCCTAATATAATTAATTATACAAGTTATCCATAAGACCTAATATAACTAACTTAGTAAAGGATGTGTGCCACATGTCGGCATCTCCATCCACCTAAATACATTATAATATCATATCCCTAGGTACATAACATGCCATTCCTCCTTGACATGTTTTGTCCCCAAAATATGAGAAGAAGCCAAATAGTAAGACTGACACAATTTTTTATGAATGTTCCACCATGATCAATCATCCAACAATCTATAGTTGATCTTTGCAGTGGTTTTATCTTGACAATACCTAGATCCCATCCTTGATCCATATTTTGTTGCATCTATTTTATTACATTCCTTATCACAATAAGTCCTTTGTTGCCATGAATAGATATGACTTCTATGATACCACTGATTGTTGCAGTTGTTCCTTTGATTCTATGTAGGTTCATAATGATTTGATTGTTGTTTCCCTATAGCGTCATGCCTCCATGATTGTTTCCTCCATGGCTCTTGTCTCTCTGCATGATTTGGATGCCTATCTATTGCACCATTTTCTATCACTAGAACCTTCTCCTATTCATCATCATTTTTTTCCACTTATTTTGTTTGCTCATGAAGAGAATTACTTGTCTCCTCTTTTTTATCTACATCTTTCTCCTCTTGCATATCATATGATTCATTGATACAATCTTTAGTAGATTCTTGAACTTGCTCTTCCTTGACTTTATTTTGGACTTCATTATGTGTAATATCATGTAATGTAACTTTTTTCCTCCTATACCAAAGCTTCATGAACTTCTTTTACACATTGATGTTTATTGTTCCCAAAGATTAACTAAGAATAATATCCAACCCATCCATATCCAACACATGAAAATTTGAATGCAAAACATATTTAGCCATACATCGCTTCAAATCTTCCAAAATTTGAATATCCTTACCTGATATTTGATTTTTCTTGATGTGCTTTACTTGTACCTGTAGCTTCTTGGATAATTCCATGTTGATGAAGTTGTACTTGCTGCTAGGATTTATAGAAACAACCTTTTCCTTTTGAATACATCCTTGAAATTGAACGATTGAATCTTCCTTCATTGGAGCTAAAGTTCATGTACTTGTATCATTCATCTTTTCTTCATTATCCTCTTTTACTTCTTCTACTACTCCTTTTTCTTCATCATATTCATGTTATTCAGCTTCTTTCTCTCCTCCTCCTCCTTCTGGAACCCATCTATCAAAGAAAGCTAATTCCATTTGGTCTGAAGAAGAAATAGCATAGCACCACTCAACATACCATTTAGAAGCTATATCATTCAAGTGACAACCTAATATTTTTTCCAATCTTTTTCCATACCATAAGTCCTTTTGAATTGGTTCCTCCATTCTAGTGCATCTCCACTTCCATTAAAACCAGGAATCCCCATTGAAATTAGGGTTTCTAAGTTTTTCTAGCCTACCCAACTTTGAGTGAATTGTTTCGTAAAGTTGTGGGCCTCAAAATAAAAATACAATTAATAGACCCTCGATAAAATTTGGCGAGCTTTCTAGAAATATGAAAATCTTAGAAAAATTCTTTGATTTGCAGCCTAGAAAGAGAATTATAAAAAATAATACAATTGAGATAACTTACTAAAAACAACTCCAAATTCTTCCAAATTAGGATTGTAGGTGTATCACTATGTGTTTGATCAACCATCCAAAAATTAGGAAAAAAATCATTGAATTTCAACCTTAGAAGTGAAAATGGTGAAAACCCCTTATTTTGCAATAAATCCCTTAATTTGGCTCTAATTGCACTCAAATATGGATTGTAGCAGCTTCCATATGCTCTTAAAAAACCCACCAAAAATCTTGCAAATATTCACCAATATAAGAGAGATATTCACCTCCCAAAATGACCTCCAAAATTTTAAAAATGCCTTATTTTTGCCTTCACGATGCCAAGATCATGCTCTGATACCACTTGTAATGATCCAAACATATAATAATGGAAATAATATAATGTAGAAGATAGATCTCACACAACACGAGATTTTGTGGGCTAATATGCCCTAATATCTAATATATGCGGAAATAGAATAAACCCTTAAGGTAGGGTAACACCATACAATACTCCTTAAGGAAGAAGCCACTCCATGCTATATCTCCAAGTGATCTCCAATACAATATAATACTCTACACATATCTTACAATGATATTCACCTCCTATATATATACCACCTCCTAATAACATAATGGAAGGGTAATCCTAATGAATGCCTACTCAACTCTTGATATAATTAATTATACAAGTTATCCATAAGACCTAATATAACTAACTTAAGAGATATGTGCCACATGTTGGCATCTCCATCCACCTAAATACATTATAATATCATATCCCTAGGTACATAACATAGAGAGAGGGAGATATATATATATATAGAGAGAGAGAGAGAGGATAGTGACATTGAGAGATAGGAGAGTAGATAGAGATATAGTGAGGGGGAGTGAGAGAGAGAGGGGGAAGAGATAGAGATATATACATAGAGGGAGATAGGAGGGGGAGATTGAGGGATATAGATAGAGAGTGGGAGAGGGAGGGGAGATATATAGAGATAGTGTTACACCCCTAACTTTAACTATGTTTTACTTTTTCCTTTTGAAAGTAATTAGTAGATGGTTACGCATGATTCAATGATTTGACATTTAATAAAAATGTCTAGAAAATCAATGTTTTCATGAGTCATGTTTATTTGACTATAACTGAAATGTGTTTAAAACTTGTGAAGATGTGATGATTTCATAAGGATTATGAAATTATTATTGATACACTAATCTTGAGTTGGAGATTGTAAGTGGCATTTAGGGAACAGGTTTCCGCTTCTTTGAGAAAGGGAGGGAGAGCATCATCAAAGAGAAGCGAATAGATACAAGGAAATGAATAGTTTGTCACCATCTTAAGTCTTAGGTTGGTACAAAATGGTGAACCTAGTTGAGTTGAGTAAGTGATACTCGACCCAATCACGTAATGTGCATATGTTTATATGTCACATTATTATAAACCTTATTGTTATTAATATTATGTTTATTTTAGATTATTATATTACGTAAATATTTAGAATCATTGGTGTGAGGTTGCTTATGGTTTAATGTGATAACCACCTTCATTTTATGATGAATCATACCTTCTTAACTGACTCTTGATAACTTAAATGCTTTGAAGAGAGTCATTGTATCGTGGTAATTTTTTTTACCCACATTCTCCTCTAGGTGCATGTTTGAGCTAAAGCATTTAGAGGATTTTTAAGAGGAGGTATTCACAGTGGTGGAGAACCTTCCAACAACTTGTTAGTGGAGATAATTGTGGCATGGAAGTTTTTGTATCAACTAGTTTCCCGAGATGTTAACTACCATAGGGGAGTCTTTACATGTTGAAGGCTCGAATTGATGAAAAAGGAGCTTTTTGGTTATCACATGGCAGGATAGAGTATCAGACAAGGGAGTGAATGGGCAAGTGATAGACACTTTAGATTTAGCCTCTGTTACCATTGAAGAAGATTATTATCTGAAACACACATCTCATTTCTGGTAGGCAATAGACATAGTTTCATTCATGAACATGCCCAATGTAGTAGGTGTAGAGTTAAATACTCTACATTTTGTTTCAGTTGCAGCGCAGTCAACAGATTACCATGAGGGTTTCAGTTTTGTCTCTGTGAAAGTTTTCGCATTCCGCGAGGGTTTCCACAGGGGTTTCTTTTGCCAAAGTCTCAGAGCCACGGAACTTGCCAAGTGTCGAGCCTCAATTTAAGCTGCACTTTTGTTTCTATGTTTTAACTTTAACACGGATCATACCACGTGGCAGAAGGTATTTCAGCATGGTCTAAAGTTGCTAGCCGCGGAACGGGCCAAGTGTCAGTTTCTGCTTAAGTTTCAAAGTTTCTTTAAAAGTTTCTGTGTGAGCACGGAAGGCACCATGTGTCCTTTGTGGTAGCCACGAAACTCACCATGTGTCAGCTTCTGCCGGTTGGTTCTTATGTTTCACTGTTTAGTGAAGGATGGAGGTGGGGCCCCAGTTTTAAAGTCACAAATGCAGCAGAAAGCGACACGTAATGGATGCAGCATCTAAATGAAAAGCTTTTTAACTTTTCCATAGTGTTAATAAAGGTTTCTCAAGTGATGCGGACGGTGACAAGTGTCGATCTCTATGCAAGTTTCTTGAAGAGTTTCAAATGCAGCAGAAAGTGCCACGTACAATTCCATAGTGATAGCGGAAGGTGCCACCTATCCCGATTTTCCTTTTTGAAAGCTACCGAGCGGTAAGTGTTGTGGGTCTCATTTCTCATATGTAATAGAGTTGCAATTGCTGCGGATCGCGCCAGATGTCACAGGCGGAGCTCTTCCAAATACAAAGACACAATAAAGTATGAAAGTTGTGGAAAGTGACACATATCAATTCCTAAGTGCTGCGGAGATCGCCAAATGTCAATTTCCGATGTCTCCTGAAGGATGAAATAGTTTTTAAGTGATGCACGCGGACGCTGCCACCTATTACAAGGTTTTAGTGTCTCAAATATGTGAAAGCCGCAAAGTGTCTTTTCCTAACAAGAAGAGGAGCGTCACATATATTATGTTCCCACCAATGGGCTTTCAAAAGGGGTAACTGTTGCAGATCCAAAGGATATTTTCTGTCAGACACTTCTAGTTATCTCCAGTTCGGTTAGACCGTTGGGATTCGATTGTTACAGACAATCTTGAGTCAATCTTGTGCTATAAATATGTAATATCTGTAATGAATTGGGACTTTTTCTTTCACAACTACGACTACGATGGACTATTTCTACTTCTACTTCTTCTTCCTTCGAGACTTTTTGTTGTACCAGTAAATGTTATTTGCCTTTGTTCTGTTATTCTTGATTCAAGAGGTTAATGTAACTGTGCATATATTTGTGCCTTTTATGTTGCTAAAAAATTAATGAGAAAACTAAGTTCTATGCCTTGGTTAATATTTTCTATATCATTGCAAAATTGTCTAGTTATGAGCCTTTGATTCTATTCGTTTTATCTGTTCATATGGATCATGCAATATCTGCTCTTTCATGTGACTGAATCTTAAAGATAGCTTCACTATGCTTAGTGGTAAAACAAATCATTTTCAGGCGTATCGCCATAGATAAATTTTCTTTCATAGTATCTGTAATTCTATTAAGTTTCTCTCTTTTCCCTCAAAACCCTTTCAAGATAGAGAAGAGCCAGCTTCTTTAAAATCTGGAGGTTGTTTCAGGTCGCAAGTCCCACATTCCTAAAACTTCCCATGTTGGTGTTGGAACCCGTGCAATTTTATACCTCAATAGTTTTTGGCACGCCCGGTGGGACTATTTCTTGAAGTTTCTATCAAGATTGTATGAACCAGAAAGCCACAGGAAGTCAGAATTGTGGACCTGTAACAAGAGCTCAATCTACTGCTAATCTAGGGATTCTTTTGCCACCACTGATAGCTAATCCAAGGAGAAGAGTCAATCAATTTGCAGCAGCACCAAGAGCAAATATGGGAGCACCTGTAGCCCCAAAGAATTATGCAAATTAGAACACTGGCAGTCCTTTGATTCTCCCAATACCACTAGCCACTTGGGATCCTATCCCAGTCAATGCTCTGAAGGCTCTACCTAAGCTCAGTGGGGAAGATTTCAAGACACCTGAAGAGCATCTGCAGGATGTGTCTGATGTCTGTGTAGTGCATGTGATTACTCAACAGAATGTGGCCATAAGGTTGTTAGCAGCTTCTTTTAAGGGGAAGGCTCTGGATTGGTATAGATCTTTGACCCCAAACATAATATCTACATGGGATTAGCTTGGAGATGCTTTCTTTGCAAGATTTAAAGAGAAGGGTGATAAATCTTCTTTGTTGCAACAATTGATTACTATCAAAAGGGCACCACAAGAAGCAATGACTGACTTCAACTCAAGATTTCAAAAGACTTGAGAGAGAATTCCTGCTACAGCAAGACCATTACTAGGTATGGCTATTGTGTTTTACCTTAAAGCTTTGAACTCAAATATATCAGTGATGATCCAGTCTCTTGGAGGTCAGACACTACCAGAAGCTTATGAGTTTGCAGTCAAAGCCAAAAATAATTTAATAGATGCTAGAAAGTTGCCCCCAAGGCCTCCTATGCCCATGTTTCCAGAAATTACCTTACCTCCACCTCAAGAAGTCCCTAATCCAACAACCTCACCTATGTCTATATATTCTTTTCCCCAGTAACCTGCTAAAGTAACTGCCCCTGTTCAATCATCTGAAATGGATGATGTCAAGAGCATTTTAAGAACCTTTTCAAATGAGATAATCAATCTAAAAAGATAGCAGAATCCTTATCCAAAACCCCAATATGAAGGTTACCAAGGAAATAGACCTCCCTTTCAGCCAAATCAATATCAAGGCCCTCAAAGGCAGGCTAACCCTCAACCATCAAACCAGTTAGTCACAGTCTCTACACCCTTGCAGACTGTTCCTCCTAATCCCAATAGGGAGATGGTTCCAAGGAAAAATTATTTTTCCAATTGCAACAATGCACATATGCCCAGGGACTGCCCCAGAGGAAATTTATAGCAAAAGATAGTAGAACAAAGAGTATCAGAAGGGCAATTTGCAGCCTCTAACACTCTGTCATATCAGTCTCCTGGTGTACAAAATGCAGCCCTGGTGGCTCAGATGTAAGGGATGTCCTTACAGCAGGAAGAGGAAATAGCCCCTGAACATGCTTTATTTTCGTGGATCAAAGATGAAGAGTCAGTGTTCTTGAACGAAGCATCTACTTCCAAGAAGCCATTGGTACAATCAGATTACTACACCAGAGCCAAGAGGAGAATGATGGAGCAACCCCAAGTCACAAATAATGAAATCATGGGAGCTCCTCCATTTCAAAGTCATCAAAACACAGCTGCTAGACAAGAGATGCCCCAGCCTATGCAGAATCAAGTAGCTTCTGGACAAGTTCAAGAAAAAGCAAGGTATCCGTATTACTCAAAAGCCCAAGCATTAAGACATGTGAACGTGGTGGATCAACTAAAAAGGACACCAGCACATGTATCACTCTGGGACATTCTAGCTATTCCTGAGTAGAAGACACTGTTGCAAGAGGCTCTGCAAGGCCAAGAAGTGCCTAAACATACTGGAGTTAAAGGAGGATCTGCTAATAAAGAAAGGTTGCAACTCAAAGATACTGTACCTCTGTAGACAACATCCATGTTAAACAATGCACCTGAGGTAGGTAAATCCAAACTAGAGCCCTTTTATTTCACTTTGATAGTTGGGAAGAAACTGTTACATAATGCAATGATAGACTCTGAGGCCAATACTACAGTAATGCCAAAACAAATAGCAGGTTCTTTAAAGATAAAGCATGAGCCACTTACTAGAGGAGTTATACAGTTGGATGGGAAATCCGTGCAAACAATAGGGAAAATTAAATAACTCCCATTGCAATTGTATACTTGCCCTAATATAATTGTGAATCAGGATGTGGTAGTCATAGATATTCCTCTTGTATTTGGTCTATGTCTATCCAGAGATTTTACAGCCAAGATAGGAGGTTATATGTCACTTGATTGGTCTCACCTCATTCTAAGGACCAAAAATGGGACAAAAATGAAAATACTATCTGAGTCATTATCTAAGGATCACATTACAAATGAACCAACCCCAAAATTAGAGGCAACTCATGCTATGCTGAATAAAGAAGAGAGAATCTTTGTTGAAGAGTTAGGAGATTGGATTGAATATGACCAACAAGAGGAGGAAAATAACCAGCTATTGACAATGATGCAAAGTGATCCCTATGAAAATTATGACTCTACTGGTCTAGGCACTTATGTCATATTTGATGAAGACCATGAAATCCCAAATGTCTTAAGGGAAGAAACACCACAGACTCAAGAATCTGAAAAGGACTCAGAAATCTGGACTCTAAATTGTGATGGGGCTAGAAGTAAAAATGGTGCTGGAGCAGGAATTTGCCTTACTACCCCAAATGGTCAGAAATTTTTAAGAGCCATCCGTTTTCAATTTGCCTATACAAATAATGATGTTGAGTATGAATCCTTGGTGAATGGACTTATATTAGCAAGGAAAAAAGGAGTAAAAAATCTGATAGTAAAAGGAGATTCAGAACTACTGGTGAAACAAATCAGAGAAAAGGCAGTAGCCAAAAATGTAAGGATGAGATCCTATAGACACAGGATTTGGGACTTAATAAATAATTTTGAAGCTTTCAATATTGAAGTAGTCCCTAGAGCCCAAAATTCTAAGGCAGATAGAATGGCACAAGTTGGTTCACAATTTGATCCAACAGCTGATTTACTAGTAAATAATGAGTCAGTCAAAATTATAGTGAGGCCAACTATCCCAGACAATGACCAAAATTGGCAAGTTTTTGAAAATGATTTCCAAGTCCTTTCATTTTTGCAACAATCAGGAGAATTTGCTGATCAGTTACACCCTAAGATTGAAGAAGCATATGGAGACCAAATTATTCAATTAAAGTCCAATAAGCTTCCTAAAGGACTGATTACCTTAGAAAACTTATTTGACCTAGAGGATGTAAGCTTAGAGAAAAGGAGGTTTCAAGTAGATAAAGCAGATTATTCTGAAATCCAAGTTAGCGAAGGAAGGAAGTTGAAAATTGGAATTTCCACAACCCCAAAGGAAAAGGAAAGACTAATTGACTTGTGTGAAAGGTATGACAGAGTGATTGCCTGGACCTATGAAGACTTTCATGGTTATAACAGAGACATCATTCAACACACCATAGAGCTGATTGAAGGATCTAAACCAGTCAGATAGAAGCAAAGGCCAGTGAATCCTAGAATTGAACCTCTAATGGTGGATGAGTTGCAGAAGATTTTAGAATCAAAAATTATTTTTCCAATCAAGAACTCAACATAAGACTTTATCAAACCTAGTGCCAGTGAGAAAAAAGAATGGTGACATAAGACTCTGTGTAGATTTTAGGGATCTAAATAGAGCATCCTTAAAGGATCATTATCCCCTACCCTCTATGGAACAAATTTTACAGACTGTGGCTAGATCAGAGAGATTTTCCTTGCTAGATGGTTTCTCTGAATACAATCAGATTTGGTTGGCTGATGAAGACCAACATAAGACTGCATTTACTACAAAATGGGGAACATTTGCATGTGCCAAGATGCCATTTGGCCTTTCAAATGCTGGAGCCGCTTTTCAAAGAGCAATGCATGTAGCATTTGGGGAGCTCATAAACAAAATCATTCTGATTTATCTTGATGACCTCACTATTTTCTCTAAAAATGTTGTTGATCATTTTGATCATTTAGAGGTTGTCTTTAAGAAGTGTCAAGAGTTCAGAATATCCCTCAACCCCAAGAAGTACATCTTTGTAGTGCCTCAGGGCAAACTACTGTGACATATAGTGTCAAAGGATGGAGTCTCTATTGATCAAGAAAGAGTCACTACCATAATGAACTTGTCCCTACCTGTTAATAAAAAGGTTGTTTAGTCCTTCCTAGGGAAGATCAATTTTGTCAACCGGTTCATATTTGACTTTGCAGGACTGATTAGACCTATGACATTGTTGTTAAAGAAGGATCTGGTTTTCAAATGGACTGCAGAAGGGAGATAGGCTTTTGAGGAAATTGAGAAAGCCATTTCTACAGCCTCAGTACTGAGAAACCCAGACTTTTCTAAGTCTTTTATAATGTATGTGTATGGAGGTGAGTTCAGTGTTGTTGTTTTGACTCAGAAAGATGACCAGCAAGAAGGAGAGTACCCAATAGCCTTTTTCTCTAGGACACTTAGGGAATATGAGGCCAGATATAATTTTGTGGAGAAACAATCGTATGCCATGGTAAAAGCCCTTAAGAAATTTAGACACATGGTCATAGGGAATAAGATTCTGATATTAGTGGCTCATCCTAGTGTGAGGGAATACATTATGGAAGGTGAGATCACTGAGAAAAGAGAAAAATGGATAACAAAGATTCTTGAATATGATGTGGAGGTCAAACCCACTAAGCTAGTCAGAGGTAAAGGATTGTGCCAATATATGGCCCAGGACATGGAAAAAAGGGTGACTGCAGAAACAGAAAGTGAGAATGTGTTGAGGATCCAAGAGATCGATCAAAATTCTTGTGTCACAAATAGGATTCAATTTATGAAACATGGGATTTTCCCACATGGGCTCTCTCATGATAAGAGAAGGTATTATAGACAGCAAGGGTCCTACTTTGTATTAATTGACCATGTTATTTTTAGAAGAAATACTGATGGCATACTTTTAAGAAGCATAGAGAAAGATGAAGCCCAAAGAGTACTACATGAACTACATCATGGAGCATCAAGGGGACACTTTTCAGCAAGGACCACTATAATAAAAAAAACTCAAGCAGGATACTTCTGGCCCATTTTATTCACAGACTATTACCAATTGGTTAAAGAGTGTCAGTCTTGTCAGTTCTATACAAGAAAAAGAAGAAATGCAGCAATGCCCCTAAGCCCTATAATTATAGATGAGCCCTTTGCCCAATGGGGTCTTGATTTCATTGGTATGATCAATCCAGTGTCAAGTATGGGACACAAATGGATCCTTACAGCCACTAATTACTTGACCAGATGGAGTGAAGCAGTACCACTCAAGGAAGCAACAGAAAAGGTAATACTGGACTTTCTGGAAAGCATTACTGCTCATTTTGGCCCTCCTCATACCATCATATCAGATAATGCTAAGGCATTTTTGGGAAAAAAGATATCAGAGTTTGCAGTAAGGTATGGAATTTATTTGAAAACCTCTTCAAATTATTACCCTCAGGGTAATGGTCTCGCAAACTCTACTAGCAAAAACCTAATTAGACTCATTAAGAGGTTTGGAACCAATTACCAAAGAGAGTGGCAAAAATTGCTCAATACTACACCGTGGGCTGATAGAATTACACCTAAGCAAGTGACAAAGATGTCCCCATATGAATTGGTCTATGGTAAGCCAGTTGTAATGCCACTAAGCCTAGAGATTCTTGCTCTGCTGTTGTTAAAATAGATTGAGATTGAAGAGAATGGTCCCATGCAAGTCAGACTCGCTGAATTGTTGGAGGTAGAAGAAAAAAGAGAAAAAGCACATGAGGCACTGATGAAACACCAGAAAATAATCAAAGACTATTTTGACAAAAAGACTTCAAATCCCCATTTTGAAGTTGGCTCAATAGTGCTTAAATGGGATGAGAGAGCTGCCAAGCCCGGTAAACACAGCAAATTTGAATCACTATGGACCGGTCCTTATAAGATTCGTTCTTGTAAACAACAAAATTCATTTGAGCTTGAGACCATGGAAGGTGAACCTGAAGAGATTCCTATGAATGGGATCTATTTGAACCATTTTAACTAAGCAGTGTTTCCTATGTGCTATAGTTAGTTTCTTTATTCTTTTCCTATTTTCCCACTTTCCTTTTAAATAAGTGTTCTGTGAACACGTGGTAGCAGTGCAAGCCTCTTCTCTTTTTGGAAACCTCCCATTCACTAAGGTTGTCCCCAGTCCCCAAAAATTCCCAAAGTATACACTTTTCACAGCGACTACCTTAATGTTTTGACATGTAATCCTATATTGATTCGAAAAGATACATTATTAGTTTCTTGATGTTAATGTCATTTATAAGGCATGGTGTGTCATTAAAGCCCCATTAATAAGAGTTCAGTCATAAGGGTGGCTTTCATTTTGTTTCCATCTCTTTGCTGTGAAAACACTGTTGCCTGCAATTCTATCCCTAGCAAACCCTACCCAAGCCGAGTGTCCTTTCTCTAAGTGCAGTTTCAAATTTTCAAGTCTACCAAGGTTCTTGCATTCTCTCCATAGACACAACCATGGCTGAAGCACAGTTTTCTTCAGAGGGACTCAGAATATATGAATCAATAGATAGACTTCTAAATAGCAAATTGTACGCCTCAGCGCCTACGCAGCCCAAGAAAACCTATCCAAGGACAAGGGTTCCCAAGGTGGGTCTTTTTGTTAACCCAGAAAGGGTTAAAGATTTTGTAGATAATGTCTTCGACCCAGCCCTTCAAAAATCTACCAAGGCTCTCCAAGAAGGGGCACACCAAAGATGCATTCAGAAGGCAAAGAAGGGGGAGTTTGAAACTTTTGGGATGTGGATTTGGACTTCACAGTTGGCACAGTTCATTGTCCCAAGTGTGCATTCATGTCCCAACCTAATTGATATGTGTGCGGACCTGTTTCATGCTCCTTCATGCACCATTCAATAGGGCCCCTTTATGGTACGAATTACACCTAAGGCCATAAGAGACATGTTGGCCCTATACTATGATCGAGCAGCCACATTCCCCACTATTGCCAAAATGCAAAAGACGTGGTCGAATGTCAACAATCAGCTTAGGTTTCTAAATTCAGAGTTGTAGTTGCCAGAGGAGAACACACAGATGCCCACATTACCTATAGGAAGGGCATAGTTCACTCAAGACAATCAAGAGGCACTATCTATGATGGCTTTCATCTTTGGAATGAAAGAAGATATCACAATCTACGATTGGCAAATGGCCATTTTATTCAGATTGAAGACTGTGGATAAGTCACAAGAATTTTGACTGGATTTTGCTGAACAAATTGCTTATTCCATGGCTAATCAACTCACCAATTTCAAATCTAAAGGAGTTTTCAGGTATTCTGCTTACCTATTTCATTTAATGCTATATCATAATTATGATATTTTTGCACAAAACATGCAATTGAATATGTATGACCCAGATTTTGGACACAATAGAACTATCCTCATGTCTGCATGGACACATGTATTATCTGAGGCATCGGATCCTTATGAGTTCTGGCAACTTTTTGTTGCCCCTGCCTTTTGCCATTTGAGCCCTGAACCTGTAGAAAATAGGTTGACACCTAGCACCAGGGGTTTCATGACCAATTCCCCCATCCCATGTGATTATTTCTTTGGGTCCCAAACTACTATCATTAGGGTTCATGGTTTCAATGAGGAACCTATGCTGGTCCCCAAAATTTAAACCCCTAGGGTAGTGTTTCTAGAAGTAACCCGGCAAGTGTCCATGGTTGATAATGAGTATGGTACCAAGAGGAAGAAGAAGAAAATGTATGATGTTCCATGGATCAGAAAGAATATGTCCCTAGAGGTTAGGGACGCAGAACACCTGTTGCAAAAGAAGCTTGTTGCTTTGGGTTTCTTTATTATTGAGGACAAATGGAAATATGACCCAACCAGTTTTATAGCCTCCTGGGTTAAAACCAACAACGTCAGAGCTAAAATTGTGCATGAGGGTCACCCTTTTTGAGAGGATAGAAGAAGCCCTAAAGAAGACACCCCTGACCTGTATGTGGAATTAATAGATCTACCTTTTGAGGGTCCCAGGCCATGGGAGACCTTTTATGTCAAACAAAGGGCCTTTGACCCAAAGATCAGAATGGGTTCTGGATTGAAGAAAGCTTTGTTAAAAGGCAAGGAATGGAGTCAGATGAAAATAGAGGCCTATTGGAAATACAGGCAGGAAATTTATTAGTTAACCCACTCTTTTGGCAATGTTGATACTGACAAGAGATGGGAGGCAATCTAGGATGAATGGCATCTGTCACCAGTCTCTAGCCCTGATACAAGCAAAATTCAAACATAGGGTGGAGAGTCACAAGGGAAGCAGAATCAACTCATACAATGCAAGCAATAGGACAAGCCTCTATTGCTGTCCCTATACCTACCTGGCCCCAATCTCTTAGTGCCTTAGAAAAATAGAAGAGTGTGGTGTCATCACCACCCAGAGGGACTCCATCAGTTTCAGCCACTGGGGCTTCTAGTTTTGTGCCATTACCACCATCAGTAGTGGTCAATGTTGTAGAGAAGGAGTTAGAAGAGCAAGAAGAAGAAAGGCCAAGGAAGCATAGAAAACTAAACCTGCCACCAAAGTCAGATGAAGAGGCAGAGCCATCACAACAACAACCACCAGCCACATCTGCTGCTCCTCAGGTAACTGTTTCATCTCCTTTTTCCTCTCAGTCTTTTTCTTCTACCATAAGGGTGGCAATCCCAACTGGCCAAACATTATCCCCTGCCATCTCTGTTGTGCATATATCCACACTTGCCCCACTATCTAATCCTCAGACCATGTCTTCCCAGGCTGCCTCATTGCCATTGTTTTCTCCCTCTATTCCAAAGAGAGCCACTCCCCAAGTTGATACTAGCCAACATTTGGCTATTCCTTATGGTTTACCTCAGGGTTCCCCTTTTGCTGGAGGGTATATTGCTTCTCCCCCCACTTTCCAAGCTCAAGCAAATACTGCTAAGAAGGCTAGAGAAGCCCAGATGGATAAGAAAAGAAAGAAAGAAGATAAGAGCCTAGCAGTTCCACATATGAGGTCACTCTTTGACCCAATCCAATAACAGTTGACTGTCACACATTTGTCCCCAAATGTGGTGAAGTCGAATGAGCAGATGCAACCTCAAGACTATGCAATGAATGCAGTGGCCATGGACATGTCACTATTCAGACTACAAGATAGGGATGAGCTGCTCACTGAAACCACTTCTGTTGTAGCAACTAATTATTTAAAACTGTCAAAGAAGCTACAGAAGGTTGAAAAAGACTTGGTACAAGAAAATACAAATAGTAGCAACCTTGCTACAGAGGTGAAATCCAAGAAAGAAGAAATAGAGAACCTCAATAAACAGTTACAAAACACTGTTTCCTGTCAGATTCATCAGGCCACTCAGGCCCAAAATACTTCTTTGAAAATGGAGCTAGCACAAGAGAAAGCTGCAGTAAATGTTTTGAAGCAGGAAAAGGCCACATTAGAGAAGAGATATCAAGAAACATTGCAACAGGCTACACAATTTTAGTAGAAGCTACTAAATGAGCAAAATGCTGCTGCTGCAATACAGGCACAACTCCAAGCTGAGCAACAAACGACAAAGAGCTATATGTTTTGAACTGGTTAAAGAGCTATATGTCTCAGTTTGGAAACGCATCTCTGAGAAGATCATCCAGCTCAAGCCCTCATTAACATTCCTGTTACATGCACAAAAATTGTGCGAGAAAATGGAGGCTTCAGTTCAGGCCACTTTATCTACTATTTCCCTAAGAGTCTCTGATTCTCAATTGTTGTTAAAGAAGCTATATGACACAACTGATGAAATCCTATTAGCAGCAGGGATCAATGACAGGATGGTAGCAGCAAAGAGGGTAAATGAGGTTCTCAGTTGTAATTCAGCTGCTACAAATTGCCAGGAGCTTCTGGATGTTGTTAAAGAAGGAGTCAAAGACATGAAAATACATATAGAAGATCTGGTGCAATTGGGTCTCCCCTCCCCATTCCCTGACAACAATACAATATTAATGATTGATGAGATTAAGACTCTGTTGTTAACCAGGCAAAATGATCAATCAATTTTTCAAGGTTTAACTGATTCTTCATCTGTACAGGAAGTGGAAGCTATTTTGATTCCAATGGCCCAACTTGAGTTCCAATTGAAGGCTGTGGTTCAAATTTTGCAAACTTTCTCTCACAAGGACATTATAATCCTTGATTTTGCTTTCCAAGATTTGTAGAATAAGCAGGGACTCTCTTACTCTAAATGGTCTATTTATCAGACAGCTTTGCAGAATCTATGATCCTTGTTGTATTTTATACATATTCTTTTGTCACATTTTTTGGATTCTTTTTGAGCAGGCTCAAAAGTCCTCGGGGTCGCCATGAACTGTAGAGTTAAATACTCTACATTTTGTTTCATTTGCAGGGCAGTCAGCAGATTATCGCGAGGGTTTCAGTTTTGTCTCTATGAAAGTTTTCACATTTTGCGAGGGTTTCCATAGGGGTTTCTTTTGCCAAAGTCTCAGAGATGCAGAACTTGCCAAGTGTCGAGCCTCAATTTAAGCTGCACTTTTGTTTCTATGTTTTAACTTTAACGTGGATTGTACCACGTGGCAGAAGGTATTTCAGCATGGTCTAAAGTTGCTAGCCGCGGAATGTGCTAAGTGTCAGTTTCTGCTTAAGTTTCAAAGTTTCTTTAAAAGTTTCTGTGTGAGCACGGAAGGTGCCATGTGTCCTTTGTGGTAGCCGCAGAACTTGCCATGTGTTAGCTTCCGTGGGTTCGTTCTTATGTTTTGCTGTTTAGTGAAGGATGGAGGTGGGGCCCCAATTTTAAAGTCACAAATGCAGCAAAAAGTGACACGTAATGGATGCAGCGTCTAAGTGAAAATCTTTTTAACTTTTCCACAGTGTTAATAAAGGTTTCTCAAGTGATGCAGATGGTGACAAGTGTCGATCTCCACACAAGTTTCTTAAAGAGTTTCAAATGCAGCGGAAAGTGCCACGTACAGTTCCATAGTGATAGCGAAAGGTGTCACCTGTCTCGATTTTCCTTTTTGAAAGCTACAGAGTGGTAAGTGTTGTGGGTCCCATTTCTCATATGTAATAGAGTTACAGTTGCTACGGATCATGCCAGATGTCACAGGTGGAGCTCTTCCGAATACAAAGACACAGTAAAGTATGAAAGTTGTAGAAAGTGACACGTATCAATTCCTAAGTGCTGCGGAGATCTCCAAGTGTCAGTTTCTGATGTCTCCTGAATGATGAAATAGTTTTTAAGTGATGCACGCAGACGCTGCCACCTATTACAAGGTTTTAGTGTCTCAAATATGCGGAAGCCACCAAGTGTCTTTTCCTAACAAGAAGAGGAGTGTCACATATATTATGTTCCCTCAAATGGGCTTTCAAAAGGGGTAACCGTTGCAGATCCGAAGGATATTTTCTGTCGGACACTTCCAGTTATCTCTAGTTCAGTTAGACCGTTGGGATTTGATTGTTGCAAGCAATCTTGAGTCAATCTTGTGCTATAAATATGTAATATCTGTAATGAATCAGGACTTTTTCTTTCACAACTACGACTACGACGGACTATTTCTACTTCTACTTCTTCTTCCTTTAAGACTTTTTGCCGTGCCAGTAAATGTTATTCGCCTTTGTTCTGTTATTCTTGATTCAGGAGGTTAATGTAACTGTGCATATATTTGTGCCTTTTATGTTGCTGAAAAATTAATGAGAAAATTGAGTTTTGTGCCTTGGTTAATATTTTCTGTGTCATTGCAAAATTGTCTAGTTATGAGCCTTTGATGCTATTCGTTTTATCTGTTCATATGGATCATGCAATATCTGCTCTTTCATGTGACTGAATCTTAAAGATAGCTTCACTATACTTAGTGGTAAAATAAATCATTTTTAGGCGTATCGCCATAGATAAATTTTCTTTCATAGTATCTATAATTCTGTTAAGTTTCTCTCTTTTCCCTCAAAACCCTTTCAAGATAGAGAAGAGCCAGCTTCTTTAAAATCTAGAGGTTGTTTCAGGTCGTAAGTCCCACATTCCTGAAACTTCCCATGTTGGTGTTGGAACCTGCACAATTTTATACCTCAACAATAGGATCTCAGGTGGTGGCACTGTGCATCACAGGATCTTAGGTGGACTATTGGTGTATTCCTTGAACCTTCCACAGGTGTATGACCACGACTCACTTGGAAAAGAGCTCGATATGATGGATAGAAACAGCAGGGTGGGTCATTAGAGAGGAGAATGACTTTCCACAAGAATACTCTTCGAGCACCGACTCAGCAAAACAATGTTTATCCTTCAAATGGTGTAATCTAAACAATGTATGAGGTAGGAGGTTCCACTTACAAAATACCTATTTGTTTTAATTTTGTATTAAAATTATTCCTATTACGTATCATGGAAGATCTTACATAGAGTATTTGAGAGCTATTCAACTGAATGTTATGTTGTAGTAGCTAAGAACCCTAGAATGAATGGAGTTAAGTGGTATTCTTTCAAGATGTTTTGTTTTGACACTTGATGTGTAAGTAAATTATGGTCAAACTATTTTTCTAATGAGACCGCTATATATATATAAACTTTGGTTATACGAGGTCGATATATATATTTAGAAACTCATATCTTTGTAAAAACTCAAAGCTTGAAAAATAATATGCTCAATATCATTTAAGAATATTAAACTATGCTAGCCTAGCGTAGAGATGACTGATAGAACTTGAGCTTATCAAAGTCTTATGAATGATAGTATGAAATTACTTCTGTGAGGTCGAAAGCCTATTCGAACCTCTATGTTTTTATAAGGTTGTGAAGAATAGGGACGTTATAGATAGAGAGGGGGGGGAGGGAGAGATAAAGAGTGGGAGAGTGACAAGGAGAGATAGAGGGGGAAGAGTGAGGGAGAGAGAGATAAAGAGGGAGAGAGGGGAGATTGAGCAAGGGAGAGATAGAGATAGAAATATATATATATATATAGAGAGAGAGAGAGAGGGGGGCAAATATAGAGAGAGGATAAAGAGAGAGATAGAGAGAGGGAGAGATGGAGAGACAAAGATAGAGATAGAGAGGGGCAACAATAGAGAGAGGATAAAGAGATAAAGAGATACAGAGGGAGAGGTATAGAGACAAGGGGATAGAGATAGAAAGAGAGGGAGAGATAAAGATATGGCATCATATATATATATATACACAGAGAGAGAGAGTTGAATAAGTCTTTACCAAAAGTGCTTCAAATATTGAAAATGTATATTGATTATTTTCTAATGTGTCAATTTAATGTTTGCATGAAAAAATTCTCGTTTAATCATCATATTCAACAATAAGCTTATGCACATTCTAAAGTCTCATAAAAAATGATAAATGGCATTTGAATAAAACTATGGGATGCATTACTTTGTCTTTAGAGATTGGTTCAAAAATGGTGCAAATTTTATGCCACATTAACCATTCTTCAAAGAGATTTGATAGTTTACTTGGTAGACCTTGGATACATAAATGTAAAGAAATGTCTTCTATGTTAGATAAATGTATCAAGTGGTATAAGTAAAAACAATTGAGAGAAGAATTTCTGATTTATAAGATCAAGTGAGCCTATAGTGATAAAGTCTAAAGTTGCTTATGCACATTCCTATTTTAAAGAACTTGACAAAACAAGGCCTAAAGCACCTCAAATTGCAAAAGCTACAATTAATGTGCATAAAGGGTTTGATATTTTTATACCTTTAGGAGATCCTTATGAAAAACTTATATATATATATATATATATATATATTGAAAATATGAAAAAACAAATTGCTCATGTGTCAAGGAAAACAAAAAGAATAAATATATTGCAAATGATAAGAAATTAAAACATATTTGAACTTTTATAAGAACTTATTCTACTTGGGTCCTATTAGGTCTCAAAAATGTAGGTTGTTAACCCTAAGAGGTTGCCAAGCTCTCTTGACATTTTTGGCTAACTAAGACGGGGTAGATATGGCTAAACCCCCTTCACTTCAGGCTCTGCCAGACGTAGGTGGGTAAACCTCTAATTAACAAAGAAGATAAAGAGATGATTACTATTTTGATTAGAATTAATCTAACTATTGATAATGGCATAAATTATAAAACAGATGAAAAGAAAACAAGTCAATACTAAATGATCTAAATTGCAATGCTAAAACAATAATGCAATCTAACTAAGTAAATCTGAAATGAATTTGTATAAGTCATAATGTAAACACTAGACCAGTGCCTTATTGAATATAGAGTCAGTATGATCATGAAATAAATGACTGTTTGTTTGGTAAAAACTCAAACTATCTAGTATGAAAGAATAGGTATGTAACTTTTACAACCCTGCAAGGAAATAATTAATATTCCATACTTATATATATCCAATTGACAAAATCAAATTACTTGCATTCATCTACAAGGATTTAATCCCTCTTTGATGGAACCTATCAGAATAATACTGTAATTGTAACAGATTTATCAAAACTAGAGACAGAATACAAACCCTAACTATATGACTCTTCTTACAGATCCATGACAATGTTTTCACAGTTACTGTGACAGATTTAAAGGATTTAATTTAGAAAGCATAAACCAATTAATCCTATCACACTATAACAACAAATGTGTATAGACAGCTTGAAGGTATACCTGATAACTCAAATTGAATAATAGAGAAAACTTTGAAAGGAGACAGTCATATAATTGAATAATTTAAACAGATAGTTGATACTGAAATCTGCAGTCACTACTTCATGTTCACAGACTTGACTTCATCAGAGAATGCTTGCACATTGTCTACCAGAATAAAGTATATTAAAAGTGAACCAGCATTGTTGTTCAAATCTAATCTATAGTATCCCCTATTCTATTCTATAATCTCTCCCTATTCTATCTTATATTCTATATATTCTTCCCATCCCTTTTCTGGTCTTGGTCATCTCTTATAAAGAGAGGCATACAAGCTTCAGACCAGTTACAATAGTTGTGATGGTTGATAACCAAACAACAGTATTTGTCTTAATAAAATAGATTTAGGAAAATTAATACTCGTCTTTAATCACCAAATGGATAATCATTTCAAGGTCAAACAAAGCTCTTTAACTATAGTTCTGCTTAATATCCTTTGAGGGTTTCCTTGTTATTCCTAAAAAGACCAAAAAAAACACAAATTAATGTTTGATCAAATGATTAAAACTAATTTATTTAAACATATGTATTTACTTAGATAATTACTTCCCTTATCAATAATTTATCAGTTTCTCATGATCCTTTCGTGGGTGTTTTTATAACTTGATCCCCGCTATGTTTATCCTGCAAAAAACCCATATTTCAAATGTCAGAAGAATATTTTAACCATTCAAATTTCAATGTCATTTTAGGGTTTTTGTATTTTGTATCGGAAAGACTTCATACATCGCTGTAAGAATAGCATTCTTCCCTAATCTATTTGGTGTCCCCGATATGACTATCGACAAAGGTCTCATCGATCAGCATAGTCATCCTTGCTACTGGAGTGAAACATGCCATCGGCTTGACTTGGACCATCGATGTGAGAGTATTATATGGTTCTAATCTATCAAGTGTTACCGATATAATTATCGAAGAGAGTCTCATCAATGATTGTAATTCTATCGAAGTAAGATATGTGATCGGAGTAACTTATTTCAAGCCACTCAATTGTGGTTATCTCCTCGATAGCCTTCCTTTACACTTTTCATCGAAGTGACTTCCACAATATGTCCCCAACATTGTTGTGATCATTATGTCTGTGAGACTCATAGGCTTTATTCTGATTCATCAGCTTTGCCGATACAAAGACTTTTCTATATTGAAATCCTTTTGACATCTGGCTTGTATCTTTAGAATGTATCTTCGCTTGTATATTTGAGATATACATTGTTATTATACAAGCTCAATGTGCAAGCAACGAGACCCACTACTTGTATCTAACCTTCATATACAATGCCCGATACATACAAACTCAATTGTATCTCCTTTATGGACTTCTTGCTTTTATGAACTATAGTTCATTTATTTTTGACTCTGACTTGTATGCATCCTCTGATATATATAAAGTTTCGATGCATCCCTTTAGCTCGATTTAATTCTCTCCTAAGTTCCGTGTTGTGTATTACTGTGTATCGGCATGAGTTTTGTATTGTTTCACCGAATGTACATTGCATACATATATCACAAAAGCATATTTGAGAATGTATCTTTTAGAATGTATGTTGGAAATGTACATTGTGTTAGATACAAAGGGTGACTGGCAGAAATGCTAGAGAAAACTAAGGATAACAAGTCATGTCTTGTATATACAATCATTTGGCATATCGGTGTATCGAAGGAGGTCCATTGACGCATTGGCCTAAGTGTATAAACATTCACCGATGACAAGAGTCTCACCGACAGGTGAAAGTCAAAGTTGACAATTGTTGTATCGGGGCATCGGCCTAAGAGTATAAGCATTCACCGATGACAAGAGTCACACCAATAGGTGAAAAGGAGAATCTCCATCGGGGAGAAAAATGAAGGGTTCTGGCGATGGAAAGGGACTCGACATTGAAGACACGCTTATCGATACAAAATTCATTTAATTAGAGTATCAGCAGAAAAGACTTTGGGTTGACCGATGCAAGAAATCTCGCTGAAGACAAAGCTTGGTGTTATGCATATTGGGAAGAGATGTAGATCGGTGGAACAGTTTTAAGTCATAGCGAAGGAACTGTCGGGGACACATCGGTATAAGATAGGTCTATGGTAAAACTTGGGAAAGTCATTCCGATATTAGTTGTCTTACCGACAGTGCAGAATATATATGTTTTGGTGTTGTTTGGACCTAGAGAGTGGATTTTAAAGCTAATTAAGGATTAATCTATCTGAACTATGGGATAGAAGACCATTGTTGTGAAGTATGGTATCAATTGTTTGACTTCCACTCTGTTCTCTTCATCACTTAATATTTGCCAAAAAGTAGCCTAGGAATTTTAGTCCTAACAGTGGCTCTTTCTAGGGATGTATGCCCCTTGTGGGCATAGCAAGATCCCAAATTTCTGGAGAAGCAAACCAATGTCTTCTTCATTTGACTACGGGTGAACTATGATGAGTGGTGGAGATCCTAGGTTATTGCTTTATGAAAAGCTTTTATTTCTTGATAAGAGATCTCTTTAAGCAAGTTATTTGATTCTTCTAAAATACCATGCATGGAAAAGACCATTTAGAGAGTTTAACCAAAATTGTTTATGCACTGGCAATTCTTTTCTCTCAGGTTTCTTTTAAGAGAAAAAATGTTTCAAAAATTGCCCATGTACTGGCAGTTCTTGCTCCTCACCAGACATGTTTTGTTCATAATATGAATCCTCCCCTGCCTTACCATTGATGACAAAAGGTCCAATCCACAGGGCATCAAATTTTCCATGCTTCCCCTTTTCTTGATTTCTGGCATTCCAAATAAGCACTATATCACCTACCTCAAATTTTTTGAATGTTGCTTTTTTGTCATATAAGTACTTCATCTGCATTTGCATTTTTTAATTCTGCTATATTGCCTGTTCCCTCATTTCTTTTAATTCCATTAGCTATTCTAGCCTTTCCTCCATCGGTTCTGGGACATCCCAATCCTCTTGGAGGATAAACTTACACACTGGCAGCAGGTTATGTATTAGGAGTTTAGCATGAGCTCCATATACTAGTTCAAATGGTGACTTGCCAATTGCTTTCTTTATTGTGATCCTATCAGCCCATAATGCCAATCTTAACTTAGAATCCCAAGCTTTCTTGTTATTGTCCAACATTCTTTTTACAATCTTCAAAATACTCTTATTGCTAGACTCAACCTACCCATTACCTTGTGGGTGGTAGGGAGAAGAATATGAGATCGTAATCCCATAAGATTTACAAAAAATTTTAAACTCATCCAATCTAAAACGCATTCCATTGTCAGTTATAAGCCTCAAACGTGCCCCAAATCTAGTTAAAAGATTTTCCAATAGGAAGTTGATCACAACCTTGTTGGTTGCTTATTTAATGGGCACTACTTCTACCCATTTCATGAAATAGTCAGTGGCTACTAATATCCATTTATGACCACCACTTGATTTCTCCATAATCTCTCCTATAAAATCAATTCCCCATTGGTGAAATGGGGCATCAACTTGCATAGGTCTCAAGGGTAATGCCCCTTGATATTTTAGCTTTTCTGAGAATCTTTGACAAGCCTCACACTTCCTGGTAAAACTATAATCATCATTGAAAACCCTTAATATCTTGTGTGCTATGGTTTTAGCTAAGAAATGGCCACCACACACTCCCTGATGCATCTCTTTTAAGGTAGATTTTGCTTGCTCTTCATCTAAACAGAATAATAAGACACCATCTTTGTTTTTCCAATAAAGATCTCCCTCTATAAGCACATATTTTGAAGCATGTAATTTTAGAGTCATCTTCTTATTATCATCAAATCCATTAGGGCATTTCATGTGCTTGAGGTAATACACTATGTCAGTATACCAAGGAGTTTTCTCAATACTTGTTATCATGTCCTCTTCATTTTCAATATTACATACTTGGGCAGCCTCAAGGTTTGTTTCAGTCATCAGTTTGGGTAACCCTTGTCCCCTTACAAGTTTTGTGATTTGAATTTCTATATCAAATTCTTGAAGTCAATTTATCCACCTGCATCTCTTCCCAGTTACTTCACTTTGCATGAACACATCTTTGACTGCTACATTTGGTACATAAGCTATCACTTTAGCCCCAACCAGGTAAGGTCTAAATGCCTTGATAGCTTTCACCAATGCATAAGCTTATTTTTCTGTGATATCATAGTTAAGTTCTGCATGTTGGAGTGATTTACTGAAAAAAGAAACAGGTTGTGTTGGCAAGAGACACTGTATGGATTCATGATTGTTTTCATTGATGGCAACAAAGTTCATCCCACACATCCACAGGACATGGTGTGTCTCTACCGGAAGTTAGAGTGAAGAATATTGTGGTCCGGTAAACAAGAATAGAGTATGTGGCAAGGTCTGACAGACAGGTCCAGATCTCTCAGAGGAAGTATCTTGGTGAAGTACGGATTTGGGGAAGTCAAGAGGACTACCTTGAGTGATAGATTCCAAGGATTTAGCCTCTGGTGATAGATGAGGTAAAAGATATGAATACTTGAGTACCGGGTTCCTGAGTAACAGTGTGAACAGAGGAAGAACTGATTGACAAAACATCAGACTATTTTCCGGATGTGTTACTGATGATTGAAAAGGTTCTTAAGGCTTAAGTTATGTTTGGCCGACATGATTGATGACTTTTACAAGTATATGCTTGATCCGCATTACTTGGTGTGCAAGGATTTAGCCGACAGATCAGAGTTTGTAAAAAGATTGACTATTCCGGGTGCCGACTAGAAAGGTGATGAAATCACTTTTGCAGATATATATATAAGATGGATTTAGTTGTGAGAAGTGTCATTGTTGTTAGTAATGTGCGAATAAAAGTAGAAGAGTAGAGCAGAAGCAGTAAGAAAGGTCCGGTATGTGAAAGAAAGCAACTTAAGGGAAGAGGAAAGATGAAGTGCAACAGATCAGTATACTGAGCCTAACCGGAACTGAACTCCAGCATTTACAGATGCTACCAATCAATTCAAGTATTGTATAACACTCTTTTTGTAGACAATGAGTCTCTTGTAGGCAGTGTGCCTCTTGTGAGCAGTGTGCTCAGGCAGTGAGCCCTAATTGGCAAGTGCCATTTTGTATTTCCTTATTCTTCTAATAGAGAATAATCTTTGGGTTAATCACCCCGTGGTTTTCTCCCTTAATAGGGTTTCCACATCAAAAATATTGTGTCATGTGTATCTCCATTTCATGGTTATGTTTGCTTGTTTGAATTAATGCTGCATTGATTAATAAGAAAGTTCAAAAAGAAGAAATAATTAGGATAACTGATTCACCCCTCCTCTCAGTTATCAACAATTGGTATCAGAGCTAAGTTCCTCCTAACAGAGTCTAATAGCTCGAGGAAGATCTGGGAGTCCAAATGGATGCATATGGTTTAAGGGAGCAACTCAAGACTGCCCTTGAGGATCTTGAATAGTCAAACTCTGAAGTCAATGAATTAAAGGAAAGACTCAAACAGGTTGATGATTTCATGAGAGAACTAAAAGACAAATTAAGTCTCTCTATGAAAAAGAGAAAGGAGTTGCTTCAGCAATTGGCAAGACAAGGTGAAGCAAATGACAGCAAATGAAGAGTTGACTGAGAAAACCAAGTTATGTGAAAAGTTATCAAAAGAAATCATTATGGTAAGACATGAAATGGAATTAGGAGTTATGAAGTTTACCCAAGAAGTTGAAGAGAAAAGAAAAACTGAAGATAATCTAAGACAATCTCTCAAGGAGAAATCAGAAGATTTCCACCAAATGGATAGAATTATTAGACATCTTGAATCTGATCTTGAAGATGCTAAAGAAAATGAAGAAAAACTTGAGGATCAAATTGTCTCTCTCAAAAGGGATCTTCAAACAGTAAATGAATATAAAGAGAAATTCAAGATAAGTTCTGCTCAACTTGAAGTTCTTCTTGGAAGTCAAAAGAGGGCAGATGACAAGTGTGGTTTGGGATATGAGCCAGGAGAAAGCTCCGGATCCAGTCAGAAGAATTTTGGATCAAAAAATCCAAGGAGCAGGCCTAGAAGACCTCCGGTAAGACAGCCCAATGCTCAAAGATATCCATCCTTCAATGGATACTGCCACAGCTGCAATCACTTTGGTCACAAAGCTAATCAGTACAGAAAGAGAATGAATCAGACTAATTCATCCTTCTCCAGACAATGCTTTAACTGCAAAAGGTATGGTCACAAATCTCATGAATGCAGAAATATGCAAATGAACAAATCATTCAATGGTAGATGCTTTCAATGCAATAGAATAGGTCATATGGCTAATCAATGCAGATCAAGAGGATATCAATCAAATATGTAGAGAAATGTTGTTTTCCAAATTTGCAATAGATCTGGTCATATTACAAAATTCTATAGAAGCAAGAATCAGAACAAAAGAGGTCCGGTATATCATAATTAGAATCAAGATAAGGGTAAACAAAAGGTGAATGCGGATGAAATTAAAAGTGAGATGAACAAAATTTGGGTGAAGAAAAGTACAGAGAATGTAGAGGTTTGATCTGCACCAGACTCTGGTGCTAATATTCCTTCTGGAAATTAAAAGGTGAGCTCTGGCTCAGGGGGAGACACAAAGAAAACCTTGTTCCCCCAGCTAGTCAATTGGTGCCAGAACTAGCACAAGAAGAGCTGCGGATTGAAGGATTCATAAGGGTAGCATCCAAACAAACTGTGGTTAAGATTTGGAAGATCCGCAAGATGTTTAAAGATCAGGGTTGATCCAGTTCTTCAAGTCATCTGAATAAGGCAAACAGGAATAATGTAGGTCGAGCATTTATTACAACCTGATATTAGGGTTTGCAGAGCAATATAAGGGTTTTCTCATTAACCACTTATTCATTCTGCATTCAAGAAGAAAAGAAAAGGAGCTCTACAAACAACCTATCCCAAAAGATCAAGACGAGTCTTCATACAGCTCAATCTGGATTTCATCGTGTGCCCTAAAACTGCGTAAAAGGTATTCTTCATTCTTGGTATTCTTCAGTAAGATTGTTTGATGATGGCTACTCCAAATATAGTAAAGATTTCTGATAGACCTCGCCCCACATTTAAGAAACATCCATACAAATCCTTGGAAGTAGATCCCCTAGGAGCTTTTTCCAGTGTTCCGCATGGCATTTTGCACACCGAAGATATTAGGGTTTACATACACGCGAACATTGTTGAATTTGGGGAACCCAAGTTGGTAGATATCTATCATAAACAATTAATAGATGATTCTTTTCAAATCAAACCTCAGTTTAAGGCCATCAGGGATAAGCATTTTGCACAGTGCATTCATTTCCCCTATTTTGAAGATGAATGGGTCCGGTATGTATTGAGTAGAGTGCATGACAATTTCCTATGGTTGAATAAGCCATTCAAGATCACCAAAGATGTAATTAGGGCAGTAACTAGTCTACACTCATCCGGTGGAATACCTGTTCTCAAGTCTGTCAAGAATCAAACAGTAAGTGATGCAACCGGATCAAAATTTGACAAGAGAGCCGGATCAAAATTTGACAAGAGAGCTATGACAATTGAAGACATCACTGAACCGGATGTCAAATTTGCATCCATGGTAATCGGTTACAAGATTTATCACTCCAGTAGGGAAAATTCAGTATCGAGAACTGCAGTTTACACAGCCTATCAAATGCTGAAAGAAAATGCTGACTATGATTTGTGTGAGCTTCTTCTAAGCCAACTTTTGGAAAATTTACAAAAGATTAAGAAGGATAAGAACTCCTTCAAGTATGGTGGCTTGATACTCTGCCTATTCTTTTATTACATGAATGAGCTTCCCAGATCCAATGGATGGGTATGGCAGAATGACACACCAGTTGTCATCCAAATCAGAGACTATTTGCATGGGCTTGGGGATGCTAAAGCAATAAATACAGCCCTCTGGGGATATTTCAAGAACTTTCAAAGCATGATGCAAGCAAGAGAAAGAATTCCCCAGTCTCTTGTTGAGAAATGCAAAGACATGGTATGCTTTATGGTAGAGACAGATCAGTGCCTAATGGAGGCAGTAGAACCAAGAACTGTGTGGATCATGCCTGTGGGGTATGAAGTTGATGAACAAATTCTAGAGCTGCATGTTCAGCACATGCTCAGTCAGCCAAAGGACCCAAAGGTAGAGAGGTTTGGAACCTTTGAAGAGCTAAGTATAAAAGTTCATGTGGAACTCAGACAACTAGAAATGAAGAGGAAAGTAAGAAAAGAAGTTGAAGAAATTGCTAAAGGCCTAGGCATCTCAAAGGAGGCACTTGATGCCAATAGGGAAAAGAGGCAAAAGGCTAAGGAAGAGAAGAAAGAGGCAGAAAAGGGAAGCAAGGAAAGTGCTCTGATAGAAACCTCAACCCGGACCAGATCATCAAAGAGATCAGCACCTATCCCTACTAAAAGCTCAAAACTGAAAGTTCAGGCATCCGGAAAAGGAGAAAAGAGAACAAAGAAAAAGGCAACAAGGTCCTATGTTAGCCTAAAGGATGATGAGGAAATTGAATCAGATGAGGAAATAAGGAAACTAAAGAAGAAGAAGAAAGGATCCGGTCAACCTTCCACAGGTGAAGACAAGGAAGAAATGGCAGAGGAATATGTTGAAAAACCCACTCTTCACATTGATGACATAATCAAATCAATCACAGTGGACGAAAATCTTCAGCCAATGATTGAGTTCTATGATGATTATGGTGAGGCAGATCAGAAGATATTGCAAGAGGCCACAATCAAGTACCTAAATATCTACAACAAAGCAATTATTGAAATCATATCTCTAATCCCCAAGAGCCTAGAAAAGGAGTTAGAAATAAGAAAGACTAATGCCATGGCAAAAGACCTTGAGATCCGGGAACAGATAGCTATTTAGCTATATCCTTCAATCGATCCCAAGACAATGAATATGGTATTCAAAGATTGCAAGGATGAGTTTAGGAGCAAAGCAAGGATAAATCAGCTCATGCTTGGTGAGACTGACAAGGTAGCCAAGGACACAAAAGAGATTCTCTAGAAAACCTTCAAAAGATTCAATCTTCCTATCATAGAGGACTTGGGTACTGTCCCCTCGGCCACAAATATAGCAGAAGAAGTAATAGACACCGGTATAGAAAAGGATAAGGACTTAGAATCCTCTGTTCCAGAAAAGGAAGAGGTGGCCTATGAACAAACTAACATCACTCCTCCGGTTTCCCCTACTGACTCCGGATCCAAAGGAGAAGAAAGAGTAAAGGAGAAAGAAGCAGAAGTGAAGGGAAAAGAAGATATCTGTGCAAAAGTTGTGGAAGGGGAGAAAGCTCCAAAAGATAGTTCTATGACTGTAGAAGAAAAGAAAAATTTGTCTCTGGCAAGAGACACTGCAGAATCTATCAAGGACTTCTTGACAAAAGAGAGCATGGAGATTGATGAATTGGAACTGCTAAAAGGGCCATTTGATTTTGATTCTCTTTCTCCGGTACAAACAATGAAGATAACTTTATTTGCAAATGCAAAGGCCAAAGAGAAACTACTGAAATCTCACATGGAAGACTGTGAGCTTATAGCAGCTGCATCTGGAGTGCTAGAAAAGATCATGCCATCCTTTCAGGACTTCTCAGCTTCTTCATCCGGTAATCTCAAGTCTCTTATTAATTCTGTATGCACTCATTTTGAGTCCTTTGAGAAGTCAACTGAGGTGAAGGTCCGGAAAGAGTTCTCTGATAAGAGTTTTTTAGAGGTTCAAGGGTTGATAATTAATGACAGGAGAAATATGAATACGGGAATAAAGAGCCTAGAAAATGCTCTTAAAGATGGAGGAGAAATGTATAAATTTTGTTTATCATGGTCCAAAGTAACACTGGACATTGAGAAGAAAATAAAAGAACAGGAGGATAAACTATCAAACCTATCAAAGAATTTTGATCCTCTCTCTTCCTCTATAATAAATCAAGAATGTCAGACTATCGCAGTCTTGAGTGAAATCAAGAAGCTGGAGAAGGAAAGAAAAAATAGAATAAGCAGGTTGAGTGAGCTCAGGGGGTTAATTGTCCCTAAGTTAGAGGCCATGCATGAGGCCATAAAAGAAGCCCAAATCACAGCCCAAACCAATGATCTGACAGATCTAAAAAGGGCAGATGCGTTTGCATTCCTTTTGAGTGGCCACATCTCAATTTTGGACAGGATGAAGCAAAGTTGGGTGACAGAAGTTGTACAGTTAAAGAATACTTTTGCAAACATACTACAGTATATGTAAGTATTCCATATGTATATACTTATGCGGCTAAGTATAGTAAAATTTTTGAAAATTTTGGTATGCGGACCCTACCCTTTGCCATTGATGTCAAAGGGGGAGTGAGGAGCAGTGAAAAATGAGGAATCCAACTAAGGGGGAGCTCCAAAAAATGTATATAAAGATAGAGCATCAGCCAAGGGGGAGCATAGTGTAAACACTTAGTCATTTTTCACTAAGTGTTGCCATCAATGCCAAAGGGGGAGATTGTTGGCAAGAGACACTATATGGATTCATGATTGTTGTCATTGATGGAAACAAAGTTCATCCCACACATCCGCAGGACATGGTGTGTCTCTACCGAAAGTCAGAGTGAAGAATATTGTGGTCCGGTAAACAAGAACAGAGCATGTGGCAAGGTCCGACAGACAGGTCCGGATCTCTCAGAGGAAGTATCTTGGTGAAGTGCGGATTTGGGGAAGTCAAGAGGACTACCTTGAGTGATAGATTCCAAGGATTTAGCCTCCGGTGATAGATGAGGTAAAAGATATGAATACTTGAGTACCGGGTTCCTGAGTGACAGTGTGAACAGAGGAAGAACTGATTGACAGAACATCAGACTATTTTCTGGATGTGTTACTGATGATTGAAAAGATTCTTAAGGCTTAAGTTATGTTTGGCCGACATGATTGATGACTTATACAAGTATATGCTTGATCCGCATTACTTGGTGTGCAAGGATTAGCCGACAGATCAAAGTTTGTAAAAAGATTGACTATTCCGGTGCCGACTAGAAAGGTGATGAAATCACTTGTGCGGATATATATATAAGATGGATTTAGTTGTAAGAAGTATCGTTATTAGTAATGTGTGAATAAAAGTAGAAGAGTAGAGAAGAAGCAGTAAGAAAGGTCTGGTATGTGAAAGAAAGTAGCTTAAGGGAAGAGGAAAGATGAAGTGCAGCAGATCAGTATACTGAGCCTAACTGGAACTGAACTCCAACATTTGTAGATGCTACCAATCAGTTCAAGTATTGTATAACACTCTTTTTGTAGATAGTGAGTCTCTTGTAGGTAGTGTGCCTCTTGTGAGCAGTGTGCTCGGGCAGTGAGCCCTAATTGGCAAGTGCCATTTTGTATTTCCTTATTCTTCTAACAGAGAATAATCTTTGGGTTAATCACCCCGTGGTTTTCTCCCTTAACAGGGTTTTCACGTCAAAAATATTGTGTCATGTGTATCTCCATTTCATGGTTATGTTTTCTTGTTTGAATTAATGCTGCATTGATTAATAAGAAAGTTCAGAAAGAAGAAATAATTAGGATAACTGATTCACCCCCCCCCCTCTCAGCTATCAATAGGCTGCTCATAACCCTCATTATTCTTTTGTAACATAACTGCTGCTAGTGTATGAAAAGATGTAAAGGAAAAGATTTGGAAAGGTTTACTAAAATTGGGAGACTTTAGCATTGGAGCTTCTTTAATTTCTCTTTTTATGGATGCAAATGCTCCTATGCATTCATCTGTCCAATTAACCTTTGCATTTTTCTTCAACATTCTAGATATAGGGTTAATTATTTCTGCAAAGTTCGGTATAAACCTTCTGACAAAGTTTATTTGTCCAAAGAATGATTATATTGCCTTGACTGTCTTTGGAATAGGAACTTTGTCTATTGCCTCTATTCTCTCAGGATCAATCCTAACTCCATCTTTAGATACTATATGCCCAAGTAATTTCCCTTCTGTGACTGCAAATTTACATTTCTTGGGATTCAAGGAAATACCATACTCTAATGCTCTGATAAATATTTTCTCAAGGTGATTCACATGATCTTCAGCCATTCTTGAATATGCAGTGAGGTCATCTTGGTATACAACCATGATTTCATTTATTAAACCTGCAAAAGAAACGTCCATTGCCCTCTGGAATGTGGCTCCAGCATTTGTAAGGCCGAATGGCATCCTTACATATACATAAGTTCCCCATGGGGTTGTAAAGGTTGTTTTGTATTGTTCAAATTCTTTAACCTTTACTTGGTTGTATCTGGAGAACCCATCCATCATGGATAATAACTCACAACCGGTAACTCTCTGAAGTAAAGTTTCCATGTTAGGCAATAGATAATTATCTTTGAGGGAGGATATGTTTAAGTTTCTAAAGTCAACACAAAGTCTAATATCCCCATTCTTCTTCCTAACAGGAACTAAATTTGAGACCTAGGATGAATTCCTAATAGGTTTAATTATTCCAGCTTCCCTGAGTTTTATAAGTTCCTCATGCATTTTAGGTTCTAACACAGGGTTGATGGGTCTTTGTTTTTGTCTAAAAGGCTTAGCATCTGGCTTCAGTGGGATTTCGTGCTGGAACAAATCTTCCCTATATGCTTTGAGATCATCATAAGATCAGGCAAATACATATTTATATTTTCTCAATAATGTAATTAACATGCTTCTAATTGTAGGGGTTATTTTCTTTCCAATGTAGACCTTTTTAGGTGACAATT
Source organism: Cunninghamia lanceolata (assembly GCA_027924645.1). Lineage (NCBI taxonomy): Eukaryota > Viridiplantae > Streptophyta > Pinopsida > Cupressales > Cupressaceae > Cunninghamia > Cunninghamia lanceolata. Next base: position 4,358,782 of record BSBN01001859.1, on the reverse strand, counting down.
CAGTTCCCAAATTTATTTCTTCCACATCATCCTCCTTTACTGTTACTTCTTTGGCAATGGATTGATCATTGGCATCAAAAACTCTTTCTAACTCTACTAAGCCCTTTGGGATTTTATTTGTCTTAAGCTAGACGATTCCTTTCCCAAATAAAGTCTCTTTGCCATCATTCTCCTCAACAAAAGCATTAAGATCAATTTCTTAATTCTCATACTGATCTATACAATGCCAAAATTTGAGTAAATCATCATCACTATCAAAGACTTGCCAGTTATATATGGTGTCTAGGATAGTTGGTCTAGTTTTGAGCTCAACTTGTGAAATACATGTCAAGGTAATGTCATCCCTCTTCAAAGCTATGTTTGAAAGGAAGTCAGCCATTATATTTTTTGACCTATCTATCCAACTTATTGAAAAGGCATCAAACAATTCTATATCATCCAGGATTACATTTCTGTATTGTTTCAGTCTTTTGTTTTTTGAGGAATATTTACCTTTGACTTGTGAAATAATCAATTCAGAATCTCCATACACTGCCAACAATTTGATTTTGTGTTTTCTAGCAATGTTTAGCCCAATTAAAAGTGCTTCATATTCAGCTATGTTATTTGTGTACTCAAAATTCAGAGAAAAAGAATATTTGAATGTTTTTTCCTGACGGTGATATAAAGAACACCCCGACTCCATTTCCTGCCTTACTACATGCGCCATTGAAATACATTGTCCATACTTCATTTTCATCAATTTTGGCTTCGTAGTAAATTGGGTCTATATTATGCAATTTAGACTGTTCTTCCACCTTGAATGTACTAAAGTCGGTGTTACAGAACCAAATCATTTGATTTGGATTAATTTTCTCTATAATGTCTTCATACCTTGGTTACCTATAGAGTTTAACTACCTGTGTTCCCAATGGGATAGAAGCATAAGATAAATCTAATTGCACACTTCCCCCTACCATGGCAGTCCATTGTCTAGATAACAACATTCCATAGTTAGGTGGGATATCTACCACAGTGATGTCAATTTTATAAGAGGCTTCAGGATGAGATGCTAATTTTATCTCAACATCCTTCATGATTCCAACAATAGGGACATATTTGTCATCCATTGCATAACATTTACCGAATGTAGTATCCACCCACATTACTAACTCTGTCATAACAACCATGGGCATTATGTTTACTGCTGCTCTTGAATCAAGCATACAATTCCTGACTAATTTGTTTCTTATCAGCAAGGTAATATAGAATGGATCTATTTGAGATGGATTTTTCATTAATGTTTCACCCAGGTATACTTCAAGTATTTTGGTAGATTCTTGTTGCATATTTATTTTAGGACTATGTTGTTCGGGTCTTTTGTCTCATACATTTGATATCATCTTCACCACTATATTTTTATATTTTTCCACTTTCATCATTTCTAGGAGTGGCACAGATATTTTCATTTGAGAAACAACTTGAGCAATATCAAATGAGGGATTTATGTTTAATTCCGACCTATCAACTTTTGTTTGTCCCTTTTCCTCAGTTTTTGTGTTGTCCTACTTTTTGTTCGGTGTGTCAACAGGAGGTATATCATGAGGCATCTTCTCAACTTTACTTTTATCATTTTTACCGGAAGTCTGATTTTTTATAAATAAAATTCTGGGAATTCCTTGTTTAGCATTCACTATTCTGTTTCTTAGATTATAGCTATTTTTGGCTTGTGCTACCGCAGCTAATGTTAAGACTCTTCTGTCTTCCTCAGAAGGTTTTGTCCAATTGTAACTTTGTGTTGCATTGAGGTCATATCCACAATTTCCGAAGTCTTCTTCATGGTCAGAAAATACTTCTTGTCCTCCTATGTTCACATTATATTTTTTTGCTCCTACATCATATTCATACCTTGCTTCCTCACCGGACGAGTAATTTTCTTCAATAGTGTAAGGTGTGATACCCAACATATTTATAGTATGATGATCCATCTCAGGGTTATAAGATACCTCATCTTTTTGTATTGATTGTGCTACCACACAATAATCAGGAGAGTGTGGTAAATTACAGGGTGTACACCATGGATTATTTTCTATCACATGGACTCCACTTTCCTTCAAAGGGTTAGGGGTGTCTTTTCCATAGTTATGTCTCCTATTAGTATCCACAGGCTTTCCATCTTTCTAGTTTGTATGATATGGCATATCATGGAGTCTTGGTCTTTCATTCTTATGTGAGTATTCTTGCTTGTTTGGAGGAGGATTAGGATTTTGAGGAACTCTTATATTTTCTCTTTTTCTGATCATCCCAGTAGTCTTTTTATTGTTTTCAATAGTGAGAGCCATTTTTTGTGCTTCTACCAAAGTTCTAGGACTTTTGCCCCTGAGTTCATAACCTGTCTTCGGGTCAAATGCTTTCAAGTATATGCTAAGGGTCGCTTGGTTGTTCAATTTGGATTCTTGTGGGACCTTGTTATACAGTTTAGTGAATCTCAAATTAAAATCATACACCTGTTCATTTTAATACTTTTGAATAGTTATTAGTTCATGAAGAGCAAATTCTGGGGCACATTGATTTCTGAATTGTTCTAAAAATTGATCATGGAAGTCTGTCAAGGAATATATTGAAGTGTCTGGTAAGCTATTTACCCAGTCTCTTGCTTCATTAGTAAGAGATATCATAAATAGTTTCATTTTTATATCTTCATATTCATTACCAATGTCCTGTATAAAAGCATTGAATTGTTTGATATGTTCTTCAACAGTCAATTCACTGCTTCATGTAAACTTAGGCACATTGTTCCTCCAACTATTATCCATGGGATAAGGATATAGCTAGTATCCAATCAAATCAAATTATCTAGCCATACTCGTAGGATTAGGAGGTGGTATATTTGGGTATGGTGGATAATATTGGTATCCAAATGGAGGTTGTGGATACATATTAGGTTGGGCCTATTGCTGATGATACATATTTTGTTGTGGGGGAGGTTGCTGATATTGATTGTTATGTATATGCCCTGGTGGTGGATGTTGTTGGTGAACATTTCTAGTATTTGCAGGTGGAGGTCTTTGCATTTGGCTATTTTGCAGAGGAGGATTATTGTATGTATTGTGGGGTACCATGTTTACATTTTGATGGTGAGGTGGAATATGGTGATGACCATGAGGTGGATAAGGATTAGCTATATGCTGAGATGAGTTGTGTGCATTGGATGGTCTTAGATTTTGTGATGGAATACTTTGTTGGGCATGGCTAACATGTGGCGTTGCTGAAGTATGTGAACTACTTGCATTTTGATGTAACCCCATTTGATTGCTCATTTGAACATGTCCACCCTACCTATGGGGAGGCACATACTTTGAAGTAGTTACCTTAGTTCTAGATCTTATTTGTTGTAGTTCTTATTTCATTTTTTCTTCCTCTTCTTTTACTCTAGCCAACTCAATTTCTTCTTGTAATCTAAGTATCTCTTGCTCAATCTGATCCTTAGTTCTCATGTCTTCTGGCTAACTATTAAGGATTTGTGTGGATGTTACTAGATCTATGAATTCATCTTGAGCTTCTTCACCCTGTTGCAGTGACGCTTGGTAGTCATGTTCTACTTGATTTTGGTCTATCTCTCTCATAATCTGAGCCTGATGTTCAAGTTATTCCTGAAGGGAAGGTCTATACTGGGCAAGGACATCATCAGATCTGTCATGATCAGACTGAGTCTACTGATTGTTGAATTGGAATTCATCTGATTCATGCAAGCGAGTGAAGCTGTTATGAGTTGTTATTGGTTGTTCTGAAGTATTCTCTAGAGAAATTTGGTTATTAGTACTATGAGACTAACTTGATATCCTAGTCTTCTTAGTAGGAGCGCTTAAAGGTGGGGATGATTGCAGTTTTTTACCATCAGCTTTAGATTTCCTACCATCCATTATGACACTTTTATTAGAAAATTGATTTGAGTTTTGTGTAGAGTCGCCACCTCTATTTAGAGGACTAATCAATCTTCTAGGTTTTTCCTTCCACCGGAAGAGTTATGCCTTTCAATTATCTAACTCTAATAACATGGTCTAGCACCAGGTTCTTCTATGTTTCCCCAGCAGAGTCACCAATTGTGTTGGGTCTCAAAAACGTAGGTCGTTAACTCTAAGAGGTTACCAAGCTCTCTTGACATTTTTGGCTAACTGAGATAGGGTAGATATGGCTAAACCCCCTTCACTTCAGGCTCTGCCAAACCTAGGCGGGTAAACCTCTAATTAACAAAGCAGATAAAGAGATGATTACTATTTTGATCAGAATTAATCTAACTATTGATAATGGCATAAATTATAAAATAGATGAAAAGACATCAAGTTAATACTAAATGATCTAAATTGCAATGCTAAAACAATAATGCAATCTAACTAAGTAAATCTTAAATGAATTTGTATAAGTGATAATGAAAACACTAGACCAGTGCCTTATTGAATATAGAGTCAGTATGATCATGAAATAAATGATTGTTTGTTTGGTAAAAACTTGAACTATCTGGCATGAAAGAATAGGTATGTAACTTGTACAACCCTGCAAGGAAATAGTTAATATTCCATACTTATATATATCCAATTGACAAAATCAAATTACCTGCATTCATCTAAAAGGATTTAATCCCTCTTTGAAGGAACCTATCAGAATAATACTGTAATTGTAATAGATTTATCAAAACTAGAGACATAATACAAACCCTAACTATATGACTCTTCTTACAGATCCATGACAACGTTTTCACAGTTACTGTGACAGATTTAAAGGATTTAAGTCAGAAAGTAGAAACCAATTAATCCTATCGCACTATAACAACAAATGTGTATAGACAACTTAAAGGTATACTTGATAACTCAAATTGAATAATAGAGAAAACTTTGAAAGGATACGGTCATATAATTGAATAATTTAAATAGATAGTTGATACCAAAATTTGTAGTCACTGCTTCATGTTCACAAACTTGACTTCATCAGAGAATGCTTGCACATGGTCTACCAGAATAAAATATATTAAAAGTGAACCAGCATTGTTGTTCAAATCTAATCTATAGTATCCCATGTTCTATTCTGTAATCTCTCCCTATTCTATCTTATATTCTATATATTCTTCCCATCCCTTTTTTGGTCTTGGTCATCTCTTATAAAGAGAGGCATACAAGCTTTAGACTAGTTACAATGGTTGTGACGGTTGATAACTGAACAACAGTATTTGTCTTAATAAAATAGATTCAAGAAAATTAATACTCGTCTTTAATCACCAAATGGATAATCATTTCAGGGTCAAACAAAGCTCTTTAACTATAGTTCTGCTTAATATCCTTTGAGGGTTTCCTTGTTATTCCTAAAAACACCAAATAAAACACAAATTAATCTCTAATCAAATGATTTAAACCAATTTATTTAAACATATGTATTTACTCAGATAATTACTTCCCTTATCAATAATTTATCAGTTTCTCATGATCCTTTCATGGGTGTTTTTATAACTTGATCCCCACTGTGTATATCCTACAAAAAACCCATATTTCAAATGTCAGAAGAATATTTTAACCATTCAAATTTTAATGTCATTTTAGGGTTTATGTATTTTATATCGGCAAGACTTCATACATCACTGTAAGAATAACATTCTTCCCCAATCTATTTGGTGTCCCTGATATGACTATCGGCAAAGGTCTCATCGATCATCATAGTCATCCTTGCTACCGGACTGAAACATGCCATCGGCTTGACTTGGACCATCGATGTGAGAGTATTATATGGTTCTGATCTATCAAGTGTTACCAAAATAATTATCAGAGAGAATCTTGTCAATGATTGTAATTCTATCCGACTAATATGTGATCGAAGTAACTTATTTCAAGCCACCCGATCGTGGTTATCTCCCCGATAGCCTTCAAGTAGCCTGGGAATTTTAGTCCTAACAGTGGCTCTTTCTGGGGATGTATGCCCCTTGTGGGCATAGCAAGATCCCAGATTTCTGGAGGAGCAGACCAATGTCTTCTTCATTTGACTATGGGCGAACTATGATGGGTGGTGGAGATCTTAGGTTATTGCTTTATGAAAAGCTTTTATTTCTTGATAAGAGAGCTCTTTAAGCAAGTTATTTGATTCTTCTAAACTACCGTTCATGGAAAAGACCATTTAGATTGTTTAACTAGAATTGTCCACTGCCTATAGTAGTTTTTCATGAAAGTTTTAAAATTTTTCATGAAAAAATAATAATATTCAATCTACTTCATTTTTCTAATAAATCAACCACTATAAAAATAATTACCAATCAATCAAGAATTGTATTCAAGAAACCTATAACTATGTTTGACTTAAACACAATAAGATCTGAAAGTAGCCAATCTCCTTTAACATTTTTCTACAGTTTGAAATATACCATCACTTATGATCGAGGTATATTGATGTATAAGCAACTATTAAATGCATTGATTCCCACTTCCGGTCAGTTTTAATATTTTTGAAATTTTTGTTGTGTTTGCCCTATTTTTGGGTGTAAGGGAAAATGTAACTGTTGTAGTGGATTTATTAGGGAAATTTCTAGTTTTAAAAATTGGGGTTTTATTTATTAAGAGGCTGTAGGTTGTTGGGAAAAGAAGTTTTTAAGTCAAGTATGAGAAAAAGAGTTTTGTAGGAGAGTGTATGTGATTCCACTTTAAAAAATAAAATTTGTTTTTTTTGGTCTGTTTTAATTTTTTCTGTTGTTTATTGCCCACTACCTATAGTTGTTTTTTTATCAAACCTGAGAAAGATTTTTGTAAGAGAATGTATGTGTTGTTGAAAACAAAGACAAGCAAAAACAATTAATTGCATAGTGAAATGAGGAAATAAACACAGAAACAGAGATAAAAAAGAACACTTGAGGATTTAGCAATCTGAGTTTTATATTAATGCCTTTTTTACACAGAGCTACCAGTGCTCTTAAAATAGTTATGCCTCCTTCGTTCATCAAAAATAGAGTATGCTATTTTATTTCTTTTTTTAAAACAGAACACATTCCCCATGATGGAAGAAGCTTCCAGATTACCCTAAAAGAAGTGTCTAGATACATCGTAGAAGAAGATAGAAGAAAGAAGAAGAAAGAAGAAAGAAGTAAATGTGGTGGTTGGAGAGTAGTCGAGGAATGATGGTAGGGGAGATTAACACAATCTAGCTAGAGATCCATGTCACCAACACTCCCCCTTAATCTTCACTGCCATATATTTTTGCTATTCCAATTCCTTCTCGGAGATGCTGAAAAACATTCTTTGCAAGCGGCTTTGTGAAAATGTCTACTAATTGTTCTTTGGACCTGCAAAACTCAAGATATATGTCACCATTGTTCACCAATTCTTGAATGAAATGATATTGTGTATCAATATGCTTGCTCTGTTTATGAAAGACATGATTTTTAGATAAAGCAATTACAGAATTATTATCATAATAAATTTTTAGCTGACGAGAGTGTCACAATTGGTTATTTCTTTGATGCCCAAAAGATAGCACCTGATCCTTGATGAAAAATATACCCTGAAGTGCTTTTTCTATCATCCATGCTACCTCCCCAATCACTATCCGTATATCCAATCAATTTGTAATCATCTGAAGATGTATACAAAATTCCAAAGCTCTCTGTTCCAGCTATGTACCTTAAAACTCTTTTTCTAGCTTTCCAATGTGATTCCTTTGGAAAGGTATAAAGCAGTCTAAAGCAGTTTAAAACTATATTTCTTGCTGATCAGTCTAAGCTCGAAGCCTCAAAGGTGACATTCTAACAGAGAAAGAAAGGTATAAAGCACACACACACTAGATGAGCAAAGCTGAGAGTCTAGTAATCTCTAGGGTCATCTTCTATCTAGGGACCTGGGTTCTTTCCCATTTATCATGTACCTCAGATCTATCTTTCTTTCCATCTATGATCTAAGTCTAGCAAACATCAATAAAATTTGTTACTTGTCTGAGTTGAAAGCTTGTCAGATTGTCTTATCTAGATAAGGATAAATGTTTAGCCTTTAGCAAAGCCCAAATTCAGAACACTCCATTTCATTCCCGTTCCCCACTTGAGTTCTAAATTCCTATCTTAGAGCTATGAATAGGTTTCTTATATGATGACAACTTGCAATCCCCTACATTGAAAATCATATTAAAGAATAGTCATATTGTTTATTCCATGATGCATTCATACCAAATTCAAAAAAAGAGTTCCAAAGTAATAAAGTCAATGTCATAACTCATGGCATTCCATAGAAGTAAATATTTCATTTCAGCATCGCTTGTGTTCTTGCATCTGCATATCATCACCTGAATTCATATATATTCTGGAAAAGACAAAAACAAATTGTATCATCCATATGTGATCATCTTAGGTATGCATTCTTGTAAGCAAAATAAAAGCTTTAACCAACCATATGCACAAGAGGGAAAGTGAAGTAAAAGATGTCAACTAAAGCTATGTATGGATCTCATCAAATTAGGTCTTGTAACAATAAGTGTAAAACAATTTATGAGCACAAGTCACTCCTCCAACAAGTCAAAAGAGCAAAACTATGTAGTACAAAGTCTCCCAATTCAAGGGGGTAAGGGCAGAGATCCTTTCAATAAATATAGGTCTCTCAAAGACCTCAAGGAGTGTCAAATCAAACCTTTGAAAAAATTTCACAAAAGCCATAAAAATTAGAAAAATCAAAAAACCCTAAAAATTGTAAAACGTCAAAAATCCCTAAAAATCAAATACGTTCTTCAAAATATACAATAAGAGGAGAATATATTATCCTCCTCTCTAGCTTAACATGTGTTATATTACTTTTATGCATCTTTGGTGTGTCATTTTGTGTGCATTCATTCCTACAGGTCTCACCGATGAAGGCAAACAACTAGTCGAACTCAAATGATCTATGGTAAGTTCGTCATTTCAATTTTGATTATTTTTTTAATATATGTAAACACTAGACTAATACTAGTTATTGTATAGGTACAATGTAGGAAAATCAACAATAGGTAAGGCCTAGTTTAGGAATGGTACCTACCCTTCATGTAGACTACCATCCCTGAAGGGGCAAATATGTAAGCAAAAAAATCATGCACAGCCTCCATGAGGACCCCTATGATGATTTTGATCCCTGTCACATACATGTAAGTGTGAAATAATGACCTCTAAGTAACAAACCTCTTTATGACATGTCACTTCTTTCATCATGTGTTGTTTCCTCTTTGTCATTTTCTCTCTCTTTGTCATCGACGCTTTTCGACACTTTTGCGACACTTATCGATTTGAGTTTTTTGAGCTTTCGACCCTACTCTTAAGCCTTGTAAGAATCTTGTTTTTCATCCTCTCCACCCCCTAGAGGCCTTTTAGAGGTCCCCTAGATCCATCTCCCACTTTTGGTTTTTAGTTTCATTCAACCAATCCAAATCTCCCCTTATTATTTCTACATCTCCCCCCGAGAGATCCTACGTTGCAAGTGGAGATTTGGATTCTTGCACATGATTGACCTGTTTATGGAGGTAGATCACCTATTTTTCATCTTCTCTACCATCTCCCATCATGCATTTCCTCTCAGACCCTTTTCTTGTAGGATCTCCCCTTGGGCAACCCTACTAGCAAAAGGGGCGACCCAGTCCCGATTTCATCCACACAAAAACTTGAGTTTATCACTCAAAAAAACTCTATTTTTGCCCATTTTTCTTCCATTTTACATGGTTTTTGACGCCTAATATGGAGTTGACTATTTCATGCACCCACACATGCATAATTAACTCCATTTGATCTAAAATTAACCACTCATTCTTCCTCATGCATTCTTCCAACTCCAATTCCTCTTCAGTGATAAGCTAGTACTAATTTATCATTCCCTAATTAACTGAGTTTACTAGGTAATCAATCTAGTTCACTCCCTAATCAATCCTTGTTAACTCTTTAATCAATTGAGTTAGCTTCTCAATCAATTCCCTTCTTCAAAACCTATAAATACCCCTCATCTCTTCATTATTTTTCAAGTTGAGCAAGTTGGAGAATACTCTTCTCATCTTCACAATCTTTTTCAAGCTTCTTTAGAGCCTTTTTCTTTATTTATTTCTTTAGTTTTCTAAAGCTTCAAAGCTTTCAATGTTGCATAGCTTCAAAGTTCTTCCACAGAGGCAAATTCATTGTTCACATAGCTCTTGCTAAGTTTTTTTCTCTCCAACCAACATTTTCATGCTCACACAGGACGAAGGTACCTTTTATTTGTTTGTTGTTCATCAAATCTTTCACATAAATCTCATCAAGCATCATTATGCTACTTCAATCAATGTCATTGTGCTCATCAAAATCTCCCATTGAGCTTTCTCAAACTTCTACAAGCATATTTTGCTTCTTTGTGTTGTCTTGTCATCAAGAGGTCTTCCCACTACTTCAAGAGGATACAAGGTTGCCATCAAGGATTTCTGAGGGTAGTAGAGCCACACAAATATTCTCTATTTTCAAGTTCATTTATGCTTTTGTCAATTTGTAGTAATTATAAAATTGAAATTGCTCTTGGGATTAGTAATTTATTGTTTTTTCCTTGATAGAAAGGTTAGATCTAGCATCTTAGAAGTAATTTGCATTCTTAGTTTAATTCAATTACTTGCAATTTCCCTTTCTAGATTAGATTACTTCAAAACAATCAAAAACCCCAACAACATAGATTAACTTGCATTAGGAAAAATCATATTAGCTTGCATTTCATATTTCAATTATTAGAATAGAAAAAGCATCTTTATTTCTAAAAATATCAAAAAATCACAAAAACAAGTTTGCAGTTCATATAGGTTTGCATGCACAAAAACCTAGAAAATGCCAAAAACATTAGTCACATAGATAACTTGCAAACCCTTGGTATCGTCAGAGGTCAACAAAAGTCAACACAAAACTAAACCCTAGTTCAACCAAAACCCTAGTTCAAACTTTAAAGTCTAGTCAAGGTTAGCCCACATACACCTATCCTTTGTCTTGGCTCACGAATGTGCCTAGGATTAAGAGGTGAGTGGGTGAGAGCAGTCCTCAGTGAGATTGAGGAAATTCATATGAGACCTCAACAAGATCCATTTGTCCTTCTATTGATAGAAGAACATGTTAGGTCTCAAAAATGCAGGTCGTTAACCCTAAGAGGTTGCCAGGCTCTCTTGACATTTTTGGCTAATTGACACGGGGTAGATATGGCTAAACCCCCTTCACTTCAGGCTCTGACAGACCTAGGCGGGTAAACCTCTACTTAATAAAGCAGATAAAGAGATGATCACTACTTTGATCAGAATTAATCTAACTATTGATAATGGCACAAATTATAAAACAGATGAAAAGATAGCAAGTTAATTCTAAATGATCTAAATTGTAATGCTAAAACAATAATGCAATCTAATTAAGTAAATCTAAAGTGAATTTGTAAAAGTGATAATGAAAACATTAGACTAGTGCCTTATTAAATATAGAGTCAATATGATCATGAAATAAATGATTGTTTGTTTGGTAAAAATTCAAACTATCTGGCATGAAAGAATAGGTATGTAACTTATACAACCCTACAAGGAAATAGTTAATATTCCATACTTATATATATCCAATTGATAAAATCAAATTACCTGCATTCATCTAAAAGGATTTAATCTCTCTTTGAAAGAACCTATCAGAATAATACTGCAATTGTAACAGATTTATCAAAAAATTGGAGATAGAATACAAACCCTAACTATATGACTCTTCTTACAGATCCATGACAATGTCTTCACAGTAACTATGACAGATTTAAAGGATTTAATTCTAAAAGCAGAAACTAGTTAATCTTATCACACTATAACAACAAATGTGTATAGACAACTTGAAGATATACTTGATAACTCAAATTGAATAATAGAGAAAACCTTGAAAGGAGACAGTCATATAATTGAATAAATTAAACAGATAGTTGATACCAAAATCTGCAGTTACTGCTTCATGTTCACGGACTTGACTTCATCAGAGAATGCTTGGACATGGTCTACCAGAAATAAAATATATTAAAAGTGAACTAGCATTGTTGTTCAAATCTAATCTATAGTATCCCCTATTCTATTATGTAATCTCTCCCTATTCTCCCTCTATTCCATTCTGGTCTTGGTCATCTCTTATAAAGAGAGGCATACAAGCTTTAGACCAGTTACAATAGTTGTGACGGTTGATAACCGAACAATAGTATTTGTTCTAACAAAATAGATTTAGGAAATTTAATACTCGCCATTAATCATCAAATGGATAACCATTTCAAGGTCAAACAAAGATCTTTAACTATAGTTTTGCTTAATATCCTTCGAGGGTTTCTTTATTATTCCTAAAAAGACCAGATAAAACACAAATTAGTCTCTGATCAAATGATCAAAACAAATTTATTTAAACATATGTATTTTCTCAAATAATTACTTCCCTTAGTGATGATTTATCAGTTGCTCAAGATCCTTTCATGGGTGTTTATATAACTTGATCCCCGTTGTGTATATCCTACAAAAAACCCATATTTCAACTGTCAAAAGAATATCTTAACCATTCAGATTTTAATGTCGTTTTAGGGTTTCTATGTTTTGTATCGGCAAGACCTCCTACATCGTTGTAAGAATAACATTCTTCCCTGATTTGTTTGGTGTCCCCGATATGAATATCAGCAAAGGTCTCATCGATGAGTATAGTCATCATCGCCATTAGAGTGAAACGCGCCATCGGGATAACTTATTATACAAATTACCTGATAATGATTGTTTCGCCGATACATGTTTCTCGTTCTTTATCGGAATGACTTTCATAACATGTCCCCGACATCGTTGTGACTATTGTGTTGGTGAGACTCGCAGGCTTTGTTCTGACTTATTCAACTTCACCGATACAAAGACTTTTCTATATTGAATTCCTTTTGACATCCGGCTTGTATCTTTAGAATGTATCTTCGCTTGTATATTGGCTTGTATATCAAAGATATACATTGTTATTATACAAGCCCAATGTGCAAGCAGTGGGACCCACTACTTGTATCCAACCTTCATATACAATGCCCGATACATACAAATTCAATTGTATCTCCTTTTCGGACTCCTTTCTTTTATGAACCATGGTTCATTTATTTTTGACTCTGACTTGTATATATCGTGAAATGCATCCTCCGATATACATAAAGTCTGATGCATCCTTTATATTAAGCTTTAACTTAATTTGAGTTCTGCGTTGTATGTACACAGCAATGAATGTATCCGAAACATACAACAATAAAACCTTATTTCATATCCCTTTTGGTTCTGCGATGTATATTACTGTGTATCGGCATGAGTTTTGTATCATTTCACCGAATGTACATTGCATACATATATCACAAAAGCATATCGAGAATGTATCTTTAGAATGTATGTTGGGAATGTATCTTTTGTCAGATGCAAAGGGTGATTGGTAGAAATGGTAAAGAGAACCAGTGATAACAAGTCATGTCTTGTATATACAATCGTTTGGCATATCGGTAAGAGTGGAAGATACATTAGTTCACTAGTAATAGCGGGTCATGTTATGCATATACAAGTTAGTCGTATCGGGGTATCGGAGGAGGTCCATCAGCGCATCGGCCTAAGTGTATAAACATTCGCTGATGACAAGAGTCTCGCCGATAGGTGAAAGTCAAAGTTGACGACTATTGTATCAGAGCATTGGCCTAAGTGTATAAGCATTCGCCGATGACAAGAGTCACACCGATAGGTGAAAAGGAGAATCTCCATTGGGGAGAAAAGTGAAGGGTTTCGGCAATGGAAAGGGACTCAGCATTGAAGACATGCTTACTGATACAGAATTCGTTCCATCAGAGTATCGGTGGGAAAGAATTTGGGTTGACCGATGCAAGAAGTCTCACCGAAGACAAAGCTTGGTGTTAGGCATATCGAGAAGAGATGTCGATCGGTGGAAGAGTTTTAAGTTACGCCGATAGAAGAAGTCACAGTGAAGAAGGTGTCGAGGACACATTGGTATAAGATAGGTCTATGGTAAGACTTGGGAAAGTCTTTTTGACATCAGTTGTCTTATTGATAGTGCAGAATATATATGTTTTGGTGTTGTTTGGACCTAGAGAGTAGATTTTTAAAGCTGATTAAGGATTAATCTATGTGAACTGTGGGATAGAAGCCCATTGTTGTGAAGTATGGTATCAATTGTTTGACTTCCACTGTGTGCTCTACATCACTTAATATTTGCCAAAAAGTACCCTAGGAATTTCAGTCCCAACAGTGGCTCTTTCTGGGGATGTATGCCCCTTGTGGGCATAGCAAGATCCCAGATTTCTGGAGGACCATACCAGTGCCTTCTCCATTGGGTAACAGAGTCTACTTTTGCCCCAAAACTAATATGGTCAAAAGACCATATCAAAAAAGAAAATCCATGTCTTTCCCCTATCAAAAACCTTGTTCTGATCATGTTGTAATGATACCCTATCTGCTTGACTAAGTCTGTTCATATAGTTTATTAATGCATCATAGTTTATGCTGCAAGTGTGTTATGTATTATTCAATATCTGGAAGTCAGGCATAGTCTGAACATCTTCATCATTGTGTGACATAAGGAAGTCATGATTGTTAGACCTTGTAGGATGTCTTACTTTATCATATCTATTGTTATTCACCAAATGATGTTCTTTTAACTGAATTGGAAAATGGAATAGATCAAGCTACTTCTGACACATGCTATCATCAATGTTGGCTCCAACATAAAACATTGTATCCTCTTCCTTATCACATCCATCTTCCCCACACGCTTGAGAGTCAATAATCTATCAATCATTCATACTAGAATCATCAACCTCCCCTGGGTCAATGGACATCTTTATCTCTGGATCAGTGTCACAAGAGAACTCATGACCACTATCTGTCTCTTCTTTGCAAGAATGTGACTTGGGAAATATGGCCTCATACATTTCATCACCCTTACCATGTTGAATGGATTCACTGTCAAAAGATATATGCATTGGACACAATATTTGGGTATCATCTTTATGTACATATCTTTGATATTCTTTGGTGAGCAATTCTGAAATATGCTCACTGTCAAGTGAGCATGTTTCTTCATCAACCCTCTCATTGAAATTTTCATCATTCTTTTCATCACTACTATAATGCTCAAAAATCGATGTACATATTTCATCAACATGATCATTTATAGACACTTTATTAGAATATCCACCTCCCTGACTATTTGAATGCCTTTCATCCTCTTCATCTTCTTGTGTTATGTCATCATACAATAGTTTTGAACAGGCCTGAAGATTATTTTTTGCTATGTGCACTTCCTCTTGATCAAGATTTTGTTCTACTTGTTGAAAATATTCACACTGGTTATCTGAAAAAACTTCATCCTCAGGATAGCATGGGTTTGGAAACACTTGGAGTTCATGTTCTGGTAGACCCTCTTTA
Organism: Cunninghamia lanceolata; assembly: GCA_027924645.1. NCBI lineage: Eukaryota > Viridiplantae > Streptophyta > Pinopsida > Cupressales > Cupressaceae > Cunninghamia > Cunninghamia lanceolata. The sequence continues at coordinate 4,343,374 of BSBN01001859.1, read as the reverse complement.
TCAAAAGTTTGTCTTCCTTTTTGAAAACAATGCTCCTCTTCCCCCCAACACTGCTGATTTATAGATTGTGGTAGGTGGGCTAGGATAAAACTTGTCTGATATGGAGGCTGATAGTAAACATTTTGTTGTGGCACATATTGCTGATATTGTGAGATACATCGCTGTCCCGGTGGTGGATCGTGTTCATTTTCTTAGTATGTTGCTAGTTCATCCATATCTGGCTACATTGCCATATCAGTTTCTTGATATTTAGTATCATTGGATTCAATATTGATAATATCCTCATGCCTTTTCCTTTCTATGATAGGAACCAATTGAGCCACTTGGTCTAGAGTAACTGGCTTTAATGATTCAGGCCAATAAATTGACATAGGCTCATAAGCAAGCATGAACATTTTAATGCACAAGGATTCACTAGGTTTGAGATGAAAAGGTATCTGTATATAGATGTCGACCAACCTGTGGAACAAATCAGGCCCAAATTCTCCTTCATGTCTCCTTAGTTCAAAGAATGCATCTACAAGGGGTATGTTATATTTTTTCATGTTTCATCAATTTTATTTTTAGATTCGCCACCTCTTGTGAGAAGAGGAAAATTTCATCTTTTTGGGTTCTTGCCAGCAGAGTTTACCAATCTATATTTGAATTTTGTGTAGAGTCGCCACCTCTATTTAGAGGACTAATCAATTTTCTGGGTTTTTCCTTCCACCAGCAAAGTTATGCCCTTTAATTCTCTGACTCTAATAACATGGTCTATTACTAGGTTTCTCTATGTGTTTCCCCAGCAGAGTCACCAATTCTATTAGGTCTCAAAAATGTAGGTCGTTAATCCTAAGAGGTTGCCAGGCTCTCTTGACATTTTTGGCTAACTGACACGGGGTAGATATGGCTAAACCCCCTTCACTTCAGGCTCTGCCAGACCTAGGCAGGTAAACCTCTAATTAATAAAGCAGATAAAGAGATGATCACTACTTTGATCAGATTTAATCTAACTATTGATAATGGCACAAATTATAAAACAGATGAAAAGACAGCAAGTTAATTCTAAATGATCTAAATTGTAATGCTAAAACAATAATGCAATCTAATTAAGTAAATCTAAAGTGAATTTGTAAAAGTGATAATGAAAACATTAGACCAGTGCCTTATTGAATATAGAGTCGGTATGATCATGAAATAAATGACTGTTTGTTTGGTAAAAACTCAAACTATCTGGCATGAAAGAATAGGTATGTAACTTGTACAACCCTGCAAGGAAATAGTTAATATTCCATACCTATATATATCCAATTGATAAAATCAAACTACCTGCATTCATCTAAAAGGATTTAATCTCTCTTTGAAAGAACCTATCAGAATAATACTACAATTGTAACAGATTTATCAAAAAACTGGAGACAGAATACAAACCCTAACTATATGACTCTTCTTACAGATCCATGACAATGTCTTCACAGTTACTATGACAAATTTAAAGGATTTAATTCTGAAAGCAGAAACCGGTTAATCTTATCACACTATAACAGCAAATTTGTATAGACAACTTGAAGATATACTTGATAACTCAAATTGAATAACAGAGAAAACCTTGAAAGGAGACAGTCATATAATTGAATAAATTAAACAGCTAGTTGATACCGAAATCTGCAGTTACTGCTTCATGTTCACGGACTTGACTTCATCAGAGAATGCTTGGACATGGTCTACCAAAAATAAAATATATTAAAAGTGAACTAGCATTGCTGTTCAAATCTAATCTATAGTATCCCCTATTCTATTCTATAATCTCTCCCTATTCTCCCTCTATTCCATTCTGGTCTTGGTCATCTCTTATAAAGAGAGGCATAAAATCTTCTTCAAACCAGTTACGATAGTTGTGACGGTTGATAACTGAACAACAGCATTTGTTCTAACAAAACAGATTCAGGAAATTTAATAATCACCATTAATCATCAAATGGATAACCATTTCAGGGTCAAACAAAGATCTTTAACTGTAGTTCTGCTTAATATCCTTCAAGGGTTTCTTTATTATTCCTAAAAAGACTAGATAAAACACAAATTAGTCTCTGATCAAATGATCAAAACAAATTTATTTAAACATATGTATTTACTCAAATAATTACTTCCCTTATCGATGATTTATCAGTTGCTCAAGATCCTTTCGTGGGTGTTTATATAACTTGATCCCCGCTATGTATATCCTACAAAAAACCCATATTTCAACTGTTAGAAGAATATCTTAACCATTCAGATTTTAATGTCGTTTTAGGGTTTCTATTTTTTGTATCAGCAAGACCTCCTACATCGCTGTAAGAATAACATTCTTCCCCTATCTGTTTGGTGTCCCCAGTTAGAATATTGGCAAAGGTCTCGTCGATGAGCATAGTCATCGTCACCATCAGAGTGAAACATGCCATTAGGATAACTTATTATACATTACCCGATGATGATTGTTTCACCGATACATGTTTCTCGTTCTTTATTAGAATGACTTTCACAACATGTCCCCAACATCATTGTGACTATCGTGTCGGTGAGACTCATAGGCTTTGTTCTGACTTATTCAGTTTTGCCAATACAAAGACTTTTCTATATTGAATTCCTTTTGACATCTAGCTTGTATCTTTAGAATGTATCTTCTCTTGTATATTGGCTTGTATATCGAAGATATACATTGTTATTATACAAGCCCAATGTGCAAGCGGCGGGACCCACTACTTGTAGCCAACCTTCATATACAATGCCCGATACATACAAATTCAATTGTATCTCCTTTCTGGACTCCTTGCTTTTATGAACCATGGTTCATTTATTTTTGACTCTGACTTGTAAATACCGTGAAATGCATCCTCTGATATACATAAAGTCTGATGCATCCTCTATATTAAGCTTTAACTTCCTTTGAGTTCCACGTTGTATGTACACAACAATGAATGTATCTGAAACATACAATAGTAAAGCCATATTTCATATCCCTTTCAGTTCCTCGATGTATATTACTGTGTATCGGCATGAGTTTTATATCATTTCACCGAATGTAAATTGCATACATATATCACAAAAGCATATCGAGAATGTATCTTTAGATTGTATCTTTTGGAATGTATGTTGGGAATGTATCTTTTTTTAGATGCAAAGGGTGACTAGTAGAAATGGTTAAGAGAATCGGTGATAACAAGTCATGTCTTGTATATACAATCGTTTGGCATATCGGTAAGAGTGGCAGATACATTAGTTCACTGGTAATAGCGAGTCATGCTATGCATATACAAGTTAGTCATATCAGCGTATCGGAGGAGGTCCATCGACGCATCAGCCTAAGTGTATAAACATTCATCAATGACAAGAGTCTCACCGATAGGTGAAAGTCAAAGTTGACGACTGTTGTATCGGAGCATCAACCTAAGTGTATAAGCATTTGCCGATGACAAGAGTCACACTGATAGGTAAAAAGGAGAATCTCCATTGGGGAGAAAAGTGAAGGGTTCCAGCGATGGAAAGGGACTCGGTATTGAAGACACGCTTACTGATACAGAATTTGTTCCATCAGAGTATCAGCAGGAAAGACTTTGGGTTGACCGATGCAAGAAGTTCGTCAAAGACAAAGCTTGGTGTTAGGCATATCAGGAAGAGATGTAGATCGATGGAAGAGTTTTAAGTTATGCCAAAGAAAGAAGTCACAGTGAAGGTGTCGAGGACACATCGGTATAAGATAGGTCTACGGTAACACTTGGGAAAGTCTTTCCGACATCAGTTGTCTTACCGATAGTGTAGAATATATACGTTTCGGTGTTGTTTGGACCTAGAGAGTGGATTTTTAAAGTTGATTAAGGATTAATCTGTGTAAACTGTGGGATAGAAGCCCATTGTTGCGAAGTATGGTATCAATTGTTTGACTTCCACTGTGTGCTCTACATCACTTAATATTTGCCAAAAAGTACCCTGGGAATTTTAGTCCCAACAGAACATAGACAACATCAAATACAATGTGCAGTCATTCAACAAATTGAAAGACAAGAGCCATCAACAAAAGTAATAGCTTACCCACATAGAGGTGGAACAGTAGAAACCCTAACAGACGAAGAGTAACTAGTGACCCTTCAGGTCATAGGGTTATCTCAACAACAACAGTCATCGAACGAAACATTTATATTAGCACACAATGACAAAGGCCCCATGACGTGTCAACCCCTCTACAAAGTCCAACTCTCCAACAAGCCAGACCCCCGGCGTGTCTTGCCTCCTCTCGGCTGGCTACTTCCATGAGAGTGAGAGTGACATGGTGGATCACCCCATGGAAAGGAGGGAAGGGTCCATTTATGTGCCAAAATCCAACTCGACAACCCCAGGCAATTGAGGTCATGATTTTGAGCATACAATGTATGGATGTCTATCTAAAAAATGTATGGTTACAAATGTTCATTTGGAGCGATGAGCATAATTTACCCAAAATTCATCAGATATTCACTAAATTTTAACTAAAAGTACCCATTTGGCTCCTTAACAAGATGCACTCCTTACTTGGGCATGATTCCAACTAGATCTATTAAATTTTTTAACATCTACTCTAGCAAGAAAAGACAAAGGAAAACACACAGAAAAGTAAACAAAATATTTTTGGGTGATGAGGATTACTTGTGGACTCAGATGCTCCTGCATCAATTTTGTTGTATAGATTTTGATAAATTATGTTAGGATTATAAGATTCTAATATAAAGATAACTCCATATTCTCCTTAACAAAATGGAGTTGCAGAAAGAATAAACAAGATGTTGATGGAAAAGGCTAGGAGTATGTTGAGTGGTGCAAGTCTAGAACAAAAGTTTTGGGCTAAAGTTGTAGCCACTACCTGCTACATGTCAAACAAGTCTCATACATTAGCGCTTGAGGATAAGACATCAATGGAGGTGTGGTTGGGTCGTAATCCTTCACTAAGACATCTAAGATCTTTTGGTTGTGAGGCATATGCACCTGTGCCTAGGGAGAAGTGAACAAAGTTGGAGAATAAGGTTGTTAAGTGTATCTTCATCGATTACAATTACAATGTGAAAAGATACAAGATTTGGGATCCAGTTGCACAGAAGATAATTTACAATAGAAGTGTTATTTTTAGAGAAACTAAGCTTTATTTTGTTGTCTTATAGCTAGAGCAAACCAAACATAAGAAAGATGTGATTCATCATCCTTCAAGAAGGGGAAGAGGAAGAAGAACCTCCACCTTAGCTTGTTTGAAGGTCTACAAGGCATAGACAACCACTAGAGAGGTATGGGTATTCTTTTGATGATTGGAGATGTATATTTTCTTTCAATACTAACATAGATGAACTGAGATATGTACATGATGCATTAGGTATGAATTATGCAGAGTCCTAGAAGATAGCCATGGATGAAGAAATGATAGCACTAAAAATAATGATACATGAGACCTAGTACCATTTCTTGAAGAATGGAAACCTATTGGATACAAATGGATATTCAAGAAAAATATTGGTTTAGATGGCAATATTGAGAAATACAAAGCATGGTTGGTTGCAAAAGGATACTTCCAAGTTGAGGGGGTTGATTATGGTGAGATTTTCTCGCCAGTTGTAAAATTGGCATCCATTAGATTTTTGTTATTTATTGCAGCAGCATATGACTTAGAGGTTGAGTAAATGGATGTGAAAACAACATTCCTTCATGGTGACTTGGAGGAGGACATTTATATGACACAACTAGAGCACTTTGTTGTTAAATTGTAAAGAAAATTTGGTTTATAAGTTGAAGAATTTCTTGTATGGTTTGAAACAGAGTCCTAGGATGTGGTACTGAAAGTTTGATACATATGTGTTAAGTTTGGGGTTTGAACATTCTAAATTTGACACTATGTTTATCGTATATATGATGGTGATCATTTCCTTGTTATTGCTTTATACATTGATGACATGTTTATTAGCAAAAGAAAAGGTTTGATTTTAGAACTTAAATCTCAACTCTCTGCAAAGTTTGAAAAGAAAAATCTTGGTGTACAAAAATGCATTATTGGGATGGATATCAAAAGAGACAAACCAAATAGAAAGATTTGGTTAGGCCAAAGTAAGTATGTGAATTCAATTTTAAAAAGGTTTAACATGCAGGATTGGAGACCATTGTGTGTTCCTATGATATTGGGAATAAAGTTATAGGTAACACATTGTCCTATATCTTGTTCAGAGATGGAAGACATGAGAAAAGTTCCTTACCAAAGTGTAGTGTTGTAGGTAGCTTAATGTATGTTATGGTCTGTACACTTGACTAGAGATTGCCTAAGCAGTGTGAGTACTTAGCATATACATGTCTAATCCTAGAAGAATTCACTAGGATGTAGTTAAAATAATCTTCAAATATTTGTGGTGTACCTTAGAGCATTCCTTGTGTTTTCATGGTACTAGAGATGAACATTCCCTGGATATTCATGGTTATGTGGATCCAAACTGGGCAGGTGATGTCAATAGTAAAAGATCCACCAATGCTTATGTTTTTACTTTATTTAGTGGTGCAATTAGTTGGATGAGTAAGTGCCAAGATGTAGTCACTTTTTCCACTACAGAGGCCGAGTATATGGTAGATGTTGGTGTAATTAAATATTTAATTACACTTTATTAAGTTTACTTAGGGCTAATTTTAGTCTTAGGTTATTCTTAAGTCATATTAGGGTTTTTCTCTAAGTTGCAAATATGAAAGCAAGTTCTCACATGTAATTCATTAGTTCATCCAATATTGTGCAAATTATTTCTCTTTGTTTTTTTCTCTTGTGGAAGGTCAATCTTAAGTTTTGCAGGGATCTTTGTGGCTTGAGTTAATTATCAACTTCAACATGGTATCAGAGCGGATCTTCAGCCCCTTCTCAAACTTAGGGAAAAATTCAAGCAAGAGATAATTGTTGGGTGTGTTTCTATGTAAAATGGAGTATTCCATTAGATTCAAAGCAATTGGAAAAGGCAGATTTGTCTTTTGTTTGGCTGAATTTGGTCTCGAGAGGCCAGATTTGTGAAGGTTTCAACATGTTCTTTTTTTTGGGTTCTAGAGGATAATTGCATTTAGAGCTTTGGGTAGTCTACCCCTTTAATAGGGTGTGGTAGGCCTATATTAAGGCTGTCACCCCTTTTAATAGGAAGCGGAACTCCCTTATTAGCTTGCCTCCCTTATTTAAAAAAGCCTTGCAATTTTTTAAAAAACATTCAAACCTTTTAAAAACAAAAAAAAAATCAAAACCTCTTAAAAGTGCATGTACCCTATGTGTTCATGCCAAAATTTGGATTTTTTGGGTGGTCTCTCTCACCATTTTGGTGGAACCCCTAAATCTGATGGAAGTTCTACTAAATTTAGCAAGAGGGGGTCTTTTTTGCCCTAATTTTTCCCTCTGTATTGGTTTTCTTTTTGTCATAACTTGGGCAAACGGAGTCAGATTTTTGCAAACAAACAAACGTCAAAAAGCTAGTTCCAAGCACAATCCAGTGGTGTAGGCATTTTTCTAGATTTTGCTACTGGTGATATTTATTTCTATTTGAAGCCTAGATACTCTTTTTGGCCTCCGAGCTCATATATCTTTAACATGTTCTCTGATTTTCATGATTTTTGCAGCGTTGGAAAGGTATTGAGGAGCTCTACATAGCCATCCATGCACTTTTTCCAAATTCAGTCCCAAGTATTCTTTATTTAGTTTTTCAGTTTTATGGCTTTTGTTTGATATTCTAGACATTTTGGCACCTGGAGAAGTTCTGTATGTTTTGTTAGGCTTCATTTATCAGCATTAATATATATTCAAATTGTTGATCTATGATCTGATTTATTTGAGGAGATATCATGGGTTTTGCTATTCACCCTTCTATGGTTACATTGGGTAAGGATAATTATGAGTCTTGGAAAAAGGGCATCTTGATACATCTCAGGTGGCTTAATCTTTTGTTTTATCTATATGGACTCATACCTGAACCAGATACACCTAGGAGGAAATATGTATGGGGAAATTATGTTGATCATATTGTAGGATTGATTGGTTCTAGTGTTGATTCTGACACTGTGTTCTATCTCACATATGGAGTGCCCACGTTCTCTTTGGACTATCATTTGGGAGATCTATGAAGACCCACATATCTCTCCATTTCCAAATGATCTTGCTATGGATTGCCACATACACCTTGATGATGCAGATTGCATACTTTTTGATGATGATATAATTGAGGAGCTTGCATATTTGACAGGTCTTGCTAGTTCAAATGACACAGAGACTTCACTTGCTTCTCCTTCTCCTCTTATTGAGATCACATCTTTATTACCTATTGCTACATTAGATACTTTGCAGTAGGACATTATCAGTCTTCTAGAGATAGCTCATTAGGACTAGATATATCATTATTGTTTATAGAGTCCCACCTTATAGATATGGGGAACCACATTAAGGACATTTGTCTTCTCTTTGATGATAGATTTGATGCATTTGCATCACAATCATCTTCTTCAGAGATTGTTCTTCATCCTCCTCTTCTTCAGTCACAGTTTAGTAGTGGATTAGAGAAATTTAAGAAGTTTTCAGGAGCATCATTGTTGTCTTTGGATTATATGCAGAGTTCAGAGCCATTTGTCCGTCTTCCTGCATATTCCTATCTAGAATGTGAAGACATTATGCAAATATTTGTAGTTCTATTTCTTCACAAGGGGAGGAATGTTGTTTGACGTTCATGAGTCTTCATCTTTATTCTGTGTTGAGCATCTTCCAGCACTGTAGGAATCATCTTGAGGAGCGGCTGCATGGTCTCTCTTCTCATCTCTATTTTGGGAGGGAGCATTTCCTCACATGGGATTTCATCCTTCTCATTTTTTGGGGGGGGGTCATCAGACCTTCTCTCTTATTCCTCTCTTATGGGGTTTATTCATGATTGTACTTTTGTGATGGATTTAGTTCTTGGGGGGTCTTAGCTTTAGTCCTTCCATCACATGTTCATGTACTTATTGTTTTTTCTCTCTTTTGGAGAGGAGTTTTCTCCCACTAGGTTTTTCTCCTTTCTCTCCACTTTATAAGAGATTCTTGTTGTTCATGGGTACCTAACATGGCCTTGTAGTCAGGACCCATTCTTGCATTAGTTGCATGTTTTTCATTTCTCCCTAAGTTGCACTTATGGGGGGTGTTGGTGTAATTAAATATTTAATTACACTTTATTAAGTTTACTTAGGGCTAATTTTAGTCTTAGGTTATTCTTAAGTCATATTAGGGTTTTTCTCTAACTTGCAAATATAAAAGCAAGTTCTCACATGTATTTCATTAATCCATTTCATTAATTCATCCAATATTGTGCAAATTATTTCTCTTTACTTTTTTCTCTTGTGGAAGGTAAATCTTAGGTTTTGTAGTGATCTTTGTGGCTTGAGTTAATTATCAACTTCAACATTAGATACTCATGCATGTAAAGAAGCCATTTGGCTTAAGAAACTATGTTCATACATTGGGTTGAAACAAGGAACAATTATAGTTTACTATGATAGTCGAAGTGTGATTTGTCTTGCTAAGAACCCAACTTTTCATGCCAGGACCAAGCATATTGATGTTCAATATCATTTTAAAATAGATATGGTCGAGGATGGCAGGGTGAAGCTAGAAAAGATAGAAACTTTGACAAATTTTGTTGATGCATTGACCAAACCGATGAGCACAGAGAAGTTAAGATGGTGTTTGGAGTCTATTGGCCTCTCAAACCATCAAAGTTGATTTTGTGATTATATGTTTTTGATTATATAGGTAAAATAGGTTTTGTAGGGGCCCCAAAACCCTTTACAAAAAGAAGCCGACTAAGAACTGTAAGCCAACCAACCACCGGCTAAAAGCTAAATAAACAACAAAAGCATAGAAAAACATAGCAAAAAAGAATAGCCCAGACTAAGTCATTTTCTTAAGGGTCTCTACTGCCTCAAGTTCCTGCTCGTAGAATTTCTCATGCAATTTGGCAAAATTTATCAACTCTTTTTTCTCCTCTTCAAACTATTTCTTTCTGCTTCCCCTCGTGTAAGTAGAAGGGCATTGTAGTTGCACTAACAAAATCTATATACAGGGTTAGAAAATGTTTGAGACTGAGGTAGGGTTTGGGCATTAGCCTGGTGGGATAAATTAATCTCCTTCTCTATCCTAGATTGGTATTCTGAGTTCTTCCAAAGTTACTTATTTCTAATATTTTCAACAGTCAATTCTAGAACTCTAGGGCTAACATATCTAACTTCAGGCATACCCCCAGTAGGGATTTCATCACCACTAGAATATGTTGCATGTGGAAAAGTATTATAAGGAGTAGTATGTGATTTTCTAGTACCCTTTGTTTTCCATTCTAGTCTTGTGTTTGATTGATCTTGAGTCATCAACTTCCTTCCAAGATCAATCTTGTACAAATATCTTCTTCCATAAAATCTAAAAATATGCACTTAGTATTTTTCTTTTGCCTATTTGGAGATATTAGAGTCTCCACCCAAAACACTAGGAATCAAAAATGTCTAATAGGAAGTGATCAAATAATCAAATATGGGTTCTTAATAAATATTTCCTTAATCCCCTGTAGAGTCGCCAATCTGTTGGTGTTTCCAAATGATTGCTTGATTGTCTCTATAAAGTATCCATCTTTAATACTTGAGACATTCAAATCAGTGGATAATAAACAGGAGACAATGAAATCATCTCCTTTGCACTTCATGTTCTACTATACCTATGGAGCATTCCCTTACAACAATATCAACTAATCAAACCCTAATCATCACAAGATATTGCAAAAGCATAAATGTTCTCATAATCTGCACCAAGACTATGAGATTAAATCAAAATTAACTAAGTCCTTGGAGATTAACTCATTTTTTTCTCTGAGAACACAAATCAAAATAACCTACACTAATACAAAACAAACAAAACACAATGATTCAAATAATTTATCTTTTAGGGTTTTGGGTTTGGGTTTTGATCAAGATAAATTTTAGATCAGTGCCTATTAAGGGTACAAAATCAAACTATTCCCTATAAGTGCCTCTTCCTGACATATAAACTTTAAATATAGAGGATAAACTATATCACTACCTTACAATGACATTCAAAAAGGGTATCTCCCACAATTCTTCTTACTAATCCTTAATGTAATGTATAACTCAACATATCTCATTCAAAGCATTTTAATTTATTACTTGAACAAAAGCAACGAACAAGATACACAATACAAAAAATGTATAAATACAAATTCAAGAACTCTTGATACTCTTACTTTTTAGAGAAATGTGTACATTCAAGGAGACAATTGCGAAAGATACAAGCTACAATAATTTTTCATGTGATTCATTCTGAATTGAAAAATTTCATACAGAGATTTCCACAAGCAAGATGTATATATGTAAACCAAAAATATTCTTCTTTTATAGTATATATGCCCCACAAATGGTATTCTAGAATTTTTTTACAATAGAAATATAAGTTCTTATGTAGAAGATGAGAATCTTGTTGGCCTAGAACCTAATTCAACATTTTTTGTTACAATTTTGTCTCTTACATTTAATAATTGGGGCATAGGAACATGCACCTATTACAATAAAATATTCTAACTAAAAACAACCCTTTGTAGTAATTGCAACTGTTGAAAGAGGCCAATTTTGATGTTGATGAAGACTTTTGGGGCCAACTTTGCTAAAATTAGATCTCCTACCATCTTGAATTTCAATGACTTATGCTTTAATCGTTGTATTTCTCAATCCATGCAGCACAAGTCCTCTTTGAAGGCCATTGGAAGGGGAGGGCCTTAGCTATTTTATCATTATTTGTAACATATTTTGCATCTATAATTGCCCTAGTTTCCTTGTTAAAGCTATCAAGACTCAATTCTAGGGAAATAATTCATCCAATTTGTTATTCAATAAATCCATGTTAAACACATCATTGGCACATATAGTAGATGAAAGATTAGGTACCAATATTTTGAATTTCTCCTTTCATTGATCAAGAGGTTTCACTTGTCTATCATCACCTAAAATCTCTAGCATGATCTTCTTATCAATGTGCTCCAACAAACATAATTTTTCACCAACCTGCTTATCAAATCTTAGCATGTATGCGACAACTTCCTCCAACATTATAATCATGTCATATGTTGGCAAAATTTCAATTGGAGTTGTTGGATCAAATTTGGCACACTTGTAGATTTGTATTATTATTACAAACTTTTGCAACCATTTATCAATTACACCTTTGAGATTATGTGTGTCATGTGCATGCTTGTCAATGCTACTTTCAAATTTGAATAAGATTCCCAAGCCCCATCAACCTTATTCATCACCTTGGCAACTCTATGATTAATCAAATCACTAACCAATTTGCCAATTATTTCCATTTTACCCTTTGTAGCTCCTTTTAACTGATCCTTGAGGTCTTTTATCTCTGCAAGCATAGACTCTCTGTCATATGGAAATGGCTCTATAGAACTAGAAGGGATAGAAATGACTAGAGTTGGGACACCAAGCTAAATAGATCTATAATGATTTAGCTCTTCCATGGCCTGTGTATTTTTCTCATTCAACTGTTCATGCTCAATCTATAATTTCATAGTTGTTGTTTTGGTAAACAAAGTTGTGTGTACACTCAAGGATGTAGCTTATGGGGAAAGTGTATCAGAGAACCTTTTGATAACAACACTCATGGTCAGATCCTAAATATTGTCCACTACCTTGGGCTTATTTGTATTTGGGGACATTGCCCATATCACCAAGGTCTCAAACTTAGGGTTAAAACCTGACCCAAAGAAAGCTTGATCATCTTGCTCTTTTGTAGCAAATACCTCTTCATACTGATCAGGATGTGGATTACTTTTAGCCTCATGTACTTTCTTCTAAAACCTTGCACTCCTTAGCCTTAGTAAAAAAACCCTTAAACTCTTGAGTTTCAACAAACTCGTCATCAAACAAGAATTGTGTACAAGTCAGAGGTCATATATCATTTGATTCATCCTTACCCTATTTGAGACTTATATCCATTCTACTTTCAGGTGCAAGATTTACCACAATCCTTGTAGGTGTAGCCATAGGTTGATTGACCTCATGTTCCTCTCTAGGTATACTTTCTATAGTACCCTCCAAGTCAATCACTTTAATCTGTGTCTCCTCTCCCTCGAGATCAATTATTTTCTCTTCTTTGTGAGAAACTGTGAAGGAACACCAGCATCATGAGATTATTCATGAGCAACAAACTCACTTGTTGTAGATACATAAGACCAGATTGGAACATTAGGGTCCCTTTGATATGTGGGCCTTTCCTCTATTGCAGGAGCTTTTCCAATTAGTGTCTTAGCATTTGTCAATATTTTCTATATTATGAGGATAGGATCTTTCTCCTCTACAAAAGCACCAAGGTAATCTACATGCATTCTTCTCCTCTAGTCCTCTGCATCCATGATTCTCAACCTTTTGACCATCTTGTCTTTTACTTCACAAAAAAGTAATTCCCTGTTACATCCTCATCAAATAGGAGTTTATGTGAAAATGCAGGCCTCTTAATACTCAGTCTTACCTTATTGATGAATCCCTTGAGATCAAAAATTCTTGTGGATTCCTTCCCCATCTTGTAAGACTACAAAATTGCATAAATCTGATCCAAACCTTCTTTGTTTGTTGCCCAAAAAATCACTAAACTTTGTAGAACTGGGGAAGAAAGAACTTTTTTCTGCCCACTCAAGTGAGCCTTATCTAAATCATTCAATTTCCATAGCAATTCCAAATAAGTCAACTTATTTGGAACATATGTTGGTAATATATGAGTGATTACCATGCATCCATATACTTTGATTGTAGTGGTGTGAGTATGTAAAAACCAATCACCCCAATTATGTTGAATTCCCAATTCAAGGGTTCTCTCCATTGTCCTTAAGGAATCCATAATTTCTTTTGGTATTCTATCTTGTGGTCGTTCAAATAAATTCAAGAGCCTCCTAACAAAATGTTCTTCAAAAATCACATAGTTGGCATTGTCACAATGCTTATCCAACATATAAGTCCAGCATTGAACAAGAAGGGGATAATCTTGTTTATCTACATCATTTACCTGCAAAGATTTATGCCACAATCCTTTCCTTGCATGTAAAAACATGTGACACATCAAAAAGGAACAACTAAATTCCATTTTAAATTCCATCGTGTCTTCATTCACCCTGATGGCTATTAATTGTTTATGCATTTTCTCTACAATATATGAGGCATAATCATATTCAGTGTTCACCATTTGATCTTGGTGTATGCTGCCATAAGCATGAGAGCAATAGGCATATTACCCTTTGCATCATGTCCCAAGACTTGACACAAGGTATGATAAGTCTTAATGAAATAATCATAGAAGAAATTAATGGCTAGAGGCTCCTTCTCATTAGGAGAAATTTTGATAGGTCTGTTATCTATTCCTCTAACCTAATGACTAGGAAGAAGCATAGTCCTATAGCTACTCATGTTCTTCCTATACTTGTCATTGAAAGCCTCAAAATCTATGACTTTGCTAATTGCAGAATTCAAACCAAACACCTTAGAAATAAACTCCTTTTTTAGGTTGATCATCCCTACACTATTTCTTGCTAACACCATTCTTCTCTGTGGGTCATATCTCTTGGCAACAGCTCTAACAAAATCAACATTAACAAACATATTTGACACCAAGAGTTTTTCCAAATCTAGATTAAATGCATGTGATAGAAGAGACCTACAATATCTCTTTCTATGCCAATGGTTAAACAACAACCATCCAGTCACAAGAATTTCTTCATCTTTACATGCTCGAGCATTATCTAACAACCTATCCCCAATTCCACCTGTTGTCCTATTTTTCTCCCTAGCCAAATAGCACAAATCCAAAATAATCTCTAAGTGTTTTTCCCTTTAGAGATGCGAGGAAAAACATCCAAAATTGACTAAGTCCCAAAAACTTTGAGTTTTCCTTATGTTTTCTACTTTTTTGAAGTTTCAGAGTTTGGAGTTCTAACCTTGGTCCTTCCATCCAATACTGTCTCCAAACTCCACCCTTTCCTTTGTAAAAAATTTCCAAGTATGGAATGCCTTTTGGAGTTTCAGACTTTGGACTTTCCTCCTTTTCCCTTCTCTTTTGGAAGGCACAAGGCAGAAAGTCTGAAGCCTGACCCCTGATGAGTGTTAAATGTTCTAAGGATTTGGCCTTTATTTGGAATCTACCACATGTCGACCCAGCGCAAATCCTAAATGAACGCAAGTAAAGTCTCCCTCAGATGTGTGTTGTTGTGCCACATGTTGACTTAGTTTAGACTCTCAACAAACATAAAGGAAAGATTCTTCTCTTCTACGGAAGCTACCATGTGTTGCCCCTACGCCTCTCCTTACGCAAGTGAAAGGAAAAATGGGTGGGGTTTGAACTCTGAACTCCATCAAAACTTTCAAAAGATTAGCTAAGTCTTTAACTTTGGGGATTCATGCTTTCCTTCTTCCTCCTTCTCTGTGAAGGCGAAAGACGGAAGGTCCTGTTGGTGCCTGCATAAAATTTTAGTTTTCAAGCATTCAGGTTCGCAGGCACATTTCAAATGTTAATTTGCAGGCCCCTTTCATGGAGGAAAAAATCCAAAAATTCTAAGTCCTTCGGCCTGTGAACAATTGCATGTATGTTTGTACATGCATTGTTGCTTGTATGTACACTTGGACATGCAAGCGCGAATGTGCATCGCGGACATACAAGAGACCAACATACATTCGCTACAGTGACAGATGGATATCAGCAGGAGAATGGTCGTTGGTAGCTCACTTTTGGATCCTCCCGATGGCCGATGAAAGAATTTGCAAAGAGTCATCACCGTGACAAGGGTCATCAGCAGATAAGTTAATTTTCTCCCCGACGGCCGATATGCATACAAGGTGAACAATGAAAGGCATGTCGCCGTGACCTTGCCTGTCGGCGGCCAGGTTTAGTGTCTGTCTGATGGCCGATGTGTTATACGACATACAATGGGTCGATACATACAAAAGATGCATGCAAAGAGAAGATACAAACTGTGGGGCCCACTTCACATACAAGGGTGCTTGTATCCTATGTGCAGGTCGCATTGTATATGCGAAAAGGAAGCAAGCAAGATGTACAAGTTGGTAGGTGCAAGGGTGGTTGTATGTCGCGGATTCTGGGAATATTCTATGCTTGCATGTATATTTGGTTTGTATGTTTGCATATGCATTGGCGACATACAACAAGTAGATACAAAAGAAATGTGCAATGAGTGAGCGGTCAAAGTCAAGGGTCCGCTTGCATGTTTTGGCTTGTATATTGCACATTGTATGTGTGATATACAAAGCCCGATATGCAAAGGCATATGCATTGGCATATCACCGAGACCATATGCATCGGCAGGCATTCCCAGAGTCATCCCGATGGCTAATGGCAGAAACAAAATGCATGGCAACAGAGGACCAACCAGCGACTGCCACGTGTCCAAAAGCCATTGCATGTATATGCAAATGCATATACAAAGGATTTAAGAGGCGGAAATAGACAAAAGGCAGAATGTATGTGCATTGGGTGGAAAGGGTAAAAGGGCGAAGATGGTAAAAGGAAAGGTCAGCGATGGAACAGGGCACCTACGTGGTGCGATCCGACTGGTCGATGACTTTTCAAAGCATTTTAAGGTCGCAGATCTTAGCGATGCAGAGATAAATCGACAGCCCTATTTTGAACTTGCACAGTGAGAGTTTTTTTTTGTCTACACAGGTGCATTTCAGGCAAGAAAACATTGTATGCACACTGCTGGTGAATTTCCACAGGCTACGGGTAGTTGGCCATTAATGGCGAGTTGCAGAGGCACGATTGGTCGATGAAAGGATGCACCACCTACCAAATTTATGCAAAAAATCTTCAGACAAGCTGCACAAATCTCAATTTCACCTGCTCCCTCCTCTTTGTCTCTCTACAACATCGAATGTTTTGAGCGCCATTTTCACGGTGCAGTGTATCTGAGGGAATTTTGAAATGTCTTGTAATTAATTGCTGAGTGTACACACTTGTGCTATAAGAGACAGGCTGTGTTACTCATTTCTGGTTGTTGAAGGCTTGGGCTTTTTTGGAGAATTTAACATAAAAACTTGAGCATTTTCCTACTGTTTTATCTCATTCTGAAGTTTATGTGTTGCATTTTGAATGCATGTTGCACACATTTTTCAGTTTCATGTAAATTCTATATGAAAAATGCTTCTTGCATGTGTCTAGCTGTTTGTCTCCATTTGTTGCATGCTCTTCTTCTTTTGAATCTGGTTGCTAAGGGTTTCTCAGATTCTAGAATATAGACTTTTTGTATTGCATGCTTAATCTCAAACTTCCATTCAAGGAATAGATTAAACTGTTTTAGGTTAATGTGTGAAGACGATTGTATGTCAACCAGGATATATGTAAGTAGAGATAGCTAAATACCCATTCTTGGGTGGTATTTGTAAGGCAAACACCAGCTTTAACCCCCTAAAAATTGAATGCAGTTGCAAACCATTCGCTTGTATACGTCTAGTTGACTCCTTGCCCTGAGATAGGCACCGGTCTACCCCTATCTAGTAATTATGATCCAAAACCCCCTATCTTGCATCCAAAATCAAATCAAATCATTCCAATACTTCCAACCTGTTAGTTGTAGGAGTAGAATTAGGACCCCTGCATGCTCTCATCCTCAAACCAGTCAGATAATGTCCAAGAGCACTGCCAAACTTGTGATGTATCACCCAAATCGTGGTCCATACATGAGAGTATTCTACCTATTACTATAAAGCTAAATCATTCTATCATTGGGCGAGTCAAATGTCAAATCTTTAGCTAATAGGGATACCCCCCTTAGTGCGGCAAAATCAGAAGTGAAGGGGAGGTAGCTCACGCAACCTCCTGTATTTGTTGGTCGAATCTACCTATGCAAAGGAACTGGCAAACCCTCTGTTGATTCGTGATCCAACAAAATGGAGATTCTGCTGGGAAAGAGTCAACAAATTTGAAGATTTTGAGACCTAGGTGAAGTTGTTGCAGCAAGACCAAAGAAAAACCATGTGGTGCTCTGTTGGCGTGATGAATCTAGAAAATAAAGATGCCTTGTTGATTTTTTGTCCTCTCTGTGAGAGGTGGTGACTCTGTTGATTGAACATATCAATGATGCAACGTATTTCCAGGTGTTCCATTTTTTCACTCAAAAATGATTCAAATAGAGCAACAAACCCGGTTGTGCTCTCAAAGAAGGTCATTTTTTGTTGAAAGATATAGAGCCCTAAATTTCAAAGGAATAAATGGTTACCCAAACGTTATTCCCAATAAAATTAGAAAATGTTTGCCAAAATACAATGGATTAAATTCTGAATCTGCAAACAAACATCTGCAAATTTTTTGTAATTTGATAGAAGATTATGAGGTAGAGGCTGAAGATGTGGTAATGAGACTCTTTGTTCAGTCATTAGAGGATGATGCTAGGGCTTGGTTTTCAGACCTGCCTGTATGTTCAGTTTCTTCATGGGTAGAATTAGATATTGTATTCCTAGAGCAGTTTGGTGAGAGACTTGATTTGGCCCCATTGATTATACACTTCATGAATGTTCAAAAGGTAGATGAGGAACTGGTTCCAGCTTTTAACCTTAGATTTATTAAATTGCTCAAACATATTCCTGAATATATGAGACCCAATGATGCATTGTGCTTGACAATTTATTTGGTTGCATTTTATAAGAAAATGAGTTATAGATTGAGAGATAAAGAACCAATAACACTTCACCAAGCTTACAAATTTGCTATGGATATAGAAAATAATCAAAAATATGGAATGCCAGTAGGTTTCATGACTGCAAGTTTTCAAAATAGCTTTCAAAGTGAATATATTTTTGCTTTCCCAATATGTTCATTGAGAGATGATTTTGTAAAGGGGAATATATTTCAGAATAGTATGTGTAGTCATGATGTGATGCATGAACATGAAGAAAATGTTGTAGAAAATGTAGGCACATCTTATAATGGTGAATACAAATATTGTTATCAGCCTCTAGAAGAGAAGTTTGCAGATGCAAAATGCATTTCAAATGATCAAATGAAAGACATACATGAGGTTGTGTCTTACAGTAATAGGCGTATCCCAGTTATTCATGATTATTTATATGAGGTGGATATGGAGAACTACACTCTAAATACAGAATATGGTGTTTCAAGGGATGACAGTGAGTATGTTAATGACTGTCAGCATTCAAATGCATATGTGAGCCTTTCAGATGATGAAATATATATGGATGCTGAATATGAGTGTTTCCTTGAAGATTTTGACCACCTCTACAATGCAAAGATTGATACTTTTGCTACTAATAATCAGTGTATTGGTGAAGAGAAGGAACAGGGTCACTATTCAGATGTGAATGGACAAGCTGCAGATGTGTGTGCTCATACAGTTGGGGATAGTGTTGGCTGTAGGGTTGATTATGAGGCTTTAAATGAAGGGCTACATTCTGAGTTTTTGATGCCTTCTCTTGAGGCATTCCAAGTGAACCTCAATGATAAAATTGCTAAGCACAATGATGATGGATACTTGAATGTTTTTAAAAATGAATATGTTTATGATTGTGAGATGTTGCTTGTACCTGAGTACTACTTGTTCAATACAGAGGAGCTCTTATTTTTTGAAGAAGGGCAAATTTCTGATGTGGATTCATTTGTTTCATGTGAGTATGTTATTTATCCAAGCAACATCAGTGACTCATATGATGATGACATTCTACAGCTGATGATAATGTATGTTGAAAGCTAGTTGTAGATTTGTTGAAGAAAAGGAAAGGTGTAGTAGCACAATCAATTGCAATGCTGGGTGCTGCAAGTGGTTAAATGCTTTCAGGCTTCATTTGAAGAAATCAAAAGAGAACCAAATATTTGACAAAGGAAAATTCTAGTTTTTCCTTTTTGGTGGCCCTGGGCCGCCAAGTAAATTTTAATAACTGTGTTTTTTGATGCAGGTTGGTGCAATGTTAGACTTTGTTGCCCAATGGATAAAGCACCGGTCTGCATCCAGAGTTCTGGAGTTCTCATCATGCCTGCAAGAGACATACATCCCCAGACAGAGCCAGTGTTGGTGCCTACATAAACTTTCAATTTTCAAGCATTCAGGTTCGCAAGCACATTTCAAATGTTCATTCGCAGGCCCCCTTCATGGAGGAAAAAATCAAAAAATTCTAAGTCCTTCGGCCTGTGAACAGTTGCATGTATGTTTGTACATGCATTACTACTTGTATGTACATTTGGACATGCAAGCGTAAATGTGCATCGCGGACATACAAGAGGCTAACATACATTCGCTACAGTGACAGATGGATATCGGCAGGAGAATGGTCGTCGGCAGCTCACTTTTGGATCCTCCCAATGGATGATGAAAGAATGTGCAAAGAGTAATCGCCATGACAAGGGTCATTGGCAGATAAGTTAATTTTCTCCCTAACAGCCGATATGCATACGACGTGAACAGTGAAAGGCATGTTGCCGTGACCTTGCCTGTTGGCGGCTAGGTTTAGTGTTTGTTCGAAGGAAGCAAGCAAGATGTACAAGTTGGTAGGTGCAAGGGGGGTTGTATGTCACGGATTCTGGGAATATTCTGTACTTGCATCTATATTTGGTTTGTATGTTTGCATATGCATTAGCGACATACAAGCAGCAGATACAAAAGAAATGTGCAATGAGTGAGCGGTCAAAGTCAAGGGTCCACTTGCATGTTTTGGCTTGTATATTGCACATTGTATGTGCGAATACAAAGCCCGATATGCAAAGGCATATGCATTGGCATATCGCCAAGACCATATGCATCGACAGGCATTCCCAGAGTCATCTCAACGGCCGATGGCAGAAACAAAATGCATGGTGACAGAGGACCAACCAATAACTACCACGTGTCCAAAAGCCGTTGCATGTATATGCAAATGCATATACAAAGGATTTAAGAGGCGAAAATAGGCAAAAGGAAGAATGTATGTGCATTGGGCAGAAAGGGCAAAAGGGTGAAGATGGTAAAAGGAAAGGTTAGTGATGGAACAGGGTGCCTACGTGGCGTGATCTGACTGGTCGATGACTTTTCAAAGCATTTTAAGGCTGTGGATCTTAGCGATGCAGAGATAAATCGACAGCCCTATTTTGAACTTGCACAACGAGGGTCTTTCTTTGTATACACAGGTACATTTCAGGTGGGAAAACATTGTATGCACATTGTTGGTGAATTTCCACATGCTACGGGTAGTTGGCCATTAATGGCGAGTTGCAAAGGCATGATTGGTCGATGAAAGAACGCACCACCTACCAAATTTACGTAGAAAATCTTCAAACAAGCTGCACAGATCCTGATTTCACCTGCTCCCTCCTCTTTGTCTCTCTGCAGCATCGAATGTTTTGAGCGCCATTTTCACAGTGCAGTGTATCTGAGGGAATTTTGAAATGCCTTGTAATTAATTGTTGAGTGTACACACTTGTGCTATAAGAGATAGGCTGTGTTACTCATTTCTAGTTGTTGAAGGCTTGGGCTTTTTTGGAGAATTTAACAGAAAAACTTGAGCATTTTCCTACTGTTTTATCTCATTCTGGAGTTTGTGTTACATTTTGAATGCATGTTGCACACATTTTTTAGTTTCATGTCAATTCTATATGAAAAATGCTTCTTGCATGTGTCTAGTTGTTTGTCTCCATTTGTTACATACTCTTCTTCTTTTGAATCTAGTTGCTAAGGGTTTCTCAGATTCTAGAATATAGACTTTCTGTATTGCATGCTTAATCTCTAACTTCCATTCAAGGAATGGATTAAACTATTTTAGGTTAATGTGTGAAGAAGATTGTATGTCAACCAGGATATCTGTAAGTAGAGACAACTAAATACCCATTATTGGGTGGTATTTGTAAGGCAAACACCAGCTTTAACCCCCTAAAACTTGAATGCAGTTGCAAACCATTCACTTGTATATGTCTAGTTGACTCATTTCCCTGAGATAGGCACCAGTCTACCCCTGTCTAGTACTTATGATCCAAAACCCCCTATCTTGCATCCAAAATCAAATCAAATCATTCCAATACTTCTAACTTGTTAGTTGTAGGAGTATAATTAGGACCCCTGCATGCTCTCATCCTCAAACTAGTCAGATAATGTCCAATAGCACTGCCAAACTTGTGATGTATCACCCAAATCCTGGTCCATACATGAGAGTATTCTGCATGTTATTGTAAATCTAAATCATTCTATCATTGGGCGAGTCAAATGTCAAATCTTTAGCTAATAGGGATACCCCCCTTGGTGCAGCAGAACCAGAAGTGAAGGGGAGGCAGCTCACGCAACCTCCTGTATTTGTTGGCCGAATCTGCCTGTGCAAAGGAACTGGCAAACCCTCTACCGATTCATTATCCAACAGGTCTGATGCCCAAAGTTTATCAATAATGCGATTCTCCTTTGTAAAGCGGAGCTCAAGGCATGGACTTTTTCCTTTCCTTCTTCCCTCTTGGAAGGCAAAACATTGAAGGCCCGAGGCCCGATCTCCAATGACTTTCACGATCTTCAAAGACAAGGGAAATGAGGTTGAACCAAGGGTCTGCCATGATCCCACATGATGAAATCTTGATTCCAAGGCATGAATCTAGTTCATATGAAAGTCAAACATCTAGCTGTAGCTGGAAAATTGCAATTGAGCATTTATGGTTGCAAGAGGTGGTTCAAAGCGCAGTTTTCCATTTTATCTACATTTATGTCAAGACAATTAGATTTTTCCTCTGATATTCCTTTTGTAAAATATCTCTGATAGGCCCATGGATTCATTCATTATAGTAGGTAACAGTGCTTCATTGTAAATGCTATATAAGGCATGAAACATAATGTATTTAGGTTGGTCGTTGATTGTAAAAAATCATGACTCTTTTCAATTGTAATCGTGCCTCTTTGAGAATAAGCAATAAGAATTTTACCTTTTCATGAATTCATCTTGCTCTATGTAGTGAATCTTTCTTTCCTTATGGATCTCAATTAGTTTATTTTACCTCTGCAACTCGTTTATGATTTATGTATGCTTGTTTGTTGTTTGTTGTTTATTGTTATTCTGTGGATACATGGTTGACTTGAGGGCCTAACATTCAAACCTGGTATATCACCCCCTTTCATTTTTAGTTCGTCCTCCTTCCCCTTTTCCTCAATGGTGCATAGATTAGTTTTAGTCTTAGGAATAGCTGAATCTCCCATTCAGTGAAAGAACCAGCCTCTCTTTGGAGATTTGGCCTCCCTATAGGGTCCCACACCTGAAGGTCATCTCAATGTTTCACTGGATTGTTGGATCCCTAAAAGCCTCTAACACAATGTGTAAATCCATGTGACAATAGTTTTTGGCATGCCTGGTGGGACCAACTTGATGATCCTTATCATCCATTGAAGACTTTTGGTGTGCTCTTCATTGCATCTTGTCGTTCAAGGTAGTCTCTCTAACACCATGGTGACTCTACTAATAAGATTTGTTGGTGAAGCAACCCCAAGTGCCTAAAGAGTTTCAAGAATTAGGATTTCAGTCGTATTCCTAGTTTAATGTGCTTTTAGAAGCATGTCAATCACCTGGCGACTCCCTGGTATGAGCGTATTTCTCGAAAGGGAAAACCTATTTACTTTTTTTCATGATTGTTTGAATGTTTCTTATTTCTTGAATGCTTCAAAATGTCAATTTTTAATGGAAAATATGGCTACTCCCACCCAACCAAAATCCAAATTTTATTCCTCTATACCAACAATATCAGACCCAAGATACCTTTGGGTTCACACCGTATTATCGTGTTTCATCCGAATATCAACATCCTTACAATGCTTACCTCCCACTCACCCCTGCTATGTCTTGTTGGAAGCCTAATAATGCTTATTATCAACCCCAAGAAGACTATTTTGATCCTAGCCAGTGCGGCTACCCTTCTAATTAGTCCCCAAATGTTGACTATGTGAATGTTGATGAATTCGATGAGCTCATGGGCATGCTCCTAGAGCTCAATAGACATTTAGATGTTATACAAAGAGAAAGAGGGTTTAACCGGCCTTAGAATGATTATGAATCTAACATCAGAAACATCAGTGATCTAAAGGAGGCGCTTCTAGACCTGCTAAGGGGGTATGGTGAGTATGAAGAAATTAAAGAGTGTGACTGATAAAAGGAAGCACAAGAAAGGGTTTTTCAAGAAAACCTTGTTATAAGGATTGTGGTTCATGAGCAAGAAATGAGGCAAGCAACCCAATCAGTTCCATCCTCTCCCAACATCAGACAGCCCCTTTCTCCTACCCAATTTCAACCTATAGAACAGCAGCCTCAACTTCACAAGTTCCAAGGTTTCAAAGCCTCTCTTCCTCCACAATCCCCTGTTCCTATGCAAACCCAATTTATCACTCCCCAGGAACAAATTTTCCCATAACTCTCTCCCCTCCAAGAAATTCAAGAAAATATTCAAGCCTCTTGCCCTGATGCTAGTTCAATTTTCAAGGGTGGATATGTTGTCTACCAGTCTAATTGGAATGATAGACCAAGAAGGGAGATACCTACAACTAGGGAAGAGCCACTTGCATATGATGAACCCTTATGCACATTTAAAACTAAAAATTTACATCTACTACAAGATGAAGTTAAGCCCAGTCTGATAGAGCAATAGTGTATTGAGCATATTAGGGTTATTACAGATTCAAAGGTAGAGTTGAGTCCTCTATATTTTGGCTCATTTAAAGAGTTTTCCCATGCTTTGAACAAGAATAATGAAACCAAAATGCAAAGGGAGCATGGTGAAAAGGTCTAATTGTAAAGACAAATCAAACAACAAAATCATATGGAGTTGCAATCAAGTGATGAAGGCATTTGGGATGGGGTTGTTGCGAAGATTGCTCAAGGAGTTGATGATGCCCCTTTGTTTCATGAACTGCCTAGTTATATCAAAGATAAAGATGGCATGCAAATGCCAACATTAACCGCAATTCTGGAACAACATGAAGATTTTGAGAGTGATGGCAAGTTGTTGCAGGTTGAGGCCAAATATGACAATAAGTTTCTAACTCCTGAAGAGGAGCATATGTGCAACCCTATGCTGAAGAGTGCAAAGGATTTGGAGGATGCTCTTTTCTGGGATGAGCTTGATGTTTTTTGCTCAAACCTGGATAGTAAATCAGTGCCTCTAGATGAGGTAAATCCTAAGTTGTTTGAGTAGATTAAGGAGGCAATCATTCCTCCAATTGACATACAAGGATCAGAGCATTCAGACCAGTATCATGATGAAGAAACATACAAGAGGCATCAAATCAACTCTGTTGATTTGCATGCCATTTCAAAGGGATTCCCTATCAGGCATTTGGCCCAGCTGGAGATATATGACAAGGAGTCCCTACCTATCATGCTTGCTTCAAAGCACAAGGTTGAGTATCAAAAAGGGCTAGATCAGCCCATTTATCCACTTCTAGAAAGCTACATTTCTAATCAATACAAGTAGATAGGTGAGTTTTTCTTTGTTCTTGGGGAAGTTTATTATTATCTTGTTATATGCCCATCCCTTCCCCACCTCTTTTTACCTGCCCACATGCATTAGAAACATTGCAAATTGTTAAGAAAGAGTAGTTACTTTCAAGAGCATGTTAATGGCTTTGTTTGAGGTTATTTCCTTTATTTTTAGCTTAGGGTTAGAGTAGTTTTTATTGTAGTTTTAGGTTTACTTTCCCTAAGTGCTTTTGCATAGGCTGTATTGTCATTAGGAGAATGTAGGCCTTGTTTCTTTTATGGTGTTGTTTTGAGGTAGGATTTAGTTGTTCTAAAATGTTTCAAACCTTTGACTCTATGCCCAATGAATGCTTAGTATCATTAGTCCATTTGTTTAGTAGGCAAACACCACTGAGAAGTCTCCAAAATGTTGTCCTATTTTTCTCCCTATCCAAAAAACCCAAATCTAAAAAATCTCTAAGTGTTTTTCCCTTTAGAAATGTGAGGAAAAAACATCCAAATTTGACTAAGTCCCAAAAAACTTTGAGTTTTCCTTGTTTTTTCTACTTTTTTAGAGTTTAGAGTTCTACCCTTTGTCCTTTCATCCCACACCATCTCCAAACTCCACCCTTTCCTTTGTAAAAAATTGCCAAGTATGGAACGCCTTTCAGAGTTTCAGACTTTGGACTTTCCTCCTTTTCCCTTCTCTTTTAGAAGGCGTAAGGCAGAAAGTCCAAAGCCCAACCCCCAGTGAGTGTTAAATGTTCTAAGGCTTTCGCCTTTCTGCAGAAGCTGCCATGTGTCAACCTGGCACAAATCCTAAATGGATGCAAGTAAAGTCTCCCTTAGACGTGCACCATTGTGCCACATGTCCACTTGGCACAGACCCTTAGTATACACGAAGGAAAGATTCTTCTCTTCTACGAAAGTTGTCATGTATCACCCCTACGCCTCTCTTAACACAAGTGAAAGGCAAAATGGGTAGCGTCCAAGCTCTGAACTCTACCAAAACTTTCAAAAGATCGGCTAAGTCTTTGACTTTCAGGGTTTGGACTTTCCTTCTGCCTCCTCTGCGAAGGCAAAAGATGGAAGGCCCAAGGATTGAAGTCCACCGATAATGTAATTCTCCTTTGTAAAGCGGAGCTTGAGGCACGGACTTTCTCCTTTCCCTCTTCCCTCATGGAAGGCAGAACACTGAAGGCCTGAGGCCCAATCTCTGACGACTTCAGTGTTCTTCAAAGACAAGGGAAATGATGTTGAACCAAGGGTCCACCATGATCCCACAAGATGAAATCTTGCTTCCAAGGTAGGAATCTAGTTCAAATGAAAGTCAAACACCGAGCTCCAGCTGGAAAATTGTAGTTGAGCATTTATGGTTGCAAGAGGCGGTTCAAGGCGCAGTTTTCCATCACAAATATTTATTCAACCCACTTCTTGAGATATTTTATTTGCATTTATGTCAAGACAATCAAATTTTTCTTCTGATATTCCTATTGTAAAATATCTCTGACAAGCCCATGGGCGCATTCATTATAGTAGGTAATGGTGCTTCATTGTAAATGCTATATAAGGCATGAAATGTAATGTATTCAGGTTGGTTGTTGATTGTAAAAAATCACATCTCTTTTCAAATGTAACCATGGCTCTTTGAGAATAAGCAATAAGATTTTTACCTTTTTCACGAATTTTGCTTGTTCTATGTAATCTTTCTATTTGATTTTCCATTTGTGAATCTTTCTTTCCTTCTGGATCTCAATTAGTTACTTTTACATCTGCAACTTGTTTATGATTTGTGTATGCTTGTTTTTTATTTATTGTTATTCTGTGCATACATGGTTGACTTGAGGGTTGAACATTTAAACCTAGTGTATGACCCCTTTCATTTTTAGTTCATCCTCCTTCCCCTTTTCCTCAACAATGCATAGATTAGGTTTAGTCTTAGGAATATCTTAATCTCGCATTCAATGAAGGAACCAACCTCTCTCTAGATATTTGGCCTCCCTGTAGGGTCCTACACTTGGAGGTCATCTCAATGTTTCATTGGATTATTAGAGCCCTAAAAGCCTCTAACACAGGGTGCAAATCCATATGACAACACCACCCAAACCACAAACATTCAAAGGTCTCCTAGATTATCTAGGCAGTTGCACAATCAAATCTTCATCTAATGCGCTCTTTGAAGTGGATGGATGACATGTTGAACAACTCATTTTATCAATTCACAAGGTTTCAAAGCTTCTATTAAAACTAGGGTTTCCAACAATTTTGTAGTCCTCTAACACTCTTTTCTTTATACAAGCAGAGTAACACTCTAAAACATTCAGCACATAACAATTTAAGTAATTTCAAACTTAGAAAAGTCACTTACTTGGATTCTACCTACAACCCTAATCCTCACCAGAGAGTAGTAGAGAGCACGAATCATTAGAAAATTCTTTACACAACAAGAAATAATCATTACAATAGCTCAAATGCACTATTTAATTACCTCAGGTGATACTATAATTGATTGGTATCAGTCATATCCGTTATTATTGCTTGTTTGCTCGAATAGGGTGTCTACAATAGATAAATTAAAAAAATTGAATGTAAATTGTTTATACAAGGGCCATCGCAGCAAGATCAACGGCTCAGAATAGTATGGAAGAATTGAAAAATCCACCGTGTTTATTGAAAATTCTTTAGCCAATCATCTTTTTCCATGCGAGAAAACTTTCTAAGTCAACCTTTAAAACTTGTCATGTGTCACCATCTCACGTCCTCGTGCTCCCCATCGAGTCCCAAACTTTTGACACTGTGGGATCGCACTCTCCTACCAAGTGGAATGCACTATCTTTTGAGCTATGTATGTATTTGGTAAGCCCCATACATGTGGCATCATCCTGTAGTAACATGAAGCCAACTCAAATTTGACATGTCTTTTACAGTAATGTGCGACCAATCAAAGACTACACGATTGGACCTCCTTTAGTTTTAGCTTTAGCAAGACCACCAGGCCCTTGGATAGGTGGCATCTTTCAGTACAAGTGCATCCTTGATGAGGTACAAGTCCCTGAAGCTTGCATAAATGCACCAGACTGCCAAGTATCCTCATCACATTTTATCGCTCACACTATAGACTTAGGCATTAATATTTTCAAATATTCACAAGCACTTCCAACTGGTAGCTTAGGACAAAGGGGCTAATAAAACATGACGCATAAAGGCTCAATTTATAACTTAAAAGACTGACAATCAGGACCTAGGGGTCAACAGCAAAATATAACATAAAATGACTGGACGACCACATGACTTAGGGTTTAAGCCTAGGACACAAAAATAAGCATTAGTAAACACAACAAACCCTAGATTTTTAAAACAAGCCAAGGGGTTTCAACCAAAAGCTCCTAAAAATTTAGCACAAACCACCACATGGAATCCTCCACAAATAGATGTTGAGCATACTTTTGTTTCTTCTCCTAAATCTTGTATTCTCAAGAAGATAATAATGTTAATATGATCACTATTAATCAACTTATTCCACTTGTTAAAGAGATCTTGGATAAGTGCATTAATTTTCAAAATCTTTCTTCTGCTCCTAAAATCATTGTGTATAAGGTGTTTGATTCAGCCCCACTCTCTCATCCTATGATCATTGTTCAATGTATTCCTAAAAATCCTCGACCTCTAAATCACTTTTTAGAAATTGTAAATTCTATAACTATAAACATGTCTAAGGCTCCTCACTACCATGCAATCGCCCACACATATAATATTCGGCAAAATAAATAGGTTACTCATGTCCTTATTTCCCTTCCTCCACCACATCCTATTCTACCTCCGCTCCCCATTTGTCCTAGAAATATCTCATAGAGTATGATCTAGTAAAGAAGGTTTACGCTACTCCCACTAAGATCTCTCTTTGGGAGTGTTGGGTTCCAAATCAGCAAAGGGTTTGCCACTTCCAATGCTCAAGCAGATTTGGCCAACAAAGATGGGAGGTTGTGTGAACTGCCTCCCCTTCACTTTATGTTCTGTCACACCAAGGGGGAGTATCCCTATAGCTAAAGATTTAACTTTGACTCTCTTATAACAAAAGATTTAACTTTTCCATGTCAGGCAGAATACTCTCTTATGTACCAAGGTTTAGTGGATAGATCCTAGGGTGGCAACATTCTTAGACATATCACACTGGTTGAGGATGAGAGCATGCAAGATCCTAACCTATTCCTAAAACCTAAAAGATTGTGATTTTGAAATGATTTTGTTTTATATGTTTGGATGCAAGATAGGGGTTTTGAATCTAACTTCAACACAAAAATAGACTGGTGCCTATCTCAGGGCAAGGAGTCAACTAGACATATATATGTGAATGATCTGCATAAACTCAACATTCAAGTTTCAGGGGGTTAGATTGGTATTTCCTTACAAACACCACCCAAGATAGAGTATTCAATTAACTCTACTTACAAATATCCTTGTCACCAAACATTCTTCCTCACACTTAACCCAAAACAGTTTAATCTATTCCTTGAATAGAGGTCAAAGATTAAGCATGTAATACAGAAAATTTGTAACCTAGAATCTCAACAACCCTTAGTTATTAGACTCAAAAGAAGAGATGCATACAACACTGGAGACAATTAACAGAATACATGCATGAAGCATTACTCATATAACATCAACATGAAACTAAAAACATATATGCAAACATACATTCAGCATACAACTCATAAACTCATAGCAAAAGATAGAGCAGCCCAGCTAAAGTGTCTTTCATTACTTCTCCAAAATTTTCCCAAATCTTCAACAACCTCTGTAGAGTGGCCCTGAATTCCTTTTATAAGAAAGGAGTAGCAAGCTTCAGGCCACCTATATTCTGACACACATTAAATGAAACAATTTGATCCTTACATATTTTTGAATAAACAATTGGATCCTCATTAAATTTAGTAGCTAAAGTGGTTAGATTTTCTGATGAAATCCCACCGGCGAAGCAACCTCGACCTCATTTGAATTAGAAGATTTGATGTTTGATCATGGTCATGCTACGGATCCATTAATTACAGAATGGGAAAGGGCGGGAATAGCACTAACAGGTAGCTGCCTCAAGTTTGAAACTCAATCGTTGATTTGAGCTCCACCTCCACTAGATTGATGCCTTTAAATGTTTGATATTTGACATTGGTGTTGTTGAAAAGTACTCAGCCAATGACATCATGCCACGTCAATGATCTTCTCTCTTTGCTAACTTTTATTTTCTTCAATTGGATCTGGACATGTGTCGCAATTTTAGGGCTGGGCGGAAGGAAGTAGGCCATTTTCATTTTAGCTCCACAGAATCAAGAAGGAACTTCCATGTGTCCCTCTTTTCAATCTGAGTGGCTAAATACAGTAGAAAATATGGCCCTATAACTACTAGTCTTGTTGAGATAGATGGCACGCTCCGCAGGTTTCACAGAAATTGCCATGTGGCGCTCCTTCGCTTATCAGGTGTAGTCTCCTTTATATCATAGCAAGAACGCACGCCCTATCGATACTTGGCATATTCAGGCTTCTCTTAGGTCATGATATGTGGCAATATCTAAGAGCCACAAAAGTGGGACACATGGCAGGCCCACGTGCCTTCAAAAGTTTCTTTTGTTTCTTTTTCCTTCAACACCCGCAATCGTGACACTTAGCAGTGTCCACGACACTTAGAAACTTTACTTAAATATTACAGGCTCACCACCATCGTACCCCTGTTCCAAGCCTGCCACGCGTTACTCCGTCACAACCCAAAATTTATTAAAGAATAGAGAGACACATGACAGACTCCTCATAGTGCAACAAGAGACATGCGGCACACTGGCGTGCATTCTAAATGCTTCTCAAAATATTTTCTCCTTAAACACGTGCCATACTGACATGTGGTATCATGTGTAGCTCCCAAACCTTACACAAGACTTAACTCTCTTGTGAAACAAGGTGGGGTCTGCCATATATTTAAAAAGACACACGGCAAGCTGGAGGGCATTTGAGTTACCTCCACAAAAAGGTTTTCCCAGAATCTTTGTTGTGCTAACATGTGGCACTCTCAGGCCCAACTTGAGACTTAAGAGGTGATGGTGCAATGGGCTATGAGCGGTAGTATTAGGAAGAAGGGGCCAGTTATCACATGATTTTAAAGGCTTTAAGTTACAACTTAAATAACTGGGAACCCACGATAGGAGGTCAATGCATTTTTAGAAGATAAATGCAAGAGGCCGAGGGACAATAAACCTTAAGGGTTAAGGGGTTAAGGAAAGAAGACTTGTAGACTCATTTTAAAACCCTAACCCTAGGTGGGTACCACCAGTGGCTCTTGCTTGGGGACGCATGCCTCTTGCAGGCATGGCGAGAACCAGTTAGCTCTAGGATGCAGACCGGGTGGCTACTCCATTGGGCTGCAGAGCCAACACTCCATTTTACGCTAAAAAGCATATCTTCAATTTTATTTGGTAGCCCCGGGCCCCCAAAAATGAAAAACCAGAAGCCTACACTATTGAATATCCTATTTTTATTTGATTGCATCAGGCCACAATTGAAAATACTATCATGATCTACCCACAAGCTAATAATGTCACTGCCACGTTCTATCATATCACTAAGCCTACCCCTGTCAATCTGAATACTATATGCTAACTAAAATTCACAATCATTCAGATATTTCACCATATCCAACTCATTGTCATGTCCCACTAAATGCCCATCCATCTGAATTGAAAATTGGAATATTCATAACCCCTTTGATAGATGGGGTCATTAATCTTGAATTCACATTTAGCTTGCATATCAAATGTAAAGGCTTCAAAGAGGATTTGTTTAGTGGTCTCATCAAGAAATATTTTCCCTAATTCATTGAGGCTAAAATGTAGCTACAAATTTGCACTATACTGACATTCATACTCACTTGAGGCTTCCAAATCAGTCACACTATTACATGGTCCAGTGGCTTGGAAACAGGCTGATTAAAATCCACGGCATCCTTGTCATCATTCAGATCAGAATTATCACAAGAAACTTTACTTTTATCAACATCCCATGCATCAATAAACATTTCCATCTCATGTTCACATATGATGTCAAACTCATCATTCAGACCATTATACAATTCCATGTGAAATGTTTCAAATAGAGGCTCACAAATTTGAAGACCAAATTTCAAGTCACAAATTTCATATTTCTTTGTAAGATATTCATTACTGTAATTGTCAGTCGATGGTAAAACATTTGGCCTGGGTTCAGCAGATTCACCATAGCATGGTTCTTGTTTACTAACAAGTGAGACTGTATCTTCATCAAACATGTCCACCTCCACAAAGAAACAAGCATATTCCATCTCATCATTGATTTCATGAGCTAGAGGCTTCACACCTAGATCTAAATCAGCACACTTTTCAGTATCATGCATATCAACATCCTCATAGAAGCATTCATACTCTATAGAAAAATAATCAGACATGTTGTTCTCATAATCCTCATCACAAGAGAATTTATCATTACATAAACTATGCTTAGAACTCTCAAAAGGAATGCTTAAAATTTCACTCTTAAAGTCATGATTACTGATTGAAACATAGCATGGGAGAACATCTTGCATCTCCTTTACCTCTTCATCATCCAAGACATTACAGGAAGACATTTCATATAGATCTATTATGCACCATGCCATGCACCTTTGTCTTCATTGCCGATATATTGGCCTGCATATGTGTTGATCGTGTGCTAATCACATTGACCATCCTCATTTACACAACCTAAATCTTCATTGTCTAATATACTATTTCCATTTATGTGCATAATATTCTAATTTTTCCTTATGGGACAGAAACTATCTACATTCTAAGATGCCACATCTCTTGTGTAATCACATTGTGCTGATGCACAAATTGGGACAACAAGGGTGCAAGTTCTCTGGCATCCATTATTAATAGTTAAATTACACCTTTCATCAATATTGGGGGCTTCAGGGCAGCAAACATTTGCAGAGAAATAGCCCTTGTGTATTACATACCTCCAATTATTTTCAATGTCTAGTGCAAACTGATGTGCCTAATGAAGTGTAGCAGGCTCTTTATCTCTCAATCTGTAGCTCATCTTCTCATCAAATGCACCCAAATAAATGAGCAAAGCCAAAGCATCATTAGGCCTGATATTTTCTGGAATTCTTTTCAATGCCTTCATGAACCTGAGGTTAAAGGTTGGAAATAACTCCTCTTCAATGTGAATATGCATTAAATCACTAATAAGTGAAACCTCAGAAATTCTTTCACCAAATTGCTCTATGAATGTTGATTGAAAAATCTTGCCAAGAGCTGATGGAGCATGCCAGAAGGTAAGAGAACCAGTCCCTTGCATCTTCATTTAGAGACTGAACAAATAGCCTCGTGACCACATCTTCATGGTCAACTTCAAAGTCATCCATTAAATCGCTGAACTGTTGCAAGTGTTTTTCTATTGATTCATCCTTCATACCACTGAATTTAGGCAAATATTTTCTGATTTTAGGTGGTATGACATTTGGGTAACCATTAATGCCATTGAAATTTATGGCCCTATACCTTTCAATGTTGAAACTTCTTTTATTACATGGATGGGACTGAATATTATACATTGTTGCATTTGATAACATGCAAGGATGCAGGGGCTAATTATAAATTTTTTATATGCCTTTACAAGATTTTTTGATATTAACTTTGCAGTTATATAGGGCAACTCAAACTTCCTTTTACAACAATGATCTTAGGCTTCTAAAATACAAACTATTGTTTCAGCTTGCCTAAGGTCCTCTAAATGAGTCTTTTTTATAACATTGCATACTTCATTTGAAAATACATACTACAATTTCAGCAAATGCAAAAGTATGCAAGCCTATCGCCACTATTTCCCTTCCTTAGTGCTTAATTTCACTTGATAGGGAACCAAAATTTTCTAGACTTTCAAATATGGTTTCAAACACAAACTTATCCTTCTTGAAAACCAAGAAATACCTAGATATGTTGCAGTTGTTGATTCTTCCTTTTGGCTGAGAAATGTGCTGATTTGGAACTTTTTTTGTGTTCTTTCTCAAGTTCTCTACATGATGAGTCACCACCTCCTTGTAGAGGAATGAACTTTAAGAAGCTGAAAACTCACTTCTTTCTTTCTAGGTTTCCTCCAACAACAGAGTCACACATAAATCTTTTAAAACTACTGCAACAAAGCACTTCCAGGTGTGATAACTTCTTAAAATCTAAACTAAATGCTCAGATCCATCAAATTCTAGACTCTTCTCTCATGGATATGACATTGTTCCCCAGCCGAGTCACCATTTGTTTTGTGACTCGAATGGGCAAAACTTCACCATAGGTTCTGAAATAACACTTTCATATCAACTCCCCAATAGAGTCTTCATTTTTGTTGGGTTCCAAATCAGCAAAGGGTTTGCCACTTCCAATGCTCAAGCAGATTCAGCCAACAAAGATGGGAGGTTGTATGAACTGCCTCCCCTTCACTTTAGGTTCTACCACACCAAGGGGGGGTATCCCTATAACTAAAGATTTAACTGACTCTCTTATAACAAAAGATTTAACTTTTCCATGTCAGGCAAAATACTGTCACTTATGGACCAAGGTTTGTTGGATAGATCCTAGGGTGGAAATGTTCTTGGACATATCACACTGGTTGAGGATGAGAGCATGCAAGATCCTAACATATTCCTAAAACCTAAAAGATTGTGATTTTGAAATGATTTTGTTTTATATGTTTGGATGCAAGACAGGGGTTTTGAATCATAACTTCAACACAAAAATAGGCCGGTGCCTATCTCAGGGCAAGGAGTCAACTGGATGTATATATGTGAATGATCTGCATAAACTCAACATTCAAGTTTCAAGGGGTTAGATTGGTATTTGCCTTACAAACACCACCCAAGATAGAGTATTCAATTAACTCTACTTACAAATATCCCTGCTTCCATACATTCTTCCTCACACTTAACCCAAAATAGTTTAATCTATTCCTTGAATAGAGGTCAAAGATTAAGCATGTAATACAGAAAATCTATATCCTAAAATCTCAACAACCCTTAGTTATCAGACTCAAAAGAAGAGATGCATACAATACTGGAGACAATTAACATAATACATGCATAAAGCATTACTCATATAACATCAACATGAAACTGAAAACATATATGCAAACATACATTCAGCATACAACTCATAAACTCATAGCAAAAGATAGAACAGCCTAGCTAAAGTGTCTTTCATTACTTCTCCAAAATTTTCCCAAATCTTCAACAACCTCTATAGAGTGGCCCTGAATTCCTTTTATAAGCAAGAAGCAACAATCTTTAGGCCACCTACATTCTGACACACATTACATGAAACAATCAGATCCTTACAGATTTTTGAATAAACAATTGGATCCTCATTAAATTCAGTAGCTAAAGTGGTCAGATTTTCTGATGAAATCCCACCGGCGAAGCAACCTCAACCTCATTTGAATAAGAAGATTTGATGTTTGATCATGGTCATGTTGCAGATCCATTAATTGCAAAATGGGAAAGGGCGGGAATAGCGCTGACAGGTAGCTGCCTCAAGTTTGAAACTTAGTCGTTGATTCGAGCTCCCCCTCCGCTAGATCGACGCCTTAAAATGTTTGATATTTGACATCGGTGTCATTGAAAAGTCTGAGCATCCAATGACATTGCACCACGCCAACGGTCTTCTCTCTTTGCTAACTTTTCTTTTCTTCCATCAGATCTGGACACGTGTCGCAATTTTGGGGCCCGGCGGGAGGAAGTAGGCCATTTTCATCTTATCTCCACGGAATCAAGCAGGAGCTTCCATGTGTCCCTCTTTGCAATCTGAGTGGCTAAATACAACAGAAAATATGGCCCTATAACTATCGGTTCTGTTGGGACAGATGCCACACTCTGTAGGTTTCACATAAATTGCCACGTGGCACTCCTTCGCTTATTGGGCATAGTTTCCATTATATCAGAGCTAGAACTTGAGCCCTATCGACACTTGGCATCTTCGGGCTTCTCTTAGCTCATGATACATGGCAATATCTGAGAGCCACAAAATTGGGACACATGGCAGGCCTGCGCGTGTTCAAAAGCTTCTTTTATTTCTTTTTCCTTCAACACCCACGGTCGTGACACTTGGCAACATCCGTGGCACTTAGAAACTTTAGTTAAATATTCTAGGCCCACCATCATCGTACCCCTGCGCTAAGCTTGCCATGCATCACTCCATCGCAACCCAAAACTTATTAAAGAATAGAGAGACATGCGGCAGGCTCTGTATAGTGCAACAAGAGACATGCGGCACACTGGCTCGCATTCTAAATGCTTCTCAAAATAGTTTATCCTTAAACACGCGCCATACTGACACGTGGTATCCTCCACAGCTCCCAAACCTTACACAAGACTTAACTCTCTTGTGAAACAAGGCGGGCCCCGCCATATATTTAAAAAGACACGCGGCAAGCTGCCGGGCATTTGAGTTACCTCCACAAAAAAGTTTCCCCAAAATCTCCACCATGCTGACTCGTGGCACTCTCAGGCCTAACTTGAGACTTAAGAGGTGACGGTGCAACGAGCTATGAGCGGTAGTATTAGGAAGAAGGGGTTGGTTACCACATGATTTTAAAGTCTTTAAGTTACAACTTAAATAACCAGGAACCTGCTACATGAGGTCAATGCATTTTCAGAAGATAAAGTGCAAGAGGCCGAGGGATAATAAACCTTAAGGGTTAAGGGGTTAAGGAAAGAAGACTTGTAGACTCATTTTAAAACCCTAACCCTAGGTGGGTACCACCAGGGA
This sequence comes from Cunninghamia lanceolata, assembly GCA_027924645.1. Taxonomy (NCBI): domain Eukaryota; kingdom Viridiplantae; phylum Streptophyta; class Pinopsida; order Cupressales; family Cupressaceae; genus Cunninghamia; species Cunninghamia lanceolata. The sequence goes on along the minus strand of BSBN01001859.1, from coordinate 4,306,098 downwards.
GCTCATTCAGACTTCTCCACAATATCACAGTATGCTTCAGGAGGTCATGCAAAAAATCCTTGTTGCATCCTCTACTAAACCGAATGATGTAGATGCTTTGCTCAATTGTATTTACACAAATACTACCAATGTTGTCTTTCAACAATATGAACTACCTTCATTGGAGGTATAATAGAAGAATGATCCTCTGCTCATTATTGTTGGAATTAACAATTTTGAGGTGAAATGTACTCTTATTGACAATGGTTTTGGTCTTAACGTTTGTAGGATAGACTTATTGAATTGTATTAATATTGATATATCTTTGGTATCTCCTACTACTTTTAACATCTGTGGTTTTGACAATGTTGGTAGACAAACAATGGGAACAATTACACTTCCGATTGAATTAGGCCTTGTCACTTTGCCTACCCTTGTTCATGTTATGCCTAGTGCATTATCCTATAATCTCCTTCTTGGTAGACCATTGATTCACACCATAGGTGTGGTTCTGTCTACCTTCCATGGGTCAATTAAATTTGTTTATGAAAATAAGACTTATACAATAAAAGTTTATCTGAATCCTATGCAGTATTATCAACAAGCAGATTATGTGACTCGACATGCTACGTCTACTCTCCATAATCGCATTCCTTCTTCTTCTATCAAAGATGATTCCCGATACTCAATTCCAACTCAAGAAGTTGGCAATGGTGTTGATTCATCCTTAAATGCATGGTTTCTGATGATTGGAGCTGCTTAAACTTCACCCCCATGGGCCTAGTGAATATAAGGTTAACCCTTCTCACTTAGATATTTCTACATTCAATAAGTATCTGAATTTTGGTATTAGAATTTGTTATGTAGAAAAAGGGGGGATAAGGTTGATTTGGTGATATGGTTAAATTCTCCTTTCACTACACACATTCAAGGACATTTAACCGAGATGACTCACAACTTCTACAAGAGGATTCACCTATAGGTTGGTTGTCACTTGTAATGATAAAGAAATTTAGAAAATATGTTAACTTAAGATCAATTATGCTCAGAACCCTAATTATGCAATATCATAAACAAACAGACAAATTCTGACAAATGCTCACACACAAAGATGCTAAATGAAGATTAGATACATACTAGATTTTGAAGTTCGGAATCCTAAAATTTCAGGGGCAAAGGGACTCGTACCCAAGCCCGAGGCAGTATTTTCTGCGGGGGTTTCCTAACTTCTTCAAACACTGATTATCCTTGTTCCAGAGATTTCAGGCTCTGCAAACTCGGAGGGCAAAGGGACTCGTGTCCAAGCCCTGATAGTGCTATTTTCTGCTTCTTTACATCAGATCAGGAATCCTTATCCTTTGCCACACTCCTCTGCAACTCCACTCTTCGAGATCTGATACCTATTACCTGCAATCACAAGGACAGGGGTTGGGGTTGGGGTTGTGGTGTTTAGAAGCTTGCCTCAGTCAAGCCCCAGAATGGCATTCAAGCCTTCCAACATCATTGTTAGATAGAGAGTGTGTATCCTTGCAGGATAGAGGCAAAAATAAATTGATAAATGATTGATTGAAGCATAAATAAATATCACCTCGAAGATGTAGTTCTCACGTAGATGAAAATCCTTCACAACATGAGAAGATGAAACCAAATCTACAATCACAAACACAACAACAATATTCTACTCTACAACACAATGAATGCCTTGAATTCTCTAAAATCATAAGTTTGCCAAAATCTCATAATCATCTTCTAGTTAGCTTCTAGTTTACAAATGAAACCCTAAATATGCTTATATATGCATTCTCTCTACAAATTTCATAGTTTAAACTTAAGATGTTGGCAAGGGACACCTTTAACGGTCACTTTACAGACATTTAAATTTGGGAACCCACCAAAATAGGGTAGGACAAGGGCGTGAACGCCCAAGACCTGGGACCTATTTTGGGTTAGGGTTAAGCTCAAGAATGTCCCTCAAGCCCCATTTGTCATGGATTTTAGGCCATTTTGTCTCAGGAGTCAAATTTAACATGCATGATCAAAAACAAGGGACTCGAGAGCTAAACTTAGGAGGTAAAAGTCCTAGAGGGACATTTTACGACATAACAGAATCAATCCTCCTCCTCATGTGAATATTTATACTGCTTCTTCTCCAACATGTGCATACACTTATCATATTGATAGGGCTAGTGATGTTGATTCTCCTGCTCTTTCTAATTTGGAGACACGTTATGGACTTGGATACAAAATTCTTTTTAAGAACAAATACAATGGAAATGGTCTAGGGCGTATGGAACAAGAAGTTAAAGTCCTTGTGGAACTTATGCACTTACCTTATATAGTTGGTTTAGGTTACTAGCCTTCTCCTCTGTCTACCTCCCCTCCTTCATTGTCTGAGGTGTTTATGGATTCTTCTTTCAAAAAGCAAACCTTTCTCCACAACATAAAGGGTTGCTTCCTACTCCATCTATTCTTTCTAAACAAGAGTGCATCTTGTTGACGCTTCTCAAATCTTGCTTGATCACTCTTCCTTCTACATGAAAAAAGTTCTTGCAACATATTCAATCAACACTTTTGTTGGATTCCGAGGCTGATTCGGCCAATAGATTATAGGAGGTCGCGTGAGCTGCCTCCCCTTCACTTCTGGTTTTGCCGCACCAAGGGGGGTATCCCTATTAGCTGAAGATTTGACATTTGACTCGCCCAATGATAGAATGATTTACCTTTACAATACATATAGAATACTCTCACTTATGGACCAAGGTTTTCATGATAGCTCACTAGGCTAGCAATATTCTTGGACATATCTAATTGGTTAAGGTATGAGAGTATGCAAGGATCCTATTTTCTACTCCAACTAACAGGTTGGAATATGAAGGATGTGTTGTTAAATTTTGGATGCAAGACAGGGGGTTTTGGATCATAAGTACTCAACAATGAGCAGACCAGTGCCTATCTCAGGGCAAGGAGTCAACTAAACGTATACATGTGAATGGTTTGCAACTGCATTCAAGTTTCAAGGGGATTATGACTAGTATTTGCCTTACAAATACTACCCAAGGATGAGTTTTTTAATTGCCTATACTTACAAATATACTGGCTGACATACATTCTTCTCCATGATTGACCTAAAACAATTTAATCCACTCCTTGAATGGAAGTCAGAAACCAAACATGCAATACAGCAAAATTATATCCTAGAATCTGAGAAGCCCTTAGCAACCAGATTCAAAAGAAGAAAAGCATGCAACAAATGGAGACAGGCAACTAGAACACATGCTATAAAGCATTTCTCATATAAAATCAACATGAAACTAAAAAATATGTGCAACATACACTCAAAATGCAACTCATAAACTCACAACAGAGATAGAACAACCAAGAACAGCTCTATTTTTCCATTAAATTCCCCAAAAAATGCCCAAGTCTTCAACAACTAGAAATGAGTGACAGAGTTTGTATTTTATAGAAAAATTGTGTACGCTCAACAATTAATTACAATGGCCTCATCAAAATTTCAAAATTTGAAATTCGGCCAAATATAGAGCACCATGAGGAATGGCGCCCAATCATTGAATGCAGCCGAGAGACAAAGAGGATGGAGCAGGTGGAAATCAGGATCTGTGCAGCTTGCCTAAAGATCCTCTGTGAATTTGGTAGTTGATTTGTCCCTTCGACCCAACATCCCTCTGCAGATCACCATAAATGGCCCAGCTACCCGCGGCCTGCAGCAAACTGCATGTATACAACATTTTCCCGCCTAAAAGCACCATCGCAGACATACAAACCAACCTGCGCCTGAAAGATATGAAGGGTAGTGGTCGATTCCTCTCCTACTAAGATCCACGGCCTCAAAATCGTGTTGACAAGTCAACAACCAATGAAAATGTGCCATGCAGGCACCCTGTGCTTCTATTGCTATGCAACTGCATCCCATCGACAGTTGGGAAGACCAAAGAAGCATCGGCCGATATATGTGGTCTTGGCGACAAGCCTCTCGCATGTGCATTGCCTTTTGCCTTTTTCACCTAATGTATATGCAAAAGCATATGCATATACATACAACTGCCTTCATACAAAGCACGGACCCCAAATTTTATGAAACGAATTGAAAATATTTTGAAATCTGACTTGTATTTCATTCCTTTTGTATATCGGCATATACAAACGCCATATACATGCAAGCCGTGGACACCAGTGTTGAATTCACCAAATTTGACCCTTGAATCGGGTCCGGCTTGTATATCACTCCCTTGTATGTTCGCCTTGTATATCGGCAATGCATCTTTTCCTTTACATGTTCCCATTATATCTACCCGTTATATGTCTAAACATACAACACAAATATACATGCAAACCCTCACATACAAGCAGGGAATATTCTGAGAATCTGTGATATACATACAACTAATTTTGCACCTTTTAGAGTCGATTGAACATACAAACCATCTTGTATGCCAGAATGTACATTTAAGCCTGCATGTATATACAAGTGGCCTTGTATATACAAAGACACATACATACAACTATTTTTTGCATTTTTTAACTGCGAAGGCCAAAAGACTTAGAATTTTTAAGAAGGTGCCTGCAAATTTTAAATGCTTGAAAACTGAATGTTTAAGCAGGCACCAACAACTTCCTTGATGTGCATATCATCAAGTGCTTGGCCATTCCACCAATGAATATCATGCCTTGAAGGACAAAATACAACACCTTCTACACAAGTGCTCTCACTCCTACTATTGAAGCACCTATCTCTTCTCTACATGACAAGTGATATTGAGCATCGCCTCTATCTGGTTCATTGTTATTTATCTACTTTCTCATGAGGTTTTCACAGCTCCCTTCTTCTATTGTGTTGCTATCCACTGTGTGGCACATGTAGCTTTCTTTGTTTGTTTATTGTCATTCATGGTGGCACAATCTCACGTGCAACCATACTCTATTTTTGGTAACAACATAATATTCTTTTTCATGCTTGTCCTTACCCATATTCTGGAGGGCAATGACAACTTGTTCTACAAGCGTGCATCCTTTCTAAGGATCTCCCCTCCTCTTTCTTCCCCTTTTCTTTACCTTAAAATATTTGCATATTATACAGGTTAATATTTTAAGGGGGGCACATATTCTCCTCACATGTGCATCCATACATGCTTTATTCACACCCCCTAAGGTGTAGCTTATCAATTCACCCCCCTGTGGTATTTCTTTAGAAGCGTTCACCCCTTGTGGTTTTGGTGTTTGATATGCTCCCTACATCGTTGTTTGATACGCTCCCTGAGGCATTGATGTTTGATACACTCCGTGAGGCGTTGGTTTTTGATACGCTCCCTGAGGCGTTGATATTTCATGAAGACCTAGCATAATGTAGCTTGCTAATCTGTGATCCATGTAGTTTTTGAGATGCCTAACATAATACAACTTGATGGCCTACATGTTTCATATGACCTACCCTTTGTACACTCATGCTCACCCAGCATAAGGAAACTTGCTAGTATGTGAACCATGAGGATATTGTGATTTACATGACCCCTACCGACAAAGCAAGCTAGTGTTTGAGTCATGTACTCTTCTTCATTCATGTCGACTACTTCCCTATCTATTTGTATGCATTCTCTCCTTGAAAAATTCAATCGACTCATTATATTCTTCTACCCTCTTAAAATTTCTTCTATTTGGTAGTTTTTTTTATTGTTGTTGCATTTTGGGGATGATGCATGGTATTGAGAGAACCTTTCACATTGAGGTCTCTTTCACTTTGCTGACTCAAAATTTTTCTTTTTTTCTGTGTTTTTCCCCTTTATGTATGTGTTGTTTGTGTTTATATAGATGTTTGTGATGCTCTGATATAGTGGTTTTGTAGGTGTTGGTATACAGATTTGTCACCTAACTCTATATTCTCTCGCCCAGGAAGTGACAAATGTATCAATAGTTGAACCAATTATAATGATATTTTATAATTGATTCTCTGCTTCTTTTACAAGGCATAGCTACCTTCGAATGATATACAACAAATTTAAATTTATGTTGCTTTTAACCCAAAAGCAAGAGAAAGGTAATTCTTTTAACCATAAAGCTTAGAAAGGCAATCATACATTCCACGATAACTGAATTCTACAAGAAGTTCAAAGACTTCAAAATAACCTCAATAAAACAGTAAAGAATTTTTCAGGTATAATATATCCATCACCACAAAACATTCACCAAAAGATAAACATCTCATAGCAATGAAACGAAAAAGATATCCAACACTCCAATATACATAGCAGAATAATCACTAGCAATATATTCAGCATAAGAAGAATAATATCCAAACAACCATAACACAAAGTTTATGTCTGCCTGAACTTCACCACATATATCTTCTATATTAAAGTAATTGAACTGAAAAGAGCACCACAAATTTTTTGTCTTAATGAGAAATCAAAGTTGCCCAAAAAGATCTCCACTTCGTGTCCAAGCACCCATATATATAGCTTTGCATGCAATAATTGTTTTTCAAGAGAATAGTTTCTTGGAGACAACTATTTTAAAAAGCTAGTAATAATAAGTCTTTGAGATAAGTTTTTAGAGCCAAATTTTAAGAAATAACATAAAACAAAAAAAAGTGATCAAGCAACTACCTTTTCTCCATCCTTGGGGTCTTCAACGCTTCCACCATCTTGTTCTGCTGCATCGGTTGAGCTTTCTCATGCTTTCATCCTTGTTTTATATTCTCAGTACCTGGTAACAATAGAAGTGATGTTTTTATTGTCAGGTGTAGTAGTGATCTACATTTTGGTTCTCTGTCTACTTTGCATTTTCTCAGCATCAACTATCTTTTGATAATCATCATCACTCTTAGTTTTGAATGAATTGAGATAGACTTGCATGTGACCCAGTTTTTCCAAAGAGTCCTCGATGACAGTTTCAGGATTAGCTATCTCCTCATTGAATACTTCTTTGAACTTCAAAGATATCTCCTTAATGTCCAATAGCCTTTCCCCAAACTCATCTGTAATAACTACTTCCAGAAGATTACAATTCTTTTTAATTCTGATTAAGATCTCAAGGTATTGATTCAATATCTTATTGATTTCTTTGATAAATCCATCATACATTGACAATTTCCATTCCAATGTGTCAAACCAAGATGAATCTATATCCTTTGGATCATTAATTATCCTTTCATTAATTAACAACAGAGAATCCATGGCCACCAATTCTGAGACCTCCTTTGAGAGCACATACATGTTGCCTTGTTCTGTCCTTGCCTAATGAAGCTCATCAACTAACTCTTTTCTCTTTTTAGATACTTGAGCATAAAACTGTACAGATTTTCCAAGGTAAAATAGAGCTTCACAGGAAAGTTTATCCATCCATTCATTGATAGCCTTAGCAAAATTTAGATTTTTCTTTATCTGTTGCATTGTACTAGAATCAATTCCCTCAACATTAGAACTGAAGGCTTCATGAGGGGCAAGGTTTACAATGGATTGTATAAAGTTGCTCAAAGAGAGAACTTGTGATTGTAATTTTAAATTTTCTTCCCTTTCTTCCTTAACTCTTTTAATCAAGGTGCCAACAGAATAATTTGCATGATATACATCTCCTTCAAGAGTAGAGGGTCCCATATCTATATGACTAATACTATAGTTAGCCTCAGTGATTTCATTTTCATTTGCATCTTTCACTAGGTCAACAATCTCCAACATTTGGTGACTAGAGACAGTGTCAAATACCATTCTTGACATTCTATTAGCCTTTTTGGGCTTCGAGGTAGTCTGCAACAGTTTGGCTATTGTGTCAATTTCCACTGCCATTGATGGAACATTTTTTCTTTTCTTTTCAACCGCTTTTTTCAACCACCCAAGAGAGGCTGTCACCATACCACTATCCTTATCACTCATAACAAGAGGCACAAAAACATAAAATTCTTCGTCCATGGGAGAAGAAGGAACTTCAAACAACGAGGGAAAAGAGCCATCATCTGCAATTTGTTAAAACATAGAATCTGAGTCTGCTAGCACTGTCTTCACCTGATCAGATTTCCTTCTTGGGTTAGATGAAAGGAAATTATCTTGTTCACAAACTAATTTTAACTTACAATTTCATCTGGCTTCTCACCATCTTCTCCAGACTATGAACTAGTTTTGGACTGCGTTACTTCTAACCTCCCAAGATTAGCATGAACTCTGAAAACCTATGTAGACCCCTATTCTTTGGCTTTGGATCCTCTTTGTTCAAAAGGAGAGCCTGCATGTCTGCACCAAATCCCTTGTAGCCATTTCTTTGTTCTTTTCAACACCATTGCAAACTGAGATTTTATGTCCACAACCTCCTTCTCTGACCAGTTTATTCGAGGAAGGGGTTTTGAAGCCATAGTTTGGTATTCAACATCAATAATCTATGAATTGTCATCTACACCATCTGGGATTTGGAATAGGAGATCAAAGGCATGAATTTGATTCAATGTGAGCCTCATGCAATTTCTTCTCTAAACTTCTCTATCATCAGCACAATCTTCACATAAATCTTCCAACTGAGGGTGATGTTCATAGGAACCAGCTCCATGGAAATTCTGCTGCACATAATTCTTGCTATCAAAATGTGTTCACATAGATAAAGAATGAAAATTGAATTCACTTAGAGTCTTCTCCTCCCCTTTTGTGACGTCATTGTTTTTACAAGTGTAAGAGGATAGCGTCAAAGGGAAAGCATACCCTCTTTCCCTCATACTTTGATACTTAACATTAACCATAGACACTTGTCTACATATCTCCAAAAAAATGAGGTAGTCACTTGCATAACAAAGCAATTTTATTGGGGCCTTCTCATAACCCCCTATCTGCAAATAGGTGAATCTATCAAATTGTATGTAGAAACTTCCAAATTCCATATTTAAGGCAGCAGCCTCAGGAGAAATCTTGAGCTCTGGGTTCCCTTCCAACCTCCTCATGGTAAACATCAGAAAGGTGTCATTTATGCGACAGAAATCTTTCATACCCACTTCTCTGGTAAGTTGAGGGAAATAACGATACACAGGTGTGTTTGGTGTTAATGACCCTAGAGGTTTCAACCCTGCCCAGACAACCTCTTGACTGATTAGAACGTACACCAAGTATGAACACATATGAAAAGTAATTTGATGGAACTTGGCCAATCGTTCATTCAAATGATAACTAACAATCTCAGCCCAGTCAATGAATTGATTCTCACTACATATTAACAAGATAAACCGTCACATCCAGTATTTGAAAGAATTTGCAGTTGCACTCCCAACCACACGATGCTGTAAAGTAACAATGTCAAAAATTTCATCTTTAAAATGAAACCTCTTCAGTTTAGGAGGCAATTGAGACTTACCTTTCTTCTCAGTTTTTAGCCAACTCCTTGCAATTGAATTCTGGCACCAACTCTCGTTCTTTTGGAAGAATCTTAATCCTTCTGCAACAGACATCTCCAGAAAGTTCTCCTTTTCAGGAATCATCAGTGCGTGAGATATAACTTCAAAATCAATCTTCACCATCATCAAACCATCTTTGGCCTTGATCTCTTGGGTCTTTGGGATGTACCTTTGTGTGCATGCAATCACCAAATCAGTACTTTGCACAGAAGTCGGGAACCCTCCAGCCTGTGCCAAACAATAGGTGATTTATCAGCTTGTAAGCGAGCCTAGAAATCTTCTAAGTCAATATGTCCAAGCTCAGTGTCTATTAAACCAGCCCAATCGCTCTCAATGCCTAAAGTATGGGGGCTCCCTGATACTTGTATCTCATCCCACACAACAGGAGCTTAAGCACAGAGGAAAAATCTATATGCCTTCAGGAAATTAAGGTGGAGAGTGTAAGATGGTGCAACAGAATGACTGAGAAAATGTCACCATTATAGATAAATATGCCAATGCCGTTATTCAGACATGACGTGCATTAATGCTTTATAAATGTGATTAAATTCCCACTTCAAGAGAATGATACCGTGACTTAACACGCCATTCAAAATTTCTGAAAAGACATTCGCTTGACGTGTCGTGCACCTTATTTAATGAGAAGAGAGCGCCTCAAAAAACAAGAAGAGCTTCGATGTCGCAAAGTTGCTAGAAATTCGAACTTGAGAACCTCTAGTCGAAGGTTATGAAGTTTTGAAAACCTCCGACAGACCGACAACAAAGAGGCTAAGATGTGACCGAGACAACTCAACAAAAGAAAGACTAGGTCAGGAGGTCAGGAGGTTATGAAAACTTAGAACCACCCGACTTAGGTTATGAAAACTTAGAGTCGCCCAACTTAGGTTATGAAAACTTAGAGCCACCCAACTTTGACAAGGATATTCCAAAGAGACTTAGGGAAATTTAAATTTTTATGGCTAAACAATAGACTTAGGACCCGAAAGAAATGCTATAATTTTGCACGACACGAAATTTGAATTTAGGGTAATAGCAGGTTTATACTGTCTAGCAGGTTTTTGTTGTTAATGTACGTTTTTGCAGGTTCTCAGTCTGGGGGCTTGATACTTCTACTTGGAGAGCTCTACTTCCTCTACAGTATCATTTTGGTGTTCTAATGTAATTTACTTTCAATTATATCCTCTTTATTTTAGCGTGCATGTTTACATAGTGTCATAAGCCTGCTAAAGTGGTGGGTTGAGAATTGCATATGCTTGCAATTTCATGCTATATTTAGGTCTTGGTTTATTGTTCATTCCCTTAGTTTGATTGTACGCTCATTTTAGCCCTTGCATTAGTCTTTTTTCTTCCCATGGTACTTAGGCTTTATGTTCAATGTTGTCTTTTCATCAATTGTGTTGCCACTTTTGTGTTGGTCATGTGATGTTTTGAGCCCCAACTATCCGGATACTAGTGCTTCGCATGGACGTCTGCATGACATGCTAATGTCCCGCGATAGTTTTGTATTTTGTGGCCATTTCTAAGCGTTTTGCCACTTGTTTATTTTTGCATGTCGGTAATAAAGTCTTGGGAATCTTCCAAATGGTTCGTTGCCTCCTTCCTTTCCCTCCTCTTCTCATTTTTGAATCTTTTTGTTATTACATTCCTCTTAGCTCTCTCTTGTTTTCTTCTTACAACTTCTTGCATGCTACATATTTCTACAACTTGCTACAACACTCTACTTTCAACTCTCTTGCACTCCTTGGCTTCTTCAAGCCCCTTCAAGGTGATATTGTTCTTGTTATTATTTTGTTACAATCATTTATTTATGTTGTGCTCCTAAGCACCTTGGGATTCTAACATCCTACTAGATTTGATTTAGTCATTATTTTTAGATCTAGACACACTTAGATTAAGAACACACATTTTTATCTATCTATCTTGGCTATTGTGGACGTCAAAAGACCAAAGCAAGGTTTTGACTAAGGCAAACCCCCAAACAACCTCAACCATTTTTCTTGTTTTGTGTTGTCTGGGTTAAAGAAGATTCATTTCTCTCCTTTTATCTTCGTCATTACGTTATCTTCATTATCTTTCACTTAAATGTATTATTTATTTGATTCCTTTGTGTATTGTGTTGTTGGGTACTCATTTTGGTCTTGTATGCAAACTAGGTGATATTAGAAACCCAGACCATACCATACAAAATGGATTCTTATTATTTTGTTGTCATACAAATGACAACACGACGCATAGACGTCCTCATAACGTGTTGGCATCCTAGACCAAGACTCCCATCCTTTGGTGACATGTTCTTTTCTTACTCTTCCTTGCTCAGTAACTTGTTTTTGGAATTCGTACTTCTATTTTCAATAAGTTCATGTTTTACATTCCAGCTTGTATGTAATGTAAAAAGTAAGGATATAAATTTTCCATCATTACAATAAATAATTATATGCATGCTAAATAAAAGAAATGTGTACAATTGCATTGCCCAAATGCAAATTGATTTTTAGAATTAAAAAAAATGAAACAAATAGTTATTGCATTGTCATGTATCTTACTTGAGATTTGATTTGTTGCCAAATCAATCTACATAACATATAAATTCACGCTTTTGATATTCTTATCAAACTCGAATAATATGTTAGGTATCATTAAGCATTGCATATTAGTAACATGATTTTGCTTATTGGTTAGCCAAATAGTAATCAATATTAGTTCCTAAGCATCAAGAATTAATATAAGCACACTCACTATGTATCAAGGCCACTTCTTTTCAAGTTGCCTTCCCTTGAACAACAAACACAAATACATTCATTCTAGGTGTTGTTCAACCTTAAAATTACTCTCAAATCCATAATTCTCATCGTAACCCTTCAACTAACCCTGAAATGTCATACTATTTGATCAATAGTTTAATACTAGGCATCATATTAACAAAAGAAATACCATTGGTACCTTAGTATTGTCATCTTTTTTCAAGTATTACCTAATTAATAAGCCACTTAACAATAATTATTAATTACCAGTAAGGTTTCACCTTTTTCTTTTTCTTTTTTGATTCTGTCCACTTGCACGTGAGGGAAGGAATAGGAGGAACACGTGAGGGGAATAATAAAAGGTAAAATTAAATTAAGCACTAAGAACTGAAAATTGTCAAGAAATGAGACTATCATTCAATGTGAAGTTGTATGTTTGGTAATAACACTTCAAGCGCCATAAGTATGCAAATATAATAAAGTTAAACACACATTATTGTAGTCTTTTAATGGAATATTATTTAGTTAATTTCACATTGTTGAAAGAAGTTATACATGATACATAATGAACTCACATCCATATATATAATTTCATATTGTTGGAAGAGGTTGTACATAATATATAGTGCTCATATCCATCTTTCTATCTATACCCATAAACAATTTAAAACATTTAGCTCAACCATAATTTTATAATCCACGATCAAATCTATTTTCAATTTATATCATTTCTCTCAATGACTTAGTAAATTTTTAACTTTGGATGTCAATATTTATAAGTCCTTTTAATAATTCATTTACTAAATTCTCTATATTAGTAATCAGCATTCATCATTTGTCACTTCACTCCTTATTGCCATTTGAGGATTTCAACAAGTCGCATACTTTACAAATGTACCACTTGTGCCACAACCCGTCGGTCTTCCTTTCAATACTTTCCTCGTGTTCTCTATATTTATTTCAATATATAGTCACATCATCTTTATACAATTTTAAAATATATATTATATGAAAAAAATGCATTTCACTAATCATTTTCATGTTGCTTGTTTCTAGAGATAATTAGTTTATTGGAGTTTATAACATGTTGATCTTAACCTTTCTTCATCTGTTTATTAGAGCCCTTTTATGGAGGTTATTTCAAGAATTAAGAAATTAAAACCATTTTATTTTTATAGAAATCAATTGATTTTGCACATCAATTCCATATTAGGGTTAGATCCAAACAAAGAAGCAATTTACCTCATTCAAGAAAACTCCTATATTTAATAACTTAATCTACTATACTATACCGCATGACATTTCCAGTTGCCCAGAATACCACCAGATCTGCTGCAACACAAGCTTCTTATGCCAAGTTATGCTAAGTAGTGCAATCAAAAACAAAATTATTTTACATTGCCTCATCAGAATCTCTTCCACTAACTCCATTCGTTATTCCATCGTCAATGACTTTATCAAGTGTTACTACACCTTCCTGGTCGCCATCGTCACTTTCATCTGCACTCATGTCCTCCACTTCATCCACTAGCTCTTCCTCATCTTCTTCTTCACTTTCATCCACATACACGAAAGCTGGCTCAACTTCAGGAGTTTCATCTCCTCTATCCGGGGATATCTGAGAAGTTCAGTTCCAAATCAGTACTACTATAATTGTTACCCTCAAATGAGACAATATGCGAGTAGCATGTTTGTACCAACCTGTTCGTTGATTAAATCTAAACGACCAGATAGCTGAAGCAGTGGCCGAAATACAGAGACCCGTGATTCTATCATCTGCAATTACTCAAAATATTGACACAAGTAAGCATGCAAAATAAAATAAAATACAAAAGCTGGCACAAATAACTAACCAATAGAAATAAATAAATGAACTAATGAGATGCAGGAAAATATTACATTGTTTTTTTTTTTTAATATGGCGAAATGTATCAAACTTGACAGCATGTAAACTAACACAAAATACAAAAGCTGGCACATATCACTAACCAATAGAAAAAAAAATAAAGAAACTAAAGAGATGCAGGAATATATATCATACATTGTTTTTTTAAATAAGGCAAAATATATTAATCTAAAATAGAGTTTAAAAATTTCTCCATCATAGGCCAACTTGGCAAATGGGAGAGATATAACAGCAAAGCCAAGATCTGGGAATAACAAAAGTGAAAACAGCAAGACTGACAATTTTCAACAAAACAAGCAACCCTAAGACTAAACTATAATATTTTAGCAAAACCAACAAAATAAGGAACCAAAATATGGAGACTAGTTTTCAGAGTGTCAGAAGGGTATCCAAAATCACTATAAGACCTAGTAGCCAGTTCATTTCCACGAACAACAAATCCAGTCACAGGTTGTGGATGGTGACTAGGACGAGAGCTCTCCGCGGGTTAACCAAGACTAGGCAGAATTGGCACTTATTGGGGCCGGGATTATACACATGTTCTTGTTGAGTTCAGCATTGCTTCTCTCTGCAGGATCTCTGTAGAACACATCTTCTATGATAGATATTCATTTCGGCTAGAACAGATTGCAGGCAACCAAAAGCTCATAGCTAGTAGCAGAGTGAAGGATGCAATTTTACAGAATAAAAGCATTCAGGCCATTTTCCTTCACTTCTTGGACAACCCAACAATGGAAAACTCCATGTTTGAGAGAACATTGACTGTGGCAGCAGCACTAATGACCTGGTCAGAATTGTTTTGGGCTTAGATACAAAAATTACAATTTAACGGTAACCACTATAAATTGCAGGACCAGCAGAAAAACCAACCTTTTCAACCAAAAAATTGTGATATTTTCATTAACTTGGTCAACGATTTTGACCCTAAAATCTACAATTAAATCACAATAAGAACAGCAGTTGCAATTAGAGCATGATTTTTAGTGGTTTTTTTGGACTGTATATTGCAAAAAAAAAAAATTTAAAAGAATTGAAAGCCCTAACGCTGCCCTGGTTTTTCTGCTGTGATTTTTTGAAAACCCTAATCCTAACCCCATTTTTTCCCAATTAAATTGCAATTAATTAAAAAATCTTTTAACTTTAGAGTTACCAATTTATTTCCAAAAAAGATTTTTGTTACCATGGATTTGGTGTCAGAGAAGTTCCTTGGGAACATGTGGAGAATACATTTTATGATGAAAGTTGGGTGGGAAGAAAAGAACCTACTGAACCAGGGAACATACCAAGACCATAAGACTAGTGGTTAGCAAAACGAGGGTTAACTAAGAATTAATGAGCAGTGAAAGAGGCGGTTGAGTCTAAGGTCGGGTTAAAAATTCCTGCAAATCTAGCACATAGTTCTTCGAGGGCATTAACCCTTGTGCGCTGGGATCTAGGACAAGGGTAAAGAGCATTGTGTTGAGACTCGCCAAAGAATTGCCGTACTCACAAGTCCGAGTTGGAGGCAACTTCAGTGAGTACACTGAGTAGACTCACAGACTTGCCTAGTCCACGGTTGGGACTTGCAAGTCTGCATGTGGACTCAGCGAGTCTACAGAGCCGACACTTAATTTTAAAAAATGGTATTTTGAAAGAAAAAAAAGGACCCTTGAGAATACACATCATTATCAACCCAACAAAGGCACTAACACTTTAAACACTAGCCCACTTTGAGCTTATCTTTACTTGCCCATTTGCTTTCAAACTATTTTTACTTTACATTTTTTTCCATTTTTATTTGAAAGAGCTAAAAGTTCTAGTTAAAGGAACTGACAGGCTTGGGTTAATGGTGGATTTGTCCAAAAGAGGAGCTGATGGAAGGCCTTGGATTTGAGTTATACCTTTCCAACTTCCAACTTCAAGAATTAAATCAAGCCTTCAAGGTAAGTTGAAAATCTTCATTTTTTGTCTTATAGACTTATTCTTATCCTTCCTTATGTTTATAATTTTATTTTCAGTTTTATACATTTTATATTCAAAATCTCTAAAAAGTCAAAATTATAAACATAAGAATGAATTAAATTTATAATTTTCTCATTCATTCTTCTCTCTGCTTTATAATTTATTTTTAGTTTTCCGGTACGGCATAAATTATTTTGGGGGTTGGGTACTTTTGGGTACATCCGTACCAAAAAAAAAAGAAAAAAACATAAATATATACAAATAAAGGGAAAAAAACATAAACATATACCTATTTGCAGCCTAAAAACAAGAATTAAATTTAGAATATGACATATCATGCATATGCTAAACAAAACTACCATAAATGTTACACATTTGAAATACAATATACAAATTCCAAATTTCATATCAATGACAATTTGTCAAAACTTGAATGTCATGATAGATATTCATTGTTTATTGGTTCAATATTAAAATAATACAAATAGATATTCATTATTTATTGGTTCAATATTAAACTGTTTGAAATAATTTAATATTATATTTTTAATGATTAAGTTATTATTCTATTAAAATTAAAAAATTTAAATACAATTTATAACATAAATTTAATTAACTTATATTTAATATATTATATAAATAATAAATACAGTTTATAATATAAATTCAATTTAATTAAATTTGATTACAATCTATAATATAAAATTTATATTATAAATTATAATTATAATTATTATAATAATTATATATTATTATTATATTATACTATATAACCATAGACTGAAAAACAATAGAATTATAAAAATATAATTAATTATTAAATACAGAATAAAATTATACTATAGTAAAAAAGTTAAGAGTAAAGTTATAATCATATAACAAATATATTATTATTATTATTATTTTTTAATAAACTGTAAACTAAAACCTTACTTCATTTAAGAAAAAAACAGTGATAGATCGTTTTAATTTTAAAATGAATATATAGTATAAAGAATATATTGAAGGTAATTTTCCTCTATGAGAGTAAATATATTCATAAACGAAAAGATTTAAAACAAAATATATAAAAAACTAAAAATATTCCTATACAAATATATAGTATAACAAATATAAAAACTAAATAAAAATCGTGTTGGTTTGTGGGCGATGGTCATCCTCCCGTTGTGGCAAAGTCGTCCTCCCTCCTGCGCGGCAGCAAACTCAAACTCCTAGTCGTGGCAAACATAGACTCCTGACGTGGGGTTTTGAACTTTTGTTGTTTTTTTCCCTTCTAGCGGAGCAAACTCAAACGAAAATATGAAAATACGCCATGTCAGCGTCGGATTCGTTCTAAAAGTGCACAAAACATCTCTACTGCGAAAAATCCAAACCCTAGACGACTCCAAAGGGCTTCCAGGGCGTACCCGTACCCGGAATCGCCAGGGTAAGCTGCCAATTCGACTACTTAGAAAAACATAAAAGTAAAACCCTAGGGTTCTATCTTTATTTTTACCTTTTTTTTTTTTTTTTTTAAAATTTTTTTTTAAGGTTTTTCCTGCATTTTTGTTAACATTTTGCTTCCATTTTTTAATTAACCCTTACTTTTCTCTCTCTCCCTAATGGAAGGTTTGCAATTTTAATAAGTCAGAACCACAAAGGAAAGACCCTACTTGGAAGCATGGTAGGACAGGCAAAAAGAAAGGGCAACTTATTTTGCAAATATTATCATGTGGAGTTTGTCGGAGGATGCTTCAATCACCTCAAATACCACCTTGCTTGCATACCTGGAGATGATGTTTCATTGAGCCCAAGGTTGTCTAGGAGGTGACTCTATAATTGACAATAAGAGCTTTTGAAATCAACTATGATAGATTTTTTGCATCAATGTTTCAGATCAACACTTAGTGATCCATCATCAAGTTGAGTAAAAATGATCTGTCATGTCCCTTTTCTTGCCAATAATCTTGCTATTATTATTATTTAAAATAGTGTTTTTTTAATACTAATATTATATAAGATAAATATATATAATAATAATAAAATATAAAATAAATTAAAGTAAAATTCAAAAAGTTAATGTTGGCACCAAATTTGGGTCCATGATGATGAGACCAATCCATGAAGGGATATAATTACAAGTTTCATTCTTCATTTTGAGCATCTGATTTTTACATATCCTTTTTGCAATTACTCATCCAAAATCAAATGCTTTCTTGCAAGGACAAAACCCCTTGGCAGCAAGCGTCAAAGGTTAGGACGAAAACCCTAAATCTCTCTCCTTGGCAATTCTAATCAGGAATTGCAGCATGCTGATAGGTGAAATTCTATATGTAGGTCACCATTGGAGCAAAGTTCTAGGTCCAAAGTGTGCACCATAACTATATTTGTAGAGCAAATCTGATCGCACCTCTTAGATTGAATTGAAAGTGGAACCAGTTGCAGGGCGCACTACTCACTTTACCATCATCATCCTGGACGCGGCTTCCAACTGGGTACCTGTTGATGATGTTTTCTTGACAACAACAACATTAGAATAAAACACCAAGTGCTCTATCCTCTCTTGAACAAAGCGTCTTGAACGCTAAACTAAGTGATCAAACAAGAACGCTCCAAGGTTCCTTGTACGTGATTTGCAACGGATAGCCTCGATGGTGTGATGTGATTTGCTGGTAATCACAAAGGGACTTACGCTGAATATGCTCCTTACTTCATTCAACTATGTACTCTTTCCTTGTGAAATGGAACTTCTTCTATCAACTATGAAAAGAAAAGGCAAAAGGCAAGAGTTTAAGAAGGCTAATCTAAAGACAATGACATGATGAACGATGCTATGATAGACAAATTCCCTTAGAAAACCAAATTTCACTTCGCCATGACGAGCAACAACTACATGAAATAGGTGCGATCTCCAAAGGATAAACCAAGGATTTTCATATTGTTGACACACTCCAAAGTACCCACAGCTGGCGCAACTCGAAGGAGCATCAACAATCGAACTGTTTGCAAGATGTGGTTCAGGCTAACTTTACATGATGACTTACCATCGACAAGCCATCAAAAGTATGAACCAACGGGAATTCATCAAATATCATTGCATATATCCATTACATCAATGAACTGTATCTACTTTATCATCTAAACTACTTGGAAACACATCTCCGTCATATTCAAGAACTTGAAACCTTGCTAACATTTCAAAGCCACAAGATCACCATGCAAAACAACAACAATGAGCTTGTATTACGTTTGAAGTATGTCATTACAACAATCTCATGTCTCTCTTCATGACTTTGAAGAGCTCCCTCTCTACTCTACTCCTACTTGATCTCTACTTCTAATCTCTAATCTCCTATCTATTCGCCTTTTACAAATGAGAGAAGTGAGCCTTATATAGAACTCAAGAATTACAATGAACGGCTCAGATTGATTTAGCAATCAACGGCCAAGATTGAGACAACAAGGCAGTTTGTTACAAAATTTGCTATTTTTAGAACATGAAAGAGGCAATGAAGGCACGTTTTCCAATGTGAAAAAAAAAGTGAAAAATCAGAAAAATAAAAAATAGACATGGATTTCTCAAGATCTTCAAGGCAATTCAATGTGGATCATCCTCAAGTCAATATTTTACAGCTTTGGTGGAATTTGAATGCACAACTTCATCCCAAGTGCTTGGACGACTTTGCATCAAGGAAAGGATGTAGAATTCACGACACCAATGGACACAAGGAGCTGTATTGTCTAACATTTTTGTCAAGAATCGAATTAGCATTACAAGGGAAATTTTCTTTTTCACAGGTACATGAGCCAATTGTTTCTACAAAGGTGCTTCCTGACACCTTATTTGATGAAAGAGAGTTCTTCATAAGCTTCAAGGAAATGATCAGGAAGAGACTAAGTATTGAGAAGGACTTGCCTACCAAAGACATGTTGATTCCGGGTGGTTGGTGCAGGATTCATAACACCTCTCATTCGGAACTTGCATGTTCGTCTTGTCAAGAAGTTATTCATCAAGTGAAGGAAGAATTAAGGTTGGAAGAAGAATCCGAGGTACAATTGAGATTAGACGACTTGTGGAGTAAATGTCTTCAAGAGATCAATTCACCATCCAAAGGAGAAGATACTTCCATGTTATTCAAAAGTGAAGATAGCACAAAGAAGATTGATGATCAAGCGGAGAGCATATTTGCATATCTTCTTCCAAGTAAGAAAGAGCTTGCTGAAGAAGAAGGTGAAAAGGTAATAGAAGAAGTTCAAACGAGGGTAACAGATAAACAAGATGTTGATTCCGCCACCACAAAAGGAAGTGACTCGAGTTCGTCGCAAGAGGAAGAATTCCTTGATGAACACTCATTCATGCTACATAAGGAGATCCTTGAAAATGAGTTGTATGAAGTTCAAAAAGAGTTGTTGGAAGATAATCAATTGGATGCATTACAAGCAAAACTTCAAGTCATCGTCGAAGAACCATCAAATGAACAACAATTCGGAGGGGCGCTAGTCGCTTCCATCCATGAGTTCCAGCCGAAGGTGTCTCAAGTAATGCTTGGTGTCATCTTCATCATTCTCATCAAGTAAACTTGCAACTTATGCCACCTTCATCCCTGGGTGGTTTTGGAAGTAGTGCATGGAGAGTTTCACCTGGTGGAGATAAGGACATCATCCATGAATTCATGCCAAAGCCGCCTAGGCAGGGTGAGTTGAGGAGTGACACTTGGAATGAACCTTGACTTCACTCAAACTCATAAACCTTGCTTACTAATCATCATATCTCAGTGCATTGTGCATGAAAACCTCAATACTTAACCATTTGTCTTCTAAGGCGGTTTTGAGGGCAGTGTCTGGAGAGATCCTCCTGGTGAAGACATTGTCCATCACTCCCTTACGAGGTCGCCCAGGCTGGGTGGGTTGGGAGGTGATGCATGGATTCTCCTTTAAAATACACCCAAACTCTTCCAAATGGACTCTCCTTGTAGTTTCATCATCTTCTAAGTACTTGGAGCTCAAAACACTACAAACTTGGCAATTTATTCCTAGGGCGGATTTGGAAGTACTGTCTGGACAAGTGCATGTGCATGACGTTGAATCCATGACCTTGTGCCAAGGCCGCCCAATCTGGGCGGGTTTGGAGGTGAGGCATGGAGTTTTCATCAAAATCTTAGTTTTTGACTCCATCATCACTTCCTAACTCCCTTTAATCAGCAAAAACTCGTGAAAACATCCTAACTTTCCCTGGGCGGTTTTGAGGGTGTTGTCTGGACAAGCTCTCCTGATGGTGAAGACACTGTCCAAGAGGACCTTGTGAGGCCGCCCAGTCTGGGCGTGTTTGGACAGTACCCTTGGATTTCTTACCTTAGTCAAATTTTGCATTTCCTGAATGGAAGTATATTGAAAATATGTTTAAGTATAAGTCAGATATTGAGTTTCTTATACTTTAAATATTTATCAATATACTTCCAGGATGTTTGAGATAGGTCCTGGATCCATAGGACTTAGCATGCAGATTCTAGATTTCTGAGGATCCACCAGATTTCAGACTTAGTCATTTTTTCAGGATTTTCAGGATATCAAACTTAGTCATTTTCAGGGTCTCAGTGACATGCATCAGGATGAAGGCATATAGACCTTTAGCAAGAAACTGTTGAGACTTGGATACACAACACTATCAAAATCCTACAAGCTCAGAGGAAAACTAAACCTAAAGCAAAACAAGGACAGAAAGCAAAAAAAAAAAAGGGGGGGTCCCCATTTGCAATGGGGCGATGTGTGATTACATCACAACATCTAGCGCCAATCCGAATAAATGTTCCTAAACATTTCAAAGATAAAGACTCAATTCAGACCCAAAAACTTCGGATAATCAGCCCTAATTCCATCACTTAGCTAAGAAATGCACTCGAAAGGGAAAAGAACGATGAATTGGATCAAGGCACCCCGTCCTTTGATTACCACCGTGTGTGCAATGTCGACAAACATTGATTCTCCCAAGTATTCCAATGATAAACAAGAATCAACGAATTGAAACCTTCTGTGTACACCCACATGTTAGGTTGAACAAACATGAATACCTGATCAAAAAATTGGAATCAAAAGCTTAGTACAACCATTTATAATTCAAAGACCCAAGTGTGTGCAATTGCGTTCATTTCCGTCCCTTAGAAGTTAAGATCGTCTGAGTTCACTTGTCTGAAGCTAGGTAAGTTCATGGACGACAGATGAATGAAGGGGTATATATACATACGGGTGAAATGGATAGTGATGGTATGAAATGGAATGGAAATGACATGATGGATAGGTGGGATGAGACAATGTGTCTCTACGCATGATGCCTGTTTGCCAGGTTTTCATCATGGTACTTATCCAAGGCGCCACCAGAGGTGGTTTTCACCTGTGGACGAAAGGATTTCTCTTTACTATTTTTTTTTTTTTTCTCTTTTTTTTTTGTTTGAATTTATAGGATGGCAATTACACATGGCGCCTGTTTGCCAGGTTTTCACCATGGTAATGGATAGGAGGAACTCAAAAGTCTGATTTCGTGGATAACACGAGAGTCTACACAAAACCATGTCGAGTCAGTATGTTCACTGATGTTGGCAGGAAATGACTAATGGATGGGAATACAGACGGAAATAGTGGACTATGATGTGGATTATGCAAAACAAGTAGATGGAAAGGCATCCATAACATAGACCAAGCGAGTGATGGGATATGCAGGCTAGCGGGAGATGGATTGGAACGAAGGATATGTAGTGGATTGAATAAAACGGAAGGGAACCATAATCAACGATTGCACGTACCGAACTAAACTTTGAAGCTTGCAAGTGGAAGGGAGGTGAATAAAGGAATGGGAACGGTGATTAGTGAACAAGTGAAGTGATAACTTCAGGACCCACACGAACTTAGAAGGTTCTTGTTTGATTTTATTTCGTGGGATGAAGTAACTTGGAATGGAAACGGGATGGGATGGGAATGGAGTGAGATGAGGTGAATGGAAATGGATTCTTCGGATGCAGAAGCTGCTTTAAATTTGGCTTCTTAGACTTAAATACCCAGACTTTTGCCTTTTCTTTTGGATATATGGAATGACATAGTCTTTGAATATGCTGTGCTTGGATTTCTAGCATTTATGTTCTGAGGCATAAAGATCTATAGGATTTTCAGGAATCTCTTCGTTTCATGGGTAAAGGCATCCAAATATTTATTTCGTGGAACTATGGGATGGTGGATGGATTGCAAGCTTCTCGCTTAGACGACACCTACATTCAGTGACCATGATTAGGAAACGGGTAAATGGATAAGGGAATATGGGTATATGAGTTAGGCGAATGGAAGTAAGACGGATGGCGGAAGGTGTGTGTGGCCAAATGCTTTTGGAATTTGCATAGTAACGAAAGTGGAATGGATACATATAAAATGGGTGAATAATGGAAAACAATGTATTTTGGCGGAACGGATGGGAATACCAACATCTTGACCTTGCTTTATGTGGAATGGCTAAGGTCATATGAATGGATATCGACATAGATGGACTTCAAATACCTTGTCCATAGAGGACTCAAACCTTTACCCTGATAATTCATTACTGGAAGTTCAAGGCAAAGAACAGGACTATATGGAGGATTCAGACATTAGACTTGAGTTCATTATTTGGTGGAACGAGTGAAATGGATGGAGGCTTTTATCACGTACATGAAGTGGCATGGCGGAGCGAATGGAATGAGTAGATGGAGGTATGGAGAAATGCATACAATGGAAAGGAGTGAAACGGGAATGCTTATCACGGAGTGCAGGGTTTTATTATGTAAGTGAGGTGATAATAGAATATGGAGCATACGGATAGATGCAATATAATGGAATGAAGTGGAATCATGAACTATCTCACTTAATTCAAGCTCACCAAGACTCACTTAGAACTTCGGGACTATTAAGATGTGTAAATTTACGAGGCCCTTAAATACTTCAAGTCATGCTAAACAATGGATTCTTCTTCCCGTGAACAAGCAGTCACACTGTTCAACACTAGCAATGGAGTCCACAATAAACTTCCAATTCATGACTCGAGTTTCTCAAAAGAAGACTAAGAGAAATCAGTTATTCAAAAGGAAAAGATATGTGTAATCGCAAGATATCAGTGTCAAGACACAATTCATAATTCCTTTCTGAGTCAAGCACAGATCCTAACCTTATGAAAGAATTAGAGAAAATCATCCTTAGATTCAAAAGACTTTCATGAATATTTATCAAAGAAATGAACTTAAACATCTACCAGATTATGTTTCTTGAAGCTTCATCGCCTTTTCACAACTTGGGAACCCCGGAAAGCAACTAACTACTAAAGCCAACAAACATAAACTACGGAAAGAAAACAAAACCAAAGATCAACCGAACACAGCAAAATTACTCTAAAGCAACATAAAGGAAAACCTACTCTAAGCAGAGCTATGTAAAAAGAGCAGACACGACCCAAAAGACCCAAATATATACAAGATCTAGCATGATTTCTCAGAATGAATAGCAGTAACAATGTGCAAGTGATAGTTCGAAGTTTTGCTAATTTATCTTTGAATTTAGAAAAAACATCTTGCATGATATGATTCTCATATTCAGACAAAATCTCACACAAGATTATCAATTGTGGCAGTTCATCAGGACCATGATTTATCCACATACAAGTTGTCTTTCCAAGATTTTCGTAGTCAAATTCATATTCTTCAAATTCATCATCAGGAAATTCATAATTATCAAATTCAAAATCTTTCCAATCAATAGCAGGGAAAGATACAACCTGGTATTCTTCGCCTTTGAATGGATATTTATGCTCGTCACCTGCCAGCATGTCTGGAGGTCGAAGTTGGTGGTGGATCATCCCACTTGCATCCGCAACATGAAAATCAACATTATAATTAATAGTGGGCATATCAAAATGAAAAGGTGAAAACAATTGAAATTTAGAAGCATGGAACATTTCACCTGTAAGTTCGTCGTAGATCTTCAATAAAGGGCTTAGCACCACCTCGAACTGCTTCGCTCCTGAAATCCTGAAAATTGGCTAAGTCTGAAATCTGGTGGATCCTCCAAAATCTAGAATTTGCATGTTAAATCCTATGGATCCAAGACCCATCTCAAACATCCTGGAAGTATATTGATAAATATTTAAAGTATAAGAAATTCAATATCTGACTTATACTTAAACATATTTTCAATATACTTCCATTCAAGACATTTCCGGTATGGCGACAAGACTTGCATTCCAAGCACACCTTCTAAACCCGCCCAGATTGGGCGGCCTTGGCATGGGGTCTTGGATTCAAGGTTGTGATCACGCACTTTCTCCAGACTAAGTCTCCAAATCCGCCCTAGGAGAGAGGTTGCAAGTTTTTAAGAGCTTTTGAAGATGAAATTCACATTACATTCCTCAAGCCACCCTATCTGGGCGGCCTCAAGAGGTTCCTGTGGACAACTTTACCTCCACATCAAATACTCCAAACAATGCCTCCAATCCCGCCCTTCTTAGGCGGATTTCACCAATGCAGAAGGACATCATCACCTAACATCTCCAAGTTTGCCTTCTCACTTCATAAACATCTCAAAATGGCTAAGTCTTAGGCAAGTTCAAGAGAAGGGACTTCATGAGGAGAGGAATGGTCATTAAATGTTGAAAATCCACACTACATCTCCAAACCCGCCCATGCTAGGCGGCCTTGAGCTCTATGTCTGGATAACTTCATCTCCTTCCACATGACATCCTCCAGACAACACTCCTAAAGCCGCTTAGGGGTGAAAACCATAAATTGGCAAGTATAAATCAATGTAATAATGAAGATGAACATGTCAAAGGTGAAATGAGCAAGTGCAAAGTTGTTTTAAGTTGAAAAATCCAAAGGTCATCCTCTAGGCGGCTTTAGACTCCTCACATGGACAATGTTACCTTCCACATGAATTTGTCCACACACACCCTCCAAACCCGCCCATGCTAGGCGGTCTTGAGCACTTTACCTGGACAATGTCATGTCATTCACAAGACACTCTCTGGATGACACCCGTAAACCCGCCCAGTCTGGGCGGATTTCACACCTTGACATGGAATTCACATCAAATAATCCATACTGTCCCTCTAATCCCGCCTAGGCACTCAGGCATGGATTTCATGCGAAAGGATATGTTTTGAAATGTCATTTTTTAATCCCTCATGCATAAGTTGAATGTAATTTGTTATTGAAAATCCTTCATATCAAGTCTTAATTTGATGTGTTTCTTCTTGTAGGTGATGGAGGATCCAAGGAGGAGAATAGCGAGAGCTCATACATGAGAAGTTTGGAAGGTGGAGGAAAGTTGCTCAAGTTTGTCATCATCACCACATAGAGGAGAGCTCCTGCATCAAGTTCATCTTACTTTGAAGACTTCGTAGACATCAACGCCACGCATGAGGAGTCATCATCCAGAGTTGTCTACTTCAAGTACACCCATCATATGCAAGTCTACTACAAGAACTCTCATCAGGCACTAGTCTACTCCATGAGCCCATGCAACTGTCCAGAGGCATGACCCTGCACAAGCACAACAACATCACAAGATGAGAGATGAGCATGATCATCAAAGCGATCCATGAGTTACATCAAGACAACAAGAAGAAAATATTCTAAGTGAAGTGAACATGAAGTGAATCACACTAGTTCGTTTGAAGATGTTGAGGTGGCACGTACACATCATCAGGGCAATCGAATTCTGCCATGTCATTTATTCAAGAGTGCCCACTCCAAAGATGCTTATCACATTGGAAAACGTGCCTTCATTGCCTCTTTCATGTTCTAAAAATAGCAAATTTTGTAACAAACTGCCTTGTTGTCTCAATCTTGGCCGTTGATTGCTAAATCAATCTGAGCCGTTCATTGTAATTCTTGAGTTCTATATAAGGCTCACTTCTCTCATTTGTAAAAGGCGAATAGATAGGAGATTAGAGATTAGAAGTAGAGATCAAGTAGGAGTAGAGTAGAGAGGGAGCTCTTCAAAGTCATGAAGAGAGACATGAGATTGTTGTAATGACATACTTCAAAAGTAATACAAGCTCATTGTTGTTGTTTTGCATGGTGATCTTGTGGCTTTGAAATGTTAGCAAGGTTTCAAGTTCTTGAATATGACGGAGATGTGTTTCCAAGTAGTTTAGATGATAAAGTAGATACAGTTCATTGATGTAATGGATATATGCAATGATATTTGATGAATTCCCGTTGGTTCATACTTTTGATGGCTTGTCGATGGTAAGTCATCATGTAAAGTTAGCCTGAACCACATCTTGCAAACAGTTCGATTGTTGATGCTCCTTCGAGTTGCGCCAGCTGTGGGTACTTTGGAGTGTGTCAACAATATGAAAATCCTTGGTTTATCCTTTGGAGATCGCACCTATTTCATGTAGTTGTTGCTCGTCATGGCGAAGTGAAATTTGGTTTTCTAAGGGAATTTGTCTATCATAGCATCGTTCATCATGTCATTGTCTTTAGATTAGCCTTCTTAAACTCTTGCCTTTTGCCTTTTCTTTTCATAGTTGATAGAAGAAGTTCCATTTCACAAGGAAAGAGTACATAGTTGAATGAAGTAAGGAGCATATTCAGCGTAAGTCCCTTTGTGATTACCAGCAAATCACATCACACCACCGAGGCTATCCGTTGCAAATCACGTACAAGGAACCTTGGAGCGTTCTTGTTTGATCACTTAGTTTAGCGTTCAAGACGCTTTGTTCAAGAGAGGATAGAGCACTTGGTGTTTTATTCTAATGTTGTTGTTGTCAAGAAAACATCATCAACAGAATTGGCGCTAGAAGGAGGGCATGAACGGGGAAAGAACACATTGCTCCAGTCATCATTCATTTTATGCACGCTCAATAGAATTGCTGAAGGAGGAGGGCGGCCAACAAGGAATTACATTGCTTCAAGCATGCGGACGAACTCTAATTTGTGAAAGTGGAACCAAGCGAGCTTTCAAGGAAGAATTCAAGATTTCAAGATCTCTCTTATGCAAAAAATCCAAAAAAGTAGAAAAATCAAAAATTAAAAAAAAAAAAAAAAAAAGTGAAAAATCAGAAAAATAAAAAATAGACATGGATTTCTCAAGATCTTCAAGGCAATTCCATGTGGATCATCCTCAAGTCAATATTTTACAGCTTTGGTGGAATTTGAATGCACAACTTCATCCCAAGTGCTTGGACGACTCTGCATCAAGGAAAGGATGTAGAATTCATGACACCAATGGACACGAGGAGCTGTATTGTCTAACATTTTTGTCAAGAATCGAATTAGCATTACAAGGGAAATTTTCTTTTTCACAGGTACATGAGCCAATTGTTTCTACAAAGGTGCTTCCTGACACCTTATTTGATGAAAGAGAGTTCTTCATAAGCTTCAAGGAAATGATCAGGAAGAGACTAAGTATTGAGAAGGACTTGCCTACCAAAGACATGTTGATTCCGGGTGGTTGGTGCAGGATTCATAACACCTCTCATTCGGAACTTGCATGTTCGTCTTGTCAAGAAGTTATTCATCAAGTGAAGGAAGAATTAAGGTTGGAAGAAGAATCCGAGGTACAATTGAGATTAGACGACTTGTGGAGTAAATGTCTTCAAGAGATCAATTCACCATCCAAAGGAGAAGATACTTCCATGTTATTCAAAAGTGAAGATAGCACAAAGAAGATTGATGATCAAGCGGAGAGCATATTTGCATATCTTCTTCCAAGTAAGAAAGAGCTTGCTGAAGAAGAAGGTGAAAAGGTAATAGAAGAAGTTCAAACGAGGGTAACAGATAAACAAGATGTTGATTCCGCCACCACAAAAGGAAGTGACTCGAGTTCGTCGCAAGAGGAAGAATTCCTTGATGAACACTCATTCATGCTACATAAGGAGATCCTTGAAAATGAGTTGTATGAAGTTCAAAAAGAGTTGTTGGAAGATAATCAATTGGATGCATTACAAGCAAAACTTCAAGTCATCGTCGAAGAACCATCAAATGAACAACAATTCGGAGGGGCGCTAGTCGCTTCCATCCATGAGTTCCAGCCGAAGGTGTCTCAAGTAATGCTTGGTGTCATCTTCATCATTCTCATCAAGTAAACTTGCAACTTATGCCACCTTCATCCCTGGGTGGTTTTGGAAGTAGTGCATGGAGAGTTTCACCTGGTGGAGATAAGGACATCATCCATGAATTCATGCCAAAGCCGCCTAGGCAGGGTGAGTTGAGGAGTGACACTTGGAATGAACCTTGACTTCACTCAAACTCATAAACCTTGCTTACTAATCATCATATCTCAGTGCATTGTGCATGAAAACCTCAATACTTAACCATTTGTCTTCTAAGGCGGTTTTGAGGGCAGTGTCTGGAGAGATCCTCCTGGTGAAGACATTGTCCATCACTCCCTTACGAGGTCGCCCAGGCTGGGTGGGTTGGGAGGTGATGCATGGATTCTCCTTTAAAATACACCCAAACTCTTCCAAATGGACTCTCCTTGTAGTTTCATCATCTTCTAAGTACTTGGAGCTCAAAACACTACAAACTTGGCAATTTATTCCTAGGGCGGATTTGGAAGTACTGTCTGGACAAGTGCATGTGCATGACGTTGAATCCATGACCTTGTGCCAAGGCCGCCCAATCTGGGCGGGTTTGGAGGTGAGGCATGGAGTTTTCATCAAAATCTTAGTTTTTGACTCCATCATCACTTCCTAACTCCCTTTAATCAGCAAAAACTCGTGAAAACATCCTAACTTGCCCTGGGCGGTTTTGAGGGTGTTGTCTGGACAAGCTCTCCTGATGGTGAAGACACTGTGCAAGAGGACCTTTTGAGGCCGCCCAGTCTGGGCGGGTTTGGACAGTACCCTTGGATTTCTTGCCTTAGTCAAATTTTGCATTTCCTGAATGGAAGTATATTGAAAATATGTTTAAGTATAAGTCAGATATTGAGTTTCTTATACTTTAAATATTTATCAATATACTTCCAGGATGTTTGAGATAGGTCCTGGATCCATAGGACTTAGCATGCAGATTCTAGATTTCTGAGGATCCACCAGATTTCAGACTTAGTCATTTTTTCAGGATTTTCAGGATATCAGACTTAGTCATTTTCAGGGTCTCAGTGACATGCATCAGGATGAAGGCATATAGACCTTTAGCAAGAAACTGTTGAGACTTGGATACACAACACTATCAAAATCCTACAAGCTCAGAGGAAAACTAAACCTAAAGCAAAACAAGGACAGAAAGCAAAAAAAAAAAAGGGGGGGTCCCCATTTGCAATGGGGCGATGTGTGATTACATCACAACAGTACCAATACATCATAAGAAGTTGTAGGCGATCCAGATCTGAAGTGGAATATCTACATTGCTAGCCAAGATTCATCAGATAAACTCATCTGTTGCAGATTACATTGGCTTGACACAGGAAGGACATGATAGTAAGAAGATATTAAGGCGGCTAGTGACTAAACATACCATCTGTCCAGTTGTTGTTGGTGTTTAAGGCGAACAGAGACCTCCCAACACACACCACAATCGGATTTGTAGCTCACCCAAACCCCAGTCAAGGTTGTGCCTTCACTCCCAAGCATATTCTTTAGGGCGCTACTGAAACAGATGGAAGTTTGCCATCTTCAACTATGTGCTGTGTCTGCACACTAGGGGCCGCCTCTTTCCTGAAGGATCACCCACATTTTATGTTTCCCAAGAAGAAGGCAAAAGTTGGATTTACCCAGCTCTGCAAGATGGAATTAAGCTAAAGTCTGAACTGTTGTCCTGCATGCCATTCCAATCATAGCACATTGTAAACTCTATGAGTTACTTATCAGTTGATTGTATTCTTGGTAACCATTTGGGTTTGCTCATTTAATTGCTATTCTGATTTATATTTCTGAACTCATCAAACCCAGCCCATTGATTGTAATCAGTCTTGAACAGCTAATGAATAAAAATCTCTGGTTAATATGTTTTTTTGTTACTATGATTAAGTATTGTCACTGTGAGTACACAGATCAGTTGATTTAAGTTAGAAATCAACACACTGATATAAATAAGGAAGGGGATATTACAGTGGTATCAGAGCTTTGATCCTGCCACCCTGCAAGGTAAAGCTAACATTTTGGATGCATTCCAATCAAAAAGACTTGAAAGTCTACAAGACAGATAGAGATGAAAGGTTCTATAAAGGCATTTTTTTCAGCCAAGGTTCTTACAAAAAGAAGAGGACGTAGATCTTGTTCAAAAGTTATGGATAAAACTACAGAAGGGCAAAAAAAGGTACAAAATTGAGGCCTCCAAAATTGTTGACTAGTATCAAAGGTTGTCAAATGATTTCAAAGCTAATGTTCTGTTTGATGATTACTTGGAGGTACTCAGGGAATGGTATCCCAACAAAAGAGGCCTATATGAATACATAAAAAAATGGCTAAGGAGAAGGTCAAGGCATAGTTACCAGATACTCCACCCCCTCTCCCTTGGCACGCGTAGCGCCGTATCGGATATGGATACTTATAAGATACGGCTCGGATACTTCTTGGATACCGTATCCGGCCATACCAAAAAAAACCCTATTTTTTTCCCGTGCCCGATACACGCAGATGCGGATTCTCATGATATTTGTGCCGTGTCCCAAAAATATTAACCCTAGAATGTTAAAAATTGCCGCAAGCAACTGTTCCATGACCTAGCATGTTGATTTCTTGTTGCACAGAACTACTTTGGACCAACACACACACAATCGGAAGTATGTCTTTCTACGTGATTGTATTTACTCAAATAACCGCATTCATTCTAAGGTTGGAGATATAGTGTCAACAAGCAATGGAGGAAGAGGCAAATTTTATTAATTGGTGATACTTTTTTTTATTTTTGGCTTTTTTGTTTTACTTTACATTGTAAACTTTTATTTATTTATTATGTTTAATCCTTTTAACTTTTAATTTAAGTTTAATTTATTAATATTTAATATATTTGTTAAATATATATTATTTATATTAAATTTAAATTATTTAATATTATTTATTGCTAATCTATCTATTTATCTATATTTATATGTTGTATCTAGCCGTATCCATATTAGGGGTCTTGAAAAATAGCCATATCCGTATCCGATACCGTATCCATGTCCATGCAACTCTTGGTCAAGGAGCAAGATCCAAAAGAATCATTCCTGACAGAAGAAGAGAAATCAGAATCAAAATCACAAGAAGCTGCTAAACCCAAGGAAGAAGCACCAAAACCAGAGCTACAAGAAAATGAACAAACCAATGAGCAAGAATAGAAGGGACCCACAACATGCAAGTTGAAGGTAAAGATTTTTTTATAGTAGAAGATGTTTTATTGAATTCCAATGATTGCATGTGTCAACAAAATAGTGAGGAAGTCAAGGAGGAAAAGGCATCACTTGTTGGATGTGACAAGCTCACAATAGAGAAAGATGTGTCAAATCATGAACTATCGTTTGAACTTCCAAATGGTGAGCCATTGATTGATTTTCAAAGTAGCATTGTGGATGGATATACACTTGGGGAGAACATTGTTATTAACCCTAGCTTGGAAAATTTGAGTCACATTGATAGAGGTGTTGAGGATATCCCTGTTGACAAGAGACACTGTATGGCTTCATGAGTGTTATCATTGATGGCAACAAAGTCCATTCCATACATCCGCAGCACATGATATGTCGTTACCGGAAGTCAGATTGAAGAGTATCTTGGTCCGGTGATCAAGAACAAAGCATGCAGCAAGGTCCGACAAACAGGTTCGGATCTCTTAGAGGAAGTATCTCAGAAAAGTGCGGACTTGGAAAAGTCAAGAGGAGTACCATGACTGCTATATTCCAGAGATTGAGCCTCCGGTGATGAAAGAGTGAAAAGATAAGAGAATCTAAGTGTTGGGTCTCTGACAGGCGGAGTAGAACTGATCGGCAGAGCATCAGAAATTAGTCCGGATGAGAAATTGATGGTGATCAAGTTTCTTGAGAGATCATTCATGGTTGGCCGACATAATTGATGACTCCTATAACTATCTTTTTGATACGCATCTCTTATTAGTATGCATGGTTTCAGCCGACAGACCAGAGTTTGGGAAAATCTTGAGTATTCCGGATGCCAACTAGAAAGATGTTGATATCCCTTGTGCGGATATTGATACCAGATAGATCTCAATGTGAAGGAAGGTGTTGTGTGTTGAAAAGTGCGAAGAAAAGCAGAGACTAGTGTGGAAGCAATAATACAGGTCCGATATGTGACAGAACAGCAGCACTAAGCAAAGGAAGAATGAAGTGCAGTAGATCAGTATATTGAGCCTAACCGAAACTGAACCTCAGCATATGTGGATGCTTCTCATCAGTTCAAAAACCTAGTTTCTTTCTATAAACTATTGTAGGCAGTGAGCCTCTTGTGAGCAATGTGCTCGGACAATGAGCCCTAATTGGCAAGTGTTATTTTGTACTACCTTTTTTTTTAACAGAGAATACAATCTTGAGTTAGTCACCACGTGGTTTTTCCCTTAATAGGGTTTCCACATCAAAATCATTGTGTTATGTGTATTGATTTCATTTCTGCTTTCATAGTTATGCATGCTTATATAATTTGATACTGCTCTAGTTGCTAAAGAAAAACATAAAGTTAAATAATTAAAATAACCGATTCACACCCCCCCCCCCTCAGTTATCAACAATTGGTATCAGAGCCAAGTTCCTCCAAACAGAGCCTAACAGCTTGAGGAAGATCTGGAAATCTCAATGGATATGTATGGTATGAGGGAACAACTTCAGCCTGCCCTAGATGATCTTGAGCAATCACTCTGAAGTCAACAACCTAAGGGAAAGACTCAAACAAGCTAATGATTTCATAAATGAACTTAAAGAAAACTAAGTATCTCAGTGAAGAAAAGAAAGGAACTACTTCAACAGTTAGCAAGTCAAAGTGAAGTCAATAATACTGATGAAGATCTAAATGAGAAAAACAAGTTATGTGAGAAGCTATAAAAAGAGGTCATTATGGTAAGACATGAAATGGAATCAGGAGTTATGAAGTTCACCCAAGAAATTGAAGAGAGAAGAAAAATTGAAGATA
Source organism: Cunninghamia lanceolata (assembly GCA_027924645.1). Lineage (NCBI taxonomy): Eukaryota > Viridiplantae > Streptophyta > Pinopsida > Cupressales > Cupressaceae > Cunninghamia > Cunninghamia lanceolata. Next base: position 4,272,094 of record BSBN01001859.1, on the reverse strand, counting down.
ATCTAAAACAATCTTTCAAGGAGAAGTCAGAAGACTGCCACAAAATGGATAGAATAATCAAGCATCTGGAATCTAATCTTGAAGAAGCTAAGGATAATGAAGAACAACTTGAGAATCAGATAGACACTCTTAAAAGGGATCTTCAAACAACAAATGAATACAAAGAAAAATTCAAGATAAGCTCTGCTCAACTTGAAGTTCTTCTTGAAAGCCAAAAAAGGGTAGATGACAAGCAAGGCTTGGGGTATGAGAAAGGGGAAAGCTCTGGATCCGGTCAAAAGAACTCTGGATCAGAAAATCCAAGAAACAAGCCTAGAAGACCTCCGATAAGGCAACCAAATGATCAAAGATATCCATCCTTCAATGGATACTGCCGCAATTGCAATAACTTTGGTCATAAACCAAATCAATGCAGAAGAAGAATGAATCAGACTAATTCATCATTGTCCGGACAATGTTTCAACTACAAAAAGTATGGTCACAAATCTCATGATTGTAGAAGTATGCAAGTAAACAATTCATTCAATGGTAGATGCTTTGCATGCAATAGAATGGGACATATGGCTAATCAATGCAGATCTAGAGGATACCAGTCAAAAATACAACGAAATACTGTTTGCTTCAATTGCAATAGATCCGGTCATATTGCCAAATTCTGCAAAAGTAAGATTCAGAACAAAAAGGGTCTGGTACATCAGAATCAAAATCAAGACATAGGAAAAAGAAAAATGAATGCGGATGAAATTCAAAGGGAGATGAACAAGATTTGGGTGAAGAGAAGTACAGAAAATGTTGGGGATGGATCCGCACCAAAATCTGGTGCTGATGTTCCTTCCGGAAATTGAATAGATGAGCTCTGGCTCAGGGGGAGTCACAAAGGAAAATAAAATTCCCCTAGCCAGTCAATCGGTGCCTAAAATTGGCAGATGGAAAGTTGCGGATTAAAGGGTTCTCAGAGAAATATCTAAATAACCCTTGGTAAAAATTTGAAAGATCCGCATGTCTTGTCGAAACCGTGACAGCAAATGCTAATTTGTTACATCGGAGTAACTAATGCATCGGAGACACAAAAAGGAAGTTTGCCGATGAGTAGTTGGTCCATCGGTGGATCAGCTCAAGTTGATAAGTGTTCACTGATGATAAGGGTCACAGCGAAGAGAGAAAGTGATCGTGTTGCCGATAGTATAGAGTCTCACCGAAAACAAAAGCCATTGGCGTATCAAAGAAGTAGAATCTAAAGTAGCCGATAGTGCTTTTCTTGCCGATAGGTTTGACAGTCATCCAGTAAAAATAGAACTCTCACAGTTAGATCCGGCATGATTCAAAATTGAAATATCTTGATCTGCGGATAAATGAAATGATTGGAGAAAAGAAGATAGATTGTCAATAATCACCGAGAATAACTCTAAATGCATCTCAGTGATCCGGAAAAGATCTTTCTCAGAACAAGGAGAACAAGGCAACCGGAATGACTTAAGTTGTGCATTTATTGCAATGTGGAATTAGGGATTGCGCAGAAATATAAGGGTTCTTTTGATCATCATTTGCACATTTGATTTTGAAAAGAAGAAAGAAGGAGCTCTGCATCAAGATTGCCTCAAACCTCTCGAAGATCAACCGCAAAAGTCGATTCAACTAGCAATCTTATCCGGCTCATATCGTGAACCCTAGAAGCATAAAAAGGTATTTTCAATTTTGAATATCTCTCTCTGAATCTTTTAAAAGATGGCTACTCCGAATATTGTCAAAATCACTGATAGGCCGCGTCCCAAGTTTAAAAAACATTCTTATAAATCTCTAGAAGTGGATCCCTTAGGCGCATTCTCTAGCATTCCGCATGGGGTTTTGCATGTTGAAGATGTTAGGGTTTACATTCACGCCAAAATGCATGAATTCGGTGACTCCAAATTAATGGACCTCTACCAAAACCAACTAATGGATGAAAGTTTTGAAATCAAATCCCAATACAAGGCCCTGCGAGACAAACACTTCAAACAGTGCATCCACTTTCCATGTTTTGCAGAGGATGATTGCGTCCGGTATGTCTTGAGCAGGATACATGACAACTTCATGTGGCTAACAAGGCCATTTAAGATCACAAAAGATGCTATTAGGGCGGCAACCAGATTGCACTCATCCGGTGGGCTACCTGCTCTCAAAGCAGTCAAAAACCAAACTATGAGGCCACCGGATCAAAATTTGACATGAGGGCAATGACAATAGAAGACATAACAGATCCGGATATCAAATTTGCCTCTATGATAATTGGCTACAAAATATATCACGCCAACAGGGAAAACTCTATATCCAAAACAGCAATTTATACTGCATATCAGATGCTAAGGGAAAATGCAGACTATGATCTATGCGAGCTTCTTCTAAGCCAATTGTTAGAAAACTTGCAAAAGATAAAGAAGGATAAGAAGAACTCATTTAAGTATGGTGGCCTAATACTATGTCTCTTCTTTTTCTATATGAATGAGCTACCCGGATCCAATGGTTGGGTATGGCAAAATGACAGACCGGTTGCCATACAAATCAGAAATTACATGTATGGCTTGGCGATGCCAAGGCACAAAGCGCAGCTCTCTGGGGTTACTTCAAAAACTTCCAAGGCATGATGCAGGCCAGAGAGAGAATCCCCCAATCTCTAGTTGAAAAATACAAGGATATAGTGTGCTTCATGGTAGACACCGATCAATGCCTAATGGAGGTAGTGGAACCGAGAACAGTGTGGATCATGCCAATGGGCTATGAGGTGGATGAGAAAATTATGGAACTGCATATCCAACACCTACTAAGTCAGCCTAAGGACCCTAAGGTAGAAAGGCTTGGAACCTTCCAAGAGTTGAGTGTAAAAGTTCATGTTGAACTTAGACAGCCTGAGATCAAGAGGAAAGTGAGAAGGGAAGTAGAAGAAGTCGCCAAGAGATATGGAATATCAAAGGAGGCAGTTGATGCCAACAGAGAGAAGGTAGAAAGGCCAGAGAAACAAAAGCAAGAAGCAGAAAAAGAAAGTGCTCCGATGAAAGCCCCTTCCCGGACTAGGTCCTCAAAAAGCTCTGCACCTGCTAAGAGTCCAAAAGCCTCAAAACCGGAAGCAAAGACATCCGGAAAGGAAGAGAAGAGAACTAAGACAAAGGCCACAAGGTCTTACACCAATCAAAAGGATGATGAAGAGACAGAATCAGATGAGGAGATGAAGAAAATGAAAAAGAAAAAGAAAACTTATGTGGAATCATCTGCCGGCAAGAACAAGGAAGAAGAGAAGGCAAAAGAATTTGTTGAAAAGCCTACTCTCTCCATTGATGATGTCATCAAATCAGTCACTGTGAATGGGAACCTGCAACCAATGACTGAATTTTATGATGATTATAGTGAAGTTGATCAGAAGATCCTGCAAGAAGCTACAGTCAGATATCTAAGCATCTATAATAAAGCATTCATTGAAATCATCTCCTTAATTCCCAAAAGCCTAGAGAAGGAACTTGAAATAAGAAAGAACAATGCCAAGGCAAAGGACCTAGAGATCCGGGAACAGATAGCTATTCAGCTCTATCCTTCCATCACTCCAAAACAAATGAACATGATTTTCAAGGATTGCAAGGATGAGTTGCGGAGCAAAGCAAGAATGAATCAGCTTATGCTTGGAGAGACTGACAAAGTGGCAAAAGAAACTGAAGACATCCTCTAGAATGCCTTCATGAGATTCAATCTCCCTATTATAGAAGACATAGATGATGAACCTACTAAGAAAAATACAGAAGATCCAAAGGAGACAAGTGAGGAGAAGACTAAGGACTTGGATTCCTCTATTCCGAAAGAGGAAGTCCATGAAGAAGCAAATATCTCTCTTCCAGATCCCCTTGCTGAATCCGGAACTGAAGGAGAAGAAAGAAAGGATGAGAATATTAGTCAAAAAGAAGAGGTCAAAGGAATAGAAAAGGACCAAACAGAGAAAACCCCAGATGACAGTTCTAAAGCTGCAGAAGGAAAGAAGACTCTGTCTTTGGCAAGAGACACTGCAGAAACAGTTAAAGACTTCCTAAACAAAGAGATGATGGAAATAGATGAACCGGATCTATTTCAAGGACCACTTGATTTTGACTCCCTCTCTCTGGTTCAGACAATGAAGATAGCATCTTTTGCTCAAGCTAAAGCAAAAGAAAAGCTTCTGAAGTCTCACATGGAAGACTGTGAGCTGATAGAGATTGCATCCGGTGTGTTTGAGAAGATCATGCCATCCTTCTAGAAGGATCTTTCGGCCTCTTCATCTGGTAATCTCAAATCTCTTGTTAATATTGTTAGCACACATTTTGATTCCTTAGAGAAGTCAGCAGAAGAAAAGGTCCGGAAGGAGTTTTTGGGAAAGAGATTCTCCGAAGTACAAGGGCTACTAACAAATGATAGGAGAAATATGGATATTGGGATAAAAAGCTTAGAAAATGCTCTTAAAGATGGCGGAGAAATATATAAATTTTGTCTATCCTGGTCTAAAGTGACAAAGAATATTGAGAAGAAAGTGAAAGATCAAGAAGAAAACTGTCAAGTTTATCTTAGAATTTTGATCCTCTCACCACATCCATAATAAACCAAGAATGTCAAACTATTGCCATTCTAAATGAACTAAAGAAACTTGAAAAAAAAAGGAAGAATATAATAAGTAGGATGGGTGAACTCAGAGGGATAATTATCCCTAAGTTAGAGGCCATGCATGAGGCCCTAACTAATGCTCAGACCACAGCCCGGACCAGTGATTCGACAGATCTAAAGAGGGCAGAAGCTTTTGCATTCCTGTTGAGTGGTCACATCTCAATTTTGGACAGGATGAAGCAGAGTTGGGCAACAAAATTTGTCCAGTTGCAGACAACTTTTGCAGATATACTTAAGTATATGTAAGTATAAACTTGTATATATACTTATGCGGCTATGAATATGTTTTTTTGGGTGTGCGGATTCTACCCTTTGCCATTGATGTCAAAGGGGGAGTGAGGAGTTTGTGAAAAATATGGAATCCAGCTAAGGGGGAGCTCCAGTAAAAGTGTACATAAGACAGAGCATCAGCCAAGGGGGAGTTTGCTACGACACTTAGTCATTTTTCACTAAGTGTTGCCATCAATGCCAAAAGGGGAGATTGTTGACAAGAGACACTGTATGGCTTCATGAGTGTTGTCATTGATGGCAACAAAGTCCATTCCACACATCCGCAGCACATGATATGTCGTTACCGGAAGTCAGATTGAAGAGTATCTTAGTCCAGTGAGCAAGAACAGAGCATGCAACAAGGTCCGACAAACAAGTCCGGATCTCTCAGAGGAAGTATCTCAGAAAAGTGCGGACTTGGAAAAGTCAAGAGGAGTACCATGACTGCTATATTCCAGAGATTGAGCCTCCGGTGATGAAAGAGTGAAAAGATAAGAGCATCTAAGTGTTGGGTCCCTGACAGGCAGAGTAGAACTGACCGGCACAGCATCAAAAATTAGTCCGGATGAGAAATTGATGGTGATCAAGTTTCTTGAGGGATCATTCATGGTTGGCCAACATAATTGATGACTCCTATAACTATCTTTTTGATACGCATCTCTTATTAGTATGCATGGTTTCAGCCGACAGACCAGAGTTTGGGAAAATCTTGAGTATTCCGGATGCCGACTAAAAAGATGTTGATATCCCTTGTGCGGATATTTATACCAGATAGATCTCGATGTGAAGGAAGGTGTTGTGTGTTGAAAAGTGCGAAGAAAAGCAGAGAGTAGTGTGGAAGCAGTAATACAGGTCTGGTATGTGACAGAATAGCAGCACTACGCAGAGGAAGAATGAAGTGCAGTAGATCAGTATATTGAGCCTAACCGGAACTGAACCTCAACATATGTGGATGCTTCTCATCAGTTCAAAAACCTGGTTTCTTTCTATAAACTATTGTAGGCAGTGAGCCTCTTGTGAGCGGTGTGCTCGGGCAGTGAGCCCTAATTGGCAAGTGTCATTTTATACTACCTTATTCTTTTAACAGAGAATACAATCTTGGGTTAGTCACCCCGTGGTTTTTCCCTTAACAGGGTTTTCCACGTCAAAATCATTGTGTTATGTGTATTGATTTCATTTTTGCTTTCATGGTTATGCATGCTTATATAATTTGATACTACTCTAGTTGTTAAAGAAAAATAGAAAGTTAAATAATTAAGATAACTGATTCACCCCCCCCCCCCCTCTCAGTTATCAACAATCCCAACAAATTCTCTTTCTACAAATGAGGATGAACACTTTGATTGCAGCCTAAGGTATGCAAATATTTCAGATTTGTTGTTTCCCATTATGTCATTGAGAGATTCTTGTCATCATGGAAAGCATGCTAAAAAGGGTTGATAGAGTCAAGAATACAACTTGTAGTATAGGGCATGAAGATTGTCTTTGCATATGGGATCCAAGTGATCTCTTGAGGGTCAAAGTGGATAGAAGCATTGATGATTGAAAAGAGGTTTATGAGGAATCGTATAGGATTGTTGTGCATCCTAACCACATTGTAAAGAATCAAGGTCAAGTATCACAATTGAAGCCCAGACCATGGGTGATGGCCAAATGGAGATAGTCACCACGGGGTGCTTGATGCTAGATGATGGTAAGCAAAATAGATGTCATTTTGATTTTGTGACTAAGTATGGTATGGTGCTTTGGACATCAAGCTACAAACAAGTTAGAGGATACATGAAAGATGAGACATTACAAATTCTTAGCATCATGAAGGCAAGGCAATTGGCCATCACTTTGGATGAACACGAGATATGCAAAGACTCCTATTTCATGGATCTTGGAGGGATGAAATCCAAGAGAAAGAGGGCTGAGCTTCAAGGCATTGAAGATGGAGTTTCAAGATTTGCCATAGTTATGTGGAGGAAATATTAATGGTGACAATCACGACCTTTTCCAAAGGAATGAGTATTGGTTGCAATAGACATGAGCCAAGGACCACTGTATGGTTCCCAATTTTAGATCTGCTGTCCTCAACATTTCCAGCACATCCCACACTTTCCTTGCAGCCAAAGCAGAGTTTTCATTCACATGGTGAAGGAGTGTCCAGCCCATTACCATTGCTGAAGTGCTCTCAGCTAGTACAAGACGGTTTCCAACCCTTACTTTCTTGAATTTGAATAAAGGAACTCAATTTTGCAGCCAAGATACTATGGTCCTATTGATCATTTTGATAAATTCATGTTTTGGATTGATGATATCTTTCATGAGCAGCTACAGATCTGCAGGTATAAGGAATATTTCTTTGCTTGATGTTGTGTGTAAGAGGTCTCATCCTTTGGGGATACTAGATGCCAATATTCCAGCTGATATATTGTTGTTTGGGGGGGAATTCCAAGCAAAATGTAACTGTTACAGCCACCTTCCAGCCCACCGACAATCTGATCCTAACCATCTTTCAAGTGATAAGGCTTGGGGCGGCATCATGGTAAGAGTCTTTGAAGTTCAAGGTAAACATTATAACACCAGCTTAGAGGAAGTGAGTAAAATTGTTGGCATGAGTTGGTCACATTTCTTTGAAAGGGACATTATAGAGATGAAATCCAAGGAAAAAGATGTAATACTCCAAGGCATATTGAATGGAAACTCAAGCATGGTTGAAGTGAAAAAAATGGAGGCGAGTGTTCAAGGAAACCAAGTCACTCAATGCATAGAGATAATCAAGAATCCACTCCAAGGTAAAATACTTCGTCATGATAATGATTGGTCCATTTTGAATTACTCAATGAGGTATTGGCAAATAAAAAACTTGTGTGAGAATCATCAACTTAACATGGCTTGTAGGATTTTGGGTAGTAAGAATTATGTTCCATGGATCATGATGAATACTATTGGCAGCCCTAAAGAAGTTAGTAATTACACAGAGAATGCATTTTCCATCTATTGTCATTGATGAGGTATTTGTCACTAATACAAGATGGGTTTCCAGCCACCACAATTCTGATTTTGGGCAAGATAACGCAGTGCTACAGGCATGATATGTAGAAATTCTCTTGGTTTAAAATTCTGTATAAGAGGGTTCACTTGTTGAGATTATTAAGTGCGAACACTCCAACACCCTTAGAGTTGTTTGAGAAGAAATTTAGGGCAATATATGACTATTGCATTTACCTATCAGCATACATATGATCTGGACCAAATCATCTTTCAAATGGTAAAACTTGGGACACCATGATAAGAACTTTTGGAATCCAAGCCCTAGAAGAGGTGAGTTTAGAAGTTGACATGCATTGGTTATATTTATTTGGAAAGCTCATTACTAAGAAGGAATTCAAGATGAAGGGAGTTGTGTGTCAAGGCAACTATCTTATTAAGGCAGTCATGAGCACCACATGGAGACCTCATAGAGTAGTTTACATAGAAATCAGAGTGGTGCAACATAAGCATGGTGAGGTAGCATCAAACTTGGAAGGTTGTGTAAAGATTTACCCAAAAGGTGGAGAGCAATTGTTGATGATCTCCTACTAGCCAAGGAAGGAAGGAACATATTTGGAACAGCCATGTACCAAATTTTCAGCCTCAATGATGCTGTCATAATCAATATCAGCCCCCGTACCACTTCAATACATTTTGTTTTGCAAGGATTTCTAATCATAAAAAGGGAAGGGTCACTAACCATGTTTGTTGATAAAGTTTTTTCATCCCCTGCAATGTTCACATCTTTGATTTGGCAAAGGAATAACAGTTTTGTTGTTGTTATATCACTATCAGGTTGCTGGAACAGTTGTTATCAGTCATGAACACCAGCAAGTTGGCACAACTTAAGAGAAAATCCTCGATGGGAGAAGTTGAAGAAAGGTTGTAGCCGAAGGGAATCATCATTGCAGCCACCATGGTACTTTTAAGATTTCAATTGAAGTGTGACAGTCCTAATTCATTTCCAGAGGTGTAACAGGGACATGACGGATTGTTTATTGTTATCATGACAAAAAAAGTGGGAAGGCATTGGCCCAAGTTATTGCAATATGAGATTCACGATGGTGGCATATTGGTGATAAAGTGTCCTCGATTACAGAATGCTTCAGAACAAAGGATATTCCATTTGGGTTGGCAGGGTGTTTTTCAACAGAAGGTATCCCAGTGGACAGGTGCAGGACCCAAGATCAATGAGCATCACTCCATGATATGTTACCTTGGCATGAAGTGGGTCGTGCCCTTGAGTTATCATTGCTTGAGGACAAGCAATTTGGGGAAGGGAGGACTGTCGTGTCTCCTTTTCCCGCCAATAATCTTGCTATTATTATTTAAAATAGTGTTTTTTTAATACTAATATTATATAATATAAATATATATAGTAATAATAAAATATAAAATAAATTGAAGTAAAATTTAATAATTTTGAAGATGGCGACAAATTTGGGTCCATGAGACCAATCCATGAAGGGCTATAATTACAAGTTTCATTCATCATTTTGAGCATCAGATTTTTACATATCTTTTACAATTATTCATCCAAAATCAAGTGTTTGCTTGCAAGGACGAAACCCCTTGGCAACGAGCGTCAAAGGTTAGGATGAAAACCCTAATTCTCTCTCCTTGGCAATTCTAATCAAGAATTGCAACGTGCTCATAGGTGAAATTCTATATGCAAGTTGCCATTGGAGCATTATACTCAGCAAAGATCCATGTCCAAAGGGCACACTATAACTATATTCGTAGAGCAAATCTGATCACACCTCTTAGGTTGAATTGAAAGTGGAATCAGTTGCAAGCCGCACTACTCACTTTACCATCATCATCCTGGACGCAGCTCCCAGCTAGGTACCAGCACATCATAAGAAGTTGTAGGCGATCCAAATCTGAAGTGGAATATCTACATTGGCAGCCAGGATTCATCAAATAAACTCATCTACTGCAGATTAATTGGCTTGACACAGGAAGGACAGTATCGAAAGAAGATATTAAGGCGGCTAGTAACAAAACATACCATCTGCCCCAGCTGTTGTTGGTGTTTAAGGCGAACAAAGACATCCCAGCACACGCCACAAAACCCCAGTCAAGGTCGCACCTTCACTCCCAAGCATATTCTTTAGGGCGCTGCTGAAACAAATAGAAGTTTGCCATCTTCAGGTATGCATTGGATCTGCACACTAGTGGCCGCCTCTTTCCTGAAGGATCACCCACACTTTACATTCCCAGGAAGAAGGCAAAAGTTAGATTTACCCAGGTCTGCAAGGTGAAATTAAGCAAAAGTCTGAACTATTATCTTGTATGCCATTCCAATCATAGCACATTGTAAACTCTATGAGTTACTTATCAGTTGATTGTATTCTTGGTAACCATTTGGGTTTGCTCATGTAATTGCTATTCTGATTTATATTTTTGAACTCATCAAACCCACCCAATTGATCGTAATCAGTCCTGGACAGCTAATGAATAAAATTAAATCTCTGGTTAATCCGTTTCCTTTGTTACTGTGACTAAGTATTGTCATTGTGAGCCCACGGATCAGTTGATTTAAGTCAGAAATCAACACACTGATATAAATAAGGAAGGGGATATTACATGACCAATGTTGTGTTGATTATCATGAGGAATAGACAATTGGAGTTCTTTCAACAAAAGAAGGAACAAAGAATAGGGCAAAAACCAACAAATTGATGCATCTTTCCTTTCAAAAATGCCCAAAAGTGGATCAGGTTCTACTAGCATTGGGCCTAGAGTTCATAATTTGGGGAGTTGGGTTGTGCCCTGCAATGCTCCCAATTCCCAACCATTGTTAGAAAGCATAAGTAAGCAGCAATTGTTGATTTTTGGTATTTTAGCGACATTCCCTTCAATGCAATGAGATAACATCTTAATTTTTTATGTCTCGTTTTTTATTATAATTTTTTTTTAACTTTCACAATTTTGTTTAGGGTTTATGTTCTACATTTTTTTTTATTCTAACTATTTTTTGGTGTTCAAGATCCCCTTATTGGCAAGCAAAGGAGTTGGGGTTGATTTTTATCTCCTTGCAGCAGCAATTACGTTCTAATTTTAGGTGATAGCCACCCAAGGCCTTTAGCAGGAGTTGCCACCCCAAAATGGGTATGAAACCGCCAAATCCTCCTTAATCATTCTAGATTCCTGACTGCTGCATTAGACTTGGTAGCCGCTATATATAAATAAGTATGATGCCGCCAGTTAACAAGAAAGGAAAAGAAATAGTGTCTTTGCTGCCAGGTAATCAAGAGTGGGTCACAGCAGATAAGTAAGCACTTAGAAATTATTTTGAAAGCACCAGCAAGGATGATGTAGGCCCATCAGAAAGATAGAATGCCAAAAGAAAAGAAATGTGGGTCCCAACAGATAAGACAAACAGCAATAGCCAACGCCCAGCAGAGAAGTAATTCTCTATGTAGCACTAGGGAAGTATATGGGTCCCATAAAATCAGCAAATCAATCACAATAAATAAATTAAATTCCTTGCATCCAATTCTGACCTGTGGTCCACACTTGACCAGCTAAGAATTTCAGCAGGCTGAATGCAAATGATAAGCTATATGAGGAATGGTGTGGATCCCGTACGCCAACTAGGCATGTGTGCCCCACCAATGAACTAAGATAGATCTTGAAGGTAAAACCTAACAACACACACCAAAAATTAGAATGAACCAAAAATTGGATGACCATTCTTTTGGGTGATGTAAAATCATCTGTGGACCCAGATACTCCTACATCAATTTATAAGGAAACAGACCGAGCCAAGGAACATATTAAACATTTCTATAGTAGTATTGAGGACAAATATGGGCCCATTTGGGATATCATAGACCAATGCTGGATAAAACTTCATTGGCCACTTTGTACTTTTACATACTTCCTTAACCCAGCTTTCCAATTTCTTGAGAGCTTCAAGGGGTGAAGATCATAAAGGCTATGGGAGGCCTCTACAATATCATAAAGGCTATGGGGCAAAGTCCGTAATTAAGGGCGAAGATCATATCCGAGCTTGAGATCTATTAAGAAGCACTAGGAGGTCTCTTTTCTTGAGACATATTCAAGTCAACAAGCATAACTTCTAGCCCAAGTGAAATTTTCGTTCTTTGAAACATTGATCTAAAAATTAAAGATTCTCGTTGTTTGTTATTAAATGTTGATATTTTAGTATTTGTAGATCTTAAGCATTTTAATTTTATCGTTACAAATGCATGGTGGAAAAATTTTGGCACTACAACATTCAATCTCCAAAGAATTGGCCATCTTAGTGCAATTGGAGTATGCTTGAACACACACTTCAAAAAAGTGCAACAAATTGTCAATCTGAAGATTAAATGACCCTCCTTTGACAATGAAAGCAATTAATTTTTGCTAATATGATTGTCGACTCATGCCAAATCTCAATTCAAGTCTAATATTGTGTATTCAGCTAAGTTGTCGGTTCTGGTTCGAATCCTGGTTTGGGCTCGTGGATTCGATTCGTAGATTCAACAAAAAAATTTGGGGGGGTTGGGTTCATTCGTACAAAATACATGTAAAATATATATATATAAATATTTTAATATGGTATTATTAATACATTAATAAAATTATAATATATAAATATTAATAATATAATATAAATATAATATTATAAAATATAATATAAATATTGATAATATAATATAAATATAATAATATAATAAATTAATAATATATTACTAATATATATTTATTATTATTTTATTAACATATATTACAAATAAATGAAATAATAGATGATCGATGGATTTGATAATTCCTCCTACACGAATATATGGATTCGGCCCCACCTAGTTATACTCATCGATTGATCATCAACCAGGGCTTGCCAGTATATGTGTCGGCTTGGGATGCGATGTTCGACCAAGAAGGGGAAACATCTTTTCTCCCTCCCATTTTTACCCTTTTCTACTTTCTTCTTCAAAAAAATGGCAATTTACAGAGACAAACTCGCCAATTTGTCCTGACAGTAGAGGAAAATGTAAAAATTCGTAATGGGTTTGCTCACATTCATATGGGTGCATCTTTAGAACCCTGCATGAACTACCCTGCAAACCAAACCCAAATCTAAATCCAAACCAGATTGGACCTAGATCAAGGATCAAAACAAGTGAATCCAGTAACATAAGTATTAAGGTTCCATAATGTATACGGTGAATGCCTTATCAATGTTATCATATGAATATTTGAAATTTCCTTATATTTTTAAATTTTCCCTAGCTTTTTAATAGTCATCCCATGTAGTCCCCTAAAAGAATGGCCTCCGAAAAAATACATCCAAGAAACATGTCCCTTGTCATCCCTATCTCGAAAACTTGGTGTAACATTGATTTGAAGTTCATGGCATTTATTTCTTATTTCGTTGTATTAGTTTCACTTTTTTTGTGTGTACTTGAAATTATTTGAATATAAGATGGAAAATAATACATTTTTATCTTAACATTTGCCTTTTCAAGGATTTTTTAATTTTTGCTTGACTTTTAGCATCGACTCTGAGTTCAAGTCAAAAAACGCTTGTCAAGCTTTCACCATGTCTGAGTTTCAAAACTATGATTTAGAGTGAGTTTGTTGAGCAGCATGGAAGGTGCAGTTCAGATGTATTTCCGGCTGGGAGTGGGGGATGACAGATATCTCTCTCATCAATTTTGATGGCTCCCTGATTAGGGCAGCCACTGCCAGCAACTTGATAGGCATGACTTTTGACCACAAAAATGCTGCCTTTTAGCTTTCTGTAATAAACCTTGAGTGAATACTTTTTGTGTAAGACGTGTTGGATTTCATCCATTGTTCAGCTTTTATATCCTTAACCAGAATCTACAGCTTCGTTGTAGGCAGGAGGCTGTGATTTTGAGAGGTTTCTTGGGAGAATCATGGATGAAACATCCACATTGTTTTCAGTTTTGGGAGAGAACTCAGATTTGGGATCTTTTGGAGGGTTATCAGAGTCTTCCTTGGATATGGCGTAAACAAAGGAGGTGGTTGATGAGAGGATGATGTGGCTAACAGGCAGACCTCCAAGGGGTGAACCATACTCAATATGAAGATTCTCAAGGCACCTACTATACTGAACAGCCAGCCATTGCTCATCATCACTAATTGTAATAATAATTATGACAATCATTAATTTCAATTTGAGGTCTTCTCAATAGAGAAGACTCTAAAAATCATGTGTTATAAAAAGCATTTTAGAGACAATCTATACCCAAGTTACATGCCAACAATGAAACAAGATCCAATATAAGGATATCTTTTAATCACCAGGAAGCTCGAGTTTAGGGAGGGGAATGCTGCACCCATACCCGTACCCACATCTCATGGTGATTATTTAAAGGCGGAGTTGTACCCTTGTTCAACATCCTCGTACCTGTTTCAAAATAGTGTTCTTGTCTCTGTATTCTACGTCTCCCAACGACTATCCTATTACATTAAGATCTTGAAATGTAACTGGTGATTCCCAGAATTAATGCAAATCCCAGAACAGTCCATGAATTAAAACTTGATGAGAACGAACAACCTTTGTAGCTTAACAAAGCCAACAAAAAATTATCAGAAGCTCAAAGGCCACTAGACTAGATTTAATGCCAATCAAGGTTTACATTAGTGCCATGGAGATGAGGGAAGAGACAAGAACTTCATGCTTATATTGAATAGAAGTCATTAACCATTTCATATCACATGAAATATGATCTAGACCTTTGCATATTCAGATCAAGTTTTTGGAGAGCAAACAGGCAAGTTGCTATAACTAAATACTCTGACTTCTATCTGAATAAATCTGAAAAGGGAAAACAAACAGTTTGATTTATACCATTGATCCTTTATTCAGAATTTTGAGAGTTAAACCATAGCACATAACAAAAGAAAAGAAATTCAACAAATGTAGTTCACACAAGTTTCGTGGCAATCATACCCAATAATAATATAGCTATTATATGTTGGGAATTAAGGTGTCTCAACCTTTGCAAGTTCCTAATGTTGTATTTATTTTTTATTTTTTTCCTACTATTGTAGTTTCCAATGTAAATTTGTCTTCATATGAGGAGGTAGGCGTCCCATGTTGACTTGGCATAGTTTTGCCATTGTCAACACCTTGTGGTCATGTGTCATGAGTTATGATAGATTCTATGACATGTAGGAGCTGAAATGGCAAGTGTGACAAGTTGTTAGTATGTAGTGACTGATCGTGCTGCAGGGTTGCGGGTACATGCAACAAGGTAAATTTTGGTGACTTTGTCAGCAGCGGTTTCCCCTCAAAATAATTAACGGGCTGTGCAGAGGGGCTCCCTGCAAAGCCCGGGGGGCTTAACCACCCCCCACCCCCCCCCCCGGCGGGGGCCTGAGGGCAGAGCCCGTGGTAGGGATCTGAGGGCAACGCACCGAGCAAAAAATATCCTATATTTAATAAAGGCATTGGTTGTTAGTTTGTTATTGACCGACATGGAAAAACCGACATTGGATAACCACCAAAGAGGCTTGATAAATAAGCGGCTGGAGAATATGAAAGGTCATGGGATGGGAATGAGAATCGGCATTGTGTACTCCTAAAAGAGCTTGCATTGCAAGTGTGAGATGCATTGTGCAGGTTTTGGAGTGTGGGGTTTTTCACCCAAAAAGGTTTTCCCTACATATATCTGGTGTTGTGAGTTTTGTATTTGCATTTGGATGTTATTACCTTTCTGTTAATGTGCATCTTCTTAGTATGTAACTGTAAAAGTTAAAAATTTGCAAAAATCTTTCCTCAATAGATCAATGTAGAAAACCTTTCTGCATACCTTGCTTCCTTTCATTATATAAGACCCCTCTTTGGGATAAGCTCATCAGAAGAGTTTCAACCTTATATCTTTGACAACAAGAACCAGCTAGTTGCCATTTTCCGCAAAATTATAAGGATAATTCATAAACTGAGTCTTCATGACAACCTTGCAGAAGAAACAAATATAAAGAAACTGAAATGGAATACCAAGGCCGTAAACCCAATAGCATTCATCTTTCTACTATTCCTTAAGACAATTCTATTAACCAATTGAAAAAGAAAAATATGTTCACACATCAACTCCATAAATCAATTAAAAAGGACACATTGAGGAACTAAAAAAGCAATGTAATTACAGGCATCAGAGACAAAAATAGAGATCACTGACAAAGCATCTGTTCACATTTAAGTGACAATATCGCACTGTTAGCATGTGAAGAGTTTGTGGCAGTTTAATAAAATATTAAAAAACGATATGAACAAAATAAGGACAAAGAGATGCAATGGAAACATATGATCTAGGTCTGGAAAAGGATAAGACTTCCATTTGGAAAGAAAAACATTAAGGACAGCTAAACAAATTTCTAACTTACACAGCTTTACAGCTCATCTAAAATGAAGGTAAACTCTCAAGGGCTTCAAAATTCAAATTTAAAGAGATAATTGCTAATTATTAATAAAAGCAAACTATGAAGTAGAAGCCCACTCAGCAAACAGAAAAAAATGGATGTGCAATGACCTGGTACAGAGTATTGAGAAAACTTAGAGAAGACTCGTCAGACATTATAGAGCTGGCATGTCGTAGAAGTACTAATTTTATCCAGGGAAGAAGATATGGTGCCCTCCTTGGCCTGCAAAGAAATAAAAAATGAGCATCAGATGAGGAATAGTGAACAGTTCCCATTCTATCCAATAATTAATTTTTCACTACAGTGTAGATTATCAGCCAGCATCTCTAGCATAACTCAAGATCCATACCAGGCATAACAAATGCCAGACAGGTGACAATATTTTTGGCTTACAGAGAGTTCCTAATTCAATTTTATTAGTTCTTTCAAATAACATAAAATATAACTTTTAATTATTACAAATTTTGTAATAATTTAAGATGGTAGGTGTCATGTTTATAAGATCTTTTCAAGAATACTAAGTAAATAACATAATAAAATATATCTCTACACAAGAGACCAATCAATCTGTTATTTACAGAAAATAAACTTTTATAAGCATGTCATCAACACTTTTGATATAAGGATCAAAGAAGGGTCCACTAAAGTTCTCCACTGGCTCCAATCTGAAAGAGTGCCGGCCTGAACAGGAAGGCTGACTACCCTGGACTAAGGTCATGGAATTTGAGAGCTAGATTTGTTTATATACCAACAATTTAATCTGCACAACTAGTTATGTCCTCTATTCGTCTTCTATCACTCGACAAGTTGGCACCTATGCACTTAAAATGCCTTTTTGAGAGAACAACACCAAATCTCCAGGAGCTCAGAATACCAAGATTTAGGGATGTTGGGTAACAGGGTCCCCTCCCCAAGTATCAAGGGATGCCACAAGAAAAAAAATGCATAGTAGAAAAGATGCAAAAAATATATACTTTATAGTTAGTAATTATTTACCATCACCATAAAATACCAAATACATGTTTTACTCCTCCTTTCTTTTCCTAATGATTGGTATGAAAAAATGCTTTGGATTAGCGTTTTCCATTGTTGTGGATTGTATGGGTTGTTTTAGACATCTCTTCATAATTAAAGAAATGCTACTCAACCTTCAATTTAAGTCAAAATTCCCTTTCTATTTTTCTAGGTTTTAAATTGGCTGCCACGGCAGATGGCCTGCCATCCTTGTTTGAGATCCTCCAGTGCCTATTTCCGTAGGCGGTGGCAAAAAGTGTACTGCATTCCAAGGGACAAATCCTCATGGAACACTGCTTTGTATTTTATAATTTATATGGTGTTTCTAAGGATTAAAAAGCACCCATCTAGAATTGCTATATCATGACAAACATAAGAACACTATATAGACAAACTGAGTTTCCTTCAATAGCAGCTGCCTGAAGGCAAGGACTGTACACTATGGATAAGCACAAATAACATTCTTGCTGTGACGATCAGCAACGCTAAAAATGCACTCATATTACACATAGCCTGATTGAGAATCTTAGGAAAGGCATCCCAGTCGCAAGGACAACAATCCAAAGTCTCAAATTCTGCACCTTTGAATTACATCTTGATTCATTTTCAACTATGTTTTATTTAAGTGAGTCCTTTTTATTGATGGTTAAACATGTGAATTGGAATTGAAACTGTGCAATTACCAAAGGGATTCTATTTTCATATAGATCCACTGTGCACAAAAGGACCAAATGTTACTTTGGTTAAAAAAATATCAAATAAAAAACAAAACACAAAATAGATGTCTGAATTTCTAGTCAAGAAGCATCTTATCTTCAAGTATGGAAAATAGAGAATGAAATTATAAAAAAAAAATATAATTTAAATGTTACCATAAACTGATACGATCTAGAACCATAGTTACTAAGAGACTCATACCCTGACCGCTAAAACTCATCTCAGTCTCCACAGCAGTCATCGCTAGTCTCCAAAGCATGTCTCCAATCAAAGACGTGTATGGGAACATTTCCAAACAACGGAGGACTTTGTTACAGAATGTAACGGAAAATATATTGATGAAAGAATTGAATAATTACAAGATACAGCAGAGTTGTATATAAAGGATTTACAAAGGCTAAAAATAGCCAAAAGGAAAAAAGCAGAGAAGATAAACATTGACCATTAGAAGTTATCTAACTTTAGTTTAATACCCTCCCATAATGGTCAATCGGTCAACAACACCAAGATGCCCCCTAAATTTGATAAACTTATCCGGGCACAGAGACTTGGTGAGAATATCGGCAGTCTGGTTCTTTGTAGGAACATACCGCAACACAACAGATCCATCTTCAACAAGCTGGCGAATGAAGTGACAATGAAGATCAACATGTTTTGTCCGTTCATGGAAGACAGGATTTTTGGCAAGTTTCAGCACCCCTTGATTGTCACAATATAAGGGTGAAGGCCCTGCTAGAGACATTTGCATGTCTGAAAGCATCCTGCAAAGGCAAACTGCCTCGCATGCTGCTTTAACAGCGCCCCTATATTCAACTTCTGTGGAGGAGAGAGCTACTGCTTGCTGCTTCTTGCTGGTCCATGTGACTGCATCTGTGCCCAACCTGAAAACATATCCACATGTAGACTTCCTGTCATCAACAGAACCTACCCAATCTAAATCTATAAAACCGATCAGCTGAGGATCTTTGCACCTGCCATACAGAATGTCAAAGTTTGAAGTGCCGTGCACATATCTCAACACACACTTTGCGGCAACCCAATGTTCAGCTTTAGGAGCTGTCATGAAGCGAGAAATATAGCTGACTACAAAACTAAGATCAGGTCAGTGGCAGTGAGATAGATGAGGCTGCCCACTAATTGCATGAATGCAGATTCATTCTCTACAGGAGAGTCTGAACTAGCTGAGAGTTTCAGCCCTTTCTCCATCAGTGTAGAAGCAGGTTTGCAGTCTGTCATCCTGAATTTGTTCAACAAACTACGAGCATACTTCGACTGAGAAATAAAGATGCTATCAAATTGTTGCCATACCTCAATGCCTAGGCAATAATGCAGAAGGCCCAAGTCGGTCATGTCAAATGTGTGACTAAGATCATGTTTGATCTTGTGAATCAACGGCTCGGAGTTGCCAGTAATTATCAGATCATCAACATAAACAACGATGAGGAGGCTATCATCAGCATACTGGTTGACATACAGATTGGAATCAGAAGGACTCCGCTGAAAACCATGGTCGACGAGATACTAATCAATCGTCGACGAGATACTAATCAATCTTGAGGTACCATGCCCGGGGAGCCTTTGTAGGCCATAGAGGGCTTTCACCAGTCTGCATTCTTGGTGTTCTTTTCCAACAACCTTGAAGCCAAGAGGTTGTGTCATGTAAACTTCTTCTTGCAACTCTCCATTGAGGAAGGCACTCTTGACGTCCATTTGATGGACTTTCCACCCAAACTGGGCTGCCATAGCAAGGACAAACCGGATGGTATTCATTTTGGCTGTAGGAGCAAAGGTCTCCTCATAGTCAACACCTTCTTTTTGTGAGTAACCTTTGGTGACCAACCGAGCTTTATATTTGTCAAGAGTTCCATCAGCCTTGTACTTGACTTTGTATACCCATTTGCATCCGATGGGCTTCTTCCCAGGAGGAAGATCAAAAAGAACCCAAGTATCATTCTTCATAAGACTGTAGTGCTCAACGTCCATAGCCTTTTCCCATTCAGGTACACCTTTAGCCTCAGAATATGTTTGAGGCTCTAAGATGCTGTGAAGATTGGCCATGAGGGCAAAATTGACAATATTGTGTTGTTTGCTCTTCTTCCGAGCAGATCTACCCTCAATGAGTTCATTATAATGAAGATCACCAATTGTTTTGGCCCACCATTTAGGCCGGAGAGCAGATGAACCGACATCTGAGATAGGTGCATCAGCATGACCAGGAGAGATAGGAACAAGATCAGGAGGATCCAGAATATCCGAAGGAGGGGCGGGTGCTGGAACAACAGCCTAAGGTGCGGGCAAAACTACAAGAACCCTCCCATTAGGTGGAGCTAGAGGAATACGAACACCCAAATCTGAAGCCTCCAACGACTAATCCTCAGTATGAAGAGATGAAGTAGACAGCAGAAAAGGCCCAATAGTCTCATCAATTACTACATCACGACTGAAAATGAGACGATCAGTGTCTACATCAATCAGTCTATAAGCCTTATGATTTTCACTATATCCAGTGAACATGAGTTTCTAGCTTTTGAAGTCCAGCTTAGTGCGCTTGACATCTGGAATCCAAACATGAGCAATGGAGCCAAAAAATTTCAAATGGTTGACGCGAGACTTACGTCCAGACCAAGCTTCTTCAGGAGTCTTTTTGACAGCATAGGTGGGAAACCGGTTCAGAAGATAGATAGCAGTGTAGACTGCTTCAGCCCAGAACTTCTTAGGAACACTTCTATGTTCTAACATAGAACGTGCCATCTCTGTAATAA
This sequence comes from Cunninghamia lanceolata, assembly GCA_027924645.1. Taxonomy (NCBI): domain Eukaryota; kingdom Viridiplantae; phylum Streptophyta; class Pinopsida; order Cupressales; family Cupressaceae; genus Cunninghamia; species Cunninghamia lanceolata. Next base: position 4,251,251 of record BSBN01001859.1, on the reverse strand, counting down.
TGCGATTGCGACGCTCAACAACACTATTCTACTGAGGTGTGTAAGGTGTAGTAAACTGACGTTTGATGCCATGTGTAGCACAGAAATGAATGAAGTTAGAAGAACAAAACTCCCCCCCATTATCAGACCAAAGAGAGACAATTCGACACCCTGACTCTTTTTCTACCAAGGCCTTGAATTGCTGAAATGTACTAAGCACATCGGATTTCTTTTTCAAGAAATACACCCACATCCTTCTACTGAAATCATCAACAAAAAGCAGAAAATATCTGCACCCAGTAACTAAAGGAGTGTTCATTGGTCCACATACATCAACGTGAACCAACTGCAAAACCTTAGATGCTCTCCATTTGTCACCATCGGAAAATGGAGTCCTATGCTGTTTGTCAGCTTGACATGCATCGCAGATGCCAAGAAGTTGAGTTTGAATGTCTGGAAGACCACCGACCAGACTCTCCCTAGCTAACTGAGAGAGATAGTGCATGTTGAGGTGCCCATAGCGCTGATGCCAAAGTTTACTGATGGAAGTGCTGGATACCAAAGCTTGTTCTAGAAAATCACCAGAATCAACAATTCTATATAAACCATGATCTTCAAGAGCCTGAGCAATAGTGATGCGGGTCTCACGATCCACTATCAGGCATGAGTGCATGCTGAAGACAACATCCAGATGAGGTGAGTGTCGCATGATCTAACTAAGAGAAGGTTCAACTCCATGCCAGGTACAAAGTAAACATCGAGAAATATTAAATTTCTCCTACCAAACTGTATCTGAACGGTGCCTTTTTCGACAACTGTATACTCTTCACCTCCTCCAAAGACGACAGAGTCTCGGAATGGTGTGTACTCAGTGAACCAGTCTCGCCGATGTGCAAAATGTCGGGAAGCGCCTGAATCAATGTACTAGGCAGAGGATCTGTTGTGGTCTGCAAGTCGCTTAGCCATAAAGGCATAGAGCTCAAACTCCTTTTGCTCAGTGTTCTTGACAGAAGATACCATCTTCATGCTTTTCGAGGCACAAAAAGCGAAATACCAGAAGATGGACAAAAACAGAAGATACAAAATCCCAAATGCTTGAAAAACATAAGCAGCCCCTAGCACGGAGTTCGAGGCACAGAACCCAAAGAGTAAAAACACCATTATCTTCGAGCTCATCTTTGAAATCAGAGGTTAACAAATAAGCCGTTTGAAAGATAAGCTGATGAATAAGCGCTTAAATCACAACTATATCATTGTTGCTTTCGCGGCAGTTTGTGATTTTAGCACACGCCAATACCACAGAGAAAATGCCGATGGTAACCCTCAATACAAAAAGTATCTGCCGGTGACCACAGATTGTTGCGCTTGACCGCCAGAAAATGTGTACAGCTGGCAAAAAAATGCCAAAAAGGCCACGAAACAAAAGAACAACCACCAAAGAACATAAATCACATCCTTCACGGGTTGCAGAGAAAATATGCTACTCGATTTCCAGTTGAACAAGCCGACTTCAAAGTTTGAAAACCCGTTTCAGAGCATGATTCGCTTCATGGTTCAGTGGCGCGATCAAGAAAAAAGAATCGTGATCCAAAACCACGAGCAAAACAGAGATGCATATTGCAGAAGCAGAAAATCGCGGTCAAAAGAGAAGAAAATAGTGAATTTTGAAGACAGAGTTCGTTGAAGGCAAACAGAGAACCCTCTGTAGAAAATGCGATGAAAGAAGCCGACCCCAACAAAAAGAAGACGTCTCCAAAAGACGTGAGGAGAAAAAACCACAGGTTCGACATAGAGAAATGGCGCGATTTTTCACTTCGAAAATGCAATGCTCTGTAGAAAAATGAACTGCGACGACCTCAGAAAGCTTTAAACCGCTATTTACGAACAGAGGGAAAACAAAGAGCCCATCACACAAAACGACTCAAAAGAGAACGCAACCCGAAATCAAGGGAACGCGACCACAGGAATGAAACGCAAAAGCAATTTGAAACCAGTCGCCACAAATCAAGGAGACCATACATGCGTCCGTACCCGCCCGAACCTGAGCTCTGATACCATGTTACGGAAAATATATTGATGAAAGAATTGAATAATTACAAGATACAGCAGAGCTGTATATAAAGGATTTACAAAGGCCAAAAATAGCCAAAAGGAAAAAAGCAGAGAAGATAAACATTGACCATTAGAAGTTATCTAACTTTTGTTTAATAGACTTGGTCTGATGTCTCTAGATGTCTACCAAAATGTCTCCTAAAAATCAAGAATATTTTTTGTTTTAACTTTGAGCTAACAAATTATTTGAAGATAGATAAAAGAGAGACACACCCATTCAGATCGATTAAGAGGTCTTATCATTTAGTCAATACAATACATTGTGCTTGTTCTCTCCGCTCTGCGTGTAGGCAAGTACAGGAAAGGCAGTTCAGAACAGAACATGGTGCCAGTTGAGCACATCAAGACATGTGAGTATAGTTGCTTACTCATGAAATCATTATTAATAGAATACAGCCTTATTATTTCATCTTTGCTTACTAGCCCTTTCCATGACCCACCTTCTCAGTTCATGAGACAGGTATTGTGAGTTAATGTAATAGAATCTATTCTCATTCAAGACTTTAAAGGGTCTGCAAAAGCTATGTTGCAGACATGAGATACTTAAGGGAACCACCGTTCTATTCTTAATCTGGCATTGTCAAAGTCATTATTAAGTGGTATTTTCTATCATTTCCTTTGATCGTGTTAAACACTCTCCTTGCAGTGATCAAAATGGGTGGGTCAGTGTCCTTTATTATATTTATTTTGTAGCATTAAAATGGCATCTTAAATAACCATCCTGGGAAACTGAAAGTTATCAGATTTTTGAATAGACAAGCATTATCCATAATAAGAGAATTACTAACCCAGATTTTAATCTGTGTACCATACTTTTGAAAAGCTTTAGAGCATCGGCAGAACTAAGAGAATAAACTGAGTTCCTTCTAACCTGCAGAACAGAAAGATGTACAAAACAAGTCATATGTAATTATGTCAAAGTAATAACACCTGTTTTATATCTATAATATATATAATTAAGCAGAAAACAAAACTCCAAATAGAGATAAACACGGGATCTTCAAAGTACTCATGTAAGCAGATTCTTGTTAAAAACAATTATATCCAAACAGACTTAACATATCTGAAACCTACTTACACATTTAACTTGCCAAAGTAAGAAAACTAACCATAGGATCTCGAACATTCAAGCATTGTACCAATAATAATATATCATTACTTCTCAATGCCTGTCTCAAAAGAACAACAACAGAATCTGCATTAGGCGGTATTGGCGTCAGAGTCCGATCTGTCTCGCTTGGATCATCTTCTTTCTCCTTCTCTATAATCCCTAGTTGCTTGAGTTTTTCTTCCATTGTTGGTTCATTATCATCCTCCACAACTTCTGCATCCCCATCTGCTGGTCCTGTATTTATGTAAAGTGCAAGGAAATAGATATATAAAGTAGAAAAGTTAGGACATGGACCAAATAATTTGATGATTTCAGTAATAGCAATATGGTCATTCAAAAACATACATCTGGGTTTGACATTTTCAGGTCTTACATCTAAGACAAGCTTCCAAACAAGTAAAGAAGTATATCAATACAACAAAAATTGAAAAAATGGTAAATGAGAGCTAATTACATGACATCTACAAACTTTGCTGAAACATGCTATATAAATATAGCATAGGGCACGCATATATAGCTGCAAAGTAGAAAGATGTATCTAACTGATGCATAAACACAAACATCATCAGTCCCTAACAACAACTATATAATCTTCTAGTTAGTTTGGATGAGCTAAGTGGTGAACCAATGGGGATTGTTGATAATAAATCCCAGGTTCAAATGCATGAATTATGAAGTACATGGTGTCTTAAGTGCTTGTAAATGGCCATTTACATATCATATTGCATTAAATTATGGATTCAGTGCATATCAACGGTTGAGGTAAGATACGAGTCTTGGGTGATTTTGACTCAATAACTTGCCCTTTGGTTGTTACCAATAAGTGGTCATTTAACTAGCATATCACGTCCTATTATGAATGGAGGATTTCTGTAACAATCAATGCCAGATGCAAGTCCTGGATAACTTTGATCGAATAGATTGCCCTCAACCGTGGCGTCTTAGACAAAGGTAGGGTCACCCCATGGTTAAAAAGGGGGATATTCAACAATCAAATAAATAACTATTAAGTTCTTCCACTAGGTTTCTAAACAAGTCACTTGCTGAAGAATTTGAGCTATACTCTCCCTTGTAAAATACTAGAATACCATTTGAAAGCTCTGCATATCAAAACACTAGATGCTTTGGAAAAGTAGCAGAAAATATCAACATCAAAATTGATAGATTAAGACACAATAGCTTACTTGATTCTAAATAACTGCAAAAGCTCATCTTGCTTGAAGTATAGGCTGTGAAAATGGGTGTCTCACTGATGAAGAACATAAAAAACTAGAATATATAAATGCTTTTAATAACATAACAATCAATGGAACAATTATTATATTCTAATTATTGCCTAACATATAACTCTAAAACTCATAATATGAAGTCTCTAAAAAGACATTAGTCACAATTCCCTTCGTGTATTCATTGACCATCAATGGTATTGGTGCTCAAACATGTATCTCCACAAATCCTAAAGACTAGCACCAAAACCAAAAGCTAGGGATGTGTCAACAAAGGCAGTGGGCAAGACTTATGCTTGGCCAATGGCATGAATGGACCAATTCTTGTGAGTGGGTAAACTCACTTTCATCTTTAAGCTCTGCAAGGCCGGGGGGTTCCCTGAGGTCTTAACAACAAGACAATTAAAGAAAAATAAGCAATTAGACCCAAAACCCTGAAGTAGCCATACGCAAAAATGCTATGAACCCCAAGGTTTATCACTAAGTTCATGTCAGCATTGACTACATATAGACCTACAAGACCTCCAATAAATAGATAATAATTCACTCTTCTCTTAAGCAGCCATACCCAAAATGCTATGAACCCCAAGGTTTATCACTAAGTTCATGTCAGCATTGACTACATATAGACTTACAAGACCTCCAATAAGTACATAATAATTCACTCTTACATGCATTCAAAGAAAACAGGTGTGTTATTCCCCAGCAAATGAATCCACTTAACATTGCATACACATGGGAAAGAGGGAGAACATACTAGTGTGATCCTCCACTAATATTTCAATTTTGCGATAGTACAAAATATGACACAATTTACAATATTGAATCATATAGGCATGATGACATCTAAACTACTCTTGTAGCTAACAAGAGAGATTATTATCATAAAAGGTGTTTGGCCCTTCACCAATCAAACCAATGCCTACTCCATTGAGCAATAGAGTCTCAAATTGCAAAAAAAATGAGAATATGTCCACAAATCAACAAATGGAACAATGATTGTATATACACAACCCCAAAAGTTAAGGAAACCTACAAATGAACATACTTACTTATCCCTTATAGATCAACAATACCCCACATGCAACAAAAGAAGACCATTACAAAAGAGTTTGTAATCCTTTAGAATGCATGTCATACATTAAGCAAATTTTGTTACAATCATGCCAGCAAATGTGGCAAGTGAAAGACGTCAGCAAGGTTCAAAACCCCTCCTGAGATACTACAACTTGTCATGGAGACATAAATTTATAGACAAAACATTACTAGACTATCCCTTTCCCAAATCTACAAACATGCGTCATCATTTACAAAGCTAGACATTCATCATTTGATACCCTAGAATTTGCTTGAAACAATTACAGTCAACAATTGGCTCAATGACCAACCCTTATTACATCTTACCAACATGTATATATAGCATTACATTCAATCTTGATGCTTGGGCGGGAATACATGTGTGGGCAATGAATTTGTAGGTTGCTTGTGTTTGTTGCATCTTCACATGGTTGTGTACTTGAAACCATGCCCTTGCATCAGCAACCATATGCCTTTGTACACAAACCATGTCTTTGAGGGGTCCACAAGTACTAAGAGGCATTTAAAAGTCTTCCCCTATTTAACTGCGTCCATTTTAGACCATTAATGGTGTCTTGGGACATGCATGGAAGTATGTAGAGTTTTTTGTTCAAATGGTGGGGTTCCAAGAATTTGCATGCCAAAGGAGTGGGAAAGTAAAAAAACATCCCAAAAGCCCAAAATGGTATGCGCGGAAGGGGAACACTAAAATGAAAGGAAATGGAAAAAGAAGAGTTTGAAGGAAATGCATGCACAGAAAGGGAACCTCTGAATGAAGGAAAATGGAGAAAAGGGGGGTTTGAAGGAAATGAATGAAAAGAAAGGGGAACCCTGAAATGAAAGAAAATGGGGAAAGGGGAGTTTGAAGGAAATGCATGCACGAAAGGGGAACCCCAAAATGGAATGCCAATATGGGAAACCCCTATACCCCAAAATGAAGAGACATAGAAAAAAGGGGGGTTTGAAGGAAATACATGCACGAAAGGGGCACCCAAAAATGAGGGGAAATGGGGAAAAGAGGAGTTTGAGGGAAATGCATGCATGGAAGAACCCCGAAATGAAGGGAAATGGAGAAAAGGGGGGTTTGAAGGAAATGCATGCATAGAAGGGGAACCCCGAAATGAAGGGAAATGGGGAAAAGGGGGTTTGAAGGAAATTCATGCACCAAAGGGGAATCTCAAAATGGGATGTCGATTAGGGAACCCCTATACCCCAAAATTCCACCCATGCCTGGAAATTAATCTAAAAATCTTCATATAGAAATTTATGAAATTTAGGCTCGTGACATAGCAATGGAGGGAGGCAAAGCACGGAATGACCTAGGGAGCCCTTTCAAGAATTCTCTAATTGGTTATCAATGATGGGCACAATAAGGGTTCAACATCTGAGGCATGACAGAAAACCAAAAAAAAGAAAAAGATCCAAAATGTTTTAGGGTTAGGGTTTTGGGGGAAAGGTTCATCGTGATCCAATGGGAAAGCCAAGACAACAAAAAAGATATGAGACAAAAAAATTTCGACCATTGGGGCAGGTGCCAACAAGTGGTATAGCTCGCCTAATTAATCTTCAATGTGGATCGAGCACCAATGGTTCAATTGTCACACCAAGAGGAAACCAACTTCTAAAAACATTTTTTTCCCACAGGGCGTAGACTTGATGGTTAAGCCGTTGAAAGACACAAATAATGGTCACAAGTTCAAATCCCTGGCTTCAACTGTTGCATGATTAAGGGCAGCTCATGTGGCCAGAGTTTATAGGGGCCGCACTATTAGGACCTCACAAATGAGGTCCTAGCTAGTGCTAATTCCTCCGTATCAAAAAAAAAATCTCATAACATTAAGGGGATGAAAAAATAGCCTATTAACATGAATTATTGATAGAATGTAACTATGGTACACAGACAAAATATGCTGACAATTTCTGATATACAACAGAATATGTCCACATGATCCCATATATGAGGTAAGTATAAAAACAATACCAAAAGCCAATCAGGAATTGAGTCAACACCAATTCCCAATTAGATTTGTGTAAAATCCAAACACCAACAAAGACACTAATAAGCAAGATCACATTCCATTTGGAGGAGGCCTCACATCCAAGGATTTCTGCTCAGGAGGCATACCAGATCTATTACTGTTAGCGCATGCAAGCAGCATCTGTATGTTGGCATTTCTTCGTTGGGAAAGGCGTGATTGTGCACCATGGGAAGGGGAGCACTCCAATTTGTTAGGACCTCAACTCAAGGAATCATCACTCTTGTCTTTAAGTCGAGTGCTATCCACTCTCCCTATCGGTTGGGTGAAGCTTAAGTGGATGGGAGGATCCAAACTGATCAGAACCATTCAGGAAAGAGAACCACATGGGAAGATTGAAATACAGTTTCATGATCAGATAAGACATGTAGAGGTAGAGGCATAAACAACCAATTTCTCAAGTTTAGTACCTTACGGTCCCCTCCATTGATCAAGCACATAAGTGCCATAAAGGCCCTCCCAAGCTACATTCTCACATATCAGATTCAGTTGCAAATGTAGAGCAGGGTCCCCTCAAACAAGAAAGCCTATTCAAATCAGAACTGGATTGAACATAATATCGTAATCCCATCCAGAATTCAGAGTATCCATTAGCAGAGGAGATTGTAGGAGTTTCAATTCCCTTGTAAAAAGGAAGAACCCTTAGGTGCTTTTGAGTAAGTTTATGGGAGCAAGCATCTTGCTCTACCCATCAACGTTGGTCCTCCTCAACCTATCGCTCAAGTGGTTTCCTTTGACATGTTGGAAACTTGCTGGCCATATAACTCTGAAATGGACAGACAAGATCCCTTCATGAGAATTTTGGAAATCAATTAAATTTATTAAAATGCTTTCTATTTCAGTATTCTCCTTGTATAATATTATTGCCATCAATGATACAACTGATACAAGAAACAAAACCAGTATTGAAGAAGCATTTCAAACAACAACATTATTTCAGTAGGGCCAAAATCAGAATTCAAATCCACAAGCTCTATGAGCCTATGAGGAAGCACAAAGCCACAAATGCATATTTTTTCAGACTCCACAAGCACAATTGTCAGGCAAAGCTAAGATATATCTGTAATCACTAATCAGTAGCAAAGACATACATAGCAAGTTAATACCTAAGCCTAAGCAGACCAGAAAACCAAATGAACAGTCTGTGGGCAAGCTCTTTTGCCTCCCTTTAAACAAAAGGACAAAGAACACATAACAGGTGTGCTTACCGTCTATTGTCATTGGATCATCACCAACTTCATTTGGTGTTGCCTCAGTATCACTTGTCTTTCGCTTTTTTCCATACTTTGTCTTGTATTTTTCATCATCTGGAATCTCAACTCTTGGTATTGGAAAGATGGCATCTTCTGCATTGGCAGGACCTAAAGCAGTGACTGTAAAAACATTCAATTTTAACCACATAAGAAAGCTACAAAGGCATCACATTTCATGAACACAATTTTGACGTACATTGCACCAAATCCACAACATCTATTGCAATTTTGGAGATCTAATAAATAGAATACAAATATATGAAATGACTGCCAGAAAGGCATCATGGGAGTTCTGAAAATACACTCAATCAACATGCAACAACAAAAGTTAAAAGTTAAAACCAGTTGTAATTAGATCCTGTATGCTTGTTTCCATTTATATCTACCAACATAAGTTTTACCTTGATCTAATCAGAAAAACATCCCATTTTTATCAGGCATTTACTATGTTGTTTGTTCATATCTAGATTACTTACCCTCATTTTGTTGACCTTTGATTGTCACAGCACTCTTATCATGTGGAGCAGTCAATAACATTCCACTCTCAGAAGCACTCAAAATAATGTCCTCACCTTTCTTCATGACCTCCAACCTCTCAAAACTTGGCTTTACTAAGTTATCATATGCAACCAGAACTGATAAGGTGCTATAACTTTCGATATCTTGTAGTTTTGCTGCAAAAACACAAGGCCTGCTCTTGCTTAAAGACTTTGAAATAGAGCTGTCCTCTTTCTCTAAAGACACGGTAACTTTACTTGGTTTTGCTGAGTTCAACTCTTCTACACTCTCACTATGCCAGATGTAAGCAACACCTGACTCTGAAACAGCAAGAACACATAGACCTTCACCATCCTCTCCAATAGCTTTGCAGTCCAAGGCAACAGCTGGCTGCTCCATCGAAAGAACAGAAGCAGCAGCTCCAGATCCCTTACTACCATCACATTTCCATACAGCAACATGTCTCTCACTAGCAGCAGAAGAAATTATATGCTTCCCACTTGTTGCAAACATCATAACCCTCACAGAATTCTACACCAAGAAACAAAAAACCAATATCTACAAATTAGAAACAGTATTTAAAAGAAGAAAATGTACTGATTATTAAAAACTAATAGCTATTTAACAATTCAAATGTGATCTGTCAAGAAACAGGCTCCAAGGCCCTCGTTTAACCTTCAAGCAGATTGAGATTAAGAAATTCAATTTGAATTAAAACCTGACAGGCACTCTAAATTAATCCAAGAAAAGTGGGAGCAGAAAGGGTAATATACAATCTAGAGGGATCGCTAAAAGTACAGTTTCAAACCAAATAATTTATCAATAATGTTGTTAGATTTATAACACAAACCCAAGGTCTCAAACACATTTCAAAAATTGAAATTATGTTGAATATATTAAAAGATGATTTGCTCCTGATTACAGATTGCTTTAAGAGGTTTAGTTTTAATCTAGAATTCCAATGGTTCTATTGTAGGCAAAACTAGTTTCCCCATTTCACCCAACTTCAGAAATTGCTAGAACATAGAGATTTATCAACCTTGGCTATTGTAATCATCCTGTATGTTGTCTTGATGCAAGAGAAATCCAGAATAGTCATCAGTCGCCTTTAATCTATTAAAAGAATACTGATAGGCAAACTCTCTATAATATATATCATCCACCTCAAACAAAAGCAATTGGCCTTGAAACAGAGAATTCAGCATTGTCACCAGTCTCGTCTAATCTAGAAAGAGAATATCAATAGCAAACTGCCAATAAAGTCCACCTCCAACACAAGCAAGAGGGAAAGCCAACACAAAGATTCTAGTGTTTACCTTTCTATGACCGATAGTATTGACTATTGGAAACCCTATACAGTAGAACACTGCTTCTGTTAATATTTTCATGTCACATTGTCTAATAAAATATATTGTTTCTGTTGATGTTCCCATGTCAATGATAATTATGATCAAATTTCTGCTAAGTTGATATGCATGGCTATAATGTACAACAGGCTGCCAATGTATTTTCCTGAAAACAAAAAGCACTTTCATATACTGTGCTAAGTAGTTTCACAAATCCCTGATGGGATAGAGTCATAAACAAGCTGCTTGAAAAGGTTGGCAAATTAATTATAGATGTGGTCTGCTAACAAATTTGTATGGTACTGAAAAATATCAGAAATTTAAACCTTCTGTATATAAAACAACAACAAACAAAGTTCCTAACATAATAAATCTAGAAGCATTGGATTAATAAAATAAAATAGGCACAAGCTATTATATTACTCAACCAGCTGAATTTGAAAATTACATAACAAGCGCCAAACCAGCACTTACTGGATGCCCTGTAAACTTCTGCAACTTCTTTTTATCTGGCAAACTAAAAAGTTTTAATTCTGCACCTGCTGTAGCCAAGCTTGTTCCATCTGAAACAAATTAAGTAATATGTTCCGAAATTATATTCCAGTAAATATCTTATGGTCCTAACAGACAGACAAAAAGTGAAATGCATCTTAAAGAAAGAAAAATACTAATCATAGGAGATATGATAGAGTCTAGACAACACAAGATAGAATACAGTAAGATTGATTAAGAAACTATCACTAACAAGAAATATAAGAAGAGTATATACGATAATAGTATAAACTGTACATCTTATCAAAGGCGGCTGATTGAACACAGAAAGCCCACCAATTATTTAACTTTCAAGCTATATAAAATTAACAATGGATGCTATCAAGACCTTACCAAAACAAGGCCAAGTTAATAAACTCTAGATAGTCCAGTGTTCCATGGGGATGCATCCCCTGGATATGTGTGATGTCCTGAATGTCTGGGGGGACTTGGGGATTTGACAAGGGCATTCCCTCTCTGTCCCCCGCCCCCGCCCCTTTTTTAAATGTTTGGGTATCCAAGACATGCCCTAAAATCATGGGACATGTCCCCCTTTTTCAGCCTTGAACATTCCAATCCCCCTTTTTCAGCCTTGAACATTCCAATGTCCCATGGCTGTCACGGAGACTTTAGAATGCATAAAAAACAGCTAAAATAATTAAAAAAACCAAAACAAATAACATTCTAAAAGGGGGGAAAGGGTAGGGCCACCAAGGCACCCCAACCCAAAAAACTTTTAAAACTCATGCCCATTGCTGTTTTGCATTCACCAAAAGAGAAGAAAAGGAAGAGGAGCAGTTTCTGAGATATCAATCTGTTGATAACTCCAATTTCTAAGCTTGTTGCTTAATGTACTTATGTCTATACATGATGCAACATTTCTCTTTTCGGCATCTCCAAATATAAATCATGTTTCATATCATGTCTATGATTATAGGTCTATCGGATTTATTATAGAATCAGTCAATTATTATTGCACTTACCCTTTTAAATTCTTATTGTACTTACTCTTTTGAAATATTATGTCTATGATTGTCAGTTATGTTATTTTTATGCAATTTTGATCTATTTGTATTTTAAAAATTCAAAAACTAATTTTACATATTATTTTAATAGCCATCCCCCGTCATCCACAAAAATATGGTAAAAAATTGCATGCCCAAAACACATCCCCCCATCCCCATGTTCCCTCGTCCCCAAAACTTGGAGAATCACTGATATGGTCTTATATAGAAATCAACAAAACCCTAGGAGGCATTAACCCGTGGAGTAAAAATGACATCTAGCTAAACAGTATCTAGACAACATTCACAAGATACAGGAAAAAGACAGCATTGAACAAACTATCTTATCAAGAACCTCACCAGAAGAGACAGCCAGACAAGAAATTGTCTTTTTTGAAGCTCTGAATTTTTGTGAGAGATTCCCTGTTTCTGAATCTAACTCACATACCATGCCATCAACCCCAGTAGTATATACTACACGTCCATTGGTTGCAAAGGAGATAGCCCTTGTGCCCCTGCATGTAGGAGGTAAAAAGAAATATGATACATAAAACTAATTAATAATATTTATTTTATTTACCATGGATATATATTAAGTACAGTTTATTTTTATTTTGTGCTTGGAATATAATCTAAATTCATAAAAACAAATGCAAGTACAGCCATAACGCATTGATTTCTGCAATCACTCCACTAAGCATGAGTCACATGATTTAGTGCTATGTCCTTGTCATGTATATTTAGTAATATGCATGCTACATTTTGGAAGTGTAAGATTGTAGATTAGCACATTTACCTATATTTTACATTTAAATTAAAGTTATATATATTTTAGACTAGAATAATTTGAATTAAAAGTTAAATTTACCACCAAACATAGCTAAGCTTCTATATAATAGCTTACCTCAAATGAAAAGTCCTTGTCTTATTAAGATAAGGACAATAAATTACGTTACATTCATAGAAACGATGACAAGCATAACCAATAAGTTTAATTATCTCAAGAAAATCTTGTATTACTAAGTTTTTGTAAGACATACAATTAAAATTACTGAAATTGATAAAGATATTTCATATAAAATTTGTAATAGTAAAATGAAGACAAGCAATAATAAAGAAATGCCAAATATACAAGAAATAGTTGTCCAGTGATGCAGTGATTCTCAAATGATTCTTGAGCAAGCTTAAGAAATATTACAAACGATAGAATGCACCTAAAATAAATGTATTAATAACTTAGTTTTACAAGCATTGAAATTCATATCATGAGTACACACTTCTTCAATTTCAAGTGCTCAAGAGGGTAGTATTTTGGAGTCAAGCTACATTCCTACACTCAAATACTAGCTGTTTCTTCAGATGGAAGAAAAACCTTCTTTGTGTCGCAGTTGATGGGCTAAGAATGCTAATTATTAGCCAGCAGGATTTGTTCCTACACTCAAATACTAGCCGTTTCTTCAGATGGAAGAAAAAAAATCTGTGTGTTGCAGTTGATGGGCTAAGAATGCTAATTATTAGCCAATAGGATTTGTTAGTATGAGCTTCAGCGAGAATATTCATCAGTTGCGGGAAATTGTCATATAGCCAGAAATTTGTCATATATTGGTAAAACTATTTTGTTGTAAAAATTTGTCAGTATGTCAAAAAATTGTCATATATTGCTGGAAATTTTTAAGATAACATTTCGGATTTTTCTCCCAGCCACCGTAAACTTAAACAACAGGCAGCCTCTGTGTGTAACTGGCAGCCTCTATGTGTAACAACTGGCAACATCTTGTGTAACTCAATGGTTAGCATGTTCCTTATTGTGAATGAAGTTGGTCGCTGATCCACCGATAAAGATAACCAGTGGTAAGATTGTTTTGTGTAGCTGCAATACATGTCCAAATCATCACCATTGCAAGGACAGGCATGTTTTGTGTCACTGCTTCCTAGTCATTCCTAACTCACATTACTTCACCATCATACACAATGATTTAACTCATTTTAACACCACCACTTCTACAGTACAGAGACCAACTTCACCATCTTTGCCTCCAGGTAAATGGTCTTGGGAAAATCACTTCATAGTCAGGCTTCTGATGCATGGTAGAAAATCCCAATGTGCAAACCCTTACGAGTATATTTGAGGTTCTACCATTCTCACAAGTGTTTCTGCCTTTGGCCTACCCTCTGCCTTGGCCACCAGTCCTCAGCACCTCTTTGTCTTCTTCTAAGTTTTAAATTTTCTCCCTTTCCTTCTCAAACTTGTTCACACATTCACTTCACAGATGCTGGTCTTTGAAGACCATCTTGTAGGTGCATCTCAACTGTATTTATGTGCTTCTGTTACTCTTTAAATTCAGCAATTGATCTTTCAAGATATTCACAAAGTTGAAAATAGAGATTTTGAATGCACAGAACAGGAGATGAATTCCTAGACTGACATAAAATAAACATGTTAAAAAGGATGTATTTTCCGCAGTGTGTCATATTATGAAATTTATATCAGGATTCAACTGCATAAATTTTGAGTCAAACTCATTGACCCATATTTCATGAGTAGTGGTTCACACGAACCCATCTCTCATGAAAATGAATGGTCCACTTGGTAGTTTTTGAGTCAAACTCATTGACCCGTATTTCATGAGTAACAGTTCACACGAACCCATCTCTCCAAGCTCCAAAATCTACCATCACCAAAACAAACATTTGGACAACTATTTGCATATCCCTTCAACATAATTTACAATCAAACTACTCCTATCTCTACAACACATTTTCCCTCGAAGTTTAGGACATTCCAGCAATTGGCACCTTATGTGATTATGGTTTGCTCTTCCAACTCCAACTAAATCCAACCAACTGAACAAGCAAGGGAAAGCTTCTTCCCTAGTGTAAAATTTGTCTTAGATTCACACCAAAATTCAGGATATCCTGCAGCATTCTTAGGCCAAATTCAAGGCACTCCATGAACATCATTGGGTACCTCATTCTTTTCAAGTTGGTGCTCATGTTTAGCTGCTTTTGGATAAGAAGAAGTTTCCAACCACCAACATCATAATTTGAAGCCCATCCATTACGGGCCCTACAAAGTTCACAAAGTTGTACCTCCCAATATATTATGATTGGATCTCTCGGCTCAACTTAGCATCCATGAGCAGTTCAACTATGAGCCATCTCAGTTGGAGTAGGAGGTTTCCATCACCCATTTTGGAGATCCACTCCCAGATTTTCAGCTCTCAATGGTTGATGATAATTTGTTCGATGCTTGGACTTGCCCCAATCACACGAAGCAAACAACTACTTACTTGGTTGGTTACAAAAGTAATTTATCCACAACAACCAAGTGGTCCTCCAATTTAAATTTTGCAGAAAATTTTCCACATCTAATAGAGAACTGGGGATAGCTTCCACTAAGCAAGGAAGAAATGATAAGAATATCTTATGATTAATTCCTCATATATATCTCCATACTATACATTCCACCTTGAACACTTAGCTTAGTACACTGGGAATCTTAGTTTACGTTACAGTTCATTAACAGATTCTTAGTCAGACTTAATGAGGTGTCCTTGCACATGTACAACTCACTAACTGCATTTCAATTAAATTGAATGAGGTGTCCTTGCACATGTGCAATTCTCTAACCAGTTCATTAACTGCATGTAGGTTAGAATAATTAAGGTGTCATTGCACATGTACTTCACTAACTGTGTTTCAGTGTCTTTGTGCATATGAAGTTCTCTAACTGGTTCACTAACTGCACATAAACAAATTGTGGTGTCTATAAACACTCAGGTCAAGGAAGTTTGCATCCACTTACACTCACCTTTGTAAATCTATTTGTAACTCACTAACAAAGAGCGTATAGCATCAGTTTTTAGCTGGCATTTATATCCTCTCGTATTTTTCTGTTTATTCCACTGACATAATGCAGGGATATATCATATGAAAGAATGTAATTGTACAGCTCTCCATTTATGCTTACTATTACACACAAACATCTCACTTTAATATCCCTGTGCCGGCAATACTGCACTCAGACTACTGGATCTCTGTCTTAAACTATGTTTTGTGGCCTTTCATGATTCATCATGTCTGAGGCCTGCTAGTTGGTATACAGGAGTTGATTTTGCTCCTTTTTGAGACCACCAGTTGTAGTCTGTATAGGTGTGGTATTAGGGCTCCACCTTGCTGTTAATTGAATTTATTTTATCTAAAATATACTGATATATGCATGCCCATAAACATTGATATTCTGATGGCAACATTGCTGCAGTTACAATATCGTAGTTCTGTCTATTGTAGCTCAGTTTGTGGTCTTCTTTCTTGTTTGATGAGTGCCAATTGGTTCATTGGAGCTGGTTTTACTGCTCTTAACACAAATTTCTGCTGTGATTTTTATTTGTACATTTTTGGAGCTCTGTCCTGTAATAAACATATTTCATTGTATACCACATATCCTTAGGGCATTAAACATACAAACACAAAAACTGAAACCCCATGGCAGTATTTTCTGCACCAAGAATATTAAACCTCCTTTTACATTGATATCCTATAGTCATGTACTTAAAGAAGCTCTGTCTAAGACTAATTTTGCTTAGCTATATGGCATTCTTGTCAAAGGCCAAATATTTGTCTTAGAGGAGCTAACTGTGTTGCATTTTAAGACCACCCATTCTGTTATAGCCTGCATACGTACAGTTTTTGGGCCTTTTTCCCATAACTAATAGATTTCACTTCACTCTGTTTATAAATTATGCTACTTTATACCATCCATATACTGTTGATATACCTAAGTTTGTACTTTTCCACTTGGTGTAGTGAAGATTTATCTTAACTAATGTTACTCACTCCTTTGGCCTTCTTTCTTGTTTATCAACAGGTTATTTCTTTGTAGAAGCAAGTTGAGTTGAATTTTGAGACCAACATCACTATTATAGTCTGGACTCTGCACGTTTTGATTGCTTGGACTTTTTCACTTTGTTTATAATGATTAATACATATGCATACAGAATCTATGCACTTGTGGCACTGCTTCTCTACTTACAGTAATGTAATTTTGTCTTGGCTATTGTTGCTCTATGCTGTGGCCTTCTTTCTTGTTGAAGTTCTGGTAATTGGTGTATAGGAGCTCGTTAAGTAGGTTTCTAAGACAATCATCTCTGTTATCGTATTGATGATAAGAGAAATTTTAATTTCATTTAGGCCAACATGGTCTGTGGGACCTATAAAAGTGTGTTTCGTTGTTCGGAAAATTATTTCTAGGCATTTACTGCTTAGTATTAGAGATGATCAGTGTTGCCAGGAGACTGGTACTGGTACTGGTACTGGAGAGGGGTACCAGCACCATTTTTTAAAAACATAGGAGATGGGTATATAAATAGTAAATATTAAATATATAGGTATTAAATAGTTGAATGATTTAAAAATAAATTCCTATAAACTTTGTGACCTCAACATTGAATGATTGAAAAAGGTCAACTTGAACTAAAAAAACAAATATTCATTTAATTTCAACCTCATAATGATAAAAAATAATTGTCTTTCCTTGATTAAAAAAACATATAAATATTCATTCATGTAATTTATAATAAGGGGCAGTTTGGAAGAAAGAAGCATGATAAATACAAAGGCAATGGTGGTGAAATCATAAATGAAATTGCAAGGCTCTGAAACACCAAAATCATTAGGAGTTCCATTCTGTGTTGGAAACTGCCAATTCTTTTTGACTTTTGCAACTTAATATCATTTTCACTTTCCAGCTATGCTAAAAGCAGAAACAGCACAGCCTACATAGAATCTCTGACACATTGTCCCATAGCCTCCATATAATACGACACCTGCCCTCTGCAATGCTTCCCACAATTCAAGTCAACATGGTGATTCCCAAGACTCAAATGCAAAACACGTTGTTTCCCATGTACCGCAGTGTATGACAGTGCAGCTTGGAAAATGGGTGTCCAGAAAATGGGAAATCTGGACTGGCTGCAAAATGAAAAGTAATGGCTCAAGCTCTCACCTGATACAGATCCTTAGGAGCTTATGACCCAAATCAAGACCAATAAGAAGGTTTTATTTTTCATGTTTAGGGTTTTTTAATAAATGCATGGAGACATGGATGGGACATCTCCTGTCACTGGATACGTCTCCCTACCTATCTCCAGTACAAAAAAGGAATCCCAGACCCCGAGAGGCATACCAGAGGATGGGAGATGCATCTCCTTGCAGCACATAATTCTCAGGCATTGTTCAATAGTTTTAATTTGAGATTTCATGCACTACTTTATGGCTGCAATTACCTGGGTAGCTGAGCCTAATATCATTGCTAATAGCCTGCTAATATTAGGTACATTTTCAGGGCTCTGTTCTGTAATGAAGTCATTTTATTTTAGATTTTTGAGGTTATTTTCACAGTATTGCATGCTTGTGGAGTTTTATGGAGTAAGTTGTGTGTATTTTTTAATCACCAAAAGTAGAAGAGATTAAGGACACACATACCCAGGATGACAGTCACTGTATCTCCATTTGACCTCACCCAATATAGGATCTAGAGCTACAACATCACCCGCACCAGTACCTAAAACCAGCAATGATTTTTTCCCTTTCTTTCTCTGCATCCAAAAAAGAGTTGCAACACTCGCTAAACGTTTACTTTAAATTTTAAGCTACAGTATTGGAATAAACAATACCTTTTTTCCAATGTATGGACTCCATTTCATGCAGGAATAGTCAACAGACAGGTGGCCATTAGATGTGCCAAGGTTTGAACCTGCAATGTCAGAAAACTCACTCTGCATCTGACCACTTACTGTATCCCATATCTGAATACAACCAAACACCTTAATTCAGACCATAAATATAAAATAAAATAAAATCCGATCTCAACATTTAAGTTTATGAAAAAAATTCTAAAGCAAACTTTGCCAATTGGCAAAACCAACCTGTTCAACTTCGTGGAGGCGGCTGGTCAAGTTAAGTAAAATTTCAAAAAATAACATCTATAATCAGCACTCTAAATAATGTGAACTGACTTTTACAGGAAAAAAAGAAAACAATGAATAGATGTAACCAATCAATTCATTTGCTAATCTTCTAAATGTATGATGTTCAGGCTACCATAGAATGGAATTATAATAAGTGGTGATATGGCTGTGATTTTATTTGCTTGCTATTCCAATTTGAGCACCAATGTTAAGTAATGATTTTCAGAAGGCATTTCATAAGGTTAGCATTTGGGATTATGCCCCAGAGATGAAAGCTAGAAGGAATGGCCCCAGATTACCCTTCCATATGTGGGGTGAATTACAGAGATCACACAATGAATTTTGGGGAAAAGTAACACCAGGAGTGTTTGTACATGCTGACAAAGCCAAAGACCCTCAAACACATGTTTACATGGAGTTGCCTACTTGATCCCACGCTTGTGTGAGAAACAATACGTTGGTGAAACAGGGAGATGGGTACACGTTAGGATGAAGTAAGATGTCACAGAAATCATAAATTGAAGGGTGAAGAAGTCAGCATCAGCAAAGCATTCCTATAAGCTAGAATATCATCCTGGCATTAGGGACACAAGGTTAATCATTAAGGTGGAATCTTACAAGAAGCATAGGGCAAGGGAAAAATTGGAGACAGAGAAGAATCCTGAAAATCTAAAAGAGCATGATGGACTGGTTTTAAGTGAAGCATTGATCCCATTAATTCAACAATTACAAGTACAAAATTGGGACTCATTTTTTTTTAAAAACGTATTATTTACAGAACTTATGTAGGCCGAAAAGCGGAAGATCTTCCTGAATTACTTGATGTTGGTTCTTCATCCTGTTCTATTCCCACTGTTACCGCCTACTATAGAATTCTATCAAAAAGAAAAAAGAAAGAAAAACAAATACCTTAATGCGCCCATTGCCTGCAGTAATGGCGAAAAAATCTGCTGAAGGACTGAATGCAGTGAAGACATCCTTTAAGTTTGGAAGCGTCATTTCAGCTGAGTTTTTGGTTCCAAAGCAGAGTAAATAATAAAATTTAAGCTGCAATAGAGATAAGACAGACAAAAAGAAAGGCTGATAACAGCAACAGCTTAACAAAGACTTCAGAGAGTTTAAAAATGACAAGGGATTTGGAAGGGTTTATCAATGGCGGCTGCTAGGGTTTAACACGGAGCAGTAATGGCGAAAAAATCTGCTGAAGGATTGAATGCAGTGAATAAATCCTTTAAGTTTGGAAGCGTTATTTCAGCTGATTTTTTGGTTCCAAAGCAGAGTAAATACTAGAATTTTAGCTGCAATAGAGATAAGAATGACAAAAAGAAAGGTTGATAACAGCAACAGCTTAACAAAGACTTCAGAGCGTTTAAAAATGATGAGGGATTTGGAAGGGTTTATCAATGGCGGCTGCTAGGGTTTAACTCGGGAGGAAGTTTGATTTATACTTGTGTGTTTTGTATTTCGTTATGATTTTCTTTCAAAGGCGGGCGGCTGCCAGGGTTTAACACGGCATAAGTTCGATCAATAGAATAGAACTAGCAATCGCACCTTGTGTGCAATGGGTACCCTGAGATAGCAGGTAGATAAAAATAATTACTAGAACTTGCACCCATAGGAGGTTCAAGGGATACGCCGATAGGAAATTGAAGGTAAATATTAAGAATTAATGTTTTCATATTACATAATTAATTATATAACAATAAATTTATACATGTTTTAACTATAAATTTGTATTTTGATTAGTAATGGCATCTATTTATTTAACCCTACCAAGACTTGTGTGTCAAGTAAGGTGATCCATTTTCCCACATCCTTCACAGTCCTAAAATATTGTCACAAGGCAATTCCATTGTAGAGGCTATTCATCCATGTTAACACGTGCTCAAGAGATTTACTGAAGATTTAATTTATAGAGAGTTGCAGAGTTCCAATCATTGCAAATCATTAGGCTTGAACAATAGCTATGGTCTTATGTTATGGAGATGGCAACCAAAGAAATCCAAATGTACCATTTCACTTTACTTCCCATTAAGACTACAATTTGGATAGCTTAAGGGTCAACATCTAATTTAAATCAAAAATGGCTTAGAATCATATCTGGGTATGCTTAATAATAAGCATAGGTTTAAGAGACATAGATTAAAATGTTTATGATTTCATTTACATTGAACTACGATAAACAAATTGAGCATCCAACATTCTCATGCCCAATCATATAACAATGCCAACAACAGTGACCATTTCTAGATTCTTTATATGTTAAATGAAAGAGATGTATTAGTTTAAACACTTATATTCATCCCAAAACTCTATTCAGTTTTTACCAATCTCCTCAAAAGCATGTTATTCTCATCATCCCCACAATATTTTTGACATCCCAACTATCCCCCTCCCCTTGAATATGACCAGAGAGTAAGAGTATTCTGCTCCTTGCCCTAAAATCTAGTTTCTTAAACGTAACTTATGGTCTCTTCCAAATACTTATAATAAACCTTGGCATGTTTTGCTTATTGATTGAAACCACATATAATTTTTACTACTCTTTGGCTCCAAGGTCACCACCTAAACATTTTGTTTGATGAAAATGAGTTGCATAGATGGAGTAAGCTTCTCCTTCTATTTAGGCTTTAGCATATTAGCTAGCTAACCCACATACAAAAAAAGCAAGACCATCCCTCCCTCTAAAAATACCCAACTACCACAATGCTCTCCAACTCTAAACAAATCTTGAACTAAGATCCCCAAATTCCACACTCAAACTCTTAAAAGATGGACTATTTAGAATTGCATGCTACTCCTTTAAATTACAATATCAATTGAATATTTTTTCCTTTTTTAAGTAGTAGTCATATATATTATTAGTTTCACATAATATTATCAAAAACTCTACTTTTAAAGGGATTATTAATTTGACGATTAGTACTACTTGAGTTTTTACTCTCACAGACATTATAGCACAAAAGTTAAAAAGTATTTTTCAAAAACTTAAAACGAATTTAATTTAAAAAAATAATTAGAATAAAGAAGATCAAAGTTGGTCCACTCTCTTCCTAACTTTAATTACCTTATATTTTCCACTTTATTAACTTAAATAATATTTTTATATGATGCAAGTTACTTATAGACTAATCCTTCAAGATGTTTGATCAAAAATATTCTACTCTTATTCTTTCTTCTGAGGATTTAAAATTAGGTAGCATGCCCCACCTAAAGGTCTTTCGACTTTCATTATTATAGGAGGTGTCCCAAATATGCATCTAAATGATTATAAATGCCCAACATACTTTCTTTCATCTATAGGCATCAAAATCTCCATTTGTATACTTTTTAGATCCTGGTAGTTTGATTGTGTAGCAAATTTCCACTTCTCTCTTCCCTTCTACGTTGGAAACATACAAGATTTTGTTTCAAGAAAGGTCAATATTCTTTGTTGTAATAAATTGTTATGGTAGTTAGTGAAAACTACCTAAAAAGCATCTGAAAATCATTATTCTATTTTTTACACTAACACTTAGAAGTAGTAAAATGCTCAATTTCACTATCATGCTCTTTCATTTAAGCAATTAAATTCCACTACAAGGTTTTTAAGCTCAAGAATTTGCAATAGAAACTCATAAGTTTTACTTGTCTGTTATCAGTTAAACATTGTTATAAGACCATATGTGAGTATACACTATTTGCAACTCTTTTATAATAGCTAATTCGTTGTCATTTAAACACTTGTTACAGGACTATATGTGAACATACACTATTTGGAAGTCTTATATAAGACTTGTAATTTTGACTTTAAATATCTATGGCAAGAATTTATGTAAAAATTCCTTTGAGTGTCTATAGTTATATTTTGTAATAAAACCAATTTACCATATTGATAAGAATTGAAAGCAAATAAAGGTTCATAAAGCAATGTATACCCCTTGGTGACCTTGAGCTGAGACAAATTGATTTTGCAAGTTGATTTTTAGGTTATTATTAAATGCCCATTGTTTAGTGCTATTAGATGGATTTTCAAGTAAACACGCATTGTTAATGTGATTATGTAATTTGCAAATGCCCAATATATTGTCTATTTGTGTTCTTTTTCTTGATGTAAATTTGCCACAAATCTAAAATTTGAGGCCAGTTGTATAGGCAAGTATTCTAAAGTTAATCAATTGTCAAATGAAGTGGAAAAAGTCCTATTCTTTCCCAAAAATTAAAAAACAAAACATTTAAAAAGGCAGTAATGGGGTTTTAGTTTTTGTGTGCTTTCCAGAGAACGGATTTTAGTTTTTGTGTTAGAAAAACAAAGAAAGAACTCATGCATAGACCTTTTTAAAAAACCAAAAATTTCCTCCAAGGGCTTGGATTGATTCCTCAGAAGCGATCCTTTTGTTTTCTGTTCGCTCAGCGTATTTGCTTTCAACCGTTTTCCCTTTCCTTTTCTTTTGAAAATAAGTTTAGAAATCGCAGAGTATTTGACAAGGGAGATTTAAACGAAATGAGACTTTTTGTGACACGATTTTTTTCTCGGCCCGAAACAACATTTCCAAATTCTAGCCATTTTGGCACCGAAGCTCACACTAAAAGCCTATCAACTGAATATGGAAAAATTTGAAAAAAAAACCATTGGCAACTGGTGAGTAGTAAACATAGAATTTTTATTTTTTTGAAATAATGCAAATTACATGTGGAAGAAAATAGTCCACAGGGGACTGCAGAACAAAGAGCACCAACAATGATAAAACAAGAATGGCAGTCACAACTACCAAAACAATAGAGAAGAAGCAACTGCTATACACAGAAAAACATGAAGAGAGAAATGCAAGAACTGTGCAAGCAAAATAGTAGTCAAGTCTGCTGTACTGATGAAACTCACACCACAAACAATAAAACAACAATCTGAAACTAGAACAGAGCAATGAATTGTGACTGCTGGAGCCCTTCCCAAAACCACAAAACATCAGCAACCAAAAAAAATTATTGTTCATCCAACTCTTCTCCAACTGTTTTTGTAAATGTAGTCAAGTGTATTTATATACACTCTGGGGTGGTGACAGATGAAATAAATGCATAATGCTGGCCAGCAGTAAAAATCTACATGTACACCATCCCGAGATTGATATGATTTGGAAGTGAATCAAATCATTTCATAAGTGAATCAGATCCTTTCCGATTGCCAAGACTATTTTTTGATGGCCATGGAGCTGTTCCCGGCAATAGCTTTTGGTTAAAGAAAACCCGGCGTGAGACAGTTTTCCTATCGGCTAATTATTAACAGACTTTGAAAATTTCCCGGCGTAAATTTTATGGCGTGAGACAATTTCGAGCACTATGATGCTCACAACTAAAAGCCTATCGGCTAATTAGCCTATAGGCTTTTATATATGAGCATTATAGTGTTGGGAATTGTCTCACATACAAAATAGGGAAATTTTCTAAAGTCATCGGTTGTTCTTATTGGCGTATCCCTTGAACCTTCTATGGGTGCAAGTGCTAGTAAGTAATTTTTTGAGAAGAAAACGTTCAGTTTTGTTGATGGTGAATGGTTGTTATCCATCCATAAATAAAATTGAAAGAATGTAATGATATGTGTTGTTGACACATTTCTGAAAACACTGCTTCGTTGTGTGATAGACTTGGGGCTATGGTCAAGCATTGTAATGGAAAACCCTACATTAAAGATTAGGCTATGGTACTTTTACAATGTAAAAAGTGGAGCTTGGTGTGAAATGACACTTTTACAAAAAAAAGATCTCTCTCTCTCTCTGACAACAATGGTTCTAGATTTTTTCATCATCAGTATCTGTCAATGGATCTGGAGATGTATGAAGCAAATTCCATATATGGTAGTTGTTTTAAATTCTTTACCAATGGGCTATAATATCTTGCTCTAATGAACCAATATCATTGTGAATGTTTATGAATGGTTGGTATAGCAACAGTTCACTCTAACTTAATGCTTGAAAACATTGATCATCTATTGTTGGGATGGTGGTGAAACAAGGAGAAACTTGAACAGTAGAAGGTGTTCAATGTTGTTTCCATTTGTTGGACTTTCGAGATGCTGCAAATGTCCATTTTTGAGACACTTCAATAAATGACATTGTTTCCAACTATATTGGTCATGTCATGTATTAATGAATGAAGCTTGGAGATGTGGTGTTGCTATTGTTAGAGATAGCTGCACTTTAGTGTGTAATGGGTACACTAAATAGGTCTTGAAGGTGAATTATTAGGTACTTAAAAAAATGATGTGTTTCACTAATATATTAAGGTTTACTTGTGGTGGTGGGTCTCTTACTCAAAAGGTTTTTCCCAAGTATATATGTCATTTTATCTTCTTTATCTCTGTCACTTATTCTTTTATGTTTAATTAAGGTTACATGTGTTTTATGTTAACAAGTTTTATTACTTTCCATTGCTCCTAATTGAGGAATAAGCATTGTAAAACCAACATTTGGTATCAAAGCTTTGTTTTGGTTGATCCCATGAAGGAAGGGACACATTTCTTATGTTGCTTTCATTTTTTTTGTGGGATAATTCATGTGGATTTAAAATAACATTTAAAAATCAAAAGTCATGACCAACACCTTGACAATTGAGATTAAGAAGTTTAGTAGGTAAAACTTTGAGTTGTGGAAATTGAAGGTTGAAGATCTTTTAGTGGATATAGATTAGTGGATCATAATAATTGTTGCACTCAATTTTCTACCATTAACAATGGATCAAGATGAATGGGACAAGTTGGATAGAAGAGATAGATCTACTATTACATTATGTCTTTCTAATTTAGTCTCGATGAGTGTTTTACTTCAAAACATTGCTAAGAGTTCATGAGATAAAATTATTGCATTATATCAAACTAAGTGTCTTGTAAAAAAGTTATTTTTGAAAAGAAATTTGTATTCTTTAAAGATGCATGAAGGAGACTTTGTAACCAAAAATTTAAATGATTTTCATCTAGTAGTGAGACAATTGGCTTCCATAGATGTAAAAATGAAAGAAGAGGAAAAATGTATCAGTTTGATTTGTTCACTAAAGGATACCATCATTCTTTTTTGAAGCCTAGTTATCTAAAGGGGGTCAATATTCTTTCTTTGTTTTCTAGAATTGAGGGTGCAGAAGTTGCTTTGCATTGTTTAGGTGTACCAATCAATTATGTTGTATCTACAAAAATTTGTAAAGAAAACAAGCTTATCCTCAAAAGTTGGGTAGAAAAACACATTAAAAGGGTAAATTGATTGAGGTGGAAAATGTGTAGAATTTGACAAAAGAAAGACTTGATGAAATGATTAATTCAATTGGAGGTTTTGATGTGATAATAGGTGGAATCCCCTATAATAGTCTAACAAGCAACAACAAGAATAGAAGGGATGGGCTAGAGGGGAAGCATTCCTCTATTTTCTATGAATTTCCATGGATTGTGAATTATGTAAGGCATGCAATGCATTCAACTGTAACTTGATAGAATAATGAACCTTCATTTTGTATTAATCTAGACTTCGATAGATTTTCAATTCTTTATTTTTCATAGCCAAGTTCTTATCCAAATTGAAGAGGCTACAAAAAACAAGTATTGAACCTTATGGACATTATTATTATTTTGATTCTATGTAACAAATTTGTTTGCACAACTAGTGTATGTTGCCAATTGTAGGCCCATATGGACATTATTTTGATTATATGGAGCAAATTTGTTTGCACAATCAACATGGGACTAATTGTAGGCTTGGATGTTGCTAATTACAATCCTAGGGTTATTATTTTGATTAGTCATGCTAACCATGGTTTCCTTTTGCAAGGATTGAATGAAAGCCTAGAGGATTGCAAAAAATCAAATTTCATAAAAGAAAGCACTTAGATTTAGAAAATGATCACTATGAAACCCGTCACAAGAAACCATTTCAAAAGATAAAGCTCAAAGCAATGTCTTCCAAATGTTTGTCTATAGAAAATAAAGATAAAAATTTTCATTTACCATAGTTCATGTTAAAGGATTGGTTGGATTTGGAGTTTCAGATCACCTTGTGGGTCGATAGTGGAAGTTTAAAGAGTTTGAGCAAGGCCTGCCATACTTTTATTTTGAATATGTGTATAGTATGCCAAAGGGTAACTAAAATGTGTGGATTGAAAGTGATTTTCAATTTCAAGTAGAAAACATGGCTACATTGTAACAAACCACCCCTGAATTTTTTCACTTTATAAAGAGAAATGATATGATGCAATGTCCTTAACACTTTTTGATCGCCTAATTCTTGTACACTAAAAAATATGACTCGGTTTTACAAGGTGGTCAAGTCAGCTTTGACGAGCACATGGGACCCTCTCCTTTCCACAGGTGAACCTCCACATCACTCTTGCTCTTGTGGTAGAAGCTAATTGAGAGGAGGCGAGACACAGAGGCGATCCTACTCATTTAAGAGATGGACTTCGCAAAGAGCAATCGACCGGTCCTAGGGCCTTTCACAGGTATTGTTTCTTATGTGGTGTTTTGTGACCGTTGTAGTTGAGATAATTATATGACCCGAAAGGTCACTGGTTATTGTTCTCTTGTTTGGGTTAGCTAGATTCCAACACCTATGCAATTGTCTATTATAATCGTTGATGAGTATGCTTCGTCAAAATCTTTCTTCTTCTGCTCTAATGAGTTGTTGAATATGATGGACCTTTGTTGAATCAACTCTAGCATATGGCCTTGTTCTTGAATGGTTTGTTATGTGTGTTGTGGCCTAAGATGAAATTCCTCGATCTTCTTTAGGATCGCCCTCACCAACTCACCTCTAAGTCCAGGGCCATTCATGAGCCTAAACCAAGAGAGTTGGTCTGAGTTAACCATGAGGCAATTTTATTTTTGACTTAGGGTAATGACCTAAGGTTTGCTTTGCTTGATTTTGGTTGATTGATTTGAGTTGTATTGACCTAGTATATGAACCTAGGGTTTACTTGAGTTTTCATTTCTGGTTGACCTCATGATGAAATTGAGGGTTTTGCTCTTTGTGTGATGCTTGTTTTTGTTGTTTTCTATTTTTGTATGTATGCACTCTGTATGTATGCAAGATAACAATTTTATTCTTTTTATGGATTTTTGAAAGGAAAGTGCTTTAATTAATCTAGAATTCAAATATGAATACAGTTCTACAATGAGTTTGCCTAATGCAATCTTAATATATGTTTTTGGTATTTTCTTGTGTTTTGATTTCAATTACTCTAGGAAATGAAAGTACTTGGAAATAAACTAATCTAGCAATGCAAATTGTTTGAACTAAACTAATTTAACAATATAAAACTATCTAGCCTATCAAGGAATTTGCAATATCAAATTACTATCTCTAAGACCAAATTTAAGTGATGCAAGAGCATCCTAGGTTGAAGAGCAATCTTGCATCAACCAAAAATATTTGCTTTTTTTAATTTTCTTGCATTTCAGTTACAGTTCAAATAGTTGCAATTCCATAACTTTCTACCACATTTTATCACATCTTCACTTCAGAGCTCATAGAGCAAGACTTAGATTCTACACTATGACATCTATGTCATATTCAGATTTCATGATATTTGGATTTGTCTGCAAAGAGATATTGCTATTAGAAGATCATCAGCATTCACAGAGCAAAGTATTCATCAGTCAACATGAGTAAACAAAGTTTGTGGAGCAATCTCGTGACTTGAAGAGCCAAATGGAACATCACACAAAGCACATTGGGACTAGATAAATCTTAATCAAGAACCACATCACATTTCATTCATTTATGGACCATTAGCACGAGTTGTAGACCAACCTACATGTTTCCTGCATGCTTCATCATTCATTGGAGTTTGAGATCTCTTAAGGCTGATGCGGAGGATTCTTTGAGCTAGAAGATGATATATAAGAATTCCTTAGATGCACTAGGAAGGGCAGTTAGTTCAATAATTCATAACTAGTATCAGCGCAGAGGAATAGTTCTTTTTCGTAGGCATTTCAATGCCATATCTTTCATGTATGTTGTAATCTGAAAAAGCAAGCTTGTGAGCCCATGATTGTAGCCCGCATATTACTAACATATAAGCATTGTAATTATCTGATATATTGAGCATATGAATCTTCCATTGCATTTTATTCTTGTGTTTTTTCTATTGTGTTTACTCTAGCTGCATGGCTGGACAATCCATTCTCTGGACCCTCCATCTGTGACTACACCAAGTGGTATTAGAGCGAATTTTGTGAATCCTTTGGGAGAGAAAGCATTCCAGAAGATCTTGTGGTGAACCAATCGCCAACCTGAGGCAGTCTAGTTGTGTTTGTCAACCAAGCGCCAATTGTCAGGAAGTTGCTACCCTGTAGTCAGATCGCTGAATTGAGGTAGTAGCATCGGATCCTAGGAAGAGATGCTGACAAGGAGGATGCCTGCTATGGCCAATGTTGTTGGAAGAATGGAATAAGTGATAGAGATGATGAGAATAATGAAAGTTAGATTGGATGTTGCAGAAGAAGATATAAGAAGAGGACTAAACTCTAGACATGAAGATGAAAGTGATGATGAAGAATTTCAATTAGCCGACCAAAATGAAGAAGCCCTAGAACAAGAAGAATCAGATCAAGTAAAGATGTTGAAATCTATTTCTAAGATTGGACCTAGAATTGAGATTGCAAACTGCATCAAAAATTTAAACCCTGAGGAATTGATTGATTGGATAAATGACATGGAGGAATATTTTGAATATGAGGAAATTGAAGATCCAGAGAGAGTAAGATTTGCAAAAAATAAGTTGAAAGTGTTACAAGTATGGCCCTAACTGGTGTTGTCATTAATGTTAACATACTCATGTTGCATTGATGTTAAGAATTGGATGAGTCATGTGCTAAGGATATCGAGAAAATTCACCCCCCATCAGAAACAAAGAAGAACAATGAAGACAGTGAAGTTCTATGAAGCCAAGATACCAGCCAGTTGAAGATCAAAGTATGCGCATCAAAGGGTTTGTAGATATGTGTTTAAAGGTGCTCCAATCAAGATTTTAGAGGTCCACATGAAGATTTGGAGAAGTTATGGCCATATCAACAAAACTAGTTCTAGCAGCTGTTCAGAGGTGACAGAGTGGCTCAAATAAGTCTTGTGAGATCCGAAAATGCAATATCATGTTATGCAAATTTGGTGGCATGTTTGGGAGGTTAATAGGCATTGACAACTCAATTGGCTCATGGTTTGGAGGTCCGCAAGCAATTCTTCTAATATGATAGTGATGATCGGCTGTGTTCTTGAAGTTCTGGGTAAAGATGCGAATGATTACAGTAAGCAAAAGTGGTGCGGATGTTCTTGGTGATTCAAGCAAGCTTGTGGGGGTCTCTAGATTGTGTCCAGTCTGTGTTGGCGGTCCGCACTGAACATTGAGCTCGTAATTGAAGATTTACCTTTGGGTGATGGCATTCTTCTCAATTTTGGTCGACCGGATGATTTGCGCATGTTGCAGATGATCTTGAAGATGCTTTGCAAATAATGGCGTGTTCCCCGAAGAAGATTGAAGTCTCAGCTATGTGTGGCCGACAGTGTAGTGATGTGCATGAAGCTTTTGTAATAAGTCAAGTTGTATTTTTGTAATTGCTCTGTAATAAAATAAGTATATGTTGTGCTGACTTTGATGATCATTCCAAAGTCAATGTCATGTATAAATAAGAGTTGCAAAGTCATTCAAATGTATCCGCGATAATGATGAGTTGGTGGTAGTAAGAGGAGCGAAAAGCATAGCAGAGGTGTTGGGCTTAAATGGAACTGATCCAAGCATAGTGAAGATGCTAATCTCTAGTTCAAGTATGTAATACTTATATTCTTCTATAGACAATGTGTCTCCTGTAGGCAGTGGGCCTTTTGTGAGCAGTGTGCTCAGGTAGTGAGCCCTAATTGGCAAGTGCCATTTTATTCTTCATATTCTTTTAACAGAGAATACAATCTTGGGTTAGTCACCCCATGGTTTTTCCCTTAACTGAGTTTTCCACATTAAAATCTTGGTGTTATCTGTGTTATGCATGTTTCTGCTTTTGATTTATTGCATTATGCTTCCATGATTAAATCTTTGACATACTGTTGGAATATAAGAAAGTTTTAAGTATTTAAGAACTGATTTTAGAGACAGTTGATTCACCCCCCCACCTCTCAATTGTCTGTCCTTAAATCAATAATTGGTATCAGAACCAAGTTCCTCTAGAAGAAGCTTAACCACTTGAGGAGATCCAGAATGTTGACCTACAAGAAGGACAATCCAAGGTTTGATGGAACAAACTTCACTGCTTGGAAGAACCAGATGGAATGTCACTTACAATGCATGGGATATCAGTATTGGAACATAACATCGACTAAATATGCTCCCCCAAGGAATGGGCCAACAACTATAGATGAAGTCAGAGATGTAGAAAATAATCTTCGAGCTAAAGAAGCCCTACTGAGTGCCTTGTCTGATTCAGAACTGACAAATGTTATAGGATTGAAGACTTCTTATGAAATTTGGACAAAACTTGAAAATCTATATGAAGGAAATAAGTATGTTAAGTGTGCCAGGCTACAAAGTCTAAAAGGAAAGTTTGAAAACTTAAAGATGAGTGAAGATGAGAACATCACTTTATATATGACAAAAGTAAATGAACTTGTATGTGGCATCATATGTGCTGGTGGAGTACTGGATGAAGATGAAATTGTTGCTAAAGTTCTCAGATCCTTACCTCCTTATAAACATAAAGTCGTTGTTATTGAGGAAATCAGATCCTTAACAACTATCACAAGGGATCAATTGGTTGGTGGGATATCTGTATTTGAGTTGGCTGAGTTTGGTGATGCACTTCCCAAGACTGAATCTGCTTTCAAATCTAGTGCTTTTGCTAAAGGTAAACAGAGATATGATCCAAGAGAAAGTTCCTCAAGAAAATCAACTTGGTATGAAAAAGCAAGAAAAGATTTGGAAGAGGATGAATTAGAAGATGAACAACTTGAAGCCCTCATTGCAAAGAGACTACCAAGAGGATCCGATAAGTATGAAGGAAAATTGCCTTTCAAATGTTTCAATTGCAACAAGATTGGTCATTTTGCCTCAAGGTGTCAGGAAAGATTTTCAAGGCCAAACCCTAATAGATCAAGATTTCAAAAGAAGTGTTACTATGTTCAAGAAGATGATGATGAAGGAGTAATAGATGATGAATCTGAGATAGGAAACAAATCTGGAAGTGACTGGGTGTTTATTGCCATCAAGGAAGAAGATCCAATGCCTATTGAATCTGTCAATCAGAAGGTGGTAGAAAGGGCTCTGGCTGCTCAAGTTGAAGAAAAGGATGAATGGGTCATTGACAGTGGATGCTCTCACCATATGACTGGTGACAATAATAAGTTCATAAACTTGGAAAGATATGAAGGTGGAGTTGTAAAGTTTGGAGACAATTCTGCTGGCAGAATTAGAGGCAAAGGAACCATTTCCTTTGATGGAGAGAACAAAACTAGTGATGTTTTGTATGTTGAAGGTCTAAAGCATAATATTCTCAGCGTTGGACAGTTGGTGGACAAAGACTATGATCTCAGATTCAAAAATAGAAAATGCACGATCTTTGAATGCTCTGGAGCTGAAATTGCATCCGATACATAGACAAAAGATAACATCTTCCACTTGATTGGTACTGGCAAAAGTTGTTTATTTGCTCAAATTGATCAGAGTTGGTTGTGGCATAGAATAATGTGTCATGTAAATTTTGATAATATCATCAAGATAAGCAACACTCGGGTTGTAAGAGATCTTCCAAGACTGGTGAAACCTACTAACAGTTTGTGTAAAGAATGTTAGTTGGGTAAGCAGAATAGAGTCACATTCAAAAGCAAGGAACAATCTTCAACCGAATTGTTGGACTTGGTACACACTGATCTCTGTGGTCTGGCAAGAATCAAGAGTCTGCAAGGAGATAGGTATTTCATGTTGCTAATTGATGACTACTCCTAGATGATGTGGGTGACTTTCTTAAAAGAGAAATCTGAAGCACTTGAGAAATTTAAAATATTCAAGGCTATGGTAGAAAATGAAACTGGCATAAACATAAAATGCCTCAGGTCTGATAGAGGTGGAGAATTCACATTCGGAGGGTTCATAGAATTATGTGAGAAACATGGGATAAAGAGACAGGTATTTGCTCCAAGGACTCCACAGGAAAATGGAGTAATGGAGAGAAAGAATCAGACCATCCAAGAAGCTTCTGGGACCATGATGATGGAAGCAAATGTTACTCAGATCTATTGGAGAGAAGTTGTAAGCACTGCTGTTTATACTCTCAATCAGGTACAAATCAGAGGCAAGACTAGTAAGACTCATTATGAACTTTGGTTTGGCATCACTCCTACTATGAAATATTTTAGAGTCTTTGGTAGCAAATGCTATATCAAAAGAGATGAAGACCTTGGCAAGTTTGATGCTAGGACTGATGAAGGAATATTCTTGGGTTATTCTACTCAAAGCAAAGCTTACCGGTGTTATAACAAGAGATTAAGAAAGATTGTAGAAAGTACAAATGTGAAGGTTGATGAAGGAATGGAAAATCCCTCAAGGTACTATGAGTATGAAGCAGATGATCAAAATGATATCTGAAACCAAGAAGAACAAGTCCAAATTTAGACTGATCCAGAGAATCTAGAAACACAAGAAGAAGAGACAGGCTTGAATGAACCTATCCAAGAATTAGAAGTGCAAGTGATTCCCAAAACTCCTAGGTATGTAAAACTGAATCATTCTGAAGACCAGATCATAGGAGATAGAAGCAAAGGTGTTCAAACAAGAAGAAATATTACTCAAGACTCAGTGAAGTATTGTCTGATTTCAAAAGTTGAACCAAAAATAGTAAGTGAAGCATGCAATGATGAAAGTTGGGTTAAATCAATGGAGGAGGAATTGATGCAGATTGAAAAGAATCACACTTGGGATCTTGTTCCCAGACCTAAGGACAAAAATGTGATTGGGACTAAGTGGGTCTTCCAGAATAAATTGAATGAAGATGGTGAGGTAATAAGAAACAAAGCTAGATTGGTCTGTAAAGGTTATTCTCAAGTAGAAGGAGTTGACTTTGAAGAGACTTTTGCCCCGGTGGCAAGGATTGAAGCAGTTAGATTATTTCTTGCCTTTGCTACCTTCAAAGATTTCAAGGTATATCAGATGGATGTCAAGTCTGCTTTCCTAAATGGTGATTTGGAAGAAGTATACATTGAGCAACCAGATGGATTTCAACTATCTAATAATGGAGATATGGTCTGCAAATTAAAGAAGGCATTATATGGACTCAAAAAAGCCCCAAGAGCCTGGTATGAAAGATTGGACAAACATCTTCTAAAAATTGGTTTCAACAAAGGTACTGCTAACAGTAATCTATATTTTAAGATTGATCGTGAGAATATCTTGATTGTTGAAGTATTTGTTGATGATATTATTTTTGGAGGGAAGGATAGTATGTGCAAAACTTTTGCAAATCAAATAAAAAGTGAATTTGAGAGGTCTATGTTTGGGGAAATGAATTTCTTCTTGGGTCTGCAAATCACTCAAACAAAGAAAGGGATCTTCATATTATAGACCAAATATGTGAAAGAATTGTTAAAGAAATTTGGGATGGAAGATTCAAAGGCAATGAATACTCCCATGGTCACTGGATGTAAGTTGAGTAAAGATGATGAATCTACTAAAGCTGATCAGAAAAAATATAGGTCTATGATTGGAGGATTTCTCTATCTCACTCAAACTAGACCTGACATTATGAATGTTGTTGGTCTTGTTGCCAGGTTTCAAGCTGATCCTAGAGAATCTAATGTCATGGCAATCAAGAGAATTCTTAGGTATTTAAAGGGAACAATTGAGTATGGATTATGGTATCCTAAAGATCATGATTTCTCCCTTCATGCATATACAGATGCTGATTGGGCAGGAGATGTGGATGACTGGAAGAGTACCAATGGTAGGGCATTCTTTTTAGGGAAAAGATTAGTTTCTTGGCTAAGCAAGAAACAAGAGGCAATATCTCTGTCCACTGCAGAAGAAGAGTATATTGCAACAATAAGCAGTTGCACTCAAGTACTGTGGATGAAGCAAATGTTAAGAGACATCAAAGTAGAGTATGATGAACCTATCACAATCTTCTGTGATAATTCAAGTGCGATAAACATATCAAAAAATTTGGTGTTGCATTCAAAGACAAAACATATATTCATCAAGTTTCACTTTCTCAGAGAGTAGGTGAACAAGAATGAAGTCAGATTGGAGTTTGTGCCCTCAAAGGATCGGATTGCAGACATTTTTACCAAACCTCTACCTAAGGACTCTTTTAAATATCTCAAGGAGAAGTTAGGGGTTATTACCCCTTCGGTTCTGAATTAAGGTGCACTAATGTGCATCAATCTGGTGGATCCTACAGTCATATGTTATGATCTGGATTGATGCTAGGAGGCTGCCACTCAGGGGGAGCAGCTAGTATAATTCTGAAATATGAAAAGTGGTTGCAAGTATGTGCCATTTGCCATTGATGTCAAAGGGGGAGAGAAGACATGTGAAAAACAAAAAGTGGTTACTGATCAAAGGGGGAGCTATAAAGGAAGAGAAGACATGTGAATGGTTGTTGGTGATAAGGGGAGCTATGCCAGTCAGTGAGGAGAAGTTCTTGTCACAATGGTTAAAACAGTTTTTCACATCATATGTTGCCATCAATGACAAAGGGGGATATTGTTGCAAGTATGGCCCCAACTGGTGTTATCATTTATGTCAACATACTCCTGTTGCATTGATATCAAGAATTGGATGAGTCATGTGCTAAGGATATTGAGAAAATTAGTCCCATCAGAAATAGAGAAGAACAGTGAAGACAGTGAAGTTCTATGAAGCCAAGATATTAGCCAGTTGAAGATCAAAGTATGTGCATCAAAGAGTTTGTAGATATGTGTCTAAAGGTGCTCCAGTCAAGATTTTAGAGGTCCGCATGAAGATTTGGAGAAGTTATAGCCATATGAGTAAAACTAGTTCTGGCAGTTGTTCAGAGGTGACAGAGTGGCTCATATAGGTCCGGTGAGATTCGTAAATACAATATCATGTTCTACAAATTTGGTGGCATGTTTGGGAGGTTAATAGGCATTGACAACTTGATTGTTTCATGGTTTGGAGGTCCGCAAGCAATTCTTCTAATACGACAGTGATGACCGACTGTGTTCTTGAAGTTTCAGGTAAAGATGCGAATGATTACAGTAAGCAGAAGTGGTGCAGATGTTCTTGGTGATTCAAGCAAGCTTGTGGGGGTCTCTAGATTGTGTCCAGTCCATGTTGGCGGCCCGCACTAAACATTGAGCTCATAATTGAAGATTTACCTTTGGGTGATGGTGTTGTTCCTAGTTTTGGCCGACCAGATGATTTGCACATGTTGTGAATGATCTTGAAGATGCTTTGTGAAGCATGGCATGTTCCCCAAAGAAGATTGAAGTCTTAGTTATGTGTGGCCGACAGTGTAGTGATGCGCATGAAACTTTTGTAATAAGTCAAGTTGTATTTTTGTAATTGCTCTGTAATAAAATAAGTATATGTTGTGCTGACTTTGATGATCATTCCAAAGTCGATGTCATGTATAAATAAGAGTTGCAAAGTCATTCAAATGTATCTGTGATCATGATGAGTAGGTGGTAGTGAAGAGGAACAAAAAGCAGAGCAGAGGTGTTGGGCTTAAATGGAACTGATTCAGGCATAATGAAGATGCTAATCTCCAGTTTGAGTATGTAATACTTATATTCTTTTGTAGACAGTGTGTCTCCTGTAGGCAATGGGCCTTTTGTGAGCAGTGTGCTCGGGCAGTGAGCCATAATTAGCAAGTGACATTTTATTCTTCATATTCTTTTAACAAAGGAAAATCTTGGTGTTATCTATGTTATGCATGTTTCTGCTTTTGATTTATTGCATTATGCTTCCATGATTAAATCATTGACATACTGTTGGAATATAAGAAAGTTTTAAGTATTTAAGAACTGATTTTGGAGACAACTAATTCACCACCCCCTCTCTCAATTGTTTGTCCTTATATCAATAGAAATGACATGTTGCTATTTGGTGGAAAGAAGTTCAATTGGATAGAAATAGGAGAGGAAAAGAGAAAATCATAAAATGGGATAGGATGGTGACAAAGTTAAAGAATCAGTTCATACATGTTGACTATGAGTTAAAATTGTTGAAGAGATTGCAAAACCTAAGCCAAAAGGAGAAATATATGGAGTACAAGGAAGAGTTTCATAAGATGATCATAAGGACTGGACATAGTGAAGCAAGCAAGGAGAAAATGGCATAGTACATAAATGGATTGAGGACGAACATTCAAGAAGAACTAAGTTTGGTGAGGATGACAACAATAGAAGCATATCAATTTGCATTGAAGGTTGAAGAAAAGTTGAATAAGAGACATGAGCAAAGATAGAGAGGTAGAGGAGGCAAATTTTAGAGAGGTAGAGCATATTCTGGAGGAGAAAGACCATATGCAGAGCAAAACAAGGAGAATAGCACATACCGAAAAGAAGACAGAGATAGCAATTCATATCAGAAAGATGATAGAAATTTCTACCGCAACAGCAGAGGAAATCATAATTCTTACTGCAATGAAGGATACCAGAGAGATGAAAGAGGATTTGATAAGAGATCATTCAAAGGAACCTGTTTCAACTATGGAGGTGAAGGACACCAAGCTTTTGAATATCATCAAGGGAATACAATCAAGAGGACAAAGAACCGTGTAAGAACAACCTATGCGGAGGAAGAATCGGTTGGATCACCTAGTTCAGCACAGGAAAGCCAGAGAAGAGAGAATCATTAGTCATTAGGATAGCTTTATTTCAAGTAGAAACAACTGAGGAACCATCACAAAGGAAAAGTTTGTTCCGGACAAGATGCAAATTAGGAGGTAAATGTTGTAAAGTTATCATTGATAGTGGTAGTGCAGATAATTTAGTTTTAGAAGAGATGGTGACGAAGATGGACTTGGAGAGATTGAGATATCTGAAGCCTTAGAAGATAGCATGGATTCAAGATGAACACAAGGAATTGGTAAGTGAACAATGTTTGGTGAAATTTCATTTAGGATCTTATGTTGATGAGGTATTATGTGATATTATATCTAAGGATGTATGTCATATATTGTTGGGAAGACCATGGCAATATGATAGAAAAGCAATACATGATGGAAGGAAGAACACTTATACTATAACATCAAATGCAAAGAAACATATCTTGATACCTTTGGAAGAAGAACCTAAAAGTGAAGTATGTGGAAATGCTAGAATCTGTTTAATGGATGGAAGGAAATTTTTAGATGGATTAAGACATGAGAACATGTGTTCTTCTTGGATTCCTAAGAAGTGTGGAAACCTAAGTGCGGAAACTGCCACCATGAAGGAAGAAGAATCACTATTAGAGGAGATAATTGAATTGTTGACAGAGTACAAAGATATCATATCAGAGAATGTAACTGAAGGATTGCCACTAATCTAGAGTGTCAATCATCGCATGGACCTTATACCTAGAGTGAGTTTACCAAACAAAGTGGCACACCGAATGACACCAACAAAAAATGTGGAGCTAAATAGACAAGTACAGAAGCTGTTGAGGAAAGGATTGATCAGAGAAAGTTTAGGCCCATGTGTAGTACCTGCAATACTAGCTTCAAAGAAATATGGATAATGAAGGATGTGTATAGACTCTAGAGCAATCAACAAGATCATTGTCAAGTATAGATTTCCATTGTCAAGGATGGATGATATCATGGATTGTTTGAGTGGAGCAAAGTATTTCACAAAGATTGACCTAAAGAGTGGATACCATCATATCATAATCAAAGAAGGAGATCAGTGGAAGATTGCATTCAAGACAAATGAGGGATTTTATAAGTGGTTAGTCATGCCTTTTGGGTTAACTAATGCACCAAGTAGTTTCATGAGATTGATGAATGAGGTTTTGAAGAGATTCTTAGGTAAGTTTGTTATTGTATACTTGGATGATATTCTGATTTTCAATAGAATAAGAGAAGAACATTTGTGGCATATTATCTACAAGTATTTCAGAGGCTAAGAGAAGAGAAATTGTTGATACACATCAAGAAATGTAGTTTCATGAAGGAAGAACTAGTATATTTGGGATTTGTGATTTCTGCGGAAGGATTGAAGATGGACCTTGAGAAAGTTAGAGCAATTGTTGAGTGGCCAACACCTATGAATATTAGGGAAGTAAGATCATTTCATGGACTAGCAAATTTCTACCAGAAGTTCATCCGAAATTTCAATACTGTATGCACACCAATGACAGAGACAATGAGAGGTGACAGGAAGGATTTTAAGTGGACATCCTTAAGAGCACAAAAGAGTTTTGAATTATTGAAGTAGAAGATGACAGAGCAACCAATGTTAACATTACCAGATTTTGATAAAGTATTTCAAGTTGATTGTGATGCCAGTGGAAATGCAATAGGAGCAGTGTTAAGTCAAGAAGGAAGACCAGTAACATATTTTAGTGAGAAGTTGAATGATGTAAGGAGAAGACATTCAGTATATGATCAGGAGTTCTATGTCATAATTCAATCCTTGAAGAAGTGGAGACATTACTTGTTGCCAAAATAATTTGTGTTGTACGCTAACCATCAAGCTTTGTAGTATTTGAACAGTCAAGGTAAGAAGAATCAGAGACATATGAGATGGGTAGACTTCATGCAGAGTTACACATTTGTATTGAAGCATCAAAGTGGAAAGTCAAACAAAGTTGCAGATGCACTAAGTTGAAGAAGGAACTTGTTGACAGAGATGAGGGTAGAAGTAATAGGTTTTGAAGAACTTAAGCATATGTATGAAGAAGATCTTGATTTTGTGCAAGCATGGAAAGCATGTAAGGAACTTGTTGTGATAGATAGAAGAAAGTGGTTGGATTACTTCATTTAGGAAGACATGTTGTTCAAAGGAAATCAATTGTGTATACTTAGGAGTTCAATGAGAGATAACTTGATCTAGGAGAAGCATAGTGGTGGATTAGAAGGACATTTTGGGATTGATAAGATAGTAGCTTTGGTGAGTGAACATTGTTTTTGGCCTCAGATATATAAAGATGTTAGAAAATTTGTTCAAAGTTGTAGAGTTTGTCAAGTTAAAAAAGGAAGTAGTCAGAATACTAGATTATACAAACCTTTGAAAGTACCAAAGAGACCTTGTGAAGATATAAGCATGGATTTCATAATGGGTTTTCCAAGAACATAGAGGGGACATGATTCTATATTTGTAGTAGTGAACAGATTTTCAAAGATGGTTTATTTCATTCCCTGTAAGAAGACAATTGATGTTGTACTTGTTGCTGACCTATTTTTAAGGAGATTGTGAGATACATGGATTACCTTAGAGTATAGTTTCAGATAGGGATACAAGATTCATTGGATATTTTTGGCGGACATTGTGGAAGAAGATGAAGACAGACCTAACATTCAGTTCATCATTTCACCCACAGATAGATGGACAAATAGAAGTGGTAAATAGGAGTTTGGGTAAGTTGTTGAGAAAATTAGTAGGAAATAAGACAGGGAATTTGGGATATAATTCTACCGCAAGCAAAATTTGCATACAATAATTCAGTGAACAAAAGTATAGGGAAGACACCATTTGAAATTGTGACAAGAGTGCAACCTAGAGGAGTTGCAGAGCTAAGAGACATTAGTATGGACAACAAAAGGATTATAGAGGCAGAATAATTTGCAGGATATATGGAGACAATACATAATCAAGTCAGGAAGCATTTGGAAGAGATGAACAAAAAGTATAAGGAACAAGCAGATGAGAAGAGGAGACATAAGGGATTTTCTATTGGAGATGAAGTTATGGTATATCTAAGAAGGAAATATTTCCAGTAGGAACATACAACAAGCTAAAGATGAAGAAGTTTGGACCATGTAGGATTCTTAAGAAGTTTGATTTAGGAAATGCATATGAAGTGGAGTTACTAGAGACATTTGGTATATCACCTATATTCAATATTACAGATCTATATCAGTATCATGAAGGGGAATCGACTAAAAACATTGAAGATGGATTGAAGGATCAGCTACCACAACAACAACCAGAGCAGATAGAGTAGATCTTGGATAGCAGAATTAGGCGCAACACCAAAGGCAAGCAATACAAAGATACCTGATGAAGTGCAAAGGTAGACCAAAAGAACATTAATCATAGATTTCTCGAGCTTAGGTAGACCGTCTTGGTTTTCCTCTAGCCCCAACAAAGTGAGGGACTCACTTTTCAAACAACCCTAGGTGTCTAATGTAGGAGCATCCCAGGTTGAAGAGAAATCTTCCATCAACCAAAAATATTTGCTTTCTTTTCTTTTCTTGCATTTCAGTTATAGTTCAGACAGTTGCGGTTCCAAAGCTTTCTACCACATTTTACCGCATCTTCATTTCAGAGCTCGCAGAGCAGGACTTAGATTCTACACTATGACATCTACATCATGTTAGCGTTTAAATTCACACCTTTTGGTGTGACACTAAACGAAACAACGTGTACAGTAGGATTATTCTTCAAATTAGGAGGGGAAGCTCCCTCAAACCAAAAATAATTAAAAGATAATACAATTTAACCTATCTTTTTGTTTCTCAGAGCACGAGCATAAGGCAATTGAAGCTCTTCTGCAATGTTACAAGACTTTTCAGAGTATTGCAAAAGAAATAACTAAATTTTAATGAAACATACTTTCAATTTCTTCGAGTAAATCTAGAGCACAAAGAAATTGAAGGAACAATTGGCAATTGATTTAACACAAAGGAACAATAGAGATCTAACAACAAAGATCTAAAAACAATTGTTTAAGTACAAAGCCATAAATAATTCTTCTCAACCTTAACAACACAAAAAGCTTCCATGAAAATGATGCATATTCTCATTCTCAAAGTAATAAAAACACACAACACTGTTTGAACAATAATATGTGAGCAAAATAAAAGCTTCAAAATTTACCACTAAGAAGTTTAAGTGTGTAGAATACACTTATTTATACCCTAAAAAGCAAATATGCAAGGAAATAAAAGGAAGAGTTAACTGACACTCTCCACCCTAACCCTAATGCTGCATGGAAAGCATGCAAGCTTATTAGCATTTAAAATAATAAAATATCTCTCATGCAATTCAGTTAACTAAACTTGCATGTTATTACACATTGAGTTCCACTTAAACATATTTTACATGATTTCCAAAACAAATCCAAAAAATAGATTTATCTTTGAAAAGTAAAGTCAGTTCTTAAAATAGAAACTACTTTGGAAATCTCTCAAACTGCCCAAAATAGAAATCTCCTACAAATAATGAAAGATGGGTAAGTCTGAGAATTGAGATTTCTCTTGAATTCATCAATTTTAGCCTCATTTGGTATGATAATAGACTCAAGGTGAACTGTCCTCATATGTAGGTTGACATTTGCATCATCAATGGTCTTTGAAAGATCCACATACTCCTTTTCAACCTTATCAAATTTTACTATGATTTTGACTAAAAGGTACATTTTTGCCACGTGAGGATCTCCACAAAACCTCTCTCAAATCAGCTACACAAACTCGTTCTGCAAGTCATGAACAAGGCAATTCATGCCTTCATTGTTGAAATACCTACAAGGAATGTGTTAGACAAAATTAATAACATACTTCTCAATATTAAGAAGCTTTTCCTTCCACATAGCCAACTCTGAGGCTATGTCCTTCGAGATGTGAATCAAGAAAGAATATG
This sequence comes from Cunninghamia lanceolata, assembly GCA_027924645.1. Classification (NCBI taxonomy): domain Eukaryota; kingdom Viridiplantae; phylum Streptophyta; class Pinopsida; order Cupressales; family Cupressaceae; genus Cunninghamia; species Cunninghamia lanceolata. The sequence goes on along the minus strand of BSBN01001859.1, from coordinate 4,208,375 downwards.
GATGTGTCCATGAAAAGATTATGGACCTATCATATGCTGACACGGGCCTTAAACCAAGAGCCTAGAATCTCACCAATAGCCTATCATAGATAGGTGCCATCTCTGTCATGCACTCCAAAATGCTTTGAATCCCAAGTAAAATGTCCTTAGAATTAGACACTACTGCTATTAATTTTGCAAGAAAAGCAACACCTTTTGCTATCAAATCTTCAATCTAGTCCTTCGTGTGCTTGCCATACACCACCAACTGGCTCAATTGTCTCTTATCATCAGAAGACTCCATTACCTGTAGCAACAAAAGTGAAGGCTATGAAGGTGTATGCAAGAGTTGTGAAATATATTGATGCGACTGCTTATTTTCTGATTTGAGGGCAACCTTGTTCTCTCCATCTTTCAACACTCTACTCCTAATGGTATTAGTGGCTACCTCCAAAATGTTCACAACAGCCTATCAAGTGCTTTGGCCCAAGTTAGCCTTGACGATATGAAAATCATCAGGCTCAACATCTAACACCGTCTATCCTGAGGAGGGATGGCGGTCTCTACAAATATATCACCTTCAAGAGTCCTTAAAATCCTTGACTGCTTCTTTAGCTTCTTCGCTGAGGGCTCCTTGAATGATTTGGCTAAAGTGCTAAAATCCAACTAGTATGATGGTCTTTTATTCTTCTCACCAATCACTGTGCGAAGCCAAGTAGGAGTAGCCCTTTTAGGCACTGGCTCTGGATGGTCCTCTACCTCAACTTCAAGTTGGGTGTGATCTCTACCTCGAGAGGTGCAATACGTGGCTCTACGTCGGGCTCAACCTCTAGCTTTATCTCTACTCTCTACTCTACCTCTGGCTCCCCAGCCTCCTCGATTCCTGATGAGTCAAATGGTGTAGAAGTGATATGTATAGGAGACTCATGCAATTCAGGTATCCTTGGTGACAATGATGAATCCTCCTCCTCCTCTGAAGATGATGAAGAAGAAGAAGAAATGGAAGAGGAAGTGGTCAGTGAGCTCGATTCTGCTGGTGATAAAGAGATATTGATGCAATAATGAAATAGAAATATAGAAAAACCTAGAAGTCCAATCTAAAAATTAACACCACCACTACAAAGAGCACATAATTCTGCCCTATTTTAAAAAAAATTGCACTAAAAAACACCTCTGTATGGCCAAGAAATTGCCTTTTGAAGATCAGAAGTAAAAAAGAAAATTCCATTGGAGAGGGGGCAAAAAAAACACTTATGAAGCTCTTGGATGCCCATGTGACCAAGGGCTAAGACTCTGGGTGCTGGCAGCTAGGGCTCTAGGTGCCGGCCACCTATGTGACCAGGGGTTAAACCCTAGAGGCTAGCTCCCAAATAAAAAATGATTTTTTATTAAGAAATTAATAAAAACCTCAGTTGTACCTGTTCACATAAATCAAGACAGCATGAAAATTGAGGTGACACAAAAATCAAGATGGCACACAAACTGAGGCAAATCCAAATAAAAAACCTAGAAAATGACACAAAAATCAAAGTGGCACAAAAATCAAGGTGCCATACGTCCGTACGGGTCGTACGGATTTCATAGAGATAAATTTCTTAAAACCCTAAACAAACACCCATAACTTTTTTGTCACCAAATTATAGAGCGCCTTATATGAAAATAGGGGTTTTGGGCCTTCTGGACTCAATGGCGAGGTTCATTTTATCCAAAACTGCATCTTGTAAAAACTCTTGCTCAAAAATTTTCCTAGATTTGAGAAGGTGCTTGTAGATCTAGAGATTTGATACCATGTGAGAGTCACTAATTGACTCAAGCCACTAGGATCACCTACAAAACCTAAGATTAACCTTCTACAAAGAAAAAATCATATAGGAGAGTAATTTACAAAATATGGATGCAATAATGAAATTGGATTAAAGAATTACATGTGAGAACTTGCTTTTATATTTGCAAGTTAGAGAACCCTAATATGACTTAAGAATAACCTAAGACTAAAAATAGCCCTAAGTTAACTTAATAAAGTGTAATTAAATATTTAATTACACCAACATAGAAGTTTAAGGAAGATTTTAAGGTAATTGTCTACCCACGAAATGAATCTGCTAAAATCAGGAACCCATCTGTTGATTCAAGAACATATCCACTGAAATAGAGATAGGTGTAGTGAGAAAGGCCCATATAGGTGATAGATCTTCTAAAATAGGTATCAGATCTACCAAAGTGTAGACAGATCCACCAAATTGTGTTAGAATGATGAAAATGAAGCCTACAACTTCCACGCAAGCTTAAAACACACAAAAGTGATTAGATAAGGCCCCTAGGGGGTTCCACTGGGCATGCCAAAATTTATACACTAGAAAATAGACAATAAGAAATAAACTAAAACAATATTATCCTATTTCATTCAAATCCTAATATACCTCCAATAGAGCATAAAGGAAAGCATACAAACATGAAATGAAAACTATCTAATTCACCTCACATGTTAACCCTTGTGTGGATGTGCTCTTTGATGTTTTTGTTGATGTAGGTGGCTCATAAATGTAGCAGCATAACTTTGCAATTCATGAAGTCTTGAAAATGGCTTAGGTGATAGGTTATTTATAGATTTTTTGGATAGTGGATGAAGGGCTAGGATTGGTTGGAGAGATCAATGGTGGAGGATTGATGAGAGGCTTGGATGCATGAGCACTTGCCAAGTGGAAAACATTGGTTGGATGAGAAGGGATAATGGTGAAAATTCAAGTTGGATAAAGTGAAGGGATGGGATTGAAGGAGGATAAGAAGGGACAAAAGGACCCTCATGTACAAAGGACTTGACCATGCCTTTGTAAGAGGTCCATGTGGGTTTGTACAATAGGCCATGCCTTTGAACACATAGGAGTATTTAGAAGATTTGACTAGGGTTAGTTAGGATAATGGAATGTGCAATTGAGGGGTTAGTCAATTAATTAGGTTTAGGTCACCTAATCAAAAGTGTAGAAAATAGGTAATTAAATAAATGTAAATATTTATTTAATTCAGGATGGGTAAAGGGGATAATAGATAAATTAAATCTATCTAATGTTTGGACTCTTGGGGAAGGTGAATAAATGATTAATAAATCATTTAGGCTAGGGGTAGGTATGGATGTAGGTATAGATGAATAGTGAATAGTGATTTTGACAATAAAATATTGTAAAATCACAGTTTGAAGGGGAATTGATCAATTAATTGTCTAAACATGTGCTTATTAAGTTAATTGTGGAAGAAATGTAGTTTAGGGATGTTTTAGGTATGGTTTAGGGATGAATAGGGATGAATTAGAGATGTTTAGAGATGAGACGAAGAGTGAACAATTTTAGGTGTCTACAATTATTATCAACATTGTGTTTATAATACCTAACTTGGATCTCAGTCCTATACAAAACATGTACAAGGTTATTGGGTTGATCAAGTCCAATAACAAAGTACAATAAAATAAAGATAGTATAAATAATTTAAATAAAATATCTTAAGTAAAAATAGAACAACAAACAAACTATTACCAATTACAAGGTACTTCATAAATTAAAAAAAATCCTTAAATTTGTATATAATAGGTTATACTAATATAATTCTTGTTGAACTTCCATATCAAAAGAAAAATTAGAAGTTGTCTCTCCCCCTATAAAATTGGGCATGTCCCCATGTCTTATCTTAAGAGAAACTATTTAATTTCACATCTTATAAAAGCATTTTTTCATTCTATCCAACTCATTCCAATAGCAACATCATATTGTCCCAAGTTTAAGAGGTGAAAAAATTGATCCTAGGATCTATGGGTTATGGGCCCACATTGTAAAATTAAACTTGTGTAACAAATCAAGGTGTCAGTTTTATAGAAATAACAAGCACAGTAAATTCACTTTCTCAAAAATAGACACTAAACCAAAATGAATATTAGAATGAAGATACAAAGTTCACCATTACAAATACCAATTCACTAACTCTATGTGAAAGACAACTTCCTTGGGTATTGAAGGAAAAGTAAATGTGAATCAAAAATCCACAACTAACATACTAGTCAAACATTGGTTGTAAGATGCAAATGAAAGGTTCATGGGTATTTCATGACCTTTATTCCTTGGAGCATTGAAACTCTACACTCTTTAGTTATTAATGATAATCTTGATTTTAAATCTTAACGAAACCTCCAAAAATGATTGGAGTGGAGTATCTTCCATCACTTTGGATAGGATGTGTATTCCCATCATAGTCATCATAGTTTATGTGCTTAATATCAAACCCTATTTTTGTCAAAGACCTTCATTGTATACCTAATATTAAAACCTTGATTCACCATCACCCCTTTAACATCTTTGGTTAGATTCTAGTAACCTTATTAGTCCCATAATTATCATTTGTAATTACTTCTAAAATAGAGCATGAATTTGTTTATAAAGGCTTCTACCTTATTTAAATGTACACAATGGAAATGAATAATAGCAAAGGACCAATAGCACAAATAGGTTTATTATTTCATTACCTTTGCCTTACAAGGTGGTAACAAACCAATTTCTATTCATAATGAGAAATAATAATAATGGCCATAACCTTATTAACAATATTCATATTTCCCAAATTCCTATTAAGTTGCAATTGTTAGCATAAGTTTAGAGAATTTGTGTCAATATTTTTCATAACCACTATGATCAAGTAGAATAGAAAACTTCCATAAACATTTCTGTATACATTAAGGATAGGTAGCAATAAGAAAAAAAAATCATCTTCAACATTATTGAATCATGCAGAGTATAATGTGAACTTTATACTAGTTGATCTTCATAGAACATAAACGAGCGAGAGAGATTTATTCCACCATGTGAGCAAGCACTCTACTACCCCTTCCTCCAAGGGTTACAAGTGTTGAACTGCACCGGACAACTGAGAGGGGGGGGGGTGAATCAATTGTCCTAAAACTTTAACCAATTATGAATATCAAATTATCAATTAATTATAACCATGAAAAGCATGAATTGAGAAGCTCAACACATTAACACAATCAACACATGAGACACCAGATTTTTATGTGGAAAACCCTAAAAGGGAAAAACCACGGTGGGTGTTAGCCCACAAAATATATATGTTATAGCAATACCAAAAAATAGAGGCTCACTGCCTACATGGATCACTGCCCAAAATGCTTACTGCAAAAATGGCTCACTACCTAAGGATGGCTCACTACCGAAGGGTGGCTCACTGCCAAGAAGGTGAACTAATTGAATAACATCTACTCCGTGCCAGGGTTCAATTCCATTGAAGCACAAATGACTCCTATGATCTTCTCTTTCAAACTTTCACACTTATCTCTTCACATTCGCAACACACGCACCTTTTTGCAACGTCATTACACTTTTATACAACTCATCAACCTTGGAATGTTCATCAAGGTCGACATTGCATTCATCAACTGTTGGATCAATCTCTAAGGTCAACATTACAAACATTCATAGAACAAGTCTGGACCTAATACAAATTTAGCTAAGGAAAAGATGTAAGAATGTATGTGGATCACATCACGCCTTAGCTGGGACTTAAACATGATCTTCCATGCCACGCCATGCTTCTACAGTCTTCAATACTTCTCCACAAATGACGAATCCAACCAGGTCGGCCAAGACTAATAATAGCACTGGGTCTGCAAGAACAATCTTCATTCACGATCCAATTTTCTCTTTGCGGACCAATCCAAATGTCGGAACATGATCGGGAGACATCCACAAGCACATTGAAATCACCATAAACAACCGCACAATCTCTAACAACTTTGTCAAGAAGATTCTTCAAACCAGAGTACAAGAACACCACTACCAGCCACTGTCATAAGAAAAAAGATAACTTGTGGACCACCAAATCACGAACCATTGTAGTTGAAGGCTCTTAGAATCATCGTAGACTCAATTTCAGAACTGTAGACCAAAATACTTTAATGCGGAGGAATGCAGAGCTAAACACTTTCTCCCTGTCACTGCCAATCATTCTGAAAAAGCTATTTTCACTTTGGTGAACACAACTCACTTAAATCTTCATGCCAGAGGCTCAAACTCAGAATATAACATCTTCAAACAAGATAATAAATAACTTCCAATCCACAAGCAAAGATCTTCATCCTATAGGAAATGCAGAGCATTCTTCTGGACTATTCTTCTGCACTGTTTTAGCTGCAATTCACTGTTTTTACCGAATGATCAAATTTTCTCAATATCCTCAACATCTTCAAGCACGTAATCAAAATAAAGGCACAATTGACATCATTGGCAACATAGATATATTGACATCAATGAAAACATCGATTAGGCACATGCTTGCAACAATCTCCCCCTTTGTCATTGATGACAACATATGATGTGAAAAATGGAAAAGACCATCAAGACAAGATTCTCCCCCTTTCTCTTTACACATCCACATTCTTTCTCCCCCTAAATTTTTCACATGATTTCTTTCCCCCTTTGACAACAATGGCAAAGGGCACATACTTGCATGATGCTACTTTGATCCACTAAACTTTCTCTGTTGAATTAGTCACTTATTTTAACATCTAGCTACTCCCCCTGAGAAGTAGCCCTCAAGACATCAATCCATATTTAAAGAATGACAGTTTGAGCTCCACTAGTTTGATGCATCCCTATGCATCTTAGTTCATGGTAGGAGGGGTAATGACCCCTAACGTTTCTCTGCGATACTCAAAGGTATCTTTCGACAGAGGCTTAGTGAAAATGTCTTCAATCTAATTCTTTGTGGACACATATTCTAATTTTACTTCATTCTTTGTCACCTTCTCTCTCAAAAAGTGATACCTTATTGATATGTGCTTGGTTATTGAATGCATCATTGGATTCTTTGAAATGTTTATGGCACTTGTATTGTCACAAAAGATTGCAATTGGATCTTTATACAACTCTTATATCCTTCAAAGTTTGCTTCATCCATAGCACTTGAGTGCAACAACATGCTGCTACTTTGCACTCTACTTCTGCAGTTGAAAAAGAGATCAAATCTTGTTTCTTGCTCGACCATGAGACTAATATGTCACCCAAGAAGAAAGCACCTCCACTTGTATTCTTTATGTCATCAACATCTCCGGCCCAATCTGCATCTGAATAAGCACTAAGAGTGAAGTCATTGTCCTTTAGATACCATAAGCTATGATCTAGAGTACCTTTTAAATACCTCAGGATTCTTTTAACTACCATCACATGTGAATCTCTTGGATCAACTTGAAATCTTGCAACAAGACACACTGCATGCATAATATCAGGTCTAATTTGAGTTAGATAAAACAATCCTCTAATCATGGATCTATATTTTGTTTGATCACCCTTGGGTGATTCATCAGATTTGCTCAACTTGCAGCTAGTCACCATGGGAGTACACACCAATTTAGAGTCTTCCATCCCAAACCTTTTCAACAACTCTCTCACATACTTAGACTGAGATATGAAGATTCTTTTATCTGACTGATTTATTTGCAGACCTAAAAATTAATTCATTTCACCGAACATGGACATCTCAAACTCTTTTTACATTTCATTAGCAAATTTCATGCACATACCTTCATTGCCTCCAAAGATGATATCATCAACAAAAACTTTAACAATCAAAATTTGATCACCATTGCTTTTGAAGTAAAGATTATTGTCAGCAGTACCCTTTTTGAACCCTAACTGCAATAGGTACTTGTCCAACCTTGCATAATAGGCTCTAGGAGCTTGCTTGAGTCCATACAAAGCTTTCTTCAACCTGCATACAACATCTCCTTGGTCTGACAACTTAAATCCTTCCAGTTACTCAATGAAAACTTCTTCCAAATCACCATTAAGAAATGCAGACTTTACATCCATCTGATACACTTTAAAATCTGTGAGCTGCAAATGCCAGGAATGATCTAATTGCGTCAATCCGGGCTACAGGAGCAAAAGTTTCTTCAAAATCTATTCCTTCAATCTAAGCATATCCCTTGCATACAAGCCTTGGGTGTGTGCAAGAAGTTGAGTCCACTTTTTGGCCAAAAAGTGGAAGTGTTTTCCCTGATTTTTAGAATTTGTCACATTTGACCTAAAAATTTGAAGCACTTAAAGGTGGAATCTTGGAAAAATTCACTAAATATGAAATGTAGTACTCGGAGTCTAATTTCCAAATATGTAATTTTTTTCAATACCCAGATGATAGAAATTGATTTTGAATAGGCATTTCTAAAAGCCACTGTTTAAAAGTCTTTTTTTTTACTATACCATGTACGTGTACGTCATCCATATTTTGACCTAAATAATCATATTTTTCTAAATCCTTTTGGGAAAAGATTTGTAACTCACTGAAGCATGTTTTCAATATTTTTTTGTAATTTTTTATTGAATATTTTTTTTTATTAATTTTTTATTGGCCATTTTTGGTCTTTTAAAAAATTATCGTGTATGTCACGCATAAGATGACCTAAACGTAACATTTTTTGATTTTTTTTTTAAATTGAAAAGAATTGTCCAAAGTATGTTTTCATACAATTTTTTACAAAAAAATATTTCAATAAAAAGTTATTAAAATACTAAAAAACTCTAATAATTCAAGTTTATGGACCTATTTCATCAAAAATTGATAAAAAAATAGAAAAAATAATCGAATTGTAAAAAAATTACATATTTAGAATCTACACTGTCTCATCTATAATGGGTTTTAATTTCGTCAAAATATTCTGCAAAATAGACCTTTAGATATATACCCAAAGTCACTATTTTGTTGTGACATTGACAGGACCTTCAAGTTGCAGGTCAAACCAGGTCCAGAGGTCAAGTTTGGGTACCGAAAGCATTTCCCGAACCGGGTTACAAAGCAAAACCTGAGCTTAAAATTCAAATTTTAAATAACAGGATCTCGTTTAGTAAACGGGATTGCGTTTACTAAACGAGATCTCGTTTCTTACTCTATCGGTGCAAAATAAAACGGGATCCCGTTTAGTATTTGTCCATTTTTTTTAAGAAGACTGTGACTGTCAGCCCTGCAACTTGCTCTACAGTATGGCTGACAGTGACATTTACAGCATTCTCTACCATCTTTTTTCTTCTGCAGGTCCATCAACTTGGAATAATGTTTGAATTTTGATAGAAGCCATCATTGAGACACTGTTTGAGTGATTTTTTGTTGAATTGCTACTTGTTTGAAGGACTTGAACAAATAAGGAAGGCTTTCAAGTTTTTGACATTCATTTATACATCATAAATTTTTTAATCATGGGATCACAAAGTTGTAATAAGAGGAAAGATAGGAAGCTATTAACCCCTGAAGAAATTGAAGCAAAGAGAGAGAAGGGGGCAAAAAGACAAAGAGATAGAAGAATAAAGATTCAATTAATGAATAATGTTGAAGCATCTAATTCCACAACTATTGAAGATAAAAACATTGAGGAGACCATGGATGTAGATGATGCAAATTTACAAGAGGAGAATGTGGGAACTAATACGATTATACAAACTACTCCTGGTATGTCTTCAAATCCCTTTGTTAATGCTATGGAGAATGTTTCAATAGGCACAAATCCAAGTACTTCTTCAAATCCACCTTTGAATGAAATGGAAATGGTGTTGATAGGAGATTTAAAACAAGCTGGATATAACAATGTTGAGGATGATAATATTCGTAGAGATCAAAATTTGAAACAAATTGTTGTTGAAAATGAAAATGAAAATCCTTTTGTTGAAAATGAAAATAAAAACCGTTTTGTTGTTGAAAATGAAAACGAAAATCCTTTTGTTGAAAATGAAAATGAAAATCGTTCTGTTGTTGAAAATGAAAACGAAAATCCTTTTGTTTTTTATTACATCAGGTGGCAAAAACAAGGGGCCGAACCCTTAATAGAGATTACATAAGAAAAAGCACAGGCTCATAAAACAAAAAGAGCCTGGAAACTAAACCCAGGAAACACCAGCTAACAAACGGCATAAAGTAAGCAATAGCAAAAAACCAGCAACCAGGCAGCTGAAGGCACACTAGGGCAGAGAGTTCTCCTAGTCATTAGCAAGCAGTTCAAAGATTTTGTCCAGCTCCTGAGTTCTGTCATTGTCGGTTCCCTGGGAGAAAAGTTGAATATCCTGCAAAAGGTTTAAGTTGATCATGGAAGACCTGCACAACATGCGAGTAATGAGCTTGCAAAGAGTAGACATCTTGAGTTGCAGAGCCACCATCTTGTCCTTTAACTGAGTCACTTCAGCAAAGAGAGAGCTACTGTCCCTGCCCTCATTCACATTGTCATTCTCAGCAGTAGCCCTGACATCATCCTCTTCAGGGACAGACAGACTGTTCGCTTCCACCTCTTCAGCACCGGTAGGGTTTTGGTCATTAAAGTTCCCCTCTCCTTCGCCAGTATCATACTGGGCCTCCACAGGGCTCTGGTGGTCAACCTCTTCCTTATCACTACCAGTATCCATCACATTCTCGGGGCTGTCCCTGTAAACATTTTGCGGAGAGTCGAGGCCATCAAACTGCCCCCCAAAAATAGGATCCTCCATGTAAATTTCCTACAAATCATCACTATTGGCCTCCTTACCGTGAGAAGAAACCTCAGAATTACTTTCTGAGTAGTCTATGAGTTTAACCATGGGGGCTGGCTTCCCAGCAATTCTGGTAGAGCGTCTGACACTAGTGGAAATGCTTTTCTCTTTGCCCTTCCTAGTCTTTTTAGCAGGATTCTCAGCAGACAAGTTAACACCTTTAGGGGTCTCCTGACTATCTTTGAGGGAGCTAAGAATGGCCGCTTCCTCAACCAACTCAAAGAGGCGATGAAGCCACTTCCTGGACTTAACAGAGCCCTTCTTCTTAGGGGTAGAGGTAGACCCAAGAGTGGGGGTATTAGTTTTCACAGAGGCCGAAGTTGGGCCATCATGACTATTAGTCACAAGAGTGTGAAGAGAATCACATTTGATAGAAGCCGACGGAGTATTGGGGGAGGGTTCCACAGCCGGGTAATGGAGATTGGCAGGGGGCATCAGGGCCAAGTGAAACTGGTAGAGCCTGTGAATGAGGCCTTGGTGGAGGGGCACAGACTTCTCCAACGGCCTAGAGGTTAAATTCTTATGAACCGTTTTGACCGAGTTCTCTAAAGAAGAAAGCAAGTAATAAGGGAAACAAATAGCCAAGTTTCTGCGAAAATGATTGAGCAGGGGAAGATGGTAGTAATAAAACCTGGCATAGTGGCCTTCCAAAGTGAAATACTTCATAATTAAAAAGCACATGTCCGCCCATGGCTGAGGAAGCTTCGCCCTCTCGAACCCTCCCTGGTAGGGAACCAACTCTTCATCGTCACCCAAGAAAAGCTTTAGGTTCTGTGCTTCAGAAACCCTCTTCTTTCTCGGCAACAAAAATCCTTTTGTTGAAAATAAAAATGAAAACCATTTTGTTGTTGAAAATGAAAATCATTTTGAAGTTAAAAATAAAAATGAAAATCCAGGATGTGATGTTGAAAATGAGATTTTTTTTTTCAAAATTGAAAGAGATGTTTTGGATAATCTTCCTGGTAAAATTTCTTGGAGACAAATAAGAACACATGCTAATAGATTATACAAGGATTTTTTTTATCGTAAAAAACTATCATTTCAATGTCAACTAATGATGCAATTAATGAGAATGTGGAAAATGAGAAAAGTAATGAAAATGTTAGGCATTTTTGTTAAACCAAGAAGAAAAGATCAATCACTAAAACATGCTATGTCTACTGTTGCTAGTGCCATTGAGTCTATTAGAAATAATAGTCGATCCAAAGATAAGAATGCAGCAAGATGAGCTATAACAATTGCTATAGTGAATAAAACAACTTTGAATAGAAGAATGGTAAGCAATATTAGTGGAATTCTAAAAATACATCCTAAAACATTGGTAAGAGCAACAAAAAGAAGAGAAAGTATATAAAATGATCCAATTAACCAATGTTGGAGTTTTAGTGGTCGACTCCCGAGATCTGACATGAAACTGAATGTTGAAATCAAATCTTTGATCGAAAAATATTGGCATGATAATACTAGGGTATCATCTAATGCTAGAGATGTTTTAAAATTAAGAGTGGGGTCCAAAGTTCGTGATCCTCATCCAAAACACCTATTAGATACAATGCAAACTGAATTTTATAGAAAATTTTGTGATAAATTAGTGTTACCTGGTAATATTAAAATAAGTCAAAGATCTTTTGAAAAATGCAAACCATGGTATGTAAAGATTAATAAGCAACGAATATCTTGTTGTTGTAAAATGCATGTTTAATTTCGTTATTATTATGATGTGTTTCGATATATACGTTGTATTTTACATAGTAACATGATTATACAGAAATGTGATATTAATATGCCACCTGAAGCAATAAAATAGTTTATGTCAAGTTTGTTCTATGAAAGATCTAATGAAAAATTATTTTATTAAGTTCATGTATTTCTGGACAATGCACTAGTTGTGGCAATCTTTCTTTGTTAAGAGTTTGTATGCATGAAAGTGTTGAAAATAATTTTGGACAATAATTAGTGGATGTTAAAAGATTTAAGAATGTTGAATATTCTTTAAAAGATGGAAAATTTGGAAAGCGTTGTGATTTAATTACAGAAAAGGTTAGTGTGCATGCATTCATATCAAAATTTAAGAGTAAAATTGTACCACAATATGTCAAGCACTCTCAACAAGCTCGATGGCTTGATGGACAATTTCATGAATGTAGAAACACATTTCCAGTTGGTACTATACTATCAGTGATTGATTTTATGGAAAACTATACTTTAGCTCCACAAGAGGAAATTTAATCACAATATTACAATTCAGTGCAGGTTGTTATGTTTGTTCATATTGTTTATAGACATGCAAATGATAGCACAGAGAATGATAGGAAATTTTTGAGGGAGTATCATTTCTATTTGAGTGACAACCGGTTACACTCATCAAAGTTTGTTCAATATTGTTTCAATATATTTTATACAAATTTAAGAGAAAGGAATCCAAATGACTGAACATCTTATATGGTTAGATAATTGTACGGGGCAGTTCAAGAATGCTTGAATGTTTTGTTGGTTAAGTAGGGTTCACAAGGAGAATAATGTCCAACATATGTGGAATTTTTTTGAAGCTGGACATGGTAAAGGAGAACATGATGGAGTTGGTGCGCGTGTTAAAGGAATTCTTGCTAGACAACAATTGAAATTTGAGGATGTAAAAAAATTAAAGATGCACATGGGATTGTAGATTGGTGCAATATAAGATTATGTACACCTGGATCAGACGAGTACTCTATAGTTCATTGATTCTTTTGGTTGGTTGAAGAAGAAAACATTCTACCTAGACTTGATTGCTAGACAATCAGTGGATCTACTAAATGGCATTCATTTAGGAGTTCGAATGCAAGTACATGGACTATCTAGACAAGGGATCTTGCATGTTTTTGTCAGTTTTGTATTTTAGGAGATTGGGAAGCATGTGAGAATACAGAATGGGTTGAAGAGTGGAAGCAAAGACCATTGACACTTGCACTAGCACATGATCAAAGTGAATCAACAATTGAAGACAATGATCAACGGTTTGCATCAGACAATTATGACCGTGTTTCAGACCTTGTACAAGAAGGTAATTTAATTCAAATTATTTCATTTTATTTCACTTCATTACTAATTTGTAGTGCTTTTATTTATTTATATGTGTACATATGAATGCATATATGTTGATTGGTCAAATTTTATGGACATGTGCAAGTTATTGAATCAAAATTTGTTTGCAGGACATGTGTATGCTGTCGTTGCACCAAAGAAGAATGAAGAGGAAACAAAATATTGGTTGGCTCGTTGTGTGGAGACTAAACATAAGTTAACAACACCTCAAGAAGATGATGATGGCTTTCCTTATCCAACAGGTTTGGTGATCCCCTTAAGATATCCTATTAAGCAAATTTTGATAACAAGTCTTTGATCCCCTTAAGCAAATTTTAAGAACTTCTTTGATCCCCTTAAGCAAAATTTAAGAATTTCTTTGATGATGGCTATCATTATCTAATAGGTTCGATGGTGGTTGTTGGCACTTGGCTACGGAAATACCTAATAAGGAAGAATGGTTTGCCTGCATTCGAAGATTATGAAACACATAAGAAGATTATACATTACTCACATTTGGTGTTGGCAACAAATATAAAACTAGAGAGGTATCGTGGAAAACCTACAAATAAAGAGCTATGGATAATTTCTATGGAAAACCATGAGACAATCATCGATGCATTGGAAAAAAGAGAGGATGGATATGATACAATAGAATAAGTAAATACAGGTAAATATAGTTAAATAGTTTTATATTGTTCTTTTAAATACATTAAATACATGTTTTGATATTTCTTGTGTGTTATTAGTTGAAATTGATTTAAATTGTCCTTTTATATCCTTAGGCCATCATCACAAATTCATGACATACTTTGAAACAAAAACTTGAGAGGATGCAGATTAAACCTATATCTACACATGTGTGAGGCACTTGTAAATACAGGTACAAATTGTGTATATCTAGATAGTTTTATATAAATTAAAATACATGTTTTGATGATATCTTGATAAATTGCTTGTATTATTTTTATATTAGGTGGCGTGAAGGCCTGCTACATTGCCCACAAGTTTTGGATTTTCTTAAGATGGCATAACCACATTTTGTAAACATTATTTTGAGTTGGCATATATGTACATACACAATTACATTATTACACATTTTGTACACAATTTTGTATACATGTGTATGTACACAATTATACTCTACACTTTTATATATCAAAATTATTATTCTATATATTTTATTTGTTAAATGTGCATGTTTTTCTACTTTGAATTTACTTTAAATTTGATTTTATTATATTGTTAAATTTGGTTGCCTTGGGCAACTTCACCAAATTTTGAGAACTTAAGACGTCCCCTTAAGACATCGTATTAGGACCCCTTGAGACATCCAAAAAGTTAGCATCTTTGTAGGTTAATTAATGGCCAATTTGAAGTTGTTAATGGACCATAGTATCCTACACAATTATGTTACTTCTATGCTTCAATAACCATATATCTCTCAATCCAACCATTACACTATCATCTTCATTCTATCCTTAAAATTTCTTCTTTATTTTACATGCTCAATAATGAAGATGAACTAGTACTTAGCATTATAGATTAGGTTAGTAATTTTCAATACATAGATACAACTCCATGCCTTAATGTTATCTCTTTGGAATTTGTAATTTCTCCCTTCTAGATTCTAGTTAATGGTTCATTGCGTGGATGTTTTAGAGCTATTGAATGGGTTTACATCAACGAGGCTTGGAATCGTGCTTTATCTAAAACTATGGAAATGTACGGTGGAGATGTAAAATTAGTTTGAATTTTTCCTTTTAGCTAGTCATGTGAGTTTTTGAATTTATTTATTTGTGAGTTCAAGACATGATTTAAGATTCAAATGATTTATTTTATTAGTGGAGATTAGAAGTTAATTAATCAAATAGTAAGATTATTCAATTAATTAGTGGGGAAGGTGTAGGAAATTAGTTTAATTAAACGAATATTCAATTTATTTAATTAATTTGATGATGGAAGGCATGTAAAAGGCTAATCCTAATTAATTAAATAAATATAATGTATCTAATTAAAGTATGCAAATGTGAGGTAGATTAAAGTATATAAATACCATGGATCTAAAAACATGTATACAAATGTCCTATCTATCAAAGTACATGAACTACTTAAAATACATCATAATATGGGTGAATCCCATCTCCTTGCTAAGTGATCCTCAAAGTGACAACTATTGTGCTAAGAATGATGAATGGATCCCTCCAAAAATATACACATACATTAGAACACATGAGCATTATAATAGAATTAGAACACATAGTTAATCTAATGTAACAATATACATAAATTATCATCTGATCACTACCATGATGTGAATCATGCATGTATATGTCCTCTCTATGTTAGCAATGATATGAAATTAACATATGTCACTACATCTAAGAGAGGGACTCAAAACTACATGGATATCACCTAATATACCTTCATCAAGTCTAATAATATACATCATATCTAGAATGATGTAATTGATTAGTATCAGTCCTTAATTACTTTCCTTTGGTAAGAAATTTAACCACAATGTCACCAATATACTTAAAACCTAGGGTAAATGTATGCATCCTTTCACCAATAAAATATCTAGGTTGAGGAAAATATCATCCTCAATGATGATCATATGTGTCTCTATCACATATACCCTACCATTCACTTTTCCCACATGGTTTGGTAAATATACATTAAATTTATGTTGAGACCCAAGTGCACCTTGACATACAGATTTTGTTGTGATTCAAATTACATATTTGAGATTTGGTTTTTATTTGGATAATGATCACGGGTAGCTACAAACCTAGGATATAACAATGGTTTCATATAGATTAAGAATAAATGATTGGTCTAGATGTTTAGTTAATAGATTCCAAAGTTTCATTATATTGGTTGAATCTTTGGGTAGATCTATGATTTATGCTAGGGTTCAACATGATGTTGAGGGTGTTAGTATCACTCCTCATTCTAGATCCTTTGACCCATCTACCCCACACTTCATGAGCCTTTCTAAAATCAAAGTGAGGCATCCCTTTAGGATATTAAGTGCTTGCCTAATGATATAGTGATGGAAATTAACACTCTCCAAGTTCACTCTTTCTTGTGGAAGGGTAATGCTTTCACAATAATACTTGATATATTTTAATTATAACATTGTAATAGGGAAAATTGTACATACCTATGTCATTTTACCTTATGTTTTGGGCCTAGGGTTCAAACTCTTTTATGAATGAGAGCTCAAAAGGACTATAATTTATATAGTGTGATCAAGTCTTAAAAACATTCCTAAAAAAAACCATGATCACACATCTCAAGATTTTACTCCATTCCATAAATAGTTTATAAATTCCCTCTTTAGGTCAAACACACAAGTGTGGACCTAATCTCGATTAGCTCTATGATTGTGGATCTGAACAAAGGCATCTACAAGTGCTCTAGTGAAGGTTGTGAGATTGATTCCCAAGCCTAAGCAAATCTTATCTATGTGCAAACTAAAAATAGAAAATTTAAAGATAAACTTAATGAAAGCATGTCAAAGGAATTGGGTCTTGTTAAATTATATTATTGTGTTGTGCAATGATCAACTTTCAAGGCAAGTTGTATGCTAAGTATCACTTATCTCAATAGTTACTCATAAATTTGTTACCATTAAATGTCCTACCATAGAATTGTAACATCAACCATTTGAAATTGATAGACATTTTATTTTCTAAGTGTGGTTCTCAAAGAAAGGGTCTTTTGGATTCATTCTTTGTCATCTTGATTAAAATGTAATATATTATCCTCATACTAGTTTTCCCATGTCATATAATGACTTATGCATATGAATTAGTTAAGGAATGTTTTGTCTAATAGTGGGGGATCATATAGGAAGATAATTTGTTTCATTTGAATAAACCTAACAAAAATGTTAAATTTTCCACTAGACCATGAAGTATAGGACTACTAATATGTCTAAGAATGCTATGCATGGCCTTTTATGAGCAGAGTACATTAGTTATCTTTATCATCTGATAAACCCTTTATGTATGATTATTTTGATCCTAATAATATCAAACATTTTTTTTGTAAAAGTGATTTTGATTTAATATCAATCAATTGTATTTTTTCAAAGCTTTACCAATCCATGTACTAATATTAGTTGAAGACTGACATGATATTATATTTTTTTGTCAAATATGTAAAGCTTTCATA
Source organism: Cunninghamia lanceolata (assembly GCA_027924645.1). Taxonomy (NCBI): domain Eukaryota; kingdom Viridiplantae; phylum Streptophyta; class Pinopsida; order Cupressales; family Cupressaceae; genus Cunninghamia; species Cunninghamia lanceolata. Next base: position 4,190,592 of record BSBN01001859.1, on the reverse strand, counting down.
GACTATTCATTGGGACTCAACCCCAAAGTTAACTCTTAGGGTGTTGGGCCTTGTACTCAACAAAAATTGATTTCTAATAGTTTTTTTTGTGAACCTAGTAACTTCACCAATAGACCAACTGACTCTTGACAAAAAAATATTATTATGAATCTCACTATTAAAGTCGCTTTTGAGTTATAGTGTTTTACCCTTGTTAATTTTAAATTTAGAGCTTGCTATTACCATTTTAGCACATTTTTAATACTAGTGGAATATATAAGTTCAAAGTCATGTTGTGCATTTTTATATAGTTAAAGTACTTGCATGTTTGAAGTGTAAAACACATACAACAATGAAATAAAGTTTTGTATTCTAGAGACCATAAAATAGTGAAATGAAATAAAGTCTATCCATGTTCAAAAAATATATAAAGTCCCATGTTCAAAATATAAAGTCCATGTTCAACAATATATATATAAAGTCCATGACAAACAGTATATAACATAGTCCATGAAATAGTCAAATTATGTAGCCCATGAAATAACCTATCACATACTATCTCTGTAATCAAGAGTCCTCTTCACACCATGCGAACTACTTGGATGACCTGAATCACTCTGTAGAAGAGAAAGATTTAGATGAAATCAGATGTAAGATGATTAAAAATGATTTAATGACAATTTTTAAATTTATAATTTATCATAAAATTAAATTACCATGTGAGGCTGAGAGGCATGCTCTGGTGCACCTGGACCTGTCTCTACATGCTCTGAATCAATCTATTTAATACAAGAGAAAGTTCAAGTTGAAATTAGATGTAAGACGATTTTAAAAATGATTTAATTCAATTTAATTTATAATTTATCATATTTAAATTATTATACCGTAAGAGGAACTTGTTGTGCATCCTCTATTCCAGGACCTGTCTCTACAGGCTTAGCTACATGACATGTCTCAAGCTATAAAAGAAAAAGAATTTTGAACACATGTCAACATATATATCTATCAAGAAATTTACTTTAAGTTCATAATGTATATTTTAATTGACTTTAAATATAATCTAAATTTTAAATTATACCGTATTAGGCTGCCCATCTCCTCTGTCCTCCTGCTCTGCATGTGTTGTGTGTTGATGAAACGTGTCACTGACAAGCTCCTACAAGGTCATTTATAACTTAGCACATGTGTGTACAAATTAGGTTAAAACATATATATATATATATATATATATATATATATATATATATATATTGACTTGTGTACATATAGGTACTCATTTTTTGTTTTAATCTATTTAAAAGACTTGTACATATATTACATATAGACATAGACATACGTTTTTGAACAACCTAAAATGCAGTTGACTCCTGATATAAACTTGGATTATCCAAGTGTACTGCAATGCCCATCCTCATTGTTGTGTCAACCTACATAGACATATATTTTTAATATATATTAAATAGTACATGCACGTTTTTAGATATAGTGAAATCAAAATAGAAAAATCTAAGTATATATAGTTTTTTTAAAATAATATACATAGTGTAAAAGTGTTATGTGAGATGCCCAATGATGGAGGAGCGCTCGAGACACCCTCAGATGGAGGATTCAATGTGGAAGAACCCTGAACCAATTCATAAATATTTAATGTACATGTTCAAGACCGAATTACAAATTAAAATCAAGTAAATAAAATTATTTAAAATATAAATCATTCAACATGTACCCCAAATGGGTGCCTGAGATGAACAGGTGTTGATGAAAAATTAAATCGATCAATGGTTCCTGTTGCCATCATCTACACCAAACAATTCGATTGTTAAAATATTACAATTTAATTGATCTATATGTTGATTAAAAACACGTGCTTAAAATTGTTATAAATTCAACATATGTGTAACCTATATATACCTGTGTCGAATGATTAGTGGGATGATCCTCAGCAAATAGATAATCAACAAATGATTCACCCATATTATCAGATGATGCATGTGTAGCTGAAGTGGGTGCAGCTGCCTGATAAGGTCCATAACACAACTGATTGCAACTCGTACATGTATGAGGCATCGACACATGTGGAGTGGTACTAGGACCACTTCCATCATCAACTCCTCCATGGTCTCTAACCCGAGCTACCATCATAGAAGTTTGCTCATCTAGGCTATCTGAGAGTGCACTCAATGTGCCTAGTGTGGATGCCATTGCATGATGATGGAAGGGCGAAGGAATGGTAGCAACAGGAGGGTCAATAAGAGGTTGAACAGGCACAGGTCATTGGGGATCAACCTGTGCCCCCAACCTCTGTTGTGACATGCCACCACCAATACCCTGGAATGATCTAAAATCAAAGTAGTTGGGTTTCTTATTCATAACAAACTCTGCATATAATTTTCTCAAAAAATATAAAGGAACCTCACAATTAGCATGAGGTGGATAATCAAACACCATCCACCATCTGTCCCAAAATTTGGTAGACATTCCTTCATGCCTACACCACCTGATTGATATTCTTTTCTTATTTGCAGGAATAGGTTCATTTGTAATGGGATGTCTAAAATATTGCGCTAAATGACCTTTTGTGATTTTAAGATCCAAAATATCCTTATAGGAGAGGCCATTAGCATAAAATTGGCGCCTCTCCTCTCTCCATTTCCAGAATCCATCAAAGTCTGAGTCAATAGACCTCACAGAATCTACAATGTTTTGCATCAAAGTTGCAAAACGTACCACGTGAGGTGGCATGAATTGTTCATTGTGAATGGAATTCAATTTTTCTTGTATGGAATCCACATTTTCATTAATTATGGCTTGCAAGCGAGCCTGGTCAGTTCCAGGTGGGGGTCCAGGTGGGGCATATGGAGCTAGGGCATTTGGGGGTGGGGGTGGGGGTGGTGCCCGATCATCTTGTGCATTGAGGAAGTCCTCAATATCAAAGTGAATATCATCTAGATTCATGATATATATAAAAATTATATGAACCTGCATATATACATACAAACATACAAACTTGAGTACAAATTTAAAATTAAATCAAGAATATATATATATATATATATATATATATATATAAACATATAATGTACATGTTCAAAAATTAGAAATTATAAATTTAAACTAGATAAATTATATGTATGTTTCAAGAAATTACACTTGAAATAAATTTAAATTAAACATACAGATACATGTGCATGTACAAATTTCAAAATGTAAGAGCTATTATAGTTCAGACTAGATGTAATTTTCAAATTGAAATCAAGGGATTTTCATTCGAGACCTAAATTTTGATTCTTATAGTGAGGGAGACAAGAAAGATCAATTTAATACTATACAGACAATCATGTTAAAGGTTCAATCAAATACTAGGACAGCCATGGGCATAAACTTGGGCATCTTTGTTTCAAGACTAGAGGTTTGTAAAAAAGGATTTGCATGCATATATAAATTATCAAGGTCACATGTTATGCTTATGAGATATCCTCTCATTCATCTTACATCACAACCCTCTCAATAGGAATGGACACTATAATTGATTTTGTTATATACGACTATCATTATGGTGTTTTATCATAGGGTGTTTGGTATCAAGATTATATTTCAATATGCAGGACTGCCATATCAAAAGATGCCTCTTAAGGACTCAAAGAGATCATTCTAGCCAAGCATTGTATTGTCATAGTAGTTAGAGTACATAGTAGTAGGGCTATTAGGACTACCACAATGAATTTGTTCTCAAGGTTTGTTATCATATGTTAGGTCCAAGGTTTCAATTTTGTTAATTTTTCTATGGAGTTGGCTATTGGTTTGATGTTAAGTACTCATTCTAGGAGATCCAACATTTCCTATGGCAAAGCTACAAATAGTTTGTAATGGTTTTCGATAAATTTCTCTAACTAAATATGACTAATAAGCTTGGTCAACAAACAATAGTCATGCTTACATTGGTTTGAGCATTGGATCAATCATGAATTCATCAATTGGATGTGTTTGAGTATGTGAAAATTTGAGTGAATCCTTACCATTTGATAGGAAAGAGGAAATCATGATATGTGAACTTTAGTATCTTGTATAATGTTATCATGACCATTAAGGACTGAACATTAATTGTTATTTAATTCCTAGATTGTTATATGGACCTTTAAGATAGCCTTAAACCAATAACAGACTTGTCGTGAGGGACAACGAACTACAAAGGGACAATGAAATTGTTGTTAAGATGTAAGACTCCTCTAGAGATTCAATTGCATTATCTAGATAATCAAAGAGACATAACCATGTGGTAATGATTAAATCTTCCACTTTTAAGATAGATGATGAGGTAAGAAGGTTAGGATGCTTTGTTTAACTTGTGATTGTAGGGATGATCTAGCTAGAAAAAAGATATTAGTTGATGGTGAACTAGCTTGATTTTGTTTCCTATTTCCTATTTGCAATTGTTGTTTTCTATTTAGTTGTTAGTCACTTGACTCTTATGTGTGTTATTTAGCTTCAGACTAAGCCCATTTAATTAGTCTAAATAGTCTTAATTTGCACTATCTTAACACTAGATGATTGTCCCAAACCTTAAGAACAATTTAAAACTCTATTTTACTATCAATATATATCAATGAAGGGTGAATGTTCAGATGCATCAATGCTATTGAATGATATCATAGAAACCAATGGACTATCATACCACCTAGGTAGAATCATAATGAACATATGCAAGACTATAACTAGACTTGGAAAACTACCTTGAGGTGGATATCTTATGCATGCCACATGGTCTAAAAACCTAAATTTGGTGAAGTTGCCTATGGAAACCAAATTTGATAATGGAGATAGGATTGACTACTAGTTGCCTAGGACTAATCTAAGTATGAAGATGAATATATTCTGATGATTTGTGATTTAAATTTAATGAAGAATTTGATGTTTTGTTTAAATTGTGATTGTAGGGATGATCTAGCTAGAAAAAAGATATTAGTTGATGGTGAACAAGCTTGATTTTGTTTCCTATTTCCTATTTGTAATTGTTGTTTTCTATTTAGTTGTTAGTCATGTGACTCTTATGTGTGTTATTTAGCTTCAGAATAAGCCCATTTAATTAGTCTAAATAGTCTTAATTTGCACTATCTTAACACTAGATGATTGTCCCAAACCTTAAGAACAATTTAAAACTCTATTTTACCATCAATATATATCAATGGAGGGTGAATGTTCAAATGCATCTATGCTATTGAATGATGTCATAGAAACCAATGGACTATCATACCACCTAGGTAGAATCATAATGAACATCTGCAAGACTATAACTAGACTTGGAAAACTACCTTGAGGTGGATATCTTGTGCATGCCACATGATTTGAAAACCTAAATTTGGTGAAGTTGCCTATGGCAACCAAATTTGATAATGGAGATCTAGGATTGACTAATAGTTGCCTAGGACTAATCTAAGTATGAAGATGAATATATTCTGATCATTTGTGATTTAAATTTAATGAAGAATTTGATGCTTTGATTAACTTGTGATTGTAGGGATTCAATCTAGCTAGAAAAAAGATATTAGTTGATGATTCTAGCTTGATTTTGTTTCCTATTTCGTATTTGCAAAATTATTGTTTTCTATTTAGTTATTAGTCCCAACTCTTATGTGTGTTATTTAGCTTCAGACTAAGCCCATTTAATTAGTCTAAATAGTCTTAAAATTTGCACTATCTTAACACGATGATTGTCCCAAACCTCGAGAACAATTTAAAACTCTATTTTACTATCAATATATATCAATGAAGGGTGAATGTTTAGATGCATCTATGCTATTGAATGATGTCATAGAAACCAATGGACTATCATACCACCTAGGTAGAATCATAATGAACATCTGCAAGACTATAACTAGAGTTGGAAAACTACCATGAGGTGGATATCTTGTGCATGCCACATGATCTAAAAACCTAAATTTGGTGAAGTTGCCTATGGTAACCAAATTTGATAATGGAGATAGGATTGACTACTAGTTGCCTAACTAACTAATCTGAGTATGAAGATGAATATATTCTAATGATTTGTGATTTAAATTTAATGAAGAATTTGATGCTTTGTTTTTAACTTGTGATTGTAGGGATTCAATCTAGCTAGAAAAAGATATTAGTCAAGATGGTTCTAGCTCAATTTTGTTTCCTAATTCCTATTTGAAAAATTATTGTTTTCTATTTAGTTGTTAGTCCCAACTCTTTCCTTAAGAAGTATATCAAATCTAATTATATGCACAAAATTTTGAAGTTAATTCGATACATTTTCATCAAGAGTCAAGTATCAACAAATTCAAGAGTACATATGGATCATAGTGTTGGAGATCACAACAAGTGTTATTATCCTAGAGGATCTTTTGTAGTAGTCTACTTCTACATATACAAGTTTCTGTTAGGAGAAAATATCTTTTGCCAAATTTGTATAGAGTTGTCTATAGTGTGTTCCAGGGTAATCAAATGATGTAAGTCACAATTTAGAGGGTTGAGGGATAAGTTTGTGTTGAGTCTATAGGAGGTGTTTTCTAACATAGACCTCTCCATAATCTAGGTGTCTCCATGTCTAACTCAAATGTTTCAAGGGATATTATATGGATTAATGATAACATTTTATATATGGCTATGAGATCCACAATCATATCAATGTTTGGTAGAGAAAAGTTATCTTTAGGGTATCCTTGTTTGATGTCTCAAAAGTTAGTGCAAACATGAATTCCCTTGGTTTTATTGCTAACTAAGACCATATTAGAGACCCATTTAGGATAAGTAATAGTCTGAATGAACCCCACATCCAAGAGTTTCTACAATTCTTCTTTGACCAAGAGGGCTACTTGGGGGTGCATTTTGCATAGCTTTTATTGAATAGGTTTGGCATTGAGGTGAACCACAAGATGATGCATGACTAAAGATGGAGTCTTGGCATATCACCATAAGACCACATGAAGAAATCGGCGTAATCTTTAAGGGTGATGGTTATGCCTTCTTTGATGTCAAGGTCCAGTGGAGCTACTATCTTAGAGAGTTTAGGGTCCTCTTCTATTCACAGGTTGATGTCTATAGCATCCTCAACAAGGAGAGGGGAGTCATCTTGTATCTGAGTGGTATCTAATGGAAGGTGAAGTTTTTCATTAAGAAGCTCTTGGGAAGTGTCCATTTTTATTGTATCATTTTAATCTATCACAAGTTTCTTCTTATATCTTGTTGCTATTCTGCCTACTAGGGTGCCTTAGGACTAAAGGGTTCTTCTTTCTCTACAAAATAAGCATAGGTGTTAAGTATGGTGGAAAAGTCTTTCTTATGATTACCATGGGGATGTGGTCTTGACACTTCATAAGTTTCATGATGGATTCATCATTTTGGAAAACATCAAATCATAAAGGGTCATGTTGGTCCCAATCGATAAGCTCAAGGTATTATAGGTCTAAGGAGATGGTGAGGATAGCGGTATCATGAAAGAGGTTAGTGGTGGCAAGATCTTCATAAGGATCATGAGTGGGGCCTACATCCATGTCATTAAGATTAGGGGAAGCATTACCAATGAGGTTAGGCCCGTATCACAATTAACATCATGATGTTCATCCCAGGGGCATAACCTAGCTAGTGAGGATAGCTACAAGTGTCTCTAAAGTTATATTTGTTGGCTTGATTTCATTCTTGATTAGTTGGCTATCACAAAAAATATAAAATCTTCTCAATTCTTGATTAGTTGTTTGTCTTTAAAGGTTTGATTATGAAGGAAGTGATAAAGGTTTTATTATGGTTTGTTGTATTTTTTTTACATGACAGTTACCTATTCAATAATGCCTTTAAAATACAATGACATACATTGATATAAGTAAATTTTATAAAAACCAAATATATATATCATCCCAATGCTATATAAATTTTGACAGTTTGTTCAAAATCTCTCCTTTCATATGATACAGTCATTTCAAAATTTCAATTGTATTTTACAGCCAAAATGTCTAAATACAGCTATTCAACACTCAAATTGAAATCAAATTTTGACAGTTTGTTCAAAATCTCTCCTTTCATATGATATAGTATTTTCAAAATTTTAATTGTATTTTACAGCTAAAATGTCTAAATACAACTATTCAATTCTCAAATTTAAACAAAATTTTGACAGTTTGTTCAAATTCTATCCTTTTATATGATACAGTCTTTCAAAATTTCAATTGTATTTTACAACTAAAATGTCAAAATACAGCTATTGAATTCATAAATAGAAACCCTAAATAATAGTCTACATTTAAAATTTTGATTGTATTTTACACCAAAAAAAGAAAGGAAAACTTCAAAAGATTCATTGGCAAATTGTAAAAGTGGAAAAATCCACTTACCTGATGTTTTGATGGTGAAAATCGTCTTCCTCAACTCGGGATCCCATTCTCAACTGTCACATGTCGCTGGGAAAAATGGGGTTGCAGCCATTTTTTTTTAAAATCATATACTTTAAAAAATGGGATCCCGTTTTTTGGTTCTAGGTTCAGGATCCTACTAAGGAACGGGATCCCGTTCTAGATTTTTGGCTCGGTATCCCAATCTAAAATAGGATCCCATTTTTAGTTATCTGATTTTAGATTTTTTTCTAACTCTGAAACTTCCACCTTAAGTGGACACAACTTCTTGCATTTACCCCCTTGCTTTATTCCTTACCACTTCTCCATTCTCATTTAGCTTATTCTTGAAAACCCATTTGGTTCCAATAACATTTTTGTCAGTAGGTCTGGGGACTAATTGCCAAGTATCATTCTTTTCTATCTGCTTTGGCTCTTCCTCCATGGTTTTTACCCAACTTTCATCATTACATGCTTCATTCACTGTCTTTGGTTCAACTTTTGGAGCAAACAGTAATTCACTTGTTCTTCTGCAACTCTTCTTCTTGTCAGTACACCTTTGTTTTTATCACCTATAATATGATTTTTAGAGTGATTAATCCTTACATACCTGGGAGTCTTGACAACATCTTCTGGATCCTCTTCTTCATCTTGACTGTCTTCTTGCTTATCTTCTTGTGAAAATAATATAGAAACAAATGCAGGATCAAAATACTAACTAAATATGCAAAGAAAATAAAGATTATACCAGATTTCTAGGAAGATGCACAAGAATCCAACATAGGTTTTTGAAGGGGGAAAAGCAAAGAAAAACCCCCGTGCATTAGCAAGTGGCAAGAAGCCAAAAGATAGATTACAAAGATAAGAAGCTTCTCAATGAGAGAGATGAGAAGAAGAAGAAGAAATCCGTGAAGTGAATGTGTGCGGGAAAGAGAGAAAATCACCACTTAAATAGGGTTGAAGGATGAAGTTATATGTAACTCCATTATGCCACCTTGCATAAGGTGTGTGCCATGTGTAGCCTCTTAAGGAGGAATCTATCAAGAATAGGTTTTATCCTGCAGGAGGAATAAAAGAGGTGTTACCCGACATGTTGGGATAAACACCAAAATAATAAAATACAAATAATAAATTAATCTTCACAAAGTAAAGATTAACTTCTAATACCCCCCCTTAAGCTTTACTTGGGGAGATTTACAATAAACCCATCAATGGGATATAGACCAAGAGATTTAGAGTGTTGACGATGTTTGTCTTTACAAAGGGGTTTAGTAAGAATGTCGGCAACTTGATCTTCACCCTTGCAATATAGAAGAGAAATTTGATGGTCTTTAATGTGCTCTCTAATGAAGTGATGTTGAAGAGCAATGTGCTTGGTCCTTGCGTGAAAAACTAGATTCTTTGCCAAGGCAATGGCACTTTGGTTGTCACAATACAAAGGAGTGGGCTCCGTTTGGGGAAGACCAAATTTGTCAAGTAATCTTCATAACCATAAGGCTTCTTTGGTTGCATTAGTACATCCCTTGTATTCGGCTTCAGTAGGACCAATAGAGGTAGATTGTTGCTTTTTACTATTCCAAGAAATGGCACCTGATCCAACAAAGAAACAATAACCACAAGTGGATCTCCCATCATTGGGATCACCTCCTAGATCTGAATCAGTATAACCATGTAAAGAAAATTTGGAATTAGCATTATAAAAGATACCAAGATTAATGGAACCTTTAATATATCTTAAAATTCTTTTGGCAATCTTAAAATGAGTTTGTTGTGGTTTAGACATGAACCTAGAAACTAAACCAACACTAAAAGTAATATCAGGTCTAGTTAGAGTTAAATAATTTAAACTACCAACTAGTTGCCTATATAGAGTAGAATCAATATAAGGAGTTCCCATATCAATCATTAACTTGGTTCCTAATTCACAAGGAGTAGAAACAGGATTAGCATCATTCATATTAAATTTATCTAAAAGATCTTGAGCATATTTATGTTGTGAAAGAAAAATTCCATTAGGAGTTTGCCAAACTTCCATACCCAAAAAATAGTGTAACAAACCTAAATCAGTCATTTGAAAAGAATGATTAAGTTGTGACTTAGTATCACTAATCAAATTGTCAAAACTACCTGTAAGAATTAAATCATCAACATATAAAATAACTATGACAATATCATTTTCACTATGTTTTATATAAAGATTTGGATCATTTGGACTCCTAGTAAAACCTTTAGAAGTAAAGAAAGCATTAATTTTAGCATACCACTCTCTAGGTGATTGTTTTAAACCATAAATAGATTTTTTCAATTTGCATACAAGATGTTCTTTACCTTTTTGAACAAAACCCTTAGGTTGAGACATAAATTTCTTCATGTAAATCACCATTTAAAAATGCACTTTTAACATCCATTTGATGAATGGGCCAATGCATATGAGATGCTAAAGCTAAAACTAATTTAATGGTTGGCATTTTTGCCACAAGAGCAAAAGTTTCACTATAATCTAGGCCTTCTATTTGAGAAAATCCTCTAGCAACTAATCTAGCTTTGAATTTGCTAATTTCATTGTTAGCATTGAACTTGGTTTTATACAACCATTTGCATGAAACAAGATTTTTACCTTGAGGTAGAGGAACTAGATCCCAAGTTTGATTTGTAATCAACATGTCATACTCATCTTGCATGGCTTTTTGCCAATGAGGTTGATGCTTAGCTTTCTCATAAGTTTGAGGATCATTTGTATCTATAATCTTAGACATTAAGGCATAGTTGCAATAATTTGCTTTTCTAGATCTATTCATTCTTGTGAGAATGTCATCACTTTCTTGAACAAAGTTTTTGTACCATTTAGGAATTCTTTTAGAGGTAGGTGTATCATCACTTGAAGGAGAATCATGATGAGAAGGTTCATTATCATCACTATCACTTTAGCTAAGAGATGGATTAGGAGGGTTCAAAGGAGGAGTGATTGAAGGAGGATCATCCTCGATAACAAGAACATTCTTTGTGCAAGAATCATTAGTAATTTTGGAACAATCATGAATCCCATTTTCAGCAATACAAACATCTCTAGCAACTTCAACTTTATTTGTAAGAGGATCGTAAACTCTATATGCTTTAGAAGATTCATCATACCCAACAAAAATTTGAGAAGAAGATTTAGAATCTAACTTTTGTCATTTTTGTTTAGGTGTGTGAACAAAAGCAATAGAACCAAAAATTCTTAAATGTTTAAGATTGGACTTTCTACCTGACCAAGCCTCTTCAGGGGTAATATCATTGAGGGCTTTTGTTGGAGTTCTGTTAAGAATAAAGGTCGCACAATACATAGCTTCAGTCCAAAATTTGTAAGACATATTTCTAGCATGCAACATGCATCGAGCCATTTCAACAATGGTTCTATGTTTCCGTTCCGCTACACCATTTTGTTGAGGTGTATAGGGAATGGTTAATTGATGCTTAATACCAAAGGACTTTAAGTAACTATTGAAAGCATTATTAACATATTCAGTACCATTGTCAGTCCTTAAGATTTTAAGTTTAAAACCAGATTGCCTTTCAACAAAAGTATGAAAATCAATGAATGTATCAAGAACTTGATCTTTACTTTTTAGAAAATAGATCCAAGTCCTTCTTGTAAAATCATCAATAAAAGTAAGTGCATACCTTGATCCTTGGATGGAAGTATTTTCCATGGGTCCCAAAAGGTCACTATGCACGAGGTGCAACTTATGATGTGCCCTCCATGCCGAACCTTTAGGAAAGGGCTCCCTATGCATCTTACCACTCATGCAACCTGTGCATACAATTTTAGAAGGTACAATATGAGGCAATCCATCTACCATATTGCATTTTTGCATCAAGGCAATTTTGTCAACATTGATATGACCAAGTCGTTCATGCCAAATATTGAAATCAATTGTTGATAATAAGGAATATTTGGAAGAAGAAAATTCATAGAACTTGAATAAATTATCATGGCCTAATTTAGCATTAGCAATGACTTTGTTATTTTGAGAAGGATCAATGACATAGCACATATCTTTGTAAAACTCTATCTTGTAATCCTGACAGAGCTGAGCTACAGAAAGCAAATTTGTTTTCAATTCAGGAACATATAAAACATTATGTAGCTTACCATTTGGAACATTCACATCTCCAACTGCTTCTACTTTACAACTATGATTGTTTGCAAGTTGAAGAGGAATATTAGTAGTATCAAGGTGCATTGATTGAAATACTTCTTTATGATTAGTAACGTGTTGAGATGCACCGGAATCAATAATCCACTCAAGTGGTTGAGAACCTAAGAAAGCACAAGTAAAAGCACACGTCGATTGATTATTTTGTTGAGGCTTATGAGTTTGTTGATTATTGTGCCTATAATTTTGCCTCATATTAACATTTTGATTTTTGAAACAATCACTAATCCAATGACCATCTTTGTGACAATAATTACAGTGAGGCTTCTTAGGAGTATTATTTTGTCTATTAGAAGGATTATTCTTTTGACTATCATAAATAGCATTGTTATGATTTCGAGAAGTATTGTTATGAAATTTTGGATTGTAATGTTGATGTTTATTAGGTGTAGAGTTAGGTTTATTAGTATGTTTAGACATAAAAGCATGCTCATTAGTTTTAAGAGTACCAAACTGAAGTAACTTAGCTTCTTCTTGACGTAACAAATTTTGAAATATATCAAAAGATAATTGAGTAGCTAAGGTAGGAATTGCTAACTGAGAATGGATATTTGTTATAAATTGTTGAAATGGTTTAGGTAAACATTTTTTAAGAATGATATGAATTAATCTAAGATGGACAAGTTTAACTCCTAAATCAGTTAATTGAGCATTAATATCATTAAATTTAAGAAGAAATGCATCCATTGTTTTAAAATCGGTATACCTGAGATCTTCGAGTTGATCTTGTAGTTGAATCTTCCTAGATTCATTTGCACTGTCGTAAATATTTTTGAGAATGTCCCAGGGGTCATGGGCTTTGGTGCATGCACCTATGTGAACATAGAGTTCAGGGGACATCGAGATACCGATCAGACCAAGAGCTTCGTCATTTTTGACCAGCCATTTGTCTTTTTCATCCTGAGGTGCGGTAGCTGCAGGTTCTAATGTCGAATTGGTCGCTACATCCAAAAGATGCTTAAATCGAAAAATAAAACTTATATGCTGCTTCCAGGAATGATAGTTAGTTGAATTGAGTTTAATTTCGGGAATAAGGGTCGACATTTTACAAAGAATTAAAATCAACGAAAAAAGATTCCTTCTTTAAAAAAAAATGCTTAATTACTTGAACAAGAGGCAATTTTTTTTTTGAAAAATTACCTCTATTAGATAAAGAAAAGCAAAATTTTTTGAAAAAAAACCTTATATGATTAACAATTGGTTGATTTTTTTAATTTTGATTTTGTTTTTTTTTTGTTTTTAAAAAAACTTGATTAGGTTTTAGAATTTATTTAATTTTTTTGTTTTGAGATTTAAAAACAAACAATTGTATATGATTTTGAATTGAAAACTTGTTATTATTGTTCTTAATTGTTAAATCTTTAATACAAAGCCCCAAAAAAAATTAATTAGGTTTTTTTTAATTAAAAAAACTAAAAAAATTTAGGATTAAAAAAACTTTGATCTATTATTTTGAAAAAAAATTTATAATCTAAAAAACTAAGAAATAATTTTTTTTGCATATAAAATTATAAAATTTCAATTTTTTTTTTTGTTTAGCTTTGTAAAAAAATTTGATTTTAAACAAAGTAAGTTTGAAAGCTTTTGTAAAAAAGATTGAAATTGTTTGAAAGTAGAAATTTTTTTTTACAGAGATCTCAAAAAAAATTAATTTGCATAGAGAGTTAGTAGCCTGCTCTGATACCATGAAAATAATATAGAAACAAATGCAGGATCAAACTACTAACTAAATATGCAAAGCAAAGAAAGATTATACCAGATTTCTAGGAAGATGCACAAGAATCCAACACAGGTTTTTGAAGGGGGAAAAGCAAAGAAAAACCCCTGTGCATTAGCAAGTGGCAAGAAGCCAAAAGATAGATTACAAAGATAAGAAGCTTCTCAATGAGAGAGATGAGAAGAAGAAGAAGAAATCCGTGAAGTGAATGTGTGCGGGAAAGAGAGAAAATCACCACTTAAATAGGGGTGAAGGATGGAGTTATATGTAACTCCATTATGCCACCTTGCATAAGGTGTGTGCCATGTGTAGCCTCTTAAGGAGGAATCTATCAAGAATAGGTTTATTCCTGCAGGAGGAATAAAAGAGGTGTTACCCGACATGTGGGGATAAACACCAAAATAATAAAATACAAATAATAAATTAATCTTCACAAAGTAAAGATTAACTTCTAATATCTTGCTTATCTTTCTCTTCATTTACTATGGTCACCGATTCATCTGGTTCACAACAACTCAGATCTGATATTCTTTCCTTGCCTTCATCTACCTTCACATTTGCACTCTGCAACAATCTTTTTGACCCTTTTGTTGTAGCACCGGTAAGCGTTACTCTTGGTAGAGTATCCAAGGAAGATTCCTTCATCACACCTTGCATCAAACTTTCCTAAATCTTCATCTCTCCTGATATAACATTTGCTTGCAAAAACTTTGAAATATTTTACTATGGGAATCTTTCCATACCATAGCTCATAAGGAGTTCGAGTACCATTACCTTTCACTTGAACTCTATTTTGAATGTAAACAACAGTATGAATAGCCTCTTTCCAAAATACTTCTGACAGATCTATGTCCTTCATCATTGTTCTAGCAGCTTCTTGAACTGTCCTATTTTTCTTTTCCACAACTCCATTATGCTGAGGAGTCCTAGGTGCAAACAACTATCTCTTTATCCCATGCTCTTTATAGAAAATGTTGAATTCATTTGATGTGAACTCACCTCCTCTATCAGAGCCTAAGCATTTGATCTTTAATTCTATCTCATTCTCTACCATTGCTTTGAAGGATTTGAACTTTTCTAGGGCTTCTGATTTATCTCTTAGAAAAGTAACCCGTCATTCTAGAATAATCATTAATAAGCAACATGAAGTACCTGTCACCTTGTAGACTTCTCACCCTTGTAGGACCACAGAGATCTATATGCACTAGATCCAACAAACTGACAGAAAATTGTTCTTTGCTTTTGAAGCTTGTCCTTGTCTACTTTCCCAACTGACATTCCTTAAAAATTGCATTGGAGGGTTTCACAAGTTTTGGTAAATCTCTCACAGTCTGTCCTAAACTTATATTTACCAGATTATCAAAGTTTATGTGACACATCCTTCTATGCCATAGCCAACTTTCATCTTCCTGGGCCAGTAAACAATAATCATTAGTTCCCCTTAATTGATAGATGTTACCTTTTGTCTTTTTACCAGTAGCAATCACAGCTCTGGAGCTTTCCATGATCTTGCACCCATTGTCTTTGAATCTCAGATCATATCCTTTGTCACACATCTAAACAACACTCAAAAGATTATGCTTCAAACCCTTCACATATAAGACATTGTTAGTATCATGTTTTCCATCAAATGAAATAGATCCTTTTCCACAAATTTTACCAGCTGCATTATCTCCAAACCTAACTATTCCCCCATCATACTTTTCCAAACTTACAAACTTACTTTTGTCACTGGTCATGTGATGTGAGCATCCACTATCAATGATCCATTCATCCTTATCTTTCTCAACCTAAACAACCAATCCACTTTTTTCTACTAGTTTTTGTTCCTTCACACAACTAGCAAAATTAGTAGACACAAGATCTTCTTTGATAGCAATAAACAAACATTCATTTGCACTAGTACTAGCATCATCAGATTCATCATTAGTCACTCCTTCATCATCAAAATATCTAACATAGTAGCATTTATTTGGAATTCTAGGCTTGCTCTCATGTATTTTCTTATTCCTTTCAATTCTTTAAGGGCATCTAGAAGCATAATGGCCTACTTTACCACAAGAGAAACATTTGAAAAGTAATTTGCCTTTGAACTTATCAGAGCCTCTTTGTAGCCTGTTAACAAAGTTAGCTTCAAGTTCTTCAAATTCATCATCCACTCTGTATTTCTTAGCTTTGGAAATCTTTTTTGAAGTAATGGCTTTAAAAGTTGATTCAACTTTTGGCAGTGTATCACCAAATTCTCTCATCTCAAAGGATGTAAGCTTTCCAAGTAACCGATCTCTGTCAATAGCTTTCATAGACATAAACTCTTCAATAGCAGCTACCTTATGACAGTAGGATTTTGGTACTGATCTAAGAATTTTCATCACAACTTCCTTGTCACTGAGAGTTCCTCCCATACCTTTTATTCTAATAACAAGTTCATCAACTCTTTGCATAAAGGCTATTATTTTCTCATCTTCATTCATCTTCAAACCCTCATATCTCACTTACAGGATTTGTAGCTTCGCTTCTTTTATAGAGTCTTCTCCTTCATATAGATTTTTCAGCTTCTTCCATACCTCATTTATAGTTTCAAGATCCATAACTTTTGTCAGCACTGAGTCACTTAAGGAACTTAATAGAGCATCCTTTGCTTTGATATCCAGCTCATATCCTTTGATATCATCTTCAGATGTCAAACCACCTTCAGGCATGACAAATTGTGACTGTGTAGCTAGCCAAACTTTATAACCAAGGCACATGAGATGGCTTTTCATTCGTACCTTCCAAAGCGCATAATTTGTCCCATCAAAATGCAAAGCTTCCTTCTTATACGACATCCTGGATCTTCCTCAAGCTATTAGACTTTCTTCTAAGGAACCCACTCTGATACCAATTGTTGAACTGCACCGAACAACTGAGAGGGGGGGGTGAATCAGTTGTCCTAAAACTTTAACCAATTATGAATATCAAATTATCAATTACTTATAACCATGAAAAGCATGAATTGAGAAGATCAACACATTAACACAATCAACACAGGAGACACCAAATTGTTACGTGAAAAACCCTAAAAGGGAAAAACCACGGTGGGTGTTAGCCCACAAAATATATATGTTATAGCAATACCAAAAAATAGAGGCTCATTGCCTACATGGATCACTTCCCAAAATGCTCACTACAAAAATGGCTCACTACCTAAGGATGGCTAACTGCCGAAGAGTGGCTCATTGCCAAGAAGGTGAATTGATTGAATAGCATCTACTCCATGCCAGGGTTTAGTTACATTGAAGCACAAATGACCCCTATGCTCTGCTCTTTCAAACTTTCACACTTATCTCTTCATATTCGCAACACACACACACACCTTTTCGCAACTTCATTACACTTTTATACAACTCATCAACCTTGGAATGTTCATCAAGGTTGACATTACATTCATCAACCGTTGGATCAATCTCCAAGGTCAGCATTACAAACATTCATAGAACAAGTCTAGACCTAATACAAATTTAGCTAAGGAAAAGATGTAAGAATGTATGCGGATCATGCCATGCCTTAGTTGGGACTCAAACACAATCTTCCATGCCATGCCACGCTTCTACATTCTTCAATACTTCTCTGCAAATGATGAATCCAACCAGGTCAACCAGGACTAATGATAGCACTGGGTCTACAAGAACAATCTCCATTCATGATCCAATTTTCTCTTTGCAAATCGATCCAAATGTAGGAACATGATCAGGAGACATCCACAAGCACATTGAAATCACCAGGAACAACCACACAATCTCTAACTTTGTCAAGAAGATTCTTAAAATCAGAGCACAAGAACACCACTACCAGCCACTGTCATAAGCAAAAGATAACTTGCGAACCACTAAATAATGAACCATTACAGTTGAAGGCTCTTAGCATCATCACAGACTCAATTTTAGAACTGCAGACCAAAATACTTTAATGCAGAGGAATGCAGAGCAAAACACTTTCTCCTTATCACTACCAATCATTTAGAAAAAGCTGTTTTCACTTTGGTGAACACAACTCACTTAAATCTTCATGTCGGAGGCTCAAACTCATAATATAACATCTTTAGACAAGCTGATAAATAAATTCCAATCCACAGGCAAAGATCTTCATCCTACAGGAAATGCGGAGCATTCTTCTGGATTGTTCTTCTGCACTGTTTTAACTGTAATTCACTATTTTTACCAGATGATC
This sequence comes from Cunninghamia lanceolata, assembly GCA_027924645.1. NCBI lineage: Eukaryota > Viridiplantae > Streptophyta > Pinopsida > Cupressales > Cupressaceae > Cunninghamia > Cunninghamia lanceolata. Next base: position 4,172,146 of record BSBN01001859.1, on the reverse strand, counting down.
TAATTTTCTCAATATCCTCAACATCTTCAAGCAAGTAATCAAAATAAAAGGCACAATTGACATCAATGGCAACTCAGATATGTTGACATCAATGACAACACCAATTAGGCACATACTTGCAACAACAAGAAGAGAAAGAAAAAAAAGATTCAAGGTCTCTTTCACTATGACTACCCTTTGCCATGATTTTATCAAGGTTATATTATGATTATCAAAATATTTTGTGTGTTTGGAACATAAGGTTTCATTGTTTCTATAATATTTGTAATGTGAGTTTTAGATGTAAACACACGAATTTTTGTAGATATATGGAATAGGACATTATTATTTGAGACAAAAATGGTTATAGTTACCATGCATCACATTCTACAATATGTATGCATTCTACATGTATACAGGGGATCTTGTGTTGCTAAAAAAATGCATTGGCGAATCATAGAGGTGACGACTTAAACATGATCATCCAAGGATATCCCATAACACTATACCAGTCCAAAGTAGGAATAATATGACAAAGAATGTCCAAATCTTTTGGATTAGCCGAGATAGGAATAATAATGTACCCCATTGTATTAATGAATGTGACATTATATAACTTTAATGATACATGAAATGCAAGATAATATTCCTAATGGTGATGAATATTACACATGTGCTCTTTGAAAACTGCATTAAAGGTACGATTCATGTCCATAATAACATTGAAAATGGTCTTTCTTAAAACCACAATGTACCAACTCACCCACTCCCCCTCTTGACTAATCAAAGTTAATTTACCAACTCACTATTTTATGGAGTGGATTTGTCAACTGACCGTTTTGTCTAATGTGTCTAGATTTAGTGTATCTGTTTAGTCAAAAAATATATAAATGATTGGTAAACAAACAACTAACAAATGAATGAATGAATGAAAGCTTTTAATAATGTCCACAAGGCTGAACAACCTATGGGACTACTAGAAACCAAACCACCTAGCAAAAGAACCAAAGCACCCAAGAAAACGTAGAACCAAAATGGGCAGATCCCCACACAACACCTAACTGAACCCCCTTTCCTTTTGGATCCTAGACCTTTTGCTATGAATCTTGGTCAAATACACTGCAAATTTAGCTATCCTCTCTTCTTCAAACAAGTTGGTCAAAGAGCCCACATTCAAGGTATCATGATAATTGGCCCTTATATCCTTGTAAGCTGGGTACTCCATGATGTAGTGCCATTCCGTCTCCACTAAATCCAAAGTGTAGAAACAACATATTCTCTCTGCCCACTCTTCTTTTAGCCTCTCCCACCTTCTGGTTTTGCATCTAAGTTGGTGCGAACTAGTCCTTATCTGGGCCATTAACATTTTTACCTTCCATTTTATTTACACTCCTATGTAGTTCTTTTGTGTGTGGTCATAAGAAGGATTAAAATGCTTTATGTAGTATTCTCTTTTCCTCCCCCATTGCCTTGCCCACATGTTTACTTTGACTTTTTCTTGCACATACTTTTTAATATCCTCTTTAGTATTTGGGCACTCTTTTATGCTTATGTTCCACTTATTCATCCACCTGTCATTTTGTTTCATCCATGCACTCTTCCTTGTTAATTTTTCCTCTAAAGTCATTATGGGCCATCAAATCAGCTTCATGTTCTCAAGTCTCTTTAAGTAACTTAGCATCTGGGTCAACGTTGATGTCTCAACAGGAAAGGCACCAGCCTCAGCTAGTGCAATATCATAAGGAACCAACACTTTTGTTTTGAAACTACTTGTGTTTAGATGCTTTTGTAACCTCTCTATCTGTCTCCAATTCATCTCTGACGTGTTGCCACCCCAAACCTCGAACCCATATAGCACCATCGACACCGCCAGCAACCCAAAAAGAGTCTTCTTATTTTTCCAGTCCCACAATTCAACACTTCTACATCGATTTTGCAATGAGTATAAAGCTTTCCAACCCCCTTGTATCCTTTTTGCCCTACACGTCTCCCAGCTGAGCTTATTGTGGAAATCCAAGCCAAGATACTTGTATTCATTGACCACTTGTAGGGGCTACCTTCAAAGATAAATTCCATCGACGTCTTCTTTCTTTTCAAGGTAAATATTATGATCTACTTGCATCCCAACCTCTTGACAAAACAATTCAAGGGGAAAGTAGTTATAAGTAGGCCCTTAGGCCATAATTTTCTTCCACCTTCCATACATTTCTTTTGGTGTTTACAATAAACAAAGAGGTAAGTTTCCATGCTCCTCCTAGGCCTCGACACCTGGTGCAGGAGCACCTAGTTGATTTCATGCCTCCATGAGGCAATTTTGTTAAGTTATGTTTTGATATTGTGTCTTTGATGTAATAGGGTCAATTAAGACCATTTTATATGTGTTTGAGTCAATATTAGGTTGTTAGGTGGTTTATGAGGTCATAATGCAAAAATATTGTCATAGTTGTAAAAGTGCAAAAATCATGGAAGTTGAAGAGTCATCAGTTGCCATGGGTTGGTTAGATCGTTGGGGTTCCAATGGTAGTTGAAAAAACATTGTAATGGTTTCAAATATGCTCTATGAAGTCTAGAAAAAGTGTGGAGGATGGGGGGAGAACATGTAATAAAAATTTTGATGAAGAAATAAACACAATTTTCTGAGTTTTACCATGTTTTTGCCTGTTATCTTGATTTTGTATGCCCTGTATGAAATTTTTATGACCTACACATGATTGTATCTCGTAGAGGAATGAATCAAATTTCATTTGCAACTAGTTTGGTGGTTTTTCATTGAGGTTGGAGAAAGTTATAGGCGATTTACTGAAAACTGTCCAGAACCCTGGTTAGGGTTTCTAGTGGACTTCAAAATGTAATTTCTCACCATTACCACAGTGGAAAAATCTAAAATCTTATGAGATGGATTATTTTTGTGTGTATTTAATTATTCCAAGATTGTAGGTTCTAGGGTTTTGGTTTTCATGTGTTTTGGTGATGCCCTAGGTCAGATTTCCTTATGTTTTTAATCTAATTGGCAGAAAAAAAGTCATTTTTTGAAAGGTTTCGTACAAAGTAACCTATCTTGATTCTGAAGTATGTTGTATAAAGCCCAAATGGGTATCTAAATCTTCCTTTACAATATGGAGATCATGCCTACACTAAAAATTATGGCAAAACAACTCAATTTGCTACCCCCTTGTTTCTAGGCTTTAAGGAAGGATAGTCTAAGTTTGATCCTTATGTTACAAAACAACCATACCTAAGTTTTGGATATATTCAAGAACTCCCAAAAGGGTATCTAAAACAGTTTTTTGAATGTGGTTTTGAGCTGTTTCATGCAAGATATGCCATAAAAACCTTGTTTGTTGTACTATTAAGGGAAGATGAAGAGTTGGTGAGAAAATAACCAAGTTAGGGTTCCAAAGTTGCAAAGTTTGTTCATTTGAGATTGTGTTTTTAACCTCCACCCTACCTCTACATCATAGTGGTATCATCGAAAAGGTTCAAACTTTTGCACTTATCTCTTCATATTCACAATACACACACCTTTTCGCACTTTATGATCGCCAAATGTTCCCACAAACACACAATTTCCTGCAAGAAAAGGTGTTAGCATCCATATAATCATGATAAACAATAATGCATATGATCATTCACATAGAGAGCTGAGGAAAGCAAGATCCAAGATAGACAAAGTGCACGGGGTAGAAGTATTGTTATGTTTTGTAAGTGCGATAAGACAACATCAAGATATCACACGGAGTGATTCTACTAGCCAAGCGTCAGATAATATATATCAACCCCATCGTCATGTATGGACTAGGTCCATTTTTTGATTTCTCACTGAAGGGACACTAGGTCCATATCAGTTTAATATGTTTTTTGTCATCTGCCACTAGATAGAATCACTAGAGGAAGGTAAACAATAAATTAATAGAGAAACAAGCACCATAGGGATAATCACGTAGGAGGGTGCCCCCAAGTCACCAACCACAACGCTATGTCCATCAGACACAACACACAACAATGAAATTAGAGGAGAAGCAATATAGAAGAATGATGATACAAATAGAAGGGTCACAACAAAGGCGGTCTCTCGGTATGAGAATTAAGGGTCATCTTAGGAGGCCTAAACAACACATAACACATCACAGGGGAAACACAACATAGAGGTAAAGGGTTAGAAATACTGACCTGTAGGGACAACCAATCTAAGGGTTGTTGACGAGCAAATCATCCTCTTCACAATCTCAAATGCTAGAGGCAAAAGGTGTGTAAGGTACCATAGCCCAACTTTCGTTCTTGTCTTCAAATTGTTTAGTGTTAAGTTCATCTAGGTTTTTCTCAATGTTAGGTTGAAGGTTTTCTTTTTGAGTTGCAATTCGTTGGGCAAAAGCTTGTCTTGTCTTCCTCCTTTCTCTTGCTTGTCTATTCATTCTTGTCTTACTACTTATCTCTTCAAAGGCATTTTCATGTTTTTCCATAGGGTTTTGCACATTAGAGGAGGAAGCACCATATTCAAATTTCATTGGTCTTGGTGGAATGTTTTGTTGTCGATGAAAACCTCTCGATCATTGTAAGGATGACGGGGGAGAGACCTTAGCATAGATACCATCTCTACGTGGACGAGGTGAGTTATGAAACTTTTCCTTATCCACATCTATCATGCCAATTATCTCATCATATTCATAATAGTCTTGTGTAATTCTTATACCATTTTGTCATTTTCCTTTTGCTCTAGGGGGATCTTCAAATGCTTGTCATTCTTCCCTCATTGTTTGTAAAGGAGGCCTGGCTACTCTAGCTAGTTGTTTTGCTTTGTATTGTCTATAGTTTATGAAATATTGGTCTCTTCACGGCTCAGGGTCTATGTCATGTTGAGGCTAAAAGTAATCAAGAGTGAAATTCTTGCTCTTAGCCGGAGGTTGATATGAATTACAACGGATAGTATAGATTTCTCCATGCAAAGGGAATTTTAAGCATTTGTGAATAGTTGAGGGGACTATTGGCAAGAGACACTGCTCTAATGAAGTATGGCATGTTGTCATTGATGGTAACAAGGCAAAGGTATTCCACTGACATGACAAAGAGACATTACTCCAGAAGATGAACTTGGTTTGGCAAAAAGGCATAAAAGTATTTTGGTCCGGAAGGCTAAAATGACTAAGTATAGGCAGTATTCAGAGCAAGTGACAGTAAGTGGGTTAGTATGCCTCCGCAATTGAAGATCAGTATATGCGGTTTAGGTATGTTGTCTACAATTGTTTAAAGGTGATATGTCCAAGATTGCAAGTCCTGATGACTTTCAAAAGTCAAATTGTGATTGGTCTAAGTCTGAGTGAAAACGGTTAAGTTAGGAACAATGCAAAGTGCATGGGTATTTTGGTCCGCATTTCTCCGCAGTTGCATATTTTGTCTTGCAGTTCTGGAGGTATGCTAAGAGGTCAAGAATGAATGTTGGTTATGAATCCTTGAGTCTCTTATGGTCCACAGTAAGATTTTTGATGTGACAGATGATTAGGTCAAGCATGTTCTTAAGAGACAAGCCGATAGGCATGTTAGATCTTTATGCAAAGAAGATATATTGTTCAAATAAGAAATCTAAGTAGTTGAATAATTGGTGCCAACTTATATGAAGATGATTAAATGATTGTTTGGGTTTGCACTACTATTTGTACACATGATCAAGCTGACAAGGTAAAATATAATGTGTACATGCTTCATGTCTGGCTTGCCAACTTGATTATGAAATGAATCTTGTTGCGGATAATTATATGGGTTAGATTTCGGTGTTGAGAGATGATAGGTGATGGGGAAGCAAATGAACTAAATGCGTTTGTGATTCAAAAGTAGAGTTGTGACCAGAAGAAGACAGTAAGGGCAATAGAGCAAAGTATATGTAGAGCAGAGCAAAAAAAGCAGAGCAGACAGTATGAAGTCTTTTGAATCTGTATATTGAACTAATTGGTACTGCATCTCAGTATTCTATAGATGCATTTGTAGTAGTCATCCCCTAAAAATGAGCCAATATTTATTCTATCTTCTTTTCTCTTGGTAGTGAGCCTTTGTGCAGTGAGCACCTCTTTATAGGGTAGTGAGCCTTCTTGTAATTCGGTATTGTGCTATCATAATATATTGTGAGCTAACACTCACCATGGTTTTTCCCTTTTTGGGTTTTCCATGTAAAAATCTTGGTGTCTATGTGTTATGTCTTTATGGTTGCTGTTCTTATGTTTATTTTGCTTTCATGTTGTTGAATTTGGTAATTGCATTAAGGAACAACAAACAAAGTGGTTTCGTAGAATACCAATTCATCCCCTCTCTCAGTATTCTCTGTGTTCAACAGGGACGACATTCATAGCCTTAAGCCATGGATGTCCTAATTTTACACAGAAGAGGTCAGATAAGGGGATAACATCAAATAATTGATCCACAACCTTGTCATAGATCAAAACCAATAAGTTTATCATTCTAAATGTTTTCATCAAAGCTCCATTATATGTTTTAATTCTCAAATTCGACGGTTGATAATAATTTTGTGCCAAATCATGTTTAAGAAGAAACTCTTTTGTAACCACATTAATCATGCAATTAGGGTTTATAAGCGTTCCATCCATAGGTATTTCCATTATTTTCATTGTAATGTAAAGAGGCCCTTTAGTATCTATCATTTCTTTGTCATGAGGTGTAAATGTTATTTCAAGTTCAAGGGCTCGTCTTTTCAAATAAGGTCTAGGAGGAAGCCTAACATTATTGTTGTATTGAGAAGTCATGTGTATGTTTTCAAATGAATGTTATGTCAGATTTTAAAGATTTTCATTACTTATGCAAGAAACAAATGCAAAAAGCATGTATGAATATGACCTAAAATGCTTGATTTTTCAACTTTTTTCAATGCAAATCACTAAGAGGAGAGGTGTTGTGAAAAATTTCAAAGGGGAAAAAAATAATATGCCTAATAATAGCCCAATGATGCAACAAAATATTTCACAACACGCCTATAGTGCAACTCTAGAGTGATGATAAGTCAAAACCTAGTGAAAATACACCTAAAATATGTAATTTTTCATCAATTTTCAATGTAAATACCTAATAGAAAGGGTGTTGTAAGGAATTTCAGGTGGGCAAGCAAATAATAACCCTAATATCAGTCAAATGATGTAGCAAAATCCCTCACAACACACTTGTAATGCAATTTTAGAGAGAGGATAAGGCCAAATCTAGTGAAAATGCAAGGTTTTCAAACCCTAGACATGAAATTTTGCAAGAAAGCCACTATGATGCAACACTACAATTAGAAATCAGTCCTAATGAGTGTTTGAAAAGGGTAGTAAAATCTGAAACAAGTTTTTGACTACAAATCCTAGCTAATGCAAAACTAGGTTTTTATAAAAAATGTACAATTTCAAGCAATGTTTAACAATATAAGCATGAAAATGCAATGCAAATGAATAATTAAATGGTGAATTTTTGTAATTTAAATCAGATCTAATGAAAATGATAGAAATTTAATGAAATTAAATGCCAATTAATGCAAATTATGCTAAAATGCAAGCCTAAGATGCTAATTTTTTCAATTTTTTTTGTAATTTTTCAAATGCAATAAATGTATGATGAAAAATTGTTAAAATCCATAAAAGAGATTATAACCCAGAATCAATTGAAAGAGTTAGAAACATAAACTGTAAATGCAAAAGCAAAACAATGATACCAAGAGATTGATGTGAAATGCTCGAATGGCAAAATAGCATCAGATAACTATCTCCAATATCAAATAAAATACAAGCTAGGTAGCATGCTTATATAGACCAGAGAGAGGGAGGAGGTGGCAACACCGACCAATGAGGAGCAACCATCTATCAGACTAAAGATAGCAAAGTATCTTCCCAAGATAGCTAATGGATGCTCACATGTAGGAAGGTGACACCTCGCAACCACTCACATAATAAGACATGCTTTATTAACCTAAGCAAGCTTAAATGAATGTGTAGGAAAAACCTTATAAATTTTAGATTTAATGCAAAAATCAGAAATTAAATAAAATGCAACTAAATTAATGCAAATTATGTGAAAATTCAAACCCTAGAATGCAAAAGTTTTTGAAAGTTTTTGATTTTTTTTGTAATTTTTCGTATGCAATGAAATGAATGAATACAAATCTATCACACAACACTCAGCAAGGTGCAAAAATCCAAAACATGGGTTCACCAAAATGTTTAGGGTTAAAAAGGGGGGAAATATTTTGGTTTAAGTTTTAAAGGCAAATCCTCCCTTCTCACCAAACATTCAAGGGCATATCAATCAAGTTGAATCTCCACTAAGTGAGAGCAATCACCTATCAGGTTGGGTTGCCACTTGGAACGATGCAGAAGTTCAGATGTATCAAACAATATCTCAATTTAATGTTCAATTACTCTTAAAACCCTAAATAAACAAAACAATAAGCAAATTAATGAATTATGGAAAATCCTTTCAGACCAAGGTGAAGGAAACATATTATTAACTCACTATTTTTTAAAATCTAGAATGTGGAATAGTCAGGGACACTAGCACTAGCGCCCCTGTCTAAGGTATAGTTTTCATCATGAAATCTGAATCTCCTTTCGACACTGATCTACACTATATCTTTCGTTTCTGCCCCGAAAAAGATGGAGGACACTAGCATTAGTGCCCTTGTCTTGAAATGTTCACCTTTGTCCTATTTCTTTCAGATCTCGAATCCTTGATTTCTACAACCTCCTTTCTACAAATCCACTCCGCAAAACTCGGTACCTGTAACCTGCAATCCCAAAGGGAGGGAGTTGTGGTGTTTAGAGGCTTGCCTCGGTGAAGCCCCGGAGAGACATTCAAGTCTTCTGAACATCGTTGTTAGATAAGAGTGTGTATCCCAACAAGATAGAGGCAAAATCCAAATGATAAATAACTGAAAACACAATAGATATTACCTTGAAGTGTAGATCTCATGGAAGGAAGATGCTCTTCATTCCATGAGGAGATGGAGTCAAATATGTAAATACAAACACAATAACAACAAAGTACTGCTCTGTAACACAATGAATATCTTGAATCACTTTAACATAAGCTTGTAGATCAAAATGCCCATCTTGTTGGCAAATGAAGCCTAAACACACTTATATATGCAACTACAAAGATTCCCACTAAGAATTTTGTAATTCAAACTTGAGATGTCGGTATAGGACCTAAATAACGGTTATAAAACCAACATTTAAATTTAGGGCAGACCCAAAATAGGGCAGGACTAGGGCGCTAGCACCCAAGTCCACCCCCTCATTTTCATTTAGGGATAATCAAAATAGTACCCCCTAGGTCCTATTTGCCATAGGACTTCAGGGTTTTCTCATCAGGAGTCAAAATTAACATGCAAGATGCTCTAAATGAATTCTAAGGACCCTAGAGCTAAACCTTAAGAGGGAAAAGCCTGCAAGGGGACATTTTCTAACATAACAGATATAAATTTTGAAGCTTCAAGTTAGCAAATTAAATTGATTGCATACTTACACTTTTCGAAGGATTTCATGGATGCAAAAGATTATAGATTAGAAATTATTGAAGATTGTGATCTATGAGGATGCTGTGATAATTATTTTTTTCTTTACTAAAACAAATGATGTCTATGAAGAGAAGAATGTGACCCTTTAAAATAAAGGTAAGTCTATAAATAATTTAAATATGTTTAGAGGTGAGTTTTTTTTAATTGTTTGAATTTCAATAAAAATATATATGTATCAAAATTTTAAAATTTTGTTTATAGGTTTGAATTTATTTTAATTAATTAATTTATTTTATCATAAATTAGTAAAAATACGAGTAATTAATCTTATAATTATAAGTTATAAGAAGGTAAATAATTAGAAAATTGGTCATAGTCCTTAATATAATTGAGGGCAAGATGCCAACAAGGGGATCTCATAACTACAAGTCTCAAAGGAATGCTCACATAAGCACAAGATTGTTTAGGCTCATATAGCCTTATAAAAAAAGAATGATTCAAAACATCTTACAATTCAAACCATATGTCTAGGGAACTAAAATGTAATGCTAACTATGGACAAAATTTTAAACATGGATATGCATACACAAATATGATCCAAGATTTTCAATCATGCCAATGAACGAATGAAGAAACCAAAATTAGTATATGGACAATGGTTATAGGTTAGAGCTTATAAATTTGGGTTTGATATCTTAGAGGTTAGGGTGAATGTATAATGTTGGATTTACACAAGGAGTATATTAAAGACTGGTCAATATGAAATCTAAAAGTATATAGCATATTTTAGATAGGAAGACCCGACTATTAGGCTCTGATACCAAAATATAATGCTACTTTTCTCCCATAGTTATTAACTACTTGCAATGGATTTATTATAGTTAACACTAGAATTAAGATAATTTAGAGTATGTAGTGATATTAAAATATATGTAAATAACAAAGGTAAATTACAACATGTGATAATTTAATAAGAAATCTAAAGAAAATAATCAACAAAGCAAGTTGAATGACATGATCTCATAATCATATTAACATCAAGACCCACATATATAATAATTCTACTATCTTTTATTAATAATAAGTTTATTATTTATCTGAATCACTGAGTACTTAGATCAGTCACTCTCACCCTAGGAATTTTAGTAGTCTTGGTCCTTATAGCTATGGCACATTCCAGGAGGAACTAGTTCTTATTTAGAACCAACACATGTGCTTCTCAAGCACTTAGTTCTTATTTAGAACTAATGTCAGGGAAAAACATTCTAAAACATACAAATAGTACAATTCATGCCCTAACAACCCAATGGAGTACTAAATAACCTAGGATCTGTTGAATACAATGAACACTGAGAGGGGGGGTGAATCAGTGTTCTACAAAACCATTTATGCACTTGCTCTTTTATCCACGTACCAAATTCAATTATGTGAAAGCAGATTAAACAAATGAACATCAACCACAAAGACATAACACATGAACACCATGATTTTTACGTGGAAAACCCAAGGAGGGAAAAACCACGGAGAGTGTTAGCTCTCAATATATTATTTTAGCACAATACCAAATTACAAGAGGCTCACTGCCTTAGGGCTCATTGCTCGAAGCTCACTGCTCAAGAGAAAAAGGCTCACTGCCAATTAGAAGAAGAAAAAAGAAGAAGGGTGGCTCACTGCCAAAGATGAACTGCTGTGATTGCATCTACATATGCATGGTAACAGTTCCAATTAAGCTCATAAACACTGACTCAGAACTCTTGATTTAATTCTGTCCCTATTTCTTTTCTCTGCTCTTACATATGCTCAATATCTCTCTTTATTTGTTGCAGCCATTCTATCTTCGCATATTTCACATCCACATACATCTTATCACACACCACACACCTTAAACACCGAAATCCATCCTCTATTTATATCCATAACTAAATCTTTCTCATGATCAGGTCAACAAGCAAACTGTGAAACGTGTATACCAAGTGTTATATCCTGTCGACTTGTTCTTGTGTTAAATCTTCAATGTGGATCCAAACCATTGTATACATGTCTTCATATGTGTCGGCTTTAATCATACAACCACTTACATTTATCATCCAACTCATATTTCTTCTCGGCTTGTTCCTTAATAACATATATGATAGGTTCCTCTGTCACATCACAACTCATGATGCAGACCAAATGGGACTTCATGAATCATATTCAGATCTCTTAACATGTCTTCAACTCCATAGAGCAAGATATTTCTGTATGCCTAAATGCGGACCTTAGAACTGTTGCCCTATCACACTGTAACACTATCATACTGGATACCGGTATTGGAGAGCCTGTAGAATAGGATCTGTTACACTTTCAGAGCTACAAAATTGAATTCAGATAGTCATGACACATTTCTATGCTACCTCATAACCGTAGAACAAAATATGCTAATGCAAAGGAATGTAGACCAATTTTCTCAACACTGTTCCCTATTTCTATCTTACTTCTGCTGACCTGGACTTAGTCTTTTCATCAGATGACTTTAGGAGGTAGTCATGACTTGATTATTGGAATATAACATCAATAGATAACTGTGAATATCATACCTGAGCCACATCTCCATACCTTCACTTGCAGAGGAGTGTTGATCCTTTTCCTGTCTCATACTTGAACATTTTCCTTACCTATTTTAGGGCTTCCAGACCAAAATGCTTGTACCTTATTGCTGGATTAGGATTGTCTTCCGGAGTAATGTGTCTTTGCCATTGTGATGAATGATCTTTGCCTTGTTGCCATCAATGACAACACTCAAGTCTAATACATATCAGTTTCTCTTGCCAACAATCTCTCCCTTTGGCATTGATGGCAACACTTAATGAAAAATGCTTGTCTGCTCCCCTTAGTTGTTTCTCCCATTTTTCACTGATCTTCTTCTCCCCCTTTGACATCAATGGCAAAGGTGTATGTGTCGGAGTCAAAACCTGTGTCAAAATTGCAAAAAATTCTATATTCTGCCGCCTGGATACATTCCTTGACTTACTTCTTTGTGGGTCACAAAATGTCACTGAAGATAACCTTGATCTAATCCAACACTTTGTCCCAATCTTTCTTTGTGTTGTCTAACATTTGAATTTGGTTGTTTATTTGGATTATTTGATTTTCTGCCATTTGTGTATTTGTGGGTGTGTCAGACAATCTTTAAATTTTTGAGGCCTCTGAGATTAGTTTTTCCATGCATTCTATTTTAGGGGTTGTTAGTCTTCTCAATTAACATACTCTATTTTTCATTTCTTCCTTTTTGCTCAATAAATCACTTATATCATTCTGTATGACTGATATTTGCTTTTCTATGTTTGTGATGAGGTCGGTTAATGGATCATAAGATTTAATGATTTTTGTCAATTGGAGCTTCATGTCTTTGACTTTCTCATCAATTTCCTTGGTGACTTTAGGCCAAGACAGGCATAACTTATAAACATCACATGCTTCCTTAAAGGCATTCTCTAATTCTTTGGCATTACTGTCTAACAGTGCTTTGTCATTACCTAGTTTGGTTTTTAGTTCTACCAATCTTCTATCTTCAAATTCCTTTTTGACTTTAATATCAGTGGACTTTTCAAATGATCCAAAGTTAGTACTTACAGATCTTATTAACCTTTTGAGCTGATCAGATGATAATATAGATGCATCCTTACTGTGTGAAGCCACCAACTTCTCCAAAGTGTTAGATGTTGCATCAATGATCTCTTTGTCTTGTATAAATATCTTCAACATTTCTTCTTGGGCTTTTGCTTGCACAACCTTTCCAAAATTCATTTTCTGTAATGGAGACATTGAGTTTAGGTTGATTGGGCCCTTCAGTACTTTTGGAGAGTCTGAGATCTAAGCATTCTGTTGTTTAGCTAGAAGTTGTCTAGCATAGTTGGTCGAGACAAGGATGGCTGGAGTGTCTCTTGCCATTTCCTTCAATCCACTAGATAGAACTTTTGTTCTTTTGTTCTCCTCAAATTTCTTATCTTTCTCTACTTCAGTGGTGATATATGAATCCCTTACCCTTTTCCCAGAAGTTGTAGTGGGCTTTTCTGAGTCAGGTTTTTCAAGTTTTCTTTTTTCAGCTTTTGATGTCTTGTCTGTAGGAACACTTATGGTTTTTGTTTTGGTTCTTGACTTCTTTTCTGATTTCTTTGTCTTTTCAAGTTCTATGCTAGATTTAGAAGTTAATTCTCTAAATGTTCTAAACCTCCCTTCTTTGTTATCTTTTGGCTTGCTCAATAATGTATTGGCCAACTCAGTCAACATATCTTCTGTAGTCTCATATCCTAATGCAGGAACCCATGCAATCCTTGCTTCCACAGCTTCCATGAAACATTTGTCTTTGTTTACCATGAATACAACGCTCTTCTCATATTTCTTTATCACACTTTCAGGTATCCGGACCCTACATGTCATCCTCTCTTGAAAGTTTGTAAAGTATTCTTCTAGGACTTCATTCTGCTTAGCTGCGATTCCCAGATTATGTAAGTGATTTCTTATTTGTGTGGCTACTGGCGCATCATTTACCCAGTCGACTTGTTCCAATCCAGGAATCTCCTTCAAAAAGTAGAAAAGTAGGCAAATAATTAATGTTCCATATTTAAAGGGATAGTAGGTTTCCTTTGTTCTTTTCATGTTTTCCATCAGTTCATCCCGGAGTAGTTCACAAAGGTTGTAATCAATTTTGTTCTTGATCATATCATAAGCTATGTAAATGGCTGAAGCTAATACAAAGTTCTCACAATTTGAGTAGTATATTTTGTAGCCAATAACCATAGAGGCACATCTAATAGCCAAATCCTTGATATCATCCACAATGAGTGTCTTTTCGTCAAATTTTGCTCTAGTTAGCTGCATTACCAGATTATCCTTGATTTTCTTCAATCTTGGGATCTTGCCAGAGGAACACATACCCGTTATAGCTTTGATTGCTTCTTTGGTTATTTTGTATGGTTCATCAAGCTACATAAACTCATCATGAATTCTCCTCAGAACATATTTTTCCCATTTGTCATTTTGAACCACAAGAAAATCCAACCATGCATCTAAAATCTTTTCTTTCAAGACTTTGTTCTCATCTTTTAAATCAACATCAACTGTGGTCAGCTCATCCAAATAGAGTTCACTCAGTTTCATGTGGTCATATTCTTTTAAATTTGCATGAATGTAGGTTTGAATATCTTCCAAACATAGGACTCTGCTTGGGATGGTTGAAAAAGCTCCAACATAATCATTTTCCAGCGATTTAACAAAATTTTTGTTGAGTTTGGGATGAGGTTTTTCAGTTATCTCAACTAATTGAGGAGTAAACATTTTGCCAATTCAAAAACTTAGCAATTAGGGGTTTTAACCAAAAAAATACCTCTTTTGTCGAATTAGGGTTTGCTTGAATTTGCTTAGAATCACTAAGAATCATTGTAGATCCTCTGAGACTACTTCACCTCTTCCTTAGATGCTAGCTAACTTAAATATGATGTGATTATTTCATGAATCAAGACCCTTTTTACTTTGTTTGTCAAACCTTGTCTGTCATTAATGCCGATGCTCCAAAAAGCTATCAAACTTCTTTTGACAGACACAGTAAGTTAGGATTCCTCCTCAATTCATCATACTGAACCTATTCCTTCTGATTTTTTCTTCATGAGATTCTTGAAGACAAATTCTTCATCATATCTTTGTGTTGGATTCTAGCACATATCATTTGGCTGGGGGATTTAGATTTTTAATGTAGCTCCCCATGAGCCAAAACTTCCAATTTACTTCCTAGAGGAAGTATCTACATCAGATGCTGGTGCAGATCCATCCTTAACCTCATTCACATCCCTTTTGATCCAGATCGTACTCATCTCCTTTTTGGTTTCCACCGGATCAACCTTCTTCTTGCCTTTATCATCTCTCTGTTCTATTTTACTTTGTCTTGTAGGATAATCTCTTTCCACATTTTTGGTTCTGCATAACCTAGCAAAGTGTTTGGACTTGTTACAATTGTAGCACATAGTATTTCTTTGACCTTGGTTTCTCTTGACATTTGAATTTGGCCTTGATCTGCACTGGTTAGCCATATGCCCAAATCTATTGCATGCAAAACACTTGCCATTAAGGAATTGACTATTCCTTGAATAGTTTGGCACATTTCTTGACACACTTCTGCACTCATTTGCTTTATGACCAATCTTTTTGCAATTGAGACATTGACCAGAAAAGGATAGAACATTTTGATTCATTCTACTTCTACATTGAGTAGCCCTATGACCATACTTATTGCATTTAAAACAATAGCCATTAAAAGATTGTTAGGGTTAGCCGACAGGAGATATCAATTAAATGTAAATAAAGATTAAACAAAGGAATGAAAAATACACCGAAATAATAACAGTGAGAGACAATTTTAACATGGTTCACCCAAACTCGGGCTACATCCACCAATAGAGAGTCCAATATTATTATCCAGAAAATCAAACCGATTACAACCAACAATCCTTGTAACTCAATACTGCTACAAAATGCTACCATACATCAACGAAAACCCTAACCCTTAGCCATTTTTATCATGATTTTTGTCAGTTACAAAATAGGGTATTTTTATGTCGGCCAATAAAAAAATAACTGCCAATGCCTTAATAAAATAATAAAAAACCATGTGACGTTTTGGGGGTGCTGCCCCTTGACCCTGTCTTGGGGGCGCTGCCCCTTGACCCCATAGGAATTTGGGCGGAAATTGCACCGATAAAAGTGGGGTAAATTTAACCTCCGAGTCTGATTAGGCTCCATATAACAATAGGGTACCTTTGAGCATTATGTTGTTTGATCAGAGTTTTTCTAAGTCTTCTTCCTTGATTCCTTACTAAATGGTTTCTGCTTCTTCCTTTCTCTGATCTGACATATGAGCTTTCTCCCTTTTTAAATCTTAAACATTGATTATCATCAGGAATATTTTGACTTGCAAGTAATCCATCAAGTTTTGCAGAGCTTGTTTTAAACTTTTCTTTGTAACTATTGGCTGCTTCTAGGTCACTCCTCAAAAGTAAACTTCTTTGGCCAATTTGTCACATTCAACAGACTTTTCCTTCACAACTTTATTCAGATGTTCTGCAGTTTGGTTCTTTTCTTCAATCAATTTAAGGAGTTTATCTGTAGACTGATTTGCTTGTTTTAGTTGCTCACATAATTCTTTCTTCCTTTCTTGAGATTTGTTGAGGTGCTCCTTAAGTTTCAGTATGCAATCATTTGCTTCCTTGATGTTTTCTTCTAACTCCTTGATGTCTGCTTTAGAGTTGTCAAGATCTTCTAGAGCCACTTGAAATTGTTCATTGTCAACATATACATGATCACCAATCTGAATGCTACCATGAAGACTTGCTTTAGGATAAGTGAGATACCTTTTGGTTTCCATGAGAATACCTTCCCAGATCTTCCTCAAGCTGTTAAGCTTCTTCCAAGGAACCTTGCTCTAATACCAATTGTTGAATACAATGAACACTGAGAGGGGGGGGTGAATCAATGTTCTACAAAACCATTTATGCACTTGCTCTTTTATCCACTTACCAAACTCAATTATGTGAAAGCAGATTAAACAAATGAACAACAACCACAAATACATAACACATGAACACCATGATTTTTACATGGAAAACCCAAGGAGGCAAAAACCACGGAGAGCGTTAGCTCTCAATATATTATTTTAGCACAATACTGAATTACAAGAGGCTCACTGCTCAAGAGAAAAAGGCTCACTACCAATTAGAAGAAGAAAGAAGAAGAAGGGTGGCTCACTGCCAAAGATGAACTGTTGTGATGGCATCTACATATGCATGGTAACAGTTCCAATTAATCTCATAAGCATTGACTCAGAACTCTTCATTTAATTCTTCCACTGTTTCTCTGCTTTGCTCTTACATATGCTCAATATCTCTCTTCATTTGTTGTGGCCATTCTATCTTCACATATTTCACATCCACATACATCTTATCACACACCACACACCTCAAACACCAAAATCCATCCTCTATTTATATCTGCAACTAAATCTTTCTCATGATCAAGTCGGCAAGGAAACTGTGAAATGTTGGGAATTAAGGTGTCTCAACCTTGGTAATTCCTTGTATTTTTACATTGTATTTATTTATTAATTGCCTATTGTATTAATTGGATGAAAATCTTATGTTTTCATATTGTGGGAGTTGGCATGGTGATGTGTCATCCTACATGGCATATGACCACATGTATTTTTGTCCTCACATGAGGAGATAGGCATCCCACTTAGTGGTAGGAATATTTTGCCATGTGTCAGCATCTTGGATGTTGTGTAAGGGAATATTGACCGTAATGGTCATGATAGATTCTTATGACGAAGTTATGACATGTAAGAGTCAGAAATAGGAGATTCTATGACAGGTGAAGACATGTGTCGAAGAGCGTCTGTCATAGCCCATTTTGGAAATAGGCGACCTCCTTGGGATGGGGTGACTTGACAAGTGTCAGGAGCATCCTACAGAGTTGGACAAATGTCCATAGGCGTGGGTTATGGGCCATGAGGCCATGTTGGACACCCATCCCTATGTGGAGCCATCTTTGCCTTGTAAATGTTATATAAACAGGTGCTTTGTAGAGGAGATGTATTACATGTTTGACAGGTACTGTTATGTTGCCGGTTTATCTCCAGATATAATTGTTGAAGACTCCTGAGAGCTTGTATTGCAATTGTATTGTAAACCACATTAGTTTTGATAATACATTGTGCAGGTTTTGGAGTGTGGGGTTTTTCACTCGATAAGGGTTTTCCCCACATATATCTTGTGTCTCTCTTCTTCTATCTCACTTTCTTGTGTATATGTTTGTTGCAATATCTCTATTAGTGGTTTAACATTGCTGTAATAGTAAGGATAAAATTGAATTTGCACTTTCCTCCCCTCATTAGATTAGTGTAGGAAGTGATTTCCGCACACCTAGCTTCCTTTTAGTTGGTATCAGAGCTTGATCACCTTTGGTCCTAGTTGTTGGGTAAGGGTTTTTTGAGCTAATCTTAGGTTGAGTGGGAGTTTGTGTAGAGTATTCTGTATCTTGTTGCAACAAGGAGATGACAACCACATCTGAAAGATTAGAGGTGGAGAAATTTAATGGCACCAATTTTGAGTTGTGGAAACTCAAGATGGAGGACCTACTTGTTGATTGTGACCTATGGGAAATGGTGTCCGGTGTAAAACCTACAACAATGTCACAAGATGATTAGGACCTCAAAGATCAGAAGGCTAAGGGTCTCATAAGAGTCTGTTTAGCTGACTCTGTCTTGTTGAATGTCCATGAGGAGAAGAGCATGAAAGACGTTTGGAAGAAGTTGGGTGATGTTTATCAGGCCAAGTCCTTGGTAAACAAACTTTTCCTGAAAAAGAAGTTGTTTGCTCTAAAGATCGAAGACGGAGGATCTCTTGCAGACCATATGAATACTTTTAACATGATCGTTGCAGAGTTGACATCTGTGGGTGTGAAAATGGAGGAGGAGGATCGGTGTATGACCCTACTTTGTTCTTTACTAGATTCGTGGGATCATCTTGTCATGGCTATCGGAAGTACCACTACCACCTTCAAGATGGAAGATGTGGTGTCTTCGTTGTTATCTAAAGAGATGCAGAGAAAATCTTCTGAGGCAGCCAAAGAGGCTCTTGCGGTTCGTGGAATACCCAAAGAGAAAGGGAAGAAGAAGGACAAGAAAGGTGAAAAGGGCAGATCCAAATCCCATGGGAGATCTAAATCTCCTGGAAAGTCCAAGGCTCTTTGTTGGAACTGTGGCAAAACTGGGCATTTCCGAAAGGATTGCAAAGAGGAGAAGAAAAATAAGAAGAAGAATGCTCTTGATTCAGATTCTGACAAGTCACAACCCATGCATCTGATGATGTGTGGCTAATTGATTCTGGTGCATCATTCCACATGACCTCGCATCGAGATTAGTTTACAAAATATGAAGAGTTCGATGGTGGAAGAGTGTACCTAGGCGACGACTCTCATCTGAAGATTGTTGGTCATGGAAGAGTCTCAATCCGATTCCCTGATGGATGAGTGAAGGGGATCACTAGAGTTATGCACAATCTAGGCTTTGCACGAAACCTACTTTTTGTAAGTATGTTGAATGATGTAGGTGTGCAAGTTGTCTTTTCAAAGGATGGATGCAAGATGACTAGAGTATCTATGGTACTTGCGAAGGGTACTCGGAGAGGTACTCTGTTTCAGCTGGAGGCATGCACTGCACAATGAAATAGTTCTTCTGACTCGAAGAAAAGAGCTACAGTCAATTCACCCCCACCATATGAACAAGCAGTGAAGAAATCTATTGTAACTAGTTCTGATGATAGTGCACATGCTATGGAAGCTAAGCTTCATGCTGGAAAGACTATGTTATGGCATTTGAGATATGGCCACATTGGTGAGAAGGGTCTGCGTACCCTCAAAAATAAAAACCTTGTTGAAGGGTTAAATGATTGTAATCTCGAGTTCAACTTTTGCGAACATTGCATTTATGGAAAGCAAAACCATGTTTAATTTTACTCTAGTTCTCACAAGTCTTCTGGTGTATTGGATCTTATTCATTCTGATGTGTTTGGTCCTATTAATGTTCCTTCAATTTCAAAATCTGTATATTTTGTATCTTTCATAGATGATTATAGTAGAAGGACATGGGTTTATTTTATTAGAAGCAAGACCAAGGGGATGGTGGCAGGGGGGATGGCGACAGAGGAGATGATGATGGTGGTGCAGGTGGTGGCCGAGGAGACATGGGCCAAGGAGGCAGGGGGAGGTGAGATAGGGGTAGAGGATGGGAGGGACAGGGAGGTCCTTGGCTTTCTATGATTCAGGAGGAGGGAGAGGGGGTTGTGGGACAGGTAGCTTCTAGAGTGGGCGAGATGTAGGTGGAGGAGAGGGAGGAGGATGTGGCCATGTAGGACGTCGGTGGAGGGGACATCGATAGAGAGGAGATGGAGGAGGGTGATGAGGAGGAGGAGTGGATCAGGGATGAGGCACTGTAGGATGTGCCTATTGAGGAGATTGGCAATGACGAGGAGGAGGAGGGTGGTGAGGGAGACCAAGGAGGAGATCTGGTGGCATAGATAGAGTCTCTCCAGACTTAGATGTAGGGGATGTGGCTATGCATTGAGGAGTTAGAGGGGCAGGTGACACAGAGGATGATAGAGAGGGATATGGCAGTCATTAGGGCCCTAAGAGATGAGTAGAGGAGCATCGATTTCATGACTACTGTTGGTGGGCTAGCTGTGGAGTTTGCACAGGCTTTGTACTGAGAAGCATAGGAGGCATAGTATTACAGGGGATTGTATGAGGGGTTAGTGCCAGTGGATCAGAGGGCACCGAGCTTCCAGAGCAAGAGTGCTAGTATGTCTCACTCTCAGAGGTCACACAATAGTGTGGGAGTCTCTCATTCTCAGAGGAGGGCTTCTCCATATGATAGGCCATCTGGTTCTTGGGTAGAGTCAGAGCATAGGGGTCCTTCCTCAGGGCCAACATCATAGATATTATGTACTTTTGATCGAGCATGCGTGCTCTAGTTTTTGATTGAGCCTGCGAGCTCCATTTTTGACATGGACACTGATATTGTACTGTGACACTTATTTTTTATGGTGTATATATATATCATTTTACTTATGATGATCTCTTTATTCTTATATGCATATGATGTGATGGATGCTTATGCTCTTTTTATGGTTCTATGTTTATGCTTTGTGATTTATGATTTATGATGATATGATGTAGTCCTATTGATTATGCATTGTTATGTGATGATGTTTATGATATAACATATGATGTGACCCAGGGATGCATATGTTGAGATGCTATTACATGTTTATGCGATGGTATTTTATTTTTATGTGATGCTTATACACATACTAAATGGATGCAGATATATATGCATTAAATGTTTTATGCTAGATGTAGAGTGTATGCAAATAATGATATTATGTGTTATAAAGCAATATTGATGATCTAATATGATGATGATATTTATGATGGTTATGGTATTATGCTTATGATGGGATGTATATGATGGACTAACATGTGTATGCATGTAGGCCTACGAGATCTAATGCATTTTTTGGTGTGTCATAGTAGGATGATAGATGATCAAAAGAAATGGAGATGAGAAATGTGCGAAGGATGACGATTGGCTAGAAGAATGGATCCAAATTTTTCTTTGATATATTTCTCAGCTTCTTTCTTGTAGTTACTGCTTATCATCATAAAGCTTATTATATCAAAGGATGACAATCACCATGGCATGTCAAAGGCCAAGGCGTAAAGTGTGGTCCCTTGTGAAACATGCACAAGACAGACAAGGAATACCTGAGTCAGACTAAGTAACTATGGTATCTTGTCGGTACATTGGATGAGATAACCATAGGGTATGCGAATTCTTGATGCAAGGAAACATGTATTCTTTCCAATGCATAGGGTGTCTTTAATTCATACCTAATGGAATCTCGATCACATGCAAGAAACCTAGTTGCCCCAGTCATTTTGCCAAGACAAACTGCAAACAATAATCAAAGAAAAAGTCTTGCTCTATCCTTGCTTCTCTTCATCACTTAGGGATTTCCTTAAGAAGAATAAGAATGAGACTACAAAGCAAACAAGACAGGTAAGACCCAGAGTCAACATCCATTTGGATCGTTTGTTGAGTGTGCATGTGTTTGTTTATTTTGATTGGTTGTGATAGGCTGAATGATGCCTGGTTTGAGGATGGGAGGTATGTCATATAAGATGCTTGGTTTGGTTTCGACAATGCCCCTAGCTGTCTAAGGCAAGTGATAGGATTGTGACATTTCGTATAGGGTGCTGCCACAATAATGGGTTACACTTTTTGGGACATTCTGATTTTTGCTAAAATCTCATATTTTTAGAAAATATAATGATTTAAGCCTTGAAAGGTTCCATTTAAATGATTTTAATTGAAGAGGGTTTGATCAAACCCCCTTGGATAGAACCCTGCTAGTTTTAAACCATACCTATAATGTAGTCTCCTCTACACCTATCAAAATGCTGATAAAAAACCACTTTTGATTTACCTTTTGGAGGATCAAATGAATTCATTTAAAATTTATGTTTTGTAAGTCTGTAGTCCTTATTATAAGCTTCCCATAAAGTATAATTTTAAATATATTTAATTTGATTATTATATTGATTTTTTAATTCTTGTGAATGTAGGTTTTTCACCGAACATCAAGTTGTTTGTTCTACACACATGGAAAATTAGTAAATTAGTGAAAAAAATTTCTGAAAAATATCTATGCCTTAGGTATTGATGTCCTCATTTCAACAAAAAAAATTGAATTTCGATACATACAAAAAAAGTTATGTTTTACGGAATACGCCTATGTCTAAATTATAATTGGTTTGACTTCAAAACTTAATTAAAAAAATAATACTCAACAAAACATTATAAAACCAAATGCATGCCATATATATCAATGTTACCAATCTAAATACAAAAGAATCAGAATTTTATCCTTTCTAGAAAAAAGGTTATGTGCTACAGAATACACATCACTTTAAAAAAATGTTGTTTACTATTAAAAACTAGTTATCAAAGGAGACCCAAAAAAATTTACAATTTAACTTCAATTTAAAAAAAATAAAAATTAGAATCTACAATCAAAATCTCACAAATCACTAGTTCACATCATCTTCAAATTCCTAATGGTTTAGCGGCTATAGGTGTCAAAAAGTGAAGATTTAGTTCAAAATATTGATTTCAATGTCAAGTTTGGCCAAAAAGTGTAACCCATTATTGTGGGATGACCCTATAAGACATGCGATCTAGTTTCAAAAATGCCACACGTTGTGAATAATGATTGGTATGTGATGATTGTGAAACTTTGAAGGATGGAACATGTCGTCTAAGGCGTAAATCCTAGTTTCAACCATGTTCCATGAAGTTTCCCAGGAAGGTTGTCCTTATAAGTGGTATACGATTATCACTATGCGAGTGATGAGAAATGATCGCTTGGCTATTTTGATGATCTGTCTTGTTGACACAAGAGGTTGTTTTCCTTATGAAAGACTAATTGGTTTAGCCTGTTCAAAGTGTCAATCTCGTTAAGGGATGAATTATTATGATGGTTGACTCAATGGGCCCTAAGGGACTGACCTAATGTCTTGGGGGCTTGTTAGAGATGGCCTTGCCTACGTGACAACACAGAGAGAATGTAGTTCGACTGGGTGGACTTTGGGTGACCTAAGACCTAAGGGTAGAATGCCTTGGGGGCTCATCAGAGATGGCCTTGCTTATGTGAAATCTCAGAGGTGCCGTAGTTCAACAAGGCAGACTTTGTTTGACCTAAGACCTAATTGTAGGATGCCTTGGGGGCTCATCAAAGATGGCCTTGCCTACGTGAAAGCTCAGAAGTGTCGTAGTTCGACAAGGTGGACTTTGTTTGACCTAAGACCGAAGGGTGGGATGCCTCGGGAGCTCATCAAAGATGGCCTTGCCTACGTGAAAGCTCAAAGGCACCGTAGTTCGACAAGGTGGTTTTGACATGGTTTATTGCTTGGGATTTTGGTTGATTATGTGATTTTTTTGTGGTTTTTGGGAATATTCAATGTTTTGGGATTTTTGAAAATATGTGATGTTTTTGGTTTTTTGAAGATATTTGGATGTTTTTGGATTTTTGGAATATTTGATTTTTTAGGATTTTTTGAATATGTTTTGGTTTTTTGTGTTTTTTGGAATATGCAAAAGGTGCCTTCTAGTACCAATTTTTAGGATCGGGAACTGCCCCCAGTTAGGTGTGAGACAAAGTTATGACCATGATGGGATGAGATGGGGTGATGATAGAGTGCTTTAGGAAAGGCAGGGAAGACGTGAAATGCCAACTTATTTCCAAGCCATGAAGATGACAATGTGGGTTATTATGGATTATGACATAGATTACGGTGTGGGTTACGTGGGATTTATTTGCGAAAGACTAGGTAGAGTGATGGTAGACAATGGAGCTAAGATCAACTACACATGGCACCTATTTGCTAGGTTTTCACCAGGGTACTTATCCAAAGCGCCACCGAAGTGGTTTTCACTTTTGGACAAATTATTTCTCTTTACTATTTAATTGCTTTTTTGATTGGTTTTTTTTGGTATACTTTTTTGACTTCTATGCTTTTTTGGTTAGATATAATACTTACGAAATGCATGCCATGATGATATAGGGACCCAACCAGTTTGGCTCAAACTTTCACAGCTTTTCCCTTTCCATTTGATTCTTAGTATTCTCTTTCAGGACCAAGTCTCTAATGTTGAATTGTCAAACTCTGACCCTTTTGTTATAGCTGCACTGGAGATAGTTCTCATATGCTTGTAAGTGTACCAGAGCATTCTGCCTTCTCTCATCTAGTAGCTCGAGCTCATTTAATCTAGATATTCTATAGTCTTCGTCATCTATAAATTGCCTCAATGACACTCTTAGGGATGGTAACTCAACCTCGATGGGCAGGATGGCTTTAGAACCATAGACATGGGAATATGGAGTGGCTCCGATAGGGGTGCGAATGCTAGTGCAGTAAGCCCATAAGGCGGGATTAAGTTGTACATGCTAGTCACAACCAGTGTCATTGACCGTCTTCTTGAGAATTTTTATAATGGTTTTATTTGATGCCTCGGCTTGACCGTTGCCTTGGGGATAGTATGGAGTGCCAAAATGGTGTTGAATGTGGAATCTTTCACATAACTCACGGATGTCTTGATTTTTAAAAGGATGACCATTGTCCGTAATAATAGACTGAGGCACACCATACCAGCATATGATGTAGTTGAGGATGAATTTGGCTATTTGTTTGCCAGTGATGTATGTCATGGGGATGGCCTCAATCCACTTTGTGAAATACTCTATGGCAGTGATGATGAACTTGTGGCCGTTGGCGGAGGTGGGATGGATTTTGCCCACAAGGTTGAGTCCCCATTGAGAGAATATCCATGGAGACGTAAGTGGTTGCAAATCCTGGGTAGGTGCATGCACAAGATCTCCGTGTATCTGACATTGTCTACATTTTTTGGTCAAGTGATAGGTGTCCTTCTCCATGGTGGGCCAATAGTATCCAACTTTGAGAATCTTCTTGGCCAGAGTAGGACCACTAGAGTGAGCTCTGCATATACCCTCATGTACTTCACGTAGAGCCATTTGTGCTTCCTCAGTGTCGAGACATCATAGGAGGGTATTGTCAAATCTGCGGTGATAGAGGGTGTCACCAATGATGACATATTTGGCAAATTGGTGTATGAATGATTTACATTAGTTGGTAGATAGGTCAAGTGGGAGAATTTGTTCATGAAGGTATGTATGGATATCATGATACCGGGGAGACATGGGACCAACTATCTCGCACACTAGCTCAGATTTAGGGACATCAAAGGTTGGGACCAACAGTTGTTCCACCAAGAACTTGAATTGAGGTGCGTTTCTTGGGATATCAAGGAGAGACCCAATTATTGTCATTGCGTCAGCTGCTCTATTCTAAACTCTAGGAATCTAATCATAAAACACTATGCCAAAATATATCATAAAATTGTCAACCATTCTCTTATATGGCACGAGTTTTTCATCTTTTGTGTCTTATTCATTGTTGAGCTGCTTGATGACGAGCTGTGAATCACCCAAAACTTGTAACGTTTTGATTTTCCAGTTGAGAACCTGTTGGTTGTTTTAAATTCTGAACCTGATTCTCATAGTAAATCTATAAAATAGCCACTTATTAATGATTGATCTACCTTGAGGGATTGGCCAACGAATAGGAAATTTGGGAGAGAGGATTTTTCTCAGTCCCCCTTTTTTTCCTCTGCACTTTAGGCTCTGTGAAACCAAGGAGGGTGTTCCTTTGTAAATGGATTTATTTCTAATTCTCAAGCTATTTCTCCTTAACTGATGTCTTCTTTTCTTGGGGAAAATAGTGTTCTACTCAAATGGATGGGGTTTTCCTGAGATATTAGCCTGTCATCACTGTTCTTATCACAGATATGTTCCTCGTAAATTGCTTGAAAGAATGTATGATAAAGTAAAGGGATTGGCTAGATTCTTTAAGCTCTTATCCTATTCTTTGCAAAGGAACACACAAAACTTAACTTAATCAAAATAAATACCCTAAAAGCCTATTGTTGGAAAGGAAAATATTTGGATTGATTTTAAAATAATTTGAGGATAATCAGAGGGGCGTAAGTTCAGTATAGTATTCATGAATAGATTAGTGCCTATCCAAGGACCAAAGACACAAAAATATTAAATTGATAAAAACTAAACAAGCTGTGATGTAACAAACCTCAGTTTACTGTAAAGGTATAACAATGCCTTACATTGAAGATACTCTACTAGTTTTTGGAGTCAACCATACTTAGTTATCCCTGTAAACCCGAATCACATTTGATATTTTCTAATAGCAATTTTACATTACTACTTGACTAAATGGCATAAGAGAAATATGCTAGCACAGGAAAGACTATGATGACATGAATAAAGATGATCCTTAACCAAATTTATATTCATAATGTGAAACTGTATACATGAAGTAGGAGACAGTATACTCCAAGACTCAACAAAATTTGTAAAATAAACTGTTCAGTAATTTGCATCATAGCCTTCAATAGTTCTATCAATAAATAAAAAGAGACTCAAAATGGAAACCTGAAAATAGACAACTAATTCTATTAGTAGAAAACAAACTTATTTACAACTCCTCCCTGACTAGATTGATCCATATTTCAGACTAAGTCTGGAGACATGACCTCGAACCAATGCTTTTTCATAATCCCTAAATTCCCTTTTATAGACATAAGGGAACAATGAGCTTCAGGCTTATGACAAAAGAAGTTACATCTATTTGGCAACCAACAGATGCAGCTGCAAGAAAAGGCTGGTGTAACCGCTTTACAACTGTATGTTCAGCTTCCATGTGTTGGCAAGAGACACTGCGTGGCTTCATGAGTGTTGTCATTGATGGCAACAAAGTCTATCCCACACATCCACAACACATAGTATGCCTATATCAGAAGTCAGATTGAAGAGTGTTTCTGTCCGGTGATCAAGAATAGAGCATACAACAAGGTCCGACAATCAGGTATGGATCTCTCAGATGGTGTAACTCAGCAAGTTGCAGACTTGGACAAGTCAAGAGAAGTATCATGACTACTATATTCTAGAGATTAAGCCTCCGGTGAGAAAACATGAAAAGATATGAGCATTTGAGTGTTAGGTTCCTGATAGGCAGAGCAAACTAAGGAAGAACTGACCGACAGAATATCAGACTCCAATCCGGATGAGTAATTGATGTTGATCAAGCTATTTGAGGGATCATACAATGTTGGCCAACATGATTGATGACTTTTATATCTATGTTTTTGATACGCATCACAAATCAAGTATGGATTTAGCCGACACATCAGTATCTTGTAAATATCTTGAGTATTCTGGTTGCTGACTAGAAAGTTGTTGAAATCCTTGGTGTGGATATATATACCAGATGGATTCTAGTATGAATATATAGCAAAATATAGGTAAGATGGAATAAGGTGCGAAAAAGGTAGAAATAAGTGTGGAAGCAGCAATGCAAATCCGGTATTTGACAGAGCAACACCACTAGAGCAGAGGAAGAATGAAGTGCATTAGGTCAGTATATTGAGCCTAACTAGAACTGAACTTCAGCATGTGTGGATGCCTCTCATCAGTTGAAACATCTGGTTACCTTCTATAAACTCTATAGACAGTGAGCCCTAATTGGCAAGTGCCATTTTGTACTTCTTATTCTTTTAACAGAGAATACAATCTTGGGTTAGTCACCCCATGGTTTTTCCCTTAACAGGATTTCCACATTAAAATCTTTGTGTTATGTGTATTGATTTATTTCTGCTCTCATGATTATATATGCTTATATGTCTTGATGCTGCACAAATTATAAAAAGAAAAAGAAAGTAAAAATATAAGAGATAATTGATTCACCCCCCATCTCAGTTATCTACCTTGTTTCCAACAATTGGTATCAGAGCTAAGTTTCTCTAAATAGAGCCTAATAGCTTGAGGAAGATCTGGGAATCTCAATGGATATGTATGGTATGAAGAAACAACTTCAATCTGCCCTAGATGATCCTGAGCAATCTCACTCTAAAGTCAATAACTTGAGAGAAAGACTCAAACAAGCTGATGATTTCATAGATGACCTAAAAGAAAACTTGAGTATCTCTGTGAAAAAGAGAAAGGAACTACTTAAAAAATTAGCAAGTCAGAGTAAAGCCAATGATACTAATGAAGATCTGAATGAGAAAAATAAGCTATGTGAGAAGCTATCAAAAGAGGTCATTATGGTAAGGCATGAGATGGAATCAGGGGTTATGAGATTCACCCAAGAAATTGAAGAGAAAAGGAAAACTAAAGATAATCTAAAACAATCCCTCAATGAGAAAACAAAGGACTGTCACAAAATGGATAGAATAATCAGGCATCTTGAATTTGATCTTGAAGAAGCTAGAGATAATAAAGAACAACTTGAGAATCAAATAGACACTCTTAAACAAGATCTTCAAACAACAAATGAATACAAAGAGAAATTCAAGATAAGCTTAGCTCAACTTGAAGTTCTTCTTGAAAGCCAAAAAAGGGTAGATGACAAGCGTGGCTTGGAATATGAGAAAGGTGAAAGCTCCGGATCTGGTCAGAAGAATTTTGGATTAGAAAATCAAAGAAACAGGCCTAGAAGACCTCCGGTAAGGCAACCAAATGCTCAAAGATATCCATCCTTCAATGGATACTACTTCAATTGCAACAACTTTGGTCATAAAGCAACTTAGTGCAGAAGGAGAATGAATCAGACCAATCCATCCTTCTCTGGACAATGTTTCAACTGCAAAAGGTATGGTCACAAATCTCATGAATGCAGAAATATGCAAATAAACAATTCATTCAATGGTAGATGCTTTGCATGCAATAGAATGGGACATATGAATAATCAATGCAGATCAAGAGGATATCAGTCAAATATGCAAAGAAAAGTTGTTTGTTATAATTACAATAGATCCGGTCATATTGCCAAATTCTGCAAAAGTAAAAATTAGGATAAAAGGGGTCCGGTGCATCTTAATCAAAATAAAGACAAAGGAAAAGGCAAAGTGAATGCGGATGAAGTTCAAAGGGAGATGAGCAAGATTTGGGTGAAGAAGAGTACAAAAAATGCTAGGGATGGATCTGCACTAGAATCTGGTGCTGATATTCCTTCCAGAAATTGAACAGATGAGCTCTGGCTCAAGGGGAGTCACAAAGAAAAATAAATTCCCCCAGCCAGTCAATTGGTGCCTAAATTTGGCACATGGAATGTTGTAGATTAAAGGGTTCTCATAAAATTATCTAAATAACCCTCTGTGAAAATATGAAAGATCCGCATGAAATTTTGCAAGAATTTAATCATCCAAGATTGATCCGGTTTGACAGCCATCCGGTAAAGTAGGATTTTCACAGATAGATCCGGTATGATTCAAAATTGAGATATCTTGATCTGCGGATCCATGGTATGATTGGAGGAAAGAAGATACATTGTCAATTATCACTGAAAATGATTCTAATTGCAACACAGTGATTCGAAAGGATCTCTCTCAAAACAAGGTAACCGGATAACTTAAGTTGTGCATTTATTGCAAAAGGAAATTAGGGTTTGCAAAAGAATAAAAGGGTTCTCTCACTCATCATTTGCACATTTGCATTTGAGAAGAAGAAAAGAAGGGCTCTGCATCAAGTTTCTACAAATCACTCAAAGATCAATTGCAAAATTGAATTCAACCAGCGAATTGTTTTGGCTCCCATTTCAAACTCCAAAGTGTAAAAAGGTACTTCCATCCTGAAAATCTCTCTTCGAATCTCTTGCAAAGATGGCTACTCCAATGGTTGTTAAGATCATTGATAGGCTGCGACCAAAATTCAAGAAACATCCCTATAAATCTCTAGAAGTTGATTCTTTAGGTGCATTTTCTAGCATTCCGCATGGGGTATTGCATGTTGAAGATGTTAGGGTTTATATTCATGCCAAAATGGAGGAATTTGGTGACTCTAAATTAATGGACCTCTACCACAAACAACTAATGGATGAAAAGTTTTGAACTCAAACCCTAATACAAGGCCCTCTGGGATAAACACTTTGAACATTGCATCCACTTTCCTTGTTTTGCAGAAGATGATTGGGTCCGGTACGTTCTAAGAAGGATGCATGATAACTTCATGTGGTTAATGAGGCCCTTCAAGATAACAAAAGATGTTATTAGGGTAGTAACTGGATTGCACTCATCCAGTGGGCTACCTGAACTCAAAGCTATCAAGAACCAAACTATAATAGAAGCTACCAGATCCAAGTTTGACAAGAGAGCAATGACCATTGATAAAATCATAGATCTGGATGTCAAATTTGCCTCAATGATAATTGGGTATAAGATCTATCATTCAAGCAGGGAGAACTCTATGTCTGGGACTTCAATATATGCAGGATATCAAATGTTAAGGGAAAATGCTGACTACGACCTATTGTAAGGAAATGAGAGCATCTCAGAATGTATTTCTAAGAACAGTGGTGTCTTCGACAGATTTAAATTCTTTTCAGTTGCTTCAAAAACACGCACAACTATGCCACAAAGCGAAAACAGACATAGAACATTTCCAACATTGACCCTTAGAGGAAATACAAGCAACATGATCTAATTTCAACAACATAAATGCTAACACAAAAGATAGAACAGAAGACACATATATATGTGGGGAAAGCCTTTACGGGTAAAAAACCCCACACTCCAAAAGCCCAGATCGCCATTGTATTATTCAGTAACAAAAAATATAGTTACAATACAAATCTGGCACTAAGCCTTTCATGGAGATTTACATCTTGCTTCTCTAGAAGAATAACTGACAGCATAACCCTGCACAAAGTTCTCCAGCACTCGGGTTAGTCCTTCATACTGTTATCATGCCACAAATAGCACATAGTGTAGGACATCACCCTACACCCGAACTTTGTTCTTTTTCCTCTCGATTCAGTCCCTTCACATACTATTATCATGCTGCATACAACATATAGCATAGGACTTCACCGAAGAGAAAAAATAGAGCTTACCGGATTGAACTTACAATATTACTCTATCGATTCCCCATTGCTTTTGCAATCTAATCAAAAACTCATGCAACTGACCAAACAACCAAACGATTCAGTTACTATTCAGTTAAACCGTCGAAACTATCATTTCTGACCATTCGCATATCCGTGAGAACCCATTAGTCCCACATGCACAAGTTTGAGTTGGACATCCGAGTTTATATACCCGAACATATGTATGATAATCGTCGGCACTTTTTTTGACAAAACCAAGCAGTCTACCGCTCACTGAACATCGGGAAGACCTTGGCTGACGACTTCATCAGAGTAGCCCAATCCATCAGAGACCACTTCACCATTAACCTTGATGGATCCTTGTCCCACTGATGCCCATGCTTCACCAACCCTTCATCAGAGTGACAGTTAAGATTGGAAGGACTTCCAAAACTCAGGCCAACAATGCTTCTCACACCGACACCAACAACCCTTCATCGGCAAGACCCCAATGCATCGAAGGAAGATATCCACATCACGTCGATAGTAATCCTCATGCTGACACCAACTTCCATTGGGGTGATACATAACATTAGAGTGACGTCTCAACACTGCATCGATCGAAGAGGTCTTGCCGACGCCAACCTTCAACAGTTCATCAGAGTAACACAAGTGATTGGAGTAAGAACTTCAGCCAAGCCTGATAGTGATAGTCAAGCCAATGACCTTTCTCTGTCGGAATGACTCTCACCGACAACAACCACCATCGGAGTAACACACACCATCGGTGATAGTCTCTTAGATCACACCGACAGTTCACGTCTTGCTGATACAAAAAACAACCCACTGTGAACACTGTGATCGCTGAGACAAAGGTCCACTCTTGCCAATGCCTATAATCTGAGTCACAAGTACTCAACAATCTCCCATTTGATGAAGGAATTACAGGAAACCATCAACACTAGAAGTCACAGAACCAAGCTGATACTGCCTCTACTCCACTATGCTCACAAGCTACACATAAGCTCCAACTTTGAAACTTCCAGAACACAGCCATGAAACCATCCTCCAGAAACAAGATAGAACATTAGTAGAACAACAATCAGAAAACTGACTGCACCCATCCAACTGAACAAAACCCACGTGACTAAAAATAGCACACACAACAAGTGCTAACTCATCCAATCACACATACCTCAAAGGTATAGAAGAACATAGCAAACTCATGCCAGCATATATTCACCCAAACTATAAGTACAAGCTCCATGTGTCAACAGTCAAAGATGGACAAACACAACCAAGAACTCCCACTGCATGGGTAATGCATATCTGAAAAAGATCATGGCATACAAGTCTACCAATGGCATCACATAGAAAGTGTAAACATTATGTAGCATTGCAGGAACATCCACCATGATATGCAAAATCTGTAAATCAATAACCTGTACATCTCACCACCAGTCCAGAAATCTCTCAAGTTCTTCACACCCAACAATGAAAGAGATAATAGAACCTTCATGCTATCACCCAAGAACATAAGTGAAAGCACATGACCACAAACTAGTGATCACTTTAGCGTCGAACAAAACCTCAAACCAATGTAATGTGAAACACACCATCAGAAAAAATAACTGAGACCAAGAGAAACACTGCACATCATATACCTATAGACAATCCTTCTACAAACACCTCTGAATGTCAACTGTGTCAAGTATGATCTCCTTCAAAACACCCCAAAGAGAACAGCATAACAACACCCAAACAAACAATCAATCTCAAGAGATCAAAATTCAACATATGTAAACATGCAACTAACATGGATGTAAGCCTCTCAAACCAAAGAAGATCAAACTTAATCCATTTCCCATTTCAAGAAATCAGCCCATAAAACCATCTCCTAACAATCCTCATCAATGAACGATATCTTAAACTCAAATGCACAAGGAGATTAATCATGCTATCCATCTCTCACAATGAATCCTCAAGAACCATCTATGAGCAGTTCAAGATCCATATCTATGTAAGGAAGCATAAAACACTTGAGAGAAACAATGGGCAAAACCTCTCAAGTAATAAGCTACTGAGCAGACCAAGAGTGGGGAATGAGAAAGTTCTTCCAAGATATCCAAGTCCCAATGACTTTCTTCAAGAACAATCTCCTCTAGATCTTTTGTTGAACTCACATTCAACCAAGGTAAAGACTCCTCGAACTTCGCTACAAACTCTAATTAAGCACAACATATACAGTCTCACCTTATTCTCCATGTACCCATGAGCATCTGCAAATAATCATTTCATGCTAAACTCCAAAAGCATCACTGCACCAACATGAAGTAATCAAGCAAAAGATCAATGCACCCAACACACAAAGAATCACCAGACCATTGTCAAAGTTCCAATCATCTGAAATAGGAACTTATCATGACATCATGATCTTACCATCCCCCTTAGGAGATTCCATGCTCCAGATGAACATAACCATGGTCTTAAGAGCAATGTATCATGCCAAAACTCAAATGCATAAATCAAGAAAATACCATGACATGAAACGAACCAAACTCTAAACCAACATCACCTGTCAAGCATCACCAACACCTCAGCCAAGGATTTCATGAATCATCCATGACTCCAAGATGTTACACATCCTCAAATAGTGCCCTTGCAAATGCGAAAGAACCCTTCTGGAGCAACAGGATCAAAGAGCTCCTCCTAGTAACATCTGCAACACTAAAGAAGATCATTCACCACTAAGTGATGAACACACAGTCAATGCTAAAGCTCCCACTGAACTATAACAACTAAGCTTTCCAAGCATCATGACCAAACATCTCCTAATCTGAAAATCCTCCAAGTCTACACATTAACATGTCCATGTGACAATAAAACCAAGTGGCACTAGGATCTCCAAACCAAGGAAATACACTATCATTGTCAGTAGCTTACACAGACCTGTGTATCCAAGCTATTCATGACATCATGATACACATGCTACAGGTCTCCATAACCAACTATTCAGGTACTCTACAACATCCATCCTCTCATCCCAAAACAGTCACACCAATGCACAAGTGACCACAGACAAGGCCAACTAACAAGTTTGCACAATCACATAATCAATCTTGTGGATATAGATCGTCCACTTCTGAGTTATCCCACTACAATCAATAGGCTGTACACACCTAAAAAACTTGCATAACTCATAGATCCAAATATACTAAAACATGCAAACCCACTATTGTACTAGAAACTACAAAACTGAGATCTCAAGGAATAGATAACAATGTAGACAACATGACTCAAGTACCAGATTACTTACAAATCTGATTCGCCAAACATGTCCACAACCTGAGCACCATAGTATAGAAAACAAACAAGCATTTCCATAGAAATACTAAATGACATATCACATACCAGTATTCCTATGCAGAGAAAGCATTTCACCTCCTCACACCATGCACGAAGCATGCATGCAAAACTACAACTATATCATCCAGCAACACCCTAAAAGCCAGGATCTAGAAATAGCTTAACTGCAGCTTCACAAAACCACAAGTTTTTTCTCTTGACCATGTAAAACCTACAAAACCGTTCATGCACATCCATGTCTTCTTCACATTTGGTAGATTCTATAGTCAGAAACCAAAACACCATAATAGTTCAAACCAGAAAAAGATTAACATAGATGAGCATCATAGATTTTAAGGAAAATCTATTAAACCCTTCCGATGCAACTACAAAACAACCACAAGGATTAAGAAAATCTAGGAACTGCAGGCCTAATCTAGACCAATTCCAAGATCACCATCATGTACAAGCATCTGAGAGAGAAAGTCAGGTTATATTAGAAGCTTCCAGACCTCAAAAGTATCAACTCCATAACCAAAATGCAACCGGGGCATCACATAATCAGCACCTTCCAATACTAGGAACAAATCCCAGCATAAGCACAATATTCCATGGCTAAGCAACAACACAAACTTCTTCATATCATCAGAGAGCCTCTCACACAGACACCCAATATGAAAGTTACTACAGAGACACAACCACAAAGCATAATCCACCCTGTTGGTGCCTGCATAAACATTCAGGTTTCAAACATTTAAATTTGTAGGCCCCTTTATAAAAATAAAAAAATTCTAAATCCCTCGGCCTGTGAACAGTTGCATGTATATTTGTACATGCATTGCTGCTTGTATGTACATTTGCATACACAAGGCAAATGTGCATTGTAGATATACAAGGGGCCGACATGCATTCACTACAGTGACAGAGGGTCATCCGCATGACAAGATGCATCGGTAGCCAACTCCAAGGTTTCCCCGATGGCCGATGCATGTACAAGAGAAAATACATGCAATTTTCCAAAAGGCCGATATACAAGAGGTGGGACCCGCAGGTATACAAGGGAGATTGTATGTGTTCGACATACAATGTGAACATACAAGGTAGAATGTACATAGGGCAGATACAAGAGATACATGCAAGAAAATAACCAAAGTATGGGGGCCACCACTTGTATGCATATACAATTGTATATGCAAGATCGATATACAAATGAAACATACAATGAAACAGGAGCGGTCAAAGTCAAAGTTTCAAAGGCATGTCGCTGTGACTTAGTGTATCGGCTGACTCCTCTTGGGTCATTCCGATGGCTGATGGAGGCAAATGCACAACGACTGCGAGCAAATCAAAGGCTGCCATGTGTTCGGGGTTGATTGTATGTATATGCTGAATGCATATACAAGGGCAAAAAAGGCAAAATGAAAGGAGGAAAAGCCAGTGATAGAATGAAGGCGCCTACGTGGCGCGATTTCATTGGCTCTTGACCAGTCAACGCATTTTGGAGCCACAGATTTTGAGGGTGCAGAGGGGAATCAACGGCCAGTTTCAAATTTCAGATTGTGATGGATTTCCTTGCATCTGCGATTGCATTTCAAGCGGGAAGGAGCTTCAGGGGTGCACGAACCAGTGGGCTATGGGTAGGTATGCCATTGATGGCGATTTGCAAAGGCACGTTGGGTTGACAATGGACACACCACCTACTGAATTTACACAGAAAATCTTCAGACAAGATGCACAGATCCCTATTCCTCCTGCTCCCTCCTCTTTGTCTCTCTGCAACAATGAATATTTTGGGCGCCATTCTCATGGGGCGCTGTATCTGGTGAATTTTGAAATGCCATTTAATTAATGCTGGGTACATGTTCTGGGTATATCAGGACTGTGTTACTCATTATTTGTTTTGGTTGTAGACTTGGGCATTTTTTGGAGAATTTAACGGAAAAACAAAGCCTTTTCCTACTGTTTTATCTCATTATGGAGTTTATGTGTTGCATTTTGAATGTATTTTGCACATTCTCTCAGTTTCTTGTCAATTCTATATGAAAAATGCTTATTTGCATGTATTCTAGCTGTTTGTCTCCATTTGCTGCATGCTTTTCTTTTTTTGAATCTGGTTGCTAAGGGTTCCTCAAGTTTTGGAATATAGATTTCTATATTGCATGCTTAATCTCTAACTTGTAAGATTTAGGGCACACAACTGAGAGGGGGGGTGAATCAGTTGTGTAAAACTTTCTTCAGCTTAAACACTTAACTTTACTTTTCAATTCAACAGTATAATAATAAATCAATCATGGAAACATAATGCAACACATCAAGAATAGAAACACATGAGACACCAAGATTTTGACGTGGAAAACCTGGCTAAGGGAAAAACCATGGGGTGATTAACCCAAGATTGTATTCTCTGTTAGAAGAATAGAAAGAACATAATGGCACATGCCAATTAGGGCTCACTGCCCAAGCACATTTCTCACAAGAGGCTCACTGCCTATAAGAGACACACTGTCTACAAAGAAATAAGTATCACATACATGAACTGGAGAGTAGCATCTTCACCATGCTTGAATCAATTCCATTTAAGTCCAATACTTTTGCTTTGCCTTTCGCTCACCTCCTCACTATCACACTCACATCTCCACAAGACACACATTGGAATGACTTCATAATCCCTTATTTATACAAGGCATCGACTTAGGAATAATCATCTAGGTCGGCAAACATCCACAAGAACATCCGCAAGACGTGTAACCCATCCGGTCGGCCAATCTCAAGAAGAACACTATCACCCATAAATTATTCTTCAATTTGCGAGCTCCATCTCTAATGTGGACCACCAACATGAACTGAACACGATCCACATGCTTCCAAAAGATTTCCTAACTTATCAAGAACATCCACACTTCATTTGCTTACTGGAATCCTTCTCTCCTTAATCTAGAACCTCAAGAACACAGTCTGTCATCACTGTCACAGAAGAATACATGCTTCCAGACCTTCAAACCTTGAACCAATAGAGATAACACTCCACAGAGACTTCCTCAACACTTCCTCAAATCTGTAGAATAGGAAAATGCATTTCCAAATCACACCGGACCTATCTGTGTTGTTTTGTAACCTCTGAACATCTACCGAAACTGGTTTTACTTGAACAGCTACAACTTCTTCAGATCTTCATGTGGACTGAAATCTCTATTGGACCACCTCAAGACTCATATCTACAAACCCTTTAATCTGCATCCTCTGATCTTCATCCTATCTTAGACTTTTACCTTACTATCATCACTGTTCTTCACTGTTCCTGATTGAGACTAATTTTCTCAATATCCTCAGCTCACAACTCATTCAATCCTTATCATTAATGCAACAAGAGTATGTTGACATCAATGACAACACTGGTTAGACTCATACTTGCAACAATCTACCCCTTTGTCATCGATGGCAACATATGATGTGAAAAACCATCAAGACAAGAACTTCTCCTTACTGTCACAACTCCCTCTATCAACAACAACCATTCACATGTCTTCTCTCTCTTTACTGCTGCCCCTTTGATCATCAACCACTTGTTTTTCACATGTCTTCTCTCCCCCTTTGACATTAATGGCAAAGGGTACATACTTGCAAATCCACCTTCTCAGAATCATACCTGCTGCTCCCCCTGAGTAGCAGCTCCCCAACATCAATCCGGATCACAAGATGTGACTGAGATACCCACTAGACTGATGCACATCAGTGCACCTTAGTTCATCATCAGAGGGGCAATAACCCCTAACTTCTCTCTGAGATGCTCAAAAGAATCCTTAGGCAGAGGTTTAGTAAAGATATCTGCAATCTGATCCTTGGATGACACAAACTCCAATCTTACTTCATTTTTGTTCACTTGCTCTCTCAGAAAGTGAAACTTGATAGATATATGCTTAGTCTTTGAATGCAACACTAGATTCTTAAATATGTTTATTGCACTTGAATTGTCACAGAAGATTGTGATAGGCTCCTCATATTCCACTTTGATATCTCTTAGCATCTGCTTCATCCACAAGACTTGAGTGCAACTGCTTGCTGCTGCAATATATTCTGCTTCAGTTGTAGACAGAGATATTGCCTCTTATTTCTTGCTTAGCCAAGAAACCAATCTCTTCCCCAAAAAGAATGCTCCACCACTGGTGCTCTTCCGGTCATCCACATCTCCTGCCCAATCAACATCTGTATAAGCATGAAGTGAGAAATTAGGAACTCTAGGATACCACAGACCATACTCAACTATCCCTTTTAGATATCTAAAAATCCTCTTGACTGCCATGACATGAGATTCTCTAGGATCAACTTGGAATCTAGCAACAAGACCAACAACCTGCATAATGTCTGGTTTGGTTTGAGTGAGATACAACAATCCTCCAATCATTGACTTGTATTTTGTCTGATTTGCCTTAGGAGAGTCATCATCTTTGCTCAATTTACATCCGGTTGCCATGGGAGTATTCATTGGTTTTGAGTCTTCCATTCCAAATTTCTTCAATAATTCTTTCACATATTTTGACTACGAAATGAGGATTCCTTTCTTTGTTTGAGTGACTTGTAGACCCAAAAAGAAGTTCGTTTCTCCAAGCATGGAAATCTCAAATTCACTTTTCATTTGATTTGCAAAGATTTTGCACATACTATCTCTTCCTCCAAAAATGATATCATCAATAAACACTTCAACAATCAAGATGCTTTCATGATCAATTTTGAAATACAAGTTACTGTCAGTAGTACCTTTGTTGAAACCAATTTTCAAAAGATGCTTGTCCAGTCTTTCATACTAGGCTCTTGGGGCTTGCTTCAATCCATACAGTGCCTTCTTCAACTTGCAGACCATATCACCATGATCAGACAACTGAAATCCATCCGGTTGCTCAATGTACACTTCTTCTTCCAATTCACCATTTAGGAAGGCAGATTTGACATCCATCTGATACACTTTGAAATCTTTGAAGGTAGCAAATGCAAGAAATAATCTGACTACTTCAATTCTTGCCACCGGAGCAAAAGTTTCTTCAAAATCAACTCCTTCTATTTGAGAGTAACCCTTGTAGACCAACCTGGCTTTGTTTCTGATTACTTCACCAACTTCATTCAGTTTGTTCTGGAAGACCCACTTTGTTCCAATCACATTCTTGTTTAGAGGTCTGGGAACAAGATCCCAAGTGTGATTTTTCTCAATTTGCATCAATTCTTCCTCCATTGGTTTAGTCCAGTTTTCATCATTGCTAGCTTCATTCACTATCTTAGGTTCAATCTTTGAAATCAGATAATACTCATCAGAATCTTGAGCA
This sequence comes from Cunninghamia lanceolata, assembly GCA_027924645.1. Classification (NCBI taxonomy): domain Eukaryota; kingdom Viridiplantae; phylum Streptophyta; class Pinopsida; order Cupressales; family Cupressaceae; genus Cunninghamia; species Cunninghamia lanceolata. The sequence goes on along the minus strand of BSBN01001859.1, from coordinate 4,131,922 downwards.
ATTCTCCTTCTTGTTTGTACACCTTTGCTTTTATCACCTATGATCTGATCTTTAGAGTGGTTTAGTCTTACATACCTGGGAATTTTGGGAAACTCTTGTACTTCTGATTCTTGATCAGGTTCATTAAGATTTATCTCTTCTTCCTGATTTACCGGATCAGTCTGAATCTGAACTTCAGAGGAGGCTTGGGCTCCTTGAATCAAAACACCATTCCTATCATCTTCATCATATTCATAAAACCTTGAGGGTTTGTCAACTCCTTCATCAACCTTTACATTTGTACTTTCTATCATTTTTCTCAGTCTCTTGTTATAGCATCGGTATGCTTTGCTTTGAGTAGAGTAACCCAAGAATATTCCTTCATCACTTCTAGCATCAAACTTTCCTAGATCTTCATCTCTTTTAATGTAACATTTGCTACCAAAAACTTTGAAATACCTCACAGTGGGAGTGATGCCAAACCAAAGTTCATAAGGAGTCTTACCGGTATTGCTTCTGATTTGAATTCGATTGAGAGTATAGACTGCAGTGCTGACAGCTTCTCTCCAATAGATCTGAGGAACATTTGCTTCCATCATCATGGTCCTAGATGCTTCCTGGATGGTCCGGTTCTTTCTCTCTACTACCCCATTTTGTTGTGGAGTCCTAGGAGCAGACAACTGTCTTTTTATTCCATGTTTCTCATAGAACTTTATGAACTCACCGGATGTGAATTCACCACCTCTATCAGACCTCAAATATTTTAACTTTGATTCGGTTTCATTCTCTACCATAGCCTTGAATATTTTGAATTTTTCAAGAGCTTCTAATTTCTCTTTCAGAAAAGTTACCTACATCATCCGGGAGTAGTCATCAATTAATAGCATGAAGTATCTATCACCTTGCATACTTCTGATTCTTGCCGGACCACATAAGTCAATATGAACTAGATCCAATAATCCGGTAGAGGATTGTCCCTTACTCTTGAATGAGACTCTGCTTTGTTTCCCTAACTGGAATTCTTTGCATAAACTATTTTTAGGTTTCACCAGCTTTGGAAGATCTCTTACAGCCTGAGTATTGCTTATCTTGATGATATTATCAAAATTCACATGACACATTCTTCTATGCCAAAACCAGCTCTGATCAATTTGCACAAATAGACAACTTTTACCAGTACCAACTAAATGAAAGATGTTACCTTTTGTTTGAGTACTAGATGCAATCTCTGTTCTAGAACTTTCAAAGATCTTGCATTTTCCATTTTTGAATCAGAGATCATAACCTTTGTCCACTAACTATCCAACACTGAGAAGATTGTGCTTCAAACCTTCAACATACAGTACATTGCCGGTTTTGTTCTTTCCATCAAAAGAAATAGTTCCTCTACCTCTGATTCTGCGGGTAGAATTATCACCAAAGTTTACCACTCCTCCTTCATACCTTTCCAAATCTATAAACTTGTTTTTGTCACCTGTCATATAATGGGAGCATCCACTATCAATGACCCAATCATCCTTTTCTTCAACTTGGGCAGCCAGAGCTTTTTCAACAATTTTATGATTGACAGATTGAGAGGGCTTTGGATCTTCTTCCTTGATGGAAATAAATACCCAGTCATCTCTGGATTTGTTTCCTATTTCTGATTCATCATCTGTTACTCCTTCATCATCATCATCTTCATGAGGATAGTAGCATTTCTTTTGAAACCCTGATCTGTTAGGGTTAGGCCTTGAAAATCTTTCCAGACATCTTGAGGCAAAATGACCAATCTTATTGCAGTTAAAACATTTGAAGGGTAATTTCCCTTCGTACTTACCGAATCCTCTTGGCAGTCTTTTTGCAAAAAGGGCTTCAAGTTGAGCAGCTTCTGCTTCATCTTCTTCAAGGTCTTTTCTTGCTTTCTCATACCATGATAGTTTCTTTGAAGAGTTTTCTCCCTGATCAAATTTTTGTTTTCCTTTAATAGAAGCACTTGCCTTGAATGCAGTTTCAATTTTAGGAGGAGCATCTCCAAACTCAGTTAGTTCAAATGCAGCCAGTTTACCAATTAATTGATCTCTTGTGATACCTAAAATAGATCTAAATTCCTCAATAGCAGCAACTTTGTATTTGTAAGATTCAGGAAGGGATCTAAGAACTTTTCCAACAATCTCATCTTCATCTAGTACTCCACCAGCACATCTAATGCCACAAACAAGCTCATTCACTCTTGGCATAAAAGTAGTGATATTTTCATCTTCTCTCATCTTTAGGTTTTCAAATTTTCCTTTTAGACTCTGTAGCTTGGCACATTTACCATACTTGTCTCCTTCATGCAGAAGTTCCAATTTTTCCCAGATCTCAAAGGTAGTTTGTAGGTCAACAACATTTGTCAGCTTTGAATCAGACAAGGCACTAAGGAGAGCTTCTTTGGTTCACATATTATTTTCAACATCTGTTATTCCATCTACTGATTTCAGCCCACCCTGTGGAGAAGTATACTTCTTTGTGGCCATGGACCAATACTGTGCCCCCATACATTGTAAGTGACATTGCATGCGACTTTTCCAGAGAGAGAAATTTGTTCCATCAAACCTGGTGTAGGGCACCTACAAGCATTTTGGTAACATTTTTGAAAAGTAGTGGTTTTTGTTTAGTATGTTTGAAATAAGGCTTTTTAGCCATGGTGATAAGGTCCATTTTTGTGTGGTGAACATGATTGGGGTAATCATATAAACCTCAATCATTCTTAGTCCATTTGGACCCTAGTTGAGTCACTTAGGCCTAGTAGGTCTAATGATGTTTTCTTTGAGTCTATTTGCTAGTTTTGTGTTTTGACATGTTTTAGGGAGTATGGTAGTTGTTTGGATTCGATTGGACAAGTTGAACCAATCAGGACCTTTGTGATTATGCAAAATCATGGTTGTCAATGCTGTCCTAACACATTTGGCCAGTTGCAACTTAGTTTTGATGGTTGAAACTGTTATTGGAGGTTACATACCAACTTGGATGGGTTAATATGGTTGACATCTTACTCCAGTGGGAGAGAGAAGATCCTGTACAGAGTTTTGGGTACAAAATCAATAAAAACTGATTGTTTTTCCCTAAGTTTCTATTGTTGTACGACTTGTATGGATTGGCCAAGTGGATCAACATGATTTTTATGAAACTAGGTTGAGTCTAGATTCCAATGCATGAAATTTGAGGTCTTGAAGTGATCGTTGGAGGAAGATATTGCATTTTTAGTTCAGACTGGTCTAAAACCCTGATTTCTAGGGTTTGTCATACAAAATTTGCCCTAGAATGCATTCTAATCGGTGAAATCTCATGCCACTCGGTGAAATGCAAGCTAGGGTTGTATATTACCTGATTCCAAAAGCTTTTGGCTGGGAAAGACAGTCCTTGATTTTTGGAGTGATGCCCTAGGTCAAGTATTCATATGTATTTGACCAAAATTATGCAATTTGCTGTTGTAAATGACAAAATCCAGATAGGGTGAGTGAATGGATGGTGGTTTTGGGATGTTGGCATGTGGTAGAAATGATCCAAGTTCCTGTCCCAGTTTTGTGACCCCAAATTAGACCACTTGCTTTATAACCTAGACCTAATTTGATCAATTAGGCCTAGAGACCTAGTGGGTGTTTTGAGTTGCTAGAGCAGAGTTGGAATTGGAGGCTTGGAAGTCTGTTAGAGCTCCTTAAAGGGTATTCAAATCCACCATTTGTTTGCTTGGTCATTTAGGGTTTTGTCAAGTTGTGTAGTGAAAACTAGTTTAGGAGGGCTAGTAGCATCACTAGGCCAAGTGAAGGTTGGAGAGTTGTGTGAAGTTGGGGATCAAACCAACTGTGTGGAAGGTGTTTGTAGACCTGTCTCAAGGTGTGGAAGGAGTCTTGAGGGTTGAACAATAGCCTGGTTTACAAATCCTTCATATGCCCTTGGATGTGACCTTGGTTGAAGACTAGGAGAAGTGGGTGAGTGGGCAAAGAAGAGAGTTAACTTTGTTGTTTCCCTTGTGCCACTCTGCATTAGGTGGTATCAAAGCCATCAAAGAGATGGGAGATAGAGAAGAAGAGGAGGAAGTTCCTCTAAGGGTGACTAATGCCGAATTGGCAAAGATAGTTAGAGAGCGAGCAGCCAAGAACAAAAGGATGGAGGCTGAGATAGAGAAGTTGAAGAAGGACAAGGATAAGAAGAAGAAACCAGAGGTCATCTTAAATTCAGATGAAGAGGATCAAGATGGAGAAAAATGAGTGCCCATGGAAGAGCCACAAGGAGGCATGTCAGAAAGACAATTCCTAGATGCACTTGGAAAGTTGAGTAGGAAGGACAATAAGGTAGATTTACCTATGTTTCTTGGTAAGATGAACCCAGAGGAGTGCCTTGATTGGATAGAGGCAATGGAGAACTATTTTGAATGTGAGAAAGTGGCAGAAAATTAGAAGGTAAGGATTGCCAAATCTAGAATGAAAGGGCCAGCCTTGAGTTGGTGGAACTTCATTTAAAATGAGAGGATAGAGGATGATAGGAACCCTATCACTACATGGAGGAAGATGGTGCTTGAAATCAAGAAGCAGTTTGTTCCTGAAGATTATGAAGTTAACTTGCACAAAAAGTTGTGAAACTTGAGACAGAAGGACATGGATGTGAGCACATATATCGAGGAGTTTCACAAGATGTCTTTGAAAGCCAAGATGCCTGAGAATGAAAAGCAAAAGCTTGCAAGGTATCTAAATGGTCTCAAGTTCTCCATTCAAGATAAATTAAGTCTTTTTAACCTTGAGACAGTGCATAAGTGTTTTCAAATGGCATTGAGGATTGAGGACAAACAAAGAAGGAAAGGTGATTCAAACTGTAGGGGCAGAGGCAATTTGAATTTCAGAGGCAAGGGCAGATTTCAAAACAGAGATAACTTTTCAAGACCCCAAGATGGCAGATCACAAGAGGGCAGTCAAGTGCAGGCTGACAGAAATAGTGCTAATCAGGGCCAGTTTAGAGGGAGAGGTAATGGTAGAGGAAGAAGTGGAGGCAGGGGTTCCACTGTGTTCACTGGAAGGTGTTTCTCCTGCAATCAGATAGGACATCAGTCCTTTAGGTGCCCAGAGAAGATGTGAAACAATGCTGCAAATCAGAAAGACAGAAGGGTGCAGCTCCTTCAAGAGGATGACTGTCAAAGCACCACATCATACCAAACTGCCTCTTCCAAGCCTGCAGCACTAGAGAGTGGAGAATGCATCCTGTTTAACTGGTCTCTCATCATGCCAGCCACCAAAGAGCAGCCCCAAAGAAACAATTTGTTTAGAACCACTTGCAAGGTGAAAAGGAAAGTCTGCAAGGTAATTGTTGATTCAGGTTCTTCTGAAAATTTAGCTTCTAATGAAATGGTGAATAAGTTAGGATTGCAAAGGATACCTCATCCTAATCCCTATAGAGTCTTTTGGTTAACCAAGGACCAACAAATTGTGGTGAAAGAACAATGTTGGGTTGAATTCAAGATAGGTGAATATCATGATAGGATTCTTTGTGAGATAGTAGATATGGATGCATGCCACCTTCTTCTTGGAAGGCCTTGGCAACATGATACAAGTGCCCAACATGATGGTAAGCAAAATGTGATTCATTTGTCTAAAAATGGTGAAAATTTCACAATGACTCCTTTGATTGATGACTGCAAGGAAAAGATCATTCCTAGTTCAGTTATGTTGGTAGGTGAAAAAGAGTTTTTAGCTAACCTCAAGGAGGAGAAAGTGCCATGTTTTGCAGTGGTCATCAAGCCCAAGGATGCAAATCCTAAGAAGATCAAAGTGCAGCAGCCTCTTAGGAGGATTGGACCAAAAGAAGTGGAGGAACTATTGGAGAAGTTCCATGATGTGATAGCAGATGAAAGTAAGGATGCCCTTCCACCAAAGAGGGAGATTAGTCATTGCATTGATCTCATCCTTGGATCCACCCTACCAAACCAAGCAGCCTACAAGCTGACCCCTAAGAAAAATGCTGAAGTGGCAAGACAAATCCAAGACTTGTTGGATAGAGGAGTTATAAGGAGGAGTATTAGTCCATGTGCAGTACTTGTAGTACTTGCACCCAAGAAGGAAGGAACATGGAGACTATGCACTGATTCCAGGGCCATCAACAAGATCACTATCAGGTATAGATTTCCAATGCCTAGAATAGAAGATTTAATGGATTGCTTGGGTAGGGCTAAATATTTTACCAAGATGGATTTGAAAAGTGGTTGTCACCAAATCAGGATAAGGGAGGGGGATGAGTGGAAAACTGCTTTCAAAACCAATGAAGGGTTATTTGAATGGGTTGTGATGCCTTTTGGCTTATCAAATGCACCAAGCACCTTCATGAGGTTGATGAATGATGTGCTAAAACCATTCCTTAACAAGTTCATTGTTGTATATTTGGATGATATATTGGTTTTTAGTGACAGCAAGGAAGATCACATAAGACATATCCATCAGGTGCTTAGAAGGCTTCAAGAGGAGAATTTGATAATTAACCTTGACAAATGTGTCTTCCTACAAGAAGAATTGACATTCTTGGGGTTTTTCATCTCTAAGGGCAGCCTCAAGATGGATCCAAGCAAGGTGGAAGCCATTCTTAATTGGCCCACACCTACTACAGCCTCTGAGGTAAGGAGTTTCCATGGTTTATGTAGTTTTTATAGAAAGTTCATTAGAGGGTTTAGTGCTATTTGTGCTCCACTTGTTGACACTATAAAAGGGGGCAAGAAGTGTGTATTTGTGTGGACCAATGAGGCCAATCAAGTCTTTGAACTGTTAAAGAGGAAAATATCAGAACAACCGGTCCTTGTGCTACCTTCTTTTGATAAGACCTTTGTTGTTGAGTGTGATGCAAGTAAGAGGGCTGTTGGGGGAGTCCTAAGTCAAGATGGGAGGCCTGTAGCCTTCTTTAGTGAGAAGTTAAATGAGGCAAAACAGAACTATTCTACCTATGATCTAGAATTATATGCAATGGTTCAATCATTGAGGAAGTGGAGACACTATTTATTACCTAAGGAGTTTGTTGTTTTTACTGATAATCATGCTTTGAGCTTCTTGAATAGGCAGGAGAAGTTAAACCATAGGCAGATCAAGTGGATGGAGTACATCCAAGCATACACTTTCTCAATTAAGCACAAGAAAGGAGTGGCCAATAAGGTAGCTGATGCCTTAAGCCAGATGAATCTTGTTGTTCAAACCATTCAGTTGGAGAGTACATGTATACAAGCCATTAAAGATCAGTATGAAGAAGATGAAGACTTCAAGGAACCTTACCAAGTTTGCAAAGTCATGACAGGCAGGTATAATACTGATTTTTCTAATTTTTTGATACAAGATGGATTTCTTTTCAAAGGCAGTTTGTTGTGTATCCCAAGAGGGTCTGTTAGAGAGAATATTATTCAGGAGAAGCATTGTGGCAGCATGGCAGGCCACTTTGGCATTGATAAGACCCTAGACTTGGTTAGAAGATACTACTATTGGCCAAAGTTGCCAACTGATGTAAGAAAGTTTGTAGAAACTTGTCAAATTTGCCAAAGAGCCAAGGGACATACATCAAATGTAGGTCTATACACTCCACTACCTATCCCTTCAAAGCCTTGGGATTCCATAAGCATGGACTTTGTACTTGGTTTGCTTAGGACCAAGAATGGACATGATAGCATCTTTGTGGTTGTTGATAGGTTCTCAAAAATGGCTCACTTTATCCCATGTAAAACTACACATGATGCCTCACATATAGCAGGTCTTTTCTTCAAAGAAATAGTCAGATTACATGGTTTACCTTTGTCCATAATCTCTGATAGAGACCCCAAGTTTATAGGACACTTTTGGAGGACACTTTGGAAAAGACTAGGTGCAAACTTGTCATTATCATCAGCCTATCATCCTCAGTCTGATGGTCAGACTAAGGTGATTAACAGGTCACTTGGCAACCTTCTTAGATGCCTAATTGAGGAGCAGGGTGCTAGTTGGGATTTAGTTTTGGCTCAGGCAGAATACTCCTACAATGACACTGTGAACAGGAGTACCGGCCTGTCACCTTTTCAAATTGTTTATGGCACTCACCCAAGGGGTACTTTGGTACTCAGAGAGGTTAGAGGACTGGAGAAGAGCAGTACATTGGCTGAAGACTTTGTTCAAGTGATGAGAGATATCCATGAGCAAGTAAAATAGAAATTATAGTCTACCTTTGCAAAGTATAAATAGTCTGCTGACAAAAAGAGAAGGGATCTGCAGTTCAAGGAAGGGGATTTGGTCATGGTACATCCGAAAAAGGAGAGGCTCCCTGCAGGTAAATACACCAAGCTACTTATGAAGAAGATTGGGCCTTGTGAAGTGCTAAAGAAATGTGGACAAAATGCCTACAAAATCAGACTACCCGATGGTGTTGCTTTGTCACCAATCTTCAATGTCTCAGACATTTATCCCTATAAAGGATCTGATCCTCAAACAGCTGTTGCAGGGGAACAAACTAATCAGACACTTCAAGAACTGATTCCTTCATCTCCTGATTAGATTGAATGCATTTTGGATCACGGGATTGCAAAATAGACTAGAAAACACACCTACTATGAATATTTGGTGAAGTGGCTCAATAAGCCTCAGGAAGATGCCACTTGGATGAGCAGAGAAGCCATTGAGAAGGCAGGATTCACATTTGACAACATTCCCAACTCAAGAGACTTGAGTTCTGTTTGACAGTGGGTGTATGGTGCAGGGCACCTACAAGCATTTTGGTAACATTTTTGAAAAGTAGTGGTTTTTGTTCAGTATGTTTGAAATAAGGCTTTTTAGCCATGGTGATAAGGTCCATTTTTGTGTGGTCAAGATGATTGGGGTAATCATATAAACCTCAATCATTCTTAGTCCATTTGGACCCTAGTTGAGTCACTTAGGCCTAGTAGGTCTAATGATGTTTTCTTTGAGTCTATTTGCTAGTTTTGTGTTTTGGCATGTTTTAGGGAGTATGGTAGTTGTTTGGATTCGATTGGACAAGTTGAACCAATCAGGACCTTTGTGATTATGCAAAATCATGGTTGTCAATGCTGTCCTAACACATTTGGCCAGTTGCAACTCAGTTTTGATGGTTGAAACTGTTATTGGAGGTTGCATACCGACTTGGATGGGTTAATATGGTTGACATCTTACTCCAGTGGGAGAGAGAAGATCCTGTACGGAGTTTTGGGCACAAAATCAATAAAAATTGACTATTTTTCCCTGAGTTTCTATTGTTGTAAGGCCTGTACGGAATGGCCAAGTGGATCAACATGATTTTTATGAAACTAGGTTGAGTCTAGATTCCAATGCATGAAATTTGAGGTCTTGAAGTGATCGTTGGAGGAAGATATTGCATTTTTAGTTCAGACTGGTCTAAAACCCTGATTTCTAGGGTTTGTCATACAAAATTCACCCTAGAATGCATTCTAACCAGTGAAATCTCATGCCACTTGGTGAAATGCAAGCTAGGGTTGTATATTACCTGATTCCAAAAGCTTTTGGCTAGGAAAGACAATCTTTGATTTTTGAACTGATGCCCTAGGTCAAGTATTCATATGTATTTGACCAAAATTATGCAATTTGCTGTTGTAAATGACAAAATCTAGATAGGGTGAGTGAATGGATGGTGGTTTTGGGATGTTGGTATGTGGTAGAAATGATCCAAGTTCCTGTCCTAGTTTTGTGACCCCAAATTAGACCACTTGCTTTGTAACCTAGACCTAATTTGATCAATTAGGCCTAGAGACCTAGTGGGTGTTTTGAGTTGCTGGAACAGAGTTAGAACTAGAGGCTTGGAAGTTTGTTAGAGCTCCTTAAAGGGTATTCAAATCCACCATTTGTTTGCCTGGTCATTTAGGGTTTTGTCAAGTTGTGTAGTGAAAACTAGTTTAGGAGGGCTAGTAGCATCACTAGGCCAAGTGAAGGTTGGAGAGTTGTGTGAAGTTGGGGATCAAACCAACTGTGTGGAAGGTGTTTGCAGACCTATCTCAAGGTGTGGAGGGAGTCTTGAGGGTTGAACAATAGCCTGGTTTACAAATCCTTCATATGCCCTTGGATGTGACCTTGGTTGAAGACTAGGAGAAGTGGGTGAGTGGGCAAAGAAGAGAGTTAACTTTGTTGTTTCCCTTGTGCCACTCTGCATCAAAACCTCAGACTATCCTTCTTATATGATGACATTCTAGATCTCCTCAAGCGATTAAGCCTTTTAGAGGAACTTGGCTTTGATACCAATTGTTAGATTTAGGGCACACAACTGAGAGGGGGGGTGAATCAGTTGTGTAAAACTTTCTTCAGTTTAAACACTTAACTTTACTTTTCAATTCAACAGTATAATAATAAATCAATCATGGAAACATAATGCAACACATCAAGAATAGAAACACATGAGACACCAAGATTTTGATTTGGAAAACCTAGTTAAGGGAAAAACCACGGGGTGATTAACCCAAGATTGTATTCTCTGTTAGAAGAATAGAAATAACATAATGACACATGCCAATTAGGGCTCACTGCCCAAGCACACTGCTCACAAGAGGCTCACTACCTACAAGAGACACACTGTCTACAAAGAAATAAGTATCACATACATGAACTGGAGAGTAGCATCTTCACCATGCTTGAATCAGTTCCATTTAAATCCAATACTTCTGCTCTGCCTTTTGCTCACCTCCTCACTATCACACTCACATCTCCACAAGACACACACTGGAATGACTTCACAATCCCTTATTTATACAAGGCATCGACTTAGGAATAATCATCTAGGTCGGCAAACATCCACAAGAACATCCGCAAGACGTGTAACCCATCCAGTCGACCAATCTCAGGAAGAACACTATCACCCGGAAGTTATTCTTCAATTTGTGAGCTCCATCTCCAATGCGGACCACCAACACAAACTACACACAATCCACAGGCTTCCAAAAGATTTCCTAACTTATCAAGAACATCCACACTTCATCTGCTTACTGGAATCCTTCTCTCCTTAATCTGGAACCTCAAGAACACAGTCTGTCATCACTGTCACAGAAGAATACATGCTTCTGGACCTTCAAACCTTGAACCAATAGAGATAACACTCCACAAGGACTTCCTCAACACTTCCTCAAATCCGTAGAATAGGAAAATGCATTTCCAGATCACACCGAACCTATCTGTGTTGTTCTGTAACCTCTGAACATCTGCCGAAACCGGTTTTACTTGAACAACTACAACTTCTTCAGATCTTCATGCAGATCTCTGAAATCTCTACTGGACTACCTCAAGACTCATATCTACAAACCCTTTAATCCGCATCCTCTGATCTTCATCCTATCTTAGACTTTTACCTTACTGTCATCACTGTTCTTCACTATTCCTGATTGAGACTAATTTTCTTAATATCCTCAGCTCACAGCTCATTCAATCCTTATCATTAATGCAACAGGAGTATGTTGACATCAATGACAACACCGGTTAGACTCATACTTGCAACATAACTTCCATTCAAGGAGTGGATTAAACTGTTTTAGGTTAATGTATGAAGAAGATTGTATGTCAGCTAGGATATCTGTAAGTAGAGACAGCTAAATGTTGCAAGTATGAGGATAACCGGTGTTGTCATTGATGTCAACATACTCCTGTTACATTAATGATAAGGATTGGATGAGCTGTGAGTTGAGGATATTGAGAAAATTAGTCTCAATCAGGAACAGTGAAGAACAATGATGATAGTAAGATAAAAGTCTAAGATAAGATGAAGATCAGAGGATGCGGATTAAAAGGTTTGTAGATATGAGTCTTGATATGATCCAGTCAAGTTTTTAGAGGTCCACATGAAGATCTGTAGAAGTTACGGCTGCTCAAGTAGAACCAGTTCTGGTAGATGCTTAGAGGTGACTGTGTGATACAAAAAGGTCCGGTGAGATCCGGAAATGCATTATCTTGATCTGCGGATCTGAGGGAGTGTCAAGCAAGTTCTTGTGAAGTGTCAAGTAGATTGGTTCGTGGTTTGAAGGTCTGGAAGTGCCTATTCCTTTGTGACAGTGGTGACAGACTGTGTTCTTGAGGTTCCAGATTAAGGAAAGAAGAATTTCAGTAAGTAGAGGAAGTGCGGATATTCTTGGTAATTCAGGCAAGCTTGTGGAAGTCCTTGGATCATGTTTGGTTCGTGTTGATGGTCCGCATTAGAGTTGGGGCCCAGAAATGAAGAATAACTTTTAGATGTTTGTGTTCTTCCTGAGTCAGGCCGACCAGATGTATTACATGTGTTGTGGATGTTCTTATGGATGTTTGCCAACTTAGATGATTATTCCTAAGTCGATGCCTTGTATAAATAAGGGATTGTGAAGTCATTTTGTAGTGTGACTTGGGATGTGAGTGAGGAAGGGAGGAAGAAGAGTGAAAGGCAGAGCAGAAATTTTTGGGCTTAAATGGAACTGAACCAGGCATGGTGAAGATGCTATTCTCCAGTTCATGTATGTGATACTTATTACTTTGTAGACAGTGTGTCTCTTATAGGTAGTGGGCCTCTTGTGCGCAGTGTGCTCGGGTAGTGAGCCCTAATTGGCATGTGCCATCTTATTTCTCATTCTTCTAACAGAGAATAATATCTTGGGTTAATCACCCCGTGGTTTTTCCCTTAACCGGGTTTTCCACATCAAAATCCTGGTGTATAATGTGTTGATGTGTTTCTGCTCTTAATTAATTGCATTAAGTTCCATGTTTGATATATGGTTATAATGCTAAGTTAATACAAGTATCAAAAAGGGAGAAAGTTTTGGACAACTGATTCACCCACCCCTCTCAGTTGTCTGCCCTAAATCTAACAATTGGTATCAGAGCCAAGTTCCTCTAAAAGGCTTAACCGCTTGAGGAGATCTGGAATGTCGTCATATAAGAAGGATAGTTCGAGGTTTGATGGAACAAATTTCTCTCTTTGGAAAAGTCGGATGCAATGTCACTTATAATGCATGGGGGCACAGTATTGGTCCATGGCCACAAAGAAGTATACTCCTCCACAAGGTGGACAAAAATTAGTAGATGAAATTGCAGATGCTGAAAACAATCTACGAACTAAAGAGGCTCTCCTCAGTGCTTTATTTGATTGAAAATTGACTAATGTTGTTGACCTACAAACTGCCTTTGAGATCTGGAAAAAATTGGAGCTTCTGCATGAAGGAGATAAGTATGTCAAATGTGCCAAGCTACAGAGTCTAAAAGGAAAATTTCAAAATCTGAAGATGAAGGAAGATGAAAATATTACTACTTTTATGCCAAGAGTGAATGAGCTTGTCTGTGGCATTAGATGTGCAGGTGGAGTCCTGGATGAAGATGAGATTGTTGGAAAAGTTTTCAGATCCCTTCCTGAATCTTACAAATACAAAGTTGCTGCTATTGAAGAATTCAGATCTATTTCAGGTATCACAAGAGATCAACTAATTGGTAAATTGGCTGCATTTGAATTAACTGAGTTTGGAGATGCCCCTCCTAAAATTGAAAATGCATTCAAGGCAAGTGCTTCTATGAAAGGAAAACAAAAATTTGATCAGGGAGAAAACTCATCAAAGAAACTATCAAGATATGAAAGAGCAAGAAAAGATATGGAAGAAGAAGAAGCAGAAACAACTCAACTTGAAGCCCTCATTGCAAAAAGATTGCCAAGAGGATCCGGTAAGTATGAAGGAAAATTAACCTTTAAGTGCTTCAACTGTAATAAGATTGGTCATTTTGCATCAAAATGTCCAGAAAGATTTTCAAGGCCAAATTCTAATAGGCAAAGGTTCCAAAAGAATTGTTATTATGTTCATGAAGAAGATGATAATGAAGGAGTAATAGATGATGAATCAGAAATAGGAAACAGTTCCAGAGATGACTGGGTATTTATTGTCATCAAGGAAGAACATCCAAAGCCCTCTGAATCTGTCAATCATAAGGTTGTAGAAAGAGCTATGGTTGCCCAAGTTGAAGAAAAGGATGATTGGGTCATTGACAATGGATGCTCTCATCATATGACAGGTGATAAAAACAAGTTCTTAGATTTGGAAAGGTATGAAGGAGGAATGGTAAAATTTGGTGATAACTTTGCTGGTAGAATCAGAGGTAGGGGAACTATTTCTTTTGATGGAATAAACAAAACAGGTAATGTACTGTATGTTGAAGGACTAAAGCACAATCTTCTCAGTGTTGGACAATTAGTGGACAAAGGTTATGATCTCAGATTCAAGAATGGAAAATACAAGATCTTTGAAAGTTCTGGAACAGAGATTGCATCCGGTACTCAAACAAAAGGTAATATCTTTCATCTAGTTGGTACCGGTAAAATTTGCCTGTTTGTTCAAGTTGATCAGAGTTGGTTATGGCATAGAAGAATGTGTCATGTGAATTTTGATAATATCATCAAGATAAGCAATACTCAGGCTGTAAGAGATCTTCCAAAGCTGGTGAAACCTAAAAATAGCTTATGCAAAGAATGCCAGTTGGGAAAACAAAGCAGAGTCTCATTCAAGAGTAAGGAATAATACTCTACCGGATTATTGGATCTAGTTCACACTGACTTATGTGGTCCGGCAAGAATCAGGAGTGTGCAAGGTGATAGATACTTCATGCTTTTAATTGATGATTACTCCCGGATGATGTGGGTAACTTACCTAAAAGAAAAATCAGAAGCTCTTGAAAATTTCAAAATATTCAAAGCTATGTTAGAGAATGAAACCGGATCAAAGTTGAAATGTCTGAGGTCTGATAGAGGTGGTGAATTTACATCCAGTGAGTTCATAAAGTTCTGTGAGAAACATGGAATAAAAAGGCAATTGTCTACTACTAGAATGCCACAACAAAATGGTGTAGTAGAGAGAAAGAACTGGACCATCCAGGAGGCATCTAGGACCATGATGATGGAAGCAAATGTTCCTCAGATCTACCAGAGAGAAGCTGTTAGCACTGCATTCTATACTCTCAACCGAGTTCAAATCATAAGCAATACCGGTAAGACTCCTTATGAACTTTGGTTTGGCATTACTCCCACTGTGAAGTACTTCAAAGTTTTTGGTAGCAAGTGTTACATCAAAAGAGATGAAGATCTAGGAAAGTTTGATACTAGAAGTGATGAAGGAATATTCTTGGGTTACTCTACTCAAAGCAAAGCCTACCGGTGCTATAATAAGAGACTGAGAAAGATAATAGAAAGTACAAATGTGAAAGTTGATAAAGGAATTGAAAGACCTTCAAGATTCTATGAATATGATGTAGATGATCAAAATCGTGTTTTGATCCAAGGAGCCCAAACTCCTTCCGGTACTCAGAATCAAACAGGTCCGGTAACTCAAGGAGAAGAGATGAGTCACAATAAACCTGATGAAGAACTAGAAGTGCAGGATACTCCCAAAGTTCCCAGGTATGTAAGACTGAACCACTCTAAAGATCAGATCATAGGTGACAAAAGCAAAGGTGTGCAAACAAGAAGAAGAATTGCTCAAAACTCAGATAAGTATTGTCTGATTTCAAGGATAGAACCTAAGACAGTAAATGAAGCTTGCAATGATGAAAACTGGACTAAAGCAATGGAGGAAGAACTGATGCAAATTGAGAAAAACCACACTTGGGATCTTGTTCCCAGACCTAGAGACAAGAATGTAATTGGAACCAAATGGGTCTTCCGGAACAAACTTAATGAAGTTGGTGATGTAATCAGAAATAAAGGTAGATTGGTTTGCAAGGGTTACTCTCAAATAGGAGTTGATTTTGAAGAAACTTTTACTCCGGTGGCAAGAATTGAAGCAGTTAGATTATTTCTTGCATTTGCCACTTTCAAAGATTTCAAAGTGTATCAGATGGATGTCAAGTCTGCCTTCCTGAATGGTGATTTGGAAGAAGTGTACATTGAGCAACCAGATGGATTTCAGTTATCTAAAGATGGTGATATGGTCTGCAAGTTGAAAAAGGCACTGTATGGATTGAAGCAAGCCCTAAGAGCTTGGTATGAAAAATTGGATAAGCATCTTTTGAAGATTGGTTTCAACAAAGGCACTGCTGACAGTAACTTGTATTTTAAAGTTGATGATAAAAACATCTTGATTGTTGAAGTATTTGTTGATGATATCATTTTTGGAGGAAGAGATAGCATGTGTAAAACCTTTTCAAGTCAAATGAAAAATGAATTTGAGATGTCCATGCTCGGTGAAATGAATTTCTTTTTGGGCCTACAAATCACTCAAACAAAGAAAGGAATCTTCATTTCTCAGACTAAGTATGTGAAAGATTTGTTGAAGAAATTTGGGATGGAAGACTCAAAACCAATGCATACTCCTATGGCTACCGGATGTAAATTAAGCAAAGATGATGATTCTCCTAAAATAGATCAGACAAAGTATAGGTCAATGATTGGAGCACTGTTGTATCTCACTCAAACCAGACCAGATATTATGCAGGTTGTTGGTCTTGTTGCTAGATTTTAGGCTGATCCCAGAGAATCTCATGTCATGGCAATCAAGAGAATCTTTAGATATCTAAAAGGGACAGTTGAGTATGGTTTGTGGTATCCTAGAGATCATGATTTCTCTCTTCATGCATATATAGATGCAGATTGGGCAGGAGATGTGGATGACTGGAAGAGTACCAGTGGTGGAGCATTCTTTTTGGGAAAGAGATTGGTTTCTTGGCTAAGCAAGAAACAAGAGGCAATATCTCTGTCCACAACTGAAGCAGAATACATTGCAGCAGCAGGAAGTTGGACTCAAGTTTTATGGATGAAACAGATGCTAAGAGATATCAAAGTAGAATATGAGGAGCCTATCACAATCTTCTGTGATAATTCAAGTGCAATAAGTATTTCTAAGAATCCGGTGTTGCATTCTAAGACTAAGCATATATCCATAAAGTTTCACTTTCTGAGAGAGCAAGTGAACAAGGATGAAGTTAGACTAGAGTTTGTGCCCTCCAAGGATCAAATTGCAGATATCTTTACTAAATCTCTTCCCAAAGACTCTTTTGAGTATCTAAGGGAGAAGTTAGGGGTTATTACCCCTCCGGTGATGAACTAGGATGCACTGTTGTGCATCACTCCGGTGGATATCACAGCCATATCTTGTGATCCGGATTAATGTTGGGGAGCTGCTACTCAGGGGGAGCAGCAGGAATGACTCTGAGAAGGTAGAGTTGCAAGTATGAGCCCTTTGTCATTGATGTCAAAGGGGGAGAGAAGACATGTGAAAAACAAGTAGTTGTTGATCAAAGGGGGAGCAATAAAGGAAAAGAAGACACGTGAATGGTTGTTGCCGATAGGGGGAGTTATGACAGTAAGGAGAAGTCCTTGTCTTGATGGTTTTTCACATCATATGTTGCCATCAATGACAAAGGGGGAGATTATTGCAAGTATGAGGATAACCGGTGTTGTCATTGATGTCAACATACTCCTGTTACATTAATGATAAGGATTGGATGAGCTATGAGCTGAGGATATTGAGAAAATTAGTCTCAATCAGGAACAGTGAAGAACAGTGATGACAATAAGATAAAAGTCCAAGATAAGATGAAGATCAGAGGATGCGGATTAAAGGGTTTGTAGATATGAGTCTTGAGATGATCCAGTCAAGTTTTTAGAGGTCCGCATGAAGATCTGTAGAAGTTACGGCTGCTCAAGTAGAACTGGTTCCGGTAGATGCTCAGAGGTGACAGTGTGATACAGAAAGGTCCGGTGAGATCCAGAAATGCATTATCTTGATCTACGGATCTGAGGGAGTGTCAAGCAAGTTCTTGTGAAGTGTGAAGTAGATTGGTTCATGGTCTGAAGGTCCAGAAGTGCCTATTCCTTTGTGACAGTGCTGATAGACTGTGTCCTTGAGGTTCCGGATTAAGGAAAGAAGAATTTCAGTAAGTAGAGGAAGTGCAGATATTCTTGGTAATTTAGGCAAGCTTGTGGAAGTCCTTGGATCATGTTTGGTTCGTGTTGATGGTCCGCATTAGAGTTGGGGCCCAGAAATGAAGAATAACTTCTGGATGTTTGTGTTCTTCCTGAGTCAGGCCGACCAGATGTATTACATGTGTTGTGGATGTTCTTATGGATTTTTGCCGACTTAGATGATTATTCCTAAGTCGATGCCTTGTATAAATAAGGGATTGTGAAGTCATTTTGTAGTGTGACTTGTGGAGATGTGAGTGAGGAAGGGAGGAAGAAGAGTGAAAGGAAGAGCAGAAGTTTTTGGGCTTAAATGGAACTGAACCAGGCATGGTGAAGATGCTATTCTCCAGTTCATGTATGCGATACTTATTACTTTGTAGACAGTGTGTCTCTTGTAGGCAGTGGGCCTCTTGTGAGCAGTGTGCTCGGGCAGTGAGCCCTAATTGGCATGTGCCATCTTATTTCTTATTCTTCTAACAGAGAATAATATCTTGGGTTAATCACCACGTGGTTTTTCCCTTAATTGGGTTTTCCACGTCAAAATCCTGGTGTATAATGTGTTGATGTGTTTCTGCTCTTAATTAATTGCATTAAGTTCCATGTTTGATATATGGTTATAATGCTAAGTTAATACAAGTATCAAAAAGGGAGAAAGTTTTGGACAACTGATTCACCCACCCTTCTTAGTTGTCTGCCCTAAATCTAACACTAAATACCCATTCTTGGGTGGTATTTGTAAGGCAAATACCAGCTTTGACCCCCTGACACTTGAATGCAGTTGCAAACCATTCACCTGTATACATCTAGTTGACTCCTTGCCCTAAGATAGGCACTGGTCTGCTCCTTGTTGAGTACTTATGATCTAAAATCCCTTGTCTTGCATCCAAAATATCAAAACACATCATTTCATATCTTCAACCTGTTAGCTTGTAGGAGTAGGAATAGGACCCCTTGCATACTCTCATCCTCAAACCAATTTAGATAGTGTCCAAGAATGTTGCCAACCTTGTGATTTATCACCGAAATCTTGGTCCATACATGAGAGTATTCTGCCTATTATTGTAAAGCTAAATCATTCTACCATTTGGGCGAGTCAAGTTATATCTTTAGCTTTAGGGATACCCCCTTGGTGTAGCAGAACAAGAAGTGAAGGGGAGACAACTCACGCAACCTCTTGTAATCTGTTGGCTGAATTTGCCTGTGCATTGGAGCTGGCAAACCCTCTGCCAATTCGTGAACCAACAAAATGGTGACTCTGCTAGGGAGTTGAATTAAAAGTGCTATTTTTGTGCCCATCCGAGTCACCAATAGAAATGGCGACTCTACTGGGGATGGAGTTGATTTGAAGGTGTTATTTCTTGGCCCATCCAAGTCACCAACAGAAATGGTGACTCTTCTGGGGGGTTGGTAAAAGAGTGATATTTTTGTCCATCCGAGTCACCAACAAAATGGCGACTCCACTGGGGAGTCTAGTGAAGTAAAAGTCAAAATCTGGGTCTTTCATGTGAAAATGATGCAGATGAACTTAGAAAAGTATTTTGAGCTTTCAGTTGTTTAAAATTTTTTCCTCTTTGGAGAGGTGGCGACTCTGCAAACAAAAGGTTCTCAGTGCACATGAAAGACATATATATGTTGCTGTGATCTGAAGATATTATGTTCAAAGACTGCTGCTTTTGGATGGAAAAAGGTACAAAGTTTTCTTCCCTTTGTGTTTGTTGGTTTAGTGCATAAGCTGAATATCCAAAGGGAAGCCCTAGTTTTTAGACAGACATAAGATGTCTAGGGGTAAAATTTTCATGAATCCAAACATGTATACACCCATGCTCAGCCAAGAGGGGGATGATGTATTGAGTAAACGAATTGAAGAGTTAAAAAATAGGTTGATATTCTTAGAGGCTCGGCAAGCTTAGTTAAATAGTAACCCTGTTGTGTCTGCCAGCCAAAATGTTAAGCCTCTTGTCAGCTCTCTTGATCCTTTGAGTGACCAAGTAATTATGGCGTCAGTTGAAGAAAAATGTGAAAGTGAAAGGGTAGAGGTTGAGACTACTGTGTTTGAACATAATGTTGAAAACAATGCTCAACTGAATGGTTCACCAATGAATGATGCCAATGAAAGGATCAATGATGAATCCCATTCTGAGGCTGAGATATCTGATTTTGAAAATAGTGATAAGGTTATGGACAGTAGCGAAAATCTGTTTGAATGGGTTTGTGGAGATGATTGTGAGTATTGTGCACAAGAGGGGAAAGAGATAAGCAAACAAGGGAGCAACCCCATGTTTGAATCATTACCTTTATTTCAGACACATGGAGATGATGAAGAGCAATCAGAAATGAAAACAAATGGTAGTGCTGAGCTTGACTGTTCTTTCGTTGATAATGGTTTTGCTTATGACACAGGCTGATGCTCCTCCACATAAGGAATTCATGGATAATGAATATGCATGTTTGGTTGCCCGTGAACCAATGACATACTATGATAGAACTAAAACAATTGGGTCAACCCCCTTCCTTACTTTTGATGCATATGCTGATGAGGATCTGCTTGAGCATGGTGAAAATTTAAGCACTGTTATAGATGAGGATTCTAATTTTCATCCAGATAAAAAAGAGATCGACATATATCATGAAGGTTATTGCATAGAGGTGCATGAATATGATACTCTTCAATTTGGTGTGGCTGATAATTGTTTGCATTGTGTGCTCAATTATGAATATAAAATCTTTTTATTTAATATGCCAGCTCATGATAAAATGTGGCTTGATGGTCCCAGCTGTTTGGTGGATAGTGAGTGCTTTTTATTTTCTGTCCAGCTGGGAGATCATTTTGCAATGCACGTTGCTGATATAGGTGATGATAAGTATTATTTTCCATATGAATGTGCATTGTTTGATGAATATGATATTCGCATGTTGCATGCTGATGAAGGTTGTTTGCATAAGGTTGACAGGGACAAGCTCAATAACAGGATTGAATATGCAAATGATAAGGGTTGTTTATGGGATGATCGTGGCAGCATTTTCAGGCTTGACCCAGTGAAATCAAGAGAAAATCAAGTATTTGACAGAGGAAAACACTGGTTTTTCCTTTTTGGTGGCCTTGGGCCACCAAGTAAATTTTAACAATTGTATTTTGTGATGCAGGTTGGTATGTGTTTGACTCTGTACCCAATGGATAAGGCCCGGTCTGCATCCCTGAGATCTACGGTTCTCGCCATGCTTGCAAGAGGCATGCATCCCTAGACAGAGCCAGTCTTGGTGCCTGCATAAACATTCAGGTTTCAAACATTTAAATCTGCAGGCCCCTTTATAAAAATCAAAAAATTCTAAATCCCTCGGCCTGTGAACAGTTGCATGTATATTTGTACATGCATTGCTTCTTGTATGTACATTCGCATACACAAGGCAAATGTGCATCGCAGATATACAAGGGGCTGACATGCATTCACTTCAGTGATAGAGGGTCATCGGCATGACAAGATGCATTGGCAGCCAACTCCAAGGTTTCCCCGATGGTCGATGCATGTACAAGAGAAAATACATGTAAGTTTCTAAAAGATTGATATACAAGAGGTGGGATCCGCAGGTATACAAGGGAGATTGTATGTGTTTGACATACAATGTGAACATATAAGGTAGAATGTACATAGGGCATATACAAGAGATACATGTAAGAAAATAACCAAAGTGTGGGGGCCACCACTTGTATGCATATACAATTGTATATGCAAGACTGATATACAAATGAAACATACAATGAAACAGGAGCGGTCAAAGTCAAAGTTTCAAAGGCATGTCGCTGTGACTTAGTGTATCGGCCGACCCCTCTTGGGTCATTCTGATGGACGATGGAGGCAAATGCACAGCGACTGCGAGCAAATCAAAGGCTGCCATGTGTCTGGGGTCGATTGTATGTATATGCTGAATGCATATACAAGGGCGAAAAAGGCAAAATGAAAGGAGGAAAAGCCAGCGATAGAATGAAGGCACCTACATGGCGTGATTTCATTGGATCTTGACCAGTCAGCGCATTTTGGAGCCACAAATTTTGAGGGTGCAAAGGGGAATCGACGACCAGTTTCAAATTTTAGATTGCGATGGATTTCCTTGCATCTGCAATTGCATTTCGAGCGGGAAGGAGCTTCAGGGGCGCGCGAACCAGTGGGTTGCGGGTAGGTATGCCATTGATGGCAATTTGCAAAGGCATGTTGGGTCAACGATAGACACACCACCTACCAAATTTACGTAGAAAATCTTCAGACAAGCTGCACAGATCCCTATTCCACCTGCTCCCTTCTCTTTGTCGCTCTACAACAATGAATGTTTTGGGCACCATTCTCATGGGGCGTTGTATCTAGCAAATTTTGAAATGCCATGTAATTAATGCTGGGTACATGTTTTGGGTATATCAGGACTATGTTACTCATTGTTTATTTTGGTTGTAGACTTGGGCATTTTTTGGAGAATTTAACAAAAAAATAGAGCCTTTTCTTGCTGTTTTATCTCATTATGGAGTTTATGTGTTGCATTTTGAATGTATTTTTCACATTCTCTCAATTTCATGTCAATTCTATATGAAAAATGCTTATTTGCATGTATTCTAGCTGTTTGTCTCTATTTGCTGCATGCTTTTCTTCTTTTGAATCTGGTTGCTAAGGGTTCCTCAGGTTCTGGAATACAGATTTTTGTATTGCATGCTTAATCTCTAACTTCCATTCAAGGAGTGGATTAAACTGTTTTAGGTTAATGTATGAAGAAGATTGTATGTCAGCTAGGATATCTGTAAGTAGAGACAACTAAATACCCATTCTTGGGTGGTATTTGTAAGGTAAATACCAGCTTTGACCCCCTAAAACTTGAATGAAGTTGCAAACCATTCACCTGTATACGTCTAGTTGACTCCTTGCCTTGAGATAGGCACTGGTTTGCTCCTTGTTGAGTACTTATGATCCCAAACCCCCTGTCTTGCATCCAAAATATCAAAACACATCATTTCATATCTTCAACCTGTTAGCTTATAGGAGTAGGAATAGGACCCCTTGCATACTCTCATCCTCAAACTAGTTTAGATAGTGTCCAAGAATGTTTCCAACCTTGTGATTTATCACCCAAATCTTGGTCCATACATGAGAGTATTCTGCCTATTATTGTAAAGCTAAATCATTCTACCATTTGGGCAAGTCAAGTTATATCTTTAGCTTTAGGGATACCCCGCTTGGTGCAACAGAACCAGAAGTGAAGGGGAGGCAGCTCACGCAACCTCTGGTAATTTGTTGGCCGAATTTGCCTGTGCATTGGAGCTAGCAAACCCTCTGTCGATTCGTGAACCAACACACCCCATGCAATAATATTATACACTGTTAACTAAGAGCCTCAGGCCACACCATGACCAACTCCAGTCTCTTCATCTTCACCATCCTTCAAGCCCTGCTGAAACATAAAAACAAGATCAACTGCCAGACTTCACTCAAAACAAGGACCAAACATCAGACGATTCCTTCAGATTTCCTCAAGCCTGTCACACTAAGAAATCATCATAGAGGAAATACCTAGACCTTATACACCAAAAACTCTTACATGCAAACACATGCAACACACAAACATACATATGTGAGCAACAAAGTATATCCCAGAAGAAGGCTCTGATACTGCTTGTAAGGAAATGAGAGCATCTCATAATGTACTTCTAAGAATAGTGGTGTCTTCGACAGATTTAAATTCTTTTTAGTTTCTTCAAAAACACGCATGACTATGCCACAAAGCAGAAATAGACATAGAACATTTCCAACATTGACCCTTAGAGGAAATACAAGCAACATGATCTAATTTCAACAACAGAAATGCTAACACAAAAGATAGAACAAAAGACATAGATATACGTGGGGAAAACCCTTACGGGTAAAAAACCCCACACTCCAAAAGCCCAGATTGCCATTGTATTATTCAACAACAGAAAATATAGTTACAATACAAATCTGGCACTAAGCCTTTCATGGAGATTTACATCTTGCTTCTCTGGAAGAATAACTGATAGCATAACCCTGCACAAAGTTTTCCAGCACTCGAGTTAGTCCTTCATACTATTATCATGCCACAAATAGCACACAATACAGGACATCACCCTACACCCGAACTCTGTTCTTTTTCCTCTTGATTTAGTCCCTTCACATACTATTATCATGTTGCGTACAACATATAGCATGGGACTTCACCGAAGAGAAAAAATAGAGCTTACCAGATTGAACTCACAATATTACTCTATCGATTCCCCATTGCTTTTGCAATCTAATCGAAAACTCATGCAACTGACCAAACAACCAAACGATTTAGTTACTGTTCAGTTAAACTGTTGAAACTATCATTTTTGACCGTTCGCATATCCGTGAGAACCCATTAGTCCCACATGCACAAGTTTGAGTTGGACATCCAAGTTTATATACTCGAACACATGTATGATAACCATCGGCACTTTTGTTGACAAAACCAAGCAGTCTACCGCTCACCGAACATCAAGAAGACCTTGGCCGATGGCTTCATTGGAGTAGCCCAATCCATCGAAGACCACTTCACCATTCACCCCAATGGATCCTTGTCCCACCGATGCCCATGCTTCGCTAACCCTTCATCGGAGTGACAGTTAAGATCGGAAGGACTTCCAAAACTCAGGCTGACAATGCTTCTCACACCGACACCAACAACCCTTCATCGGTAAGACCCCAACGCATTTGAGGAAGATATCCACAACACGCTGATAGTAATCCTCATGCCAACACCAACTTCCATTGGGGTGATACATAACATCAGAGTGACGTCTCAACACTGCACTAATCGAAGAGGTCTTGCCGATGCCAACCTTCAACAGTTCATCAGAGTAACACAAGTGATCGGAGTAAGAACTTCAGCCAAGCCCGATAGCGATAGTCAAGCCGATGACCTTTCTCTGTTGGAATGACTCTCACCGACACCAACCACCATCGGAGTAACACACACCATCAGTGATAGTCTCTCAGATCACACTGACAGTTCACGTCTTGCCGATACAAAAGACAACCCACTGTGAACACTGTGATCACTGAGACAAAGGTCCACTCTTGCCGATGCCTGTAATCTGAGTCACAAGTACTCAACACCTATGTGATCTTCTCTTAAAACAACTATTAGAAAACCTACAGAGGATCAAGAAGGATAAGAAGAACTCCTTTAAGTATGGTTGTTTAATACTGTGTCTATTGTTCTACTTCATGAATGAGCTGCTCGGATCAAGTGGTTGGGTTTGGCAAAATGACAAACCGATTGCAATATAGATTAGAGACTATATGTATGGACTTGGTGATGCCAAGGCTTAAAGCACAACACTCTGGGGATACTTCAAGAACTTCCAAAGTATGATGCAAGCCAGAGAAAGGATACCTCAATCCATAGTAGAAAAATACAAGGATACAGTGTGTTTTATGGTAGATACCGATCAATGCCTAATGGAAGTAGTTGAGCCCAGAACAATTTGGATAATGCCAATGGGATATGAGGTCGATGAGAAAATCTTGGAGATGCATATTCAACACTTGCTAAGTCAGCCTAAGGACCTCGAGGTAGAAAGGTTTGGAACCTTTCAAGAATTAAGTGTAAAGATACATGTTGAGATGAGACAACTGGAGACAAAATGGAAAGTTAGAAGGGAAGTAGAGGAAATTTCCAAAAGATATGGCATATCAAAAGAGGCAGTTGATGCAAACAAAGAGAAAATTGAAAGAGATGAGAAAGAAAAACAAGAAGCAGAAAAAGGAAGTGTTCCAGTACAAGCCTCTTCCTGGACTAGATCCACCAAGAGCTTTGCATCTGCCACTCCTA
Organism: Cunninghamia lanceolata; assembly: GCA_027924645.1. Lineage (NCBI taxonomy): Eukaryota > Viridiplantae > Streptophyta > Pinopsida > Cupressales > Cupressaceae > Cunninghamia > Cunninghamia lanceolata. Next base: position 4,106,230 of record BSBN01001859.1, on the reverse strand, counting down.
AGAGCTCAAGAGCCTCCAAACTGGAAGCCAACAAATCCAAAAAGGGAGACAAGAGAACGAAAACAAAAGCCACAAGGTCTTACACAAGTCAAAAGGATGATGAAGAAACAGAGTCAGATGAGGAAGTTAAGAAAATGAAGAAGAAGAAGAAAACATTTGAGGAATCCTTTGTTGGTGAAAACAAAGAAGAAAAGGTAGAAGAATTTGTTGAAAAGACCACTCTTTCTATTGATAATATCATCAAGGCAATCACTGTGGATGGAAGTCTACAACCGGTAATAGAATTTTATGATGACTATAGTGATACTGACAAGAGGATCTTGGAAGATGCTACAGTTAGGTACCTAAATATTTATAATAAAGCATTCATTGAAATCATTTCATTAATTCCCAAAAGTCTAGAGAAGGTACTTGAACTAAGAAAAGAGAATGCCAAGGCAAAGGACTTAGAGATTCGAGAACATATTGCAATTTAGCTCTATCCTTCCATTACTCCATAGCAAATGAACATGATCTTTAAGGATTGCAAGGATGAATTTTGGAGCAAAGCAAGAATGAACAAACTTATGCTTGGAGAAACTGATTAGGTAGCAAAAGAAACAGAAGACATCCTCCAGAATGCCTTCAAAAGGTTCAATCTTCCTATTGTAGAGGAAATAGATGAAGAACCCTCTACCATGGATGTCGAAGGATTAAATTCATGAAAAGAAGAATCTACTGACAAAAATGTAGAAGGGTCAAAAGAGGTAGATGAAGAGAAGTCTAAGGACTTGGATTCCTCTATTCTAGAAAAGGAAGTTCATGAAGAAGTTAACATCTCTCCTCTAGATCCCACTGTAGACATTCCAGATTCAGGAACTGAAGGAGCAGGAAGAAAAGAAGAAGAACAAACAGAGAAGATCTTTGATGACAGCTCTAAGATTCCAAAAGAAAAGAAGACTCGGTCTCCGACAAGAGACACTGCAGAGGCAGTGAAGAATTTCTTGAACAAAGAGCTGATGGAAATAGATGAACCGGAACTATTCCAAGGACCACTAAATTTTGATTCCCTCTCTAGTCCAAACAATGAAAATAACATCTTTTGCCCAAGCTAAAGCAAAAGAAAAGCTTCTAAAGTCTCACATGGAAGACTACGAGCTGTTAGAGATTGCATCCACTATGCTGGAGAAGATCATGCCATCTTTTCAAAAAGATCCTTTGGCCTCTCCATCCAGTAATTTGAAATCTCTGGTAAACTTTGTTAGCACTCATTTTGATTCTTTAGAGAAATCGGCAGAAGAAAAGGTCTGGAAAGAGTTTTTGAGAAAAAGGTTCACTGAAGTACAGAGACTCATTACTAATGATAGGAGGACCCTAGATATTGGGATAAAGAGCCTTGAAAATGCTCTTAAGGATGGTGGAGACATGTACAAAATTTTTCTATCTTGGTCTAAAGTGACAGAGGATATTGAAAAGAAGGTGGAAGAACAAGAAGGTAAACTGTCAAGTTTATCTCAGAATTTTGATCCCCTCACTACATCCATAATGAGTCAAGAATGCTAGGCTATTGTCATTATAAATGAAATAAAGAGGCTAGAGAAAGAAAGGAAGAATATAAAAAATAGAACGAGTGACCTCAGAGGGGTAATCATCCCTAAGTTAGAGGCAATGCATGAGGCCCTAACAAATGCTTAGACCACAGCCTGGACTAGTGATTCGGTAGACTTAAGAAGAGTAGAAGCAAATGCGTTTTTGTTGAGTGGTCACATCTCCATTTTGGACAGGATGAAGCAAAGTTGGGCCATAGAATATGTATAGTTGAAGGCCACTTTTGCGGATATACTCAAGTATATGTAAGTATAACATGTATATACATACTTATGTGACTATGTATAGGTCAATTTTTGCAAATTTTGGTGTGCAAATCCCACCCTTTTCCATTGATGTCGAAGGGGGAGTAAGGAGTAGTGAAAAATGTGGAATCCAGCTAAGGGGGAGCTCCGATAAAATAGTGCATAAGATAGAGTATCAGCCAAGGGGGAGTTTGCTGTGACACTGAGTCATTTTTCACTAAGTGTTGCCATCAATGCCAAAGGGGGAGATTGTTGGCAAGAGACACTGTGTGGCTTCATGAGTTTTGTCATTGATGGCAACAAAGTCTATCCCACACATCCGCAACACATAGTATGCCTATACCGGAAGTCAGATTGAAGAGTGTTTCGGTCCGGTGATCAAGAATAGAGCATACAACAAGGTCTGACAATCAGGTTCGGATCTCTTAGATGGTGTAACTCAACAAGTTGTGGACTTGGACAAGTCAAGAGGAGTATCATGACTACTATATTCTAGAGATTAAGCCTCCGATGAGAAAACATGAAAAGATATGAGCATCTAAGTGTTGGGTTCCTGAAAGACAGAGCAAACTAAGGAAGAACTAACTGACAGAATATCAGACTTCAATCCGGATGAGTAATTGATGTTGATCAAGCTATTTGAGGGATCATACAATGTTGGCCAACATGATTGATGACTTCTTTATCTATGTTTTTTAAACGCATCACAAATCAAGTATGGATTCAGCTGACAGATTAATATCTTGTAAATATCTTGAGTATTCTGGTTGCCGACTAGAAAGTTGTTGAAATCCTTGGTGCGGATATATATACTAGATGGATTCCAATATGAATATATAGAAAAAGATAGATAAGATGGAATAAGGTGTGAAAAAGGTAGAAATAAGTGTGGAAGCAGTAATACAAATATGGTATGTGACAGAGCAGCACCACTAGAGCAGAGGAAGAATGAAGTGCATTAGGTCAGTATATTGAGCCTAACCAGAACTGAACTTCAGCATATGTGGATGCCTCTCATAAGTTCAAACATCTGGTTACCTACTATAAACTCTGTAGATAGTGAGTCTCTTATAGGCAGTGTGCCTCTTGTGAGCAGTGTGCTCAGGCAGTGAGCCCTAATTGGCAAGTGCCATTTTGTACTTCTTATTCTTTTAACAGAGAATACAATCTTGGGTTAGTAACCCTGTGGTTTTTCCCTTAACAGGGTTTCCACGTTAAAATCTTTGTGTTATGTGTATTGATTTATTTTTTCTCTCATGATTATATATGCTTATATGTTTTGATGCTACACAAATTATAAAAGGAAAAAGAAAGTAAAAATATAAGAGATAACTGATTCACCCCCCTCTCAGTTATCTACCTTGTTTCCAACACCATGTTGGCGGGAAAAGGAGTCGGGCCTTTGATGATGGATGCATTGCTAGAGGCCGTTAGAGCCAGACACTCCTTAAGTGCCATCAAAGTGATTAATGAGAGCTTTTATTGCTCTGCCTTTTCAAACTGTACACCAAGGGATGAGAAAACGTGCAAGGAACAATATTGAAAGGAAACCCAGGATGACATAATCTCCTTCACTATTTCCAGGTTCCATTGCATGGGTGAGATTTTGCCCTCCAAGTCTCGAAGTATAATGCCACTTCAACCGAGAAGAAACTAGGGGAATCTACACCTGGATGGCCTCAAAAGTGCTGGGAGCCAAGCCAAGAGAACATCATCATCAACAACAACAATTCTCCTCTTATCCCTTATCTATTTTATCTAAGGGGGGCAATCTCCTTACACCTACAATTAATGCTTTGTTAGGAAAATTAGATGTAAGGGAGGGGTAGAGGAAGCTGAGAAGCTTCTATACTTCAGAAGGGAATCTACCAACTCACATAAATAAGGAACTACTAGAGTAGGAAGAATACCCCTCAGAACCCTCTGTCAGATGAGATAAGAGACTGGATAAGAAATCACAGAGCTACAATGGATGCTCTTGCTAATCTCTAATTTTCCCTGCACCACCTATTCTAGAGGAGATAATTCTAGGTCTTTCTAATTTTGTAAGGACAGGTCGAGAGCCATGAGAACAAGGAAGAAAATCCTATAGAACAGGGGAGAAAAAAGAACACATAGGAACAGGGGAAAGCCATACTATCAGAATGTTTTAAACATTATGAATGGTAACATCAGAACTTGCCTTTTTATAGAAATTTTAGATGTAAGCATACATCCACACATTTGTGGTGTATTAATTTTCTAGTCACTTTGAAACATTCCTGCCATAAATGGAAATCTCTTAAAGATTACCATAAGTGAACAAAAAGATTGGATTTCATAATTCCGCATAATTGCAAATATCACTTCTTGCATTGAATTTTGCCAGATCAGTTGGTTCCCCCAATTAAGCACTGTCATCACATCAAATTTCATCACATAGCAGGTGAAATGTCAATCATGGTAGAGGCACAAATTTCTAAAGATTGAGCTTGCATAAGCCAAATTATTCTATTATCAAATTCCTTAGGAGTGGTGGCGATGGAGACCTTGCACACACTTGAGCAATTAATGCTTTGTAATGAAGCCTAGTCAGATTCGGTGCCAACAAATCCTTCTGTTATAACTTTGAATCTAGGCTGTTGATCTCGATATCAGCTGGCGCAACTTGACGGTGATGATTTGATCTTATTCCAAGTCAGACCTTACTGCTTGCTTCTTTCAATAGTATCCTGCCATCTGAACATCCTTTTCCAGCCGTGATCCTGAGAAGTCCCTCTTGTAGTGCAGTTAAGACAACACCCGCCATTTCGTGTATGAAGGATATGGTCAGAGATATGATCTCAGTGAAATAGTAGATAACCGTTGGATCTCCTGTACTTGAACAAAACACTTCTTGAAAAAGGGGTCACATTTCATGCCATGCCAGATCCTTTCCATTAATGTAATAATCCCATCTCTCAGAAAGCCATGCATCCAGATTCTGTCATTTCACGGTCGCTTAGAAAATCCTTTGGAGTATGGCAGAACGTCAGAATCATAGAGAAATGGTTTTGTAATGCCCAGGACCCACCTCCTTGCCATCCTGGACAATCCTTGATCAGTTGTCACCCTTTTTGCGTTTCCGCCGAGGCCAGTTTCCTTTGTATCTCTTTGTGGGTAGATTAGCGGAAATGAATCCGCTAGCACCACCTGCCAAAACTGGTTAGTAGGACTAGACCTTGACATGTGTACTACTTTTGCAGCTTGAGGAGAAGGATGGCCAATTGGGTTGATTCTTCTTTTTTAAAATAAAGTTGTTCTAGGTGCGGGTTGCAGATGGTAACTGCTTGACGAGGGACTGGTAAACAACATTGCGGGAAGGCATGAAGGAAAACTTTAAAGGATGGTGACAAGAAATAAGCAATCACTAAAGAATTATATCGTATGTGGCTGTTTGCATGACTTCATACTATGAGGGTTCAGGGTTTTAGAAAATTTGGCTTACTCATAGCATTTTTCTAGCAGAGAAACCCTAATTTTGGAAATCGAATGATCAAGTGACATAGAGATGGGGACAAAATTACCAGAAACATGAAAAAATTTATATGGTTCCATCAGTGGCTCTAGTTGGGGACGCCTATTCTATTATGAATAGAGCGAGATCACAAAAGAACTCTAGAGGAGCAGACCACACACATAATGACCTCATGCCATTATGTAGAGAAAAAACCTAGCCTGCCTCTATCAAACATTCTGTTCTCTAATGACTCTGTTAAACTGCTTTGAAAAACTTCATTGAAATCGAACCTGTTCTTGAGAAAGACATTTGGATAGCTGGTTGGACAATTATTTTCATTTCCTCCATGATTTCCCCCACTATTATGGACCATGGATAAATGGCTTATATTGCCATCAAAAAGAGATTTAGCACCTGGTTTAATTGTTTCTAACCATGTGAAAATATTATCATCTCCTGATTTCTACCTTTTGCATAAATCTAAAAAAAAAGTAATCATAATCCATTTTATAATTGGTAGTAGGGGAGTTCTTAAATTCTCCTAGATCAATGTCAAATCTGAAATAATCATATTATGCTTCCCTTCTTAAATCTGACACTCTACTTTTATTTTCTACCTTCTGAACTGGCTTCTCATCTTGATGATGAATATAGGAATGGGAGACATTACCAGGCTGAAAGTTTAGGTCCTGATCTATTAACTCAGTACTTATCCCCCTACATTCCTCTGTACGTTGAACCACTATTGCTTCATTAGTTCCCTCATGATACTTTTCAAATAGTGGATTTTCTATGCATTTATAGGGCTCCATATCTTCTCTTACTGATAAATCCACAGGTTCCTCATATAATGGGTTGTCTCTTATATGCATTTCATTTGCACAATCTCCAATATCATTGCTCTGATAGCATGCATCATTATCTAATTCATAACCCCTACTATTTTGATGTGAGCATTATGATAATTGCTCACTATTTTCTATATGATTAACAAGGATTAATCCCTCCTAATATTCAGACTCAAAGAAAGCTACTTCCCTAGGGGACTTTGATGTAGAATAGATTTCCTCACAAACAAGGGAAATATCTTCACAACTTGTCATTCTTTTATAAGTCAAATGAACTTCCTTAACTGATATATCTTTATGTATTATGGTGTCCATTATCTCATAAGCTGCTTTGTAAGGCTCTAGGGATTTCCTTTTATTCTGATACTGAAGGGAAAAATGAGTAGCAGGATTACAGAAACTTAGAACTCCTCTGTTTTGATCATAGTCCCTATCCCCTTCAGTATATTGAGTGCCACACATTGATTGTTTTGACAAGGGTTTGTCACAATAGCCCATTTTATCTTCCCTTTGGTAAATGGGAGAACAAATGGATCCATTATTCCTTTGATACCCATTTTCTATAAACTCACAACCTTTTGTCTTTGTATTCTTCAAATTATTTTCTATATTTATGGCCAAGGAATATGCTTGCCTCATAGTAGTAGGGTTCTTATCTCAGTCGATAATTGTCTTTTTTATTGAATGCACCTAAATATATGATCAAACACATAGCCTCATTGGGTCTGATATTTTCAAGAATTTCCCTCACTATTCTGGAAAATCTTAAATTGAAAGCTGGGACTAATTCCTTATCTTCTTTTTCAATCTGCACGAGTTCTTTAATTAAAGAACCTACATCTATTCTTTCCCCAAACTGTTCCATGAAAGCAAACCTTAAATCTTGCCAAGAAAAGATAGACTGATTGGGTAGATATGCAAACCAATCTCTAACTTCTCCCTTAAAAGTTTGAACAAACAACTTTATGACTACATCTTCATGATCTATTTCATAATCTCCCATTAAGTCACAAAATTCTTGTAAATGGTTGCTAGCTATTTTGGATCTATCATTTTTGAACTTGGTTATCTAACTTCTAACTTCATCGGGCATATGATTTGGAAACCCACAAATACTATTGAAATTAATAGCCCTATATATTTCCATGACAAATCCACTTTGATAAAAGAAGTGAGGTTGCTGCTTATACATCTCTAAACTTCTAGGAATTTTTTGAAGCTTGGTAAAATACCTGAAAAGAATTTTTTGCTTTTGGTACAAATTATGCTTTGATTTTCAAGCAAAATCAATAACACTAGACTGTATCACTATATCCCTTCTTATAGAGTTGCCACCTCTGCTTCATAGAGGAATATACTGTTACTTCTTCATAATCAACCCTTTGAATCCTGTTTCACAGTAGGGTTATATGGAACATTCTGAGGCATAAAACTTCATGTAACAGTCCTACATCTATCTCAAAATATCGTAGAGTCACCACCCCTTTTTGGGGAAAATAATGAACACAAATTTTATGCAAACTCTAAAAAACCCATGACAATCTACTATACTTAGTATTTAGAACTTTTATACAAGAGTCCCCAGTAGAGTCACCAATCTGTTGGTTGTTTTAAATTCCCAACCTAAATCTTGCAGCAAATCTATAAAATAGCCACTTATTAATGATTGATCTGCCTTGAGGGATTGGCCAACGAATAGGAAATTTGGGAGAGAGAGTTTTTCTCAGTCCCCCTTTTCTTCATCTGTACTTTAGGCTCTGTGAAACCAAGGAGGGTGTTCCTTTGTAAATGGATTTATTTCTAATTCTTAGGCTATTTCTCCTTAACTAATGTCTTCTTTTCTTGGGGAAAATAGTGTTCTACTCAAATGGATGGCGTTTTCCTGAGATATGAGCTTGTCAACATGTTCCTGTCACAAATATGTTCCTCGTAAATTGCTTGAAAGAATGTATGATAAAGTAAAGGGATTGGCTAGATTCTTTAAGCTCTTATCCTATTCTTTGCAAAGGAACATGCAAAACTTAACTTAATCAAAATAAATACCCTAAAAGCCTATTGTTGGAAAGGAAAATATTCAGATTGATTTTAAAATATTTTGAGGATAATCAGAGGGGCGTAAGTTTAGTATAGTAGTCATGAATAGATCAGTGCCTATCCAAGGGCCAAAGAGTCAAAAAGATTAAATTGATAAAAACTAAATAGGCTGAGATGTAACAAACCTCAGTTTACTGTAAAGGTATAACAATGCCTTACATTGAAGATACTCTATTAGTTTTGGAGTCAACCATACTTAGTGTGAGGGGGAAATCTGGTTATTCAAATAAATGAAAAATGAACCCAAACACCTACAGAATCTGAAGATAAAAGAGATAAAAACAAATAGCAATAGTACCTTCACCTTTTACCTTTCGCCTTCTATAGTTCGCCTATCTTCATTTGATCTTGATTGTGAAGCCCTCAGAAGCTATTAGCTTGCTTGCTTGTTAAAGATGACAAATGAAGAATGACTTGGATACTTGTGTATTTGAAGATGAGCTTCAAATACAGAAATGGATGATGAAGTGATAATGCTCAAATGGGAGTAAGGGTGCCAAAGGCGCGCTTGTATTCCTGCAGCGTAAGTTTGCACAAATGAGAGATTCTTGAAATGAAGTGAAGAAGGTTGTATTTATAGAAGAGAGTGAGGGAAGATCAAAGGTTGAGAAGAAAAAAAGGAATCAACGAAGGAGGCTTGTTGAGGAACGTGCATCCAATAGAAAAAGGACACACGTCATTCCAAAAGTAGTTTAGTTGAGTTAACTCCTCTCTTGATGAGGATGAGATTTGATTTTCTTAAATTAGAATTCATTTTTCTAATTTAAGAGAAGATTTGCTTTAGAAGATGCTTTAAAAGTGATTTTGCTTTTGTAACTCAGAGTTTTGCTTTTGTGTGACAAGAGGAAAGTTATTTTTGGAAGATAAGAATGATTTTTGGAAGAGATAAGAAAGCATAATTAAATAAAAGATTTATTTAATTATTTTTGTGGATATTTGAGAAGAATAAATAAAATATAGAAATATATGTTATTTTGTGAGGATTCTAGATTTTATTTAAATAAAATTTGCATTTTATTTAAATTTGGAAGAATAAAGATTTTAATTAAATAATTAAAATTATTTAATTATTTTAGAAGAATGAAGTTGGTGTAGGAGACTTTTAATTAATTAAATAAAATTTAATTTATTTAATTAAATGAGAAGGGATGAATCAAATAAATAAGTAAATGTATTTATTTATTGATAGAAGAATGTGGTGATGAAATAAACATTTAAAATATTTATTTAAGTAGAGTCATGCCAATTTTAGGTGTATACACTTAGTTATCCCTGTAAACCCGAATCATATTTGATATTTTCTAATAGCAATTTTACATTACTACTTGACTAAATGCCATAAGAGAAATATGCCATCACAGGAAACTGAGATGATGAATAAAGATGATCCTTAACCAAATATATATTCATAATGTGAAACTGTATACATGAAGTAGGAGACCGTATACTCCAAGACTAAACAAAATTTGTAAAATAAACTGTTCATTAATTTGCATCATAGCCTTCGATAGTTCTATCAAGAAATCAAAAGAGACTCAAAATGGAAACCTAAAAACAAACAACTAATTCTATTAGTAGAAAACAAACTTATTTACAACTCCTCCCTGACTAGATTGATCTATATTTTAGACTAAGTATGGAGACATGACCTCGAACCAATGCTTTTTCATAAGCCCTAAATTCCCTTTTATAGAGATAAGGGAGCAACAAGCTTTAGGCTTATGACAAAAGAAGTTACAACTATTTGGCAACCAATAGATGCAACTGCAAGAAAACGCTGGTGTAATCGCTTTACAACTGTATGTTTAGCTTCCATGTTGGCAAGAAAAGGAGCCCAACCTTTGATGATGGATGCATTGCTAGAGGCCGTTAGAGCCAGACACTCCTCAAATGCCATCAAAGTGCTTAATGAGAGCTTTTATTGCTCTGCCTTTTCAAACTGTACACCAAGGGATGAGAAAATGTGTAAGGAACAATATCAAAAGGAAACCAAGGATGACATAATCTCCTTCACTATTTCCAGGTTCCATTACACGAGTGAGATTTTGCCCTCCAAGTCTCAAAGTATCATGCAACTTCAACTGAGCAGAAACTTGGGGAATCCACACCTAGCTAGCCTCAAAAGTACTGGGAGCCAAGCCAAGAGAACATCAACAACAACAACAATTCTCCTCTTATCCCTTATCTATTTTATCCGGGGGGCAATCTCCTTACACCTACAGTTAATGCTCTGTTAGGAAAATTAGATGCAAGGGAGGGGTAGAGGAAACTGAGAAGCTTCTCTACTTCAGAAGGGAATTTGCCAACTCACAGAAATAAGGAACTACTGGAGTAGGAAGAATACCCCTTAGAAACCTTCGTCAGATGAGATAAGAGACCAGAGAAGAAATCATAGAGCTACAATGGACACTACTGCTAATCTCTAATTTTCCTTGCACTACCTATTTCAGAGGAGATAATTCTAGGTCTTTCTAATTCTGTAAGGACAGATCGAGAGCCATGAGAACAAGGAAGAAAATCCTATAGAACAGAGGAGCAAATGGAACACACAGGAATAGGGGAAAGCCATACTATTAGAATGTTTTAAACAGTATGAATAGTAACATCAGCACTTGCCTTTGTATAGAAATTTCAGGATGTAAGCATACATCCGCACATCTGTGGTGTATTAATTTTCCAGTCACTTTGAAACATTCCTGCCATAAATGGAAATCTCTTAAATATTACCATAAGTGAATAGAAATATTGAATTTCATAATTCCTCATAACTGTAAATATCACTTCTTGCATTGAATTTTGCTAGATCAGGTGTTTTGGTTCCCCCAATTAAGCACTGTCATCACATCAAATTTCATCACACAGCAGGTGAAATGTCAATCATGGTAGAGGCACAGATTTCCAAAGGTTGAGCTTGCATAAGCCAAATTATTCTTTTATCAAATTCCTCAGGAGCGGCGGTGATGGAGACCCTGCACACGCCTGAGCAGCTAATGCTTTGTAATGAAGCCTAGTCAAATTCAACGCCAACAAATCCTTCTGTTATAACTTTGAATCTAGGCTGTTGATCTCGATATACATTGGCGCAACTTGACGGTGCTGATTTGATCTTATCCAAGGTCAGACCTTACTTCTTTCTTCTTTCAATAGTATCCTGCCATATGGACATCCTTTTCCAGCCGTGATCTCAAGCAGAAGTCCCTCTTGCAGTGCAGTTAAGACAACACCCACCATTCCGCGTATGAAGGATATGGCTAGAGATATGATCTTGACAAAATAGTGGATAACCGTCAGATCTTCTGTACTCGAACATAACACTTCTCAAAAAAGTGGTCACGTTTTATGCCACGTTAGGTCCTTGCCATTAATGTAATAATCTCATCACTCAGAAAGCCACACGTCCAGATTCTGTCATTTTGCGGTCACTCAGAAAATCCTTTGGTGGAGTATGGCAGAATGTCAGAATCATAGAGAAATGGTTTTGTAATGCCCAAGATCCACCTCCTTGCCATCCTAGATGGTCCTTGATTAGTTGCCACCCTTTCTGCATTTCCGCCGAGGCCAGCTTCCTTTGTATCTCTTTGTGGGCGGATTGGCGGAAACGAATCTGCTAGCGCCACCTGCCAAAACTGGTTAGTAGGAATGGACCTTGACATGTGTACTACTTTTTCCACTTTAGGAGAAGGATGGCCAATTGGGTTGATTCTTCTTTTTTAAAATAAAGTTGTTCTAGGTGCGGGCTGCAGATGGTAACTTCTTGGCGAGGGGCCGGTAAACAATGTTGTGGGAAGACATGAAGGAAAACTTTAATGGATGGTGACAAGAAATAAGTAGTCATTGAAGAATTATATTGTATGTGGCCATTTGCATGACTTCATACTATGAGGGTTCAAGGTTTTAGCAAATTTGGCTTACTAGGAGCATTTTTTCTAGCAGAGAAACCCTAATTTTGGAAATCTAATGATCAAGTGACATAGAGCTGGGAACAGAATTACCAAAAACATGAAAAAATTTATATGGTTCCATCACAACCATTTGTAGTGTTGTGAGCAATGCCTCATATTCCGCTATGTTATTTGTACAAGGAAAGGCTATCTGAAATGCTTTGGGGATGGCATCACCTTAAGGAGTTATGAACAGAATGCCTGTGCCTGAACCGTGATTTGTGCACGAGCCATCAAAGAATAGTGTCCATGTTTTGGGAACGTCTATTGTGAAGATTGATTCATTAGGAAAATCTACAACCACAAGATGATCCATTGTTATAGGTGCTTCTGCCAGTTGGTCTGGGATCACTTGTCCTTTTATTGCTTTTTAGTTGACATATTCTATATTGAATTCACTCAATACCATAACCCATTTGGCCAGTCGTCCTGTCAAGGGTACTTTGTTGAGTAAATACTTCAGTGGGTCAATATTTACAATTAGCTTTGTCTTATGGTTCAACAGATAATGTCACAACTTTTGGGTGGCAAAAACTATGGCAAGGCAAGCACATTCAATAGGACTGTAATTCAATTCATATCCCACTAGTGTTCTGCTGATATAGTAGATTGCCCTTTCCTTTCCTTCCTCATTATTATGTGCCAATAATGCCCCTAGTGCTGAAGGTGTCGTCGATATGTACAATAAAATGGGCTTTCCTGGTATTGGAGGTGTTATGTCAGAAAAAGTAACCTTGGGGGCTTTTTCCTATTAAGGTTTAGCTTTCGGGTCCTGTTAGTGCATTTAGAGCATTTTTCATGTTAATCTCACATCCCAATGAGAAAACCCTGAAATTTCATGGCAAATGGGACCTAGGGGGTGCATTTATGATAATTCTTGCTTGAAATAGTGGAGAGGACTTGGGCACCCGCGCGCTAGTCCTGCCCTATTTTAGGTTAGGCCCAATTTTGGAGTGTTGGTATATGACTGTTAATTAGGTCCTATGCCGACATGGTAAGTTTGAATTACGAAATTCTTAGCAGGAATGTTTGTAGTTGCATATTTAAGCATGATTAGGTTATCATTTGTAAACTAGATGGCAATTGTGAACTTTTGGCATTCTTGTGATTAGAGCATTTAAAATATTCATTGTGTTGCAGAGCAAAGCATTGTTATTGTGTTTGTGTTTGTAGATTTGGCATCCATCTCCTCATGGCATGAATAGCATCTTCCTTCCATGAGATCTTCAATACAAGGTGATATCATTTGTGTTTTCAATCATTTATCATTTGGATTTTGCCTCTATCCTGCAGGGATACACAATCTTTATCTAACAACGGTGTTTGGAAGACTTGAATGTCTCTCTAGGGCTTGACTAAGGTAAGCCTCTAAACACCACAACCCCCAACCAATTTTTTTGTGATTGCAGGTTACAGGTTGTAAGAGCATAAAAAGTGGAGTTGCAGGAGAGTAGTGTAGACTATCAGGATTATAGATCATAAGATAAAATAGGGACCTAGACTCAGGCGCCCACTCATTAGTCCTCTGGATCTTGCAATAGGAAAATCTCTGGAACATCAGGAACAGGTTGTAGACAAGATTCCCAGATCTCGACAAAAAGGTATGGCACTGGACTAGGTCCCCTGCTCATTAGTTCTCCAAATCCCACAACTGAAGAATCTCTAGAACAACAGAAACAAGTTGCAGACAAGATTCCAAGATCTCGACAAAAAGTATGGCACTGGACTAGGGTGCCTGCTCATTAGTCCCCAACTTTTCCATTTTTTGAATGTCAAAATCTAGTACTTATTTGATTGTCATTTGATATCTCTGTGTGCAAGCATTTTCTGTAATTTGTCCGTTTGCTTCCAAATTTGCATAATTAGGGTTTTGAGCATAAATGGACTTAATTGAATAAAAAAATCATATAATTCCAATCTTCCCCTATGTTTTGAGTGACTGAAGGCCTATAGTAAACTTCTTACTCGGCTGAAGTCCTTGAATGTTTAGTGGAGAAATGAGGATTTACACAAACTATCAAAATCAATCCTAAACTAAATCCTCTTCATTTTCCATATTAAACAAGAGGCATGAGAACTGGTGGTGACAACAAATAGTCTTTGATCTGTTGAAAAGCTTCCTGGCAATGTTATGTCCATATGAAGGGTATGCATTTGTGGAGTAAGTGCTAAAATGGGTGGCATTTGTCAGTGAGTTGCGTGATAAACTTCCTAATTGATTGTAGTTTTCCTTGTAGGCTATGTAGTTGTTTTATATTTATTCGTGGAGGCATTTCCATTATTGCTTTCACTTTAGCGGGATCAACTTCTATGCCTCGGCACGAAACAATATAGCCCAGTAGTTTGCCTGATGTAACCCCGAACACACATTTCGTAGGATTTAATCTAATTTTATACTCTTCGAGCCATTTGAAGATCTTATCCAAGACATCCAGATGAGTGCTTCTTGTGATTGATTTGGCCAATAAGTTGTTGAAATAATCTTCCATACATGTGTGCATATAGTCATGAAAGATGGTTATCATTGCTCTCTGGTATGTAGCACCTCCTTTTTTGAGGCCAAAGGGCATAACAATCCAATAGTATTTGCCCCATGGACATGTGAAAGCCGTTTTATGTTGATCTTCTAGTGCTATCCTTATTTGATTATATCATGGGAAACCGTCCATCAGTGAGAGCATTTCAAATCCAGCAGTAAGGTCAACGATAATGTCTATGTTTGGTAATGGAAAATCATCTTTCAGACACGCCTTGTTTAAATCCCTAAAATCTTCACAGATTCTAATCTGGCTGTTGGGTTTTGTGACTAGTACAAGATTAGATACCCACTTTAGATAGTCTATTAGTCTAATGAAACCCACGTTGAGTACCTTTTTCAACTCTACTTTTACCAGGAGTGCGATTTGTGGATGCATTTTTCTTAATTTCTGCTTCATTGGTTTAGTGTTTGGCAGTAATAGTAGGTGATGTAAGACAAATTGTGGATCAAGCCCAGGCATATTCGCATACGACCAGGCAAAATTGACTTGCCTTGCTGAGAAGAAATCTTTGAATTTGGGCTTTTCCCGTTCTGTTAATGACTCAATGAAATGAATAATCTCGGGCTCTTCTTCTGTGCCGAGGTTGGTTTCAATAGTTGTCTCCACTAACAGTGGTCATCTCTCCTATGTAATAGGAAGTACTTCCAACCCTCCATCCTTGGGTGCCTCAGAAAGGTTTTCACCTCGGATACGTCTTTTATTTTTACTTTTTCATGGTCAATAGGCACCTTTCAGTTTTCACCTAGAGACCTTTTTTCCTTTTTGTTTTCACTTTTGCGACTAGAGGGTGGAGTGGATTCTCTGAAGTAAGCAAAGTTATCAAGATCCATGATGTAACCCACTTTATGATCCCCCAAAGGTATACCTTCATGAAGTCCCATGAACTCGGTGATGGCTTTATCGTTCTTGAATAAATCCAAGCTAGGTGGAGTTTGTTGATCCCAATCGATGAGCTCGGGATGGACTTGTAACGTCAAAAAATGTCCACTTGGGGGCTTTTCCCTCATAAGGTTTAGCTCCTAGGTCTTTTATCTACATTTAGGACATCTTGCATCATATTTTGACATCCCGATGAAATGAGCCCTATGTTTCATGACAAATGGGACCTAGGGGGATCCCTTGAACCTAAACCTGACCAAAATAGGGGGGAGGACTTGGGTGCCCGCGCCCTAGTCCTGCCCTTTTTTGGGTCAGTCCCAAATTTTGGGTGTCAGCTTGTGACCATTACTAGATGACAATTAGATGATTACTAGCTAGCAATTTGGATTCTCAAGTTTATGTGAAGGTTATTCAAGGCATTCATTGTGTAGCAAGAGTAGATTTGTGTTGTCTATGTGTTTGTATTTGCATATTTGAGCAATCATTTCCTCATGGCATGAAGAGCTTCTCCCTCCCATGAGATCTTCACTACAAGGTGACATCATTTGTGTTTTTGAGCATTTATCATTTGGTTTTTGCCTATGCCCCTCAAGGGCACACACTCTCTATCTGACAACGGTGTTTGGAAGACTTGAATGTCTCTCTAGGGCTTGACTGAGGCAAGCCTCTAAACAACACAACCCCCTCCCAAAGTTTATGTGATTGTAGGTTACAGGTTGAGGATACAAGAAAAGTGGAGTTATAGGAGGGCATTACAGAGTGTTGGATTTGTAGATTAGAGTTGAAAATAACTCCTAGACTTGGGCACCAGCTCTTTAGTCCTCTAGATTCTGCAATAGAGAAATCTCTGTGATAGTAGGAACAGGTTGCAGACTGAGTTCCCAAATCCTGACAAAAAGCATGGCACTGGACTAGGGCGCCTGATCATTAGTCCTTGATTGTTCTGCTTCTGAACCCCAAAAATAAGTGCACAACTATCTATCATTTTACATCTCTCTGTAGCAACATTTTCCAATATTCGTTCGTTTGCTTCCGTATTTGCATAATTAGGGTTTTTGATGTATAATTGAGAATAATTGAGCATAATTGATAATCAAATCACACAAATCCAAGTTTCCCTACATTCCTAAGTGACCAAGGGTATGATAGTGCATTGCCACTTGACCCAAAGTCCTTGAATGTAAATGGTGAAAGGAGGATACACACACTAAACTATCAAAAACCAATCATCCAAATTCCACCCTTTACATTTTGGTGAACACGTATTGTTGGCCTTGTTTGCACCTTGGTGAGTGTTTTTCTTCATATTTGCATTGATTTCATTCATTCATAGTATCATTCATCTTATTGCATTGGAAAACTTACAAAAAAATTGAAAAATTGGAAAATTTAAAAAAAAATTCATTCTAGGGTTTCTATTTTGCAAAAATTAATGTGAATTTAATCAAATTTATGATTTTTGCATTATATCTGAGTTAAATTGCAGAAAATTACAAAAATTCAATAGCTTGCATTGCATTTTCATCATAAAATTGCTAGGGTTTTGTTGAAAATTGTGAATTTTTTGTATAACCTAGTAATTCCAAAATCTAGGGTTTGTAGGCAAAATCTTGTTTCATATTTTTCTACTGATCTTAGACACTCATTCAAATTTGCATTTGGCTGTAGTGTTGCATTTTAGTGTAAATTTTCATTTAGGTCTCAAAATTTTGCATTTTTACATAGAAACTTTCAACAAAAACTAGCATTTTTCATTGATATTTCCTTAGATTTGCACTTGCATTTTGCATCTTAGGGCTTGTAAATCATTTTCATATCTGAGTGCATTTAAATTTCACCATACATCAGCTTGTAAAACATCCATATAGCATTTTACATTAGGATCTCACACCTAGGGCTTGAAAAACCTTGATTTTCATTAGATTTGGCCTTATCGACTCTCTAGATTTGCACTATAGGCATGTTGTAAAGAATATTTTGCACTAATTGAATGATATCAAGGTTATTATCTTCTACCCATCCTAAAATTCTTTACAACACCTTTTTATTGGGCCATTGTATTGAAAATTTGGTGAAAAATTTCACATTTTTGCTATATTTGCCCTAGGGGTTTGACCTAGTTTGCACTTCAAGCGTGTTGTAAACGATTTTATGATTCTAGGTGACTGATATAATTTATATTATTTTCTGTACCTCCTAAAATTCTTTACAACACCCCTTTTGCTAGGTCTTGGAGTTGAAAAATTGCATATTTTCACTAGGGTTTGATTTTGAGTGGCACTATAAGCGTGCTGTGACAGATTTTTTGGCATTAGGTGACTATTATTACTGATATAATTTTCTATCCATCATAATTTTACTCACAACACCATTTGTCATTCTCTTTTTCATTGAGATTGGGTGAAAAAATCGCATATTTTAGTGTATTTTCACTAGGTTTTGACTAGTCATCATCTTAGATTTCCACCAAAAGTGTGTTGTAAAGGATCTTATTGCTGTATCAGACTAATATCAGACATATTATTTGTTGCCCCTAATAAAAATCCTTACAACACCTTTTCTTTCATATATTTGCATTAAAAAAGTATAAAAAATCAAGCATTTTAGGTCATTTTTACACAATTTTGCATTCATGGATTCTCCTAAGGGTTCATATTTGAAAGAGTTATTTGAGTACATTATGAATTATTATAATTTTTGTAAATTCACTGAAAAATATCCTCAAGTCTTGCATCAAATAGCATACATCTATGGTATTAACATGAACAAAAATACTACCTGTGATATCCTTCGAACGATAGCCTATTTCGATAGCTTTCTTGTGACTATGGATGTTTTTTCCTTCAATCATAGAGAATCTCACTAACTTTCTGGCTGAAAAAAATCATAGGGAAAGTAGTGGTGAGGACATTGTTCCCTCTTTCCCTTTGTTTCATGATGACATAATGCAAATCCTTTTTGAGACCTATGAGAACGATATGGCAATGGGTGATTTATCAAACAAAGAGACTTGTCCCAACATAACCCCACTTAGTGAGGATATATTGGCACAAGAAGAAGATATCATTGAGACATTTATCCATACTACTCTCCCATCCCTTCCTGCTCTCCCTAACCAGGATGAAGCTATGGATGATGCAGATTCTCTTTGTGACCATTTGCTTCAACATAATGAAAATTTACCATCTGATGTTCAATTACTTCTCGACTACATTTTAAACAAAGGAACAGATCATGCACCTTTACTTGAACCCACACAAACCTTGAAAAATAATGAAATTCTACATGACATTGAAGAACAAACAATCCCTCTAACTCAAGCTATTCCAACACCCTATATAGGGACTGAAATGGGCATCTTTCAAGTTCCTCAACAATCTCATTCAAATGGTCTTATAATTGACATAGAAAATGGCAACATCCCCTCTCAACCATCATTAAGGGATACCTTTTCTACATGGTTACCCTCGCAAACTCATGAATATACAGAAGAGAGAAGAAGTGATAACGCCTTAACCATTAAGATAAAGATCAAGATCTGCAACAATTGCTAGCCCGACGGTCCCTACAGGTAAGTATCTCTAACCCTTTATCTCTCATGATGTGCTTCCCCTGTGATGTGTTATGTGTTGTTTAGGCCTCTTGGGATGACCCCTGATTCTCTTGTAAGGTCTAGGATACCAGGAGACTGCGTCTGTTGTGACCTTCTTCTATTTGTATCATCATTCTTCTATATTGCCTCTCTCTGATTTCATTGTTGTGTGTTGTGTCTTATGGACATAGCATTGCAGTTGGTGACTTGGGGGCACCCTCCTACGTGACTATCCCTAAGACACTTGTTTCTCCTCTCTTATATATTGTTTCCCTTCCTCTAGTGTTTCTATCTAGCGGGCAGATGACGAAAAACATTTATACTGATGTGGACCTAGCGTCCCTTTAGTGAGAAATAAAAAATTGGACTTAGTTTCTAATATGACGATGGGGTTGTAATATTTTATTCGACGCTTGGATAGTAGAATCACTCTATGCTTTATGCGTAGTGATTTTGATGATGTTTTTATCTCACTTACAAACTATAACAATACTGCTACTCTGTGTACTTTGTTTGTCTTTGAATCTCACCTTGGTGGTACTTGGTTTAGAGATTTACGTGATATAGCCCCACGGTTATCCTCGATCTCTGAATTCGTGGTTGGCTCTTTGTGTGATTAATCATATGCATTGATGTTGTTGTCTATCATGGTTATGTGGACACTAACATGTTTCTTCCAGGGATGTGTTTGTGGGAACATTTAGCGATCATAAAGTACATGTCACCTCCAGGGGGGCATGGGCTTTGCGAAAGTCTGTGTTTTCTTCCTACCTTACTGTGCTTGATATCGATGCATGATATCAACCACCTTAAGGTGGGGGCATATATAAGGTAAGTTGTCTATTGTAGATGTTAGCAATGTGCTTGTCCTCAGGTGCAGTTTAAAGACTGGTGGCAATGAGTTTGTTCACAATTAATGAATCAATCATCTTAAGCCCTTTACGGAGGTGGGGATGGTGTATCTCTTGCAGAGAGTGCCCATCCTGTCATTTTCAAAAAGTCCTCTGTGAAGGCGGGGAGCGGTTCTGTGACTAACTCAACCCTTAAGTGTGTCTATGGTGATTGTTGTGGCGAAGCGCAATCATTAGTGTGTGCCTGTAATGTGTCTGAGATGGTGATGAACCTAGAAATAGGAACACTCCATCGTTTGTCTGCCATGTTTTCTCTGTATCTTCAAAGTGTGTGTGTTTGGCATGCTTGAATTATTTGGTGCGTCTGTTGCCTCATATCTAGTCTAAAGACCAGTGCGATGAGTGCTTCCTACATTTTGGGAGGTTTGGCATGTCTTGCATGTGTGTTGCCCCATAGATGCAATTTAAAGACCAACATGAGTGCCTCTTGCATTATGGGAGGTGTGTTTATTTTCCTTGTACTTGCATCTGCATTTCATATATATGAGAAAAAGAAAAGAAAAGAAATCATTCTTGTCTTCCATGCATTAACTATCTTCTATGTATTTGTTGTCTTCTCCATGTTTTGCGTGACTGTAACTGTCTTCTCCATGTTTTGTGTGCCTATCATTATCTTCAATGTGTTTGGCATGTTTTCTCCGTGCTTGGCATGTTTGCTGTGTTTGTTGACCATACTTTAATGCATGTATTAGCCTCTTGTTTATACATATATTAAAGTGGGGGCTAAATGTAACGTCAAAAAATGTCCCCTTGGGGGCTTTTCCCTCATAAGGTTTAGCTCGTGGGTCTTTTATCTGCATTTAGGACATCTTGCATCATAGTTTGACATCCTGATGAAATAAGCCCTAAGTTTCATGACAAATGGGACCTAGGGCGATCCCTTGAACCTAACCTTGACCAAAATAAGGGGGAGGACTTGGGCGCCCATGCCCTAGTCCTGCCCTATTTTGGGTTAGTTCCAAAATTTGGGTGTCGGCTTGTGACTGTTATTTAGGTCCTATGCCGACACAGTAAGTTTGAATTACAAAATTCTTGGCAGGAGTGTTTGTAGTTGCATATAAAAGCATGTTTAGGCATTCATTTGTAAACTAGATAACAACTAGATGATTACTAGCTAGCAATTTGGATTCTCAAGTTTATGTGAAGGTGATTCAAGGCATTCATTATGTAGCAAGAGCAGATTTGTGTTGTCTATGTGTTTGTATTTGCAGATTTGAGCAATCATCTCCTCATGGCATGAAGAGCTTCTCCCTCCCATGAGATCTTCACTACAAGGTGACATCATTTGTGTTTTTGAGCATTTATCATTTGGTTTTTGCCTCTTCCCCTCAAGGGCATGCACTCTCTATCTGACAACGGTGTTAAGAAGACTTGAATGTCTCTCCAGGGCTTGATTGAGGCAAGCCTCTAAACACCACAACCCTCTCCCAATGTTTATGTGATTGCAGGTTACAGGTTGAGGATACAAGAAAAGTGGACTTGCAGGAGGGCATTACAGAGTGTCAGATTTACAAATCAGAGTTGAAAATAGTACCCTGGACTTGGGCGCCTGCTCTTTAGTCTTTTTGGATTCTGCAATGAAGAAATCTCTGTGACAGCAGGAATAGGTTGCAGACTGAGTTCCTAGATCCTGACAAAAAGCATGGCACTAGAGTATGGTGCCTGCTCATTAGTCCTCAACTATTCTACTTTTGAACCTCAAAAATAGGTGCACAACTATCTGTCGTTTTACATCTCTCTCTAGCAACATTTTCCAATATTTATCTGTTTGCTTCCTTATTTTCATAATTAGGGTTTTTGATGTATAATTGAGCATAATTGATAATCATACAAATCCAAGTTTCCCTACATTCCTAAGTGACCAAGGGTACGATAGTGCATTTCCACTCGACCCAAAGTCCTTGAATGTAAAGGGTGAAAGGAGGATACACACACTAAACTATCAAAAACCAATCATCCAAATTCCACCCTTTACAGGACTAAAGGCAAGCCATCATCGATGTTTAGGTAGCTTATGGCAATGGGGGTTAAAGTTTAGATGGAAGTATTGTTCGGATCCCAAAAGATGCTGATCCATGTGGCACCATTGGGTAGGTTAGGTGTGGAAGATCCAGGCTTAGGTTCAGGTGGGTCCCTTGATGTCTCGACATCCTTGGAAGTACTTGTGTCCCTACCCAAAAGTGACTTAGTACTAGGAGTCCTATCTCGTCATGATGTATACCCTAGGCCCTTGTTGCGAGGTCACATGGTTGGTTGAATGGGTTCTGTTATCCCACTTTTGTTAGGTCCCAATCTGCTATGCCCATCATATCCTTTCTATTTTACAAATTCATAGCCTTTTCCATATTGTTCCATGGGTAATTGTACGTGCTTGACCCCTTCTTCCTTGTAGAGCCACTTAGCAACATCATTGTCTACGTCTTCTTTGCTTATTTCTCCCCATTTTGTGAAGGTGGTGGGGTAGTAGTGATGTTCTCCTTAGGTTTGATCGGGCCAGGTTTTCCATGGGACCTTGGTGATGTCAGGAGCTTGTCGATGCAATATGACCTTTCTATCTTATATTCTCCAGATCCTTTGTCTTGGATTTGAACTTTAGGGTTTTGTGGCGGGGTGAATGGGGTGGTGGATTTTGATAACATGGATGGGTCAACATAACATAATAAGGTGGAGGGTAAAATTCCCCTATTTACAGGCACTTGATGTTGTGGAACTTCTCTTAGGTGGCTGCAATACTAAAAGGCATCAAGATCACCAGGTATAGTGATTTTGTTGCCGTTGTAAGGGAATTTAATGCATTGGTGGTAGGTGGATGGCATGGTCTTCATGGCATGGATCCATGGTTAGTCAAGGATGAGATTGTAGAGGAGATCTACATCCAAGACGTTGAATGTGGTATCAAGAGTGGCAGGCCTAACTCTTACGGGAAGTGAGATCACTCCCTTGGTGGAACGTTCAGCTAGTTGTAATCTTTGATGACAATTCTCTTGGTGGGGTCCACACATGCTTCAGAGTAACCCAATATCATCACTAACTTTAGAGGACATATATTCAATCCAGCTCCACCGTCTACCAGGACTCGTCTAATATTGTGTTTGTTAATGAAGACCTCAAGGTGAAGTGGGTCAGTGTGATTGGGCTGCTACAAGGGTATATCGCGTTCAATGAAGGTGACGTGGGTTGAGGTGGCTAAATGTCCCACCATGGCTTGGAATTGATTGACATTTAGGTCTTTGGGAATGGAAGATTCCAACAAAGCTTTGTTGAGAATGGCCTTGTGCTCCAGGGATAGGCGAAGGAGTTTGAAGATGGATATTTGGGCAGAGGTCTTCTTCAAGTGGTCTAAGAGATTGTATTGGGTCTTTGGCTGTCTAGGGGATGAATTGGGTGAATTAGATGGGGCACCTTGTAGTGTTACCTTGGCACTTTGAGTGGTGATGACACACTCGGGATGAGATTTGATGGTGATCATGGAGATGTTATTATCAAAGGCGCGGATGTTGTTAATAGTGTACTCATACGTAACGTTGCTGTAATTAACATGATCATGTGGCTTGGTTCCCGAGGTGGAGGTTTTTCCCGATCTGTGATTTTGTAAAGGATCTTGAAAGATAGTGTGATCAGTATTGGAGGAACCTTGTGGATTATCTATAGTGACATCTCCTCGGTCAATGAAATTTTGTATGATGTTCTTCAGTTTGTAACAGTTGGATGTTTTATGACCTTTGATCTTGTGATAATCACAAAACTCGTTGTCATTCCATGAAGGCGGTCTAAATTCGGGGTTATATGGCTTGACCTCCCGTAATTAAATGAGGTTGGATTGTAAAAACTTCTTGAGGATTGTCTCAATAGGTTATGTTAAGGGTGTAAAGTTTCACTGAGGATTATTATTCCTTAGAGGTGTTCTTCTTTGATTGTGTTGGTTATTTGTTGTTGCTATTGCAGTTTTTGTTGAAAGATCGGTTCATTATTTTGCACCGGGTGTGCTTTAAGTGTGGAATGGAGCCAGTCCTATTGGTTGCTTTCGCGTCTACGACCCCATCATTGGTGACATTCTTCTTTCGCGACCTAAACTTATTCTTGTCATAAGGCAGGTTTTGGTTGTTTTGGTTCTTGTTGAAAATTTTGATTGTGCCCTGAGCTATGAGGGCTTTCTCAATGGCTGTTCCCTTTTCAATGACTTCTCTGAAGGAGGTGTGGCAATGAATTTGCATTTGGTGCATGAGTTCTTTGTTCAACTTTTCCATGAAAATTGGTACAATTGGTCTTCGAGAATTTGACATGGATACTTGCTAGCAAGGCTCCTCCACCTTTGGAAGAAGGAGATGAAGGTTTCCCCATCTTCTTACCTAGTATGGCATAAGGTGGCAATATTCACATCCATCTCGATGTTATAAGAGAAGTGGGATATGAATTTGTCCACAAGTTCGGTCCATGTCCTTATCCCCGTGGGAAGGTGTGTGAACCACTCAAGTGCTTGGCTTGCAAGGCTCCTTGGGAATAATCTCATCAAATAGGTATGCTCATACGCAATCTCGAGACATGCTATGTGAAATTCCTGTACATGCTCTAGGGGACTTCCTTTCCCCCTATATTTGTTGAAGTTACTTGCACATTGTAGTTTGGTGGGAAAGGTGGCATGTAAATGCTTTTGTCGAAGGGATAAGGACATAAGTCTTTCATGGAATATCCCTTCTTCGTGGTAGAGACTTGCATGTTTGAGAAGAGTTGTTCTAATGTTTGTATCTTGTGCACCATGGCCTCAAAGGAGTTTAACGGTGCGTCCAAGGCGTTCGTGGGTGTGTTTTGATGCAAGTTACCTTTGCTTAGTGCCGATGTGTTTTGTAGTCCCAAGTTTGTGACAAGTGGGTTGGTATTTGTGTTGAAAGGGATGTGTGATGAAGATGCATTTAGGTTTTGGTTGTTGGGTATATATGTGGTATTAGGATTAATGTATTGATAATGGGATGAAGCATTTGTGGTATGTGGGTTTTGGATGTTGTGAAGATTTGTTTGGAAAAAGGTGTTTTGGTTTTGGACACGATGAGGGTTTGAATGAGTGTTTTAATGTGAGGCACTAGCATTTTGATTGATGTTTAGAGGGTTTTGGGGAATTGTGTGGGTGGTACCAATGTTCATATAAGTGTTAGGTATGACATTGTTTTGACAATTTGGATCCACATATTGTTGATTCAAGGCATTGTCATGAGTGGCATTGATGTTCGTGTAAGCGTTGGGTATGACATTATTGTTTTGATTTGTGGGTCTACATATTGATGGTTCAAGACATTGCCGTGTGTAGGCCTAAAGTTCATGTTCACATTCGGTATGGTGTTGGTGTTTTGACCTGTAAATTTCATCAAATGCAACAGCGACAAAATTTGCCGCTAGAACCTTTACCATTCCTTTCGATGCAAAGTCGGCGAAATATGCCGCTCAGACATGTATGGAATTCCCCTCATGAGATGTCGGTGAAATTTGCCGACCAAAAACCAAGAAGCGATAAAACTCAAATGTAGCGTCGGTAAATTTTGCTGCTCCGACATAAACCTTTGCCTTTCCTATTTCCTGTAGTGTCGGCGAAATTTGCCGCTCATACCAATTCCTAGTCTTCTCTCGACATGCAAGGGCGGTAAAATTCGCCGCCAATGCAAATAATGCAAAACCCTCATATGCAAGGGCGGCAAATTTTGCCGCCCGTGCAAAAATGTCTCAAATTTTTCCAACACTGGAAAATTTCCAATTTTGATTTCCTAAGCCCGCTTCTCCTCTGATTTTTGGCTAGCTCGCACTATAGCCCTTTTTTCAAGCGCATTCCCATAGTCGTGATCATCAACATGCAATTTTCCCAGATTGCCCATATTTTCCCTAATTGCATGATCATGACTTTTGTTGCAGTTTCTCTTGCGGAGCTTCGGTCAACGTCAGACTTCTTCTCGGTGAAAGTTCATCCAAATGACTGACTTGTCCCCGAAGAAGGCAAAAGCAATGAAATACAAATATCAAGGTGTTTTCCCAATCACCTCAGTCCATTCTAATGTTGAGGACATTAGAGATACAGAGATTGGCCATGTTGATATGGCTGAGTTTGTAGAGAGAACCAAGTCAAGCAACTCCAGTGCTATGATGAGAAAGATAGTGGAAAGTAATATTCATCTGGTATCCTCTTTCCCAGTGGCGGCTCACAATACAGAATTTGTTCTTCAGTGTGCCCATTTCTATAACAAAGATATTAGAGCTGTGGTGGACGCCAGTGGTAATGTGATAATCAGGTTGGATCCTGAGTTCATTGACAAGGTGTTCATGTGTCCTCCTGCGACAGAGGTATTAAAGCTTGACTTTGTTGAAGCTCAAAAGGAATATGACAAGAATCCAGAAAAAGCAAAGAAAGTGATCAACAACAAATGGTTGAAGACTGCGAGGTCAAGTTTCTCAAGGTGGCCACGTAGTTTTCCTCGAAGTGATTTTGTGGAAGAAGTTGGTGACTTGATTACCCTCCTCAGCAGGATAAGAGGTTTGTCCTCCTCTTCACAATTTCATGAATGGATGTATCCTTTCATTAAGGTCATACTCCAAGGCAAGCAGGTTATTTTCTGGGGAGAACAAATCAGTAACGCTTTGCATGACCAATTGACGAAGGTATCCACTACCTCCAAGTTCTTCATGACTTCTTATCTGGTATACATTGCAGCCTCCATGAGGATTTTTCCAGGATTATCATCAGAAGGGGATAGGAGAGTAGTCCCAGTATACCAGTATTATTCTCAGCTGACATTGAAAGGTTCCATTCACCATTTCAGGAGAGTGAATGATGCGTTCTTTGCTGTATTTTTGTGTCTTTTTGATCCCCAACTGGAGCAGAGAAGAATTTCAGATGAGGCATGGACAGTGGTTAATAACCTTGGTTGCATGTTTTTGCAATTTCCATCTTTCTCATACTTGAGGGTTGGCTTTTTCCAAGGCTACCCTTATATGCTTCCTAGGTTTCCGTCAGATAGACTGGTCTTGATGGAGTTGTGCAGACAAATGATTGTCGTGCATAACAAACAGATGGAACTCAAAAAGCCTAGCTTCAGATTTCCAGTGGAAATCGACAGATACTCAGTGTTGACTGCCACAAAGGCAAGGGCTATGCAGACAGAAATGCAGTTGGTCATAATGAAGCAGTTCAAGAGGAGACCAAAATTTGACTACTGGGGCGTAAAAGATAAAATCAAGAGGAAAACTTAGTTTCATGAACCCATGGTGGAAGATGTCTGGATAGACTTGAGAACAGAGGAAGATATTAGGAAACTGGACTATAGCAGGCTGTCTCTAGAACAAAATGAATATCTGGGACTTGCTGATATCCCAGAAGATCTTGTGGATGATGGGGAATTGGTTGATGCCAAGTATGATGCAGAACAGATAGTTGGTACTCCTCTCCCTCCAATTCAATGGTCCCAAAAGGAGTTGACTTCACTAAGGAAGAGATTTGAGCCTATATTGGCTAACACCAATAACTGGCTGGAGGATAAAGGAATTACGCTGAAGGAATTCCTCACTGGTTCAGAAATTGAAATTCAAGAGCAGACTGGTAAAAAGGCAGAAAATAGAATGAAGAACAAGAGTGATGTTCCATCATCCTCTAAAACACACAAGCCTAAAATCAGATTTGTGACGAAGAAAGCAAAAGCTGTGGAGGAAGAACCTGAAGCGAAAGATATGGAAGTTGAGGAACCAGCGACTGAGGAGCCAGCAATTGAAGAGCCAGCTACAGAGGAGATGGATGTTGAAGACAAGAATTTAGAGCAACAAGATGAAGAGGCTTTGTCTCCACAGCAGAATACACCTGTCGCAGCCCCTGTGTCTGTTTCCCCCATTAACATTCCTTCCTCTGAATCCCCCTCTCCTCCTAAAATAATTTTTGATAATCCCCAAGGCACTTTTGAAAATGTTCTCCGTTCTTCTGAGTCAATTCCTAGTTTGTCTTCTTCGTCTTTTAATATTTGGGATACGTCCATGTTTGATCATTTTGTGATGAATACTGAGCAAGTTTCAAGTGCAAATGTAATAGGTGCGGTTTTTACCAACACCCTGCCTATTGTTTCTACCACCAGTACAAGCACAGTTTCGGGAACACCAGCAGTAGGAATGGATCCCAATGTGAATACTTCTCTGCTTCCACCTTGGTTATCAGCTTACACGCCAAAGAGGAAAAAGCAAGTCATCTCTCCAGATGATTTTGATTTCACTAAGTTGGTACCTGCAAAGCCTAAGGCCTCGAAGAAACCAAAGATCCTTTCCAGGGTACTTGAAGATAAGGGACATAAATTTCTGGAGATAGCAAAACCTCCACAGGATGCAACTGTTGAAAATTTTGATATGAATGACTATTCTATTTCTAGGGTTGAATTGGGCAAAATCACCCATGAAAGCGCTAAAAATGATATGCAGTCAGCCATGGACATCCTGATCCAGAAGTTCGACAGGGAAAAAGAAATGAAAGATTATTATAAGGCAAAGGCAGAGCAGCTGACTGCAGTGGTAAGAAAGATCACTTTGAATTCAAAAGCAGTTACTCCAGAGGCCGTTTCTGTAGAAGACCCCGTCATCCTGAAAGCAGAAAAGACTCACCTCAGAGGAAAAGTACTTGAAGAGTACTTAGACAGGATGCGAGCGCAAGGAATCTCTTTGCTCATGGATGTATTTGAGAAGACGGATAAGATGAGGAAAGTAAGGGTGGAACTTAATGATCTCATCGATGCTATCTCTCAAGATATTGAGCGCATGGAGGATACTCATGATAAATGGGTGGAAATGAGGAAGCTAAAAATAAGTACCCTAATATCCATTGGCGCTATCTCCAACAGGGATTCATACACAGAAACAAAGGAAGCTCTGATGTACAGGAGCAATATGCTAAGAAATTTGATCAAGGATCTTGAAGCTGCAAAGGAAACCAGTGAAGAAAATGATGTTAACATTTTGCATAAGCTGGAGGAGTTGCCTTGTAAGTTGGTATCACAAGATAACCAGTTTCTTTCTGCAGAAGAAATGGTTAAGGAATTTGAAGACATGTTTCAGAAGGAATTTGAAGACAAGGCATTTTCAATAACTTCTGTGGACAACATCTTAGACAACCAGTTAACCTTGGACAATCTGAAAACCAGGTTAACTAATCATGCCAAATCAATCACTACAGTGAGGGATGCCATAGTGAGGGCCAGGATGATCTTCAAGAACGCATTCAACCCAGATAGCATTGAAATGCAAGCGGCCTTCACTATGTATGATCACCACATGAGAAAAAGTGGAGATACAAATTGAAGCAGTTGTTCTTTCCCTTAGTTTATTTTCTGATTTTCACATGTACTTTCAAAATAATTTTGGACATTTTTACATGTACATTTTCAATATGCAATTACATGTAAAAAATAGGAAGTCCCAAGTCAATAAGGACTCCTATTTTTGAATAAGTCAAAGTAGTTGTAGATTTCCTAGATTTTCTCAAGGTCTTTCCCTATAAATAAAGGGGACCTCTTTTGTAAATATTATCTTTTGTCTATTGCAAGAAAACTCTGGCGAATTGAAAAGCAAATCAAGACTTTGTGCTTTTTGTGAAAATCAATATTCAAATATTTATCAATACAAGAAAGCAAGTTCAATTCCAATCTTTGTCTTGGGATTATTTGTGTTGTGATAGTTTTGTTCTTACGTCTTGCTATCATAATCTTATTTGAAAATAATTGAAGTGTGGAGTTTGTTTCAAGTGATTGAAGAGCGCTCTTAATTTGATTATGATAAACTTTGTGTTATCAAATCAGTTGTGGGTTATATGTTTATGTTTGTGAGAATACAATAGTTTGGAGACTTTGTGCTGCAAGTTGTTACATTTGAATTACTTTTATCATCTTGAAGAGGAGTGAAGACTTTGTGCTACATTCTACTTCAAATAGTTCCGTTTACAAGTAGTAAGTGAGGTAACAGAAAACTTTGTGTTTCTGTGATATTGTGATAATTTACAAGTCTTATATTAGGAGTTTGAAATATAAACATCTATTCTGAAAAAAGAGAATGAGATGAGATGGAACCACCACAAATATAGTTTTTAGTGTACATAAATTTGATAAGTTGTTTGATTTGCAAAAGTTAAGTAATTAGAGGGAACCTCCCCTTGCTGAGAGGAGAGACTTTGTCTCATCATAGCTGTGGCTGATATACCCATTTTGCTGTTAGCGAGTTAACGACAAAATATTCACCCAACAGGTCCAAGGTTCAAGTTTACATTTTATGTGGTGTTTTGTCCCCTAGAAGTCACTATGTGCATTTTTTCTGTCCTTTTGTTTTGATTCATGTTCATCGAGGCGAAAGGATTTGCAAAGTTCAATGGTTGGGACACAACATTCATGTTGTTAGTGTCGAATGTCGCATGGGATATCGTGAAATCTTGTAATGTTTGCCTATGGGAATGGAAACAAGTTCTTGTGTTGGATTTGTGTGGCTAGAGGAAGGTGTCATTTGTCCTTGGCTTTGTGTGGTATTTATAGATGGTGACCCTACAATCATGTTAATGTTGACTCCCAAGGGAAGCTTGGTACCATTTTGTAAAATTCTGATAAGGTAGCTTTGTGGATTTGCTGCAATCATCTCATCTAAAATTCACAACCTAGGGTCTTGGGAAGCTTCTTCAATTTCTTGTTGCGAAATTCCTTTGTCTTCTTCTCGTAAAAGGATGTTCTCAAAGGGATTACCCATGTTGGATGAGGTTCCAAAGCTCATAGTGTTTGTGAGATGTTCTAAGGATTCTCCCTTTCTCTTCTTTTGCAATCGTGTCTCGACCATATAAGACCTACTAGTTTGTGGAAAATGAACTTATCCTAAGGATGAAAATGCAATGTTCCTATGCTATGTTTTTGGTATTTTTGGGAAAATATAGGGATGGTGATGTAAACTGAGAATGCACTATGTAATGTTTTTGGTCTTTTGGCATATAAGTATGCTTAATGACACTAAGGATAAAAATGTAAGGATATTATTGGAATTTTCTTGGAAGATAAATGGAAATGGTACTAAGGTTGCACTTATGCAAATGGGAATGACTAAATGGGGGGATGATATGTCAATACTTTGAAATGCTTCTAAGGGAATGAGATTAAGACTATGGTAGAGGTGAATGATTATTAGTCCTTGAAAAGTTTAGCTCCAAGAGGATACTATTGTTTACTAATGACCCTTTCAAAGCACAAGTTGGATTTGTCAAGACCTCGAAGTGTTGATGTAGAGAAAAGAGTGATTGATTGAAGTGAGCTCGTGAGTTGCGACTTCACTTGGAAGGGTGGACTTAAACTAGACTTGTGAGTATTAAGCCTGAATTGTGATTGATTTATAAAAGGTATCAAGGTCTCTTGGTCAAATTTTGTACTTATGATGTAGTCAAGGTTTGACAGTTTCTCCTTATGTTTCAACTTTAGGAAGACTAATGTTTTTAGGAACCTCTCTAGATGTCAAGGGTTGATTTATAATGTTCTAATGATTGGGTAAATGGTTTGGATACTATTGCAAATGTAATTTGATCCTAAGGGAATAAAGTTGAATATGCAATCTACTCCTAAAAGGATGAGGTGAGTTATGTAAATTGATCCTAAAGGGATGAAATTAAAAAACTAATCCTAGAGGGATGGAGAATAGGCAAATTGATCCTAAAAGGATGAAATTGGTCTATGCAATGGATGTACATAACTAGTAGGTCCGAAATATTTTTGATACAGTTGTAGTCAGATTTGATTGGGAGAGCAGATTTCAAAGGATCCCTTAAAATGTTTTTTACTACAGGCAGATGTGTCACACAAAATTGTAGAAGTGTCACACGAAATGGCAACTATGTCGCAACAATCTGCGGATGTGTCACAATTCTGTAGATGCATTTCAAAAAGTTGTGGATGCATTTCATTGTCTAAGTGAGCCTAAAAAATTAGTTTTCTATGTTTGTTTGGTAGTTTTGTTGGAAAATTAGAAAACACTTCACACATAGAAGACACTCAACATGCATTTTGGCTGTGAATCTTGACTTGGGGAGAGTAATGTGTATGTTTGGGGGCATTCCAACCCCAGATTTCCATAGGTCTTATCATAGTTTTGAAAACAACTCACACACACAAGACAATTCTTATTCCTAAAGTTAATGGCTGATGGCAGCTTGTTCAAGCCCACAACTTGGAATTTCTGACTCAAATGTAAACACACTGATTACTAAGTGTGTCCATTATACTTTCTTTGTGAGAGAGGATGGCTAGGGGCCTCCTGCACTAGAAGGATGACGCAATCACCCTTTCCTCAGAAAGCTATGTATAGCTTATGCTAAGTCAAGGATTCCCATCTCATCTCTAGGGAGCCATATGGTGAGAATCTAGAGAGGATTATGTGTGCTCTTGCCTTTCACAAACTACCACAAGGTCAAAGAGGGTGGCCTCTAATCTAAAGGTGTCTAGTAATTGTTCGGGGGACCGGCACATTATGAGCATCCAAGAAGCTACTTAAAGCTTTAACCAATCCTACTAGGAGTCTCATATACACAAGGTACACCTCCGTTCAAACTAGTACTGTATGGTTAGTGCTAATACTAGTTAAGACTTGGCTTTCACCTTATCATTTTTTATATAGTGGACCGAATGAAAGTACCACTTGAGGTCGTTCCCTTGGGGTGAGTACCTCTTTTCCCACCAAGGCAGGCCTCTCTAAAAGGGTAACAAAAACAACACAAGTGAAAATGCTTTTGATCTCCAAGTTCCTACAATGATGCGAGGAGAGAGCATACACAGTTGGACTTGGCCACACTAGACAAAGTTCACTTACCTTTAGAAATCTAAGTGTGGTGTGATTTATGAGAATGTTGAGAAGAGATTTTGATTCCCAAGATCACTTAGAGTGCGAGGGAAGAGCATACACTTTTTCTCAACATTAACAAAATCACCAAACAAAGAAGACAATGATGCAATTTGTTGTTCTTTTTAGCCCAATGAATGTGAAATTCAAGTTCTTTTTAAGCCAAATGAGTGAAGTATGCAGATTGTTGTTCTTTTTAAACCCAATGAGTGAGAGTATGTAGATTGTTGTTCCTTTTAACCAATGAGTGTGAAAGATGCAATTTGTGGTTCTTTTTAGCCCAAATAAGTGTGGTTCTTTTTAAGCCAAATGAGTGTGGTAGAAAATAGATTGTAGTTCTTTTTAAACCCAAATCAAAGTGTTCCTAATCTAACCACACACACACATGAAATGAAAGAAAACCCTGCAACAAGTAGGTTAGTAATCCTAACAAATGTTCTCCTCCAATGTATGCCACAAAGCTGCAGACCAGAGACCAGTAACAGAGAAAAACCCTTAAATCTACTATGCAAACCGAAATATCAAACATGAAAGCAACCCTAAAAACTCCCTATTTTTACCAGCCTGATGCGGTGTAGAATATCGCGAATGGGTCATAGGGAATGGCGACTACATCATAGAGAGGCACAAATGTGAATTACTATTATGCATATGTGTCACAAGGATTTTTGAGGGCATCACACATAATTGTGTCTACGTCGCACGAACCAGCGGAGGTGTTGCTCTGTGTTTGCAAGTCAAAAAGCAATAGGAAAACCCTAACAACAGATAAAAAAAGTACTCTAGTGCTAAAATGAAAACCCTAAGATTGCAGAGTTGCTTCCCTAATGCTAGAAAGATGAGAAACTTTCAGACATTCATAGGGCATACTCAAATGGTTAAACAAGTTTGGACAAACCCTAGACGAACCCTAGATAAACCCTTAAAACAATAAACCCTAATGCTTTGAAAAACCCTAATGGGATAAACAGCTGAACAGAGGGTTAGCAAAGCAAATAAAGCATTAGAAAGTATGATTGAAACCTTGCAAAACCAAATGGGTAAGACCAGATAAAGAAAAATAAAGAGATTCTATCTAATACAGAGTTGAATGCATCACATAATCTCTCTGAAGCGTCGTAGACTCTAGCTAATGCGTTCGACCGTACTACACATGCGTCACCCGAAGTAGTAGAAGCATCACAGAAACCTGCAGATACGTCACACTATTCCTACAAACCTTAAAATCACAAATTCACAGAAAGTACAGATGATTCACGTCAGGTTCACCAAATGATGTTAGGGAAAAACATTCTAAAACCTACAAATAGTACAATGCATGCCCTAACAACCCAATGTAGTACTAAATAACCTAGGATCAAGAAAATGCAAGCATAAAGCATAAAACCCTAGACAACTAGTGTCAATTCTCCACTATTTCTCCCAAAAATTGTAGCACTTTGCTCTCATATTTGGAGACTTGCAAATACAATGAGAAGCTCAAGAGTGTGATTATGGCAAAATCAGAGAGAGGATGCTCAAATTATGGATGGGAAGTGAAGAAATGAGATAGAAAGAGTGGTTTTATAGAGTAGGGTTTGAATGGAGGGTTGTGATTGAGAGTTTGACTTTTGATAAGATGAAGGGTGTAGATTGATTAGGGTATCCAGTCACTAGAGGACAAAGGACAATTTTTTATTTGAAGAAATGGTGAAGTGTAATGTGATTTTAAATTAAACAAATTGTGTTCATTTATTTAATTTATTTGAGAAGGGGGATAATGTGATGTGATTTAATTAAATAAGTGGAACGTATTTAATTAGGACAAGATCTATAATCTAAATAAATATGTATTTATTTAAATTAATAGGGTAAGGTGGACATTGGAAATTAATTAATTAATAATAGAAGAAATCGGAAGAAAATTGCTAAGTAATTAAATAAATAAAATATATTTAATTAAAAGCATAAGGGGAAAATGAATTAATTAAATAATTAAAAATTATTTAATTAATAACTTAGAATGTGAAATTGGGATAAATTAGGTGTCGAAATGGTGTTCGTAGGCTCGGGACATTTTTAAGTGTCTACAAGAACCAATACTTGTGCTTCCCAAGCACACAAGCCCTGCCTAGGACAATCCCAAGTGTACATTGTACCTTGAGTTGGACACACACTATGTGCCCCTTCTTCCATGCCCATAGCCCACCAAAACCACCTTCTTCTTCCTTGAGTGATCTCCATGCCCTTTCCAAGTCTCACATAAATGCCTTATATAACATTTTAAGGGGTGGTTTGTAAACCATCACACCCTTTCACAAAGGTTGTCATTAATAATTATTTAATAAAGATAATATTGCTCCCTTTAAAAAGGGATTTTCATAAATATTCTTTAGTTATCTCCATTTTAACCAAATGATCATAATATCCTTTATTTTTCATCTCCCTTTTAATTATAAAGGGTTAAATAAATTTTATCCTCTTATAATTTTAAAGAGTTATTCATAAAATAGTTTTCTTTTCCATTTTGGGGAAAAAGTCCCATAATACACACACACACACACACTCACTCTATCTCTCAATCATTTATTTCTCTTTTTCACTTCATCTCTGTCTCCCTCTCCCTTCTTCTCTCTTCCCCCTGTCTCCCTCCCTCCTATTCTATTTTTTCCCTATCTCTTTGTCACTTCTATCCTTATCTTGCCCTTCTCTCTCTCCAATTCTTGTTCTTCCCTCTAGCTCTTTCTCCCACCTTCTCTCATAATTATATCTTTATTTTATATAGAAAATTCTCTCTCTCTCTCTCTCTCTCACACACACACACACACACACACACACACACACACACACACACACACACTAAAAATTGCCACCTCATCGATGAATGGATGTACCTAGAAGGTTGCTAGGAATTAATGGGACATTACCGCATCTTTCCTTGGGTATAAATTTCTTGCTTCAAATTCCCAAGAAAATTTGATTTGTCATCAAAATTTATGTGTAATCATGAAAATGACCCTAAATTAATGTCCTTGGGCTCCAAGATCTACTTGCAAAGAAAACAATCATGGGATGAAACTATAGAGAAAACTTAAAATATTAAACACCTAATTTATATTCCAAAGCAAAATAAGTCATTTAACAAAAAAAAATTCATGAATCCTAGGACCCATACATTATTTATGTCACAATTATACTTGATATTTGCTTTTCAGATTAACTTAAGTGTTTCCTAGTTGAAATTTGTACCTCTTTATCTTTCTCAAGGATTAAATCTATTAAAATAATTTTCAAAAATAAATTCTATATTGGTATTATTTTTTATTTTTCACTTCTAGTTTTCACCTAAAATATGATCAATCAAATTATTTTTTTTGCATTACATGATCCTACATGTATGCCATTTAGTTTCATTAGTCATAGGCGAATGCTTCAGTGCCATGTCACCAATCCCTAGGATCCATATCTACAATCACAACAAAGTTCACCAAAGTAAAAATCTGAGTCACCCAATGTTAAAATCTAGATGTCAAAGATTGTTAAACTAAATTGGAATGACTATAAGATCTATTTGGCATGTCATAGGTAACATATTTTTTCTAGTGGTAAGATCTTTATCTAGATGTAATGTTTGAATAAATCTAAATATATAATATATTAGGTTCAAAATTTTAGACATTTTTTAGTTTTTTTATTTCATGGGTTTTACCCATGGTAGGCACAATGTCCATCATAAACCAAATATTATATTCCATTGGGTCTGCCTTTGAATCGAGTCTCTAGTTCTAAACAAGGTTGCGCTGCAGCTGTTGGAATAAGGTGCCATTAACCTTGTAAATTCCAATATTGTATTTTATTCCATTTATTATTAGTTATTTGTAATTACCCATAAGGGAATGAGGTAGTCTCATTGACAGTTGTAATTTCGGAGTTACCGATGGCAGTTATGGAGTGACTTTTACTATTGGCAAATGTAAAAACTCATGGTAAATGAGGATAGGCGTGCTCCCTTGAGGAATATACTATTTTTGGCATGTATGACAACTGTCATAATGTTTGGTGAGTGAATCTATGACATCTGCAAGTTGTCATAAGATTCTGAGATTCTATGACGCATATGACGGATATGTTAGTTGTATATTTGCTATATTTAGCCCAAGGTTCCTATCTTGGAAAGATACTCTTTTATGGAATCTATGACAGTTATGATGCATTATAAGATGTTGTAAGAGGCCAGATTTAGTCTTGGGCCCCCAACCTTTGCATGGCTATTTTTGGACAAGTGTAAGATGCTTGTAAGATGGTAATTAATGTTTACATGTTGGAGAATCTTAGGAGAGAGAAGGTGAACGCCTAAGATGAGTTAGAAAATGTTTCTATAAGTATTTTCCATGTATTAGTTGCTGCAATATAGATTTTAGGTACTCGGGTGCTGCAAGAATGCTGTCAGATTGAAGATTGGTGGAGAGAGTTGAACTGTTGTTGTATTGTAAATCATTTTCAGATTAATACAAACATTGTGCCTCTTTCTTGTGTTGAGTTTTTTACTCGAAAGAGTTTTCTCCACATTAAACATTGTGTTATGTGTTTATATTTCTGTGAAGCATAGTTTTGTTTTTGTGTTATAATCTCCATTAATAACACACAATTAAAGATTGCAGAAATTTATATTGAATCAGATTTCCATTGAAGTAGTGTTGATTTCATTTCTAACAGCAGCAAAGTTCTTGCCAAATACTGACAGGATAGTTTTTGGAGAACTTTGGAATAGGCTATGGACATCTATCAAAGTGCAAAGCAAGAGGTTTTTTTGGTGAGATGTTATAGTTGTAACTTCTCTATTAGACATGTATGCAAAATGTGGAAGAATAAGCAAAGGTGTGTTGACCTCAATCTTCATAGCTTTCTGTAGCATGTTCAACAGATTAAAAATTGCATTCCAACATTGTCTGCGTGAAGAAACCATATCTTAATCTGTGTATTTTGATTAAGGAAATAGTTAATATCAAAGAGACTATCATCTTTACATACACCAATTTTATGTCAAAACACATAGAGATTGTTATCTTTACATTCACACCATTTTTATGACAATACACATATATTCTAATATGTGACTAAAGAGTATTTAACTGCATGGCAAATTGAAAAAAAATGCTTCATTGCAAAATTACATGAAGTCTTTAGATAGGAGCATGTATGCTCAACTGATACTCATCCCATGCATTCACAATATTAAAAAATGATTGACGTATTATACCATAGAACGAAGCTTTTCTGCTAAGCTTTGTTTAGCGTTTTGTAGGTCACAATAACAACTACTCCACCTGAAACCAAAAGACCTT
Organism: Cunninghamia lanceolata; assembly: GCA_027924645.1. Lineage (NCBI taxonomy): Eukaryota > Viridiplantae > Streptophyta > Pinopsida > Cupressales > Cupressaceae > Cunninghamia > Cunninghamia lanceolata. The sequence goes on along the minus strand of BSBN01001859.1, from coordinate 4,067,927 downwards.
CATTGTTATTAAAATAATAATAATGAGAATGAGACCAATGGTATACAAATCTGTAAACAAAATTATCAATGGGATGAAGAAGTTGGCCATTGGCCAGTGAAATAAGATGAAACTTCTGATGGAGCCACTTCATCAGGTTGTCCAGCTCTGCCCATTTGTACTTGCTCTCTAAAGTTCTCAGTACTTTTCTCCTCAGTTATAGAGGCTAGTATTAATGGAGTCCAAATTGGACCTAGTGCAACTCCTGCAACATTAATAATATTGTTACAATCAGTCTATTCCTTTGAAGACTCATTTTGAATCACACATAAATAATATGAAAATAAACAACATTTTTTCTCACTTTGTGCCACCTTTTGTAAATGTTGGCAAAAAACATAAAATTAAGATAAATAAACAAATATCTTAAAACCTAATAAATATTACTCCAAAACATATGTCTTACCAGTAAACATATGTTTTAAATGTGGTCAAATATAGAGAAGCTATGACATACTAAACTATTGGCAATTTGGATGGGAGTGTGAAAAACATTTATAACAAAGCTTTTGGGATTTATAGTTGACAGGGGACACTGCCATCCCATTAACATTTAAAACAGATAATTTTCTTGTGGGTGTTAAAAAAAAATGTATGACCAAGCTTTTGATGTTTGTGATTGATACCATTAACACGAATTTCCCTTTTGCAAAGCTGCACCTGGAGAGCCCTCTGGTAAATGTAATTATGGCTCCCTTTGTTGATGTATAATCCAAAAGTGTACCACTATTTTTGTATGCATTCACAGAGGTGGAGTTGATAATGCTATTTCCCTCTTTCATATGCTTCAATGCATGGTTACAACACACAACATTGAAGATTAAATATTAAATAAGTAAAAATGAATGTTATAAAAAACAAAGTCACATCAAACATGATAAGTAAATTAAAATATATATACCATAAACCACATTCATACCGAACCATATAGAACATACAAAATATAATTGATATGAACATACACTCTAGCTGCTCTGGATGCAAATCTTCAATGTTAGGCAAAACATGTTTCTCTGCTGCATTGTTTACTAGAATATCAATGCACCTAAATGTTTGTACTGCTTGATCTACAACCTGCAATGCCCACAAATAATTATTATAAAAACTAGTATTTGTTTTTCTCAAAAGTAAATCCCACATCAACAGGGATTTTTATGGGTTGTCTGTCATAACCAGTCTTAACTTCTCCCAGCATGTTTAAGGTATCTGAAGCATCCCTATCTTCATGCACTGGCACATAAGTAAATACAACAGTTGCTCCCGGGAGAAAACTGGTAGCATACTGCTCTTCCTATGCCAGAGTGTCCTCTAGTCTCCAAATTCACTTTTCCCTGCAATAAGACCTAAATTATCAACACAAATAACACACCAGACATACCTTAAAAAGAATCAACTTAGAATATCTCTTTGTCTAGCTACATATCTTGCTTCTATGGATGAAACTTTCCTTGTCCACCAGACATGGTTGCTAAAGATCACTTTATGCGTAGACTTTCAATATTATTTTGTTATAGACTTTGAGGGGTAGCTAGAAAAATATTCTTAAATCTAGCTGAACCAAAATTGTTGTCATTAAAACTCTTAATGAAGATCTAAGGTAGGAATATCTAGTGCTAAATTGTGTTATGCATAACATTGGGATGGGGTGCTTATATCTTTATATGCATGTGTGGCTGCTCACACCATTGTATTTCTAACATATGTTAAAATATACAAATACCATTTGGCTTTGTTTTATTTCCATGTGTATAGTGTCATGCCAAATGGCTCCACATTGTGTATCCATATGATAACTTTTCGTTGAAGCATTCTGTCAAACAGTTCATGTGGCACTTCAGTTCCGCGGCTTCTAATTCAATCATCATTGGTTGCGTCTTCTCTTGCCTAGTAAAACTCAACCTTCCTCCTAATAATCTGCAGTCTCATAGTGAATCCAATCACAGCCCACCAAATTTCCCATAGCATAAACAGTGAGCTTGTTAACATTACAAATCTTCGCAAATGATTGTAATTCAAAAAACTTTAAAACCTGATTTGCACAAACTAGCACCCATTAATCACGAGTTAAAATCAACTGCTCCGCTATAGTTCCATAGGTAGGAACTAATAACCACATTCCCAAATGCGACCCTTCATATATAAACCAATATGAATAAAATTATTAAATGCAGGCTATTGACTTTAATAAAAAATTGGAGTTGGGTTTGCCATGTGTCATAATCAAGCACTTCTGCAACATTTGGTGAGGCATGTGTAATAATTTTGCAATACCTTGGGTTCTACATGGAAATTTATCGCACCTATTGACTAACGAAAGGGACCAAATAAAATTGGATTTGAAGGTAAATTTAAAGGGATTTAATAAAGTTAAAAAATAGGTTAAGCAAGCTTTGATTTTAAAACTTGATGTTCTTAACCTATTGGATGATGCCATGAAATTATGGTTGAAACTCTCATTTGTAGATTCTGAAAGCCACGCAACATCCTACAATAATATTTAGGGTTTATTTGTTTGCACGAAAAATGTTTGTCACCCCCGTAAAAAAATGACAATTTCACTTCACTTCTGCAAACAAGGCTAAAAGACCTGGGTGGTACCACCCAGGTCCCTCCCTTTAGATTGGGGCTAATTCAAGTTTAGGTCGGCTTTACACCTCTCTAGAGGTTTCTCCTTGTTGGTTCTTTTGGTTTGAATTGTTGATTATGAGCGGGAAAGCATATATAAGTGTGTTTTTGAGTTCATTATTAACCTAGATGGAGATAACTAACTTGAGATCTTGAAGTGAAGCAAGCAAGAGCATTCATTATTATTCTAAAGAAGATTTGCGTGTTGTTATTGAAGATATGGAGCTATCATCTATTCTTCCTTAGGAGTTGAAGGATCTTCATCATTCTAAAGGTTCATCACATAGCTGATATCATTATTTGTTTCTCATCATTTGAATCATCATATTATCATTGTTTCATCCTTTGCCTCTCCACGAGGGCACACTCTCTTTATCAATCAACAGTGTTGGGAAGCTTGAATGCTATCTCAATATTTGATTGAGGCAAGTCCCTAAACACCATAACCCCCAACCCCTTCTTATCTTCTTGTGTGCAAGTTACATGAGCAAGATCTAGAAAATACAGAGCTACAGGAAGATTGAGTGTAGAGCAAGGTTTCGAGATCTGAAGACAGTTTCAGAGTATTCCCTTACTAAGGACTTGGGTAGTACCACCCATGTCCCTCTACCTTTTCTGAGTTTGGATCTGGCATCAGGACAACATATGAAGCAACTTTCCAGTTGACACCTTTGGAAGATTCTTCCAATCAGGACCTGGGTGGTACCACCGAAGTCCTCCGACGCGTCTACTTTTTGGAGTTGTAAAACTAGGGTTTTCATGCATTGTTATCCTAGGGTTTGAGAAAAAGACTAAGTTAAATCTTATCATCTATAGCATACTAGAGCACAAGGTCAGCATCTAAGTCCATTTGGTAGTGATTTGGCTTGACCTTGTCCTTGAATGTTATATGGAGAAGGGTTTGATCTAGTTTGTGTGGTAGTTATTATCATTCTCCTTTTTCATACTAAATAGATCCCTCAATAAATAAACCATGACAAGACATCATAGTCAGGATGCCTTCATATTTTGCCTTGATATCTGTGTAAGCGTCACACTCCAAAATAAAGTGTTTTTCTGATTCCACTGCCCTAGTAGTACACAATTCACACTCTCTCTTCCCAAATCTCTTTAGGCCTTTTCCACTTTACCATTTCACATCGGAGATAATGAGAGTTAGTTCTAAGCTAAGAAATCATAATCTTAGCTCTCCATGGGTTATTCGCCCCAATGTATGTTTTTTGTTGATGATCACATGTGGGGTTAAACTCCTCAAGGTAATATTTCTTCTTTCTCCTTAGACTGCCACCCCACAGACTTGTGGAATTATCTATGACAAAAGCTTTTATTCTTTTGTCATCCATAGGGCAAGGGATATATATCAATGTACATTCATGTATTTTGTAATTTGTTCTTATCTTTGAAATCCAAAGGCGGAATGTGGTTGTTAGGGGAAGGGGCATGATGAGTGTTTAGTTGCATAATGAATAGTAGGCATGTTTTTTTTAATAATGGAAACCAATAAATGATATATATGTATATATAATCACTTGAAGACACTTATTAAGCATTAGACCAATGTTCTTTGTATTGTTGTTTATGTGTTGCATTCTCCTGCCAACAAGGTTATTTCTTCTCCATGCGAGCATCATTGTGGTTGTAGCCACAATGTTCATTCAACAAATCTCATGCGTTCAAAGGATCCCCTTAATGCTAGGACCAAATTGACAATCTTCTACCTCTTAGCATGACCATGGCCTCCTTGGTTGGCATGAAAGTGGAAAACTCCCCTAGCTAGACCTTGTTATTTCTCTTATTTTCTTAGCACCTGTTGATCAAGAAGCAAAAAAAGAATAAGGGAACCCATCACAAGATGGAAGCCTATTCTTGATGGCCAAGATCAAACCCTTAATAATAACCCCCTCTCCATCCCACTAGTATAACTCTTGCTACTTAGTGGTGTGTCTATTTTTGTTTGATTTTGGGATCCAATGTTAACTTTTGGGGATGTGATTCCATGTCACCCATATTTTATGTGAATTATGTATTATTTTTTATAATTTTAATATGGAAGTATATTGTTCGTCATAAAAAAATAGAACTAGTTCTTCAATTAAGTTGGAAATGTTAAGAGAATTTTTTTCATAAGAGTTTTTAGTTTATATTTTATTTTACTTCCTAATAATTAATGGGATTTTGGTTTAATTTTATCTTTAGCAATTATATAATAAAAGTAAATTACAAAGCTTGTTAACAAGAATAATGAAGCAATAAGATAAGTTAGTATGAATATTATTAATCAAGAAAATTATAATTATGTAGAATTGTGATATGTACAATAAAACACCTAAAAATTAAGTGGTAAAAATATATTTTCATGCAATAAAGAATCTAAGATCTTGCCTCCTATTATACCTTTTATCTCTAAAATGAGAAGTATTTTTTTGCTCTAATCCTCCCAAAACATGTGGCAAGGAGAAACATGAAATGAGATTATGCATCTCCCTATTAAATTGTATAGTGAACTCTATATAAATATAAAATAATATAAAAAATAACAACCCAATAGTAAAAATAAAATAAATAAAAGATGGAATGAAATGCTCTAAGTAATTAAGCTTATATGCATATAGTCTTTGATTGCATACACTCTTAGTACAATTAACTCTAAAATGACATGTGATGAAAATTATGTCAACTTGAAATGGATTGTTACCTAATGGAAATAATGTGAGTGAAATGATAATATTTGTAATTGGAGAGTAGGTTAATGAAACCCATGGGTAGAAAGATCTGACGGGGAGAACCTAGTATCCTAGGGTTAGGAAGAAGAAAAATTTGAATGCAAATGGGTGATAATCTTTATATAAAAAATCTTGGCCTCCTTAGTTTTATATATAAAATCTAGCCATGTTCAGTAAGAATGGGCCAACTTTAGTCAAGTCTGTGTATGCTCTAAGGGGTTATTTAAATTTTCTAAATCAAATCAAACCTCTTTCAATGGAGTAAAAGTGTTAGATCTAGATGCTTCCAGAGGCCATGCAAGATCTCGTGGGATATTGGGTGAATGCCCAATAGTCCTATTAGATGTGGAAGAACTAGGTAGATAATATATGGAATCAAGAAGTTAACTTTTTTACTAAAAGGATTCTTTGTTTTAACATTTCTCTTAAGCAAGATAAGGGATGAATTGTTGTGTATAAAGGACCAAAAGTTGCAATATATGATGATTTTTCTTTTTAAATGGAGTTTGAATCTCTCTTTTGAGCCTATTCATTTGGTAGATATGAAATTTAGACTTTGCAATCTCCCTTTAGAGTTTTGGAGTTGAAAATAGTTAAAAAGTATAAGGGACGTTTTGGGTAAATGTATTGAAGTTGGTGTTTGATGAGTGTTGTAATTGCCTTTTTTTATCTCTATCTTTCATGTTTCTAAGCCACATTCCTTCAGATAATTCCATCTTTTTAAGTCATGACATTATTTGATATATGGACAAAGCACTATGTCATTTGTATTATGTTTTAATGAATGTCTACATTATTAAAGTAGTTGTTTTCAAAATATAATGTGGTATGATTAGTTTGTTTACAATGATCTTAGTAAATGGAGATTTCTCTATGACTAATCCTTTCCTGCAACAACTAAGAACACTAACCTACAACTAAGGATGTGGAAGTTCCTGCAACCAAGACTATAGAAGTTCTTGCAGCTAAGACTGTAGAAGTTCCTGTAGCTAGCAGACCAGTTCATGCAACTAAATAACCCGCCTCCTGTAGCCAAGGGACCAACTCCTACAACAAAGCATGCAGCTACTTACAACTATCCAACAACATTTGACTCCTTCTTTGTTGATAAGAATAAGTTCCAGAAGTGGTCAGGAAGGAATATACAACAAATGACAAACATTTAGCTCTCATCTAGGAATGTGTAGGGATTGGTTAAGATCAAGATAATTATCTCCATGTTTCTTGGATAGCTTTCTCATTCCACAGTCCTAATTGAAATTCTCTTCTTGATTATTTCAAGTTTTAGTTTCCTAGTTTTGTTTTTCTTCTTAAAAAAAAGAGTCCTTCCCTTGTATAGTGGGAAGTGGACTGATTGGGTGTTAATGCTCATAAATGCATGAACTCTTGTTGGGCGTGTATATATTATTTTCACCCAACATATCTAAGATAAGTTGGATTTTCTTTATTATTGTATCAGATTATTATTGCAATCAATAAAATAGAGTTTTTATCACATATTGTTTTACTATTATTCTTGATTGGTGGTAAATGAATGCATGAATTGCTTTGATCAAGTAATTGATAAAAGGAAAAAGGACGTAGTCAACCCAAGTTAGGGCCCACTTAAGTAGATTGCAATATGTTAGCACTAGATTTATGCAATCAAAATTAGATCTTAGAGCTAGATTTGGTTGATTCTATTTCGGTTTTCTATTATGTTTTGGTTGAAAAGTAGTTATATATATTACTATCAAAATTTATAAGATAGTTTCCCTATTTTTAGTATTGTATTCCTTTCTTAGCTTGCAATAATTATCATTTACTAGCTATACACAACTCCACATCCAGAAATTGTTGGTTGTACACATAGTACCGACACCATACCAAGAAACACGTCCCTAGATTGATAAATTAAATGTAGCATGTCATCATTCACTGAGATTCTTAATCTAGGATGAGGCCATCCATTGAGTCATATGTAAGCCTTAGCTACATTAGGTTCAGTGGGAATTGATAAGGCTCCACAATGTTAAGGTGATAGATCCTTGTGTAGTATTTGTTCAAATTAAAATCATTTGAGATCTTGATATTCCATTACCTAAGAATATTTATTTATCTTCCTCAATGAATTTTTTTTTTAAAGAGTTGTGTTATGAGTGTAAAGGGTAAAGTTTGGATAGTTTAGTTTTTGGTAGTTTTGTGTGTATATCCTCCTTTCACCCTTTCCATTCAAGGACCTAGTGTTGAGTTGCAATGTACTATCCTACCTTAGGTCACTGCGAGATGTAGGGAAACTTGGATTTTTATGATTTGATTACCAATTATCTTCTCTTATGCTTAATTATACCTTAAAACCCTAATTATGCAAATACGACAGCAAACAGACAAATAACAGAAAATGTTGCTACAGAAAGATGTAAAATGACAAATAACTGTGCACCTATTTTCGGGGTTCAGAAGCGGAATAGTCGGGGACTAAAGAACGGGCGCCCAAGTCTAGTACCCTACTTTTTGTAGAGATTTGCAAACAAGATCTGCAACCTGTTCCTGTTGTACTAAAGATTTTCCCGTCACAAAACTTTGAGGACTAATGAGCGGGTGCCCTAGTCCAGGGAGTTGTTTCTTTCTCTGATTTGCAATTTTGACACTCTGTTGTACCCTCCTGCAACATCACTTTCTCTAGATCTCAGACTTGTAACCTGCAATCATGAAAATTTTGGGAGGGGGTTGTGGTGTTTAGAGGCTTGCCTTAGTCAAGCCTCGAAGAGACATTCAAGCCTTCCGAACACCGTTGTCAGATAGAGAGTGCGTGCCCTTGGGAGGCAGAGGCAAAAACCAAAAGATAAATGCTTATAAACACAAATGAATGTCACCTTATAGTGAAGATCTCATGGAGGAAGAAGCCCTTCATGCCATGAGGAGATGGTTTCTCAAATCTGCAAATGTGTAAACACATAAACAACAAAAATCTACTCTTGAAACACAACGAAAGCCTTGAATCACCTTTAGAACACAATAGCTTGCTAGTCATCTAGTTGAAATCTAGTTTACAAATGAATGCCTAAACATGTTTTTATATGCAACTACAAATATTCCCGCCAAGAATTTCATAATTCAAACTTACCGTGTCGGCATAGGACCCAAATAACGGTCACAAGCCAACACCCAAAAACTGGAACTGCCCCAAAATAGGGCAGGACTAGGGTGCGGGCACCCAAGTCCTCCCCCCTATTTTGGGCAGGGTTTATCTCAAGTGGTCCCCCTAGGTCCTATTTGCCAAGACACTTAGGGGTTTTCTCATCGGGATGTTGAAATATGATGTAATATGTCCTAAATGCACACTAAAGACCTGGGAGCTAAACCTTATGAGGGAAAAGGCCACAAGGGGACATTTTAAGACGTTACATTTAGCCCCCACTTTAATCTATGTATAAATGCAAGGCCAATACATGCATTAAAGTATGGTCAACAAACACATCAATCATGCCAAACACGAAGAAGACACGTCAAACACATTGAAGACAATGACATGCACGCAAAATACAGAGAAGACAGTTATAGTCACGCAAAACACGGAGAAGACAACAAATGCATAGAAGATAGTTAATGAATAGAAGACAAGAATGATTTCTTTTCTTTTCTTTTTCTCATATATATGAAATGCAAATGCAAGTACAGGAAAGTAAACACACCTCCCATAATGCAGGAAGTACTCATCGCACTAGTATTTAAACTGCATATGGGGCAACACACATGCAAGGCATACCAAACCTCCCATAATGTAGGAAGTACTCATCGCACTAGTCTTTAAACTACATATGGGGCAACAGACATGCCGAACAAAGCAAGCACACAAAACACACACACTTTGAAGATATGGAGAAAAAATGGTAGACAAGCGATGTAGTGTTCCTATTTCTAGGTTCATCACCATCTCGGGCACATTATTGGTACACAATGATGATTGGGCTTTGCCACAATAATCGTCGAAGACACGCTTAAGGGTTGAGTTAGTCACAGAATCACTCCCTGTCTCTGCAGAGAACTTTTGAAAATGATAGGATGGGCACTCTCCACAAGAGATACACTACCCCCGCCTCTGCAGAGGGCTTAAGATAAAAAGGATATACACAATATCTCAACTCCGCAGAGGGCTTAGATGATTGATTGATTGCAAACAAGCTTAGAGTGCAGGATGTACTCATCACACAAGTCTTTAAATTGCACCTAAGGATAAACACATTGCTAACATCTACAACAGACTACTTACCTTATATATGCCCCCACCTTAAGGTGGTTGATATCATGCCTCAATATCAAGCACGTTAAGGTAGGAATAAAACACACAAGGGAACACAGACTTTCACAAAGCCCATGCCCCCCGGAGGTGACATGTACTTTATGATCGCCAAATGTTCCCACAAACACATCCTTGTAAAAAACATGTTAGTGTCTACATAATCATGATAAACAACAACATCAATGCATATGATTAACCACACAAAGAGCCAAGGTTATATTATGAATTCGGAGTTCGAGGATAACCGTGGGGCTATATCACAAAGATCTCTGAATCGAGTACCACCAAGGCTACATTCAAAGACAAACAAAGTGCGCAAAGCATCAATATTGTTATGATTTGTAAATGAGATAAAAACATCAAAACCACTACACGGAAAACACAACTGCTTCCACTAGCCAAGCGTCGGATAAGATATACAACCCCATCATCATATTAGGAACTAAGTCTAATTTTTTATTTTTCGCGAAAGGGACGCTAAGTCCGCATCAGTATAAATGTTTTTCGTCATCCGCCCGCTAGATAGAAACACTAGAGGAAGGGAAATAATAAATAAGAGAGGAGAAACAAGTGTCTTAGGGACAGTCACGTAGGAGGGTGCCCCCAAGTCACCAACCACAACGCTATGTTCATAACACACAACACACAACAATGAAATCAGAGAGAGAGGCAATATAGAAGAATGATGATACAAATAGAAGAAGATCACAACAGAGGCAGTCTCTTGGTATCCTGGACCTTACAAGAGAATCAGGGGTCATCCCAAGAGGCCTAAACAACACATAACACAGCACGGGGGAAACACATCACGAGAGAGATAAAGGGTTAGAGATACTTACCTGTAGGGACCGTCGGGCTAGCGGTTGTTATGGATCTTTATCTTTATCTCAATGGTTAAGGCATTATCACTTCTCTCTTTTGTAGGTTCATGAGTTTGCAAGGGTAACCATGTAGGAAAGGTATCCCTTAATGATGGTTGAGAGGGGATGTTGCTATTTTCTGTGTCAGTTATAGGACCATTTGAATGAGATTGTTGAGGAACCTGAAAGATGCCTATTTTAGTCCCTATATAGGGTATTGGAATAGCTTGAGTTAGAGGGGTAGTTTGTTCTTCAATATCATGCAGAATTTCATTGTTTTCCAAGGTATGTGAAGGTTCAAGTAAAGATGCCTAGTCCATTTCTTTGTTTAACATGTAATTGAGAAGTTCTTGGACATCAGGTGGTAAATTTTCCTTAGATTGAAGCAAATGGTCACAAAGAGAGTCTGCATCATCCAAAGCTTCGTCTTGATTAGGGAGAGCGGGAAGGGATGGAAGAGTAGTATGGATAAATGTATCAATGATGTCTTCTTCTTGTGCCAAGATATCCTCGCTAAGCGGGGTTATGTTGGGACAAGTCTCTTTGTTTGATACATCACCCATTGCTATATCATTCTCATAGGTCTTGGAAATGATTTGCATTATGTACTCATGAAATAAAGGGAGAGAGGGAACAATGTTCTCATCACTACTTTCCCCATGATTGTTTTCAGCCATAAAATTAGTGAGATTCTCTATGATTGAAGGAAAAACATCCATGGTCGCAAGAAAGCTATCGAAATAGGCTATTGTTCGAAGGATATCACAGGTAGTATTTTTGTTCATGTCAATGCCATAGATATATGCTATTTGATGCAAGACTTGAGGATATTTATTAGTGAATTTGCAAAAATTATCATAATCCATAATGTACTGAAATAGATCTTCCAAAGATGAGTCCTTAGGAGAAGCCATGAATGCTTGATTTTTGTACTTTTTCAATGCAAATGAATGAAATAAAAGGTGTTATAAGGATTTTTGATCAGTGGCAGAAAATAATATGTTTGATATTTATCCAATACAACAATAAGATCCTTCACAACACACTCTTGATGCAAATCTAAGATGATGTCAAGTCCAAATATAGTGAAAATATGCTAAAATATGTGATTTTTTCACCAAATCTCAATGCAAAAGACCATGAAAAGGGGTGTTGTGAGGGGAATGATGATGAACAGAAAATTATATCAGTAATAACAACCATTTAGTGCCAAAATATCCATCACAACACACTTATAGTGCCACTCAAGGTCAAACGCTAGTGAAAACATAGCAAAATATGCAATTTTTCACGATTTTTAAATTCCAAGACTTAGAAAAAGGGGTGTTGTAAAGAATTTTAGGAGGTGTAGAAAATAATAGAAATTATATCAGTCACCTAAATCCATAAAATTTTTCACAACACACTTGGAGTGCAAACTAGGCCAAACCGTAGGGCAAAAATAGCAAAAATGTGCAATTTTCACCAAATTCTCAATACAAGAGGCCAATAACAAGGTGTTGTAAAGAATTTTAGGAGGAGAAGCAGATAATTACCTTGATAAAAATAAATTAGTGCAAAAATATTCTTTACAACACGCCTATAGTGCAAAATTAGAGAGTCGATAAGGCCAAATTTAGTGAAAATCGATGTTTTTCAAGCCCTAGGTTTGAGATCTTGATGTAAAATGCTATATAAATGTTTTGCAAGCTGATATATGATAAAAATTAAATGATCTAAGATCTGAAAATAATTTCCATGCTCTAACATGCAAAATGCACGTGCAAATCTAATGAAAAATCAATGAAAATGCTAGTTTTTTGTTGAAATTTTCTATGCAAAATGCAAATTTTTGAAATCTAAATGCAAATTTATTCTAAAATGCAAGACTACAGCCAAATAAAAATTTGAATGAGCCTTTAAAATCATTAGAAAAATCTAAAACAAGATTTTACCTACAAACCCTAGATTTTGGAATTATTAGGTTATATGCAAATTTCACAATTTTCAACAAAACCATAGCAATTTTATGATGAAAATGCAATGCAAGATATTGAAATTTTGTAATTTAAATTATATCTAATGAAAAAATAAAAAATTTGATGAAATTCGAATTAATTGATGCAAAATAGAAACCCTAGCATGAATTTTTTTTCAATTTTTCTAATTTTTCAAAATTTTTGTAAGTTTTCTAATGCAATAAGATGAATAACTATATGAATGAATGAAATTACTGTAAATCTAAAGCAAAACACTCAGCAAGGTGCAAATAAGTCTAATAACATGGGTTCACCAAAATGTAAAGGGTAAAGTTTGGATAGTTTAGTTTTTGGTAGTTTTGTGTGTATATCCTCCTTTCACCCTTTCCATTCAAGGACCTAGGGTCGAGTTGCAATGTACTATCCTACCCTAGGTCACTATGAGATGTAGGGAAACTTAGATTTTTATGATTTGATTACTATTGTGTGGTTACACAACATGCCCCATTTTGCCTTAGCAAAACAGGGACCCAACTTTGGCTTTGCTTTCGCTTGTGTGTGTGTTGGTTTTGCTTGGTGGTAAAGGGAAAAAGGGAGTGAAATAGTACAAACCTCATTGAAAATAGAGAAAAATAACATTTGAGGACCAGGTCAAAGTACAGGTCGATTCCTTGCTGAAAATGAACAGGGGTTACTATTTGAATCATCTTAAAATTCCTTGTATTTTGAAAGTTATGAGTGTTTTTCTGGTAAATGCATTGCAAAAGGGTTTGTTTGTTTGTATATACAAGTTGTTTGTATGTACGAGTCGCCCACATACAAAGCTGTTTGTATGTCGGGTCATTGTATGTTACACATACATGTTAAAATCCGTAAAACAGATTATAACCCAGAATCAATTGAAAGAGTTAGAAACATAAGCTGTAAATGCAAAAGCAAAACAACGATACCAAGAGATTGATGTGAAATGCTCGAATGGCAAAATAGCATCAGATAACTATCTCCAATATCAAATGAAAATACAAGCTAGGTAGCATGCTTATATAGACCAGAGAGAGGGAGGAGGTGGCAACATCGACCAATGAGGAGCAACCATCTATCGGGCTAAAGATAGCAAAGTATCTTCCCAAGATAGCTAATGGATGCTCACATGTAGGAAGGTGACACCTCGCAACCACTCACATAATAAGACATGCTTTATTAACCTAAGCAAGCTTAAATAAATGTGTAGGAAAAACCTTATAATAAGGAATAAAAAACCTACACTAACACCCCCCTTTAAGCATAGCTTAGGTGGGTAAAGAGATGGGTCCTGGCAAATCAAGTCTGATGAGGTACCCATGTACAATGAATTACCCCCCCAAAAAGAAGTAGTTCCCCCCACAAAAGAGAGTACACCCCCCAGAATAGAGAGAGAAAGAAGGAGCTAAGAAGCCCCCTAAAAGGAGGACACCTGCCACACCCCAAGCAAAGCTCGCAAATGAATGAACTTTCTCTTAGTGAAGGGTTTGGTGAAGATGTCAGCTGTCTGATCTGATGTCGAACAAAACTAAAGATCAAGAACCTGCTCATGAATCAGCTCCCGAATATAGTGCATGTGAATCTCAATGTGTTTGGTCCGCTGATGATGGACCGGATTGCGAGAGATCTGAATAGCACTCTAGTTGTCACAAAAGATGACTGTAGGCTTCTGAAAGGAAATGCCAAACTGAGTGAGAATGTGTTGAAGCCAAATGGCCTCAGTAGCAGCATTAACTGCTCCTCGATACTCAGCCTCTGTAGATGAAAGAGCAATAGCAGTCTGCTTCTTGCTTGACCAAGAAATCAGACCAGAACCAAGAGAGAAGCAATACCCTGAAGTAGACTTGCGATCTTGAGAATCGCCTGCCCAATCTGAATCTGTGTATCCCTACAAGTCAATATCCACGCCTGCTGCATAATGAATCCCATAACTATGAGTGCCCTGTACATAGTGAAGAATCTGCTTAGCTGCTTTCCAATGCAGCTCATGTGGCTCCTGCATGAACCTAGAGACTAGGCCCACGGCATATGAAATATCAGGCCTCGTGTGAGTCAAGTATATGAGACTCCCAACCAATTGGTGATACAAGGTAGCATCTACCAAAGGTGAAGAATAAGAAGCCTCAAGTTTGACTCCTGACAGAAAGGGAGTCAGCGCAGGCTTACAGTCAGCCAGGCAAAATCTGGAGAGCATATCAAGAGCATACTTGGCCTGAGAAAGAAAGATACCAGCCGAAGACTGTGTAATCTCAATGCCCAAGAAATAGTGAAGAAGACCCAAGTCAGACATCAGAAAACGATCATGAAGGGCAGTTTTTACTGCCTGGATGGTGGATGAGGAACTCCCTGTAATCAACAAGTCATCATAGAGAACAAGGAAAGTGAGAGTATCATCCTGCTGCAAAATGTAGACGTTCGGATTAGAATGGCACCGAGTGAATCCAACTGATAGAAGGAAGGAGTCCATCTTGGCATACCAGGCTCGAGGGGCCTGTTTAAGGCCATAGAGAGACTTCCGAAGTTGGCAGACAAGTGAAGGATCCTGGATGAACCCCTGTGGCTGCTCCATATATATCTGCTCTTAAAGGTCACTGTGAGGAAAAGCACTCTTCACATCCATCTGATGAACTTCCCAGCGATGGGCTGCAGCAATGGCAAGGACAAGTCAGATTGAATTCATCTTGGCAACCAGCGCAAAAGTCTCAGAATAGTCAATCCCAGGAACTTGGGAAAATCCTTTTGCGACCAAGCGAGCCTTATGTTTATCGACCGACCCATCTGTAGCAAATTTTGTTCGATAGACCCACTTGCATCGAACAAGTTTTCTTCCCTTAGGAAGTGGGACTAAATCCCATGTATGGTTCCTTTCTACGGAACTGAACTCTTCCTGCATAGTAGCATCCCACTCGGGGACACTAGAAGCTTCCCTGAAGGACTGTGGATTAGAAGCTGAAGCAAAGAAGAGATGAGGAGCCTGCTCGAACTGTGACCTTGTTCTTCTTGCATATGAAGGATCACCAACCCAATCACCTGCTGACTCCAAAGTCTGATGAGCCCAAAGAGGCCCATTCGCAGGAGAATTTGGAGGAGAATTTGCATCCTCTGAATGATGACTAAGAGAGGAGGAAGATGAACCCTCATCATCGTCATCTGAAGTGGAGGAAGAAGACTCCTCAGGAGGATTAAGGTCCTCAGAAGAACTATCATCATGAAGTCGCAGTGTCTCCATGGGAATGAAAGATGGAGAAGTGGTAGAAGAAGTATCCTCCTCAAACTAAACACTTCTCTCAATAAAGAGCTCATGTGTGGTAGGGTGGAGTAGCCTATAGCCTTTGACACCATTTGGATAGCCAACAAATATGCAAGGCCTACTTTGCAAATCCATAGCCTTGCATTTCTTTGTTGGAATGTGGGCCCATGCAGGAGACCCAAACACTCGAAAGTGCTTGACTGTGGGTTTCTAACCGGTCCAAGCTTGAAAAGGAGTTACCCCCTTCACAACTCGGTGAGGAACTCGGTTCTGGATATAACATGCACAGTTGATGGCCTCTGCCCAATACTGAGGTGCTAATGATTTGGAGTGAATCATGCAATTGGCCATTTCCTTCAATGACCGATTCTTTTGTTTTGCAACTCTATTTTGCTGTGGACTGTAGGGAACTGTGTGCTGAAGATCAATGCCCTCTGAGGCACAAAACTGTTCAAACCTCTGGTTGACATATTCCCCGCCATTATCAGTGCACATAATCTTGACAACCTTCCTAGATTGTTTCTCTGCAAAAGCTTTAAAGTCCCGAAAAGACTCAAAGACTTCAGACTTTTGTTTGAGAAAGTATACAAAGGTATATCGGGAAAGATCATCAATGAAGGTCAATACATATCTAGCTTTGCTGAATGAAGGATGCTGAAATGGACCAGCCAAATCACTGTGTACTAACTCCAAGAGCTGTGTGGCTCTCTGTGCTTTGCCTTTGTCAAATTTTTCTTCAGGATGCTTGCCAAGAATGCAACCTTGACAAACTCCATCAGAGAATCGAATAGAAGGCAACCCTGTAACCATGTCATGCTGACTGAGCTGCTGCAAGTAGCGATAGTTCAAGTGGCCAAACCGCTGATGCCACAAATGGCTCACCTCATCTGAGTGAGTGAGCAATGCCAATGAAGGAGAATCAGGAACAAAATGAGAAAAGTGATAGAGTCAAGAATGGTTATCAACTTTTCCTACAGCAACTATAGACCCACTGTGCAGATCACTGATAACCACTGAGTCAGGTGTAAATTCAACTCTCTTGCCGGAACCTGTATGGGTGATCTGGTAGACAGATAGGAGATTAGTTGACAAAGAAGGCACACAAAGAACATCATGGAATGTCCCATCACCAACGTTAACAGACCCTCTCCCAAGAACTTCCTTTGGTGTATCATTACCCATAAGAATATTAGGCACAGAACATGACTCCAAGGATGAGAAACTTTCCTTTGTATTGGCCATGTGGTGAGAAGCACCTGAGTCAATTACCCAACTATCTGGTAGTGTAGCAACTGCAACAAGGACCTTGCCCTTCCCCTTACTATTTTTCGTGTCCTTTGAAGATTGTGAAGAATCTTCCTTAGCCGAATCTGGTACTTTGATATTATTTCTCTCAAGAAGATAAGTGAGATGAGCTATTTGCTTTTTCAAACATTTATGCTCATCGTGACCAGATTTCTTACAAAAGGCACACTTTGTCTTCTCCTTTTTAGACATGTTGTCTTTAGAGGAAGACTCGGGAGCTGCATTGTTTGCAGCTTGTTTTGGACCTTGTTTCTTCTCTCCTTGATCCTTTTGTTTCTTATTTTGCTTTCCATTGCCTTTCTGATCTTTAGTGCCCTGATTTGCAGCCAAGACATGAGACTTAGAAGGCTTAATAGTGCCCATGTGAACTAATTTATCCTATTCTTTAGTGAGTTCAGCAGCAAATTCATCTAAAGAAGGCATTTTGTAGGTAGTCCCAAGAGCACTTTTGGTGGCATAAAATGTAGAAACAAAAACTGAGTAGTTAGGACCAAGCTTAGAAAGAATACTTAAGATCAATTGTGGATCTTTCTTTTCAATCCCACATTGCTTCAACTGTAATCTAATGGCCTTTAGCTTTGTGAAGAAGTCTTGTATTGTATCAAAATTACATGGATTTAACGTTATTAGCTCATTCTCCAATTGATGTCCCCTTAATTCATCTTGTTGACCAAAGAGATTTTCTAAAGTAGTCCATACATCATTTGGTGTTGGAGCAAATTCAACATGAAAAAGAAGATCAGGAGATACAGACATGCATAGAGTTCCAAAAGCTTCATTGAGCCTGTTATGAAATTTAGGCCTTTCTGCAATTAAGGTTGGTTCAGTTTCTAGACCCATTGTTACTCTATATAGTCCTAACTTCTTAAGTTGGATAGTCATCTTGGACTTCCACTCATAGTAGTTGTAGGGTGTTAGAACATGCATTGTTAATTGATCCATCTTAATGCAGAATTAGATTGTTGTTGTTGTTGTGAGGAAAGAAAAGATGCAAGAACACATAAGACACCCCCCCTTTTCCACTCAATCAAAGAACCCCCCCAAGAAAATTTGATTTGGCACTTTATATTTAGTGCATTTACAATTGCCACCAGTAAGAAATACTGAGTGGACTTGATCTCAGTGCTATTACAGATCCTCAAAAAGAGCATATGCTGAAAATACAACTTAGGTCCAAAAGCTAGTAAAATAAACAGCACCACTGCAAACTACATAAAAAAAATCCACTTTCAAAAAAAGAATCACCTCGATCCATGATTTTATGCAAAAGTTATGCCTCTTCGAAGTTCCCAAAACGAGGATTGTGTAGTGTCATGACTGAGAATCTACAATTTTTGAAAAATATCTACACTAAAATAAAAAAATGACTACACTAGTGCATAGAGAATGAAAAAATAGCCAAGATAAAAAAAAATTTCGTGAGAAACGGAGTTCGTATGAGCAAGAACGGAGCATTTGAAAACTGCATTCAAATCTGCAACTGCCAATGGAGAGGGGGTCTGTTGTAGCTTTGTGAGTTTGATTTTGCAAAATATATAGATTGCATGCAAAAACTAAAAGATACCTAGATGGTTTTTCTGTGCTGCGAACAAAACCCAGAAGGCGTTTTTGTTGAAGATGTACAGAAGATGTAGATCTAGTGTAAATCAAATGCCTTTAGCAACAAAAAAGATCCCAGCAACCAAAAAATGACATGCAAAGGTAGAATCAGCTACCTAAGACAAGCAAAGGCATGCTGCAACCTGCAATACTGATTAAAACACCAAATATGCAAGTTGATTGACAGATTTGAGCAAATCAAAATTTACCAGATCTTCATAAATCCTTTCTGATTCTCCAGATCATTTGAAAAATGCAAGAGAAGAGCATATGGGATTTTACAAGATCTCTACAAAGAATCTAACCTTACAAAATGGGCTTTGATACCATGTTAAAATCCGTAAAATAGATTATAACCCAGAATCAATTGAAAGAGTTAGAAACATAAGCTGTAAATGCAAAAGCAAAACAACGATACCAAGAGATTGATGTGAAATGCTCGATTGGCAAAATAGCATCAGATAACTATCTACAATATCAAATGAAAATACAAGCTAGGTAGCATGCTTATATAGACCAGAGAGAGGGAGGAGGTGGCAACATCGACCAATGAGGAGCAACCATCTATCGGGCTAAAGATAGCAAAGTATCTTCCCAAGATAGCTAATGGATGCTCACATGTAGGAAGGTGACACCTCGCAACCACTCACATAATAAGACATGCTTTATTAACCTAAGCAAGCTTAAATAAATGTGTAGGAAAAACCTTATAATAAGGAATAAAAAACCTACACTAACAATACAAAGGTAACATGCAATGCCCTCATACATGCCTCGGAATCGAAATGGTTATGGATTAAAGTTAAGTCATTTTGTATGCATGCTTCAGGAACATACATTACATTTTTGCATCGGGCAATGTACATGCATGCGCGGAATTGAAATATTATGGAATAAGGTAAAGCTGTTGTATGCTTGCGGCGGTGTATGTGTCCTACATACAAGCCAACATACAATACTTTAAACATATAATGCTTTAAACCTGCCGTGGACTTGAGAAGTTTTAATTAAAGTTAAACCCGTTGGGTGCTTTCACTGTTGTATATATCTTACATGCGATCCAAGATAGAAGGTTATATACAAGCTTTTGTCATTGTATGTCTCGGACATACATTGGTGCAACATACAATGCTTGAAACATACATTGATTAAACATACAATAGGACATACATTGCACATACATACAATACTATATGCATTGGGCCAGGATCAAAAAGTTATTAAATGGAGTTAAATCATTGTATCATTCCCGCTTGTATATTGGAAGATACAAGACTGTATGCATTGCTTACATACATTGCAGCGGACCCGAAATGTCTATTAAACAGAAGAAATCCGTTGTATGTTGAGGATATACAAAGCTAAGGTACAAGGCCTACATGCATGTTTCAGAGCCGAAAATTTATTAAAGACAGAAAATTCATTGTATATTCTATGTTTGTATGCAATGTTAGATACATACGAATAACGGAATTGAAAGGGTTCATTAAAAGAGCTAAATCGTTGTATATGTCCGCACCTTGTATGTATGTTGTGAAACATACATTGCGGAATATACAAGCGTGGGAGATACAAAGGAAAAGTTGTATGTGGTTGTCAGCTTGAGTTTTAATATCGGCCAGGTTGTATGGTTTCTCGCCGATTGTATGTGTCTCCCCGATAAGGAGAGAGGTGTTCGGTGTAAATTTAACTATCGGATGAACTAAAAGTTCTCACGCCGACTGTTGTGTGTCCCATCAATGGAAGTTTGGCGTCGCCGTAAGAGATGTGGTCGGCAAAGAAGGATGTGGTCTGCCCAATGCAGATAGAAGATACATTTGCGGATTCAAAGGAAAAGTTAAGAACAGAAAATTCCTTGTACATTTGAGTGCTTGTATGTTCGCGAGATACAAGTCGATAGAAACAAAGAGCATATACAAAGGAATTGAACATTTGATATACAAAGGAAGAAGGCGGGAAAAGTAAAGCGATGGATTTTTTAAGCCATTTTTAGAGCCCGATGTATGTTTTTGGTCAACGATGGTTGACCTGGCCATTTTAAACGCTGTGTATGCATTTGGATCGCGATTTTCACAGATTTAGAGCCCGATATTTAGAGGCTTGCACATTTTCAGCCTGATTTAATGAAATGTTTAATTTCCTGCTAGTTTATTAAATGATATACTTAATGTTTGTCTGTTTATTACAGGAGGTTGTAAGCTGTTGGAACTAGGGAAAATTATAGAGTTGCATCAGAGGCAACATGAGCCTGAGCGACGGAGATATTGTCAAATGCTTTGCTTGCCAATTAGAGGGCGAATCAAGTAAAGATGCTGGAATATTCTGTTCCAGCTGTACAATTACCACCTGGCATAGCACGTGCTTTTCATCTGAACCGGTGAATGTTCTGGGAGGGTCCTGATCATTGGATCGTTGTAACTATTTTCTAGCTTTTATTTTATAAAGGGCCAGAACTTATCATTTAAAAAGGGGGGAGGTCGATCATTTTAAGGGGATAGATACAAAAAAATAGAGAGAGAATATCTGGCAGGAGAAGGCCAACTAATGTAGAATTGTAAGAGATCGAATTGCTGAGACTAATGAGGATTGAATTGTTGAAATGTCAAGGTTCTTTCTTCAGATCTTTGTAAATGTACCTATTCTTAAGCATACTGAATGGAGATGAAGTTTCAAATTACATCCTGATTGTAAACCTTACGTAATCTTCAAGTTGATTTCTGGATGCGTAATGGTGAATTCTGTATTGAATAGAAGCGTTTTCAGTTTGTTGCATATTGTTGTCAACTCTCCTTTGAAGATTTGCACTGGATCATGCGGATTTGTGGACTGTCCTGGTGAAGTATGATTTTTGTTTTCTTCTCTTCATTGCTGTATGGGAACCTGTATGTGGATCAGTGATCTCAGTCAAGTAGTTTTGGGAATCTCAAATCTCTAACCCTTTTTCTCATTTTAATTTCATTGAAATCACTTCCATAATTGAAAATCAGGATAAATAATAAGCAGAACAGAGTAAATATGCTGACATCTCGTAGATAATTGAATATCATTAGCATATTTTGAGTTGAATGCATGTATTGTTGAAAATATCATGCAGAGAATCATAAATAATGGTAGGAATCATGCAAATATCAGCCTGTAGACACATTATTTGACTGAATTCATAAGTGTAGAGGTAGAATTGTTGCAGATTTATGCAGGAGAGACATAAAGGATAGAGTATTTGGAGGAATATTGAGGAATTTTGCAAGAACTACTGAAGAATGTAAGGCTCCTGAATGGAAAACAACAACACACATCAACCACTGAGTAACGTCAGTAGATTATGAACTAATCAACGGAGACTTGGGATCATGAATTCTTTGAATTCATCGTATCTTTCAAGATAAATAAAGGTTGTTGTGTAACTTTTATTTCATGTTTGATTGTGACAAACATCATAATCAACAATTACCAATTATCTTCTCTTATGTTTAATTATACCTTAAAACCCTAATTATGCAAATACGACAGCAAACAGACAAATAATAGAAAATGTAGCTATAGAAAGATGTGAAATGACAAACAACTGTGCACCTATTTTTGGGGTTCGAAAGCAGAATAGTTGAGGACTAAAGAGCGGGCACCCAAGTCCAGTACCCTGCTTTTTGTTGGGATCTGTAAACAAGATCTATAAGCTGTTCCTGTTGTACTGAAGATTTTCCTGTCATGAAACTTTGAGGACTAATTTGAGCGGGCGCCCTAGTCCAAGGAGTTGTTTCTTTCTCTAATATACAATTTCGACACTCTATTGTACCCTCCTGCAACTTCACTTTCTCTAGATCTGACACCTATAACCTGCAATCATGAAAACTTTGGGAGGGGGTTGTGGTGTTTAGAGGCTTGCCTCAGTCAAGCCCCAGAGAGACATTCAAACCTTCTGAACACCGTTGTCAGATAGAGAGTGCGTACCTTTGGGAGGCAAACGCAAAAACCAAATGATAAATGCTTACAAACACAAATGAATGTCACCTTGTAGTGAATATCTCATGGAGGAAGAAGCCCTTCATGCCATGAGGAGATGATTTCTCAAATCTACAAACACAAACACATAAACAACACAAATCTGCTCTTGCAACACAATGAAAGCCTTGAATCACCTTTAGAACACAATAGCTTGCTAGTCATCTAGTTGAAATCTAGTTTACAAATGAATGCCTAAACATGTTTTTATATGCAACTACAAACATTCGCGCCAAGAATTTCCTAATTCAAACTTACTGTGTCGGCATAGGACCCAAATAACGGTCACAAGCCGACACCCAAAAATTGGGATTGCCCCAAAATAGGCAGGACTAGGGCACAAGCGCCCAAGTCCTCCCCCACTATTTTGGGTAGGGTTTATCTCAAGTGGTCCCCCTAGGTCCTATTTTCTAAGACACTTAGGGATTTTCTCATCGGGATGTTGAAATATGATGTAATATGTCCAAAATGCACACTAAAGACCTGGGAGCTAAACCTATTGCAAATATGTGCCTAATCGGTGTTGTCATTGATGTCAACATATCCTTGTTGTCATTGGTGTCAACTGTATCTTATTCTATTACTTGTTTAGAAGACTTGTATGTTGAGGATATTGAGAAAATTAGTCTCTCTAGAAGAAACAAGTGAGTTACGTATCTCTTTGTCAGAAATAGTGAAGACAGTGCAGTTCAACAAAGTAGATTGGTCAACATTTCAAATAAGACAAAGATCAGAGTTTGCGGACCAAAGGGTTGTGTAGAGGATAGTCTGAAGTTACTCCATTCAAGATTTGAGAGGTCCACATGAAGGATTAATGAAGTTATGGCCATTTGAGTAGAACCGGGTTTTGTAGTTGTTCAGACATAACAGAGTGACAAGAGTTTGGTCCGGATTGCTCCCCATTGGAATAATATGGTCTACGGTTCTAGAGGTATGTTTGGGATGTTGGTGTGTATCCTCAACTCAAGTGGTTCGTGGTTTGGAGGTCTGCAAGCAATCTTTCTAGTGTGACAGTCATGACAATTGGTGTTCTTAAGTTCCTAGATGAAGATGCAAGTGTTTCTGCTAATTTGAGGTGGTGCGGTTGTTCTTGTTGATTTCATTGTGCTTGTGGTGGTCTCTGGATCATGTACCTATTGTGTTGGTGGTCCGCATTAAGGATTGAGCTCGTGGTTGAAGATTTCTCCTTGGGTGCTGCTGTTCTTTCCAGTCTTGGCTGACCGGATGCTTGGTGCATGTTGCAGATGATCTAAGTAGAGTTCTATAGAGCATGGCGTGTTGTTCGAGGAAGATTCAAGTCCCATCTATGTTTGGCCAACAATGTGATGGTCCGCATGAAGCATTTTAAGTCTTGTGATTGTAATTGCTTGTAATTCCTATCTTGGAGAATGTTCCAGATAGATGATTGTTTGGCCGACTTTGATGTTCATTCCAAAGTCGATGACATGTATAAATAAGTGTTGTGAAGTCATGGAAATGTGGTGTGGAGAGCAAAGATGCGGATGTACCGATGAAGTGAGTGGGGGTAGAGTAGAGGTGTTGTGTGCTTCAATGGAACTGAACCTTGCATGAAGAAGATGTTGTTTCTTAGTTCAACCTTTTAGTGTTAACATTGTGAATGTTCTTGTAGGCAGTGAGCCTCCTTTGAGAAGTGAGCTCTGGGCAGTGCGCCTGAAGGTAAGTGCCTTCCCAATTTTCTATTCTTTTAATAGAGAATAAATCTTGTGGGTTAACCCCCACCGTGGTTTTTCCCTTAACAGGGTTTCCACGTAAAAATCTTGGTGTTATGTGTGTTGATTATGTTTCTTCTCATGTGTTGTTGATTCATGTTTTCATGGTTGTATCATTAATTTGTTAATAAGTGGTAAAGAAGATTAAATGCAACAAAAGATAAAAATTTTGTGACAACTAACTCACCCCCCCTCTTAGTTGTCTGCCCTAATTTCAACAAAACCTTATGAGGGAAAAGTCCCCAAGGGGACATTTTCTGATGTTACAATGAGATTATATCATTTTTTGGTGTTATTCTTGTCATGTGATTTGGCATGTGGCAAAAAGTTACACCAACAAAGTGGTCATGCCTATTTTTTCAAAAAAGATCAAAAGGATGTTAAGAACTCAGTTTGGAAGATCAAAGATGTTTCCTCTATCTATAAAGATTTTTTTATACATTAGCGTCATCTATAGTTATACTCATTGGAAAGAAATCCCCCTTCATGGATGGATTTTAAGAATATGATGGAGGAAAAAGGGGAAACTAAGGTCTTAGAAGTGCAAAAAGAGTGAGAGATTGAAGAAACCTCAGAAAGAGACAATGAAGAAGAGAAGATAAAAGGGAGAAAGGATCCCACCTCTTCCTTTTGACTCCAATGAATTTTGTGTTGTAGATATAGAGGAGGGAGAGAGATTTCTATAGAGATAGAGCCTAGAGAATTTACTATTAGACCCTAAATTGGTCACTCAAGTGAAAACCTTAAAAGTGGCTTACAATACTTAGATTTGGAGCTTGTCCCTATTAATCAAAAGGAAAGAGAGAAAAGGGGATAAAAAGAAATAAAGAAAGGCTTCAAGAGGAGACTAAAGTTAGTTTTAAATAGGGTTGTCCACAAATGCTCAAGGGATATTAAAAATAACTAGGAGGAATAACCCTCAACATGGAAAATGAAAACCTTCCAATGGAATGTAAGGTGTATTAATGCGCCATCTAAGAGGGGAGTGATAAAACATCAACTATCCTTAAAATCTCAAGTCTTAGTATTCATTTGAGAAATAAAACATTTGAAATAGTTTTGCATGGTATCAAGATCATGTACAAAGTGGCAAGGGTTGGAAATAGATGCTAATGGTGCTTCAAAAAGTTTATGTATCCTTTGGAACCCAAAGAGGTTTCTTTTTTTATCTCTTAACACTTAGAGTGTTGGATGGCTTATGAGTTCTTTTCATTTTGAGAAAACATCCCATGTTACTATATCAATGTCTATAGCCCTAATAGTGTAGTGAGGAAGAAAGAGTTTTAGATGATCTATCAAATTTGATATTTTTGTGGAATGGTAAAGTGTGTTTCTTGGGAGGGTATTTCAATGTTATAATAGTCCCAACATATAAACATATGGAAATTCTAGACCATTGAAATTAAAGAAAGAATTCAAGAAAGTTTTTTGTTTATTTTAGTCTCTTGATATAATTCCTTAATCTAGGAAATATACTTGCAATAATAGATGCAAATTCTATATAATGTCTAGATTGGATAAATTTATAGTTTTCCTATAATGGATGTTTAATCAATGGGCATTAGTTTTAATTATTGAGAAGGTTTTTTATTAAGATCACTTCCCCATCTCATTGGAGATTAGTTTGGATTCTTCTTTGTATCAATGTCACTTTAAGTTTAAATATGTGGCTTCTCCATTTGTCCTTCCATGCCTCTGTCAAGTTCTAGTGGAAAGAAATTTAGTTTTTTAAGGGTACGAAGATGTTCAATTTTGATCAAAATTGTAAGTATCTAAAAAAATCTTAGAATGGAATAAGGAGGTGTTTGGAAACATTTATTAGGAAAAGTACATTATAGAAAAGGATGAAAGGAGGATTAATGGGGATATTCGCAAGTTTGTTTTATCAAATGAGCTTTTGGAAAAGGAGGAGGAGATTTTTATTCAGTTAGAGTTTTATTGTGCTAAAGAGCAAGAATTCTAGAGACAAAGTTCCCACAAAAATAGGGGAAAAGAAGGAGATATAAATTATAGTCATTGCCATCAAGTAACAATATCAAGATGAACTTATAATGGGATCTTTCTCTCAATAGTTCTATTGGTGAAGAGATTTTGGGCACTGGAGATTTAACGGTAGAGGTAGTAAATTATTTTGGAAATTTATTTTAGAAGAGGAGGGGTTGACCATAAGGAGCCATCTTATTTCTTAGAATCCACCCCATCTTAGATGACTAAGGAGAAAAATAAGTTCCTCTTAAAACCATTCTTTCTATGAGAGGTCCAAGGAGCGATGTTTCATTTGAAAAACAATAGGGCTCTAGGTCAAGAAGAGTTCTTCCAAGCCTTTTGGGATCCCATCGGAGGTGAAGTATTGGAGGTGATTAATGCTTCAAGGAAATCCAGAAAATTGGTGAAATACTTCAAATATATGTTCTTAGCTTTAGTTCCTATGAAGCCCAATCCATAAATAAGTTTATGCCAGGTAAGTCTTCCTTTATGTTTTTGGTTCTTCCCTCATTTCTATTCTTGAAAGATAATTAGGGCCTTGGTTAATTTTTCTTGGTTTGACCATGATATTAAATTCAAATTCTTAGAATAGTAGGAGCCATCTACATATTCTGCCTTGTGTGACCGGTCTATTGAGTAGATATTTCAGAGGTTCATGATTTGTATATAATGTAAATGGAGTGGATAGGAGGTAATGCCTAAATTTATGTAGAACATATACCATTGCTAAAGCTTATTGTTCTATGGTGGTGTAATTCTTTTCTTCTTGTGAGAGTTTAAGGTTGGTAAAATGAACTGGATGATCTTTATTTCCCCTTGGTTATACTAAAAATGCTCCTATTGTTATTCTGGAGGCATCAACATGTATACGAAATGGAACATTCCAATCTAGAAAGATTAATATAGGTGCCTCTTCTATCTTGTGCTTTAGTGTATCAAAAGCTTGTTGGCATTCTTCAGTCCAATCAATTGCTTTGCTTGTTCTCTTCTTTAGAAGTTCTTCTATTGGAGATGCAATTGTGGCATAGCCTCTAATGAATTTGTGGTGGTAGCCAGTATATCCTAGAAATTTTTTCACTTTTGAAGTTGTTTTTGTTGGAGGTAGGTTCATGATAAGTGCTACTTTTAAGGGATCTACCATAAGTCCCTCTTTCATATTATATGTCCAAGGAGTGTATCAAAATGGTACTGTAAAGACACATTTATTTAGGTTCAGGGCAATTTGTAAACTTATACATCTTTCTAGCATTATGCAAAGTACTTGGACATGGTATTTTTGTAATCCATATACTGTCCAATCATCTAGGTAGACTTCTAGGAAGTTATGAATGAAATTCTTGAATGCATTGACCATAATGCACCTAAATATTGTTGGCACATAACTATTGTTGGTACATTCTTGAGGCCAAATGGAATAACTGTATACATAAAAGATCCCCATTCTATTGAAAATGTGGTTTTAGGTTTATCCTCCTCCTGAATTTTAACTTGGTGATATATAGAGAAGCCATTAGTGGATGAGTATGCTTCCCTTCCGGCAATAGATTCTAGGACTTATTTTATGAATGGTGTAGGGAAAGGGTCATGGATGCAAGCTTTATTTAATCTAAATTTTGCACATATTCTAATATCACCAATTTTCTTGTTTTGGACTACCATGGGACTGACCCACTCTACATCTTCCACTAGTTTGATTATCCATACTAATAACATCTTATCAATTTCTATCTTAACTTTCATTTTCATATTTGGGTTTAGTCTATATGGTATTTTCTTTTGAGGTTTCACTCCTTTGAGTTCCATTTTCATTATTCATGCTTCCTCCTTAATTCCTTTTAAGTCTATAAATGTGCAGGGAAATAAATCTTCATATTTTGATAGAATATCTACAACTTTCATTACTTCTTTTTTCCCCCCAGAAATCCCCTATTTTTGCTAGTTTAGGGCTACCCTTGATTGTTATGTTTTCTTCCCTTAGTTTTAGTGGTTGTTTATAGTATTTTCTTTTTGGTTCAATGTATGATGTTATTGCTCTTTCTCCCTACTTAATTTCTATATCCAATTTAGGTACTTGCGGTTCTTCCTCATTTTCCATTATGATTTGTTGTGTAGTATAACACTTTTTTCAAAATAGTGGTCATGTTTGTCCATACATTCTATTAGTTTTCATATACCTTCGTTCCTTGGTGGTGTTGGTGTGTGTTGTTTGGTCTGTATTTCTCTTATATTTTCCTCGTAGGCAAGAAGATGATATCCCTCATATCATAGAGGAAAATAAAATATCTCTGAATGTTGTTGGATTTAATGCCATAAAATGATATACTCTTTTCTTGAAGGAGGCAACATGCAAGCATGAAGACTTGACTCTCAAAGTGCAAAGATTGCATTAAAAGAGACAGAGAGATATAACACATTGGTTACAGGGTAAATATTCAAAGCACAAGAACTATTTTACATAAAACCTTAACTCATAGCTTCATACATAACACATAAGAACACATCTAAACTTTCCTAAACCTCTATTACATTCAATGGTAACTGTAGACACTTAAAATTAACCTCATTTCCTGACTTAGAAGTATCGGGTGAACAAAACATTGTATGGTTGGGACACATATTGGTAGCAGTCCAGATCATAGATCATTTGAGAAGGATTGGGAACATAGAAGCCCAAAATGCTGCACTCTGGGGTTTCTTCAAAATATTCCAAGAGAAGATGCAAGCCAGGGATTTAATCCCTGAGAAAGTAGTAGAGAATTATAAAGATGATATCATCTTCATGGTCAGTAAGGATGAATGCTACATGGAGGTAGTGGAACCCAGGATAATCTGGATTCTGGAGATGGGGTATGAAGTAGCATAAGATATCATTGTAGGTCTTGTAGACCTAATGCTCAGTAAACCAAAAGATTCCTCGACAGAAAGATATGGAACCTACGAAAAAAAATCCATGGAAATACATCTAAAGCATAAGGAGAGAGAAATTAAGAAGAATGTTGAGAAGATGAGATCTAAGGTTGAGGAAATGATGGCACCTAAGGGCCCTATGGAGAAATCCAAGGGCACATCTGAAACTCAAAAGGAATCACCAAGAAATAGAAGGTCAACAAGGACCTCTACCTCCTCTGCTGCTACTGCTAAATCCTCTGGAGCCATGCCTGCAGCATCCCAAAAGAAGAATGAAGCATTCAGTTCTTCTTTGCAACAACAACTTGCTAAGAAAAGAAGGGTAAAAGAAAATGTAACTAGAGAAAAGTATGTAAGCTATGATGATATTGAGGAAGAATAGGAAGAAGAGGGACCCGAATTGGTCCAGAAGAAGAGAGAGCCTCTTGTCTCCGAAGAAGAGACACAAGTTAAAAGAACAAAGATTGACATTATAAAAGAGGAAGAAGAAGACATTGAAAAAGAAAAGGAAGGTTTTATTCTTAAGAAAATAGAAGATAAATTTGGTGAAGAAGGCCAATCTTCAAAAGGAAAAGGAAAGGGAAAGAAGAGAAAAGACAATGAATCTACAAAGGAAAAGGACAAACAAAAGAAGTTAGAAAAATCCAGTCTTTCTCCTCTGCAACTTGAAGCTACAATCAATGCAATAACAAAGTATGATGCTCTGAAAGAAGTAGCTGAGCTGTATGATGAAAGATCATCAGGAGATAAAACAATCATTGAGACAACTATAATCAGGTACATGGACACATTTAATGTTGCTTTGATAGAGATAATTGATAAACTACATGATAATCTTGATGATGTACACTAACCAAGAGGAGAGATAAAATCATGAAAAGAGACACTGAAATGAAGAAAAAGGCTCTTGAGAAAGTTTGTCCTACAATTTCTGGACAAGATAATAATAAGGCTATACAGAGGTTAGCCATGGAGTTCAAGACAAAAAGAAGGTTGAATACCTTGATGTCAAATGATAAAGATGAAATAGAGAGGTTGGAAAAGGACACTCTGAAGATAACTGCAGATGTCCTTAAGGAGTTAAAGATTAGTACAATTGAAGAATGGTACTCCTCTGAAGAAAGATAAAAGGATGGTGACCATCTTAAGAAGAATGAAGAAGTTGATGCAACAAGTGTAGATCAGGATGTGTTGACTGAACAAAATGTGCCATCTCCACTAGTAGACATAAGTGCAGAAGATCAGAATGTTGTCAGCCCTCCAGAAAATATAGAGAATATTGAAGAGATTTAAAGGAGATAACAAAAGAGAAGAAAGATGAAGAGAAAGGAGAATAGAGTGAGGCTATTTTAGCACAAGCAAAAAACACTGTGGATAATGTCTTAGTTCCTCCGGGGAATGAAGAAGAAGAGATACATGAGGACAATTGTCCTTCAGAAACCTCTGACTCTCATATAATATCCATCTCAAAAGATGAGAAAAGGAATAAAGTTGGTGAGTGCTCTTGAGTCTCCCCAATAGATTCTATTAGAGAGTTTTTGACAAAACAAAAACAAATCCAAACTATGTCCTCACCACAACTGCTTCAGGTACAATTTTTGGATGGACAGATCAATTTATCTAGTATATCTATGTTGTAGAAACTTTAGCTAGGAACAATTTTTCAGGCTACAACTCAAAAGGAGATTCTACAGTCACATGTAGAAGGGAATGAGCTTCTGGGAGTGGCAATGAAAGTCTTTGAAAAGATGCTGCCAGAAACTAAGAGGGATGCCTCTTTGACTCCTGCTCAACAAATGAAGAAACTAATGGAGTCCATTAATAACCATTTTGAGTCATTAGAAAAGGTAGTTGAGAGGAAGGTAAAGTAAGAGTTGAACAATAAGAGACCATTGGATTTGACTGATAAGTGCTCCAAGGCACACATTTTGTTAAGCATTAGTGTAAAGAGTATTCAAAATGCTCTAAATGATGCAAATGTAATGTACCAATTTTGTTCATCATGGCCCATATCTACCAAAGAAATAAAAGAGAAGATTGATGGCCTAGAAATGTAAATAATAAATATTTCAAGAACTTATGACCCCTTGAAGGACAATAATGGAAATCTAAGGGCCGAAGTGGAAAAGACTCATGCTATCATAAAGAAATTGCAGAGTCAAAGAGAATCAATAAAGGATCAAATGGGTCAACTAAGAGAGATAGTCAGCTTTAAGATGGTTGCATTGACAGGATTATTAAGGGAAGTTGATAAGGTTGGGAAGATGACAGCTACTCCAACATCAGTGGAAAATGCAGAAGACTTGGTCTTACAGATCAATGGACAAGTACAAACACTGAACTCTACCAAGATGCATTGGGATTCTGCAGTGATACAACAGAAGAACATTTACAAGGATATCTTTCCCACCAGTTAGTAAGTTTCTTATTTCTGATGTCCTGTACATATGCAGAAGAAGGAAACAAATTTTGACATTTTGGTATATAGAAATAAATAGTAAGGGGGAGCATGTATATAACGAAGTAAGAGAAAGTTGGAGAATTTTTTTGACTTGTAGATATACAAATAGTTCCTTTGTCATTGATGACGAAGGGGGAGAAGTTTTGGCCATGTTGCCATCAATGACAAAGGGGGAGATTGTTGGAAACATAAGCATGATGATGTAGAGAATGATAAGCATGGCAATAAGCAGTGTTGTCATTGATGGCAACAAAGGATAAAGACATAGTGGTGTTGGTATGTTGATTCAGAGCTCGGTTCAATAAGGTATACAGGTACAGTTGTGTTGGTCTGGTTATGTATGATATCCTAAGTGTTGATCTGAAGAAGCTACTAAGTGTAGTATGATGAAGAATACATCCAAGCATGATATGCCTTAATTTTGGTGCTCCGCAGTCTAGTATAACATGTTGAAGATTTTCCTAAGGTATTTACTGACCAGAACCTAAGACAAGGTCATAATATTTCAGTCTGCACTTCTCCGCTACAATGAGTTTTGCACTACGGTTGTAAGGTAATGATAGTGCATGCTAAAGGCATATAAATCCAAAGATTCAGGTCTTGTAGTCCTTTGGAGTGAAAGATAATGTTGACAGAGTATCGGACTCTAATGATAGTGCCAATGACAGATTGGAATGCTTTGCATTCCACCGCAAATGAATATCTTGCCATGTGGTTTTGAGGAAGAGGTTATGGATGTCAGAGGTGTGTATGTTTTGAATGGTAAGCATTTTGGTGGTCCGCACGTTGAATTATGAACTAATAGTTAGTTCATGTTATTTCTGCTTCACCAATTAAGCCAACTTGAAGGTGTTAATGTTGTGCGGAGCTATGACATGTATGAAATAATGTCATGAGAGTAATTATAAGTTGTGCTGACCTATATGAATGCGCTACATGCTTTGGTTCTCTCCGCAAAGCATATTGGATTGTGTTTTGGGCCGACATGACAGGGAGTCACATGGTACATATATTGTGCCGACCTAATTGATGTTTTTCCTAAGTGCGGTATATATATACAAGATTGAATTCTTGTGAAGGAGTTGTGTGAGTGTGAGAAATGTGAAGGAGTTAAGTGCGTGTAAGTGAAATCTGATGCAAAGAAGGATAAGTTGAGGTTGTGGTGAAGATGAAGTGTGCAAAGTCAATGTTCTAAGCTTTAGTGGAACTGTATCTCCAGCATAAGTTAGATGAATTATTAGCAATTCATTTTTTGCAGTGAGCCATCCCTTCTTCTATCTATTTCTCTCAGGATAGTGAGTCCTTTGGTAGTGAGCCACTTATAGTGAGCATTCTGGACAGTGAGTCCACCAAGTTGTATCAACCTTAACCAGTTACATTATTAATATATTGTGAGCTAATCTTCATTGTGGTTTTTCCCTTTTTGAGTTTTCTACGTAAAAATCAGGTGTTCATGTGTTATGTGCTTTAATGGTTTAGTTCACGCTTTCCTTTCTTACTGCAAGTTAAATGTGTTGTGTGGAATGAATGTTTAAATGCTTAAGTGGTTTCAAAGAATATTGATTCACCCCCCTCTCAGTATTCTGAGTGTTCAACATATCGCTCACATCCAGGCAACTTTTGTTCCTAATCGCACGGAGTGCGTTAGGATGATGCGGCAATCAAAACATTAAAATGAAATGGCATGAAAATTAACATAAATACACTTATAAATAATGCTAAGAAGGTGGATACTAAAGTGGTCGCAAAACATAACGTGAAATTGCAAGGGTATGCAATTTTTGACGTTATATAGTCAACAAAGTATTATAAAAACAAAACAATAGATAGAGAGAGTTATACATATATATGTTGGAGATACCCCAATTTTTATCCTAGTCCAGACCCAGATAGACCCTTACGAGGGATCTCTTCCCATTGCCTTTATCGCCTGAAACCACAATTAGGGGGTCTCCGTCCCCAAATGGGCATTATCACCCTTTGGTCAAACCCACGAGCTCATTGGCCCAACGAAGGTACATAGCCTGCGAACACGCTAGCCCAGCGAAGACAGACATAGCATGTGAGCACGACAGCCCAATAGAGGCACGCATGACCTGCGAGCTTGTTGGCCCTTTGGGGGTTTGAACCTTGGTGGCCACCACAATAACCGTGCGACTTGACCACCAAACCACGCCCTTATTAGATATATATATATATATATATATATATATAGAGAGAGAGAGAGAGAGAGAGAGAGAGAGAGAGAGAGAGAGAGAGAGAGGACCAAAAAGTGGCCAAAACCACTTTTTGACCATACAAACCATAACGTGAGCGTGTTATAATGTGCTCACATTTTAAAGTAGTTAAAATGTGAATCCTTGAACTTCTTTCACTCTAGAGTAGGGTCATGTCTAGAAAGAGACCAAGGGTATATACATAAAATAAACATTTAAGTATAAGTTGGTATTTACCTTTTATCATTTATCTTTCTAGAATTTGGAGGATCCCTCAAATTTCAGACTTAATCAAATTTTTAGGGTTTCAAACTTAGCCAAATTTAGGGGTTCAACAACATGCATAAGGGTAAAGGCACATGGACCTCTTAGGTCTCTCTCTATCTTTTTATCTATCTATCCTCCCTCCCTCCCTCTCTCTCTCTCTCTTCAACTCTATCTTTATATCTCTCCCTCTCTCTCTGCCCCACTTTCTATATTTTCCCTCTCTAATTCTATCTCTCTTTCTATCTCTCCCCCCTCTCCCTCTCCCTCTCCCTCTCCCTCCCCCCCTCTCTACTGTGTCAAGGAAAACAAAAAGAATAAAGGTATTGCAAATGATAAGAAATTAAAACGTATTTGAACTTTCATAGGAACTTATTCTACTTGGGTCCCAAAGAAAGATTTACAATGAAAAATTATACATATGGACTTACATCCAAAGAAGTGAGAATAATGGGTAAATAAAGATAAAACAACACTTCCACCACTTCCTAACACATCTTTTAAAGGTTCTACAATACATAGTGATGAGAACTTCGTTCCACATGATCTAGAGATAGAGAGAGGGAAAATAGCATGGGTATATAAATTTTGCCATTACAAGTATTTTACCAATGCATATCATGAAGCCTTATCATGTTGCTCAAGCCTTTTAATAAAAGTTCTATAATAAATCAACCACTATAAAAATAATTACCAACTTAATCAATAAGTGAAGATTAATATAATATCTAAACTAAAATCAATTAAATATATCTAAATGATTTTATAGCCTCTAAATTAAAAAAAGTTATTTAGTTGTAATAAATACAATAAAATATATTTAAAAAATAATAATTTATAATAATTAAAAGCTAAATATATAATAATTTTTAGATAAAGTAAATTTTTTTATATGTGATAATTTTTTAAATTAATTTTTAATTTAAAAGAAAAAAGTACTATACATTTTAAATTTTATAATATTTATATAATTAAAAACAATTTTTTACAATTAAAATAATATAAATTATATATATATATATATATATATATATTGTAATTTGTAAACTATTTTATAAAAATTTTAAATGCTTTTAAATTTTCATGTTTTTAGTTTTTAATATTTTAAATATAAATTTTTTAAAACAAACAATTTATTAATTCACAATATAACATTGCCATAATAATCGTTATATTACTGTTTAAACATATTTATTAAATTACAACATCAACTGGCTAAAATAGTGAAAAGCCTTCCTCACGCTATCTTCCTCACCCCTCACAACCAATCCTTTCTCCACTTCACAATTGTAGCCATGAGCTCCCAAGTCAAATTCCTCTCCAGTGAGGAATGCAGATTGTTGGGTGAAGACAACAATCCATATCCATTTACCCTCTCCTAGCTCTGTTGAATGCATTAAGTCACATCCACGCTGAATAGTCAATCTTATATGCGGAGAGAGAAAATTTATGACAAAACATAGCATCGTGGCATTGCCATTGGAGGAATGCTTCTCCTGCTTCCATCTTAAGGAATAGATTGTTAACCCCAGTTGGCAGTTTTTGGTTGGCAGTGATGTCACCAGTGGTAGCATGTATGATGACTTGGCATATGGTAAAATATAATTCAAAGAATACTTAGCAACTTTGTTCGAATGACATCTCCTAGCAAGTTGACTTTGGAACACATGTTGGTCGACTTATTGGAATGTGCTGGGAATATTCTGCTTATTGTTTTGAGCGGTTGAAATGTTATTCCACCTTTCTAAGCAGTCACTGCTTGTATGTTTTGTTGAAGCCCTCCTTAGGGCAAACTGGAACAGCCAGTCACCGGTCTCAAGCACTTGTATCTTTGGTGTTTTGGCATCTCTTTTCATAATTATTCCGCACAGCGTAGGGTTTGATGAAAAAATCATGAATGTGGCCTATTGAATCTAAACGCTGACTTTGTTGTTTGCAAAATAATCATGGAAATTCATGAAGAGCATCTGATGTATCTCCAGAAAAGATTGAAGGTTGACTTCGTGGTCTACTGTTGTGCCGTTATCATTAAACTGCAAAGTATAAGCTGGTTGTCTGAGGGATTTGCGGTAATGATCATTCATGATTATGTAAGTATGATCATAAAAGCTCATTTCTCTTTCTCTGCAGAGTTGTTTTTAAAATTAGTAATTTCTTCTGTCAAGGGTTTTTCGGCAAATACATCTGTCAAAGTTTTTTTTTAAAATGCAATTTCTGTAAAAGTTTGTATAGCACTTTACAGATCTGTGTGTTTTATCAAATGGCACCACCAAATTTGTTTTGCCCATCGGTGATATGAGATCTTTTATAAATATTGGTCGCCGTTATTTATTTTGAAACCCTAGGGTTTCGCTTGGGTTATTGGCAGTTGGGCATTGTAACTGACAGTTGCATCTTGTAACCCTATTGAGGGTTAACGGTTTTTTATCTTCCCTTATTCGAACTGTCTCTGCTTTTCTGAACAAGGAGATTAATGGTGTTTATTTACAGACACAGTTACAAAACTATCGATTGGTTTTCTATTTCAGTTGTTTTGGAACTGCCTACAGTAGAAATGTCTTTGAAAGCAATATGATCAGTTGTATATAAAAAGATATAAGGTAAATGACGTATGTGCAAGTATTATGTTTGTGTTGTGCACATACATTGTTGGCAGTATATGTTTTTAGAGAAATAGAGTATTCCTCTGTATGAAAATATCTTCAAACTTTGTGTAATCTTTAACATGCCAGTGAGGCAAAGTATTCAGTGAGATTGTAAGCCAGTGAGACACAGTAATCAACGAGATTTTTAAGACAGTGAGGCAATTTTTCGAGTAGTTTTATGCCAGGGGCTTTCCACTCAGGACAAATCTCTGTGTCTTTAGTTTTGTGGTATGCTTCTTGATCTGTTGTCAAATATTTCAGCTTTCATACTTGTATCTTATCTTATTGGCACAGTTTTAGTGATACAGAACATCTGAATTCAGTTAGATTTAATTGTTTTAAATACAAGTTTATAAAGTTATTCATTTCAGTCTACAAAACAGATTTGTAAGTGCAAAAATCTATCAAGATACTGATTCACCCCCCCTCTCAGTATCTCTACCACTCTAACAAGTGGTATCAGAGCCAAACGTTTTTGTCTTTAAGGTCTAATCAGCCTAAGGGGATTCCTGGTTGAGTGGTAACCATGTCTTTTCAAGATGGTCTGTCCTCATCCAAGGCACCACTATTTGATGGTACAGACTATACTTTTTAGAAATTCAGAATGACCCGTCATATCAAAGCTTTAGGATATGATGTCTCAGAAGCTATTGAAACTAGCTGTACTATTACAGACAAACCATCTAATGCTGATGAGAAAAGGGCTCTTGATTGTGATTCAAAAGCTACTAGTGCTATTTGTTGTGGATTGACAAATGAAGTATTAAATAAAATTATGGAATGTCAAACAGCTAAAAGTATTTGGGATAAACTTTCTAATATTTATGAAGGGGATGAAAGCATTAAAGAGGCTAAGTTACAAGCTCTTAGAGAAAGATTTGAAAGAATAAGAATGAAAGATGATGAAAAGATAGCTAAATATTTTCGAAGAGTTCAGGAAATTGTCAATAGTATTAGAGGTTTAGGGGAGAAATTAGAAGAAATAACTGTTGTTAAAAAGATTCTACGAACTCTAACTCCCAAATATGATTCCAAAACTTCTGTGGTAGAAGATAA
The DNA here is from genome assembly GCA_027924645.1 of Cunninghamia lanceolata. Classification (NCBI taxonomy): domain Eukaryota; kingdom Viridiplantae; phylum Streptophyta; class Pinopsida; order Cupressales; family Cupressaceae; genus Cunninghamia; species Cunninghamia lanceolata. Next base: position 4,030,001 of record BSBN01001859.1, on the reverse strand, counting down.
AGATCCTAAAACTATAACTATTGATTCTATTCTAGGAGTCTTTACTGCCTATGAAATGAGAATGGAGAATGAAAACCCTAGTAAAGAGATTAAGGAAGCAGCTTTTAAAACTGTAAAAAGGGAAACTGAAACTTGTCATGAAATTGAAAATAACAGTGAAGATGAATCTGTTTTTGTCAGTAAACTCAGAAGAGGTTCAAGTAGGTATAAAGGAAAATTACCCTTTAAATGCTTCAACCGTGGAAAAATAGGACATTATGCAGCAAAGTGTCCTAATCTAGAACTTGACAGTGAACAAGAAGACAATAGAAAATAGTATAAGAAAAAACCTTTCAATTTTAAGAAAAATACTTTTAATAAAAGGAGTCTAATTGCTGGAATAACAGATAGTGCATCAGAAGAATCCTCTGATGAAGTAGACGAAACACTTTTTATGGCAGCAATTATTACTGCTCCAGAAGGAGAACAAACTGAAGCGTCTAAGAATGAAATTGATTTAGAAAGAGAGTTAAAATGTGCCTTTGGTGAAATTAAAAGATTTAGAAAGGAGAATGGAGTGCAAAGCAAGTTAATTTCTGATCAAGAAAAATAGATTTCTGATTTACAATTAAATCTTGAAGAGAACAGAAAAATTCTTTCAGATACACAAGAAAGGTTAAAGTCCAAGAAAGATAAAATAGTGAAACTAAGAAAAGAACTTGAAATGTGTAACAGTAGTGACAAACTTGTTGATATGCTTAGTAAACAAAAATAGTATAATGACATGACTAGTCTAGGCTTCTCCAAAGGTCAGTGCTCTAATAATAATCAGCTAAAAGAAAAAGGGCTTTTTAGATTTTCTGGTTATTGCTTTTACTGTTATCAATATGGGCATCGAGCAATTGATTGTAAATCTATGTTCAGAAAACAGTCCTATTTTCTGAATAACAGGACTCTTGATTTCTTGAACAAAATAAGATGTTTCAGTTGCAGAAAACTTGGACATATTGCAAAATTTTGTAAATCAAAAAAATTTTCTTCCAATAAGCAACCCAAAATGAAATGGGTACCTAAAAATAACAATGCTATGATTGTTGAAGTTGCATTTCATGCAAAGAAAAACAAAATCTGGGTTATAGACAGTGGATGTTCTCATCATATGACTGGGGATAGAAGCAAATTTATCTTGTTTGAAAATTGTTCAAATGGATCAGTTAAATTTGGTGATGATTACTGTTTACAGATCACAGGAAAAGCTACAGTTCTTTTAGAAAATAACACACCTCTAGAGGATGTTTATTTTGTTGAAGGACTAACTCATAATCTGTTGAGTGTCAGTTAGATTTGTGACAATGGTTTTGATGTAGTTTTTATATCACAAGGCTGCAAGGTTTTGAAAAATTCAAAACAGGTTGTTGCTTCAGGATTGAGAACAAAAGGTAACATTTATAATCTGCACGGATCTACTAATGAATGCAAAAACAACTTGTGTTTTATGAGTCAAATTGAAGAAAGTAAACTGTGGCATAGGAGATTAGGGCATATAAATTTTGATAATTTAGTTAAAATCAGTCACAATAAAAATGTTAGACATATGCCTGCTATCTCTAAGCCTGAAAATCTGGTTTGCAAAGAATGTCAGCAAGGGAAACAAACCAGAAATGTTCATAAATCTAAAGAACAATTTTCAGCAGAACCTCTTCAATTGGTTCATACTGATTTATGTGGTCCAACCAGAACAAAATCTCTAAGTGGTGAAAGATATTTTATGCTGTTCATAGATGACTATACAAGAATGACTTGGGTTACATTTTTAAAGCATAAGTCTGAAGCTTTAGAGAAATTTAAGATTTTTAAAAGCATGGTAGAAAGAGAAACAGACTTAAAACTGAAGTGTTTAAGATCTGATAATGGAGGAGAATATACTTCTACTGCTTTTCTTGAATATTGTGAAAAATATGGTATCAAAAGACAGTTTTCAGCTCCTAGAACACCTCAACAAAATGGTGTGGCTGAAAGAAAAAATAGGACAGTAAAAGAGATGGCTAGAACTATGCTTCAGGATGCTAGACTTTCTAATGCCTTCTGAAAAGAAGCAGTTCATACATCAGTTTATACTTTAAACAGGGTACAAATAAGAGTCAAAACTAGGTATACTTCCTATGAACTTTGGTATGGAAACACAACCAATGTATCTTATTTTAAAATCTTTGGCAGCAAATGTTACATAAGAAGAGAAGATCATCTAGGAAGTTTTGAATCACGATGTGATGAAGGAATCTTTCTGGGTTACTCTACTCATAGTAAGGCCTACAAATGTTATACTAAGAGATTACGAAGAATAGTTGAAAGCTCTAATGTGAAAGTGGTTGAGAATTTGCAGCAAGAATCGCAACCCCAGTTTCAACCAGTTGAAGAAATTATTCAAGGAGAACCAAGCACAAAAGAAGAATCAGAGAAATCTGAAAAAGAATCTGAATCAGATTCTGTAGTCCCTCAAGGACAAACTGTAAGTCCCAAAACTGATACTCCTTCTAAATCTTCCATTTATACTCCTAGAAAATTGCTACAAAAGAATCATCCAAGTGATCATGTTATTGGTGATTTAGACTCTGGCATACAAACTAGACGAAAAACTGCTCAAGCAAATCAACAGGTTCATGTTTGTCTAGTGTCACAATTAGAACCTAAAACTTATGCTGAAGCTAGTCAAGATGATTTGTGGGTTCAGGCTATGTTAGATGAGTTAGCTCAAATAGAGAAAAATAACACTTGGGAACTTGTTCCAAGACCTAAAGATAAAAATGTTATTGGGGTAAAATGGGTTTTCTAAAACAAACTTGATGAAAATGGAACTGTTGTCTGAAATAAGGCTAGACTGGTCTGTAAGGGTTATTCACAGATAGAAGGTATCGATTTTGATGAAACTTTTGCTCCTGTACCAAGACTAGAAGCCATCAGAATGTTTCTCGCATATTCTGTTTACAAAAACTTCAAGGTCTATCATTTATGGATGTTAAAACAACATTTTAAAATGGAGACTTAAAAGAGGAGGTTTATATGGATCAGCCGGAAGGTTTTGTTAACAAGGACAAACCACATCATGTTTACAGATTGAAGAAGGCTCTTTATGGGCTTAAGCAAGCTCCTAGAGCTTGGTATGCCAAACTAGATAAACATTTACAATCACAAGGCTTCACTAGAGGGGGAGCTGATAGTAATCTGTATTTTATGACTAAAAATGATCACATCTTGATAGTGGTTGTATATGTTGATGACATAATTTTTGGCAGTGATGATGATGAACTCAGTTTATATTTTCCACAGGTTATGATAGCATAGTTTGAAATGTCAATGCTGGGTGAACTTTCCTTTTTTCTTGGTCTACAGGGTTCTCAGCTCCAAAAAGGTATATTTCTTTCTCAAACAAAATATGCAAAAGAAATGTTGAAAAGGTTTCAGATGGATGAATGTAATCTTGTTAGTACACCTATAGAAACTGGTTGCAAATTAAGTGCTGAAGTTGACAAACCTGATATTGATCATACTTTTTATCGGTCTATAATTGGCAGCCTATTGTATTTAACTACCACTAGGCCTGACATTATGCATGTTGTTTGTTTAGTTGCTCGTTTTCAATCTGCTCCCAAACAAACTCATCTCAATGCTGTAAAAAGAATTCTTAGATATATACAAGGGACATTGGATTATGGCCTCTGGTATTCGCGACATTCTGATTTTACTCTGACAGCATATACAGATGCTGATTGGGCTGGTAGTCTTGATGACAGGAAGAGTACTTCTAGTGGTGCATTTTTTCTTGGTGGACGACTTGTTTCATGGCATAGCAAAAAGCAGGATTCCATTTCTTTATCTACAGTTGAGGCTGAATATATTGATGTTGTTACATATATTTCACTACTAGCTCAATCAGGTAGAGCTTTCCAGTTTTAAAAGAGAAAAAAGTACATATATTTCTATTGTGTTAAACCCAAGTACATTTGATACAAATTGAGATGAAATTGTAGTGTTGCATTCAAATGTATTTTCAAGACTTAAGAGATTGAACAAATCTTTTAAAAGATCAGCAATATGTATTAAAAAATAAGTGTATAAGTTCTCACACAAGCCATGAGACTAACTGCTTCATTGCATAATGAAAAGACAAACTATACATTTATAAATAAACTAAAAACTGAATATACATATGAGATAGGGTGACTCGTCATTGCCTGAATGATGAGCCTTCATGCTATTGCCGTGCCCTGTGTCATCCTATCTTGTTTGCATTGTCCTATATCCAGCCGCTGTCTCCTTGCTATCCTGTCATCTGCATAAATTTTTTTAAAAAATGATGTTAGAGCAATGACAAGGCATCATACATCATACGATATCATCTATAAACGTACAATTTGTGTTTTCAGATGCAATAAACCAGTTAGCGTCACAGAAGCTTTTGAGAAGACAAATCTAAAATATCAGTTTGCAAGCATGCATTTATTTTCTAACAAGTTTGCTTCATGTGCAGATACAGATGCAATTATGTTTCCATTTGATTCATCAGTTACGTTATGAGTGGAGGAAATGTGGCTCCTACAAGGGTTGAGCCTAGCTCAGTAACAATGAACAAATGCAAAAGGCACAGCTCAAGGAGCGCATTTAGAAAACAGATAAAGCTGTCAAGAGGTTTCAAACATGGTAGGACAACAAAACACAGGAAAGTCCAAGCACTTTAGGACAGCCAACAGTTAACAAACAGAATAGCGGGGTCTATGAAATGCAATAAGAGACAGTCAATGATAGAAGGGCAGGCCTAAATGATCAACAATAGTAGGACACTATACAACAAATTCACATGCAAGATGTATAACAGTCAATTATGGACAGTGCTGGGAGTAAGTGATCACAGTTTCATGTTATACCATATGAACTAGATGTTCCCACTATGCCAAAAAGGAACAGAGATGCTGCTACAGATTTGAATCAAATGATAGGGGAGTAAGATATATAGCTTCATTCGAAAGAATATTACATATATATTACACAGAAGTCTTCATGAAAAGCTACAGGTATAACTGATACAACTAATGTATAACAGCAAGACAATGAAGTAATCAGCAGTCACTATCCGTGCATGGTGGCAGTCATTATCTTGTCAGTGGTGCAGCTATTACTACTGCTTTATCTGAGTATTTCATTGCCTTTGTGCCTTTGTGAAACTTGAATAAGGAGGTGGTTCTTCTACCCTCAAAGATGGAAGAACTATGGTTTGATCGTTACTTAAAATCTGGTGGTCTTTTGCTTGGAAGGACTGTAAAGATGGAAAAAAGAAGCTACCAGGGAAGGCAGAGCTGAGCCAGAACAAAATATATGTGTATTTGTTGGAACTTGGAATGTTGGAAATGCCAGGCCGCCAGAGGACTTGTCTGTTTGGATTCCAATGTCTGCTGCTTATCAAATAGTGGCTATTGGCACACAAGAATGTGATTATCCACCAAGACCGCCATTTACAGATTGCGGAAAGGGTTGGCTTGAGACTCTTAGGAAACATGTTGGCAGACAATATAGAGTAATTCGTTACACTTCAAGAGGTCAGATGCAGCTCATTATTTTTGTACGTGCTGATGCAGAGAAAGCAATATCTGATGTAGATAGTGGAAGTGAAGCTACTGGAGTTGGGCATGTCATGGCAAATAAAGGAGGTGTTTGCATTGCTTTCAAGTTCTGGGATACGGGGCTACGCTTTGTAAACTGTCATTTTGCTGCTCATAATGGCCAGTGTGAAACTCGGAATAGCAACTATAGAGATATAACAGGGAAGCTACAAATAGGGCTGCAAAGCATGGACATCTTGAATTAGTTTCATCATGTTTTCTGGATTGGAGATTTGAATTATAGACTTGATTTTGGGAAGCATGAAGAAAAACCATTGACACCGCAAAGAAGATTTTGGAGCTCGTTCACAGTCAAGAATTGCAGATTTATGAAGAAAATATAGTTTGTTTTTGAGTTACAATAAGAACAGCAGCAGTATACAAAAGAAGATACAAAGGTGTTCATTTCTATTTACCATAAAATACTCAGATTTTCAAGAAAGTCAGTCATACAGTAAGTTTGAGCAGCAGATAGGATGAGATACATGCTTTTGACACTCATTTTTGACATAGATTCACAGAAACCTTCGAGTCGGCCATCAACAAAGGCGTGCTATGCAAGAAAATCCCAGAAAATGATGGGATATATGTGTTAAAAAATGACTTACCTATGTTTTTGCTGAGTGCTATGCAAGGAAAACCACAGATTCTTCTTCATTTCGACCTTCCAACGGTGGCATCATATAGCCAACACATATGCAGAAGATCGACGACCTCAACATAGCCAATGACGGATACAAGGAGGTCGGCCAGAGAAACAACAGAAAATGCATCATTTCACAGTCAAAACGTGGCCGCAGAGAAGAAAAAATCGGCCCAAAATCAACCAAAACTGGAGTTAAAACATCAAAAAATGCAATATACCTTGCATTTTGCCAAAGAATGGAGGAAAGATCAGCTAAAAACGACCCAGTTTCATGCCATTTCTGCCTTCAAACCCTCATGGCAGCACATCGGCGAGAAGAGGAAAGTAAGATCGATGAAAAATGAAAGTATTTGTTTTAGGTTTTCTTTTCTTCTCTTCAAGGGGGTCGAATGACCTATTCTTTTTCTTTTTTATCCTTTGCAAATCATCCTTATCATTTTTGGCGACGGGGGGAAGTTTTTATTTTGTTAAAACTTAACAAATGATAAAGGGGCATGGCATGTTTATGCCTTTTATTTCTTTGTATATTGTTTTGAAACCAAGTCAAAATGTATTAGAAGGGATACAAGGTCGAATAGCATGTTAAGACTTGGTGTATGTTAGGAGACATAAGGTGATGAATAAAATGTATGTTGGGAGATACAAGGTAGATGAAGTGATAGTTACGAGGTGGTTTGAAAGTGAAGTGAGGGCATGGTGATGCATATGGGAGTCATAAGGGTTGTTTTTGAAACATTTTCCATTGAACCTCGAGACATGATGGTAGGATGTGTGCGAAAATAAAGATGGTTGGGGATTGTGAGGTGTTTTGTCATGGTTTTGAAATGTGAGTGAAAATGCAGATATGTAGAATCATGTCATTGTGTCTAGGAGCCAAGGTCTAGTTTTGTCGATTTTTGCATAATCTAGGAATAGATTAAAAATCGTAAACAAACGACAAGGTAATGATTATAAATTACTTTATCGTTTGTAATAAAATGCAAAGAGGCAATTAGGCAGACTATCACGAATGACAAAGTAAGTCTTGTCGATTACTTTGCCGTCTTTTTACGATATTTAATTAGTCCCTAAATCATGCAAAATCAGGGATTTAGAATTAAAAGTCAAAAATATCATTATTTTCTGCATAGGGTTGTGTAATTTTAAATTGTAAAACATTTACTAAGGTGGTGTAATTATAAGCCTCTTAGTTAAATGTTAATTAAATGTAGAAAATGTGTCCTTATGATATTTTTGATGTTGCAAGAGAATGATGACACAAATCTGACATATGTCAGAAGCATTAGAGAGCATTAAAAGATATTTTATAATATTTTGAAGTGCCTTCATGATAGTGGATGACATGCCTCCACCATTTCTGCATTGGGACCTCTTTTTGGAGCATTTTAAGGGGATATTTTTTCACTATTCATGAGATGCACGGGAATGGAGCTAGTGGAGCTAGTGGAGGATGATCTTTTTGAGTGGAGCATGAGCTGTTTACAGCTGTATTTAATCTTCTTCCTTGTTCAGTTTTAGGGGGTTCTAGCTGTTCACAACTCTGCATATTGTAATTTTATGAGTTCTTTTGCAGAAGTGAAGAGTCTTGTAACCCATTTTCAGAGATATGCAGCATTGTAACACCTCTTTGGCAGTAATAAGCAGTCTATACCTTCCCATTTTCTCCTGATATTGTGTGTCCTTGTGTTAGTACAGGTCTTTGTGATGTTTCTTTGTCCTTGGATTTGTATTGCATGTTGGTGCCTTTATGCAGGGGTTACATAATTTTTGCAGGTTGTGAGCTATGCAAGGGAGAACAATCAGTCTGTGGGTAGTGAGAAAACCTATTTCTCCTTAACATGACTATTGTTATTTAGCCTCCTCACAAAGCAATGATGCAAGATTTATGATTTTCTAGGTTGTGTACATGATTCTGATTATTACTGATTCTGTAGTGTGTCATTTCTATTTAATTTCTGATGATCATTTGGTGCATCACCTTAGACAGTAGTTTTCATTTTTATGCAAACCTTCTTACTCTATTCTCAGCAAAGGCTTTAGTCTAGGTAGTTTAGGTGGAGTACCAAGAGGAAGCCGACCTTCTCCGGAGGTTCTTTCTAACACAGGCCACCCACAGACCTAGGAAAGATCCCATGTTTCTCTAGATTGCCCAGTTTCACAACTCGGCAAGGGTGCAAATCTGAGAGCTAACAGTTTTTGGCACGCCCGGTGAGACTGTGAAGTCTAATTTATACATATTGTTACTGCTGTTTGATGTGTACAGCAGTAGATTCAGCCTTTTAGAGGTAATGTTTTTACACATTTGGTGACTCTAGCAAGATCATCTACTGGTTTCAGCAGTTCAAGTGCTGGTATGTTTCAAATTTTAATCCAGAAAATGTATGCTATTCTGATTTTCCAGCTTTTTGCTTGATACACATGTCTATGTTTCATGGGAATATGCCTTATCATCGTCCATTTCATGAGAATGATGCTTATGCCACTTATTATCAGCCATACCAAGCAGAATATGTTGCTAGTTTTGTCCCGAATAACCCACCAATGGCAGATTATCAGCATAATCATCATGCTTGCCACCCTCCCACCACTGCTTAGCTTTCCTGGCAACCTATTCACGCCTGTAGCCATTTGCAGGAAACTCATTTTGCTCAAGACTAGTATAACTACCCCCTGAATCAGCCTCAAGATGTTAACATCAGTATCAGGGAGATAGCTTTAAACTTGCAAAGGGAATTTGAGGCTGTCACAGCAGAACAGGAGTATAGTATGCAGCAGGAGGAGCTTGCTTATCAAGCTCAAGCTCATCAGAGAGAGATGGAGGCACAAATGTATAAGGAGGAATGTTTGAGTAGGCAGATTGCTGCCAAGGAAGAGCAAATGAGGCAATTAATAGCTCAGGTTCGTCAGCCTAAAGTCCAAAGCCCTTCTCCTCTTCCTAATCTCATGCAAATCCACACTATAGGTCAAGCTGAGCCTACCAATGAACCTTCTCCAAGGTTTGAAATCCCAAGTTTTAGGTGGCCTTCTAAATTTAAAATTCCAAGTTGGAAAGGGCCATCTTTTTCACCCTGTGGAGACCCTCCACCAAACACCCAAATGGAACCATGCTCTAGCGTCCAGCTAGCAGAAGAAGAGCAAAAGAGTGTTTTGTTGGCTCCTTTTCAAAAGTTGGAAACTCAATCAGCTGTTTGTTTTCGGAATCCATTCTTTGAAGAAGAGGTTTCCAAGTTCAGAATACCAAGCTTCAAGCAAGGTGAGTCTCCTAAATCTCCTAAATTAGATATTCCAAGTTTTAGAGGGTCTCATCCACTGAAAGAACCTATATTACAGCCTGTATGTCTGCAAGAGATCAAGCCAATTCCTCAGGTTTCCTTGTCGGATCAGCCTTCCTGTCCTACTATCCGTCTTTGTCCAGGTGGACCTATTGTCTATCAAAATAGTTGGTTTAATGGACAAAAGAATGAAGTTCCTGAAATAAAAGAACCTGCTGTTCATGAACCTATATGTGTTAAACAAGAGAAGAAATTAGACATCTTGCAAGAAGAAAAGGAACATGAACAACCAGGACAGCAGGTTGAGGAGCTTGAAAAAGGGATCAAAAGCAATGATTTCATGTTTTTACTTGATGAGCTCCCTTCTTTTATCGAGCTGAATGAACAGGAAGAGGTTAGACAATCTGATGAGTTGCTGACAGAAGACAATCAAGTCTTGGAGCAGCGGAAAGATGAAAATGAATATGAGGAAAGGATGGTTCATGGGCAGAATGACAAAGCTCATCTAGATCAGCTGCAAATTCATGAGTTAGATGAGGATATGTTTTCAGGGATCATTGACGTTTTTTGCTCTAATATCAATGATAGGCTAGTATCTTATGAACCAGCAGCATACAATCAGCCTATGCAGATCAAAGAGGCAGGCATTCCTCCATCTTATTCATGTGAAACAATTCTTCCACATCAGATTGAGTTTGAGATGGAAGGTGAAACAACAGCTTGGGAGGAAGGAAATCTTACACTACAAATGAGACATTCCAATCACCAAGATGGGGAATCAACAATACGTAAGCTAGAAGCCAGCAAAGAAAGAGTGGCATTCATCAATTTGAACGGATGTCCTATCAGACATCTTGCTCAAGTTAGGCCTCACAAGGTGTTATCCGTCATGTTTGCACCTGAAGAGAAGATTGAAAACAAGGAGCATCTTGCTCAATCTGCCTATATGCCTTAGAACAGCAACGAGCATGATCAAAATTATGAGGTAGGTGGATTTGTTTTCCTTCGCCAAAGTTCATTTCAGCAGTTGGTAATGTCAATTATTCACCTCCTGGAGGTTGTTTCTGGAGATATTGTAAGTTATTGAGAATGGGTAGCTATTTCAAAGAACCAGTGAATGGTCATGTTTGAGTAGCGCCTCTGCTGGTTAGACATAGGATAGATTAAGTTTTAGTTGTTAAATAAGTGCTGCTGCACACTAGATTAGAGGTAGTTTCTGTTTCCTTAAGTGCGGTTGCGCACAGGTTCGTTAGTTTTTCCTAGGTCTGGTTATGTGCCAATTTTGAAACTGTTGTAATATATGATAGTTGTATAAAAGACAGCTATCATATGAAACAGTAAATACATGTACTTACTGTCACACACCATGCCTATACCCCTCATAGAGCTGTCATAAATCACAGCAGTTTGCTAAAGAGGTGTTCCTGTTGGTTATCCCCCCTAATTCATCAAGTAGATGCCTATCATTAGTAACAGTGTTTTATTCACCATCATTGACCATACCCATGCACTTGATGATTTTGAAGAGTTGACAGTTTTGACGTTAGTTGCAGAAAGAAAGGAAGTGTTTTCACGTTTTGTCAAGCATGTGTGACTCTATGCCCAATGGATAAGCTTCAGACAACTAGTCTGATGTTTAGCAGGCAAACATATAGCAGATGTCGCCAAAGATGTTACCTATATTTCACTACTAGCTCAATCAGGTAGAGCTTTCCAGTTTTAAAAGAGAAAAAAGTACATATATTTCTGTTGTGTTAAACCCAAGCACATTTGATACAAATTGAGATGAAATTGTAGTGTTGCATTCAAATGTATTTTCAAGACTTAAGAGATTGAACAAATCTTTTAAAAGATCACCAATATGTATTAAAAAATAAGTGTATAAGTTCTCACACAAGCCGTGAGACTAACTACTTCATTGCATAATAAAAAGACAAACTATACATTTATAAATAAACTAAAAACTGAATATACATATGAGATAGGGTGACTCGTCATTGCCTGAATGACGAGCCTTCATGCTGTTGCCGTGCCCTGTGTCGTCCTATCTTGTTTGCATTGTCCTATATCCAGCCGCTGTCTCCTTGCTATCCCGTCATCTGCATAATTTTTTTTTTAAAATGATGTTAGAGCAATGACGAGGCATCATACATCATATGATATCATCTATAAACATACAATTTGTGTTTTCAGATGCAATAAACAAGTTAGCGTCATAGAAGCTTTTGAGAAGACAAATCTAGAATATCAGTTTGAAGGCATGCATTTATTTTCTAACAAGTTTGCTTCATGTGCAGATACAGATGCAATTATGGTTCCGTTTGATTCATCAGTTACGTTATGAGTGGAGGAAATGTGGCTCCTACAAGGGTTGAGCCCAGCTCAGTAACAATGAACAAATGCAAAAGACACAGCTCAAAAAGCGCATTTAGAAAACAGATACAGCTGTCAAGAGGTTTCAAACATGGTAGGACAACAAAAAATCAGGAAAGTCCAAGCACTTTAGGACAGCCAACAGTTAACAAACAGAACAGCAGGGTCTATGAAATGCAATAAGAGACAGTCAATGATAGAAGGGCAGGCCTAAATGATCAACAACAGTAGGACACTATACAACAAATTCACATGCAAGATGTATAACAGTCAATTATGGACAGTGCTGGGAGTAAGTGATCACAGTTTCATGTTATACCATATGAACTAGATGTTCCCACTATGCCAAAAAGGAACAAAGATGCTGCTGCAGATTTGAATCAAATGATAGGGGAGTAAGATATATAGCTTCATTCGAAAGAATATTACATATATATTACACAGAAGTCTTCGTGAAAAGCTACAGGTATAATTGATACAGCTGATGTATAACAACAAGACAATGAAGTAATCAGCAGTCACTATCCGTGCATGGTGGCAGTCATTATCTTGTCAGTGGTGCAGCTATTACTACTGCTTTATCTGAGTATTTCATTGCCTTTGTGCCTTTGTGAAACTTGAATAAGGAGGTGGTTCTTCTACCCTCAAAGATGGAAGAACTATGGTTTGATCGTTACTTAAAATCTGGTGGTCTTTTGCTTGGAAGGACTGTAAAGATGGAAAAAAGAAGCTACCAGGGAAGGCATAGCTGAGCCAGAACAAAATATATGTGTATTTGTTGGAACTTGGAATGTTGGAAATGCCAGGCCGCTAGAGGACTTGTCTGTTTGGATTCCAATGTCTGCTGCTTATCAAATAGTGGCTATTGGCACACAGGAATGTGATTATCCACCAAGACCGTCATTTACAGATTGCGGAAAGGGTTGGCTTGAGACTCTTAGGAAACATGTTGGCAGACAATATAGAGTAATTCGTTACACTTCAAGAGGTCAGATGCAGCTCATTATTTTTGTACGTGCTGATGAAGAGAAAGCAATATCTGATGTAGATAGTGGAAGTGAAGCTACTGGAGTTGGGCATGTCATGACAAATAAAGGAGGTGTTTGCATTGCTTTCAAGTTCTGGGATACGGGGCTACGCTTTGTAAACTATCATTTTGCTGCTCATAATGGCCAATGTGAAACTCGGAATAGCAACTATAGAGATATAACAGGGCAGCTGCAAATAGGGCTGCAAAGCATGGACATCTTGAATTAGTTTCATCATGTTTTCTGGATTGGAGATTTGAATTATAGACTTGATTTTGGGAAGCATGAAGAAAAACCATTGACACCGCAAAGAAGATTTTGGAGCTCGTTCACAATCAAGAATTGCAGATTTATGAAGAAAATACAGTTTGTTTTTGAGTTACAGCAAGAACAGCAACAGTATACAAAAGAAGATACAAAGGTGTTCATTTCTATTTACCATAAAATACTCAGATTTTCAAGAAAGTCAGTCATACAGTAAGTTTGAGCAGCAGATAGGATGAGATACATGCTTTTGACATTCATTTTTGACACAGATTCACGGAAACCTTCGAGTCGGCCATCAACAAAGGCGTGCTATGCAAGAAAATCCCAGAAAATGACGGGATATATGTGTTAAAAAATGACTTACTTATGTTTTTGTTGAGTGCTATGCAAGGAAAACCACAGATTCTTCTTCATTTCGACCTTCCAACGGTGGCATCATATCTAGCCAACACATATGCAGAAGATCGATGGCCTCAACATAGCCAATGACAGATACAAGGAGGTTGGCCAGAGAAACAACAGAAAATGCATCATTTCACAGTCAAAACGTGGCCGCAGAGAAGAAAAAATCGGCCCAAAATCAACCAAAACTGGAGTTAAAACATCAAAAAATGCAATATACCTTGCATTTTGCCAAAGAATGGAGGAAAGATCAGCTAAAAACGACCCAGTTTCATGCCATTTCTACCTTCAAACCCTCATGGCGGCACATCAGCGAGAAGAGGAAAGTAAGATCGATGAAAAATGAAAGTATTGGTTTTAGGTTTTCTTTTCTTCTCTTCAAGGGGGTCGAATGACCTATTCTTTTTCTTTTTTATCCTTTGCAAATCATCCTTATCATTTTTGGTGACGGGGGGAAGTTTTTATTTTGTTAAAACTTAACAAATGATAAAGGGGCATGGCATGTTTATGCCTTTTATTTCTTTGTATATTGTTTTGAAACCAAGTCAAAATGTATTAGAAGGGATACAAGGTCGAATAGCATGTTAAGACTTGGTGTATGTTAGGAGACATAAGGTGATGAATAAAATGTATGTTGGGAGATACAAGGTAGATGAAGTGATAGTTACGAGGTGGTTTGGAAGTGAAGTGAGGGCATGGTGATGCATATGGGAGTCATAAGGGTTATTTTTGAAACATGTTCCATTGAACCTTGAGACATGATGGTAGGATGTGTGCGAAAATAAAGATGGCTGGGGATTGTGAGGTGTTTTGTCATGGTTTTGAAATGTGAGTGAAAATGTAGATATGTAGAATCATGTCATTGTGTCTAGGAGCCAAGGTCTAGTTTTGTCGATTTTTGCATAATCTAGGAATAGATTAAAAATCGTAAACAAACGACAAGGTAATGATTATAAATTACTTTATCATTTGTAATAAAATGCAAAGAGGCAATTAGGCAGATTATCACGAATGACAAAGTAAGTCTTGTCGATTACTTTGCCGTCTTTTTACGATATTTAATTAGTCCCTAAATCATGCAAAATCAGGGATTTAGAATTAAAAGTCAAAAATATCATTATTTTCTGCATAGGGTTGTGTAATTTTAAATTGTAAAACATTTACTAAGGTGGTGTAATTATAAGCCTCTTAGTTAAATGTTAATTAAATGCAGAAAATGTGTCCTTATGATATTTTTGATGCTGCAAGAGGATGATGACACAAATCTGACATATGTCAAAAGCATTAGAGAGCATTAAAAGATATTTTATAATATTTTTAAGTGCCTTCATGATAGTGGATGACATGCCTCCACCATTTCTGCATTGGGACCTCTTTTTGGAGCATTTTAAGGGGATATTTTTTCACTATTCATGAGATGCATGGGAATGGAGCTAGTGGAGCTAGTGGAGGATGATCTTTTTGAGTGGAGCATGAGCTGTTTACAGCTGTATTTAATCTTCTTCCTTGTTCAGTTTTAGGGGGTTCTAGCTGTTCACAGCTCTACATATTGTAATTTTATGAGTTCTTTTGCAGAAGTGAAGAGTCTTGTAACCCATTTTCAGAGATATGCAGCATTGTAACACCTCTTTGGCAGTAATAAGCAGTCTATACCTTCCCATTTTCTCCTGATATTGTGTGTCCTTGTGTTAGTACAAGTCTTTGTGATGTTTCTTTGTCCTTGGATTTGTATTGCATGTTGGTGCCTTTATGCAGGGGTTACATAATTTTTGCAGGTTGTGAGCTGTGCAAGGGAGAACAATCAGTCTGTGGGTAGTGAGAAAACCTATTTCTCCTTAACAGAACTGTTGTTATTTAGCCTCCTCACAAAGCAATGATGCAAGATTTATGATTTTCTGGGTTGTGTACATGATTCTGATTATTACTGATTCTATAGTGTGTCATTTCTATTTATTTTCTGATGATCATTTAGTGCATCACCTTAGACAATAGTTTTCATTTTTATGCAAACCTTCTTACCCTATTCTCAACAAAGGCTTTAGTCTAAGTAGTTTAGGTGGCGTACCAAGACGAAGCCGGCCTTCTCCAGAGGTTCTTTCCAACACAGGCCACCCACAGACCTAGGAAAGACCCCATGTTTCTCTAGATTGCCCAGTTTCACAACTCGGCAAGGGTGCAAATATGAGAGCTAACAACTGCCACTACTTGTTGCACCCAAATTCTCTGGATGGTTCAAACTCTGTGTGATTATTAGATTGATGTATCGAAGCCTGTTAAGATTTTGTGTGACAATGTTAGCGCAATCAATATATCAAAGAATCATGTTATGCACTCTCGTACCAAGCATATTGATATTAGATATCACTTTCTTCGTGATAACATTCTTCTCAATGATGTTATCCTAGATTATGTTACTTTAGCTAATCAAGTGGCTGACATTTTTACCAAGCCACTTCCCAGAGCAGTATTTGAGGGTCTCCAGCAAAAGCTTGGAGTTCTCTCTCTTTCTTCTTTGCATTAAAATTTCTTCCTTTCTGTACTCAAGGGGAAATGCTTGGATGTTCTCTTGATCCTTCTTCTTCATGAGCCAGTCATTTTTGTTTCTGCTTATATATATCTTGTTTCAGTTGTTCCTCCTGGATTAGTTGACAGTAGTGTTGCCTATCCTGTTCTTTATTCCTTCAAATTGTTGGAAGATCTTGACAGTCGGCTTGTTCTCTCTATTGCTTCTCGGATTCATATTTGTCTTTTTGGCCATTTTGTTTCTAACAGTTTCCTGTGATATTTTTTTTTTTTGCATTTGAAATTCTAGTCACTTGTACAGGTTTTACTTCTTTCTACCTTTGGCCTTGTTGTCAAAAGGGGGAGAGAACTGTTGCAAGTATGAGGTGAACCAGTGTTGTCATTGATGTCAACATACTCATATTGCATTGGTAAGAAGGTTTGGATGAGTTGTGTGTTGTTGTTATTGAGGAAATTAGTCCCCATCCGGAACAGTGAAGAACAGTGATGAGAAGAAGACAAATGTACTGTATAGGTTGAGAACCAGAGGATGCGGATTAAAGGGTTTGTAGATATGAGTCTTGAGATGTTTCAGTTAAGATTTCAGAGGTCCGCATGAAGATCTGAAGAAGTTGTGGTTGTCTGTGTGGAACCGGTTCCGGTAAGTGTTCAGAGGTGACAAAGGATCACAGAAAGGTCCGGTGAGGTCCAGAATTGTATTATCCTAATCTGCGGATTGGAAGGAGTGTTTGGGATGTCCTTGTGATGTGTCATCTCGAGTTGTGTATGATTTTGAGGTCCGGAAGTACCTTTTGCATTGTGACAGTGGCGACAGACTGTGTTCTTGTAGTACCGAATGATGAAGAGAAGGATTCCAGTGAGTAGAGGAAGTGCGGATGTACCTGGTCATTCAGGCAGGCTTGTGAAGGTTCTTGGATCGTGTTGAGGTTGTGTTGTTAATCCGCATTGGTGGTAGAGCCCGGAATTGAAGATATTCTTCCGGATGAAGTTCTTGTTTAGACTAGCCGACCGGATGAGTTGTTCATCTTGCGAATGTTCCTGTGACAGGCCGACCGGATGTTCTACACGCCTTGCGAATGTTATTGTGATGTTTGCCAACTTAGATGATTGTTCCTAAGTCGATGTCGTGTATAAATAAGTGTTTGTGAACTCATTTTGAGGTGTGGATTGTGTGGATGAGTGTGGCATAGCGAAGAGAAGTGCGAAAGGCAGAGCAGGGGTTTTGGGCTTAAATGGAACTGATCCGGACATGGTAGAGATGTCATTCACCAGTTCAAGATTGTGATTCTTATCACTCTGTAGACAGTGTGTCTCCTTGTAGGCAGTGTGCCTCTTTGTGAGCAGTGTGCTCGGGCAGTGAGCCCTAATTGACATGTGCCATTCATTTTTCTTATTCTTCTAACAGAGAATAATCCTTGGGTTAATCACCCCGTGGTTTTTCCCTTAACCGGCTTTTCCACGTCAAAATCTTGGTGTTTGATGTGTTGATGTTTATTTGCTCTTGTGTTTATGCATTATGCTTTCATGGATGGTTAATTGATATGCTGTTAACTAACAAAGAAGAATCAAGTGTTTGAAGTAAAAGCAAGTTTTTATACAACTGATTCACCCCCCCTCTCAGTTGTATGCCTTAGATCCAACAATTGATATCAGAGCCAAGTTCCTCTGAAAGGAGCTTAACCGCTTGAGGAGATCCAGGATGTCGTCATACAAGAAGGATAGTCCGAAGTTCAATGGAACCAACTTCACTCTCTGGAAAGGTGGCATGAAATGTCACTTGGAATGTATGGGAAAAGCATACTTGGCCATGGTCTCAAAACCATATGTACCTCCACAGGGTGGTCCGACAACTCTGAATGAAATCACAGATGCTGAAAACAATCTGCGGACCAAGGAAGCTCTTCTAAGTGCATTGAATGACTCAGATCTCTCAAATGTTATCGACCTACCAACTGCATATGAGATCTTGACTAAACTCGCTTCTTCCCTGGGGGTCCACCCAGTTCCACTCCTCAATCTGGAACTTCTGTATAAAGGAGATGAGTTTGTCAAGGGTGCAAGGTTGCAAAGTCTGAAAGAGAAATTTGAAAGATTGAAGATGAGGGATGATGAAAACATCACTACCTTTATGCCAAGAGTGAATGAGCTGGTATGTGGAATTAGAAATGCTGGTGGAACTCTGGATGAAAATGAGATTGTTTGCAAAATTCTCATATCCCTTCCTGCTGCCTACAAAATCAAGGTTGCTGCCATTGATGAATTCAGAGCCCACACAACTGTCACAAGAGAACAATTGGCTGGCAAACTAGCTGCATTTGAAATGACCGAGTTTGGAGATGATCCTCCCAAGACTGAATCTGCTTTCAAAGCCAGTGCTTATGTGAAAGGCAAACAGAAATTTGATCCGGGAGAAAACTCTTCAAGAAAAATGTCATGGTATGATCAAGCAAGAAGAGACATAGAAGAAGAAGCAGAAATAGCTCAACTTGAAGCCCTCATTGCAAAGAGACTGCCAAGAGGATCCGGTAAGTATGAAGGAAAACTACCCTTTAAGTGTTTCAACTGCAATAAGATTGGTCATTTTGCTTCAAGATGTCCGGAAAGATCTGCAAGGTCTAATACTAACAGACAAAGGTTTCAAAAGAACTGCTATTATGTTCATGAAGAAGATGACAATGAAGGAGTAACAGATGATGAATCAGAACTAGGAAGCAAATCCAGAAATGAATGGGTGTTTATTGCCATCAAGGAAGAAGATTCAATATTCTCTGAATCTGTCAATCACAAAGTTGTGGAAAGAGTTTTGGCTACTCAAGTGGAAGAAAAGGATGATTGGGTTATTGACAGTGGATGCTCTCACCATATGACTGGTGACAAGAATAAGTTCTTGGATTTGGAAAGGTATGAAAGAGGAATGGTAAAGTTTGGTGACAATTCTGCTGGCAGAATCAGAAGTAGGGGAACTATTTCCTTTGATGGAAAGAGCAAAACAAGTAATGTACTATATGTTGAAGGATTGAAGCACAATCTTCTCAGTGTTGGTCAGTTAGTGGACAAAGGCTATGATCTCCGGTTCAAGAATGGAAAATGCAGAATTTTTACAAGGTCCGGAACTGAATTTGCATCCGGTGCTCAAACAAAAGGGAATATCTTTCATCTGGTTGGTTCAAATAAAAGTTGTCTGTTTGTTCAAGTTGATCAGAGTTGGTTATGGCATAGAAGAATGTGTCATGTAAATTTTGATAACATCATCAAGATAAGCAATATTCAAGCTGTAAGAGATCTTCCAAAATTGGTGAAACCTACAAATAGTTTGTGCAAAGAATGTCAGCTAGGTAAACAGAGCAGAGTCTCTTTCAAAAGCAAAGATCAGTCCTCTACCGGATTGTTGGAATTAGTACATACTGATCTCTGTGGTCCGAAAAGAATCAAGAGTCTGCAAGGTGATAGATATTTCATGTTGCTAATTGATGACCATTCCCGAATGATGTGGGTTACCTTCCTAAAAGAGAAATCAGAAGCCCTTGAGAAGTTCAAAATCTTCAAAGCTATGGTAGAGAATCAAACCGGATTGAAATTGAAGTGTCTAAGGTCTGATAGAGGTGGTGAATTTACATCTGGTGAGTTCATTGACTTTTGTGAGAAGCAGGGTATAAAGAGACAGTTGTCTGCAGCTAGGACTCCACAGCAGAATGGAGTAGTTGAGAGAAAGAACCGGACCATCCAGGAAGCTGCCAGGACAATGATGTTGGAAGCAAATGTTCCTCAGATGTTTTGGAAAGAAGCTATCAGCACTGCAGTCTACACTCTCAATCGAGTTCAAATCAGAAACAATACCGGTAAGACCCCCTATGAACTTTGGTTTGGCATCACTCCTACTGTGAGATATTTCAGAGTATTTGGTAGCAAGTGTTATATTAAAAGAGATGAAGATCTAGAAAAGTTTGATGCTAGAAGTGATGAAGGAATATTCTTGGGTTACTCCATTCAAAGCAAAGCATACCGGTGTTACAATAAGAGACTGAGAAAGATGATATAAAGCACTAATGTGAAAGTTGATGAAGGAATTGAGAAGCCCTCAAGATTTTATGAGTTTGATGAAGATGACCAAGATGGTGTTCAGGTTCAAGGAACTCAATCCTCTCCGATAAGTCAGAGTCAGCCTGATCCGGTAAATCAGGAAGAAGAGATAGGTCTGAATGAGCCTGATCAAGAAGCAGCAGTGCAGGATATTCCCAAAATTCTAAGGTATGTAAGACTGAACCACTCTAAAGATCAGATCATAGGTGACAGAAGCAAAGGTGTGCAAACTAGAAGGAATGTTGCTCAAAATCAGGATGAATGTTGTCTGATTTCAATGATTGAACCTAAAACAATAAATGAAGCCTGCAATGATGAAAACTGGACCAAAGCAATGGAAGAAGAATTGATGCAAATTGAGAAAAATCATACTTGGGATCTTGTTCCCAGACCTAGAGACAAGAATGTGATTGGAACCAAATGGGTCTTCCAGAACAAACTGAATGAAGCTGGTGAAGTAATCGGAAACAAAGCTAGATTGGTTTGCAAAGACTACTCTCAAA
Organism: Cunninghamia lanceolata; assembly: GCA_027924645.1. Classification (NCBI taxonomy): domain Eukaryota; kingdom Viridiplantae; phylum Streptophyta; class Pinopsida; order Cupressales; family Cupressaceae; genus Cunninghamia; species Cunninghamia lanceolata. Next base: position 4,009,274 of record BSBN01001859.1, on the reverse strand, counting down.
TAGAAGGAATTGATTTTGAAGAGACCTTTGCTCCTGTGGCAAGAATTGAAGCAGTCAGATTATTTCTTGCATTTGCTGCCTTCAAAGACTTCAAGGTATATCAGATGGATGTCAAGTCTGCCTTCCTAAATGGTGATTTGGAAGAAGAAGTTTACATTGAACAACCGGATGGATTTCAATTGTCTGATAATGATGATATGGTCTGCAAGTTGAAGAAAGCATTGTATGGATTGAAGCAAGCCCCAAGAGCATGGTATGAAAGGTTGGATAAGCATCTTGTGCAGATTGGATTCAACAAAGGTACTGCTGACAGTAACTTATATTTCAAAATTGATCATGGAAACATTTTGATTGTTGAAGTGTTTGTGGATGATATCATTTTTGGAGGAAGAGATAGTATGTGCAAAACTTTTGCAAATCAGATGAAAAGTGAGTTTGAAATTTCTATGCTTGGTGAAATGAATTTCTTCTTGGGTCTGCAAATTACTCAAACAAAGAAAAGGATTTTCATTTTTCAGACCAAATATGCGAAAGAATTGTTGAGGAAATTCGGTATGGAAGATTCAAAGCCAATGAACACTCATATGGCAACCGGATGTAAGTTGAGCAAAGATGATGACTCTCCAAAGGCAGATCAAACAAAGTATAGATCAATCATTGGTGGATTGTTGTATCTCACTCAGACTAGACCAGATATAATGCAGGCTGTTGGTCTTGTGGCAAGATTCCAGGCTGATCCTAGAGAATCTCATGTTATGGCAATCAAAAGAATTTTTAGGTACTTGAAAGGAACAGTTGAGTATGGTCTATGGTACCCTAGAGATCCGGATTTCTCTCTTCATGCTTACACAGATGCAGATTGGGCAAGAGATGTGGATGACCGAAGAGCACCAGTGGTGGAGCATTCTTTTTGGGGAAGAGATTGGTTTCTTGGCTAAGCAAGAAACAAGATGCAATATCTCTGTCTACAACTGAAGCAGAATACATTGCAGCAGCAGGTAGTTGCACTCAAATCTTATGGATGAAGCAGATGCTAAGAGACATTAAAGTTGAATATGAGGGGCCTATCACAATTTTCTGTGATAATTCAAGTGCAATTAATATTTCTAAGAATCCGGTATTGCATTCTAAGACTAAGCACATATCTATCAAGTTTCACTTTTTGAGAGAACAAGTGAACAAGGAAGAAGTCAGATTGGAATATGTTCCCTCCAAGGATCAGATTGCAGATATCTTTACTAAACCTCTTCCCAAGGACTCTTTTGAATATCTCCGGGAGAAGTTAGGGGTCATGGCCCCTCCGGTGATGAACTAGGATGCATTGATGTGCATCAGTCCGGTGGATATCACAGTCATATCTTGTGATCCAGATTGATGATGGGGCGCTGCTACTAAGGGGGAGCAGCTGGTATGATTCTGATGTGTTAGAATTGCAAGTATGAGCCCTTTGCCATTGATGTCAAAGGGGGAGAGAAGACATGTGAAAAACAAGTGGCTGATGATCAAAGGGGGAGCAGTAAAGGAGGAGAAGACATGTTGCTGATAGGGGGAGCTGTGACAGAAAGGAGAAGTTCTTGTCTTGATGGTTTTTCACATCATATGTTGCCATCAATGACAAAGGGGGAGATTGTTGCATGTATGAGGTGAACCAGTGTTGCCATTGATGTCAACATACTCATATTGCATTGGTAAGAAGGTTTGGATGAGTTGTGTGTTGTTGTTATTGAGGAAATCAGTCCCCATCCGGAACAGTGAAGAACAGTGATGAGAAGAAGACAAATGTACTGTATAGGTTGAGAACCAGAGGATGCGGATTAAAGGGTTTGTAGATATGAGTCTTGAGATGCTTCAGTTAAGATTTCAGAGGTCCGCATAAAGATCTGAAGAAGTTGTGGCTGTCTGTGTGGAACCAGTTCCGGTAAGTGTTTAGAGGTGACATAGGATCACAGAAAGGTCCGGTGAGGTCCAGAATTGTATTATCCTAATCTGCGGATTGGAAGGAGTGTTTGGGATGTCCTTGTGATGTGTCATCTCGAGTTGTGTATGATTTTGAGGTCCGGAAGTACCTTTTGCATTGTGACAGTGGCAACAGACTGTGTTCTTGTAGTACCGGATGATGAAGAGAAGGATTCCAGTGAGTAGAGGAAGTGCGGATGTACCTGGTCATTTAGGTAGGCTTGTGAAGGTTCTTGGATCGTGTTGAGGTTGTGTTGTTAATCCGTATTGGTGGTAGAGCCCGGAATTGAAGATATTCTTCTGGATGAAGTTCTTGTTCAGACTAGCCGACCGGATAAGTTGTTCATCTTGCGAATGTTCCTGTGACAGGCCGACCGAATGTTCTACATGCCTTGCGAATGTTATTGTGATGTTTGCCAACTTAGATGATTGTTCCTAAGTCGATGTCTTGTATAAATAAGTGTTTGTGAACTTATTTTGAGGTGTGGATTGTGTGGATGAGTGTGGCATAGCGAAGAGAAGTGCGAAAGGCAGAGCAGGGGTTTTGGGCTTAAATGGAACTGATCCGGACATGGTAGAGATGTCATTCACCAGTTCAAGATTGTGATTCTTATCACTCTGTAGACAGTGTGTCTCCTTGTAGGCAGTGTGCCTCTTTGTGAGCAGTGTGCTCGAGCAATGAGCCCTAATTGGCATGTGCCATTCATTTTTCTTATTCTTCTAACAGAGAATAATCCTTGGGTTAATCACCCCGTGGTTTTTCCCTTAACCAGGTTTTCCACGTCAAAATCTTGGTGTTCAATGTGTTGATGTTTATTTGCTCTTGTGTTTATGCATTATGCTTTCATGGATGGTTAATTGATATGCTGTTAACTAACAAAGAAGAATCAAGTGTTTGAAGTAAAAGCAAGTTTTTATACAACTGATTCACCTCCCCCCCCCCCCCTCTCAGTTGTATGCCCTAGATCCAACAAGAACTATCTACTTAGTAGTACTGGTACATTTGTATATCTGAGGTATATTGGTCTATATCTGAATATCAGTGGTATTGGTATATCTGAGGTATTTCCCATCTACTCGTTGGTGAGTATTGACATTGGTGAAATTGGTGCGTATTGGTGAAACTGGTATTTGTCTATTGGCTTTCTAGCATGACTTTGCTTTGGCATTGGAAAGTTGCTACTATATTCTGGCACTATTATTGGTATCTGGCATTAGTAGACTCGTGCATCTGAGGAATTGATATTTTTATCTGAGTTTGGCATATGATATTGGTTTTGGTTTTTTGTATTGGAACTGTCACTATTGGAACTGTTACTATATTTTTTTTGCTTGCATATTGAGGTGTATCTGCAATTTGTATCTCACTATGTGAATTTTGGTGAGGTTTGACATCAATGCCAAAGGGGGAGTTTTGTTAACCCCAGTTGGCAGTTTTTGGTTGGCAGTGATGTCACTAGTGGTAGCATGTATGATGACTTGGCATATGGTAAAATATAATTCAAAGAATACTTAGCAACTTTGTTCGAATGACATCTCCTAGCAAGTTGACTTTGGAACACATGTTGATCGACTTATTGGAATGTGCTGGGAATATTCTGCTTACTATTTTGAGCGGGTGAAATATTATTCCACCTTTCTAAGTGGTCACTACTTGTATGTTTTGTTGAAGCCCTCCTTAGGGCAAACTGGAATAGCCAATCACCGGTCTCAAGCACTTGTATCTTTGGTGTTTTGGCATCTCTTTTCATAATTATTCCGCACAGCGTAGGGTTTGATGAAAAAATCATGAACGCGCGGCCTGTTGAATCTGAACGCTGACTTTGTTGTTTGCAAAATAATCATGGAAATTCATGAAGAGCATCTGATGTATCTCCAAAAAAGATTGAAGGTTGACTTCGTGGTCTGCTGTTGTGCCGTTATCATTAAACTGCAAGGTATAAGCTGGTTGTCTGAGGGATTTGCGGTAATGATCATTCATGATTCTGTAAGTATGATCTTAAAAGCTCATTTCTCTTTCTCTGCAGAGTTGTTTTTAAAATTAGTAATTTCTTCTGTCAAGGGTTTTTCGGCAAATACATCTATCAAAGTTTTTTTTTTAAAATGCAATTTCTGTAAAAGTTTGTATAGCACTTTACAGATCTGTGGGTTTTATCAAATGGCACCACCAAATTTGTTTTGTCCATCGGTGATATGAGATCTTTTATAAATATTGGTGGCCGTTATTTATTTTGAAACCCTAGGGTTTTGCTTGGGTTATTGGCAGTTGGGCGTTGTAACTGACAGTTGCATCTTGTAACCCTATTGAGGGTTAACGGTTTTTTATCTTCCCTTATTCGAACTGTCTCTGCTTTTCTGAACAAAGAGATTAATGGTTTTTATTTACAGACAGTTACAAAATTGTCGATTGGTTTTCTATTTCAGTTGTTTTGGAACTGTCTACAATAAAAATGTCTTTGAAAGCAATATGATCAGTTGTATATAAACAGATATAATGTAAATGACGTATGTGCAAGTATTATGTTTGTGTTGTGCACATACATTGTTGGCAGTATATGTTTTTAGAGAAATAGAGTATTCATCTGTATGAAAATATCTTCAAACTTTGTGTAATCTTTAACATGCCAGTGAGGCAAAGTATTCAGTGAGATTGTAAGCCAGTGAGGCACAGTAATCAGTGAGATTTTTAAGTCAGTGAGGCAATTTTTCAAGTGGTTTTATGCCAGGGGCTTTCCACTCAGGACAAATCTCTGTGTCTTTAGTTTTGTGGTATGCTTCTTGATCTGTTGTCAAATATTTCAGCTTTCATACTTGTATCTTATCTTATTGGCACAGTTTTAGTGATACAGAACATTTGAATTCAGTTAGATTTAATTGTTTTAAATACAAGTTTATAAAGTTATTCATTTCAGTCTACAAAACAAATCTGTAAGTGCAAAAATCTATCAAGATACTGATTCACCCCCCCTCTCAGTATCTCTACCACTCTAACATAGATAATCTTCTTGTTAGCAAAGGAGTGGAGGACAGTGAGATTCGGAAAGGCTGAAGGGTTTAAAAGTGACGCCGCACCAGCGACTGCCTTGGTATATATTATTACTTCTTCTGGCCATTTCTGCAGGGAAAAAGAAAAAGGAAACACATTTACATTCGTGATGAGATGAAAAATATTAGAATTTTAAATTTCTGGAAACAATTATTACCTGAATAGTTTGAATACAAGTCTCAACAGCTGATCTTTCCTTTGCTCAGAGTTGCAGCCTCCTCAATCTTTGCAGGTGCTCCCAACTTTCTGTGCCCAACACCTCCCAACATTTACAATCTATCTCAACCACCTCCAATAATTTGCATTTTTCTAAACCTTGTATCTTCTCAACTTTGTTGCCATGTCTCAGTTGAAATACTTCCAGAGAAGCTAATTTGTCAAAACTTGGAAGCGTCTCCAACCCTGGGCAATAATAAAGCTCCAGATGTCGAAGGTTTACTAAGCCACCAATACAATTTATGATCCTTAGCAAATTACAATTGAACACCTTTATTTCCTCCACAGCTGTTGGTACGATGTCCACCTCCCTTAAATGTTTATTACCCCAAAGTGTGAGAGATTTAAGGCCAGTACAACAGTCTTCAGAAATTGAAATCTTGGACACTCTTGTGTTATCCAGACGTATTTTCGTGAGATTGCTCAACGAATAAGTAAATGACCCCCGCCCAAAATCCAATTCGCTGATCGAGCAACTGTTTATTTCCAGCGTTTGAAGATGGATCATTTGCTTCAATGATTTTGGTAAAGATTGCACTTCTAAATTACATAATACCAATTGCTCTAAAAGATTGAGACTCTCCATAGAGTCTGGTAAAGATTGCATCTGGAAACACCCTTCATGTGAGCCTATCTCCAACACTCTCAACTTGCTGAGTTGCCCAATATTATTTGGGAGCTCCCTTAACCTGGTCCACCTTAAATAGAGCTTACTCAAGGAGGCCTGATTTGTAATGTGACGAGGCAACTCTTCCAATTGCTTGCAGTGATCAAGATTCAAATACTCAAGCTTTGTCATGTTTTCCAGGATGTCTAACTGCAAGCTGAGCTTCTCACAATATGCTAAATTGAGATGTTGCAGGAGCGTCAGCTGCTTAAAGGAATCTGGCAACATTTCAAATTTATCAGAAAAACTCAAATCTAGATGCCGCAGGTTTGTTAAATGACCAAAACAGCGAGGTAGTGATGACAAGCCTTTACAAAATGTCAAATGCAGGTGCTCCAGCGATTGAAGACTGCAAAATTCCTCTGGCAGACTCTTCACATGATGGCACATACATAGGAATATCTTTTTCAAATTCTCCAGATATCCTATAGACTTCAGAATTTTCGTTATACAACAATCATAAATATTCAACACTCTTAACTGCACCGGAGCCTGCAGCCTATTTTGAATTTAATCAACGCAAATGATAAAGATTGAGAAAAAATATTTAATTCGAATTATAAAGATTGGAAAGAACCATAGAGGAAACCTACTTACTTCCGCCCCATCCTCCCACAAGCCTACCATGTTGCGGCACTGATCAAGTTCTAAAACTCTTAAATTTTTCAATGGCATCCACGATGGAAGATTTCTATGAGCAAATTTGGTACAGCTAAGCCATGCCAACTCTCTTGATAATTTGGCAAGGCGCAAATAGTCTTGACAGTTTTCTCCTAACACAAAAACCTTTAATCCATTCAAAACACTAAGCCGTGTCCTTCTTTTTAACAGGGAACCAAGAAACTTGCGAACGTCATCAGTTGCTGCATTCAATATCATTCCTCTTATCTGGATAGACAAAAGCAAAAGCAACAAATTTAAAATGGAAAGGAGGCAAACATACAAACCGACAGACACAGGAAAAATACAAGTTTCACTGCCATGATTTCTAATTTTCTAACAGCATAGAAAACAAATTATTAACCTCACCTCCTCTTGTTTCTCAAGCTCCACGGTAAATGGCCGGTGTGTTGTAAACGACCGGCAGTACGGTATTCCATTCGACTGATGCAGTCGATTCTGTCTAATGACTCGACGGACACAGTTGACTCCCCTGATCCCATTCGTACTGCTGGTGGATGCGTTGTCGGCAACACACCTACTGGTTAAGCTCATCCGTTTCTCAATGCAGGTAAACTGATTTGGAGACCATAGAGCGTAAACTGATTTGGAGACCATAGACGGCAGGGTGAAAGAGAACTTGCAATATTTCTTCCCAAATCTCTTAAAGTGATCATGCATTCTTATCATATTCTCATCATCAAGCTCAATAAGGCACTTATTTTGAAGCCTCTCCCAACCAGACAGACCACTCCAGCCTAATCCTTCCCATACAGCAATGGCAGTCATCTTGTCTTTGCCAATGAAGAAACAAGCTACATCCAAGAACATTTGTTTCTCTTCTTTATCTAAAGCTTCATAGCTCACTCTCAACATTTTTATGATATCATTGGGCAATATTCTAGAGATTTTATGCAGTACATCCTCCCATAAATCCTTACTAGAGTAGGCATAAAGCTGGCCTCCAAGTACCTTTAAAGATAAAGGCAAACCATTACAAGCAATTAAGAACTTTTCAACAAGTTCTTCAAATCCTAACTTTGGAGAAGGTTGTAAGAATGCATGCCAACAAAAAAGCTTCTTGGCATGAACTGGACTCATTGTTTTCATTTGATAAATGGAGGACATGCCCCAACCCATGAGGACTTCTTTTTCCCGTGTTGTAATAATGATCAAACTCCCCCTGCCAAGGCTATCTTTTGCAGGCAGTAAAGCCTCTAGTTGATCTGTATGGTCTACATCATCCAAAATGATTAGTACACAAACAGATCTCAAACAATTAGAAAGAATCCCCCTGCCTTGTTCTATATTGTCAAATTGATGCTTGAAACCGAGATCCTCAAGGAGTTTGATCTGCTTCTTATGCAACTTTCTTCTAGCTGCAGCATCTCTAACATCAAAAACAAAACTGGAGTTTTTTATAGATGTACATTTTTGGTTATATATTTCTTTTGCCAGAGTGGTCTTCCCAGAACCACCCATACCCCAGATCCCCACCATTTGGACATTTGAATGAGTTTTTACACATTCACGAACAGTCATTTCAAATTCTGCTAGAGCTTTTTCGAGACCCACAGGATGTGTTGCTACCTCTAATGGTACTCTTTTCATTTCTTTCAATACATGATTGACAATATTCTTCAACACCATTTGCTCCTCACTGGACAAATGTGTAACATAGTTTTAACCCCCAAAATAAAAAATTAAAAGAGAAAATAGAAGCCTTACTAAACAGTGGTGATTCAATCAAAGCTACATATATAGAAAAGACAAATATTGCATGAAAGGAAAGGTATGATAAAACATCTGCAGAGAGAGGCTATGCGTTGCTTACTCATTATTATTGATGATTTCGCCCTTATAAAATGAGACTGTGTGGAGTGCCTTTTTCCAGTCCTCAAGCTTGTCTGCGCTGTATCTACCCTGATGCTTCAAAAAGTAATCTGTGTAGATTCCTTCTTTCCCATGAACCAAATGACAGAGAACATCAGGTTGAACTTGGTAGAAAACAGGAATGATAGGTGTGCCAGTTTTGATCATAAAGGATAGCTCGGCAAGACACCAAGGCGATTGTGCATATGTGGGAGAGAGAATTGCTACATGCAGGGAAGCCCTAGACATTGTTTCTTGTAGTTCTTTAGGGAAGAAATCCCCCAACTGAAGATCTTGGGAATCAAGAAAGACCCTGAGACCCATATTATGGAGGGCATTGTAGATAGCTGTGGCCAGCGTATGTTTGACATCGGGTCCGCGATGATTAATAAATACATCGCAGGGCGGCTTTTGTAATGGTGAATGAGGCAGAAGTAGATGCAGAGGCAGATGCAGGTGGTGCAAGCCCATCAAAAGCATTTACCTTCTCAATCTCTGATTGAGCAGAAGTAGAAGCCATGGAATCCGATTCAACTGAACACAAATACAGAGAGAAAAGAAATGCGAGGAGGGGCTGTGGTGGGGAACTCAGAGTACTAAACAGGGGAGAAACAGAGGAGTTATATAAAGATAAGAAGTGTGAGGATGAGGGTGTAGTGTGTAGTGCGTGGGGGAAGCTGCGTGGAAGAAATGCAAAAGGAAAGCGTGTGGAAGAAACGCAAAAGAAAGGTACACAAGAAAGAGTATGGAGTCAAGATAAGAAGCGTGTGTAGGAAGCTGCGTTGAAGAAAGCGTGTGGAAGAAACGCAGAAGAAAAGTACACAAGAAAGCGTGTGGAACATCCTCTTATCCAGCCTGCATTTTCTCCCGGGCGTGGATGTTGCGTAGGTTTAAATTTTTCGAATCAATTGCTTGCTAGCACTCAGCAATTTTTCGAGTAAAGGAATGTCAAGAAAATTACGAGGAATTGAAGGCACATTAAAAAGATTAGGAGGAATTGAAAGAACACGAAGAATTAGAGAAGAATTGAAAGAATGGGAAGAATTAGAGAATCAGGGAAGAATTGAAAGAATGGGAAGAACTAGGGTTATGAGTACCTATCATACCTAATTTAATGTAAGATTTATTTAGTCATATATTTCATAAATATCAATAGTGTGATTATAATCATATTAATTGAATAAACAATACCTACACACATATCTTCTTATTGCCGCAATCTCTTCATGTGCACAGGGGTATGATTCTCTAAGAAGTCAAGTGACAATAGTGTGATTATAATCATATTAATTGAATAAACAATACCCACACACATATCTTCTTATTCCCCCAATCTCTTCACGTGCACAGAAGCATGATTCTCCAAGAAGCCAAGGTCACATGCCCCATTGATTGGGAGTGTCTTATTTAGGCAGGGGTCATTCAGGTGTGAGCTCCCTTATCAATAATGACATGTCTTCTAATAAAAATAATATATTGTAAAAGTATAAATAGAACATTATAGATTTTGGTGAGGATGTAATCAAAAACTTTCTTACAACTATAAAAATCATAGGATAAAAAATCATTTTTAAATTTAAGGTTAAGTTAGAGTCCATTTAAAAGGCAACTATGGTATATACCCAGATTATATGTATATGTATCAGATTTATCATGAACTGATTTTCGATATGATAAAGCATTGATGAAAACCAAATGTAACAACATAAAATCTAATTTGATAGCATTCTAATATAAGTTTTATATTTCAAAATTTTATAAATTGTATATATGCTACAAGTATAAATTATAGAACATTGTAGATTTGGTGAGGATGGAATCAAAGACTTGCTTACAACTACAAATACCATAAGTTACAAAAAATCATTTTTAAATTTAAGGTTAAGTTAGAGTAAATTTAAAAGACAATTGTGGTATATACCCAAATTATATGTATATGTATCATATTTATAATGAACTAATTTTCGATATATTGAAGCATTGATGAAAACTAGATGCGACTATATAAAATCTAATTTGATAGCTTTCTGATATAAGTTTTATATTTTAGAAGTTTATCTCTTAATTTTTTAAGACTATAAACTTTCAATATTAGTTGTTAGGTTTTAATTATTTCTAATTTGGGAGCATAACACAAAAATCATGAGAATGCTATTTTGAATTGGAATTGACAAAGGTAAAAAATTTAACAAAGGAAATACAAATCAATTATTATATTAGCATACATCAATAATATAAAAGCATTTGCAACTATATGGTGTATTGTAGGGTAATAACCATTTAGAACCTCAAATACATATTGAAGGAGTTTTGAGCCTACCCATTTATTGTTTTAGGTTCTCAAGTTTGATTTATTTTCTCCTTGTAGAGGAAATTGATAGATATCATTGCCTTTGCTAGCGAGACTGCTACCATTGGTTGTCCTGGAAATGCTGCTGGGTGTGGGGACTCCATTGCTGCAATCCATGGTGGGTAGAACAAGGCCATGCTTTGTAGAAGAACCTCTTTGTGGGCATTCATGCTTGCCTAGTGATTCTCATTGCAACCTCAGTCACTACAATTATAGAGCCATAGTTTTGGGTGAAGATGATGATCCCTTGGCTTTCCATGCATAGTAATTTTTCTAGGTTGTGGGCATGCCTACTCACCACTCTAATCTTTTGCTTATGTTTCATAGCATAGGAAACAACATGAAATAGTTCTACTTCCAATCAAGTAAAGACAATTGTTGTATCCTTGCAAATGCTATTGTCCTCCCATGTCCCCCACAAGTTGAAGATTTTACATCCCTTGCCTTTGCAAAGCACTGATAGAGGAGGTAAGAATGTTGATTAGCTGCCTACGCTTTTGTGTACAATGCAATTGCACAACACTAAATAATAGAGCTAAAAGAGGGCATATTTATTATGGTGTAAGACAACTTTTTAGGTGAATTTTGGCCCTGTAAGTAAACAATAAAAAGCCTAATAATTCCTTGTATTCTTGTTAATACTTATTACTTCACCATGCAAAGAAAAAAACTTAAGTTGAGATTTACAAACTATGTGAATATTATGAATTTATTGTGAACATGTCCCAAGGATTTCATTGTTTTAGACATTTTAGATACATTTCATATTGACAATTATATCAAATATTTTTAGGTTAGCATATTTGTTTCATAATTCTTAGTATTTAGCTAAAGTTCAAGAAGGACATTTTATACATAAGACGCTCCATCCAAAAACATATCAAGAAACTAATTTAGAAAAACACGTGAAATCTCACCCAATAATCCAAGCACTTTGTTGTTGTTACACTGTACTCATAATCCAAAATAGGAAACATGATGCGGCTACTTGGAATTAGTCTGTTATAGTTTGGCATAACAACAACTACTTCTAATTGCTATAGAATACTTGGTTGGTTCACTTTGAGTAGTGTTGACCTCCTGCATCCTGTACCATGACATCTCCACATATGGAAAGATTCAAAAATAGAACACTATTGTTTTGACAAGTATATCTTGCATAATCCTGGCACCTAAACTCACAAACACCATTATCACAACACCTCCATGTAGACAATGTTTCTCATCACAACCAATTGCATGACAAGCACAATTTGTCAAAGCTAAAAATTATTTCATGTAAGAAAAGAGGACAATGTTAGTTAATTTGAAATTTTAGAAACTTTGTTTGCATTATGAAAAACTTGGTTTAGTTGCAAAATGCACCATTTGGTAGAGGTCATGCTAAACAAAAGGTAGTCATGAAAAATCAAAAGAAACGAATGGATCATGCTAGTTGAACAATCATTCCTTGTATAACCTAGTTCACAATTATATACTCTAGTTGAATTGCATGTTCCATGCCCACTATAACTTGCAAAGCAAGTTCCTAAAACAAATAAACCCTCTCTAAGAACTTCACAATTATACAAATGATAGAAATGATATCTAAAATAGTAGAAACATGCATTTCCACGACCTCATATAAGTGTTAGGTATGACATTGTTTTGACAATTTGGATCCACATATTGTTGATTCAAGGCATTATCATGAGTGGCATTGATGTTCATGTAAGCGTTGGGTATGACATTATTGTTTTGATTTGTGGGTCTACATATTGATGGTTCAAGACATTGCCGTGTGTAGGCCTAAAGTTCATGTTTGCATTCGGTATGGTGTTGGTGTTTTGACCATTTGGGTCCATATATTGATGATTCAAGGCATTCATGTTCACATTGTTGTTTTGACCAAGGGGATCTATGTTTGGATTACCTAGATTGTTTTGAGGTCCAAGGTTCAAGTTTACATTTGATGTGGTGTTTTGTCCCCTAGAAGTCACTATGTGCATTTTTTGTGTTCTTTTGTTTTGATTCATGTTCATCGAGGTGAAAGGATTTGCAAAGTTCAATAATTGGGACACAACATTCATGTTGTTAGTGTCGAATGTCGCATGGGATAATGTGGAATCTTGTGATGCTTGCCTATGGGAATGGAAACAAGTTCTTTGTGTTGGATTTGTGTGGCTAGAGGAAGGTGTCATGTGTCCTTAGCTTTGTGTGGTATTATTAGATGGTGACCCTATAATCATGTTAATGTCGATTCCTAGGGGAAGCTTGGTACCATTTTGTAAAAGTCTGATAAGGTAGCTTTGTGGATTTCTTGCAATCATCTCATCTAAAATTCGCAACAACCTAGGGTCTTAGGAAGATTCTTCGATTTCTTGTTGAGAATTTCCTTTGTCTTCTTCTTGTAAAAGGATGTTCTCAAAGGGATTACCCATGTTGGATGAGGTTCCAAAGCTCATGGTGTTTGCGAGATGTTCTAAGGATTCTCCCTTTCTCTTCTTTTACAACCGTGTCTCGACCATATAAGACCTACTAGTTTGTGGAAAATGAACTTATCCTAAGGATGAAAATGCAATGTTCCTATGCTATGTTTTTGGTATTTTTGGGAAAATATAGGGATGGTGATGTAAAATGAGAATGCACTATGTAATGTTTTTGGTCTTTTGGGATATAAGTATGCCTAATGACACTAAGGATAAAAATGTAAGGATATTTTTGGTATTTTCTTGGAAGATAAATGGAAATGGTACTAAGGTTGCACTTATGCAAATGGGAATGACTAAATGGAGGGATGATATGTCAATGCTTTGTAATGCTTCTAAGGGAATGAGATTAAGACTATGGTAGAGATGAATGATTATTAGTCCTCGAAAAGTTTAGCTCCAAGAGGATACTATTGTTTACTAATGACCCTTTCAAAGCACAAGTTGGATTTGTCAAGACCTTGAAGTGTTGATGTAGAGAAAAAAGTGATTGATTTAAGTGAGCTCATGAGTTGAGACTTCACTTGGAAGGGTGGACTTAAACTAGACTTGTGAGTATTAAGCCCCAATTGTGATTGATTTAGAAAAGGTATCAAGGTCTCTTGGTCCAATTTTGTACTTATGATGTAGTCAAGGTTTGACAATTTCTCCTTATGTTTCAACTTTAGGAAGACTAATGTTTTTAGGAACATCTCTAGATGTCAAGGGTTGATTTCTAATGTTCTAATGATTGGGTAAATGGATTGGATACTATTGCAAATGTAATTTGATCCTAAGGGAATAAAGTTGAATGTGCAATCTAGTCCTAAAAGGATGAGGTGAGTTATGCAAATTGATCTTAAAGGGATGAAATTGAAAAACTAATCCTAGAGGGATGGAGAATATGCAAATTGATTCTAAAAGGATGAAATTGGTCTATGCAGTGGATGTACAGAACTAGCAGGTCTAAAATATTTTTGACATAGTTGTAGTCAGATTTGATTGGGAGAGTAGATTTCAAAGGATCCCTTAAAATGTTTTTTACTATAGGCAGATGTGTCACACAGAACTACAGAAGCGTCGTACGAAATGGCAACTATGTCGCAACAATCTATGAATGTGTCATAGTTCTATAGATGCATTTCAGAAAGTTGCGGATGCATTTCACTATCTAAGGGAGCCTAAAAAATTAGTTTTCTACATTTGTTTGGTAGTTTTGTTGGAAAATCAGAAAACACTTCACACATAGAAGACACTCAGCATGCATTTTGGCTGTGACTCTTGACTTGGGGAGAGTAATGTGTATGTTTGGGGGCATTCCAACCCCAGATTTCCATGGGTCTTATCACAGTTTTGAAAACAATTCACACACACAAGATAATTCCTATTCCTAAAGTCAATGGCTGATGGCAACTTGTTCAAGCCCACAACTTGGAATCTCTGACTCAAATGCAAACACACTGATTACTAACTGTGTCCATTATATTTTCTTTGTGAGAGAGGATGGATAGGGGTCTCCTGCACTAGAAGGATGACACAATCACCCTTTCCTCACAAAGCTATGTATAGCTTATGCTAAGCTGAGGATTCCCATCTGATCTCTAGGGAGCCATATGGTGAGAATCTAGAGAGGATTATGTGTCCTCTCATAAATTGCCACAAGGTTAAAGAGGGTGGCCTCTAATCTAAAGGTGTCTAGTAATTGTTTGGGAGACCGGCACATTATGAGCATCCAACAAGCTACTTAAAGCTTTAACCAATCCTACTAGGAGTCTCATATACACAAGGTACACCTCCGTTCAAACTAGCACTCTATGGTTAGCGCTAATACCAGTTAAGACTTGGCTTTCGCCTTATCATTTTTTATATAGTGGACCGAATGAAAGTACCACTTGAGGTCATTCCCTTGGGGTGAGTACCTCTTTTCCCACCAAGGCAGGCCTCTCTAAAAGGGTAACAAAAACAACACAAGTGAAAATGCTTTTGATCTCCAAGTTCCTACAATGATGAGAGGAGAGAGCATACACATTTGGACTTGGCCACACTAGACAAAGTTCATTTACCTTTAGAAA
Source organism: Cunninghamia lanceolata (assembly GCA_027924645.1). Classification (NCBI taxonomy): domain Eukaryota; kingdom Viridiplantae; phylum Streptophyta; class Pinopsida; order Cupressales; family Cupressaceae; genus Cunninghamia; species Cunninghamia lanceolata. The sequence continues at coordinate 3,993,988 of BSBN01001859.1, read as the reverse complement.
TCTAAGTGTGGTGTGATTTATGAGAACGTTGAGAAGAGATTTTAATTCCCAAGATCACTTAGAGTGCGAGGGAAGAGCATACACTTTTTCTCAACATTAACAAAATTACCAAACAAAGAAGACAATGATGCAATTTGTTGTTCTTTTTAGCCCAATGAATGTGAAATGCAAGTTCTTTTTAAGCCAAATGAGTGAAGTATGCAGATTGTTGTTCTTTTTAAACCCAATGCGTGAGAGTATGTAGATTGTTGTTCCTTTTAACTAATGACTGTGAAAGATGCAATTTGAGGTTCTTTTTAGCCCAAATGAGTGTGGTAGCAAATAGATTGTAGTTCTTTTTAAACCCAAATCAAAGTGTTCCTAATCTAACCACACACACACATGAAATGAAAGAAAACCCTGCAACAAGTAGGTTAGTAATCCCAACAAAGGTTCTCCTCCAATGTATGCCACAAAGTTGCAGACCGGAGATTAGTAACAGAGAAAAACCCTTAAATCTACTATGCAAACTGAAATATCAAACATGAAAGCAACCCTAAAAACTCCTTATTTTTACCAGCCTGATGTGGTGCAGAATATCACGAATGTGTCACAGGGAATGGTGACTACATCGTAGAGAGGCACAAATGTGAATTACTATTATGTAGATGTGTCATAGGGATTTTTGAGGGCATCGCACAGAATTGTGACTGCGTTGCACAAACTAGCAGAGGCATCACTCTGTGTTTGCAAGTCAAAAAGCAATAGGAAAACCCTAACAACAGATGAAAAAAAGTACTCTAGTGATAAAATGAAAACCCTAAGATTGCGGAGTTGCTTCCCTAATGCCAGAAAGATGAGAAACTTTTAGAAATTCATAGGGCATACTCAAATGGTTAAACAAGTTTGGACAAACCCTAGATAAACCCTTGAAACAATAAACCCTAATGCTTTGAAAAACCCTAATGAGATAAACAACTGAACAGAGGGTTAGAAAAGCAAATAAAGCATCAGAAAGTATGATTGAAACCTTGCAAAACCAAATGGGTAAGACCAGATAAAGAAAAACAAAGAGATTCTATCTAATGCAGAGTTGAATGCATCATAGAATCTTTTTGAAGCATTGCATACTCTAGCTAATGCATTCGACCGTACTACACATGTGTCACCCGGACCAATAGAAGCATCACACAAACCTATAGATATGTCACACTATTCTTACAAACCCTAAAATCACAATTCATAGAAAGTACAGATGATTCACGTCAGGTTCACCAAATGATGTCAGGGAAAAACATTCTAAAACCTACAAACAGTACAATGCATGCCCTAACAACCCAATGTAGTACTAAATAACCTAGGATCAAGAAAATGCAAGCATAAAGCATAAAACCCTAGACAACTAGTGTCAATCCTCCACTATTTCTCCCAAAATTTGCAGCACTTTTCTCTCATATTTGCAGACCTACAAATACAATGAGAAGCTCAAGAGTGTGATTATGGCAAAATCAGAGAGAGGATGCTCAAATTATGCAAGTGGGAAGTAAAGAAATGAGATAGAAAGAGTGGTTTTATAGAGGAGTAGGGTTTGAATGGAGGGCTGTGATTGAGAGTTTGACTTTTGATAAGATGAAGGGTGTAGATTTATTAGGGTTTCTAGTCACTAGAGGACATAGGACAAATTTTTAATTGAAGAAATGGTGAAGTGTAATATGATTTTAAATTAAATAAATTGTGTTCATTTTTTAATTTATTTGAGAAGGGGGATAATGTGATGTGATTTAATTAAATAAGTGGAACGTATTTAATTAGGGCAAGATCTAAAATCTAAATAAATATGTATTTATTTAAATTAATAGGGTAAGGTGGACATTGGAATAGTGAATAATTAATTAATTAATTAATGATAGAAGAAATCAGAAGAAAATTGCTAAGTAATTAAATAAATAAAATATATTTAATTAAAAGCATAAGGGGAAAATGAATTAATTAAATAATTAAAAATTATTTAATTAATAACTTAGAATGTGAAATTGGGATAAAGAAATGGTGTTCGTAGGCTCGGGACATTTTTAAGTGTCTACAAGAATCAATACTCGTGCTTCCCAATCACACAAGCCCCGCCTAGGACAATCCCGGGTGTACATTGTACCCTGAGTTGGACACACACTATGTGCCCCTTCTTCCATGCCCATAGCCCACCAAAACCACCTTCTTCTTCCTTGAGTGATCTCCATGCCTTTTCCAAGTCTCACATAAATGCCTTATATAACATTTTAAGGGGTGGTTTGTAAACCATCACACCCTTTCACAAAGGTTGTCATTAATAATTATTTAATAAAGATAATAATTGCTCCCTTTAAAAAGGGATTTTCAAAAATATTCTTTAGTTATCTCCATTTTAACCAAATGATCCTAATGTCTTTTATTTTTCATCTCCCTTTTAATTATAAAGGGTTAAATAAATTTTATCCTCTTATAATTTTAAAGAGTTATTCATAAAATAGTTTTCTTTTCCATTTTGGGGAAAAAGTCCCATAATACACACACACTCACTCACTCACTCTATCTCTCTCTCATTTATTTCTCTTTTTCACTTCATCTCTGTCTCCCCCTCTCCCTTCTTCTCTCTTCCCCCTGTCTCCCTCCGTCTTATTCTATTTTTTCCCTATCTCTCTGTCACTTCTATCCTTATCTTGCCCTTCTCTCTCTCTAATTCTTGTTCTTCCCTCTAGCTCTTTCTCCCACCTTCTCTCATAATTATATCTTTATTTTATAGAGAATCTCTCTCTCTCTCTCTCTCTCTCTCTCTCTCTCTCTCTCTCTCTCTCTCTCTCTCTCTCTCTCTCTCTCTCTCTCTCTCTCTCTCTCTCTCTCTCTCTCTCTCTCTCAATAAAAATTGCCCTAAATTAATGTCCTTAGGCTCCAAGATCTACTTGCAAAGAAAACAATCATAGTATGAAACCATAGAGAAAACTTAAAATATTAAACACCTAATTTATATTCCAAAGCAAAATAAGTCATTTAAGAAAAAATAATTCATGAATCCTAGGATCCATACATAATTTATGTCACAATTATACTTGATATTTGCTTTTCAGATTAACTTAAGTGTTTCCTAGTTGAAATTTGTACCTCTTTATCTTTCTGAAGGATTAAATCTATTAAAATAATTTTCAAAAAGAAATTCTATATTGGTATTATTTTCTATTTTTCACTTATGGTTTTCACCTAAAATATGATCAATCAATTTTTTTTTTTGCATTACATGATCCTACATGTATGCAATTTAGTTTCATTAGTCATAGGCCAATGCTTCAGTGCCATGTTACCAATCCCTAGGATCCATATCTACAATCACAACAAAGTTCACCCAAGTAAAAATCTCAGTCACCCAATGTTAAAATCTAGATGTCAAAGATTGTTAAACTAAATTAGAATGAACATAAGATCTATTTGGCATGTCATAGGTAACATATTTTTTTTAGTGGTAAGATCTTTATCTAGATGTAATGTTTGAATAAATCTAAATATATAATATATTAAGTTCAAAATTTTAAACATTTTTTAGTTTTTTTTTTTCATTTCATGGGTTTTACCCATGGTAGGCACAATGTCCATCATAAACCAAATATTATATTCCATTGGGTCTGCCTTTGAATTGGGTCTCTAGTTTCTAAACAAGGTTGCACTGTAATTGTTGGAATAAGGTGCCATTAACCTTGTAAATTCCAATATTGTATTTTATTCCATTTATTATTGGTTATTTGTAATTACCCATAAGGGAATGAGGTAGTCTCATTGACAGTTATAATTTTAGAGTTATCGGTGCCAATTACGGAGTGACTTTTACTATTGGCAAATGTAAAAACTCATGGTAAATGAGGATAGGCATGCTCCCTTGAGAAATATACTATTTTTGGCATGTATGACAATTGTCATAATATTTGGTGAGTGAATCTATGACAACTACAAGTTGTCATAAGATTATGATTCTATGACGCATATAACGGATATGTTAGTTGTAGATTTGCTATATTTAGCCCAAGGTTCCTATCTTGGAAAGATACTCTTTTGTGGAATATATGATAGTTATGATGTGTCATAAGATGCTGTAAGAGGCCAAATTAGTCTTGGGCCCCCAACCTTTGCATGGCTATTTTTGGACAAGTGTAAGATGCTTGTAAGATGGTAATTAATGTTTACAGGTTGGACAATCTTAGGAGAGAGAAGGTGAACGCCTAAGATGAGTTAGAAAATGTTTTTATAAGTATTTGCATGTATTAGTTGCTGCAATACATATTTTAGGTACTCGGGTGCTGTTGGAATGTTGTCAGATTGAAGATTGGTGGAGAGAGTTGAAGTGTTGTTGTATTGTAAATCATTTTCAGATTAATACAAACATTGTGCCTCTTTCCTTTGTGGAGTTTTTTACTCAAAAGGGTTTTCTCCATGTTAAACATTGTGTTATGTGTTCATATTTTTTATTTTGCATTTTTGTGAAGCATAGTTTTGTTTCTGTGTTACAATCTCTATTAATAACACACAATTAAAGATTGCAAAAATTTATATTGAATTAGATTTCCATTGAAGTAGTGTTTCTTTCATTTCTAACAACAGTGAAATTCCTGCCGAATGTTGGCAGGGCAGTTTTTGGAGAACTTTAGAAGAGGCTATGGACATCTATCAAAGTGCAAAGGAAGAGGTTTTTTTGGTGAGATGTTATAGTTGTAACTTCTCTATTAGACATGTATGCAAAATGTGGAAGAATAAGCAAAGGTGTGTTGACCTCAATCTTCATAGCTTTCTGTAGCATGTTCAACAGATTAAAAGTTGCATTCCAACATTGTCTGCGTGAAGAAACCATATCTTAATCTGTGTATTTTGATTAAGGAAATAGTTAATATTAGAGAGACTATCATCTTTACATACACCTATTTTATGTCAAAACACATAGAGACTATTATCTTTACATTCACACCATTTTTATGTCAATACACATATATTCTAATATGTGACTAAAGAGTATTTAACTACATGGCAAATTCAAAACAACTGCTTCATTACAAAATTACATTAAGTCTTTAGATAGGAGCATGTATGCTCAGATGATACTCATCCCATGCATTCACAATATTACAAAATGATTGACATATTATACCATAGAAAGAAGCTTTTCTGCTACGCTTTGTTTAGTATTTTGTAGGTCACAATAACAACTACTCCACCTGAAACCAAAAGACCTTCATTGTTATTAAAATAATAATAATGAGAATGAGACCAATGGTATACAAATCTGTAAACAAAATTATCAATGGGATGGAGAACTTGGTCATTGGCCAGTGAAATAAGATGAAACTTCTGATGGACCTACTTCATCAGGTTGTCCAACTCTGCCCATTCGCACCTACTCTCTAAAGTTCTTGGTACTTTTCTCCTCAGTTATAGAGGCTAGTATTAATGGAGTCCAAATTGGACTTGGTGCAACTCTTGCAACATTAATAATAGTGTTACAATCGGTCTATTCCTTTTAAGACTCATTTTGAATCACACAGAAATAGTATGAAAATAAACAACATTTTTTCTCACTTTGTGCCACCTTTTGTAAATGTCGGCAAAAAACATAAAATTAAGATAAATAAACAAATATCTTAAAACCTAATAAACATTACTTGAAAACATATGTCTTACCAGTAAACATATGTTTTGAATGTGGTCAAATATAGAGAAGATATGACATACTAAACTATTGGCAATTTGGATGGGAGTGTGAAAAACATTTATAACAAAGCTTTTGGGATTTATAGTTGACAGGGGACACCGTCATCCCATTAACATTTAAAATAGATAATTTTGTTGTGGGTGTTACAAAAAATGTATGACCAAGCTTTTGATGTTTGTGATTGATACCATTAACACAAATTTCCCTTTTGCGAAGTTGCACAGAGAGCCCTCTGGTAAATGTAACTATGGCTCCCTTTGTTGATGTATAATCCAAAAGTGTACCACTATCTTTGTATGCAATCACATAGGTGGAGTTGATAATGCTACTTCCCTCTTTCATATGCTTCAGTGCATGGTTGCAACACACAAGATTGAAGATTAAATATTAAATAAGTAAAAATGAATGTTATAAAAAACAAAGTCACATCAAACATGATAAGTAAACTAAAATATATATACTATAAACCACATTCATACCGAACCATATAGAACATACAAAATATAATTGATATGAACATACAATCTAGTTGCTCTGGATGCAAATCTTCAATGTTAGGCAAAACATGTTGCTTTGCTACATTGTTTACTAGAATATGAATGCACCTAAATGTTTGTACTGCTTGATCTACAACCTACAATGCCCACAAATAATTATTATAAAAACTAGTATTTGTTTTTCTCAAAAGTAAATCCAACATCAACAGGGATTTTTATGGGTTGTCTAGCATAACCAGTCTTAACTTCTCTCAGCATGTTTAAGGTATCTGAAGCATCCCTATCTTAATGCACTGGCACATAAGTAAATACAATAGTTGCTCCTGGGAGAAAACTGGTAGCATACTGCTCTTCCTATGCCAGAGTGTCCTCTAGTCTCCAAATTCACTTTTCCCTGCAATAAGACCTAAATTATCCACACAAAAAACACACCAGACATACCTTAAAAAGAATCAACTTAGAATATCTCTTTGTCTAGCTGTACATCTTGCTTCTGTGGATGAAACTTTCCTTGTCCACCAAACATGGTTACTAAAGATCACTTTATGCATATACTTTCAATATTGTTTTGTTATAAACTTTGAGGGGTAGTTAGAAAAATATTCTTAAATCTAGCTGGACCAAAATTGTTGTCATTAATAACTCTTAATGAAGATCTAAGGCAGGAATATCTAGTGCTAAACTGTGTTATGCATAACATTGGGATGGGATGCTTATATCTTTATATGCATGTGTGGCTGCTCACACCATTGTATTTATAGCATATGTTAAAATATACAAATACCATCTGGCTTTGTTTTGTTTCCATGTGTACGTTGTCAAGCCAAATGGCTCCACATTGTGTATCCATAGGATAACTTTTCGTTGAAGCATTCTGTCAAATAGTTCATGTGGCACTTCAATTTTGCGGCTTTTGATTCAGTCATCATTGGTTGCACCTTCTCTTGCCTCGTAAAACTCAACCTTCCTCCTAACAATCTGTAATCTCATAGTGAATCTAATCACAACCCGCCAAATTTCCCACAACATAAACAATGAGCTCGTTAACATTACAAATCTTCACAAATGTTGTAATTTAGAAAACTTTAAAACCTGATTTGCATAAACTAGCACCCATTAATCACGAGTTAAAATCATCCCCTTTGCTATAGTTCCATAGGTAGGAACTAATAAACACATTCCCAAATGTGACCCTTCATATATAAACCAATATGAATAAAATTATTAAATGCAGGCTATTGACTTTAATAAAAAATTGGGGTTGGGTTTGCCATGTGTCATAATTGAGCACTTCTGCAACATTTGGTGAGGCATGTGTAATAATTTTGCAAGACCTTGGATTCTAAATGGAAATTTATATCGCACCTATTGACTAATGAAAGGGACCAAATAAAATTTGATTTCAAGGTAAATTTAAAGGGATTTAACAAAGTTAAAAAATAGGTTAAGCGAGCTTTGATTTTAAAACTGGATGTTCTTAACCTATTGGATGATGCCGTGAAATTATGGTTGAAATTCTCATTTGTAATTTCTCAAAGCCACACAACATCCTACAATAATATTTAGGGTTTAATTGTTTGCACAAAAAATGTCTGTCACCCCCGTAAAAAATGACAATTTCGCTTCACTTTTGCAAACAAGGCTAAAAGACCTAGGCGGTACCACCCAGGTCCCTCACTTTAGATTGGGGCTAATTCAAGTTTAGTTTAGCTTTACACCTCTCTGAGGTTTCTCCTTGTTGGCTCTTTTGGTTTGAATTGTTGATTATGAGTGGGAAAGCAAATATAAGTGTGTTTTTAATTTTATTATTAACCTAGATGGAGATAGCTAACTTGAGATCTTGAAGTGAAGGAAGTAAGAGCATTCATTATGATTCTAAAGTATATTTGTGTGTGTTATCATATTTTTATTGAAGATATGGAGCTATCATATATTCTTCCTTAGGAGTTGAAGGATCTTCATCATTCTAAGGGTTCATCACATGGCTAATATCATTATTTATTTCTCATCATTTGAATCATCATATTATCCTTGTTTCATCCTTTGCCTCCATGAGGGCACACTCTCTTTATCAATCAACGGTGTTGGGAAGCTTGAATTCTATCTCAAGATTTGATTGAGGCAAGTCCCTAAACACCATAACCCCCAACCCCTTCTTATCTTCTTATGTGCAGGTTACATGAGCAAGATCTAGAAAATACAAAGCTATAGGAAGATTGACTGTAGAGCAAGGTTTCAAGATCTAAAGACAATGTTAGAGTATTCCCTTACCAAGGACTTGGGTAGTACCACCCATGTCCCTCTACCTTTTATGAGGTTGGATCTGGCATCAAGACAACATATGAAGCAACTTTCTAGTTTACACCTTTGACAAATTCTTCCAATTAGGACCTGGGTGGTACCACTGAAGTCCTCCGACACCTCTACTTTTTGGAGTTGTAAAACTAGGGTTTTCATGCATTGTTATCCTAGGGTTTGAGAAAAAGACTAAGTTAAATCTTATCCATCTATAGCATACTGGAGCACAAGGTCAGCAGCTGAGTCCATTGGGTAGTGATTTGGCTCGACCTTGTTCTTGAATGTTATATGGATAAGGGTTTGATCTAGTTTGTGTGCTAGTTGTTATCATTCTCTTTTTTCATACTAAATAGATCCCTCAATAAATATACCATGAAAAGACATCATAGTCAGGATGCCTTCATATTTTGCCTTGATGTCCGTGTAAGCGTCACACTCCAAAATAAAGTGTTTTTCTGATTCCACTGCCCTAGTAGTACACAATTCACACTCTCTCTTCCCAAATCTCTTTAGGCCTTTTCCACTTTCCCATTTCACATCGGAGATGATGAGAGTTATATCTAAGCTAAGAAATCGTAATCTTAGCTCTCCATGGGATATTCACCCCAATGTATGGTTTTTGTTGATGATCACAAGTGGGGTTAAACTCCTCAAGGTAATATTTCTTCTTTCTCCCTAGACTGCCACCCCACAGACTTGTGGAATTATCTATGACAAAAGATTTTATTCTTTTGTCATCCATAGGGCAAGGGATATATATCGATGTACATTCATGCATTTTGTAATTTGTTCTTATCTTTGAAATCCAAAGGCAGAATGTGGTTGTTAGGGGAAGGGGTATGATGAGTGTTTAGTTGCATAATGAATAGTAGGCATGTTTTTTTAAATAATGGAAACCAATCAATGATATATATGTATATATAATCACTTGAAGACACTTATTAATCATTAGACCAATGTTCTTTGTATTATTGTTTATGTGTTGCATTCTCCTGCCAACAAGGTTATTTCTTCTCCATGCGAGCATCATTGTGGTTGTAGCCACAATGTTCATTCAACAAATCTCATGGGTTCAAAGGATCCCCTTAATGCTAGGACCAAATTGACAATCTTCTACCTCTTAGCATGACCATGGCCTCCTTGCTTGGCATGAAAGTGGAAAACTCCCCTAGCTAGACCTTGCTATTTCTCTTATTTTCTTAGCACCTGTTGATCAAGAAGCAAAAAAAGATAAAGGGAACCCATCACAAGCTGGAAGCCTATTCTTGATGGCCAAGATCAAACCCTTAATAATAACCCCCTCCTCATCCCACTAGTAAACTCTTGCTACTTAGTGGTGTGTCTATTTTTGTTTGATTTTGGGATCCAATGTTAACTTTTGGGGATGTGATTCCATGTCACCCATATTTTATGTGAATTATGTATTATTTTTTATATTTTTAATATGGAAGTATATTGTTCATCATAAAAAAATAGAACTAGTTCTTCAATTAAGTTGGAAATGTTAAGAGAATTTTTTTCATAAGAGTTTTTAGTTTATATTTTATTTTACTTCTTAATAATTAATGGGATTTTGGTTTAATTTTATCTTTAGTAATTATATAATAAAAGTAAATTACAAAGCTTGCTAACAAGAATAATGAAGCAATAAGATAAGTTAGTATGAATATTATTAATCAAGAAAATTATAATTATGTAGAAGTGTGATATGTACAATAAAACACCTAAAAATTAAGTGGTAAAACTATATTTTCATGCAATAAAGAATCTAAGATCTTGCCTCCTATTATACCTTTTATATCTAAAATGAGAAGTATTTTTTTGCTCTAATCCTCCCAAAACATGTGGCAAGGAGAAACATGAAATGAGATTATGCATCTCTCTATTAAATTGTATAGGGAACTATATATATATATATATATATATATATATATATATATATATATATATATATATATATATATATAATATAATATAAAAAATAACAACCCAATAGTAAAAATAAAATAAATAAAAGATGGAATGAAATGCTTTAAGTGATTAAGCTTATATGCATATAATCTTTGATTGCATACACTCTTAGTACAATTAACTCTAAAATGACATGTGATGAAAATTATGTCAACTTGAAATGGATTGTTACCTAATGGAAATAATGTGAGTGAAATGATAATATTTGTAATTGGAGCGTAGGTTAATGAAACCCATGGGTAGAAAGATCTGACGGGGAGAACCTAGTATCCTAGGGTTAGGAAGAAGAAAAATTTGAATGCAAATGGGTAATAATCTTTATATAAAAAATCTTGGCCTATTTAGTTTTACATATAAAATCTAGCCATGTTCAGTAAGAATGGGCCAACTTTAGTCAAGTTTGTGTATGCTCTAAGGGGTTATTTAAATTTTCTAAATCAAATTAAACCTCTTTCAGTGGAGTAAAAGTGTTAGATCTAGATGCTTCTAGAGGCCATGCAAGATCTCATGGGATATTGGGTGAATGCCCAATAGTTCTATTAGATGTGGAAGAACTAGATATGTGAAAAAAAAAAGAGAATGTGGAGTGACAGGAGAATGTAGAGGAAGTCATTTTTCTGACTCATCCATTCTATCCTAGGTAGATAATATATGGAAGCAAGAAGTTAACTTTTTTACTGAAAGGATTCTTTGTTTTAACATTTCTCTTAAGCAAGATAAGGGATGAATTGTTGTGTATAAAGGACCAAAAGTTGCAATATATGATGATTTTTCTTTTTAAATGGAGTTTGAATCTCTCTTTTGAGCCTATTCATTTGGTAGATATGAGAATTTAGACTTTGCAATCTCCCTTTAGAGTTTTGGAGTTGAAAATAGTTAAAAAGTATAAGGAATGTTTTGGGTAAATGTATTGAAGTTGGTGTTTGATGAGTGTTGTAATTGCCATTTTTTATCTCTATCTTTCATGTTCCTAAGCCACATTCCTTTAGATAATTCCATCTTTTTAAGTCATGACATTATTTGATATATGGACAAAACACTATGTCATTTGTATTATGTTTTAATGAATGTCTACATTATTAAAGTAGTTGTTTTTAAAATATAATGTGGTATAATTAGTTTTTTTACAATGATCTTAGTAAATGGAGATTTCTCTAGCACTAATCCTTTCCTATAACAACTAAGAACACTAACCTACAACTAAGGATGTGGAAGTTCCTGCAACCAAGACTATAGAAGTTCCTATAGCTAGCATATCAGTTCATATGACTGAATAACCCGCCTCTTGTAGCCAAGGGACCAACTCCTACAACAAAGCATGTAGCTACTTACAACTGTCCAACAACATTTGACTCCTTTGTTGATAAGAATAAGTTCCAGAAGTGGTCAAGAAGGAATATGCAACAAGTGACAAACATTTAGCTCTCATCTAGGAATGTGTAGATCAAGATAATTATCTCCATGTTTCTTGGATAGCTTTCTCATTCCACAGTCCTAATTGAAATTCTCTTCTTGATTATTTCAAGTTTTAGTTTCCTACTTTTGTTTTTCTTCTTAAAAAATAGAGTGCTTCCCTTGTATAGTGGGAAGTGGACCGATTGGTTGTTAATGCTCATAAATGCATGAACTCTTGTTGGGTGTGTATATATTATTTTCACCCAGCGAATCTAAGATAAGTTGGATTTTTCTTTATGATTGTATCATATTATTATTGCAATCAATAAAATAGAGTTTTTATCACATATTGTTTTACTATTGTTCATGATTGGTGGTGAATGAATGCATGAATTGATTTCATCAAGTAATTGATAAAAGGAAAAAGGAAGTAGTCAACCCAAGTCAAGGCCCACTTAAGTATATTGCAATCTGTTAGCACTAGATTTATGCAATCAAAATTAGATCTTAGAGCTAGATTTGGTTGATTCTATTTCGGTTTTCTATTATGTTTTGGTTGAAAAGCAGTTATATATATTACCTTTAAAATTTATAAGATAATTTCCCTATTTTTAGTATTGTATTCCTTTCTTAGCTTGCAATAATTATCATTTACTAGCTATACACAATTCCACATCCAGAAATTGTTAGTTGTACACATAGTACCGACACCATACCAAGAAACACATCCCTGGATTGATAAATTAAATGTAGCATGTCATCACTCACTAAGCTTCTTGATCTAGGATGAGGCCATCCATTGAGTCATATGTAAGCCTTAGCTACATTAGGTTCAGTGGGAATTGATAAGGCTCCACAATGTTAAGGTGATAGATGCTTGTGTAGTATTTGTTCAAATTAAAGTCATTTGAGATCTTGATATTCCATTACCTAAGAAGATTTATTTATCTTCATCAATGAAATTTTTTCTAAAGAGTTGTGTTATGAGTGTAAAGGGTAAAGTTTGGATAGTTTAGTTTTTGGTAGTTTTGTGTGTATATCCTCCTTTCACCCTATTGGTGCCTACATAAAATTCACATTTCAAGTATTCATTTGCAGGCTCCTTTCATGCTTGAAAAGATCAAAAATCTCTAGGTCTGTCGGCCTTCGTGTTGTGTGCATGTATCTTTGTATATACAAGGCCACTTGTATATGCATGCAGGTTTGAATGTACATTCGGACATACAAGTCAGTTTGTATGTTCAATCAACTTCAAAAGGTGCAAAAAATGGTTGTTTGTATGTCGCAGATTCTAAGGAATATTCTGCCCTTGTATATCAGGTTTGCATGCATATCAGGTTTGTATGTCTGCACATACAAGAGCAATATACAAGGAAAAAATGAACAAGGCTGACATGCATTCGCTACAGTGAAAAGATACATCAGCGGCATACAAGTGAAACATACAAGGCAGAATGTACATCGGGTAGATACAAAGGCAACTGCACAAACAAGAGGCAGGGTCCACAACACATACAAGGGCACTTGTATCTTATATGCAAGTTGCATTGTATGTTTTGACATACAAAGGGCAGATACAAGAGATACATGCAAGAAAATAACCAAAGTGTGGGGACCACCACTTGTATGCATATACAATTGTAAATGCAGGACAGATATACAAATGAAACATATAATAAGGCAGGAGTGGTCAAAGTCAAAGTTTCAAAGGCATGTCGTTGTGACTTAATGTATCAGCCGACCCTTCTTGCTTCATTCTAATGGACGATGGAGGCAAATACACAACGACTGCAGGCGAATCACAAGCTGTCACGTGTCCAAAATTGTTGCATGTATATGCAGATGCATATGCAAAGTTTTTTAAGGCATGAAAGGTAAAAATGAAAGTGGAAAAGTCAGTGAAGGAAGAGGGACTGTCTACATGGCACATTCTAAGTGGCTGGCAATTTTTCAAAGTGTTTTGGAGCCTCGGATCTCAGCGATAGGAAATCAATTGACAGCCCAGTTTTAATCTTCCATGCACAGGAGGTTTTGCATGTTCGCGGGTATCTTCAAGCGGGAAAACTTCTAAGGTACGTAGGTTGCTGCATTCTCAGGCCATGGGTAGGTAAGCCACTAATGGTGAATTGCAGAGGCACGATGGGTTGGAGAGGATGCACCACCTACCAAATTTACTTAGAAAACCTCTTTCCAGCTGCACAAATCTTGATTCCACCTTCTTCTCCTTCTCTTCCTCTATGCAACATTCAATGTTTTAGGTGCCACTCTGTGGTGCAATGTATTTTGAGGGGAATTTTGAAATACCATGTAATTAATGCTGAGTGCACGTTCTGAGTATATCAGAACTGTGTCACTCATTTTTTTGGGAGTTTTGGGGTTTTTTGTTGTTTTTGGACCTTGAATACAAGGTATTCGCATTTTGAAAGGCAAATTTTTGTTACAGACTCGGTCCTTGGTCTAGTGTATTAGTCTTTCTTGCTTTGTAAATGGTAATTTCCTGTATGATGATTTTCTATGCAGATTGAATTCAAATGAGAAACACTTCAAGTGTGTGTTGTGTATGATTGTCTCCTAGATGTTCTTTGTTTTCCTTTCAACCAAGGTTGTCAAGGGCTTCCAAGTTTTTTAGTATATACTAGTCATACTATGTGTTTGGTTTTTAGCGTCTGCTCAAGGAGTGGATTAAATAGGCTTTTGATCAGATACAAAGGAAAATAGATTACACCATAGGATTTGCAAAGCATGATCATAGCTAATACTCTTTCGTGGACATGTTGTTGTTAGGCAGTGATATTTTACCTAGGTCCTCTACATATGAAGTTATGTTGTCATGGGGAAACATTTGCATTCACAGATTTGACTCTATTGCCTAGATAAGGCACTAGTTTGGGAATTTGTCTGTTCAAAGGGTCTAGGCAAATCCCATAACTCCAACCATAAAAAACAAATCATCCTTCATACTTCAAACCTGTTAGTTTGTAGGAGTAGAAAGTAGGATCCCTGCATGCTCTCATCCTCAAACTAGTTTAGATATTGTCCAAGAATGTTTCCAACCTTGTGATTTATCACCCAAACCTTGGTCCATAAGTGAGAGTATTCTGCATGTATTGTAAAGCTAAATCATTCTATCATTGGGCGAGTCAAATGCCAAATCTTTATCTAATAGGGATACCCCCCTTGCTGCGGCAGAACTAGAAGTGAAGGGGAGGCAGCTCACGCAACCTCCCATATTTTGTTGGCCGAATCTGCATGTGCAAAGGAACTAGCAAATCCTCTGCTGATTCGTATGCCAACAAAATGGTGACTCTGTTGGGGATGTGCATTTGAAAGTGTACTTTTTGCATCCCTGGTGAAATCAGTGCTCCACGTTTGGGTCTTTCATGTGAATAATGTTGCTCTACTGGCGGATGAACTCAGAAAAGTATTTTGAGCTTTCAGCTATTTGAAAATTTTATCCTCTTTGGAGAGGTGGCGACTCTGCAAACAAAAGATTCTCAGTGCACATGAAGGGATGATATATGTTGCTATGGTTTAAAAGAAAACATTCTATTCAAGATGTTAGCATTTGGATGAAAAGAGGTACAAAGTTTTCTTCTCTTTGTGTTTGTTATTCTATTGCATAAGCTGAATACCCAAAGGGAAGCCCTAGGTCTTAGACAGTCATAGGATGTCTAAGAGTGAAATGTTTATGAATCCAAAAATGTATTCACCCATGCTTAGCCAAGAGGGGCATGATGTATTGAGTAAAAGAATTGAAGAGTTAAAAAATAGGTTGATATTCCTAGAGGCTTAGCAGGCTCAGTTAAAAAATAGTAACCTTGTTGTGTCTGCTAGCCAAAATGTTAAGACTCTAGTCAATTCTCCTGATCCTTTGAGTGACCAAGTGATTATGGCATCATTTGAAAGTAAATGTGAAAATGAAAATGTAGAAGTTGAGACTGTTGTGCTTGAGCATAATGCTGATAACAATGCTCAACTAGATTGTTCACCAATGAGTGATGCCAGTGAAAGGATCAGTGATGACTCACATTGCAAGATTGAGGTATCTGATTCAGAAAACAATGATGTGGTTATGGACAGCAGCAAAAATTTGTTTGAATGGGTGTGTGGCTATGATTGTGAGTATTGTGCACAAGATAGAGAAGAGATTAGCAAACAAGGGAGCAGCCCCATGTTTGAATCATTGCCTTTATTTCAGACGCATGGAGATGATGGAGAGAAATTAGAAATGAAAACAAATAGTAGTGCTGAGCTTGATTGTTCTTCATTTAATTATGGTTTTGCTTATGACACACAGGTTGATACTCCTCCACACAGGGTATTCATTGGTAATGAAAATGAATATTTTGTTGTCTATGAACCAGCAACATACTATGATGAAGATGAAGCAATTGGGTCAACCCTCTTCCTTGCTTTTGATGCATATGCTGATGAGGAGTTGTTTGAGTATGGTGAAAATTTGAACATTGTTTTTGATGAGGGTTCTGTTTTTCATCCAGATGAAGAAGAGACCAACATATATCATGGGGGTTATTGGATAAAAGTGCCTGAGTCTGATCTTTTCCAGTATGGTGCTGCTGATAATTGTTTGCATTGTGTGCACTATTATGAATATGAAAGCTTTTTATTTGATATGTCAGCTTGTGACAAAATGAGACCTAATGATCCCAGCTATGTGGAGGATGGTAAATACTTTTTATTTTCAGTCTAGCTGGGAGATCATTTTGCAATGCATGTTGCTGATCAAAATGATAATATGTGTTATATTCCATACGAATGTGCATTGTCTGATGAATATAATATTCACATGTTGCATGCTACTGAAGGTTGTTTACATAAGGTTGACAGAAACAAGCTCAATAAGAGGGTTGAATATGCAAATGACAAGGGTTGTTTGTGGGTAGATCATGGTAGCATTTTTAGCCTTGACCTAGTGAGATCAAAAGAAAATCAGATATTTGACAGAGGAAAATGCTAGTTTTTCCTTTTTGGTGGCCTTGGGCCACCAAGTAAATTTTAACTAATGTGATTTGTGATGCAGGTTGGTTCAATTTTGACTCTGTGCCCAATGGATAAAGCACCAGTCTACATCTAGAGATCTAAGGTTCTCGCCATGCCTGCAAGAGGCATGCGTCCCTAGACAGAGCCAGTGTTGGTGCTTGCATAAAATTCACATTTCAAATATTCATTCGTAGGCCCCTTTCATGCTTGAAATGATAAAAAAATCTCTAGGTCTATCGGCCTTCGTGTTGTGTGCATGTATCTTTGTATATACAAGGCCACTTGTATATGCATGCAGGTTTGAATGTACATTCAGACATACAAGTCAGTTTATATGTTCAATCAGCTTCAAAAGGTGCAAAAAATGGTTGTTTGTATGTCGCAGATTCCAAGGAATATTTTGCCCTTGTATATCAGGTTCACATGCATATCGGGTTTGTATGTCTGTACATACAAGAGCAATATACAAGGAAAAAATGTACAAGGCTGACATGCATTCGCTACAGTGAAAAGATACATCGGCGGCATACAAGTGAAACATACAAACAAGTGAAACATACAAGGTAGAATGTACATCGGGTAGATACAAAGGCAACTGCACATACAAGAGGCAGGGTCCACAGCACATACAAGGGCACTTGTATCTTATATGCAAGTCGCATTGTATGTTTTGACATACAAAGGGTAGATACAAGAGATACATGCAAGAAAATAACTAAAGTGTGGGGACCACCACTTGTATGCATATACAATTGTATATGCAGGACCGATATACAAATGAAACATACAATAAGGCAGGAGCAGTCAAAGTCAAAGTTTCAAAGGCATGTCGCTGTGACTTAATGTATCGACCGACCCTTCTTGGTTCATTCCGATGGCTGATGGAGGCAAATACACAGCGACTGCAGGCGAATCACAAGCTACCATGTGTCCAAAACTGTTGCATGTATATACAGATGCATATGCAAAGTTTTTTAAGGCGTGAAAGGCAAAAATGAAAGTGGAAAAGTCAGCGAAGGAAGAGGGACTATCTGTGTGGCACATTCTAAGTGGCTGGCAATTTTTCAAAGTGTTTTGGAGCCTCAGATCTCAGCAATAGGAAATCAATCGACGACCCAGTTTTAATCTTTCATGCGCAGGAGGTTTTGCATGTTCACGGGTGCCTTCAAGCGAGAAAACTTCTAAGGCACGCAGGTTGCTGCATTCTCAGGCCGCGGGTAGGTAAGCCACTAATGGAAAATTGCAGAGGCATGATGGGTTGGAGAGGATGCACCACCTACTAAATTTACGCAGAAAACCTCTTTCCAGCTGCACAAATCCTGATTCCACCTGCTTCTCCTTCTCTTCCTCTATGCAACATTCAATGTTTTAGGCGCCACTCTGTGGTGCAATGTATTTTGAGGGGAATTTTGAAATACCATGTAATTAATGCTGAGTGCATGTTCTGAGTATATCAGAACTGTGTCACTCATTTTTTTGGGAGTTTTGGGGTTTTTTACTGTTTTCAGACCTTGAATACAAGGTATTTGCATTTTGAAAGGCAAATATTTATTACAGACTCGGTCCTTGGTCTAGTGTATTAGTCTTTCTTGCTTTGTAAATGGTAATTTCCTATATGATGATTTTCTATGCAGATTGAATTCAAATGATAAACACTTCGAGTGTGTGTTGTGTATGATTGTCTCCTATATGTTCTTTGTTTTCCTTTCAAACAAGGTTGTCAAGGGCTTCCAAGTTTTTTAGTATATACTAGTCATACTATGTGTTTGGTTTTTAGCATCTGCTCAAGGAGTGGATTAAATAGGCTTTTGATCAGATACAAAGGAAAATAGATTGCACCATAGGATTTGCAAAGCATGATCATAGCTAATATTCTTCCGTGGACATGTTGTTGTTAGGCAGTGATATTTTACCTAGGTCCTCTGCATATGAAGTTATGTTGTCATGGGGAAACATTTGCATTCATAGATTTGACTCTATTGCCCAGATAGGGGACTGGTTTGGGAATTTGCCTATTCAAAGGGTCTAGGCAAATCCCTTAACTCCAACCATAAAAAACAAATCATCCTTCATACTTCAAACCTATTAGTTTGTAGGAGTAGAAAGTAGGATCCCTGCATGCTCTCATCCTCAAACCAGTTTAGATAATGTCCAAGAATGTTGCCAACCTTGTGATTTATCACCCAAACCTTGGTCCATAAGTGAGAGTATTCTGCCTGTATTGTAAAGCTAAACATTCTATCATTGGGCGAGTCAAATGTCAAATCTTTATCTAATAGGGATACTCCCCTTGGTGTGGCAGAACTAGAAGTGAAGGGGAGGTAGCTCACGCAACCTCTCATATTTTGTTGGATGAATCTGCATGTGCAAAGGAACTAGCAAACCCTCTACCGATTCGTATGCCAACACACCCTTTCCATTCATGGACCTAGTGTCGAGTTGCAATGTACTATCGTACCCTAGGTCACTGAGAGATGTAGGGAAACTTGGATTTTTATTATTTGATTACCAATTATCTTCTCTTATGCTTAATTATACCTTAAAACCCTAATTATGCAAATACAACAGCAAACAAACAAATAATGGAAAATGCTGCTACAGAAAGATGTAAAATGACAAATAATTGTGCACCTATTTTTGGGGTTTGGAAGAGGTATAGTTGGGGACTAAAGAGCAGGCGCCCAAGTCCAGTACCCTACTTTTTGTAGGGCTCTGCAAACAAGATATGTAACCTGTTCCTGTTGTACTGAAGATTTTTCCATCACGAAACTTTGAGGACTAATGAGCGGGTGCCATAGTCCAGGGAGATGTTTCTTTCTCTAATCTGTAATTCTGACACTCTGTTGTACCCTCCTACAACTTCACTTTCTCCAGATCTGACACTTGTAACCTACAATCATGAAAACTTTAGGAGGGGGTTTTGGTGTGTAGAGGCTTGCCTCAGTCAAGTCTCAGACAGACATTCAAGCCTTTCGAACATCGTTGTCAGATAGAGAGTGCATGCCCTTGGGAGGCAGAGGCAAAAATCAAATGATAAATACTTACAACCACAAATGAATGTCACCTTGTAGTGAATATCTCATGGAGGAAGAAGCCCTTCATGCGATGAGGAGATGATTGCTCAAATCTGTAAACATGCAAACACATAAACAACACAAATTTGCTCTTGCAACACAATGAAAGCCTTGAATCACCTTTAGAACACAATAGCTTACTAGTCATCTAGTTCAAATCTAGTTTACAAATGAATGCCTAAACATGTTTTTATATGCAACTACAAATATTCCTGCCAAGAATTTCATAATTCAAACTTATTGTGTCGGCATAGGACCCAAATAACGGTCATAAGCCAACACCAAAAAATTGGAACTTCCCCAAAATAGGGCAGGACTAGGGCGTGAGTGCCCAAGTCCTCCCCCTATTTTGGGTAGGGTTTATCTCAAGTGGTTCCCCTAGGTCCTATTTGCCAAGACACTTAGGGTTTTTCTCATCAGGATGTTGAAATATGATGTAATATGTCCTAAATGCACACTAAAGACCCAGGAGCTAAACCTTATGAGGGAAAAGCCCCCAAGGGGACATTTTTCGACGTTACATTTAGCCCCCACTTTAATGTATGTATAAATGCAAGGCCAATACATGCATTAAAGTATGGTCAACAAACACATCAATCATGCCAAACACGAAGAAGACACGTCAAACACATTGAAAACAATGACATGCACACAAAACACGGAGAAGACAGTTATTTTCACACAAAACATAGAGAAGACAACAGATGCATAGAAGATAGTTAATGAATATAAGATAGGAATGATTTCTTTTCTTTTATTTTTCTCATATATATGAAATGCAAATGCAAGTACAAGAAAGTAAACACACCTCCCATAATGCAGGAAGTACTCATTGCACTAGTATTTAAACTACATATGGGGCAACACACATGCAAGACATGCCAAACCTCCCATAATGCAGGAAGTACTCATCGCACTAGTCTTTAAACTACATATGGGGAAACAGACATGCCAAACAAAACAAGCACACAAAACACACACACTTTGAAGACATGGAGAAAACATGGTAGACAAGCGATGTAGTGTTCCTATTTCTAGGTTCATCACCATCTTAGGCACATTACTGGTACACACCGATGATTGGGCTTCGCCACAACAATCGCTAAAGACACGCTTAAGGGTTGAGTTAGTCACATAATCGCTCCCCTTCTTCGCAGAGGACTTTTGAAAATGATAGGATGGGCACTCTCCGCAAGAGATACACTACCCCCACCTCCGTAGAGGGCTTAAGATAAAAAGGATATATGTGATATCTCACCTCCACAGAGGGCTTAGATGATTGATTGATTGAAAACAAACTTAGAGTGCAGGACGTACTCATCACACAAGTCTTTAAATTGCACTTGAGGACAAGCACATTGCTAACATCTACAACAAACTACTTACTTTATATATGCCCGCACCTTAAGGTGGTTGATATCAAGCCTCGATATCAAGCATGTTAAGGTAGGAAGAAAACACACAAGGGAACATAGACTTTCACAAAGCCCATGCCCCCTAGAGGTGACATGTACTTTATGATCACCAAATGTTCCCACAAACACATCCTTGCAAGAAACATGTTAGTGTCTACATAATCATGATAAACAACAACATCAATGCATATGATTAACCACACAAAGAGCCAAGGTTATATTATGAATTCAAAGTTCGAGGATAACCGTGGGGCTATATCACAAAGATCTCTGAATCGACTACCACCAAGGCTACATTCAAAGACAAACAAAGTGCACATAGCATCGGTATTGTTATGATTTGTAAATGAGATAAAAACATCAAAATCACTTCACGGAAAGCGCAAGTGCTTCCACTAGCCAACTGTCAAATAAGATATACAACCCCATCGTCATATTAGGAACTAAGTCTAATTTTTGATTTCTTGCGAAAGGGACGCTAAGTTTGCATCAGTATAAATGTTTTTCGTCATCCGCTCGCTAGATAGAAACACTAGAGGAAGGGAAATAATAAATAAGAGAGGAGAAACAAGTGTCTTAGGGATAATCACGTAGGAGGGTGCCCCCAAGTCACCAACCACAACGCTATGTTCGTAACACACAACACATAACAATCAAATCAGAGAGAGGCAATATAGAAGAATGATGATACAAATAGAAGAAGATCACAACAGAGGCAGTCTCTTGGTATCCTGGACCTTACAAGAGAATTAGAAGTCATCCTAGGAGGCCATAAAAACACATAACACAGCACGGGGGAAGCACATCATGAGAGAGATAAAGGATTAGAGATATTTACCTGTAGGGACTGCTAGGCTAGCGGTTGTTATGGATCTTTATCTTTATCTCAATGGTTAAGGCATTATCACTTCTCTCTATTGTAGGTTCATGAGTTTGCGAGGGTAACCATGTAGGAAAGGTATCTCTTAATGATGGTTGAGAGGGGATGTTTCCATTTTCTGTGTCAGTTATAGGACCATTTGAATGAGATTGTTGAGGAACCCGAAAGATGCCCATTTCAGTCCCTATATAAGGTGTTGGAATAGCTTGAGTTAGAGGGGTAGTTTGTTCTTCAATATCATGTAGAATTTCATTATTTTCCAAGGTATGTGAAGGTTCAAGTAAAGATACCTAGTCTGTTTCTTTGTTTAATATGTAATTGAGAAGTTCTTGAACATTAGGTGGTAGATTTTCCTTAGATTGAAGCAAATGGTCACAAAGAGAGTCTGCATCATCCAAAGCTTCATCCTGATTAGGGAGAGAGAGAAGGGATGGCAGAGTAGTATGGATAAATGTATCAATGATGTCTTCTTTTTGTGCCAAGATATCCTCGCTAAGCGGGGTTATGTTGGGACAAGTCTCTTTGTTCAATAAATCACCCATTGCTATATCATTCTCATAGGTCTCAGAAATGATTTGCATTATGTCCTCATGAAACAAAGGGAGAGAGGGAAAAATGTTCTCATCACTACTTTCCCCATGATTGTTTTCAGCCATAAAATTAGTGAGATTCTCTATGATTGAAGGAAAAACATCCACGGTCGCAAGAAAGCTATCAAAATAGGTTATTGTTCAAAGGATATCACAGGTAGTATTTTTGTTCATGTCAATGCCATAGATATATGCTATTTGATGCAAGACTTGAGGATATTTATTAGTGAATTTGCAAAAATTATAATAATCCATAATGTACTGAAATAGATCTTCCAAAGATGAGTCCTTAGGAGAAGCCATGAATGCTTGATTTTTGTACTTTTTCAATGCAAATGAATGAAATAAAAGGTGTTATAAGGATTTTTGATCAGAGGCAGAAAATAATATGTTTGATATTAGTCCAATAGAACAATAATATCCTTCACAACACACTCTTGATGCAAATCTAAGATGATGTTAAGTCCAAATATAGTGAAAATATGCTAAAATATGCGATTTTTTCACCAAATTTCAATGCAAAAGAGCATTAAAAAGGGTGTTGTGAGGAAAATGATGATGAAAAGAAAATTATATCAGTAATAACAGCCACTTATTGCCAAAATATCCATCACAACACACCTATAGTGCCACTCAAGGTCTAACCCTAGTGAAACTATAGCAAAATATGCAGTTTTTCACAATTTTTAAATTCCAAGACTTAGCAAAAGTGGTGTTGTAAAGAATTTTAGGAGGTGTAGCAAATAATAGCAATTATATCAGTCATTTCAATCTATAAAATTTTTTACAACACGCTTGGAGTGCAAACTAGGCCAAACCCTAGGGCAAAAATAGCAAAAATGTGCAATTTTCACCAAATTCTCAATACAAGAGGCCAATAACAAGGTGTTGTAAAGAATTTTAGGAGGGGATGTAGATAATTACCTTGATAAAAATAAATTAGTGCAAAAATATTCTTTACAACATGCCTATAGTGCAAAATTAGAGAGTCGATAAGGCCAAATTTAGTGAAAATCGATGTTTTCCAAACCCTAGGTTTGAGATCTTGATATAAAATGCTATATGAATGTTTTGCAAGCTGATATATGATGAAAATTAAATTCTCTTAGATCTGAAAATGATTTCCATGCTCTAACATGCAAAATGCAAGTGCAAATCTAATGAAAAATCAATGAAAATGCTAGTTTTTTGTTGAAATTTTCTATGCAAAAATGCAAATTTTTGAAATCTAAATGAAAATTTGTTCTAAAATGCAAGACTACAGATAAATACAAATTTGAATGAGCCTATAAAATTAGTAGAAAAATCTAAAACAAGATTTTACCTACAAACCCTAAATTTTGGAATTACTAGGTTATATGCAAATTTCACAATTTTCAACAAAACCGTAGCAATTTTATGATGAAAATTCAATGCAAGATATTGAAATTTTGTAATTTAAATTATATATAATGAAAAAATAAAAAAATTGATGAAATTAAAATTAATTGATGCAACATAGAAACCCTAGCATATAATTTTTTTCAACTTTTCCAAATTTTCAAATTTTTTGTAAGTTTTCCAATGCAATAAGATGAATAACTATATGAATGAATGAGATTACCTTAAATCTAAAGAAAAACACTCAGAAAGGTGTAAATAAGTCCAATAACATGGGTTCACCAAAATGTAAAGGGTAAAGTTTGGCTAGTTTTTTTTTTTGTAGTTTTGTGTGTATATCCTCCTTTCACCCTTTCAATTCAAGGACCTAGGGTCAAGTTGCAATGTACTATCCTTCCCTAGGTCACTGTGAGATGTAGGAAAAATTAGATTTTTATGATTTGATTACCAATTATCTTCTCTTATGTTCAATTATACCTTAAAACCCTAATTATGCAAATACGATAGCAAACACACAAATAACAGAAAATGCTGTTACAGAAAGATGTGAAATGACAAATAACTATGCACCTATTTTTGAGGTTCGAAAGCAAAATAGTCAAGGACTAAAGAGCAGGTACCCAAGTCCAGTACCTTGCTTTTTGTTGGGATCTGCAAACAAGATCTGCAACATATTCCTGCTATACTGAAGATTTTCCTATCATGAAACTTTGAGGACTAATTTGAGCGGGTGCCCCAGGGAGCTATTTCTTTCTTTGATCTACAATTTTGACACTCTGTTGTACCCCCCTGCAACTTCACTTTCTCTGGATCTAACACCTATAAAATGCAATCATGAAAACTTTGGGAGGGAGTTGTGGTGTTTAGAGGCTTGCCTCAGTCAAGCCCCGAAGAGACATTCAAGCCTTCCAAACACTGTTGTCAGATAGAGAGTGCATACCTTTGGGAGGTAGAGGCAAAAACCAAATGATAAATGCTTGCAAACACAAATTAATGTCACCTTGTAGTGAATATCTCATGGAGGAAGAAGCCCTTCATGGCATGAGGAGATGATTGCTCAAATCTACAAACACAAACACATAAACAACACAAATCTACTCTTGCAACACAATGAAAGCCTTGAATCACCTTTAGAACACAATAGATTGCTACTCATCTAGTTGAAATATAGTTTACAAATGAATTCCTAAACATGTTTTTATATGCAACTACAAACATTTGCGACAAGAATTTCATAATTCAAACTTACCGTGTCGGCATAAGACCCAAATAATGATCACAAGCCAACACCCAAAAATTGGGATTGCCCCAAAATAGGGCAAGACTAGGGTGCAGGCGCCCAAGTCCTCCCCCCTTATTTTGGGTAGGGTTTATCTCAAGTTGTCCCCTTAGGTCCTATCTGCCAAGACACTTAGGGTTTTTCTCATCGGGATGTTGAAATATGATGTAATATGTCCTAAATGCACACTAAATTCCCAGGAGCTAAACTTGTTGCAAATATGTGCCTAATCGGTGTTGTCATTGATGTCAACATATCCTTGTTGTCAACTGTATCTTATTCTATTACTTGTTTAGAAGACTTGTATGTTGAGGATATTGAGAAAATTAGCCTCTCCGAAAGAAACTGTGTATGAGGAAAATCGACTAAATCATTACACATGCGGATTCGCCCATTTGGTTTAAACACAGGTACAATGTTTGATACCTAGTTTGAATAATCAATAGGTCGGATGAACTTTGCGTCTAACAACTTATGTATTTCCACTTTTACTAGGAGAGCTATCTGTGGGTTCATTTTCCTCAGCTTTTGCTTGGTTGGTTTTATTGTTGGATCAACCGTTAGATAATGAACCACTAGCTTAGGGTCTAGCCCTGGCATATCCGCGCATAGGTCCATGCAAAATTGATTGTTCTTTGTAAGAAGAATTTGTTAAGATTCTTGTGCTCTGTTTCAAATAATGACGCTGCTAGGAATGTGGTCGTTGGATTTTGCTCTGTGCCAAGGTTTATCTCTATAAAATCCTCCACTAGGAGGGCTGACTTCTCCTAATACTTAGATGGTAAGGGAAGGTCAAATCCTCCATCCTCGGGTGCCACAATTGGGTTTCCACCGTTGGATACATCCTTTGTTTTTACTATTTTGTGATCAGGAGGTGCCACAATGTGGTTTTCACCTAGAGATCTTTCTTTTTTTTACTTTTCTGACTAGAGGGTCTGGCATTCTCACCGAAATAAGCTGATGGCTCTAATTCCATTACAAAACCTGCCTTATGATTGCCCAGAGGGATACCATCTCGGAGTCCCATGAACTTAGCAATAGCTTCGTCATTCAAAAATACATCTATAATGGGGGACCCTTGTTGGTCCCAATCGATAAGTTTAGGGTAGATGAGGGTGACAGTCTGGGTGTTTGTGGTGGACGTTAGGGATACAGATGATATCATAAAGATAGAGGATTCAGTGAATAGGTTAGACATATGTAGGGAAGAGTCATCGATGATATCCTCATTAGATGTCGAAGTTGCAAGGGAAGTTTCAGCCACCTTATCGAGAATACTCTTGATGTCTAAGGCGCGCGGTTCCTTCCTACCAAATCCTAACCCTTTCTTGTCTAGTTTTTTCATGACAATAATGGGCTCCATTGTTCCTTGATTTTGTTTTCCAAGGCCACCTTTGCCATTATAGCCCATGTTTTTGACTATCCTTAAGCCATTGCCATATTGCTTGACTAGTATTGTGATCGGTTCTTTCTCCTTATAGAGCCAAGAAGAAATGTCCTCAATAGTTTCTTCCTCCAATAACTTTCCCTATTGGAATTGGGTTAGAAATGCTGGGGGCGAAATAGCTACTTTTTTAGTTACTTTAGAAATGGGCGGTTGGCCATAAGATTTAGGGGATAAAGGCATAAGCCCTACACAACAAGATTTTGAGATATCGTAAGTTCCAAAGCCTATATCACGGATGTGAGCTTTGATTTCAGGTAGAGGATTAGGGTTACTTGTAGAGGCTTGTGTCAAAGTTTTAGGATCAACATATAGTGGGGATTTAAGGGCTTTGTCATTTTTAGGCACTTGGTTGCAATTCTTATAGCTACCATGCAAGACATGGCAGAATTCAAAAGGATTGGGGTCTCCTGGGATAGTTATCTCTGTACCATTGAATGGGAATTTTAAAGACTGATGGTACATTGAGGGATCAGCTTTCATTGCATGGATCCATGGGCGGCCAAGGATAATGTTGTAAGGCATCTCAATGTCAAGGACCTGGCACCTGGTTTCAAGCATGGCCGGGCACACCTGTATAGGCAAGTGAATAACCCCTTCTGAGCAACGCTTGGCATCATCGTAACCCTTGATTGTAATACTCTGCTCAACATTGACATGATCATCAAAGTATCCCAATTGCTTAAGTAACTTTAAAGAATAGTTGTTGAGACCAACACCACCATCTATGAGTATGCATTTGATTTTGCGTTTATGGATGAGGACCTCAATATGAAGGGCATCATTGTGACACGGATCATGGGAAGGGAGGTCTTTCTCAGAGAAAACCACATTGTAGGGCGAAGCAATGTTACCTACTATAGCTCAGAAATCTGCAACTGCTATGTTGTTAGGAACCGAAGACTCTTGGAGGGCTTTTTCTAGCACCACTTTGTGTGCAAGTGATGGCCATAGAAGGTCCAAGATAGAGATTTGTGTTGGAGTTTTCCCTAGATGTTTGACACGATTATAATCAGATTTAGTTGGAAGACTGGGTGTAGGACCATGAATGGTGACACGACCACGACGAGTTGTGACAGCACAATCTAGAGATTTGCCTTTGATTGTGAGGGTAGACACTCGACCCTCTTCAAAATGACTGACAATGGAGTCAAAGGAAATGGAAGCATGATTGACTCCTTTACCTTTATCCTGCAGAGGAGGTGGACCATGGTGAGGGAATGATTCCTTGTACATGTGGAGGTCCTTGTTCATGTGTTGAGCTGGTGGTTCATCCTCCAAAGAGATTTGGTTGCCTTCGATAAGATTTTAGATTAGGTGTTTGAGTTTCATAAACGATGCGGTTATGTGCCCTTTGCTCCTATGGAATTCACAATATTCCTTGTCTCTGTATTATGCAATTTTGTAAACAGGTTCGCCATATGGGGGAGCATCAGGTAAGGTGATGAGCCCTTTGTGTAAGATCTTCTGTAGAACCACTTCTATGGGCTCTCCCAAGGGAGTGAATTGATACCGTGGAGGGTAATCTTGTTGTGGTCATTCTTGTTGTCGCTGTTGTTGGTTTTGATAAGGTTGTCTCGATTGTTGTTGTTGTTGAGGTGGAGCTTGACTTGGTTTGGCAAGCTGCAACGACGTTTGCAATGTTTGGACATGTTTAGAATTGGCCACCCCATCATTGACTACATTTTTATTTTTGTTCCAAAACTTTGGTTTATCATTTGTTTGTTGATGAGGAGCATTGTCTTTCATTTCTTTGA
Source organism: Cunninghamia lanceolata (assembly GCA_027924645.1). Classification (NCBI taxonomy): domain Eukaryota; kingdom Viridiplantae; phylum Streptophyta; class Pinopsida; order Cupressales; family Cupressaceae; genus Cunninghamia; species Cunninghamia lanceolata. The sequence continues at coordinate 3,965,306 of BSBN01001859.1, read as the reverse complement.
AGATTTTGACTACACCCTTAGCGATGAGGGCCTTTTCAATGTTGATTCCCTTATACGTGATTTGATCGAAGGTGGTAGCACTGAGAATTTGTAAGTGAAAACCCAATTCCTAGTTGAGGTTCTGTACAAATATGCTAACAAGTTGCTTTTCAGGTATCTTGAATGGAAATTTGCTAGCCATTTGTCACAATCGTTGAAGGAAAGAAATGAAAGTTTCTCCATTTTTCTATTTGTTGTTGCATAGATCGGTCATGGAAATCTCATGCTTTGTATTGTAGGAGAAGTGGGTGGCAAATTTCTCCGCTAGCTCGTTAAAAGACTAAATACCCATGGGGAGGTGTGAGAACCATTCTATAGCCTGACCTCCAAGACTATGAGGGAAGAGATGCATAAGATATGTGTTGTTATGTGAGACCTCGAAGCAAGCAAAATAGAATTCCCTGAGATGGTCTTTGGGGACACCTTTTCCTTTGTACTTATCAAATTTGGGAATAGTGAAATTTTGAGGAAAAGGGATCATGGGTAATGACCGATCAAAAGGATAAGGACACACTTCTTCTAAAGAGAAGGTCTTTTTGGTGTGGCCAAATGTTAAATCAGCTAGCTATTGTTGAACTTCCATGATTTTTAGCTCCATCGTTGTAGGAGGGGTTGGAAACATCTCTTGGTGTCTTAGAAGTGGTTGTTGCTGCCCATACGGAAGATTGTAATGTAAGCCCTGGATGTTGGTGTTATAAGGGTCATAAGATTGGTTGGGGTCATATGTGTTTTGATTTTGGGGAGGTGGAGGTGACACTAGGTAAGAATGCAGGCTTTGCAATGGTTGAAGATAAGAGTTTGGTGGCGGAAAGCTAAAGTTTGTTGGGTTAGGTTGCGGTTGTAGAACATAGCTTTGGGAATGTTGAGGATGGATCAGAAATGTGTTGAAGAAGTTTAGCATTGATGATAGTTACGGTGGGGGGACATAGGTAGATGTGTTTTGTGATGGTTGACGTTGATTGAGGATGAGTGTAGAAGAATATTGTGGTTGGGGTTTCATGATCCTGGTTGGTTGAAGAATACAAAGGTTTGATGATGTTGTGGGTGGTGTTTGTTGAGACCCTTGTTGTATGGCTATGTAGTTGTTCCCTGGATTGTAATTTGGTGGGAAGCCTTCTCACAATGGGGTAGCCAAAATTCCACTTGCGATTGGTGTCAACATTCCAGGAGTTGATCGAGCTATGGCTATTTGTTTGGCTAGCTCCACTTAACGTTGGAGAGTCTCTTGTTGGTTTTTGTAGATCTCCATAGGAGTCAGAAGCGGTGATATGGGTCTCTCTCTTGTTGGGTTCTGATAAAGTGGATTCTCATATTGTGCAATCATTCTCCCTTGTGAGTGTTGTTCTTGTAAGGGTGTGGTCACAGTTTACATGGTTTGGACCACAGGTATGGTGTTAGAGGCATTATTGGTGTCTTTAAGATTGGATAGATCAAAATCTTGAGGTAATTTAGCTCCTTGTTTTCGCTAAGGATTTTGTCAAAGGCAACCATGACTTTAGGATCTTGCATGATTTCATCAAAGTCTTGTCCATCTTCTTAAGAGGATTGACCCTTTTCAAAGTGTCGCTCTTCTTGAGATGAGACTTGAACTGTGGTATAACCAGGTGTAGCAAAATCATGAGGCATGCCGATAGTGAATTGAGTGACATCAATCAAAGGGCCATTATCTTCTTGAGATGGGTCTTGCTCGATAGTATAACCTTGTGGAACAAAATCCAGAGGCATGTCGGTGGTATAATGAGGTGTACTTTTGAATGGGACCCTACCTTCTTGAGGATTGTTTGGCTGGTCAAAATGTGGCATGTTTGGAGAGTTGGTTAATCTAGCCACGGGTGTCTTAGGGGTGACCTTGGGAGTAATGTTGGTTTGGCTAGATTGCGGTGTGTGAGGAGGCAATTTGCGCTTCCTAGGGACAACTTGCTTGGACTTCATGGTTTGTTGGAGTCTAGTGGTTACCATGGAGTACACTAGGACAGACTGCTGGGATGCTGCTTGTGTTTTTGGAAAAAAGACAAATATTGATGCACAAGTAACTAGACCAAAGGTGCTATACTGTTTGACCAGAGGTGCAGGACTGTGCAACCAAACGCGTGCTATTGTAATACCCAAGCGATGGACCGAGCTGCCAAAGGTGAGGTACTGCTATACCAAAGGTGAGCTACTGTGACCAAAAGTGAGCTACTGCTATACCAAGGGGGCTGAAGTAGGGGTGCTAGAGGTGGGGTACTGTTATACCAAAGGCAATCTACTGTAATACCAAAGGTGAGCTGCTGTTACCAGAGGCGCTGAAGTAGGGTTTGATGTTTGGAAAAGGCAAATTTTGATAGATTTGGTTATGGTTATGATTGGATTTGTCTTGGCAAGAGAAAACACAGCAAACAAAATGGCAAAAAAGGACTGACACAATAGATAGTGTATGTTCGAGGCTCACAAAAGCCCAATGTTTCCATAGGTATAAGACGATTGCAAACAATATCAAGCACTTTTTATCCCTAGAGACAAGGTTTCATTGCAGTAAATCAGCTCACAGCTTAATACTCCGTCGATAAAAATGTCATTCCATAAAGGTGTCAGACATTTTGTATCTTTGCGAGAGACGATAGGTAGAGATATCTCACCCTCCCCTTGGAAAGCTCAAGTAGGTCAGAAGACCTTTTATGGCCAAAGGAATACTATCTCTTCTCAGGGGAGCCAATGGTGAGTATCTTAAGGGCTTAAATCGATTCCCCTTGCACTGATGATTACCACAACGTTCGGAGGTAGATCGGGTAGTCACTATCTAGAATGGTTCTTAGTAACTTTGAGGGACCAACGCCTTACGAGCAATGTGACAAGCTACTAAAAGCTTTAACCAATCCTACTAAGAGTATCAAACACTTCACTCAATGTGGAAATCGTTTCCACAAAGAGCTAGTACACCTCTTTTTAGTTTGGCACCACAAGGTAAGGCTGACGCTGGTTAGGACTTGGCTTTCGCCTTATCCCTCTTATATAGCAGTTCAAAGGAAAACTCTACTTAGGGTCATCCCTTTTGGATGAAGCACAATCCAAAAGTAGGCCCTTCTAAAGGAAGTACTGAAATGTAAGAGCAAGCACGTCAAACAAAGTTTCAGTTATTCCATTATAAGAAAAATAAGGTGCATCTAAAATTAGGCACACACACGTTTGTAGTTGTCAATTGTCCCTTATGAAATTGAAGTGTTTGGCATTCATGTCCATTGTCCCTTAGAAAATTGAAGTGTTTTTACATACATGTCCATTGTCCTTTAAGAAAAGCAGTATGTTCCTAGGACTTAGATTGCTAAAAAATGATTTGTTCAATTGTCCCTTAAGAAGGCAATATGTTTCTAAGACTTAGTGCAATAAATCAAGATTTCTTCAACACTCGTCCTACATGAATATGTTAAGAAAAAATGACTTTGCTTTGTGTTAGTGATAAGAAGCTGCAATAAGTCAATTTCCACAAAAACTCACCAGTTAGCAAAAAAACAAATCAATTTGACCAGTAGCGTTGTACTGTCTTATCGAAAGCAACTTACTGTGATGCTAAAAGTGCTTCACTATCTTGCCAGAAGCGACTTGCTACAGACCAGGGGTGATGCACTGTATTACCAGGAGTGCTGCTTTAGATCCAAAAGTGATGTACTGTGTTGCCAAAAGCGCCGTTCTGTGCTACCAAAAGTGCTGTAATATCGCAGATCTAAAAAAAGTTGTATCTTGTCAAAAAAATTAGGTCAAAAGATAATTTCATGTCTACTTCGTTGATCTAGGATGTAATAGTTGATAGATCTGTAACCTGGGATCAACAATAAATGAAAAGAATGCCGCCAATAGATAGTTTAACTCACAAATTGCCAAATACTCCTAAATACGTCAGCTTAGGATGTATAACAGATAACTAAATGACAAATAAATCAGCTTGTCAATCAAGTCAATGATAGCTATGAGAGTTAAAAATTCTGCAAATGACAAGCCAAGATCTAGAAAACACTAATACTCCAAAAGCGCTTTACTGCTCAACTTATAGCACTGCACTGTGCTACCAGAAGCGCACTACTATGCTTCCAAGGGCGCCACAGTATCACCTGGGGGCGCTATGCTGAGCTACCAAAAGCACTTTGTTATACTACCAAAAGCGCGTTTCTGTGTCTTTTGTGTTGATCCATACTGTACTTCAAAAAAATCAATTTCTCAAAGAAAAGAAGGATTAGTGGGTGCCACTAGGCATGCCAGAATGTGTATGAGGAAAATCGACTAAATCAAAACTAATAAATCAAAAGCCCATAACATAAAGAAAACTGATCTAAATAAAAGCCATTACCAATAAATCAATGAAATATGAAAACTTTTACCGAGATTTGTATTGTTCCCTTTGGATGAATGTGGATTACTCAATAGTGCTGCGAAACCATGTTTGCAACAAGCAAGTAAAGTGCTCAAAGATCAATGTCAAAAGATCGTGAAGTTGCTCAATCAATGCGATGTATGCTCAAAGCACTATAAAGGATGCCTGAGAATAATTGATCGAAGATAGGGCTTGTGAAGGATATGAGGGGGGTTTATATAGGTTTCAATAGAGATAGATCAATGGTCCAGATAAATCAGAAGAATCAACAGAGGAGATAAATCAAATAACCATGATGAATGTGCACACGACATGTGTCAATCCATAAGGATATTTTTATTAAAATATGATGAAAACAAGATTGATTGAATAGATAACTCAACTTGTAATTTTTACCTTTTTAGAGTTCTAAAAATAAGACTGATTGTGCACATGAGTTAACAAGATACTTTTAGAGGAATTGGAAGATAACTAAAATTAAATAAATAAATTTACTTAATTGATTGTGCATGATTGAGGAATATAAAGATTATAAATAAAATATTTGATTTTATTTATTTTTAGAGAATTGAGATAATTTAAATAAATTTGCATGATTTATTTAAATTTGGAAGAACAAGTGATTTTAATTAAATAATGTAAATTATTTAATTGTAGAAAAGATAGAATTAGATGAATTAATTAAATAATTAGGTTTATTTAATTAATGTAGACTTGAAATTTGAAAGAGGATAATGATTTAATTAAATAATAAATATTATTTAATTCTGGAAGAATAAGGAGAAATTTAATGAAATTAATTAAATAAAGAGGATTTATTTAATTAATATTGAATTTTAGAGTTTTGGAAGAATTCGATGAAATTAATTAAATAATTAGATTATTTAATTAATGTTGGAATGTAGGTGATTAGATAGAAATGCAAGTAATTCAAAGACCTGGTCATTTTTGGGTGTCTACAGAAACAAGTGAGTTACATATCTCTTTGTCAGAAATAGTGAAGACAGTGATGCCCTTCTCCAGAAACTCTTCTATCACTTCCGGGAAATCCCCTTGAAATGGGTCTGCCCAATACAGAACTTAACAAAATATAATAAAATTAACATCTTCAAGAGATTGTGTTCCAATTCATCAGTGCAAAAAGAGGGACATCAATTATCTTTACCTATTTTTGAGCATGAATTCAACCCCTATACAGTGCGTCCAATGCATGAACAATTTCTTGAGCGTAGAGGCAGTCAGGTTTCTTTTGTTTGAATTATTTTTCGTGGAAAAAAATTCCCTCTCTAAATTTCCCTCTTTCCAATTCATTTTTTTTTTAATTTCCCTCTCTTTCTAATTTTTACTTGTGTGACTAATTATTTAGTCATTTATAGCTGTGTTTTTTACCCACCAATAAATTAGTCATTTATAGTTGTGTTGCAAAACATGACTAGAATTTAATCATTTTTAATTGTCGTGACTAAAATTTTTAGTCACCTAGTCATTTATTTGCCAAAATTCTACTAGTGATATATCAAAAATAGGCCCCTTTATTTCCTTTTTCTAAATTCCTTTATTTTTTTTTCTAAATTCCTTTATTTCCTTTTACAAATACTCATAATGCTTTTTAAAAAATGTTTGCAGTGTGCAACTTGTATCACAATGGAAATAATTCCAGGTCTTTAGAAGATTTAGGGATGCATTATCTAGCAAGGGTTCCTTACAGATTCCACAGCAACCTTAGGGCCATCTCCAAGAGCTAGAACGCTATCCTGAGCAACTCACACTTTTATAAAGAGGGACAATGCCATGGCGAGTGCGAGGAGGGAGTAGTTTCTCTTTACAAATCCAAACAAATTGAAAGTGATTTTGAAGTAATTATTTACTATCCACTTGGGCACTGGTGGGAATGGCTACCTCAAATCCTCAGATAATTTAAACTACAATACACAAACTATCATCGTTGTGTGTTTGTGAAATCAGAACAACAACTGGTTGTGATGGGGCTTCTCAACAACTGCGGCGACAAAGAAAGTGTTTTGATATTTGATTTTTATCTCACAGATGGTGGTTGGGTGCCGACATGCCATACAAGTGATGTTACTTTGCATGCACACCATCACCATCGCCTCAAGGACTCATCTATATTGTCGATGGCTCGCTCAGCCCTTACAGAGAGGGTTTCAGTTGTCATATTCTAGAAGCTTTTTTATAATGTAGAGGAAAACAAGTGGGACTTTCTTCCTCCTATGAATACTGATCTGTTGCAAGAGCCCTGCGTTGGTGCTTTTCTTGATGGCAAGTTTTATGTAGTCCCCCGGGAAAGCCACAACGCTCAAGTTTATGATCCTCACACTCGACTATGGAAAAACATAAAAATTGAGTGTAATGCCCACTATTTTCACCACAACATAGTTGTTGTTCAGTCATTGTCCTGGTTTTACTCATGGAATTGTTTGAGGGTTGGGTAAATGTCAAGGAATTCGATATTGCCAGCAACTCTGCAACTACAGTTGGGCAATTTCTTGTTGATGGATTGGATAAACATGTTGTTTACAGGGATTTTTTTAGTGGTGAATCTTCAGCAATTGGCGAATAGTTGAAATCAGGGCTTCCAAAAATGGTGAATAGTATGAGCTCTATAAGAGACTAAATTGTCTGATTTTTACAGAAATTTAATTTGGTCTTGGTTAATTCGCCAATGCATTTTTTTTAAAACTAATAAATAAAGTTGATTCGCTAGGTAAATTATGCGACATTGGAGTTGATTTGCCAATAGTTTATAACGTAATTACAAATCTTTATTATATTCGCCATTAATATTATATTCTTTCCATTAATTGTGGGTCAATATCGCCATTAATAATGAATTCCCACTTAATTTTAGGGATATTTTCGCTTTGAAAAGGGGTTTTATTTGTTGTCATTGATTACCTTTTTAATCGAATGGTTGTGGTTTAATTTTGAGGCACTCTTGAAAAGGATTGTTGAAGCCCAAAATTTGTTTTGGGCCACACGATTAGATTTAATCGTGTGGCCCAAAACAAATTCTGGGCCTCAACAAGCCTTCTCAAAGGCACATGCACAGAGTGCCACAGAATCAAACCACAACCGCTCGATTAAAAAAGTAATCGGTGGCAAAATAATTAACTTTATTTTAGTCTTTATTTTAAAGTGAGTTATTTTAAAACTATTGAATCCGCGTGTGCTCCAATGGTTTTTAGATAGTGGATTTGTTTTTATGAACTATCTTATTTGTGTTCCCCTTGACCCCGTCGATGGCTGCCACCTCCAGGCCCCTGCTTCAACATTAACAAAAAAATATATATATATTGGGGGATTGCGCCAACCAATTATGAAAATTTTTAAAGGAAAGATTCACCACTGTAATTAATTTATTTAGTAATTATTCGCTAGGATTCGCCATTATAATTTTTTTTTTACCAATTATTTATTAGGATTCACTAGGATTTTACAAAATTTTAAATAATGTGTATAGATTCTCCATGAAAATTAACTTTTTTCAAAAAAATGAAAGATTCACAAGGATTTTATAGGTTTTTTTAGGGGGTTCCTTAAAGTTATCAGTGGTTGTTTATGAGGCTTTTATGTGGTGTGATTATTACTTTTTAGGTGCCGTAGATTCCACCAACCGTGTTGTGTATTATCTTTTTGATGCTTAGGAGAGGGAAGAGAAAAAGAGATGGTATCGCATTGAGGGCCCCTTGGCCATTTTATATTTTCATCCCCTTCTGGGAAAATTCACTGGCAAACTCACAAGCCTCACTGGCAATGCCTCACTGGAAACACAATATGTCTCACTACCAAACAACTCCAATCTAAAAATAAAAAGATAAACATAGAGTACTACTCTATTTACATTGAAAATCAAAGGTTATAGATGAGTTCTATAACTCTTATATCAACACCTTATCTCTCCCAATTTGGCATAAAAGAATAACTCTTCGGGACCACAATATATCCAATCACAGAAGTACATGACATCATAAGACAATCAAAGAACTTCTGGTGATAAACCTTACAAGATCATTTGCAATAAAAACACATTCTTCTTTGCTTGATTCACGACTTTCCTATCACCAAAAGAAACTAGCATGCAAGAATAAAGACCCCTCTTCAACACTTCCCTTCAACAAACACCATGTACAAATAAACATGAATAATGATAAAAAACTACTTCATATATACATTAACTGATCACCTTCTTTGAATGTCCTTTTAGAGTTCTATTTATGTCATATGTAGTCATACTCAAATCACATTAAAGAAGACAATTATCATATTGTTGGCATAATAGAAACTTAAACATCAAAAATAGATCTCCATTCAAAGTAGTTGTCATAGCATACCATTGTCATATTCTACCATCAACCAAAAGAACTTGTCAGTTTGCCTTTGTCACCATATTCCTTCCTTACTCAAGCCATTCTTCCTCAAATACTGTTACAACTGTTTCAAAGACAATCCTCCTCATATTCTTCAATCCTAACTGTTAGTTCATGCATAGTAACATTAAAATCATTAAAATCCTTTTTCTCAGAGCCTATAAAAATGTATTTTTTTGCATATACAATAAGTCAGGCATTCATAGGCCAAAAGACTATGTCTTCAATCTTCCAAGTCCTCGCAAAACTCTAGTAGAAGAATATTGTAATCTTCTAATGAGAAGCAGTTATCAAACAATTAAACAAACTATCCGAAATTGTCTGACACTCATTTTCCCGTCAAGTTACAAAGGATGAAGTATTTGTTATAATTCAAAGTTACTTAAAACCTAGTCCATTGATCAGACTGTTCACACCCTTTACAAACAAATATGAGCCTTTGATTTATATTCCCGCTTTGAACATATTTGAACTATTAGGAGTACCAGTCACCTTATAGAGGAGGGGCCGGTGGCCCAACAAGGTTGAACCCTTTAGCAAGTCATCTTAAGTGATTCTTACCTCCTATACCAAGTCAACAACAAAATAAAACATAAAAATCAACCCGCCATAACATAGACTTAATCAACTTGGATATAGGGTTTAGACAATGCACAATTAGGGTTTAAGACTATAGACTTAGGGTTTAGTGACTGTTTTAGACTATAAAAAAAAACATGTTTTAGGTATTGATAAAACCCCAAATCTGTGTGATTCAAAATGTAGATAGAGACCCCTTTTTTTAGACAGACATAAATAATCAAGATACTTGAAAAACTATAAGGCTCTTAACTATTAAGTCTTTACCTCATGGGACTGAATAATATTTGACACTTTGGTATGAACATTACAATCATGGAACAATAAGTATTGTGAAAGTAACAGTACTTGAGACATATAGATCTGCACCAAAATGGTAAATTGAAGAAGACAACTTTGCCTTTGGAGGCATAAGATGAACAATGACACACTTGGACATAACTCTATCAGGTTACAAACTTCAATAACACAACTCCATATTGTCATATAGATGTGTATAAAAACAACCACTCATTGAACACCATATGAAGATACTCTGGACACCTGAAATATAGCATGATCCTCAAGCATGGAATAAATGAAGTAACAAACACTCACTTCAAACATAAACACCGTAATAAGCTCTCTCAAATACTGACATCAAAGACCATGATCAATTATGTCACTTGTCATACCTTACACCATGTTATGGACATTATATCATGAAGATATCCTGAAGCAAGATTTGAGTATCGAATCCAACCAACATGAAGCATAAACTCATAAAACTCACGAACAACAAGATAAAGCATGATGTATGACAAACACATCAACTCAAGCTATCACTATCAACTGTGAGCATGAACTTCTTAACATATATCAATGACATCTCCTAAGTTGAAGACCATATCATGAAGCAACATCACTCCACTTTTGACATCAATGACAAACACATCAACAAACTCCCCCTTTGTCATTGATGGAAAAACTCATGATCTTCACTCTCTCTCTCCCCCCCTTTGAAATCAAGGACAAAGGATTGCCAAATCTGGTTTTCAAAGAGACTCCCCCTGTCTGATAGGAATACCTCCAACAATTGTCACCTTGTACCATACATGAACAACTCAAACACTTCTCCTTAGAAATCCATGCAGTGTCATGCTGCCAAAGATAGGAATGATAGCAGAGATCATTGCCACATAGAGATTACCACAAAAAAATCATTGTTATAAATACATTGTTCTATCATGAAATCATGTCAACATGGAAAGCATGTACATTGTGATGAACACACTATCCTGTCATCACCAAGACATAAACACACTGTCCTAACACCTATATTATCAACCCAATCATGCATTTTCAATAAAAAATCCACTTTCAATTGTGCTTTGATGTATGTTATTGATGCAGAGGCAGGGGCAGCTCACAAATGCAAGGTTTCATTTACCACTTGACTGTTCACACATTGTCTTGACTGTCCTCTTAGAATGCATTATTTTAAGACTAGGAAAAGATGCCATTTCATGGTTTGAATGCATAAGCTACCCACCAAACCTCCCAAACACCTTGGACCACACTAAAATGACCAGGGGATACTCACCAAACTCACAAAACAACTTAGTTACTTGTTGTTCCTACTGTCCCTTCACAACTAGGTCAACTTTGCTTGTAACCCTTGGAATAGGGTTTTTGGGGCATAACTTGCAGAATCTAAGACAAACGCATGAAAAAATTACCTTTTTGAATACCCATTAAATCCCTCCACAACATATCTAACATAAAGGGTAGGTTGTTTTGGACCAAAATTCTCAAAAATGGACTGTACCTGTTGTTCCTAGGCCTAATTAGGACATCAAATGAAGTATTTTTGGCATAACTTTCATAAAATGACTCAAACCCATGAACTAAAACCTTTTTTGAGTACCTATTATCCCCTTACATAACATATCTTTCATTTAGGTATGATTGTTTTGTAACATAAGGTCTTAAAAATGACTGGTAATTCTGGTAATAGGCTTAATTAGGTCACTTTTACAAAGGAGGTGCCTCAAAATCACCAAATTTTTACCAAAACTCAATGAACAGTCTTTAGTTATGTATAAAAATAGAAGAATCCACCATTTGTTTGATCAAGACCCTCACTTATCTCATCAAATTCAAACATGCAAACTAGAAACCCTCATTCTTCCTAAAAAATAGGAAATTACAGCAATAAGAACTTTTCAAAACACCAAGAAAACTCATTTTTTTGCTCCACAAGTGAATAAATATTTTGAAGGATTTTAAAATATTTCATTCCACCATTTTGTGCCATTTTCCCATGGTTGTGGCACTCAAAAACATAAAATTTCTCTCTAGGACTGTCAAAACCTAGGTTATTGGATTGTTTTTAGTAAACTGAGCATAAAATCTACAAAACCTGATACCAGACTATAAACGTATATGCAAAAGAAAGGTAATCCAATACCCCATCTAAGAATGTATGTTTGAGGGTGTTACAGGTCCGTACAAGGCCGTACAAGTGCAAAGAACAAAAAAAAATACAGAAAAACTATGAAAAATAGAGCTAGAACAACAAAAAAAAATCATTTTATCTTATTTCGTTCAATCCAAAAGCTTCATATCCTTCTTCCATGACCTGTATATCATATAAAAAACATGTTTTACAATATATAAGTTCACTCCACTCCTCCTCCATCTAGAAAACTCAAAAAGAAATGCTAAAAAATAGCCTCTCCACTAAGGCTACCAAAATAGAAAATACTAAACTTAAGCAAAAACTTAAAGACACTAATCCTATAATTACCCCCACTACAAAAATGCCTCAAATAGGATTTATTACAATAATAAATGGTCTTTTAAGACCTTATTTTATGCAAAACTCAACACTAAAGCCTAGATTTTAATAATTGTCCATTTTTGACAAATGGTGCTCCTGCACCATACACCCCAACATAGAACTTTTCCAAGTCCCTTGAAAAGAATTTATCAATTTGTCCTCCATTATGCTTTACTTGTCTCTGACCTTCATGCTTGCCTTCAATAGGTTCACCTTGCTTTGGCTTTTCATTGTCTTTGTAATCCTTGTTCTTGTCTTCTTTTGAAGCTAGCTTCCTGCTGTCATACAATACTGCCATCTTCTTATGCATAGTTCCATGCTTAGTACCCTTTACCTCTTCAAGTTTTTCTCTATCAGCCTTACAAAAATCTGTACCAATGCATTTAGTGGTCTCTGCAGACTTGCACCTACCTTTTCGACTGTCCAACCAGCATCACAATCCACTATCCTTCTATTCACTGCCCTACAAACTCCTGTTTCAACATCACTAGGCTGCCTTTGTACATGTTTCATCACCATATGACACATGACTGTCCCTATCAATATGCCTTCTTGTACTTCAAACTTACTCTTGTCTGTACTAACTTGAGATATCATGCCACATTCTTCCTCTTTCCATACAAAAACATTCTTCTTCATCTCTATCTGCACATTGTGTTTTTCCTTCTCATTTGTTGTCCCAACAACATCAAACTGTGACTTGGCTGCAAATTTCACACTGTCACCTTCCTCATTGCTCACATATTATTTTCTCCCTATCATGATGATCTCACCTTGCTCTCTTACCTCTTCAACCAATGGAGTTAGAATGAATGATCTCCCATCCTTTTCAATGTTATATGTATTTTGTCTCCCATTATACATTGTTGACCTGTCAAACTGCCAAGGCCTTCCAAGCAAAACATGGCAACATCTCATAGGTAGAATATCACAAACAACTTTATCTCTATATTGACCAATTTGAAATTCAACAGTAACTTGTTCACTCACCAAAATGGTTTGATTTTCCCTAACCCAAGACACTTGATAAGGTTTTGCTATAGGCACTCTTTGCAAGTTCAATTTGTCCACCATATCACTAGATACCATATTATCAGTGCATCCAGAATCTACTACTACTTTGCATACCTTATTTTTGCATCTGCAGGCTATCCTAAACAAGGCTCTTCTTCGAATTAGCTCTTTCTCCCTAGATGTCTTCAAGAGTTGTCTTCTCACCATCAATGATTCACCCACCTTTGGTGCAGCATGGACACTTTCTCTTTCATCTTCCTGTACAATTTGGACTCTCTTTTCACCTCTTCTTTCACCTCCACTTGAAGTAGTACCAATCTTGTCAGGGCACTTATAGGCTGGATGACCAAACTCACCACAGTGATAGCACTTTCTAGTAAACACATTTGAACCTCTTCTTTGATCTGCATATCGGCCCCTAAAACTTGTTCTTCCACCTCCCCATCCTCCTCTAGACTTAGGTGCTTGTTCTTTACTCTTATCAGCATCTTTAAAATCTTCTTTGGATTGTATTGGTGTTGAAAATGTACCTCTGCCCCTAGAAGTACTACCTCTTCCTCTTGTTGCCTTCTCTTGTCTCCTCTTGAGTTTTTCTTCTACTCTTATTGCCATTTGAAAACATTGTTCCACTGTTTTTGGTGCCAACAAACTGCTTTCATCTTGAATGTTATACCTTAGGCCATTGAGATATCTAGCCACTCTTTCTTCCTCATCCTTCTCATGCTTTGTCCTTATACTTAACCTATAAAACTCCTTAGTGTATGCTTGCACATCTAAGTCCTTTTGCCTAAGATTTTGTAATATTTTCAGTAATTGAACATTATAGTCACCAGGAAGGAACTTACCTTTTAGTTTTGCCTTCATTTTCTCCCAAGAAGTGATCTTGTTCTTCCCTTGTTTCTGTCTTTCCTCTTGCACAAAGTTCCACCACAGCAAAGCATGTCCTTTCAGTTTGGTTTTATCCTTCCTCACCTTGTGATCTTCATCTATCTCTTCACTTTCAAAGTAATTTTCCATGGCTCCTATCTAGTCTAAGAGCTCTTCACCATCTAGCTTGCCTCCATATATTGGCAAATCTATTTTGCTATGTCTATCACCTTTCACAACTTTCAAAAACTTTACCATCCTCACATCCTCTGGATCCAACTCTTCTTCTTCACTAGAAGTTTCTTCTTCTTCTTCAGACTCACTTTCACTCATGGTACCTCCAGCTTTAGACTTCAATGCAGCAATCTCCTTCTTCAAGGCTTCTAGGTCTCTAGCCTGCTGATCAATCTTTCTTGCAACTGAACTTCCTTTAGGAGGCATCTTGACTTCTCAGATTCCACTTTGCTCAAACTCCAAACTTCAACTCTCAAGAGACCTACTTCCTATGCTCTGATACCACTTGATGCATAGGTAGGGGCAGTTCACAAATGCAAGGTTTCATTTACCACTTGACTGTTCACACATTGTCTTGACTGTCCTCTTAGAATGCATTGTTTTAAGACTAGGAAAAGATGCCATTTCAAGGTTTGAATGCATAATCTACCCACCAAACCTCCCAACCACCTTAGACCACACTAAAATGACCAGGGGATACTCACCAAACTCACAAAACAACTTAGTTACTTGTTGTTCCTACTGTCCCTTCACAACTAGGTCAACTTTGCTTATAGCCCTTGGAATAGGGTTTTTGGGGCATAACTTGCAGAATCTAAGACAAACCCATGAACAAATTACCTTTTTGAATACCCATTAAGCCCCTCCACATCATATCTAACATGCAGGGTAGGTTGGACCAAAATCCTAAAAAATGGACAATACCTGTCGTTCCTAGGCCTAATTAGGACAACGAATGAAGTATTTTTGGCATAACTTTCATAAAATGACTCAAAACCATGAACTAAAACCTGTTTTGAGTACCCATTATCCCTTTACATAACATATCTTTTATACAGGTATGGTTGTTTTGTAACATAAGGCCTTAAAAATGACTGGTAATTCTGGTAATAGGCCTAATTAGGTCACTTTTACAAAGGAGGTGCCTCAAAATCGCCAAATTTTTACCAAAACTCAATGGAAATTCTTTAGTTATGTATTAAAATAGAAGAATCCACCATTTTTTTGATCCGGACCCTCACTTATCTCATCAAATTCAAACA
Source organism: Cunninghamia lanceolata (assembly GCA_027924645.1). Classification (NCBI taxonomy): domain Eukaryota; kingdom Viridiplantae; phylum Streptophyta; class Pinopsida; order Cupressales; family Cupressaceae; genus Cunninghamia; species Cunninghamia lanceolata. The sequence continues at coordinate 3,949,976 of BSBN01001859.1, read as the reverse complement.
TGCAAACTAGAAACCCTCATTCTTCCAAAAAATAGGAAATTACAACAATAAGAACTTTTCAAAACACCAAGAAAACTCATTTTTTTGCTCCACAAGTGAATAAATATTTTGAAGGACTTCAAAATATTTCATTCCACCATTTTGTGCCATTTTCCCATGGTTGTGGCACTCAAAAACATAAAATTTCTCTCTAGGACTGTCAAAACCTAGGTTATTGGACTATTTTTAGTAAAATGAGCATAAAATTAACAAAACTTGATACCAGACTATAAACTTATATGAAAAAGAAAGGTAATCCAATACCCCATCCAACCATGTATGTTTTAGGGTGCTACACATCCGTACAAGGCCGTACAAGTGCAAAGAACAACAAAAAATATAGAAAAACTGTGAAAAACAGAGCTAGAATGGCAAAAAAAAATTATTTTATCTTATTTCCTTCATTCCAAAAGCTTCATATCCTTCTTCCATGACCTGTATATCATGTAAAAGGCATGTTTTACAATATATTACTTCACTCCACTCCTCCTCCATCTAGAAAACTCAAAAAAAAATGCTAAAAAATAGCCTCTCCACTAAGGCTACCAAAATAGAAAATACTAAACTTAAGTAAAAACTTAAAGACACTAATCCTATAATTACCCCCACTACAAAAATGCCTCAAATAGGATTTATTACAATAATAAATGGTCTTTTAAGACCTTATTGTATGCAAAGCTCAACACTAAAGCCTAGATTTTAATAATTGTCTATTTTTGACAAATGGTGCTCCTGCACCAGTTATATTATGTTCCAAAACTCTCACAGACTAAAGAAATGCTGACAAAGAGTGTATAATTTGTTTTATACCTATCATCACACTATCCACTGCCTGATTATATTATCTTGTCGTGTCATTTCAACCATCAAACATAAGCTGAGCAGATCACTTGGCACTGTCAACATTGATCAGATATGATTGAATATTAGACTTATCCTATTCGCATTGATCTAGTATGTGGATTGTTCTTATTTCAATGTTTGTAGACATCAGAACATATATCAAATATAAAATAAATATTTGAACCAATGATACTAAAAAAACATTGTCATATTTCTTTGAGACATTTTGTCAAGAGGATTATGTGCCTTGTATATCTTTCTACTATTGCAAGTATGAGGTTAACCAGTGTTGTCATTGATGTCAACATACTCATATTGCATTGGTAAGAAGGATTGGATGAGTTGTGTGCTGAGGTTACTGAGGAAATCAGTCTCAATCAGGAACAGTGAAGAACAGTGATGAGAAGAAGGCAAAAGTACTCAATAGGTTGAGGATCAGAGGATGCGGATTAATGGGTTTGTAGATATGAGTCTTGAGATGTTCCAGTTAAGATTTTAGAGGTCCGCATGAAGATATGAAGAAGTTGTGATTGATCAAATAGAACCGGTTCCAGGAGATGCTCCAGAGTGACAAAGTGTTACAAAAAGGTTCGGTGAGATTCGGAAGTGCATTGTCCTATTCTGCAGATTGGAAGGAGTGTTTGGGATGTCCTTATGATGTGTCATCTCGATTTCTACATAGTTTGGAGGTCCAGAAGTACCTTTTGCATTATGACAGTGGCGGTAGACTATGTTCTTGAAGTTCCAGATGAAGAAGAGAAGAGATTCTAATAAGTAGAGGAAGTGTGGATGTACCCGATCATTCAGGCAAGCCTGTGAAGGTTCTTGGATCATGTTGAGGTTGTGTTGTCAGTCCGCATTAGTGTTAGAGCCCGGAATTGGAGATATTCTTCCGGAAGAAGATGTTCTTGTTCAGACTGGCCGACCGGATGAGTTATTCATCTTGCGAATGTTCTTTGGATAATTGCTGACTTGCGAATGTTATTGTGGATGATTGTTGACTTAGATGATTGTTCCTAAGTTGATGCCTTGTATAAATAAAGGCTTGTGAATTCATTTCGAAGTGTGTTGTGAAGCAGATGAGTGTGGGATAGCGAGAGAGTGAAAGGCAGAGCAGGTGTGTCTCGGGCTTAAATGGAACTGATCCAGACATGGTGAAGATGTCAATCTCCAGTTCAAGTTTGTGATTGTTATCACTTTGTAGACAGTGTGTCTCTTTGTAGGCAATGTGCCTCCTTGTGAGCAGTGTGCTCGGGTAGTGAGCCCTGATTGGCATGTGCCATCCATTTTTCTTATTCTTCTAACAGAGAATAATCCTTGGGTTAATCACCCCGTGGTTTTTCCCTTAACTGGGTTTTCCACGTCAAAATCTTGGTGTCTAATGTGTTGATGTTTATCTGCTCCAATGTTTATGCTTTATGCTTTATGCTTTCATGAATGGTTAATTGATATGCTGTTAACTAACAAAGAAGAATCAAGTGTTTGAAGTGGAAGCAAGTTTTTGTACAACTAATTCACCCCCCCTCTCAGTTGTGTGCCCTAGATCTAACAATTGGTATCAGAGCCAAGTTCCTCTAAAAGGAGCTTAATCACTTGAGGAGATCCAGGATGTCATCATATAAGAAGGATAGTCCGAAGTTTGATGGAACCAACTTCACTCTTTGGAAAGGCCGCATGAAATGTCACTTGGAGTGTATGGGAAAGGCGTACTTATCCATGGTCACAGAAGCATATAAACCTCCACAAGGTGGTCCAACAACTCTGAATGAAATCACAGATGCTGAAAACAATATGCGGACCAAAGAAGCTCTTCTAAGCGCTTTGACTGACACAGAACTCTCAAATGTTATTGACCTACCAACTGCTTATGAGATCTGGGTTAAACTGGAACTTCTGCATGAAGGAGATGAGTTTGTTAAGAGTGCAAGGTTGTAAAGTCTCAAAGGGAAATTTGAAAGATAGAAGATGAGAGATGATGAAAATATCACTACCTCTATGCCAAGAGTAAATGAGCTGGTGTGTGGAATCAGGAATGCTGGTGGAGTTCTAGATGAAAATGAGATTGTTTGCAAAATTCTCAGATCCCTTCCTACTGCCTACAAAATCAAGGTTGCTGCCATTGATGAATTCAGAGCCCATACAACTGTCACAAGAGAGCAATTGGTTAGCAAACTGGCTGCATTTGAAATGACCAAGTTTGGAGATGATCACCCCAAGACTGAATCTACATTCAAAGCCAATGCCTATGTGAAAGGCAAACAGAGATTTGATCCGGGAGAGAACTCTTCAAGGAAGCTGTCATGGTATGATCAAGCAAGTAAAAACATGGAAAAGGAAGAAGCAGAAATAGCTCAACTTGAAGCCCTCATTGCAAAAAGACTGCCAAGAGGATCCGGTAAGTATGAAGGAAAGTTACCTTTTAAATGCTTCAACTGCAATAAGATTGGTCACTTTGCCTCAAGATGTCCAGAAAGATCTACAAGGTCAAATTCTAACAAATAAAGGTTCCAAAAGAATTGTTATTATGTTCATGAGGAAGCTGATAATGAAGGAGTAACAGATGATGAATCAAAGATAGGAGACAAATCCGGAAATGAATGGGTGTTTATTGCCATCAAGGAAGAAGATCCAATATCTATCAATCATAAGGTTGTAGAAAGAGCTCTGGCTGCCCAAGTTGAAGAAAAGGATGATTGGGTTATTGACAGTGGATGCTCTCATCATATGACAGGTGACAAGAACAAGTTCTTAGATTTGGAAAGGTATGAAGGAGGAATGGTAAAGTTTGGTGATAATTCAGCTGGTAGAATCAGAGGAAGAGGAACTATCTCTTTTAATGGAAGAAACAAAACTGGTAATGTGTTGTAAGTTGAAGGTTTGAAGCACAATCTTCTCAGTGTTGGACAGTTGGTGGACAAAGGCTATGATCTTCGGTTCAAGGATGGAAAATGCAGAATCTTTGAAAGATCTGGAACAGAGATTGCATCCGGTACTCAAACTAAAGGTAATATCTTCCACTTGGTTGGTGCTGATAAAAGTTGTCTGCTTGTTCAAATTGATCAGAGCTGGTTATGGAATAGAATGATGTGTCATGTAAATTTTGATAACATCATTAAGATAAGCAATATTTAGGCTGTAAGAGATCTTCCAAAATTGGTAAAACCTACAAATGGTTTGTGTAAAGAATGTCAGCTAGGTAAACAGAGCAGAGTCTCATTCAAAAGAAAAGATCAGTCCTCTACTGGATTATTAGAATTAGTTCATACTGATCTATGTGGTCCGACAAGAGTCAAGAGTATGCAAGGTGATAGATACTTCATGTTACTAATTGATGATTATTCCTGGATGATGTGGGTTACCTTTCTGAAAGAGAAATCAGAAGCTTTTGAGAAGTTCAAAATCTTCAAGGCTATGGTAGAGAATCAAACCGGATTGAAACTAAAATGTCTGAGGTCTGATAGAGGTGGGGAATTCACATCCGGTGAATTCATAGACTTTTGTGAGAAGCATGGTATAAAGAGATAGTTGTCTGCTTCTAGGACTCCACAACAGAATGGAGTAGTTGAGAGAAAGAACCGGACCATCCAGGACAATGATGATGGAAGCAAATGTTCCTCAGATGTTTTGGAGAGAAGCTGTCAGCACTCCAGTCTACACTCTCAATCGATTTCAAATCAGAAACAATACCGGTAAGACTCCTTATGGACTTTGGTTTGGTATAACTCCCACTGTGAGATATTTCAGAGTATTTGGTAGCAAGTGTTACATTAAAAGAGATGAAGATCTCAGAAAGTTTGATGCTAGAAGTGATGAAGGAATCTTCTTGGGTTACTCCACTCAAAGCAAAGCATACCAGTGTTACAATAAGAGACTGAGAAAGATGATAGAAAGTACTAATGTGAAAGTTGATGAAGGAATTGAGAAGCCCTCAAGATTTTATGAGTATGATGAAGATGATCAAGATGGTGTTTAGGTTCAAGGAGCTCAATCCTCTCCGGAAAGTCAGACTCAGACTGATCCGGTAAATCAGGAAGAAGAGATAGGTCTGAATGAGCCTGATCAAGAAGCAGAAGTACAAGAAACTCCCAAAGTTCCAAGGTATGTAAGACTGAACCACTCTGAAGATCAGATCATAGGTGACAAAAGAAAAGGTGTGCAAACTAGAAGGAATGTTGCTCAAAATCTAGATGAATGCTGTCTGATCTCAAAGATTGAACCTAAGACAATAAGTCAGGCCTGCAATGATGAAAATTGGACCAAAGCAATGGAGGAAGAGTTGATGCAAATTGAGAAAAATCACACTTGGGATCTTGTTTCTAGACCTAGTAACAAGAATGTGATTGGAACCAAATGGGTCTTCCAGAACAAACTAAATGAAGATGGTGAAGTAATCAGAAATAAAGTCAGATTAGTCTGCTAAGGCTACTCTCAAATAGAAAGGATTGATTTTGAGGAAACCTTTGCTCTGGTGGCAAGAATTGAAGTAGTTAGACTATTTCTTGCATTTGCTACCTTCAAAGATTTCAAAGTGTATCAGATGGATGTCAAATCTGCTTTCCTGAATGGTGACCTGGAAGAAGAGGTGTACATTGAACAACCGGATGGATTTCAGTTATCAGAGCATGGTGAAATGGTTTGCAAATTAAAGAAGGCACTGTATGGTCTAAAGCAAGCTCCAAGAGCATGGTATGAAAGGATGGACAAACATCTTTTAAAGATTGGTTTCAACAAAGGTACTGCTGATAGTAACCTATATTTCAAAATTGATCATGAAAACATCTTGATTGTTGAAGTATTTGTTGATGATATCATTTTTGGAGAAAGAGACAGAATGTGTAAAACCTTTGCAAATCAAATGAAAAGTGAGTTTGAAATGTCAATGCTCGGTGAAATGAATTTCTTCTTAGGTCTGTAAATTACTCAGACAGAGAAAGGAATCTTTATCTCTCAGACTAAATATGTGAAAGAACTTTTGAAGAAATTTGGAATGGAAGATTCAAAGCCTATGAACACTCCTATGGCTACTAGATGTAAGCTGAGAAAAGATGATGACTCTCCTAAGACAGATCAGACAAAGTTCATATCAATGATTGGTGGATTACTGTATCTCACTCAGACTAGACCAGATATAATGCAGGCTGTTGGTCTTGTGGCAAGATTCCAGGCTGATCCCAGAGAATCTCATGTCATGGCAATCAAAAGAATTTTTAGGTACTTGAAAGGAACAGTTGAGTATGGCCTATGGTATCCCAGAGATCATGACTTTTCTCTTCATGCATATACAGATGCAGATTAGGCAGGAGATGTGGATGATAGGAAGAGTACAAGTGGAGGAGCATTCTTTTGGGGAAAAAGGTTGGTTTCTTGGCTAAGCAAGAAACAAGAGGTAATATCTCTGTCTACAACTGAAGTAGAATACATTGCAGCAGCAGGTAGTTGCACTCAAATCTTATGGATGAAGCAGATGTTAAGAGACATTAATGTAGAATATGAGGAGCCTATCACAATTTTCTGTGATAATTCAAGTGCAATAAATATTTCTAAGAATCCAGTGTTGCATTCTAAGACCAAGCACATATCTATCAAGTTTCACTTTCTGAGAGAGCAAGTGAACAAGGATGAAGTCAGATTGGAGTATGTACCCTCCAAGGATCAGATTGCAGATATCTTTACTAAACCTCTTCCCAAGGACTCTTTTGAGTATCTCCGGGAGAAGTTAGGGGTCATGGCCCCTCCGGTGATGAACTAGGATGCACTGATGTGCATCAGTCTGGTGGATATCACAGTCATATCTTGTGATCCGGATTGATAAGGGGGAGCTGCTACTAAGGGGGAGCAGCTGGTATGATTACGATATGTTAGAATTGCAAGTATGAGCCCTTTGCCATTGATGTCAAAGGGGGAGAGAAGACATGTGAAAAACAAGTGGTTGATGATCAAAGGGGGAGCAGTAAAGGAAGAGAAGACATGTGAAGAGTTGTTGCTGATAGGGGGAGCTGTGGCAGAAAGGAGAAGTTCTTGTCTTGATGGTTTTTCACATCATATGTTGCCATCAATGACAAAGGGGGAGATTGTTGCAAGCATGAGGTTAACCAGTGTTGTCATTGATGTCAACATACTCATATTGCATTGGTAAGAAGGATTGGATGAGTTGTGTGCTGAGGTTATCGAGGAAATCAGTCTCAATCAGGAACAGTGAAGAACAGTGATGAGAAGAAGGCAAAAGTACTCAATAGGTTGAGGATCAGAGGATGCGGATTAAAGGGTTTGTAGATATGAGTCTTGAGATGTTCCAGTTAAGATTTCAGAGGTCCGCATGAAGATATGAAGAAGTTGTGATCGATCAAGTAGAACCAGTTTTGGGAGATGCTCCGGAGTGACAGAGTGTTACAAAAAGGTCCGGTGAGATCCGGAAGTCCATTGTCCTATTCTACAGATTGGAAGGAGTGTTTGGGATGTCCTTGTGATGTGTCATCTCAATTTGTACATAGTTTGGAGGTCTGGAAGTACCTTTTGCATTATGACAGTGGCAGTAGACTGTGTTCTTGAAGTTCCAGATGAAGAAGAGAAGAGATTCTAATAAGTAGAGGAAGTGCAGATGTACCTGGTCATTCAGGCAAGCCTGTGAAGGTTCTTGGATCATGTTGAGGTTGTGTTGTCAGTCTGCATTAGTGTTAGAGCCCAGAATTCAAGATATTCTTCCGAATGAAGATGTTCTTGTTTAGATTGGCCGACCGGATGAGTTATTCATCTTGCGAATGTTCTTGTGGATAATTGCTGACTTGTGAATGTTATTGTGGATGATTGTCAACTTAGATGATTGTTCCTAAGTCGATGCCTTGTATAAATAAAGGCTTGTGAATTCATTTCAAAGTGTGTTGTGAATCGGATGAGTGTGGGATAGCGAGAGAGCGAAAGGCAGAGCAGGTGTGTCTCGGGCTTAAATGGAACTGATCCAGACATGGTGAAGATGTCAATCTCCAGTTCAAGTTTGTGATTGTTATCACTTTGTAGACAATGTGTCTCTTTGTAGGTAGTGTGCCTCCTTGTGAGCAGTGTGCTCGGGCAGTGAGCCCTGATTGGCATGTGCCATCCATTTTTCTTATTCTTCTAATAGAGAATAATCCTTGGGTTAATCACCCCGTGGTTTTTCCCTTAACTGGGTTTTCCACGTTAAAATCTTGGTGTCTAATGTGTTGATGTTTATCTGCTCCAGTGTTTATGCTTTATGCTTTATGCTTTCATGAATGGTTAATTGATATGCTGTTAACTAACAAAGAAGAATCAAGTGTTTGAAGTGGAAGCAAGTTTTTGCACAACTGATTCACCCCCCCTCTCAGTTGTGTGCCTAGATCTAACATCTACATCATGCATACATGTCTATTTGAGTGCTTTCATATCTATCACGATGCTTTGCAACTACAATAATGGACAAACATTTTGACAACTATACATAAAAGAATGTATTACCCGATTTCAAGGCTTCCAATACGGAGAGAATGATGGAAAGAGTTGTAGAGTCTGTTTATATACCTTCTTATTTTCACCTTGGGGTAAAAGATAGGGCATTGAATGTCTCCCTCTGAGTTCATGATGTATCATATGCAATTTATGGTGCCTCTTGTGCAACATGCACAAGCTTAGACCATTCCTTCTTTTTCTCTTGAACTTGCTTCCTTCTCCAAACTTTCATAGTGCCTAACTTATTGCTATGTCTGAATGATTCCATTAAATTACTCCTATAATATTGTGCTTTGTGCCCAAAGTGATTGCATCTAAAACATTTGACCTTGTGACCAATCAAAGGAATAAAAGCATTAAAATTCTTGCCAAACTATAAGCACTTCTACTATTGTTCCATGCATAATTATATCTCTCATATGTTCTATTATCTTTTTCTTTGTATCTAACTCTGTTACTCTGATGATATATCTGCTTGTCCCAATCAAAACCATTTCTTGTATGAATTTTACACTCCCTAGCCATATGACCAAAACTATGACAAGAATAACAATAACCATGAAAATAAGGATTGAGCCGGGTTTGATTTGTTGATGATCTTCTCCTCAATCCTTGCTTGGGCTTATGCACACTTTTGTGTCCTTCTTTGCTAGTCTGACCTACAAACCCTCTAGGAGCAGTGCTTGATTCTCCTAGTTCATACATAGTGTCTTTTGATGTATTTACTGACTTCATAGATACTTTTCCAACATTCTTCTTGGACATAACAATATCTTTGTGACTCTTTTCTACCTCATATCCTAATCCAAATTTGTTTAATAGAGATCTTTGACTTAGCATCATTTTCTCAAATAGCTCAGTGCTCTGCTCATTTTGAAGAAAATTGTTCAATATATATAGAATTTTCAAATACATTTTACAAGCTTTATTTGATTTTGTGCCATTTTAGTTTAGTAATTGTACAAATCTAAAGGTGTAATGGTGAAATTTGTATAGTTATGGCAATTTTCTTTTAGTTTTGGGTCTATGTTGATGTAATGACTTAAGATAATTATATATTGATAAATAAGGCAATTTTGTGTAAAGTTGAGTCCATTCCTTCATTTTTGGTCTTAATCTAGCATTCATTCTAGAGCATCTGCATGTCTAAAGATTGCACTATCCTTGATTATTTCTAAGGGGATTCACTCAAAACCTATATACTAGCATGTGCATGCATATTGGGGGTTTTTAATTAATAAAAAGTCAACTGGTATATTGCATATGTATTAGTGGATGAGAGGGCAACATTAATTATAAGTTTATATAAAGTATTGGAGGTCATAGGAGGTGAAGGGAAGATAAGTGGGTAGGTTCACTTGATTGGTGGAGTGGAGTATAGTAAATGCCAATAAATACACTTGCTCATACAAAAGAATTGAAGGAGATTTGAACAAATGCAGAACTTGGAGACTCATTCTCTCTCATTGCAATGTGTTTGGTTATTGTTTTCTTTTTTTGGTCACCTCTTGTCCCTCTTCCATTGAAGCTCTATGCTAGTGTGCACTTTTCAAAAAGTTTTTGTACAACCTAATTCTTAAATTATATATATTTTATTTTATTAAGTGTTTAATGAGGATGTTAGCAAAGGTTATTAAGTTTGGCTTAATACCTATGAATTTCATTACCTTGAAAGTTTATAAAGGCTTTACAACAAGTCCCTTTTATGCATATCCTACAATCATTATAGTCCACAAGACCACATCTCTTTGAGGAATTATATCAAACAATTCATGTGCCTTGTCTATGCTTCCACGTCTTGCATACACATCTACTAGGAAAGTTGTAACTACAACATCTAACAAAATTTATCTATTCTTCATATTTTGATGGATGTGCATACCCTATTCCAAAGCTCCTATTTTGGCACAAATAGGGAGATTTCTAATAAAGGTTGTGGAATTCGGATTTACACCTATCAATTGCATTTATTTTAAATTTTCTAAAATATTTTCAATAAATCAATTTTACGTGTATCCTACAATCATTATAGTCCAAGGGAACAAATCTCTTTGAGGCATTATGTCAAATAGTTCATATGCCTTGTTTATGCTTCCACATTTTGCATGCACATGTCTACCAAGGTAGTTCCAATGATAATAGCTTATAAAATCCCCCTTCCTTTATCCTCTGATGGATGTCCATACCCTATTCATCCAGGTCATTGCATGTTAGTGGAGTAAATGTATTTCATCCATTTCAAGGGTTTGGATCAGCTTTGACCAACTGGTATTGTTGGGTTGATCTCAGGAGTGTTGCATGTGTAGTTTTTGTGTGTTTGCAGGGTGTGTTTTGAGCATTTTGGAGTGTTTTAGGTATTGTTTTTTGGTGCTATTCAAGTTTGTTGTTGTGTGGGGGTTTGGTTATTGTGCATGCTATTGTACTTTATTAGCTACAATGCCTTGTTCCATCCTTTCCAAGTTTGGACGCCATTCTAGGGGTTTGGAGGCTTTGGGGTGAAATGCGTAGATGTATTTCAGTATATAGTGTTGATGTGTGTAGTAGAAGAATGGAATTGTTGTAATGGTTTTCTGCTATGGTATTTGGTTGTATCAGACCTATGCACATGTGATTTATATCAAAAAAATGAAATAAAATGATTTGGAGTGTTTATTTACATTTTGGGTGTAATTTCTATGCAGAGTAGTTAGTTGGTTTTGGATGTTTTGATGCAAATTAGTGTTAAGTTTGTTAAATGCATTTTAAGATTTGGATTTAATAATAAAATCAAATTGGGGACATTACAATGGTATTAGAGCAATGATCTTGCTAGTCTATAGGGTATTGAAGAAGATAAAATCATGGATGAAGAAACTCGGAAGAATGAGGGAGACCTAGGCAATAAAATGATTGCTACTATTGATGAATTGGCTAACATTGTGGAGTAAATGTGGTTACAACAAAATCTTGATGATGCAAGGACAATATCAAAATGGCATGAAGAATATGAAAGGTATAAACACTTTCTATCATTTCAAAAATATTTAAAATTGTCAAGAAAAACTATACCTGTGGGTGAGGAAATCATCAAAATTTTTGACAAATACCAAGGAGAACCTGAAGATGTCAAAGCCACAGAATCATTGGACAAGTACTACATCAGGTCTAGTGGGGAATAAAAAAAGTTGAAGGATGGTAAAGAACCAGAGATAATGATAGAAACACCTGAGACACAAATTTAAGATATGGAAGAGATGGTAAAAGAAGAACAAAAGGCAGAAAGAGTTCAATCAGAGGCACTCAAAGCCATAGAGGTTGAAGGTAAAGATTATTTAATTAAAGAAAATATTTCAATGATTTCTAGTGAGATCCCCCTTCAGAAAAATGTAAGTATGGAAAAGGAGCTAGTGTCAAGGGAGAATAGTCAACATAATAGCATGATGGATCATTTAGCTCAACCTTATTCTACTAATGATTTTCATTATGACAGTGGTCTAGTATTGTTGTGAATTTCTCAGAAATTTCTAAATCAACAAAGGAAGGTAAGCACTTTGATTGCCTCTATAATTATAGTTTGAATAATAAGGGTGGAAGCAGTATCAAGAATGTTTTGCATCATCTTCATATTATGGCATCACAATGTTTTTGCTATCATGATAAGAATTCTAACTTTGATGAAAAGATGAAGGATACAAAGTGGAAGGTGGATCCTTCCTCTCAAGTACAAAATTGCTCATCTATGATGGTGTGGGATCCTGGTGCTTTAGCCAAAGAGCTTTAAAAAGAAGATATTGAAAAGAAAATGAAGGTTGAGATTTTTGATGGGATGAATCTCATATTTGTAGAAGTGTTTTCTAGTTCAAAATCCCCAACATCCAATTGTATCAGAGTAGTGCAACATAAGCATGATGGAGAATGCAATTTTAATTTGATAGAACCACTAAGGAGATCAAAATTTTCAATACCAAAACATGGGATATGTAATGCATTCTACTCTTTGAGTACTCAAATAGTAATGTGTGTGCAATGGTTGCATTCCATGAGTGACTTTCTACATAATCATCATTTTAGAAAAATAAATTTTACATGTGAAGGGAAAGATATGGTGTTTGGAGGTGTATCTAAAGGAATAATGGAAGTAGACACGTATATGAATACTTCTTGCAAGGGACAGGTTTCATGGATAACAAGATGTTTGGTGATGGAGGATATGCATGCTATCTCATTTTATGGTAAGAATCATACTCTTCATTTTGATATTCAAGTGTTTCCAAATCAGCATAGCATAGTGTTCAGTAACATGTTCCCAAGATCACTCTTGGATAGAGGATTCCAACATGTCACAGAATTCAAAACTAATTTGTATCAGGAATCTATGTGGGAGAATGATGTGACATACTTTGACCAAGACATTGGCATTCGGGGCATTCAGGAGGATGCACCAAAAAAATCTTTGGAATGGATTAAAAAGGTACAAACAACTTGAATGTCATGTACTTTTCATTTCATATCCATTTGTGGAAGGATATGATGTTTCAAGGGAAGTTATTTGGGCTTCCTTAATGCAAATTTGGGGCTCCATTCAATTTGAGAGCAAGATGTTGACATTTGCTATACTATGTGTCTATGAGGAGTTTCAAGATGACTTTATTAAGGGGCATTCACATGAGAAAGAACACCAGTGGAAGTAACTCAAGGGAAGTGGTAATGCTTTCAATATCATGCATCTCAAGGGTTCATGTGAAATACTTTCAATCCAAACAAAGAAAGAAGCTTCTACATGGATGGGAAGAACACAAGAAGCTTTGGTTAGCTTGAGAAGGCAACCATCTCATGCTATGTACTTTTCATTTCAGACTTCTTACAATCATTGTCTACAGGATGTGATGTTGTAGGAAATGGAGTTTTTATGGTTATAATTCCAAGGAGGAGCTCCATGAAATTTGAAAGCATGAAGAACAAAGATTCAAGAAATGGTCTCAATTTCTTCTCAAAACCACTTAGCTTGTTGAAGAAAATAGTTTATGGGTTGCTGATTTTGAAGAATTTTAGAGGTGTGTAGATGTTTGTTAAGATATTTTCACCTCACATGGCTGCCCACTAATTCAACATTAGTCATATTGATGACTATTAGACAGGTTTTCCATTTTTGTAGTGGTTACATCAGTTGCATGTTGTTGATTTCGATAAATTCAGTTGTGAACAATTGTAGATTGATGTGTTTGGAGGAAGTATCCTTACATGATGATGTTAGAAAAAGGAGAAATATTAGTGAACACTGATCCATCCATCATAACACTAATTTGGAGGAGATTTAGGAAAGTTGTTCCAGTAGTGCAATATGTGTGTGTTGTCTGCATGTTTCCAATGAAGTTGTGTGAAGATTTGTGGGTTTTTTGTATTGGGGAATGTGCTACTATTGTAGATCAATTTTATGCTATTGTAGATCATTTCATATTGTTATTTTCCCCATTCATATAAAATTTAGAAGTTGTGGTTTTAGTCTTTGAGTTTGGAGCATAACAATGTTGGCAATATTGTGTGATTTGGAATTTTTGTGAGTATTTGATGGGATTTACATGTTATGGGAATTATAACATGTTACTTGCATGGGTGTGCCTAAAAATGTATAGTATTCCTTGGAAAAAGATTTAGAGTGATGAGTCACAGAAATGGGGTGATATGCTTATGCTTGCAAATAGTCTCAGGAAGAACATCAACTTCTGTTTAGATGGGTTGTTTGCAAATTCAATCTTGGGAGAAATGTGTTGTATATGTTGTTGTTGTATGATGCTAATTTCCACTCCTCTACTATACTTTTGCTGCTATTGATCAGTTCGTGAAGCTAGAAGTAATATCTCTCAAGTTGAGGTAAAGTATGGGCTTTTTGGTGTACATTCCTACACTGTATGTTTTAGTACTGTGGAGGTAAGAGAATTAACTATTTCCCAATTTCATATTTTCTATAATGGAGAGTGCATTGAATCTTATATCAGTCCTACAAGAAAGAGAAAAAAAGATTTTTATCATTGGGAGAAGTTTTAGGAGTTACAGGTTTGTCTTATCTCATGCTAGTGCATTTGACAAGTTTACTAAATCTTTGTGGGAAGATGTGGATCAGTTGGAGTATGAGAAAGAATGCATCAATTACTTACACATCCAAGAGCTTAGATTACATAGATATTGTTGTTTGATTCATAGCATTGGTACAAAAGAATCTAAGTCCTCATTTTTGCACAATATTCTTTGGCAAATAATGCAACTCTTCACAAGTACAAGATCAAGGCTTAATATGCATTTTGGCATGTTTTATCATTTTGGCATAAGGATTCTGGAGCATTATGGGTGTAATTGCTTGAGGAAAAGCAATTTTTGGAAGGGAGGACTTGTCATGTCCCTTTTTCCAAAAATAGTAAGTTTCCACTGTCCCAAAATAGGAAGACAAGAAGGGTCACATGGGACATTGAGAAAAAGTATATTTAATATTTATATTGTCCTCATCACATTTACATAATTTGGGTAAATAAATATTAAAATTATAATACCAACACAAGTGGGGCATTGGAAGTTGGGAGCATCTTGGAAGATTGCATGCAATAAATTAAAAGAATCTATGACTAATTTTATGACAAGCTATGACATATTCTATGACAATCGTCATACCCTATCTTTAGCACCACTCATGGAATCCTCCCAAAGAGGGCATTGGGAATCTTGGGCACCCAATATTGCCCCTCATGTAATAAAAGAATGGAGTATTACAACTTTGAAACTATTAGAAAATTGATATTTCTCATAGAGTTGTTTAGTTTGTGTTTTATTCAGTGGACAGGGAAACCATTGAAGTTGGAGTTTGTGGCCAATGGAAATGAATTTTAGGTGATCTGAGGGTGGTATTCTTAGATTGCAGATAGCAATCTCATCCAGAGGTTGTATCAAAGCTGAAGGAATTTAGAGATTTTGGCAGTATCCGTGTCTTGTGTGTAGGAGTAGATTTTGGTGGTTTTAGAGCAATTGTGTTATCGCAGGTCATTGCATGTTAGTGGAGTAAATGTATTTCATCCATTTCATAGGTTTGGATCAGCTTTGACCGGCTAGGTATTGCTGGTTTGATCTTAGGAGTGTTGCATGTGTAGTTTTTGTGTGTTTGCAGGGTGTGTTTCGAGCATTTTAGAGTGTTTTAGGTGTTGTTTTTTGGTGTTTTTCGAGTTTGATGTTGTGTGGGGATTTGGTTGTTGTGTATTCTATTGTACTTCATCATATACAATGCCTTGTTCTAGCCATTCCAAGTTTGGACGCTATTTTAGGGGTTTAGAGGCTTTGGGGTGAAATACATGTGTATTTCAACATATAATGTAGTTGTGTGTAGTAGAAGTGTGGAATTATTGTAATGGTTTGTTGATGTGGTATTTTTTTGTATCAAACCTGTGCACATGTGATTTATTTCAAAAAAATGAAATAAAATGATTTGGAGTGTTTATTTACATTTTGGGTGTAATTTCTATGTAGACTACTTAGGTAGTTTTGGATGTTTTGATGCATATTAGTGTTAATTTTGTTAAATGCATTTTTAGATTTGGATTTAATAATAAAAATTAGATTGGGGACATTACATTTGAGGTGTTATGTCAAACAACTTATTGTCTTGTTTATGCTTCCATATTTTGCATAAATGCCTACTAGAAAATTTCCAACTATAATATTTGAAAAAAAACCTTTCCATTATGGTTTGATTGATGTAGGTTATGAAATTTAGATTATACTTGCTAATTGCATTTGCTTGAAATTTTTTAAAATCTTTTCAACAAATCCATTTTGTGGATATCCTACAGTCATTGAAATCCATGAGACCACAAATCTTTGAGGGATTTTGTAAAATAATTTCCATGCCTTGTCTATGCTTCCATATTTTGTATACACATATACCAAGAAAGTTGTTACTACAACATCTGCCAAAATTTCTCTATCCTTTAAATGCTTTGATGGATGTTCATGCCTCAATCTAAACCTCCTATTTTAGCACAACCAAGGAGGATGCTAATAAATGTTGAGAAATTTGGCTTTATACTTACTAATTGCATTTTCTTAAAAGTTTCTAAAGACTTTTTAACAAATCCATTTTGTGCATATCCTTCAATCATTGTAGTCTAAGAGGACACATCTCTCTGATGTGTTTTGTCAAATAGTTCACATGCCTTGTCTATGCTTTTAAATTTTGTATGCATGTCTACTAGGGCATTTGTAACTACAATATCTAAAAAAAAAACCCTTCCTTGTTCTTTGATGGATGCCCATAACGGATTTAAATCTCCCATTCTAGAATAAGTAGGCATGATGCAAGCAAATGTTGTGGAATTTGGCTTTACACTTGCCAATTGTATTTGCTTGTAAGTTTGTAAGACTTTAAAAAAATAGTTTAATGTTCAATTTACTTGTCACTGGATCTTAATTCATATATGTCCTCTATTTACATAGCTATAAATGCTTGCATCTCAAATTTGGATTGTATTTAGTTTTAAAAAATCTAGTGACTTCATGTTAAAGAGATTTGAGATGTAAGAGTGATAGTTGCTTCGAATGTAATCAAACTAAGGATTGAGGTTTTTGGTTTGTTTACTAGGTAGTTCACAATCTTCATTGATGACTTCATAATAAATAGACATGAGATGTACCAATAATGGTAGATTTTTCTTGCATATATTTAATAAAGCTTGGCATGGAGGTTTTAGTATGGATACAATGATTGCCTTGTACTTAACCACTTATTATGTTGCTGCAAAATATAGCAATGATGATCCATATCTAGTTATTATTAGTGCAACTACTGGTCTAAGTGTTTGGATTCCTTGTGCCAAGTAAGAATGTGTTGCCATTTTACTAGTTAGAGAAGATTTTAATTTTTGTTCTTTTTAGATTTAGTTTGATAATCTAAAAGAAACTTAAAGTGTTTATTTTCCATTATCATGTTAAACACTCAGTTCATGCATTTTGTCCATATTTTGATATTAATTTCTAATGTATAGGGGCTTAAAATAAGTTGAAAGAGTCTCAGGGGACTTTAAAGTGTGTAGAGACAAAGCCTCTTTTATTATGTCATGGTAAAGGTGGGTAGAATCAACCACAAACACTACATTCACTTTTGTTACTTGATTTATTCTCATAAAATTATAATTTTTTGTTACAAATCTAACATTTTTTGCATTTCTAATACCTAAACATTGCATGCAACATGAACTATTGAGTTTTGATCATCATGATTTGCTAGATATCAAGAGTCCTATCATTTTCTCTTCCCTTCTTTCTAAAAGTTATTTTGAAACTTTACATATTCAAAGTTCTGGTGATCATGTAAGTTTTATATTTTTTCCTTGTTTATAGCTCTTTTAATGGTTGGCATTGAGTGACTCTTGATGTGATTTTCTAAGTTGCTTATACCAATATTTCTTCCATGCTATTGTTTTATTGACAAGAGTGCCTTTTCACTATGTAAGCAATCTTTTAAATTTAAT
Source organism: Cunninghamia lanceolata (assembly GCA_027924645.1). Taxonomy (NCBI): domain Eukaryota; kingdom Viridiplantae; phylum Streptophyta; class Pinopsida; order Cupressales; family Cupressaceae; genus Cunninghamia; species Cunninghamia lanceolata. The sequence continues at coordinate 3,932,145 of BSBN01001859.1, read as the reverse complement.
GAGTCCTCCAACAATAGTTTAAGATCTAGCAATATGTGGTCATAGTAATAGTTGCATTTCCTATACAACATTAACAAAATTGATTTGGTTGTATCAATGTAATTGGTCTTATTTTATTTGTAAGAAACCAAAGTGGCCCTTATATGTGGTAGCATCATTTCCTTCTCATTTCACTCTTTATGCAAGTTTTTTAGTTTTAAATCCTTCATATAAGTTATTTTTCTTTTTGTACAAATTCATTTGGTTGATTTGTCAATCATCAAGGTCTTGGCTTGAATTTAATTCAATTACATACATATATGCCAATGCAATGTCTCTTAGAACATTTCTTGGGCAAGTAATATTTATTAACTAACTACCCTAACTCCTACATATAAGCTTATAAAGAAGCATTGAAGCAAATAACATTGGAGTGCAAAAAGCTTGAAACTCTTGGTAGCCCCTTGTGAAGGTACACAAGGCCTTGTATATTTATACTTAATCAATGACTATTATGTTTAGTCTTTTTTTATGACAATATCTCAAGAAAAATTTGGGTTTGATTGTTTTGTCATCTATTACCTTAACATTTGTTGCCACTACATCCATGTGTTCATGGGTTGTTCTAGTGATTGGAAGATAAGGATCATCATATTGAATTATGATGTTTGAATGTAAAAAAATGTCACCATAGAACCAATACAAATGATTTGAATGAGCAACAATACGTTAACTATGAGAAACAACAAACCTATCCAAAGCCATTGCCTCTTATTCATAGTCGCAACAAGAATTCTATATTTTTCATAAACTATTTAGGTCCATCTTATCTTTTTGATGCATTGTAATTTGTCATAGGACTATAGAAAATTTTGAAAAGCAAGGCAAAAAAAATTAGTTATAGATGTACTCATGTAACATTTTGAATAATGCCATGCTTGTACCTATACCTATCTATGTATTCATATGAACATACCCTATTAACACTTTCCTAATAAGACAAAATGAAATCATCATCATATGTTTGAGAACTATAGATAAATATTTTGTCAAAAAAAACATGTTGAAGTTTGTAGCTTCTATTAATGCCTTTGAATGCTCCTCTTTTTCCTTTGAGATGTAAACACTTGACTCATCATCTAAAGACTTTGAATCTATTGCTTTGATTGATGGTCCTTGTTTATCCACAAATGATTAATGGCCAAGGATAAAACATGAAGAAACACATGTATATCTCTACCTTATAACATTTTGTTAATGTACATAATTACACGTCACTATATTTTAACTTTATGTGTGGCCTTAAGAAAAAAAACATATAGACAATCCTTTTGCTAAATAGACTAGGGTCACACCATTATTTTCCACTTGAAAACACTTAGTAACACATCATTTGCTCCTTATGCTATGATCTCATATGAACAATTCACATCCTTAACCTTTGCCTAATGAAATTGAGACACTTGAGACCAAGTGTCATGAAAACCTTTTATTTTACCTTTTGTTTCTACCATAAGATGTATTAAGATTCTAGTAGATCTAATGGTCCTCATTGATCGACACATGATCAAGGGCCAAGGGAAAAATGACATAACACAAAGTTGCACCTGTTGTATGACAATATAAATTGAACATGTTAACACTGGCATCCTTAAAAATGTCGTTAAGGTAGAAATATTACTTTAAGATCAATATCCCTTATTTAATTTTTGGTGAGATTGATGGTTATAGTTGGTTTGAATCCCTTCTTAGAAATAACTAGTTCATTAAGTAATAAACTCAAAATTGAAACTATAATTCTTCAATTATAATATCTTATATTTGTTAAAGGTTAATAACTTAATCCTAGCCTCATTCCATCTCCGCATCCCAAGGGTTTCGACCCTTTATACAATCTCCACCATTCATCACCTTGATTCAAATCCACGTACATAGAAAATGATTTCACAAGAATTTGCCTAGGAAAATTAATTAAACATTTATGAAATAAGAATTTAGAACTGGGGTTGTACTTAGTTCTAGGCTCGACGAGGAAATGAATTTGACAAATGTTTGGAATCAATTTCCCATGGTATTATAAAATCAAGAACTTTGGATGACTATTGTAGAATTGGAAAGTAATTATACAACTATATGGTTCACTTTTACTAGTGTGGAAGTAATCTTTTACAATGATTGTACAAGCCAATCAAATCACACCCCAGAATCATAAGTGAAAAGGGCATGGGTATGTGATTTTAACCATTGCATTATTCTTTAAAAAGTTATGCATATCATATCTCTCGTTTTGAATAAAACATATATCCCCTCTAAGTAATACATACACCTTCATCATTAGGTCCATTTGAAACTAAATATATATGTTTTCAACTAAAAGAAAATAGGAATTTAAAATTATACTTATATTTTATTTAATTAATTGACTATGTCACTTAAACCAAATGCCCAATCCCACTATTTTACCCTTAATACTTGAAAAAAATATTAATAAATTTACCTTCTTGACCCTAATACCCAGTCATAAATTTATCTATTCTTAATATTAAATATTACATTATAAACTTATATGCAATGAATTTACCTATTTAATTACACCTCTAAGTTCTCATCCCTCTTCCTCTCCATACTCCATATTCAAATAATCATCTTTAAACTCTTATAATCAAATAAATAAATAATAATTACTTAATTAAAATATTTAAAAATACTAAATTATATACAATAAATATTTAAAACTACCATCATTATAAAACTCTCAAACTAAACAACTATACATTGTTTTTATTTGAAGTTTTTTTTTGATGCATAAAAGACCGAAGCCATTAATATATTAAATCAGTAAAGTTTAAGAAGTACAACTCTTTCAGTGCGGGCACCGGTAGGAAAGAACAGAGCGAATAAAACTTCCAGTCTAGCCCGAGACTTATGCAGTCCAATACAAAATGACTTTTTATTTGAAGTTTTACAATGTACTAACAATTTAAACTTTAACCACCAAAACACTAGCTACCTAACAACTCACTCTAGATGAATGCATCACCCTGGGGTCGCTTCGAGGTGCCATTTTATATTTTCATCGCCTACTGAGCAAGTATGCATTTAAAAATATATTTTACAACTTTTATTTGATTTTGTACAGTTTAAGTTTAGTGATTGTATTGAAATTTGTATGTCTATGGCTTTTTTTAAGTTTTGAGTCTATGTCGATATATGATAAATAGGGCAGTTTTGTGTAAAGTTGAGTTCATTCCATAATTATTAATTAATTTCTATTTATATACATTCTTCCATATTTGGTTTCATCTCTATTTGCATTTATTTCCACACATCTAACATCTAACATTCATTATGCTTATTGTTTCCCACCATGCCTTAACATTTAGTCCTTGCCTAAATATTATTGTTGACTTGTCCACCGGGTGTGGATTTAAAAAAACTAAAATATTCAAATTCAAATTTTATCTCTTATTCCCACAATTAACTTACTTAGTAGACATTTTGAATGATCTTATTTATTAGACATTTTGAATGATCTTAAGGCTATGTAGCTGTGTTTAAAGGCACTCAATGTGCATTCATTTATCATTAAACATCAAGAGAAAATCATTTGAAAATCATTTGCATTTAAAGAGTGTTCACCATAGGAATATTTCAATTTGAAAAACTAAAATAAAACAAGCCTATTAGTATGTGTAAGTGAATATTTTTTAATAAAAGTTGGTGACACAATTTGACCTTTGGTATTATTTTTAGAGTTTAGATAAGATTGTTAATTTATCTTTCTTTATTTTGGATTAGATTTATATCTTTCAAAATAATTTAAAATAGGTATGAAAATATTATAGTATCATATAATTATTAATATGAATTTAATATGAGTATAAATAATTATAATAATATAAATTTATTTTATTAAGTAGAGTTATTTGATTTTATTTAATAGCCCTATTTAGGATATTTAAAGGAACCTCTTGTATCGTCTAGCCTAGGTTATTGCCAATGCCCATATCCAGGGATATGCGACCTACTATGCACTCCTTCCGTAAGATATTGTGGCAAGTGAGGAACTTGCTTAAGACTTTAGAAGGCATTTTCCTCGATTCATTCATACAACTCATGAGCGAGTTTGTGGCATGAACAATCTGATTCCAAGATAAAGAAGCTTCTGTATATCAAGTAGAACAGTAAAGAATCTATCTCAACTTCCTAACCTAGTGGAGACAAGTCAAAATTCCAGATTCCTCTCTGTTACAGATTTTATGTTTCTGTGCATAAAACATATGCTAAAACCACAAGCATATAATTAAGAATTTATAACACAGCAATTTTCTGTATGGATTGGACAGACATTTTTATTTCCATTCAGAACACATACGCAGCCATATTGAAATGAATTAATCATCGCTTTTGACTGCATTCCAAGAAATAAATACAATACAGAAGGGCAGTCAATAGGCTCCAGTTTTTTAGCATGGAAGCTAATAAAGTCAAGCAAGTGCAAAGCAAAGAAGACATCGAGTGCTGTCATTTGAAATGGAAGGCCAAAATTCCTTTTGATTGATTGCTTTCTTAAAAATATTTAACACACGCTCAAAGTTTTCGGCTGGGATTTGATGCATATTTGGATTAACAGCAGTTCTAGTTTAAAAATATCGGCATATGAAAGTACAGGATTTACAATGAAGAGAGATCATTACTTTCTGAAATATCAGTAGCTTAAAAACATTTCTGCCGAGCAAGATTATTGTTAATTGCAATGGCTTTCGATATCTGCTATATTACATCCAAGTCTCACACGGTCTTTGCCCCCCTGCATTGGTGCTAGCGACTAGGGCTTTCCAGGGAAGGATGCAATTGGAGCCCTGTTTGAAAATACCCCTTAACTATTGGTATGTTTTTAGGAAATATTTAAGCATAAAGAATTCTGCACCGCTTTGTAAACATGTGCAATGAATGGCTTGCTATTACTACTCCAATACCATAGTGTTGAATATTAAGACTGTTCATAACCAGTCACGTACACAAAATATGTTACTGCTACCATCCATCCTTAGAATTTGATACAATTGGCACAGAGCTTCATTTTTCTTCACCATAGCAAATAGAAATCTGCAATGAGAGGCTTACTTTTACTATAATACCATAGTGTTGAATATTAAGATTGTTCATACCAGTAATGTGCATAAAATGTGAACAAAATATGTTACTACTACCATCCATCCTTAGATATACAAAGTATATACACAAACACAAATTGACGAAATTGGTGGAGAGCTCCATTTTTCTTCACCACAGCAAATAGAAATATTCAAAGAATGGTTTACTTTCACTACTACGATACCATAGCGCTGAATAATAAGATAGTTCATAACCAGACGTACACAAAACATACAAAATATGTTACCACTACCAGCCATCCTTAGATTTACAAGATATATACTCAAACACAAATTGATACGATTTCTCAATTTTTCTTCCCATTGCAATTGATGTTAGCAATCCAGTTTAACAGAAGGATCAACTTTCATTGTAAGGTACAGGTACCTGAAAGAGTATGGCGAAGGATTTAGGCTCACCTTCAAAGCGTCCAACAAAAGCATCCTACTGGCAACAAAGCATTCAATTTTCATATTTAAAAACAACTTCTTAAACTAAAGGAATGCATTCAATGAATACGTAGTGCCATTTCCAGTTATTTCATATGAAGCTTGGAACAAACTTTAAAAAATGCGACAATCAATATGGATCGATAGGTTCACAATTTTACTGCTTCGGTACACAAAGCAATACCACAAATAATATACAGGACAGACATCATAATTTACCCAGTACAAGGAGCACATGTCAAACCCGAGAAACCCAGTACAAGGGGCACATGTCAATGGCACTTCAAGAATAGGATGGAAAGGTGGGTCCAAACAAAAAGCATGTTATCCAATTATTTCTAAATACCCGCCCATATTGTATTTAGGGTTCAAATTTTAGGGTATAGGGTTTGGGGCTCAAGGGTCAGGGTTCAAGCTAAATTGCTGGTTCTGGTATAGGATTTTGGTACGCCAGTACGGCAAAAAAATTCCTTGGGTATGGCTGTGTATATATATATTATATAATATAATAAATTTATTATATATTATAAAATATATATATAGAAGTTAGATGACAATAGCCGACATATTGTCAAATAAACAAATATTTACAGCATCAAAATTGTACAATTTTTTTATTTTAAAAATACAGCAAAGCTGTAAAATCGTTGATGAAGCCCGAATTTTCAACAGAAACTCACTCCACACTACAATTGTGATGCAGCACAGCTGTCTTTAGTAGAGTACACACACATCAAAAACTGTGTAGCTGCAACTATGCAGGGAAAGTGAATTTGTTATAAGTGTCATATAGTTCTTTGTTTTAAAATTTATAGCTTTGTTTTTACAAAATTCCCCGTGGGTGCACCCAGGAGCGCTCGGGGCGGCAGGGCCATGCCCGAGCCACTCCCTGGCCATTCCCTTCACCAAACGGGGACCTGAACCAGTTCAATATGGGACCAGTCCCAGAATTGCAGAACCTGATAACTTAGGGTTCAATGCTCAGGGTTCAAGGTTCGGGGCTTACGGCTAGGGTTCAAAGTCAAGGTCAAGGTTCAAGGTTTAGGGTCTAGGGCTTGGGCTAGGGTTCAAGGTTTGAGTACAGGGTTCGTGTTCGGGTTCGGGGTTCGAGGCTAGGGCCAAGGTCAAGATTCAAGGTCTACACATGTGTATATGTATATATATGTGTATACATATCAATATGTATATGTATGTTTGTGTGTGTATATAAAATGTATAAGCATATATATACATATACACATATACATATATGTATATATACACACATATGTACATGTATACACATACATTTATACATTTATATGTAGATATATGTATACACGTGTATTGTATATGTATAAATATGTATATACATATATATGTATATGTGTATACGTATATGTATATACACATACACATACATATATATATGTGTGTATATACACATATACATATACATATACACATACATATACACACTATCTGTCCGTGTGCGTGTTTATACATACCAATGTTACAAGACTCTGACTCAGCTTAGACTCGACATGCTGATTTTTACCCGGACTTGGCGCTTAGACTCAATGAAGATTCCACAAATTGAAAAAACCATGAAATATAGAGTTTTAAGGATTTAAAACTTTTATAATGCATCCTTCAATTATTAAATTGTTAAGAGACAATACACTAATAATCAAAGAGAAACTACTTTGATCACATACACAAGTATACATCGATCAGGGTATAAAAGCAGATTTTAGCTAAAGGAAACAACATTTTTTAATATATAAATATTGTCAAGTGTTTTAGGTGTACAAAACTCATGGATTATGATACCCATGGCATCTAAAACAAAAATCACAATATGGAGTCATTAACTATGGTGGAAAGGGGCTTGTATCATTCAACCGAACATTGGTAGCTCTATGTGGAGTGATGCACTTATGTCTCAAACAAGTCTACAAATGCTGCTACAACCATAGGAGCATTACTTAGGATAGAGATTGACTCAACAAACAAGTCTACAAATGCTGCTACAACCATTGGAGCATTAGTTAGGATAGAGATTGACTCAACAAACCAGAAGTATAAATGTCATTAAATAACTCGGGATTTAAAATGGGAAAAAGTTGAAATGATAATAAAATGTTGCTTTTCCATCCAACATGGCCCACAATGATTTTAATTTTTGCTTTTTACAACTAGAGTGGGGGTTTGGGAACAGCACCCTGGGGTGTTGGGGGGCAACAAGAAAACCTGGCAGGGACAAGGGGCTAAGCCCCCGGAAGCAAGCCCAAAATAAAAGTCTTTGAGACCACATAGACCTTCATGGTGCATGCCATTTTTCATAATTTTATCTCTTTTAACAAACCTTCAAGAGTCCTCCAAACCCTTCAAAAAACACTTGACTTTCACGCTTCTACATTTGAGAGTTTTCAACTTTTTATTCTTTTTTTACTGATTTTCATTGCCCTGGCCGAGTCTTCCCAGCGGGACTTGCTGAGGCTGGCGAGTCTGACCAGACTTGGTGCAGACTTGCCAAGTACTCAAGTCACGAGCCCCTAGGCCTCATTTGGTCTGCCCACCTCTGAACTCACCCGGTCCGGGAGAGTCTTGTAACACATATACATACTATCTATCTATGCACGTGTGTATACATACTGTCTGCCTGAATACGTGTGGTATATACACACTATTTGTCTGCAAGCATGTGGTATATACACACTATCTGTCCACACACATGTATGTATGCACAGTCTATCCGCACACGTATATGTGTATATATACACACTGTCTACGAGCACACACATGTATATACAGTCTTTATGTGTTTATACATTGGACAGTGTATGTGTATATACACACTATCCATCCATGTATACATATACACATACACTATCTGTGCAATATATAGTGTGTCTATATATCGTACAGATAGTGTATATGTGTATATGTTATATTCTGAATTTCAATTAATTAATAAATATGGTCAAATGTGCATCCAGAATGCTAGATAGACAATACACAGATAGTGTGTGTGTGTGTGTGAGAGAGAGAGAGAGAGAGAGAGAGAGAGTTTTGATGGTCTACCAAAAATCACAGTTTTCCTTTGTATTTTACGGCAAAAATGCATAAATAGGGCCATACAACCATCAAATTTAGAGCCCGATCTGATTCCCCAGTATGCTGGAGAAGCTCCAATCAGGGCCTAAATTTGATAGTCAACCCTGCTTGTCAAGCAATTTTTTTATTACAGTTATCTATTCAATGGTGCCTTTAAAATACTATGACATACCTTAGTATAAGTAAATTATATAAAAACCAAATATATATATCATCATGTCCTATATAAATTTTGACAGTTTGTCCAAAATCTCTCTTTTCATATGATACGGTCTTTTTATATTTTTTATTTTATTTTACAGCAAAAATGCCTAAATACAGCTATACAACTGTCAAATTAAAACCCGGGCTCCAATGGCTTCGACAACAGGAGGTGCGCCTCTCCAATTAATTTCCGGAGACATAGGAGGGCTTTCGTCACTATACTGAAGTTTATGCATTTTAATAAAGGGGCATAAATGGTAAAACTATTGAGTTCTTTTGCTCATCTAAGGAAAGAAAACAACCTGTTCTTCTATTACAATGAAGGAAAAGCCGAACACATCTTTTAAAAAATGTAGGGAAAGCTTATCAAATACGCAAATTGCCATTTTTTTGCGATGCGAACAGGGAAATGGTGTCCTTTGAAGTCCAAATTTGGATGCGATTGTAGGATAATGGGCATTTTCCCAAAGCTTTTTCAGGGGCATGTAACCAAATAAAATTCGCACGTTTAACTCCTGCCAACAATGCCAAAATGGAGTCTACAACTAGCATTGCCATTAGTGCTTTACAAAAATGAGAACAGACAGAGTAGGATGAACTCAGACAGAATAGGATGAATTTGTTTAAACACTAAAAAGCTTCATAGCCTAAGCAAGGACTCAAATATATCCTTACCTGCCACTCAGATGCTTCGTACCACCCACATCTCATTGAACTGAAAAAAAAACCAAAATTTAGAAAATCAAACCCTAACTTATGTTTCAAAAGTAAAGGAAAATAAGAAGTAAAACTATGGGGGTTTTAATTAATACCACGGCCAGCAGCGAAGGCATGCATTTGTCATTAAACCATAGCTGAGTGATAAAGAGAATGGAGGGTTAAGAATAATACAACATAATGAATAATCCCCAACGAAAGAAGGAAAAGAAAGAAAAAAAAGTTTGTTCGAATAAAGTTTCTCCACCTTATGCTGACTTTCACAGAGGTGCAGAACTCTCATTTTTGCATGGAATTTCTAGGATTCCATATGAGCTTGGGCTGCAGCGCGTACATGCGCACCAGCTAAAAGAGAATGAGGTGGCAAATAAAAGCACAGGCAGGCTGAGAGCATTGATTGGGTAATGAGGACACAGAACATGTGGCAGAGTGGCGCCGTTTTGTGAAGCGCCCACTCAGAGTGAATAGTCACAATCTCCAAGGCAGCGTCTTATGTGGCATGCTGCATGCACTATGTCCATCTTTAAATGCTATTATCCATTGACTTGTATTAATCAGATGGAGTTTTTTTTGTTTTTCTTTCTAATTTTATTTTGATGTTCATCAATTCTCAGTGGGCAAAAGGTGACAATGGCTTCCTTATATCTCAAACCAGAACAATTCATTTGGTATCAATGGCTATGTGCGCAATGGAAAAAAAAATGATCCCAATATCACATGGACAATTTTTACAGAGAAGTTACAATTACAATATGGTAATAGTGTAGCAAACAATATGGATTCAATGGCATAAGAGAGAATAGCTTTTCAGCACAACCATTCCCTCAACCCACTAGACTAATTCTTCAACAAATTGAACAAAAGAAGGCAAAAGGGTTATATTTTAAATGTGACAGCAAATGGGTACATAAATATGTAGAAAAGAAATTGTTCTACACTGAAGGGCCGAGCGAGGAAAATGATGATGAAATAGAAATATTAGATTTGGGCAAGGTGTTAGGTGAGGAATCAGGGGATCCCCAACTAATCATTTCTTTCATGCACTTTCAAGTTTTAGCACCCCACAAATTATCAAGGTAGTGGGTTTCTTAAAGAATGAGAGAGTAACAATGTTGATAAGACTTAGCAAGCATTCATAACTTCATCAACAAAAAGTTGGCTACTCATCTAAATTATTTTATATATCCAACTCCAGAATTTTAGGTCATAATTGCAAATGGTGGTACTATTAGTTGTTTAGGGAAATTCCATAGCATTAAATTATCCATTGGAGATTATCATCTTGATTGCCTAATGTTTTCTATCTCCATGGGTGCAGTAGATATTGTTTTGGGAGTTCAGTGGCTTACTACTTTGGGAAGAATTGAGATGAACTTCCAAGAAATATTCATGTGCATTTAATCAAAGGGAAGGATAATAGAACTAAGAGGGTTGTGTGAAAAGTCTCCACAGATGGTAAGCTCTTACCAAATGCAAAAGATGCTTAAGAAGAGGGAAAATGGGTTTGTAGCCCAAATGTTTTCATTAGAAGCATATCACTCAAAGGCTTCTACACCATTTGATCTACAAGCAGTTGTAGATAAGCACTCAATAGTTTTTGGGGAGATGCTAAAAAGATTGCCTCCTAAAAGAGATTATGATCATGCCATTCAACTAGTACCAAGGAGCCAACCACCCAACATCAAGCCCTATAGATATCCATGTGTACAAAAATGTGAAATTGAGAAGATAGCTCAGGGGATGCTAGAGGTAGGTATTATCAAGCATAGTCATAGTGCTTACTCATCTCCTGTGGTAATGATGCATAGGAAGGATGAAAGTTGGAGGATGTGTCCAGATTATAGGGAGCTCAACAAGTACACCATAAAAGATACATTCCCTATTCTAGTAATTGATGATTTGTTAGACGGGCTTAATGGTGTTGTTTATTTTACAAAACTTGATGAGGATGAGGATGTACATAAGAGATTTTTTTGAACCCATGAGGGCCATTATGAAATTTTGGTAATGCCTCTTGGTCTCACAAATGCACCATCAACATTTTAAAGTTTGATGAACTCTATCTTCCGGCCATTTTTTAAAAAAATTGTTTTGGTATTTTTTAATAATGTTTTAATATATAGTAAAACTTGGGAGGAACAATTGTAGCATGTAAATCAAGTTTTGGACATTTTGGAGTTGCATCAATTGTATGCTAAGCCATCCAAGTGTGTCTTTGGAGTCAAATATGTGGAGTACTTAGGTCGCATTGTGTCACATGAGGGAGTCAAGGTGAACCCTCATAAGATTCAGGCTATAGTAAAGTGAAAAATTCCGACCGTCATGATCCTAAAGGGTTTCTTAAGGCTTACAAGTTATTATCGCCAATTTGTGAGGAATTATGGTAGCATAGAATCACCTCTCATAGCTTTGTTGAAGAAGGATTCCTTCCAGTGGAATGAGGCAACTACAAGGTCATTCGAGCAGATAAAGGAAGCCATGTATACAACTTCGGCCCTAGTTACCCTAGATTTTTTTAAAACATTTATTGTCGAATGTGATGCTTCAAGACATGGCATAGGACCAATACTCATGCTAGAAGGAAGACCCATAGCATTTGAGTGTTTCCAACTAGGTAAGGATTTGTTGAAGCTAGTTTATGAGAAGGAAATGTTGGCTATCTTGCATGCAGTCAAACAATATAGACCTTATTTAATGCCAGGAAGACACTTTAAGGTAAAGATAGATCATGATAGTCTCAAATATTTCTTGGAATAGAGGTTGTCATATGAAGAACAACAAAAATGGATCACAAAGATGTTGGGATATGACTTTGAGACCATATATTCAAACACAAATTGATATGATTGCTCCATTTTTCTTCCCATTGCAATTGATATTAGCAATCCAGTTTAACAGCAGGATCAACTTTCATTGTAAGGTAAAGGTACCTGAAAAAGTATGGCGAAGGATTTAGGCTCACCTTCAGAGTGTCCAACAAAAGCATCCTACTAGCAACAAAGCATTCAATTTTCATATTAAAAAACAAATCCTTAAGCTAAAGGAATGCATTCAATGAATACATAGTGCCATTTCCAGTTATTTCATATGAAGCTTGGAACAAACTTTAAAAAATGTGACAATCAATATGGATCAATAGGTTCACAATTTTACTGCTTCGGAACACAAACACAGTAATACCACAAATAATATACATGATAGACACCATAATGAAGAAGGTATACCTCCAATCATGGTGCCCTTCACCAAAGTTGGGTGCCCTTCACCAAAGTTGGGTGTTCACTATATCATATTCATGTCCACAAGGCAAAATAAAGTACACCATACAACTGTGATAAACACGATAAAATAGAGTGAAGAAACTAAGGTTATCCATTTCATTGGCAACAAAAACAGAACATGATTGAACTTGTTATCAGTTTTACTTTTCTTCTTGCCAATACATCACATTCAAAGTCAATGGTATTATGGTTGGGGGCAACGAAGAAGAATTTGTGTTATGACAGATAACAAAGGGTCACTTCCACAATATAAGAACAATGGCATATCACACTTTACAGCAAAATAATGAACTACGGTGATAGAAATCTTTTACAATCTGGCTAAAGATTATATTTTGTGTTTGCTAGAAATAAAGAAACAAATGCATCACCATTCAGCACTGGTATGTAGCAGAAGAAAAAATCCACTGACAATGTTCTACACCTGAGTTCCCCTCTTTCTCCAACATGTTCCATAGACATACCCGTGTCCCTTCATGCCTCAAACACCTAATATTAATTATCCCCATTCATGTGCATATCCCTATACACTCCATTATCCCACTTTGATTTGGTTCCTTATGTTCCAAGTCATTTCCATGGTCACAGTGTTGGCCCGTCACCCACAAACTTGACCTTCACAAATTTAAAATTCAAATTCAAATTTTGGCCAACTTCCGCCCATTCCTTTCTCACCAATGGCCCACTAAACACAAATTTGCACAATTTATTGCTATATCCTTGTATTTACAAGCATTCAATGCATTCATTTTAGACATCCTTGAGTATCCTCTCTCCTCTGATCATTGCAAGGCATATCATTTGCATTTAGGGAAGGAAACTCTTTAATTGGTGCAATAAAAGGATTCTAGGTCTGACGACCATCCTGGGAGAATATGCATGACTGAAGAGTGCTGTCTTCTATCGTTTCACACAATTTTCTGTGGGTTGACCTAGGAGAACATATCCCCTTCTTACACAACAGCCCTTCCAAAGTATGTCTAAGTACTGTCAGTCTTAAGATATCAGAAGAGGCAGAGAAAGCAGAGGCAACCCAGGCAAAACAAAAAACAGAATTGTGCCGATTACCACATGGTTTCCACAGGTGCAAGACATTTCTGCAATTGCAGATCTGACCCAGATCCGAAGACTTCACCTACCTCAGTGCAGGCCATAATTTCTGATCTTGAGGCAAGTTCTAGACTGTCATGGCCCCTTTCTGATCCCAAGGCATCCAGATTTTGGTCCCAACATTAGACTTTATTAATTCTAGCCCATTCCCAAGTGTAGCAATGAATCCCTGACCTCCTGTAGCCTTAGCAGGGCAGACTCTTAAGTATCATATTTCACTGACAGGCTTTCTAAAGCTGCACCAACACCACACTTTTCAGGTGTCTCAACTCTTTGTCTCCCTTCATGCTCTTTGTTTGTTTTTCTGTTTTAGTTAAGAAAACATCAAACAGCATGCTTGGATATATGACATGTAAGGATTGTGAATTACCAGTCTCAGAACATTAACAGTAGAATTCCTATGCTCCATAGGGATGCCTCCTTGCATCTCTCATTGCCCTGTTTCTCGTCAAATATTGTTCTTAGAATCATGGGATACTTCTAGAGGTAAAGCTTAAATGGCATGCTTTTTGTTTATTTGTATTGATTTTGTTTTATTTAAGAAAACATCAATTAGCATGCTTAGATATATAACATGTAAAGCTTGTGAATTACTAGTCTTAGAACTTGAACAGGAAGAAGAATTCCTATGCTCCACAAGGATGCCTTCCCACATCTCCCGTCGCCACCCTTCTAGTCAAATATTGTTTTTAGAATCATGGATACTTCCAGAGGTAAAGCTTAAACAGACCAAACATTGTTTGCTATTGCTATCCAACTTAACAAACAATGTGCCAATTGTTTCCTCTTCAAATGAGTACTTGGTTAACCAATCTCTGACAATAGTCCTAAAGGAGACAAAAATGCAGCTGGGACTCCAGTAATTTTCAACAGAGCGTCTAAAATGACCATGGCATATGTTTTGCTCTTAATTAATGCAACTGAAATCTTTCCCAATAGAATCCCCATTGGTTGAAGTAATGTCATCTCTTATGGGGATTATAACTCAAATGTCAGTGTCGTAAAAGATAGGTTCAAACTAAGATCGGGTTTTGAGATTGCAGATGCTATTATCGCACTATGAGTATGCATCATAGAAGCAAATATCTTTCTTGGGAATTTCTGATATTTTCAGTTTCTCAGGATATTATTGGGAAAAAAACTGGAAGATAAGAGACATCAAATTTCCACAGTCCATAATGATTGTAGTTGGATACTTCAGAATTTAACTGTTTGCAAGTTTATACCTCAATGTTTCGGATCACACTCAATGATCCATCATCAGGAGAAAGAGCAAGAGAAGAGAAATAGAAAAGGTAATTTGCAGACCAAGTACTCTAAATAGAATGAGGGAGGGGTGCGGGAACCAATAAGCCACAGGGAGAAAGAACTAATAAGAACAAACTTCAAATCAAACACTAAACATACGTGCACCAACACACTCAAAACACAAAAAACACAAAATCATAGAAGTAAAAGTGAAAGAACAATGAAGTAAATTGAAAATAAAAATAAAAGAGATAGAAATATAAGTATTAAAAAGTGAAAAAAAAGAGCAAGGCTAGATAAAAAGGGAAATAAAACAACGGAAGGAAAAAATATAAATGAGGACCAATTATAATTTGTCAAGGAGGACAACCTCCTTGACAAATTATAATTGGTCCTTATTTATATTTTTTGCTTCCGTTGTTTTATTTCCCTTTTTATCTAGCCTTGCTCTATATATGTATATATATAGGTTTGTCCTCCTTGACAAATTATAACTAGTCCTCATTTATATTTTTTGCTTCCGTTGTTTTATTTCCCTTTTTATCTAGCATATATATATATATATATATATATATATATATATATATATATATATATATATATATATATATATATATATATATATATATTGCCTGATAAGGGGAGAGAACCTTAGTCAGACAAAATAGCCGAGGTGGCAGAGGATAGAGAGACACGGTGGATAGGTGTCAGGTCGACTATGATGGTAGGATGGGGTGGCAGGGAGTCATCATTGCAGCTTGAGTTAAGCCCCCCCGAAGTATTCTTCATTATGGCCAGAGGCAGGTTTTGGCACGATTTTGGAGATAACATTCTCCCTCATGAGCTGGATTCCGTGCAAGGCACCGGCCTCATATCGAGGCGTTGGGATTATAGACTGTTTAGTAGGAAAGACACATTCGGCTTCCTTGATCTCTCACTCAACATTTGACAAGGCATGAAGTAGACAGGAAACGGTGAAGGTAACATGGCTGGTGATGGAGCCGAGTGTTCCAAGGCCACATCTATGGTTCTGAGACGCTGCCAAGTTCCGAGGAAGGAGAAGAATAAGACGATGGGTGGCGCAATGCGGAAAAGGAAGGAGATAAAGAAAAGAAAGGTGAAGGTGAACAACAAGCAGGTGCTCTTAGACACGGTCGACCTCTTGAATGTAGAAATAAAGAATCCGATTCTGAGATGATGGGTTGGCAGAATTATAGAAATGGCAAAGATGGTGGAAGATGAGGAGAATGCAAGGTTGCGGGAGGCATTGTCTTCCTTTCTACTTGATCCTAATACTACCCGGGGGCGTTGGAATGTGTTCGGGGCCGCCCAATCCCTCACCCTGGCTATGATGACGTTAGTAGTTGCTTCTTCCATTTTGGTTCACGAGGATATAATGGAGCTTTCTAAGGACTCACAGTTGAACCTAAAGTTTATCCTCGATCATGTGCATGAAGTCCATGATGGCCAGATAAGGCTTGGGAAGCTAGTTGAAAGAATTGCAGAGAAGGTGCAGGTTAAGGTCGCGGTGGAGGACAGAGCATTGTTTCGTTGCCCCTGTGATGACGAGGATGACATTGTTGACCTCATGGGTAATGATGAGACGGATGGATAGGCTGTTAGTTTTTGCCTGTTTACTATTTTTTTGTTAAAAACTCTTTCGTCTTAATGGTAATGTATAGGGGAGAGGCCTTTGTAATTTGTCCTCCCCGTAAGTCTATGTAAGGGTTGTTTTAAGATAGTTGCAAACTCAATTGGGCTTTGGCCCTGGTTTTTGTTTGGGTCCCTGGTCCCTTACCAGGGTATACTTAATCAAAATATATATATATATATATATATATATATATATATATATATATATATTTGAGGTATAAACTTGCACACAGATAAATCCTGAAGTATCTAACTACAAATTGGATCATGGATCATGGAGTGTGATCCGAAACGTTGAGGTATAAACTTGCACATAGTTAAATCCTGAAGTATCTAACTACAAACTGGAAGATATCGGGAACCCAAAAATGTAGTAAAATTCCAAAAAAGAGTGAAATAACTGATGTTTTTTACATTTAAAGCCATCCTAATTGCATATATATATATATATATATATATAGAGAGAGAGAGAGAGAGAGAGAGAGAGAGAGCATACATGATGAATTTTGAAATATGGGTTTTTCTCATTAATTTATGAGGTCACTGATTACAGATAATTGTAATATATCTCTCTTTAACAATGTTAATAAATAACTCTGTTGGAATGATAATGAACCCTTCATGCAATAAAATACATCTTGTTAACCCTACTGTTCTCCTTAACTATCAAGTCCAAGAGACTAATCTATGCACAAAATGGTAACTGCAATTGACAACAGTCTCCCTAACCACTTCAAATACCTCTTTTACAGCAGTGGCAACAATTATGCCTGGCATTTCAGCACAGTAATGTCCTGTCTTAACAACATTTCATATAAATCATTTTGATCAGCAATATTCCTATAATGTTGACAGCAGTATTGATGCCCATATTAATTGATCACAGTACTAATATTGATGCTACTGAACATTCTACTGATCAAGAATTATACAGGCTACAATAATGATAGAATGCTACGAATCAGTGTTCATAAGAAGATTACTAATCATAGATGGATAGTTATGTCAAAAGACAATAATGATGACAACAATCTGAACTGGTGTAACATTATCAACGGCTGATATGTAAAAATTAAATCTCCCAAACAATTACCTCAATAATACAACTATGTTTATAAATGAAGTAACGACAATAATATCCATTGATAAGTAGAAATGACAAGTAAATCACAGCACTAACATCTGTGATGCATTAATAATGACAAGTCAAGGATAACATAATCATTTGACAGATTTGTCTAGTAATGACTATGCTCACAAATCATAAATAATGACAAGAGTGTTCATTGTTATCAAAGGCAACAGTGATAATCACTAATCACAATAATAACAGTCATGTTCTTATTCACAAGGTTTTCAAACCCAATTATACCAAGTGTCTTCACAACTGTAGATAACCACGTTCATTTTTGAAATAATGACAACAATAGTTGTCATCGTCCCTTGGCAACAGATCTAACTGCTATTCGATAATGGCAGCTGCAAATTTTAATAGCTACTTACACCGTCTCTTTTTATATTGCTAATCGTTTACAAATATTCTACTCAATTGAACAACAACATGAGACTAATACAAGCTCCTTACAAGCAACCACACTAGAAACCACTTATGGAAGACCAAGAGTCACAACTTAGAAATCCACTTATTAGATGTCCCTTTGGGAATCAAACTTGGGTCTCCACAATGAGAACTCAATACTTTAACCAAGCAAGCTCAACCCCTTTGGACTACTTACACCATTCAAAGTATATAACCTGTTTATAAAAACTCCAAAGAAGAATAATCGAAAAATCACAAGACTGATGCTTATATAAGAAAAAAATTTATTTTATTGTAATATTACCAGTGATATATTGTCAAATATATGACGATATATTGATGATAATTTCAGTCAAAGTCATCGTCAAAGATATTTTGAAAATTTTGCAATATACATATACACACACTCTGTCCGTGTGTATGTGTGTATACATAACAGTGTGACAAGATTCAGACTCAACTTAGACTTGACATGCTGATTTTTGACCAAACATGACGCTCAGACTCGATAAAGACTCAGCAAATTGAAAAAACCATGAAATACAAAGATTTTTAAGGATTTAAAACTTTTATAATGCATCCTTCAATTAATAAATTGTTGAGACACAATAAACTAATAAAAAAGAAACTACTTTGATCACATACACAAGTATACATCGATCAAGAGTATAAAAGTAGATTTTAGCTAAGAAAAACAACATTTTTAAATATATAAATATTGTCAAGTGTTTTAGGTGTACAAAATTCGTGGATTATGATATCCGTGGCATCAAAAACAAAAATCACAATATTGAGTCATGAACTATGGTGGAAAGGAGCTTGTATCATTCAACCCAACATTGGTAGCTCTATGTGGAGTAATGCTACAGCCATAGGAGCATTACTTAGGATAGAGATTGACTCAACAAACTAAAAGTATAAATGCCATTCAATAACTTGGGATTTAAATGGGAGAAAGTTGAAAGAATTAAAAAATGTTGTTTTTTCATTCAACATGGCCCAAAATGATTTTAAGTTTTTGCTTTTTACAACTAGAGTGGGGGTTTGGGAGCAGCACCCCTCGTGGGGGGCTGGGGGCAATGCCCCCAACAGGGTCGAGGGGCTAAGCCCCCAAAAGCACGCCCAAAATAAGTGCCTTTGAGACCACATAGACCTTCATGGTGCATGATCTCTTTTAACCAACCTTCAAGAGTCCTCCAAACCCTTCAAAAAACACTTCACTTTTACACTTCTACATTTGAGTGTTTTCAACATTTTATTCTTTTTTTTTTCTGATTTTCATTCTTGGCTGAGACTTCGTAGCGGGACTTGCCGAGACCGGCAAGTCTCACCAAACTTGGCACAAACTCGCTGAGTACTCAAGTCACAAGCCCTTGGGCCTCGTTTGGTCTGCCTACCTCTAGATTTGCCTAGTCTGGGAGAGTCTTGTAACACTGATACACACTTTCTGTCTGCACATTTAATGTCCCCTTTTTGGCGCATAGACCTTTTGTGCGCATTATGTTTGTTCCTAGTCTTCTGGAGGCTATTCGTCATGTTTGGAAGAATAACGTTCTTGGAGTGGTCGTGTCTCAGTCTTACAGAGCAGTTGTTCGTGTTTTTAAGTTCGGCTAGTCATTTGGAGTTCATAGATACTTTTGGAATCCAGTTCCGACCTCTCGGGTGCTCTCCAACTTTCTTGGAGAAACATGCTATTTCTAGACAGTCACCCGATGGCCTCCGATTTTCATTCCAAGTCTTCAGTATCTTGTTGGCATGATTCGAATTGCAAAATTATATCATTTGGATGCTTTCCGCAACTTGGGTATATTATTGAGTTATTTAATTATTTATTCACTTAAGTTGTCTAAGGATGGGAAATATTAAAAGATAACTTAAGTGTAATAGCTCTTTGGAAAGGTGTTGAAAAGTATTATTTGATGCTCACATAAAAGGAATGTTAGGCAAGGGAGACATAAAGTAAGCAATTAAAAAGGTTATTTTTATGTGAGTAGGAAATTAAAAGAAAAGTAAAATTATTATTTTAATATTTTTATTTCCTCTTGTTGCCATAAAAGTGTCTATATAAAAGGGTTTTGGGCTCATTTGGAGGTTTATGCATATTGGATATGAAATTATTTCTTCTGTAAACCGGAGCTGCTGAGCTTGGTTCTTCTGGGGTTGTTTAACCTCACTGATTTGCTTATTTCGGTAGTGAAAGATCTACCCTAGCTACCTGAGAGTGTTTTCACTTTAGGAAACACTTGTGAGCTTTAATGGAGTCCTTACGTGTGGAGCTGAAAAGATTTTTTTTGATGTAGGGTTTTGGTGTGCAGATTTTAGTGATATTTTGGGTATTTTGTGCTAAGTTTGGGGTGCGTTGTGGTGTGTGAAGAGTTTTGGGGTTGTGAGTTGTATTTGTGTGTATTTATAGTCTGTTGGGTTTTGTATCAGACCTGAGTATTTTGCTGTTAGAGTGCTTTCAGAGGTGTATTTTCAGTGTTTGAGCTTCATTATATCCATAATCAGCAACAGAGCTTCATGGGTATGCTTCAGGGCGATGTTTGGTGACTTCTCAACTCCTCTTATTATGGTTTTTAATGCTACAGCAGTTTATTTCAGTTCTGATTAGAATTAATAAAATATTGCAGTGTGCCCTAACTCTTGTGGTTCCTTTATATGTTGTAATAAATCTGTATTTGTAAAACCAGATGGTAGTACCGCCGGTTACTTCATAAAATTGTGCTTCATTTTGTAATATTGGACGGTTTACCGCCAACAAATTATAGCATGAACTCACAACCCGTTTTGGCATGAATAAGCTGCCATATCGACCTTATTGGTTTGAGCTATGTTACCGAATCTCCCCCCTCCCCTGGTGTTTCTTGGTACGGTCTATACCTAAATCGGGTACGGCTAGGAATCCCTGTGGATTCGACCAGGGTTCCACCATCTGCACCTTGAGCCGTTTCCCGCACTGGCATGGCACTTCCTAGAAGAGTCGTAGGGTTTTTTAACGTTTTTATTAGGTTTTTTGACTTTGACTTTAATTTTATAAAAAAAACAAGTGACTTTAAAATCGCGTCGGCGTTTAAGTTTTAACCTAAATCGCGTTGGGATATTTCAAAGAGATATTTGGCCGCCGCAGATATTTCAAAGAGAAATTTCGCATCGTATTAATTCGCAAGACAACGACTTTCTAGGATGACAACTTTTGAGGACGACGAGTTTCAAACGACTTCTTTCACAAGCTTCATCTTTCACAGACCCGACGCGACACAGGCCTCGAACACAAAAAATCATCTTTCACCCGATGCGACGGCTTCATCTCAAGTTTTTAATATTTATGTTTTAACTTTAGAAGTTTTTTGTTTTTAAACTTAGAAATAATAAAAGTTTTTTGTTTTTTGTTTTTATATTTAATTCCGAGTTATGTATATTATTATATATTAAACTATAAATATACAGATATTATTATTCAAATATTTTAATATAGTATATACAAATACTATAATAAAAGGGTTGAAGTTAAATAAAAAAAAGCAGTGAAAATGCGAATAAACACAGACAACCTCAAGGAGAAGGTGGTCTACGGGGGCGGGGCTCCCCCTCCACATCATCCTTTCTAGGACGACGACTTTTGAGGATGGCAAGTTTCAAATGGCTTCTTTCACAAGCTTCATCTTTCACAGACCCGACGCGACACAGGCCTCGAACACAAAAAATCATCTTTCACCCGATGCGACGGCTTCATCTCAAGTTTTTAATATTTATGTTTTAACTTTAGAAGTTTTTTGTTTTTAAACTTAGAAATAATAAAAGTTTTTTGTTTTTTGTTTTTATATTTAATGGTCCGAGTTATGTATATTATTATATATTAAAATATAAATATACAGATATTATTATTCAAATATTTTAATATAGTATATACAGATACTATAATAAAAGGGTTGAAGTTAAATAAAAAAAAAGCAATGAAAATGCGAATAAACGTAGACAGCCTCAAGGAGAAGGTGGTCTACGGGGGCGGGGCTCCTCCTCTGCATCATCCTGACGAACAAGGCTGGCAAATGGTGAAAAGCAAAAGGCAGCAGAGCGGAGTTAGGGCAAAGGCAACTTCAAGAGGAATAGCTCAAGCCAGAGGGTCAGGAATTTGGGCTATCCCAATTATCACAAATACTCCAGCATTTGCAACAAGAGCAAATCACACCACTATGGGCAAGGAAAGAAGTTGCAATGCTCGACAACCCCCTGTTGTCTCCTACCCTTCTAATCCAAGACAAAGACATGCAGAGGGTTTTCTAAAACTGGCCCCCAGAATCAACTGCGCAAAGGCAAATCCCCATACAGGTAACAGGGCGAACTTCAGGGCACCCTACCAAGGGCAAATCCCCAAAAACCCTAAATTAGGTAAGTTAGCCCCATATACTCTTGGAAAAGGCAAGGATCTGGTAACAATTCAAGACCAGGCAAACCCCAAATCCTAGTGGTCAAGACCACAAACAAGCCCGATGTGTTATCAATCATCGAGGGCAAAGGAAAAGAAGGTCTCGATAGATATTAGAAATATCTATACAGACGGTCTAGGGATGCACTGTAAATCTCAT
Organism: Cunninghamia lanceolata; assembly: GCA_027924645.1. Lineage (NCBI taxonomy): Eukaryota > Viridiplantae > Streptophyta > Pinopsida > Cupressales > Cupressaceae > Cunninghamia > Cunninghamia lanceolata. The sequence goes on along the minus strand of BSBN01001859.1, from coordinate 3,909,122 downwards.
GGCCTCTATGTTTGCTAGTGCGGGATAGGGCAACCAGTGAAGGATATTGCGGAGTGGGTCCAAGGCCTTTACAAAGACCAGGTAAGCACCACTATCACTTCTAAAGATTTCATTTTCATTGTTTGCAACAGCCCAAACAAAAAAAAAAGAAATCTTAAACAACAGAAGTCTGTTTTATAAGGGTTATGGTTTTGAGTACCTAGATTGGATACCTAATTTTGATCCCAGTAAACTAAAACTCAAAATAGTTAGATGGGTTAAGTTACCAAATTTTTCGGTTGAGCTCACCCATAGCAAAATCTTAAGGGAAATTGGGAACCACCTAGAAGAGTTTATGGGACTGGAGGAAGACTTCGTGTCTCACTCAGATGTGCTCCTTTTAGTCAAAATAGACTTAGGCACTAAAGACCTGGAACCCCTGGAAATTAATACCAATCTGGCCAAATACTGCATCAAGCCAGCCTTCCACCATGGCCCTTCGGTAAAATTACTAGGAACAGAGTTCCAAAGAGGCCTGCGGAGATGAAATCTACTCTCCAGTATGGGGGGGTAAACATTAGTTTCAATGAGAACAAAGGCGGTTTTATTGTGGATTATCAGAAGACTAGCTTTCCCCCCGTCAAAAAGCACCCCAACGCTAATAAGGATTTGTCTAGTCAAGATCGGGTCCCGAGTGTGGTATCAGCTCAGCCTAAGAAGTGCCCTAAACCCAAGGAAGTTCCTTAGAATCACAATGTCAAGGTCTCCTCACAGAAGATTAACCATGTACAGGAAACAAAGTTAGTTAAAGAGAAAATGGAACTGGAGGAAGGGGTAGGGCATTCAGAAGATGGCAGAAGAAATATCCCCACAGATGTAGAAGGAAATGTAAACCCAGAGGCCTCAAAGACCCCAGAATGGATTGCAAACACTTTTGAATCAAACCATAAAGATTCTGAGTGCCAAAAGAAACCTACAAATAAGCTCAGCCATATGGATCTAGAGGTAATTTGCGATGATATCCTAGATAAGACAATAGAGGAAGTGGTAATTGAGGAAGTCAACGAGGAAAAAGAAAAGCTTATCTCCAAGATTTTGGAAATTGAAGAATGGGAGAAAGGGCAGACAAAGGACCCAAAAGATCAGGGAGACAAAGTGGCGGATGAAGCAGATCTACGGCTGGGAATTGCCATAACTGACTTTAGTAGGGATACCCTAGATTGTGCCAAAACCAACAAGAAAAGGGGAAGGAAATCACTATTAGAACTAAGAGAGAAAGTAGGAGAGGCTAATGATTAGACTAAGATCACCACAATGCTCTATGCAGGGAAGGGGAAGTGCCTTCCCACGGCGCCATGAGAGTCCATACTTGGAATGTTAGGGGTCTCAATGCCCCTAACAAACAACGTATCATAAAACGTTGTCTAACCAACACAAAACCAGACATACTAACGATCCAAGAAACCAAACTTAATAAAGATGAGATAGAAACTTTAAATAGGAACCTCAGAATATGGGAACTAGTAGGAGTCCCAGCAGAGGGTGCCTCGGGGGGCCTTGGGGTAATTTGGGATCCTAGAATAGTTTCATTTTCAGTAATAAGTTGTAATAAGAACTGGATGGCGAGAAACATCAGAAGCATCAGAAGTAATCTACATTTCTGTCTTATTAACATCTATGGTCCCTCCCAGAACCAAGACAAGAGACTAGTCTGGACAGATATCGAACAATTTTGGGCACCTTACAAGATCAGGTTTGTGTTCTGGGCAGAGATTTCAATGTGATCTTAGATCCTAAAGAAAAGTTGGGAGGATCTGTTAGGTTATCAACAACAGCATTGGAATTTAAGGATTGGGTTCTTAAGAACAATTTATTGGAAATCAAAACAACACAAGAAGGTTTTACTTGGAACAATAGGAGGAAGGGCTTTAGCAATATTGCAGAAAAATTGGATAGATTCCTGATCTGGGGTAACTGGGCACAACTATCTACAATTCTGAAGGCTGAGATCTTACCATACTCGGGCTCCGATCACTACCCAGTCCAACTAAGTCTATCCGAAGATTGCCAACCCAAACGGTGCCCCTTCAAATTTGAACAAATGTGGGTCAAAGACAATAACCTTTTAACCTTAATTGAGCAATGGTGGAAAGAAACTAGAGTTTCAGGATCTAAGCTTTTCTATTTAGTATCCAAATTAAAAATTATCAAATGTAAGCTTCTCAGCTGGAATAAGACTAACTTTGGTAATATCTTCGAAATCAAATCTAAGTTAGAAGAGGAACTTGAAAATCTCAATAGAAGGGTGATAACTAAAGGCATGGATGCAGATTCTTATGCCAAAGAAAAATAGCTGAAAACAAAATATGAAGATATCCTAGCCAAAGAGGAAATCTTCTGGCGACAAAAGTCTAGGGAGACATGGCTGGAAGCTGGTGATAAGAACACTAAGTTCTTCCACAACAGCACGAAAGCCCGTAGAAATGTCAATAGGATCTTTAAAATTAAAGATGTGAATAATGTCTAGATCGAAGATCCTCAACAAATTGCATATGAAACGGTTAGGTATTTTGAGGATATTCTTAACAATAAGGAAGGATCTAACTGAATGCATCAACAAGCTATACTGAAAGACATTCCACAGATTATCTCAGAGGATCAAAATAAAAACCTCAATGGTAAATTTACTAAAACTGAGATTGAACTGGCGATCTCTCTAATGCAGCCGAACAAAGCTCCGAGACCAAATGGCTTTCCAGCATTATTTTTTCAGAAATGCTGGCACTTCATAGGAGATGAAATAGTTGATGCTTTAGAAGGGGTAAGAAACTCGGGCAGTCTTTTAAAAGAAGTAAATAATACGTTTCTTTCCCTCATACCAAAAAAAGAGAAGCCAGAAAGTCTAGGGGATATGCGACCTATTTCTCTATGTAATACTATATATAAGATACTCACTAAAACCTTAGCTAACAGGCTTCAAACAGTTCTACCAGACATCATAAGTGATGAGCAAATAGGGTTTGTACCCGGAAGATCCATATTTGATGGAATTATTATAGTACAAGAAGCTATTCAATCTATACAGCAAAATAAAGAGCCGAGTATGCTAATTAAATTAGACATCGGTAAAGCTTATGACAAGGTTGATTGGCTTTTCCTTTGAAAAACTTTAGAAGCCTTCGGTTTTTCTAAACAATGGACAAACCTCATTTACGCATGCATTTCTAACCCCAAGTTTTTAGTTTTAGTCAACGGAACTCTTAAAGGTTTTTTTAATATATCAAGAGGATTGAGACAAGGGGACTCTATCTCCCCTTTCCTCTTTATTATAATGGCAGAAGTTCTAGGTAGAATGATCACTAAGGCAAGGGTAGAAAGGAAGGTTCAGGGAATCAAAATCACCTCGGGTGTAGATCCTACAACCCACCAACAATTTGTAGATGATACTATGGTCTTTGGTATGGGAAGCATTGAAAAAGCAAAGGCGTTCAAAGAAATTTTGGACTCATACTGTAGGGCATCTGGACAAGAGGTGAATGCTGATAAATCAACAATTTATTTATTCAATACAGAGCCGGAAACTGAAAAGGAAATCTGTAGAATTTTATCTTTTAGAAAAGGGGAGATGCCTTGTAAATATTTAGGTATACCTATGGGTATAAGCAACAAAACTACCGCTCTTTGGGACCATACCACTTCCAAGATCAATAAAAAAGCGAAATCTTGGAAAGGCAAGTGGCTATCCTCAGCAGGCAAAGTTACAATGCTAAATTCAGTTCTCTCAGGTATCCCAATATACCAATTATCTTGTATGAATCTGCCAGTGGAAAAATGTGAAGAAATCAACAAAACTTTAAGAACTTTCTTATGGCAGGGCTCGGAGGATAAGAAGAAAATGACACTTGTTGCGTGGGATAAAGTCTGTAGACCAAAAGAGGAGGGGGGCTTGGGTTTGAAAAATCTCAAGGAGCAGAATAAGGCATTAGGTGCCAAACTTGTCTAGAAAATGTATCATCAGCCTAATTTAAAGTGGGTCAAAATCCTTAGATACAAATACCTTAGAGGAGAGGAACCGACCTTCCTATTTAGAATGGCCAATCCCCTTAAAAGCTCTTGCCTTTGGAATTTCATGATGGAATGCAAAAAGCTCATTATGGACAAATTGACCTGGAATCTCAGTGATGGAAATAAAGCTCTTTTTTGGGATGACTCTTGGGGAGGGTTTGAGACAATAAGTAGTTTGGGTAACTTAGAGAATGCTAAAAGAATCCTAGAAGCCCAATGGGGAAAGCAAGTAAAAGATTACATAGATTTCCCCAATAATGGGGATAGTCAGGACTAGAATTGGAAATCGTTGGAAAATATGAACTTACAGAATGATGAAAAAAAGAGATTGTTAGACATCCTTAAAAGTAGGAAGGTTTTCCTCAAAGGAGGCTCAGACAGATTGGTTTGGGATGGAGCCAAATTAGGAAACTATAAAACCAAGGATGGTTATAAACTCTTAATCAAACAACAGCTCAGACCAAAATCAGAGATCCCAATGAGACTTTGTTGGGATAAGAATTGTCTTCCAAAAGCTGGGATGTTTTCATGGTTGGCCTTACAGAAGAAAATTTTAACAGTAGATAGGTTCACGAAGATGGGTTTTGAAGGGCTTAGCAGATGCCCCCTATGTGAAAATGAGCAAGAAATAGTAGATCATATTCTCCTAGAATGTCAATTCTCTAATAAATGCTGGAACTGGCTAAGCAATAAGTTAGGTTGGATTACAGCCCTTCCCAATAACATTTTAAACCTTTTCCAATGCTGGCCTGAGATGTACAAACAAAGAATTTACCATATGTTATGGACAATTACCCCGTCAATTATGATATGGGAAATTTGGAAAGAAAGGAATAGAAGGTTATTCAAAGATAGAAAAATGTCTTCTGAACATCTTATTAGTAAAATTGAAGCCGTCATCATAGAAATTGTCAATAGCAGGGTGAGTAATAACCCTAAAAAAGATTCCTCAATGTCTCATTGGGATGAAAAGATGCGCAGGAAATGGATAGGTTTAAGATTGCCCTCCTTTGTGGGACCAGGTAGCTGTAATACCACTAACAAGAGACAAGAATGTAAGTGGCAACCTCCTAAAGAAGGTTGGTTCAAGCTTAATTTTGACAGGGCTTCAAGGGGCAACCTGGGAGCAGCAGGCATAGGCTGGATAATTCATGACTCTGAAAAGAGAGTAATTGCATCCTTAGCCAAACCTCTAGGAGAAGCAACAAACAATTTAGCAGAATTGACTGCTCTGATTGAAGGTTTGAAAATCTACAAAGACCTGAAAATTGAGAAGGTTGAGGTTGAAGGAGACTCAGCAATTATCATTAACGCCTTACGTAAAGGGAGCATGCCTCACTGGAGACTAAATTCCCTTCTGACTATTGCCCTAGACCACACTGCTTCTTTTAGCAAGTGCACATTTAACCATATTTATAGGGAAGGTAACAGTAAAGTTGACTCCTTGGCTAATAAAGGGGTTGACGGCATATACCTTTCTACTAAAGGCCAGCCCTAAAGAAGGACTTTAAACCCCTTCTGAAAATCTACAAAAGGGATGCTCACTTTTCTATCTAGTACTGCTTAAAGTCTCATCAGACGCGTATACCTCTATGGAACCTGTAAAGATCTCCACTAGTTCTAACATCTATTCAAACTAATTTTGAGTCATTGGCTCGTATATACATTGCTTTGTTACACATGTTGTAAGTTTAAAAACAATATATAGAACAACTTGTATATCGGCTTGCATATTAGCTTGTATATACACAGTCTTATATTGGTTTTGTATATACATTGTTTGGATTCATATATCAATATATAAAGTTTCTTGTACATTGGTATGCATATCATCTGCTACACATATCAATATACAAAGTTTCTCGCATTTCGACTGGTAAACCATAGTTATACATTGCTATTTACACAAGCCCGATTCGCTTTGGGTACTTTGCTTCACATGGCAATATACTAAGCCTTTGTATATTGGCTTGTATTTCATAGATTTACATCACTATTCATACAAGCCTGTTATGTATAGTAATTACATTTTGAATACTGGCTTGCATATCGGCTTTGTTTATACATTATTTTGTTAAACATATCAATATACAAAAGTTGTAGGTAGAGTGTGACAATATACAAAGTATCTTGCTTATCGGCTTGTATATCATAGATATACATTGATATTTATACAAGCTCAATAGGCATTGTATGTTTAGCTATACAAGTCAATATACAAAGTCTCTTGTATATCGGCTTGTATATCATAGATATACATTGCTATTTACACAAGCCCAATATGTGTTATAAGTTTTAAAACAATATATAGAACTTCTTAGATACCGGCTTGCATTGCAGCGTGTATATACATTGGTTATTTATACAAGCTAGATAAGCAATGTATGTTTAAAATCAATATACAGAACTTCTTGTATATCGGCCTGCATTTTGTCTTGCATACACACTCGGTTACAAAAGGTTGTAGAGGAGCGTTTCGGCTTAAGAGTTGTAGTGTGTCACTGTACATACATTTTATGTGTATACTGCAATTGTATGCTAAAGAACAATGTGTATATCGCAAATGTATGAGAAGTTACATCTCGTGTATATTGCTAAAGTATATCAGGTATACAATTCGTTGAAGTTTGTCAGGTATACAACTCCTGTGTATATCACTAAGGTATGCTGGAGAACATTTCCTGTGTATATTGCTAAGGTATGCTGGAAAACATTTCTTGTGTATATCGCAATTGTAGGCGAGTACCATTTCGTGAGTTTCCTGCTTTGAATGTCAAAGATTGTTTAAGTGTTTACCGGCTTGCATATCGGCTTGTATATACATTGTCTTGCCACATATACACAGTTGTTTGTTGGCTTGTATACACATTGTTACGCTACACATGTCAATATACAAAGTCTCTTGTATATCATAAATGTACATGGCTATTTATACAAGCCCGATACGCAATGTAGGTTTAAAAAACAATATTCAGAACATCTTGTATATCGGCTTGCTTTTTTGTTTGTATATACATTCGGTTACAAAAGGTGGCAGAGGAGAATTTCGGCTTAAGATTCTCGATGTGTCATCACACATACATTCTATGTGTATACTGCTTTTGTATGTCAAAGAACAGTGTGTGTGTATTTCGCATATGCTTGAGAAGATACAATTCCTGTGTATACTGCATTCGTATGTCGAAGAACAATGTGTGTGTATTTCGCATATGTTTGAGAAGATACAATTCCTATGTATCTCGCTAAAGTCTATTGGATATACAAGTCCTAAGTATATCGCTAATGCATGCCGGGTATACAATTCTTGTGTATATCGCTAATGCAAGCCGGGTATACAATTCCTGTGTATACCGCTAATGTATGTTGAAGAACTTTGAACATACAACCGGAAGATCCATTAGCTTCCCAGAAAGTACATTTGACCGTTGACCTCCTTTGTATGTAACCCGATGTACATTTGCGATGTACATTCGCAACATGCTCGACATGTATTGGCTTTTGTTACGCTAAACATGTCAATATACAAAGTCTCTTGTATATCATAAATGTACATGGCTATTTATACAAGCCCGATATGCAATGTATGTTTAAAAACAATATTCAGAATATCATGTATATCAGCTTGCTTTTCTGTTTGTATATACATTCAGTTACAAAAGGTGGCAGAGGAGAATTTCGGCTTAAGATTTGCGATGTGTCACCGCACATACATTTCATGTGTATACTGCACTTGCATGTCGAAGAACAATGTGTGTGTATTCCGCATATGTTTGAGAAGATACAATTCCTATGTATCTCGCTAAAGTCTATCGGATATACAATTCCTAAGTATATCGCTAAAATATTTCGGGTATACAATTCCTGCGTATATCGCTAATGTATACCGGGTATACAATTCCTATGTATATCGCTAATGTATACCAGGTATACAATTCCTGTGTATATTGCTAATGTATGTTGAAAAATTTCAACATACAACCGAAAGATACATTTGCTTCCCAGAATGTACATTTGACTGTTGACCTCCTTTGTATGTAACCCGATGTACTTTTATGCACTTGCGGGATACACATGATCATTCATCTGCGATATACACATGAAATGAACCCCCGACATACATTTGTGATATACACATAGAATGTATACCAACAATGCACTTTGACAATATACTTTCACAACATGCATTCTAAAGATGCATTCTTCAGCATTCACACTGAACCGACCATCGACCTGACCTTTTACCTCATGTGTATGCCAATACACTTGCACATTTGCAATGTATGTTCTCAACATACAAACTTGACATACAGTACAACACTATCACCGCATACAATTGCAATATGCACTTGCGGGATACACATGATCATTCAACTGCGATATACACATGAATTGAACCCCCGTCATACATTTGTGATATACACACAGAATGTATTCCAACAATGCACATTCACAGTGTACATTCACAACATGCATTCTAAAGATGCATTCTTCAACTTTCATACAGAACCATCCATTGACTTGACCTTTGATTCTACACTGTTTCCTGAAATGCTTTGTGACATACAATATTCATCGGACTCTTGCGATATACACACGGTTGTATATCCGACTTGCATTTGCGGTATACTCACAAAATGTATCTTCGGGGAAACAACACAAATCTTCGTTGTTTTGAACCGTTGACTTCCTTTGTATTTAACCTGATGTACTTTTGCGATATACATTTGCAACATGCATTTCATACATGCATTCATTGGGTTGACCGAATCATTGACTCCCTTGTATGCGGATACAGTCGGTCTGACTTCCCAGATCGAAAGCTTCCAACTTTCTCACGCTGACACCCTTTGTCACACTGATGCACTTCGCAAATAGGACCGGGTTTATTATGTTGTCAGTAATGTATTCATAGTTGCCTTGTATGATTGATTTATTTAGCATCACATACAACGCCCAAAATATACAACAATTAAACCTTTTTTCATAATTGGTTGAATACGCGACATGCTTATATCGGTAAAGCAATGCTAAAGCATAAGTCTTCAATCAGGGAAACTTAGGGTATCGGAAACCCCTTGTTTTTTCTTACCGACGATTATACTCCTGCCGATGACTGTTAGTCCCCGACGTTCCATTGGTTTCTTTGGTAGTTATACAATACAGTTTTTATATCCAGGTACTGACATATGCAGCGAATCAGCCAACCAGAATGGGATGCCCCTCATAATCTGGATTTTAGTCAACACTGAAACAAGGAGGTTTGATTAATTGGTTAAGCTTGGCAACAATCAAGTATTTTCTCTTCTTTTTCAGGCAAAGATTTTTTCAGAACTAACAGATGTTTGCAGGAGATTGGATGTTATGATTTTGTTTAGCTTACTTTCGAAAAGAAGTGGTAGCTTTCATGTGGTTTCAGGATAGACAGGCATGCTGGTAGGAGCAAGAGAGAAGATGGTTTTTATAAGCCGTGGAGGTCTTCCTAGGAGTCAAAGCTCCTAAAGACGGACAGTAAGATGATGTCAAAAGAAAGGCCATGTATAAGGGCACTCTTTGTATTTGTATCTCAGCAATTGGATAAGAAAAGTTGTTGCCTTGTCAGGCTCGCCCTGGCACAAATAAGCAATATGTATTGTACTGGACTGCTAAAGTCCCGAGCCAGACCAGAGGTTTTCTTCGCTCTGTTCTTTCCTACTGGTGCTCGCACTGAACAAAGCTGTATTTTTTACTGTCTTTATATATTAATGGCTTCGGCCGTTTACCAATCAAAAAATAAATAAAAGGGTTGAAGTTTTTAATTTAAATATATAGATTAAATTAATATACAAATATGAAATATCTAAAGCCTTATAATATATATTAATGAAGTTTTTTATTACTGTATATACTATATAGTATATTTTGAAATTAAATTTTTTAATTTAAAGTTTAACTTTAAATTTTCAAAAAACCAATAAAAAAAAACAGACTATAGACTGTAGTTATACATTTTTTTTTAATTATAAATTATAATTAAATATGTACTATATATTTAATTTTCTGTATGTAATTTATAACAGACATAATAGTATGTAATTTGCAGTGTTCCACGGGGACCCGTCCACCCCTAAAACCAATCGTCCCCAAGTACGGGACATTTCGAAGACTTGGGGACAGCTGCGAGACGTCCCCCCACCGCCGCCAAGATGTCAGAGACTTGGAGGAAACGATGGGGACTTCTGGACGTCTCCTAGCCGTCCCTCGAGCGTCTCAGAGACTCCCAGGCGTCCCCGCGCTAGGACGTCCAAAAAGACATTTTTTTTTTTAAATTCTCTGATTTTGGGGATGATTAGAGGCCTCCCTTCACGACATTTTTGCATTTTGTACTTATTTTGATATCAATGTATCATTCTACTCATTGTAATCATCTTTATGATGTGATATTATGATGTGACATGTCACATTTTCCAATTTTCGATATAATAGAAACTAAGAAATCTCAAATTTGACAATTTCATTTGTCAAATTTTAATATTTTATTTACTTTGTCTTTTAGTAATAGTACTCATGTATTTAAAATGTTAGTATTTGCAATTTTGCTATTTTACTAATTTGCCAAAGTTTAATTTGAAATGTTATTCTTAAACATCTTTTTATAACTAGTTATTCAAGTACCATATGTATATCAACACCGCCCCCCCGCTGCCCCCTTGCTGCCGTCCCCCCACCGTCCCCAAACTTAGACCCTTTGTCCCCCGTCCCCGAAACCCGTCCCCGTCAGGAAACTCCGTGGAACACTGGTAATTTGTTATGTAATATATATTTAGTTTTCTGTATGTAATTTGTTTTATTTTTAATTTTTAATATTTATTATAAATTTATAAATAAAATTTATATATACATTTGTTATTTAATTTATTGTTCAATATTTGTTTTTTGAATTTATTGTAGACAGGGAGCAATGGCAGCCAGTTCTAGTACTATTGGTCAACCCACCTTCAAAACCGACCCTAGTTCACCTTTATGGAAGCATGTAGAAATGATACAATGTGGTGGGACATATGTTTGGATGTGCAGTATCTGTAAGCTTAAGTATACTAGCTCCTACAGTCGAGTGAAAGATCATTTCTGTGCCATTTCAAACTTGGGAATCAAAGCATGTCCCGTACCGGATGGTAATGGTTTGTCACCTCATCAAATAGTAGAATATTTTAGAGAGCAAGAGGAAGTAGATGCAAGAATTGCCCGCAGTGCAAACCATCCTTTGAGGAGAGGAAGGGGATCACAAAGGCCCCTTACTTCTCCTCGTGCCTCCCCTGATGTTGTAGTAGAGAGCCACCCATTTAATGAAGAAGAGCTCGTTATTGTGAAGAGAACAAAGGGTCCATTGGAGAGGGCATTTCAGAGTGATGCTAGAGAGATTGCAGATCAAACTATTGCAAGATGCCTCTATGCAAATGGTTTGTCTTTCAACGTTGTTCGATCACCGTATTGGCAAGATATGTTGAGAAAGGTAAATGAGGCTCCAAAAGGGTACAAAGGCCCAAGTTATGAGAAGGTGCGTAGCACACTATTGGCAAAAGAGGTAAAATCTATACACTCTTCATTGGCTCCCATTAGGAATTCATGGAAAGTTACAGGGTTGTCCATTATTTTTGATGGATGGAAGGATACAAGAAATTGACCACTAATCAATGTGATTGCAATATGCTCTAAGGGGCCAATGTTTTTGAAAGCTGTGGATTGTCAAGGGCAAGTGAAGGATGCACAATTTATTGCTGACATCCTTATACAGTGCATTCAAGAAGTTGGTCCTAAAAATGTTGTCCAAGTCATAATAGACAATGCAAAGAATTGTAGAGCAGCTGGTATGTTGGTTGAGACATGATTTTCATATATATTTTGGACACCATGTGCTGTCCACTCACTTAACCTCATGTTACAAAAGTTGGGTAGGAATATAGAGTGGATCAAACAAGTCTATGCTGAGGCTGAAGAGATCCAAATGTTCATCACAAACCATCACATGTCTCAAGCCATTTTTAGATCATTCTCGCAATTGGAGCTATTGAAGGTAATTGAAACGCTGAATTTTTAAATTTTACATTTAGATTTTGTAATTAGTAATTTGAAATTTCTAATTTACTTTTAAAAATTTATTATTTAAGTATGCTTTTGCTCATTGTTTTAATTTTTTTAATAGGTTGCTGAGACTCGATTTGCATCCAACACAATCGTCTTGAGACGACTTGTGAAGGTGAAGGTGCCACTTTTAGCATGGTCATTAGCCAAAGTTGGTCCCTATGGAGGCAATCCAATAGTGACATGGCAGCAAATGTAAAGCGGTTGATCCTAGATGACAATTGGTGGGACCACGTGAAATATCTTCTTAGTTTCACTGAGCCCATCATGAGTATGATCTGTTTTACTGACATGGATAAGCCATGTTTGGGAGAGGTGTATGATGGCATCGACTCAATGATTGAGAAGATGAGGTCCATCATAAATGAAAAAGAGCAAGATCTTGAAGAAACTTTCTTTAGAGAGGTGCAAACAGTTTGTGTTGAGCGGTGGAACAAAATGACCACCCCACTACATCTTCTTGCCTTTGCATTGACTCCCAAGTTTTATAGTGATGAGATTCTTGCTATGCCATCAAGGGTTCCACCATACAGAGATCCAGAAGTCAACGAAGGGTATAGGAAGGCATTTGCTAAACTCTTCCCTGATCCTGAAATAGAGGATATAGTTACAACTAAGTTTGGTGAATTTGTAGCCTCCAATAATCAAAGTGTTTCAACTCTTCGTGACAAGTATAGGAAGCATGCTCATACTTGGTGGTACCTCAATGGTGTAACATCACCACAATTGCAGAGTCTTGCAATCAAAGTTTTATCACAAGTAAGTTTCTTAATTTTTATTGCACTCTCTAAATTTAAAATTTGAATTGTTTTTCATTTTTAAAATAATAAACTTGTTAGTTTAAAATTTTGAAACAAATTTGAAGTTTGATTTACAATTTTATAACCGTAACTCTCTCACTTTGCCTCAATAGGTTGCTAGTTCCTCTTCATCTAAGCGGAATTGGAGTACATACTCCTTCATCCATTCAGTGAAACGCAACCGATTGGCATCAAGTAAGGCAAATGAGTTAGTTTTTGTGCATTCCAACTTGCGCCTTCTTACTCACACACAAAATGAGTACAAGGAAGGGGGCACAAAGTTGTGGGATGTAGATCCAGAGCGAACTGACTTGGATTTTTCAGCTGCCACAGAATCTTCACTTTTTGTGGACTCAGATAACCAACTTACTTTTAGTGATAGTGTCAATATTGCATCATGTTCTCATCTACCTGGATTATCTATTGACAATGTCAATGATGATGCTGATGTTGGTCTTCATGATGACCAATATAATGCTGATTAGTGATTAGTTATTACTACTTGTTTTGTTTTAATATTGAAGTTTTGAACCAATGAACAATGAATATCTATCATGACATTCAAGTTTTGACAAATTATCGTTGATATCAATATGAATATCGAATTTGGAATAGTATATTGTATTTCAAATGTGTAACATTTATGGTAGTTTTCAATTTTGTTTAGCATATGCATGATATGTTATTGTATTTCAAATGTGTATCATTTACGGTAGTTTTCAATTTTGTTTAGCATATGCATGATATGTCATTCTGAATGTAATTCTTGTTTTTGAGGCTGCAAATACATATATATTTATTATTTTTTCTTTTTTTGCACGGACGTACCCAACTCCCCAAAAAAAATTATCGTACCAACGTACCGTACCCACGTACCCGTACTCGTATCTGATTCGGCAACTTAGGGTTTGAGTCAAGCTTAGAAACTCTACCAGTGGCCTGCACACATTCCCACGATTAAGTGGATGCCCACTGAATAAGTGGAAGTTGTTATTATTGCATGTTGGTTTTGAATGCTAACTCGGAAGCACGTGTATGCTCTCACCTTGATCACATAGGGATCTGGGTGATTAGAAGAGTGTGGAAGAACTTAACCATTGCATCTTTCTTTGTGTGTGGAATTTCAAAAAAAACTGGGGCACTCATTACAGCACACTTGTAGTATATACACACTATTTGTCCACAAGCATGTGGTATACACACACCATCTGTCCACACGTGTATATGTGCACATGCATGTGTATATGTACACATTGCTTGAGAGCACAAGTGCATGTATATACACACTATGTCTGTGTATATACATTGGACAGTGTGTGTGTATGTATACATGTAGTTGGATAGTGTATATACACTATCCTATCCATGCGGGGCTTAAATTTGATGGCCGTATGGCTGTATTTCACTTTTTTTGCCGTAAAATATAATCAAAATTTTAGCAATATCACATGAAAGGGTAGATTTTAGATAGAACATCAAAAATTTTAGAGTTATTCTGATATATGTATTTAGTTTATATATTATTTTTCTATAATTAAAATGTCTTAGTATTTAAAGGGCAAGTTTGAGTAAATAACTGTCATGAAAAAATTGCTTGATAGGCAGGGTTGACCGTCAATTTTAAGCCGTGATTCCGTGTGTATACATATACACATATACACTATTTGTGCAATATATAATGTGTATATATATCAGACAGATAATATATATGTATAAATGTTGTATTAAGAATTTCAATTAATTAATAAATATGGTCAAATGTGCATCCAGAATGGTGGATAAACAATACAGATTTTGTGTGTGTGTGTGTGAGAGAGAGAGAGAGAGAGAGAGAGAGAGAGAGATCCTTCAGAATTTTTACGGTCTACAAAAAAAATCCCCCCTTCATGAGACAACAGTTTTCCTTTGTATTTTAGGGCAAAAATGCATTAGTACGGCCATACAACCATCAAATTTAGAGCTCATGTCATTCACCGGTATAACGGAGAAGCTCCAATGCCTTCAACAACAACAGGGCGCCCCTCTAATTAATTTCCGGTGACGTAGGAGGACTTTCATCACTATACTGAAGTTTATGCATTTTAATAAAAAACATCTTTAAAAAAAACCTAAACATCTTTAAAAAAATGTAGGTAAAATTTGTCATATATTGCAAATTGCCAGTTTTTTTGCAATGCAAACAAGGAAATGGCGCCTTGAAGTGCCACATTTGGGAGCGACTGCAAGATAATGGGCATTTTCCCAAAGCTTTTTTGGGGGCATGTAACCAAATGAAATTCGCGGGTTTAACTCCTGTCATTTAACAGGGTTTAAATTTGACAGTCGACCTTGCTTGTCAAGTGATTTTTTTATGACAGTTACCTATTCAATAGTACCCTCCAAATACTATGACACGCCTTAGTATAAATAAATAATATAAAAATTTAATATATATATCATCATAATTCTATATATATTTTGACAGTTTGTCAAAATCTTTCCTTTCATATGATACAGTTTTTTTAAAATTTGGATTGTATTATACAGCAAAAATACCTAAATACAACTATACAACTGTCAAATTTAAGCCCTGCCTGTCAACAATGCCAAAATGGAGTGTACAACTAGCATTGATGTGTGCATTGACATTGGTGCTTTACGAAAATAAAAACAGTCAGAGTAGGATGAATTTGTTTAAACACTAAAAAGCTTCATAGCCTAAGCAAGGACTCAAATATATCCTTACCAGCTGCCTCTCAGATACTTCATAGCACCAACCTCTCATTGAACTGAAAAACAAGACCAAAAATAAAAAACTAAGAAAATCAAACCCTAACTTATGTTTTAAAGTAAAGGAAAACAAGAAGTAAACTATGGGGTTTTTTATTAAAACCACGACTAGCAGCGAAGGCATGCATTGTCATTAAACCATAAGCTAAGTGGTGAAGAGAATGGAGGGTTAAGAACAATATACCCTTAAGGATAATCCACAACGAAAGAAGGAAAAACAGAGAAAAAAGCTTGTTCGAATTGAGTTTCTCCACCATATGCCAACTTTCACAGAGGTGCGGAACTCTCATTTTTGCACGGCATTCCTAGGATTCCATATGAGCTTGGGTTGCAGCGCTTACATGGGCAGCAGCTAAAAAGAGAATGAGGTGGCAAATAAAAGCATTGGGTAAAATGAGGGCACAGAAGAGGTGGCAAAGTGGCGCCGTCGTTTTGTGAAGCGGCCTCTCCGAGTGAATGTCACAAACTCCAAGGCAGAGTTTATGCCGCATGCTGCATGCACTATGTATGGCTTTAAATGCTACTATTTTCCGTAGCAGTGGCAGATAAGAAATGATTTGGTTTACGTGAACCCAGATCGCAAATGTTTATGGTGACAGGTGGGTGTAGGTGAACACTAAATGCAACTCACATTTACAATAGAGGTGCTTTGAAGACTCTGGGAATAGTGTTAACCTTCTATAATATACAGTGCACTATGTGAATGAATGAATGATTTTTAATGACGTCCACGAGGCCAAGCAGCCTAAGGGACCAAGAGCCGCAGCCCTAAGAGATTTTCAAGATCTTTTCTACGTCGTTTCTCCAACTGTGGATCTTAATTAAGAATCCCGCTGTGATGTGTAGCCTAGCCTCCTCAAATATCTCGATAATGTTGCCCACCTTCAAGTTTTTTTCATATTGGTTCCTAATGTCTTTGTAGGCAGCACACTCAAAGATGAAGCGCCATTCAGTTTCAACCATTTTTTGGCTGCAAAACATGCAAATTATGTCTTCCCACGCTTCTTTGGGGAACCGTCCATCTACCCGTTTCACACCTCAAATGATGAAAATCGGTCCTTAGCTGAGCCATTAAAATTCTAGCTTTACCTTTGATAGTGGCATGTAAGTAGGCTTTTTCCTCGTGCTCCCACATGGAATTGAACTTTTTGACATAGTACAATTTTTTCTGCCAATCTGCTTAGTCCACATGGCTGACCTGAATTTCTCCAAAATGAGCTTCTTAATTTCTACTTTGGTTTTAGGACAATCGTGTAACTTAATATCCCACTTGTCCATCCACTTGTTATGCTTCATCCATGTCCTTCTTCTACAATGTAACTCCTCCCCCACCACCACCACCTTAGGCCATCGCTGGTCCTCCATGTTTTCCACCTTTATTAGGTAACATAACAACCGGATTAAAGCATAAGCCTCCATCGGGAAGGTGCCCGCCTCAGCCAAAAGAATCTCATAAGGGACCGTAGCTTTGACCTTAAGACTGCTAATGATAAGGTGCTTTTGAATTCTCTCTAATTGTCTCCATTTGTGATTTGACATGCTACTTCCCCAAACTTCATAGCCATAGAGGACAACTGGCGTGACTAACAAACCAAAACGAATCTTCTTGGTTTTCCAATCCCAAAGTTCCGCTTTCCTACACCTGTTCTGGAGAAGGAAAGAGGCTCTCCAACCCCCTTGAATCCTCTGCGTCCTACATGTATCCCAATTGAGCCTATTGTGGAAGATAATTCTAAGGTACTTGTATTCTTCAACAATATCCAATGGGCTCCCACCAAAAATAAAGTTGACTTGTTGTTGCTTCCTTTTTAAAGAGAAAATTATTATTTTGGTCTTGCTAGTGTTCACTTGCATCCTGACTTCATGGCAAAAGAGCTCTAAAGCCTTCAAGTGTTCTCTCAAACCCTGGGCAGTTTTTGCAACCATGATAAGATCATCAGCATACAACATCAACTTTACCATGAAACCAGCCAACTGGATACCCCCACCCATAGATTTGTGTAACCACTCTTCAAGTTTGTCGATGTATAAACCAAACAAAGTGGGGGAGAGGGGGCATCCTTGTTTGACCCCAATGTCACTACCAAAACACTCTGACATACCCTCTCTGGTCCGAATTTTAGCTCTAACCTGCTCATAAAGCCTGTGAACTACAACCCTATACTCCTCTGGGACACCAAGATCTTCCATCTTGCCCCAGAGTTTGTCCCTAGGCACTGTATCAAAAGCCTTTTTGAAATCCACAAAGCAACAAAAGTCTTCCTCCCCTTGAGTGTCCCACACTTTTTCAATCAAATACCTAAGAGCAATGCAGTGGTCTATGGTAGAGTGTTTTGGCCTAAAACCAACCTGCCCTCTTGCTCTTTTACCTCCCTTTTCTGCCCAACTGTTGATCCTGCGTTCAATCAAGCTCCCGAACAACTTTCCCAGAAGAGGATTAACCATGATAGTTCGGTAATTAGAGGGATTATTGACATCATCTCTCTTGAAAAAAGGAATAACCACATTGGTAGTCCCTTCAGCTGGAAAACCCTCTTTCGTAATGCCATTAAAGATCCTTTTGACGTGTGGTACCAGGTGTTCAATCCCCCACTTTAAAAACTCAGCTTGCATCCCGTCAATGTCTTGAGCTTTGCCACAGGCTAAATTCTTAATTTCCAACTTGATGTCTTCCATCAAGAAGAGCTCGGTTGCCATGTTGATTATAGGAGGGTGGGCTTTCTTTAACGACCTCTCGTAGAGAAGCTTTGCATACTCTAACCACTGAGCTTTTGTGATATTGTTTTCAGTTTGTTTTCTTTCTTGTTGTAACTCCCTCCAAAAGCCTTTGGGGTTATGTTTGCTCAAGGATATCAGCGCTTTTCTTCTAGATATAACATAATTTTCTTTTTTGTATTTTATCAAATTTTCGTATTTTAACTTGTCTTTGTTTGCAACAGTCTTTTAGAGGGATCTTTTTGCTGCTTTGCACTCATCATCGAACCACGGATTGACCGGAAAGGTGTTGGATAGCTTCTTCTTAGGCTGAGACTTCTTGCAAGCTTCTAAAGCCTTGTGAATTAAAGGGACCAGCATACTGTTGTCCACAAAGTTCCCCATATTCTTGTTTTTTCATTACAGCCTCCGCTTTTTTTACTATTTCTAGATGCTTCCCTAGTGCATCCACGAAGATTTCCTGATTTTCTTTGTTTACCCTGATGTAAACTTTTTAATTTAACCTGCACTTGCCTACAATAAGATGCTTTAGCCAATCTAGGGCCCTCACCCAAAACTCTACTTTGTAGTTACAATGAATCAGGGTTTAGAAAAATTTTCAGCTACATTGGATTGCTAAGGTTTAGCATCTAAACATGTTGGTTTATTATGTGCAAGGATATTTGTTGGCCTATAAGTGATTCTATTTTGAGGTTACAGATTGCTAGAGAAGGTTAGAGTTTTACAAGGCAAAAGAAGGCCCTAAAAGTATTTTCGTTATCCAATAAATATTAAATTAATTATTAATGTTTTGTAAATTGTTTGACACAATGTGTTATCTAGAGTTAAATGTCATCTTCTCCCACTAAACATGAACTAGCATACCTATATTTAAAAAATAGGTGCCTTGAGAAGGATATCTTTCGGCGTACTTTAGATATTTTTTTAAATATAGGTATGCTAGTAGCATCTGCAGCGGCAAGCCCAATTATAACTATATTATATAATTATAATAATTATTATAATTATATAATATAATATTATAATATATTATATAATAATTATAATTATATACTACATTATATTAATTATGTAATATAATTATAATTATATATCTAACCTATATTATAATATTAGGGTTATGGTTTTAATCTAATTAGGGTTATGGTTATGTTCATAGAAATATATGCTAAGTGTAATGTTAGCACAACTTGTCATAATTGTAACCATAATGATAACCCTAATTCTATCCTAAATTTGAACTGTAACTCTAACTTTAATTCTATCTTATGTTTGACCTGTAATCCTAACCCTAATTATGCCGATAGGTGTTCTACACTCACAGCAAGGGTTGAAAGACTCAGATTCCCGTAAACAATTAAGATTCAGATTCCCATGTAAACAAAATTCATAAAATTGTAAATAAATAAATTCGTGGAAGCTTCATTCCTTTTCATTTTCTCAATTTCTTCTTATGTTTCATTTTATCTTTGCATGCACAATGGAGGAGAAGCTTCTGCAACAATCTTGAAATGCCCTCTTCTCACCTCCTTACCCCATTCTAGGAGCTATATTATTTGTCACTCCTTGTTTATGTGTTTATTAATGTACATTATTTTTTGGTTTTGAAACCCTAACTTTGAATTATCTTGTTGTCGTGTTAAGATCACAGATTTCAAGCTTTCAAGTGTTGCATGAAGGAAAAATGGTCTACAAAAATAAATTCATAGGTTATTTTTTATATATACAACTATGTGCATGCTGATACACTAGAGGAAGAAGAAAATATTTAAATATGTATGTCTTCAAATAACAATAATATGAAATCTCTCTTGTTTCTTTTGTAAAGAATGGATCAATACAAAATTTAACATTAATATTTATTTCTTATTTTAAAAACAAAATGATTTACTATAGATTTGATTTGATTTTATTTATTTTTAAATTGTGCCTCAAAAGAAACAATCTTTTTTTAAAAATATTATCACATGCAATTTCCAATATCTTAAATACAATTAATATTTGTGTATAAAATTAAACAACAAATAAGAAAAATAAAAATAAAATCTGAAATTTAAAATAAAATTTTAAAATAAAAAATTAAATAAGTTAGCATCAATTTTAAGTCTCAGTAATTTGAAATCCTAATTTTTATTTAACATATGATTACATTCCTTTAAAAAAATTCAATTTTAAACAACAATTACTATAATTAAGTCAAGTTGACTATATTATAGGAATCTATATTGATGTTTCCTTTTTATTTTGTAGTTTGCTTCTTTTCTTCTTTTTTAAAGGGATTATAATTTGTTTTTGATATGCTTTCTTTTATTTATAACCATTGCTTATTGTTCCCTTGTTCTCCTTGATTTTAATATATATATATATATATATATATATATATATATATATATATATATATATATATATATATATATATATATATATATATATATATATATATATATTAAATTATCAATTTTTATTTCCAATTTTTTATATTTAATAAATTTTTATTTCCTTTTGTCTAGGATTATGATATAGTTTTGGCATGTGTTCTTTTATTTTTACTCATTGCTTTTCTCTTTAACTTCTCTTTAAAATTGTATAACCTAAAACTTAATAATTTTCTTAAAAAATAAATTTTAATTTATTGTGCATAATTGTTTTTATTAAATTAAACTCAAACTAAAACAACTACTATTATTACAAAGCTACAAATCTATGTTTAACTCTATAGTGGACCAATTCTATTGAGTGTTTTTTTAATTTATTCTCCTATGCCACTACCCCATGCATTGATTTTATTTTTTTATTTGCTATTTTTTTTATTTCTTTGGATTTTTGTTTTCTATTTTTCTATCCATTTGGCTTCCACGTGATAAAAATTTCACTCCATAACTGCCCAAGTTTTTCTATTTTTCTATCCATTTGGCTTCCAAGAATTTATTTATTTACACATTTTATGAATTTTGTTTACATGGGAATCTAAATCTTAATTGTTTACGGGAATCTGAATCTTTCAGCCTTAGCTGTGAGTGTAGAATGCCTCGGCGTAACAACTGCATGTTTAGTTATGTAGATCAAAGGTTCATGCATTACATATACTTTGCATGCATGGTGACAAAGGGTTGTAAAAAACCATCTTCCATTCAAATCAAAGGCCCATGTGTTGCAGGTGCTTTTACATTTGCATGATATAAAATTAGGAAAAAAAAATTGTGCGACTATGCCCTTGTAAAGATATTTTGTGATGCACAAGATACACATTTTTTGTTAGAAATGAAGGTGAACAACTATAAATAAAAATTTAAATGTAAATTTGATTTTAACCAATCTATAACCAAATGGAGATTGTAAGAAAGTAAACCAGCAACACAAATAAATATGAATAGAAGAAATAAACATATAACATAATGTTTACGTGGAGAAACCTTTTGGGGAAAAAACTTCACTAAGAAGAGAGGCCCAAATCTATATTATCTTTAGAAACAAATATTACATACAATGCTTTATTTCTCCTCTTTAGTCTTCAACCCTTTAGCACCTGTTGCTACACCCTTATTCCTATAGTATGTATAAAGTTATGAATAGTTGGTTTGTGGCTACCTTAACTCTTAATTAAAATATATAATCACTATTATAGTCAAGTATAGGTTGTTAGGTCATCATAGGTGTTATGTTTAAGTATTTAAGTCGGCTTGGGTGGCAGCCATGGCATAATTAGGTATATATAGAAGCTAGAGGTAAATTTATTATCATCATATCACGAATTGTCTTCTTCATTGGAGATTTTTGGAGGTTGTCTCCTCAAAGTGACATATTTTTTTGGATAATAAAACCGTGTTTAAGGGACCAAGGACTCGTTCAAAATGGGAAAAACCCAGAAGTCTTCAAGTATCAAAGAATAAACACTGAGAAAACACCCCCAGACTACCAAAACCACATCTATCTGGCTGTCAAAAAAGCCACGGACTGACTGTAACATATACTAACTAAAATACAATGTTCTATCCCAACCCTTAATACATATTATACAGAGAGGGGCAAATTACATCAGTCCGCTCTCAGAAAACAAGAACATTCACACTCGAAGTGGCATATTATTATCAAGTATTTGCATCATATTTCCTATTATATTCTTCTTTTATGCAAGTTGTTTTATTAAAAGTGGTAGCATTGTGAAGACAAGAAATAAGGTAATTTTTTTCAATTTTCAAGGTCATTTTGGGATGCGCATATCTAATTTTGGTAAATATTTCAAAGATTTTTAAAGGGTTTTTCAAAGACATATTGAAGCTTCTACAGTCTATATGTGAGGTCAATTTGAGCATAATTAAGGGAGTTATTGTAGAATTAGGGTTTCCACCATTTTCGCTCCTAGGGATGCAATTCAATGATTTTTTTCCTAATTTTTGGAGGGTTAAACAATGGCACTTTGATACACCTATAGTCCTAATTTGAAGGAATTTGGAGTTGTTTTTAGTAAGTTATTGCAATTTTAGGATTTTTCATAAATTCACTACATAGATTGCAATTTGTGGAAACTATTTGATTTATTTACATTTTTAGAAAATTTACAGAAAATAATTAGGGGTCTTCTTTTTGAAATTTTAATTTTTTGCTTACTCACAAAAAATAAAATAGAAAAAATAATTAGACTCTATACTATATGGTTGGACCACAAACAAAGACAGGGGAAAATATTCATATACTCCTAGTAAGACTCATGACAAAGGTGGCTCATCACTAGATGATATAGATAAAATATTCATGGAAGAAGATACCAACAAGATGAAGAGGATATACATCACTTAGCGGGAAGATTGGATGCCTTAATAGGAGATGTATCTAGCATCCATAGCACATTGGCTAATCTTAGCACTTATATCCGAAGTCAATTAGGCTCACAAGCAGATATTTCAAGCAAATAAGGTGGATCATCTAGGTCAGCTAATCTAGATCCAAATTCTAACACTCAAATGGGATCTAAGAACCGGTTACAAAAGGTGGACATGTGCAAGTTTGATGGCAAATATCCATTTACTTAGATTAATGAGATGGATAATTTTTTGATGTTCATCAAATTCCTAGTGGGTAAAAGGTGACAATGGCTTCCTCATATCTAGAACCAGAACAATTCAGTTTGTATCGATGGCTATGTGTATAAACAAAGAAAAAAAGTTCCAATCTCACATGGACAATTTTTACAGAGGGGTTGCAATCATAGTATGGTAATAGTGTAGCAAACAACTACTTCATATAGTTAGCTAAATTATAGTAAATAGAATCAGTCAAGCACTATATTCAGCAATTCTATAACCTATATGTGAGAGTAGACACAATTTTAAAAGAGAACTTGAATGACTTATTTTTGGGTGGTCTCAAGGATCACTTCCAACATGAGGTAAGTATGTTTAGTACTAATTATATATTTGATTCTTTTGTTCTAGCATGCAAGGCAAAAGAGAAGTTTTAAATTCCTAGAAGGCATAGGTTCAATGGCATAAGAGAGAAGAGATTTTTACCACAACCATTCCCTCAACCCACTAGACTAACTCCAAAATAAATTGAAGAAAAGAAGGCAAAAGGGTTATGGTTTAGCTGTGAACAAATATAGTAGGGGACATAAAGGTGTAGAAAAGAAATTTTTCTACATTGAAGGGTCAAGTGAGAAAGAACATGATGAAGAAGAAATATTAGAGTTGGGCAATGCACTAGGCAAGGAATCAAAATATCCCCAACCAATCATTTCTTATCATGTACTTTTAGGTTTTAGCACCCCACAAACTCTTAAGGTAGTGGGTTTCTTAAAGAAAGAGAGAGTAACAGTAGACTTGTGAAGCACTCATAACTTAGACGATAAAAAGTTGACTACTCATCTAAATTATTTTATATATCCAGCTCTAGAATTTCAAGTCCTGATTGCAAATGGTGGTACTATTAGTTGTTCAAGGAAATTGCATAGCATTAAATTATCTTTGAGAGATTATCATCTTGATTGCTCAATGCTTTCTATCTCCATGGGTACAACAAATATTGTTTTGGGAGTTCAATGGCTTACTACTTTGGGAATGATTGAGATGAACTTCTAGTAATTATTCATGCACATTAAATTAGAGGGAAGGGTAATAAAACTAAGAGGGTTGCATGCAAAGTCTTCATATATGGTAAGCTCTTACAAAATGCAAAAGATGCTTAAGAAGGGGGCGGATGGATTTGTGGCCCAATTGTTTTCATTAGAAGCATATCACTTAAAGGCTTCTACATCACTATATCTATAAGAAGTTATAGGTAAGAACTTAGTAGTTTTGGGGAGATGACAAAAGGATTGCCTCCTAAAAGAGATTATGATCATGCCATTCAACTAGTACCAAGGAGCCAACCACCCAGCATCAACCCTATAGAGATCCATATGTACAAAAAGTGAAATTGATAAGATAGTTTAGGAGATGCTAGAGTCAGGTATTATTAGGCATAATCAAAGTGCTTACTCATCTCCTGGTAATGGTGCATAATAAGAATGAAGCTTGGAGGATGTGTCTGAATTATAGGGAGCTCAACAAGTACATCATAAATGATAAGTTTCCTATTCCACTTGATGATTTGTTAGATGAGCTTAATGGTGGTATTTGTTTTACAAAACTTGATCCTCATTATGGTAATCATCAAATCAAAATTAAAGATGAGAATGTATATAAGACAACTTTTCATAACCATGAGGGCCACTATGAATTTTTGGTAATGCATTTTCGTCTCACAAATGCACCATTGACATTTTAAAGTTTGATGAACTCTATATTCAATCCATTTATAAATAAATTTGTTTTGGTATTTTTTATGACATCTTAATATATAGTAAAACTTGGAAGGAACACTTGCAGCATGTAAAACAATTTTTGGACATTTTGGAGCAACATCATTTGTATGCTAAGCCATCCAATGTGTCTTTGGAGTCAAAGAAGTTGAATATTTAGGTCAAATTATGTCACATGAGGGAGTCAAGGTGGACCCTTATAAGATTTGGGCTATTGTAGAGTGGTAAATTCTGAGGACCCTCAAGAACCTACAATGTTTCTTAGGGCTTACAAGTTATTATCACCAAATTGTAAAGAATTGTGGTAGCATAGCATCACCTCTCACATGTTTGTTGAAGAAGGAATCCTTCCAATGGAATGAGGTAGCCACAAGGGCATTTGAGAAAATAAAGGAAGCCACGTGCACAACTCTAGCCCTAGCTACCCTAGATTTCTCTAAAACATTCATTATCAAATGTGATGCTTTAGGACATGGCATAGGAGTAGTACTCATGCAAGAAGAAAGGCTCATAGTGTAATGCCCTAAGCTTTCACCCAGGACATTAGTCAAACAAACACCAAATGAACAAATTTTTCACATTTGTAAGTGCGACATTTACATGTTGCATTGCACTCACATGCACACAAGGTGTTGTAACAAGAACAACAATACCTAAGTAGACATCACCATTGCACTAATCAAGGTGGCGCAAGCGGAATACTTCACTCATCATGTGACAAATCACCATGATGACCATGCAAAAGGTAGAGCTCACTCCATGAAGAAGATCGGATAAGCATCCATGAACTTTCTCGCTCATGAACACATGGAGTAGGATGAGTGTGACAACTACCTCAATCCAGTCCATGCCTACTCATGTTGAGACATTCCAACACAAGGGAAACACTCACCCAAAATGATGGTTCAACTAGGAGGTACAAGCCCTTGACCAAATGGAATGATCACCAGTCGATTTCGTGCTAAGGCACACTTTCCAATGCAAAAGAGGGAATAATTTCCCAAAATACAAATCACAATTAGTAAAGTGGTCAAAGGGATAAACTCAAGAAGATAAAAGTACATTGTACGTCGACAAGTTTCACTAGAGGCTAGAACAATTAGGATGGCTCAGTCTACAGCCAAGTTCGGACACCTGAGTTGAGCCCCTCAGTTCAAGACACTAGTGCTTGGCATTGTAGTCCATGGACACTAGCAGTGGGCATTGTAGTCTTAGGACTCTAGCATTGGGCATTATAGTCCTAATAGTGCCCAGACAAGGAATGTCAAAAGACATTAAAAACAACCTAAAACTTAGCACAAACTTGCCTAATGCCTCAAAACATGTATTGCTATCAAATAAGGTCCATTTTAACCAAATACAAATAAGGTGTTGAACCAACAATGACCACATGTCAAAAAGACAAAATCATTACAAAAGGTTATGCATGTTCAACACCAACGTTGACACATGCCAAAAGTAATGATAGGATCCTTACCACCTACGTGGAAAGAATATGATCCAATATCCAGATCATTAATTACGACATCGCATAAATGAATCTAAACTTGCTAATATAGATATATTGCAACAAGTGAAAGCATACAAATCATACCAACATCCTCACAACTCGAGGCATGGAAAAAATACAAGATAGTGACATATAATTATAACATTCGAGGGGCTTCATCCTAAACATGGATATATCATAATGTTCATCATTAAATACATCAAATCATCATTAAAATGTTATTACAATGGTCTCAAGGAGTCACTTACAAAGATTTACAATATACAATAATGAAATGCTACAAGGGCATAAAACACCATATGTCCAACACGCTCTCCAAGGTGCTACCTAGGAACATAGCATGACATAATCCACCTGCAAAAGGACAAGGAATCCATCTAACACCTGAAAGATCACCATGATAATACTAAATGGGGAAATGTTGTTTGCCTCCCAACCACATTACCATTGTCGAGCATGATAGATGACTATACCACTCTAGGTAACCCCCGAGCTTCGGAGAAGGTGATCATGGCAAACTTGCTACAAAGCATCTCACACAATCCAGGGTATACATGAAAACATATAGCATATACACCAATCAATGCATACAACACACATGTGACACAATTGCCAATCCAATGCATTCAAGTAACATGTGGCACACTTGCCAATAAAATGAATACAAGTAAGAATGGCTTACACAAGCCAACAAACATAATAGAATGAAATCATGACATTCAATCATAAGAGAGAATCCCAACCTTCAATACATGTCAAACAAACATATATCATAGACCATAACACACATAGATAAGCATGAATCAGACATCTCAGTGCATGTGCAATTGCTAGGGTCACATCTCGTCGAATACAACATCGATGATAAGCAAGGAAGAGAGACAAAGAAATCAAGACGAGGATTGTCATTATGAGGGCAATACCTCCTCGTAGCAAAGAGAGTAGTTGGGCCTCCCTATCAAGGGGGACTACTCTATCACTCACCAACTCTAACAATTCGTGACATGCTCTTTACAACCAAAACCAAATCAAGGAATGCATCCCCATTTTGCCTATAAATCTTATTATTAAATTTTATTTACCCAATGAGATTATGGTTAATCTTATTTAAAACTCCACTCACTATTTCCTACAATCCCTTTGTATCGTGGTGTGTGATGGGAGTCACTCCTTTCTTACCCTATACCTCTTCCTACATGTATTCTGTAAACTGTATTCTTTTTATTTGATTAAGTGTTTACCGAAGATACTAGCAAAGGTTGTTGAGTCTAGCTTAACACCTATGAATTGCACTAGCTTGAAAGTTTCTAAAGACTTCACAACATATACATTTATGCATATCCTACAATCATTGCATTCCATGACACCACATCTATTTGAGGAATTCTATCAAACAATTCATGTGCCTTGTCTATGCTTCCACATCTTGCATACACATCTAATAGGAAAGTTGTAACTACATCTAACAAAATTGATCTATCCTTTATAATATGATGGATGTCCATACCCTATTCCAAATCTCCTATTTTGGCACAAGTAGGGAGACTACTAACAAAGGTTGTGGAATTTGGATTTACACCTATCAATTGCATTTATTTTAAAGTTTCTAAAATATTTTCAACAAATCAATTGTAGTCCAAGAGGACACATCTCTTTGAGGCATTTTGTCACATAGTTCATGTTCCTTGTTTGTGCTTACATATTTTACATACATGTCTACTAAGGCAATTACAACACTAATATTTGATAAAAATTATTCGTCCTTTATCCTTTGATGGATGTCCATAGCCTATTCCAAAGCTCCCATTTTGGCATAGATAGGTACTTGATGCTGGGAAAAGTTGTGAAATTTGGCTTTACACCCACCAATTTCATTTGCTTGAAAGTTTGTAAAGCTTTACACCTACCAATTACATTCCATGACACCACATTTCTTTGAGGTATTATGTCAAACAACTCGCTGCCTTTTTATGCTTCCATATTTTGCATACATGTTTAATAGAGCATTTCCAACTATAATATTTCACAAATCCCCCTTCCATACCCTAGTCCAAAGCACCCATTTTAGCACAAGTAGGGAGGATGTTGTAAAAGGTTATGAAATTTGTCTTTATACTTGCTAATTACATTTTATTGAAATTTTCTACAATATTTTCAACAAATCCATTTTGTGCATATCCTGCAATCATTGTAATCCATGAGACCACAAATCTTTAAGGTATTCTATGAAACAATTCATGTGCCTTGTATGTGCTTCCACATTCTATATACATGTCTACCAAAATAGTTGTAACTACAACATCTGCAACATCTAACAAAATTTTGCTATCCTTTAAATGCTTTGGTAGATGTCTATACCCTATTTGAAAGCTCCCATTTTGACATGACTAGGGAGGATGCTGACAAAGGTTATGGAATTTGGATTTACGACTGTCAATTGCATTTGCTTGACAGTTTTTAAAGACTTTTCAATAAATCCTATTTATGCAAAATCTATAATCATTGTAGTTCAATAACACACATCTCTTTGATGCATGTTGTCAAATAATTCATGTGCCTTGTCTATGCTTCCATATTTTGTATACATGTATACTAGGGCGTTTGTAACTATAACATCTAACAAAAACCCCCCTTCCTTTATCCTTTATATACATGTATACTAGGGCATAGTTAAGATTACCGTGGCTCACCCTATTGGTTTAACTCTTCCTCTAGTAACTCAGGCCTCTTCCCACCATCCCCTCCCCTCCTATGACCCTAACATGCATCAGGCTCAAGATGGAAGGCAAGATAATTCTCTTCAAGATATTGCGAGTTCAGGTGGCCTTGGCCCCCTGTTGGATGCCATCGATGAGGATAATTTTATCTCTACTGAGGTTGCTGATCAATCACCACCTCCTCCTATCCCTCCAACCTTGAATAACATTATGGATGCAGTTTGCAAAGATTATGTTGGCCTTAGTAAAAGATTAAAGAGATGTTCTCATCGACTCTCCATCAAGGAGGCTAATTTTGCTAAGGGTGTGGTTCCTAACAATCTACAAGTCCATGCTCCTCGACTTGTGGTTCTGGATGACTTAGTGCATAGTTCTTTCTCAGAAGCTCTTAAAAAAGAGACTGCCAAATTTCGGAAGACTTGCTCGAAGCTATATATGGATGCCTTTAAACAAGTCATCTATAATCTGCACACTTTGGTGGATAATTTTGTTCAGTTGCACATTAGGCTCAAGATCTCTGTAGTATTGGATCCTCTTATTTCCTCTTCCATCATCTCACAAGAATTGGGTATTTCTTGGTTTGATGTACTCGTGTCGTGTTTTCATTCTAAACGCCAGTCATGGTTAGCCGAATAGATCATTAAAGACAATACTCGTGCTAAAGCAGCTGTTACTTAGGCTCACGCTACCGAAAACATTCCTAACATTAATATGGGAGATGCCTCCAATTCTATTTCTAAATTAGTCAAGAAAGAAATTAGCCCCCTCCTGGACAAATATAACTAGTTGGAAAGTTTGATTTGTTCCATGGCTAAGAATGGTTCTATTGCTCCTCCCCCTGCTCCTTGTAGGGGAAAGAATAATAGAAGAAGGCCTCATAAAAGTAGAAGACATAACCCTCAACAACAACAACCAAGATCCTTTGTACCATGCAAGAAGCCTCAACAACAACAGCCCCAACAACCAAACCATCCTTCCATACCAAAAAATAGCTGGCACCGCCCACAGGGCGTCGTCAAAGGAGACATCAAAATGATCAACAGAACCACACACCCTCTTCATAGCCGTAGTCGTGTTCAAGTGGTGGAAACAATTTCCATGCTACTAGTTCCAATCAATCTTGGTGAACTCTGCCCCATCTACTCTCAAGCCACCCGGATAGGATGGGTTTTGTCATAGACGTGGCAAAAACTAAAATTAAACAAATGGGCCTCTATATTCTTTCCAAATTGTTATCGTCGCCTTCTCCTTTATCATAGCAACATTTGGAAAGTGGATGATAAAATTACAAATTTTGTTGTTCATAATTTCTCAGCCAATCTAATGCTTTTAAGTAACATGTGGTACACTTGCTAATAAAATACATACAAGTAAGAATGGCTTACATAAGCCAACAAACATAATATAATTACATCATGACATTCAATCATAAGAGAGATTCCCAACCTTCAATGCACACCAAACAAACATATATCATAGACCATCACACACATAGATAAGCATGAATCTGCATGCATCTTAGTGCACATGCAAATGCTAGGGTCACACCCTGTCGAATACAACATCGACAATAAGGAAGAGAGACATAGCAATCAAGACAAGGATTATCATTATGAGGGAAATACCTCCTCGTAGCAAAGAGAGTAGTTCAGTCTCCTTATCAAGGGGGACTACTCTATCCCTCACCAACTTTAACAATACATGACATGCTCTTTACGACCAAAACCAAATCAAGGAATGCATCCCTATTTTGCCTATAGATCTTATTATTAAATTTTATTTACCCAAGAGATTATGGTTTATTTTTTTAAACCTCCACTCACTATTTCCTATAATCCTTTGTATCATGGTGTGTGATGGGAGTCACTCCTTTCTTACCCTATATCTCTTCCTACACGTCCATCTTACCAATTTTACAAATTGAAAATGGCACATAAAACAAGGTGTATACACCTAAAATTGGCTCATGTCGAATTAAGTAAATATTTTAATATTTATCTTAATTCTTATTTCTTCTATCAATTAAATAAATATTCTTAGTTTATTTGATTGGTTCATTATCCCATAATTAAATAAAATTAATTAATTTAATTAAAATTCCCCTAATTCTTCTAATGTCTCACATAATTAAATAATCCTAAATTATATAATTAATCCTAAATTCCTCTATCATAAGTCCTAATTCCATAAATCCACCTCACCAATCCACCTCACCTTTCCACCTCACCATGTTGCACATGTAATTAAATATTTTAATATTTAATTAGCTAATATTCCCTCACCCACATGTCCTATTTATCCTCCAGTCAAATTAGTTAACTCATCAATCAAATCAGTTAACTAATTAGTCATTTGAGTTCACTAATCAATCAATTCACTTAACTAATTAGTCAATTCAGTCAACTCCCCAATCAACCCAGTTAACTAATTAGTCCATTAAGTTAACTCCTCAATCTATTAAGTCAACTCCCCAATCAATTCACTTAACTAATTGGTCTATTCTGTTAACTCTTCAATCTATTATGTTAACTCCCATGTTGCATGAAGGAGCTTGGACACTTGTCATCTTATGATTGGCACGCATTCCCTCAAACTTTCTCAACCATTCACAACTCAGGAAATTCCTCCAATTGTGGATCTGATGACACTTGGATTTGGTCTTCCCTCAGCCTATATAAACAAGGTCTTCATACCCATTTCATATCCATCTAAGCATTCGTAAACTTACTCTGCAGAATTCATCACAGCATGCCTTTGGCAAAGTTATCATTGCATTTATATTATCAATCCATTATCATCACCATGTCTCCATCAATTCATATCCATTACAGTTGCATAGTAGCTTAGTCTCCATTGCACATTTCATATCACAACCATTCTATTCTTGTCATCTTCAACAAGCAAGGAAGTACGTACTTCTGAGGGCTTCATTACAATCAAGATCAAGAGTAGATAGGCGAGCAATGGAAGCACAGAGGTAATTTGGGTATTAAAGGTATTATCTTTTATTTATTTGCATTTGTCTCATTTTCTATTGCGTTATTGGATTTTAGTTCTTTATACCATTATTCACATTTCCATACAACATTCTGGCGCCCACCATGATCTGACTCATCTTGTTATGTGAGCATTTGTTGAGTTTGTTTTGTCAAAGATTTAGGTGCCAAATGTTATACATTTGGCAAGCAACTTTCACAAACGACCTCCTACGCACAAACCAAGGTCACTGTTGAGTCTAGAAGGCCTTGAAGGTAAGAAATAACATATAATTTGCCTACTTTTCATTACTTGAAATTTTTTGAATTTTTTTTTAGTTTTCAGCCTATTTTACAAAAACAAAAACAAAAAAAAAACACAGTAAAAAAAATTATTACAGTACTTTTTTTAGATTTTCTTTTATTTTTCTTAAGCAAAAATTAAAAATTAAAATAAATAAATAAATAAATAACATAGCCAAAAAAAATAATAAACAAAAAACAAATTTGTGGGTTGTGCCCACGCAGGCCCTCGACCCTGCACCCCCATGCCCTACCCTCGGCACCTCCCAAACATCCTGCCGCCACCTAACTCCCCCTTCCCGCCACCCCCGTCGCACCCACCCTGATCCCTACAGACCTACCCTGCATCCCCTTCCCCCTTCCGCCACCCCCTAAAAAATCCTGACCCCTGCTCCCTCTGTCCCCCCCCAAACCCTTCCCCCAACCCCTATCCCCGCCGCCCTCTACACCTAGATCCCTCATGCCTCCCTTCCCTCACCCTCCTCATCCCTCTTGCTCCCTTCCGCCTCCCCGTAGCGCCTCTCCCTGCAGCCTCCCCCCTTCCTACTGCCCTTAGACTGCCATCCCTCATCCCTTTGTCTGCCTCCACTTTGCCTCCGTCCACCTCCACCTGCAGCTCGCCTCCACCCCAGCTCCTCCCTGCCTCTGCCCACTCCTGTACACACAACACATAAATAAACAAATATAAAAACAAAAACAAAAACATTTTAGGGTTAGGTTAATTTTTTAAATTTTAAGTTTAATTTTTCAAATTAGTTTCTCTCTTTTTTTAAGACCCTTAGCCTTGGTCACATGGGTGATCAGAGACTTTAACGAAACCCTTAACAACTAACTTAACCTGCCAGTAGAAAACCATCCATGCGACCACATTTGTGCAAACCACTAGTGGTTAGTTGACTGCCTGACTTGCTTTTACATGCTAGAATAGGCTAGTTTTTTTTTAGCATAACTTTTTGCAAGTACATCAGATTTTTGTGAATTTGCAGTCGTTGGAAAGATGATTCAACAAACTTTGCAACAAAATAGGTGGATATCAGGACCCTTTGCATATCGTGTGATGAAGAAAACAATAAACATTTGAGACTTAGGCATTATCATACAACTTGCATACAATTTTCATCTAGTCCTAATTAGGAAGGAATAAACCATTGTTCATGCAACTTGCATACAATTTTCATCTAGCTCTAATTAGGAAAGTAAACTAATTCGTTGCATACAACTTGCACTTAGTCCCATTTAGGTGGTTAAAAATTGAACAAATCTTTCAAGGCAATCTTACAATTACAAATCTCTCATCTAGCTTAACTTAGGGGAAAGTAACTTGTTTCCTTTTATTCTACAACAAACAATCTTCACATAGATCTATTTAAGGGATAAAATGAACCACCTTTTCAAAATTATTGCTATATAGTCAAATGGATTGTGCTTGGTAGATTAAAGCATTTAGTTTCTTTAATTTTAACTAGGGATTAAAGAACCATTGTTCTCCGTGTTTTCAGAATGATAATAGGCCTATGATCTCCCCTTTCTTGGGTGACCAGAATGCCAAACCTATCATTCTGCATGTTTAACCTTTAGAGAGGCCTGCCCTTGGATATCCTTCCGTCCAAGTGGGAACGACCTTAAGTGGTAACAAGCTAAAGCCAAGCTCTGCCTAGCCACTATAAATAAATTGTGTTTGGAGTGAAAGCTTCAAATAAATGAGTGTTGTTTAGTTATGCCGACAGCCAACCTCCCCCAAAACCCTCCAAGGCATAACCCTTGAAGGTTGGGAGACTCCATAATAGAGAGTAGCACTGCCGCATGTATAACCACTCGAACAGTTGCACTTACTAAATCATCC
Source organism: Cunninghamia lanceolata (assembly GCA_027924645.1). Taxonomy (NCBI): domain Eukaryota; kingdom Viridiplantae; phylum Streptophyta; class Pinopsida; order Cupressales; family Cupressaceae; genus Cunninghamia; species Cunninghamia lanceolata. The sequence continues at coordinate 3,874,532 of BSBN01001859.1, read as the reverse complement.
ATTGTTTTAGAAGCCAAAACCCCCTATAAACCGATACAGGGAAGGGCGATTATCACCTCCCAAAGATGCCTCATTGGAAACAATGAGAATTTGGTTTATATTGTCCTTACCAACCTAGGATTGTACTTGCTTTTTGTCATAAAAAGTCCAAAAATACCAAAAAAAAATCAAAAGTCATGAAAATATTCTTTGTGTTTGTTGTGTTTCTTTTTTTGCCATAGTTGAAAAATTAGACAAAAGCAACCTCAAAATAGAGAAACCAAAAAAAAAAGCAAACATTGTGAAAACAAGCCAAGATCGAAAAACTAAAACAAAAAGGCCAACCTTCTGCAGAACTTGGAAAACAAAGAGCACTTCTACATAGTTGGAGAGAAAAAGCAAAAACATTTCCTAGTACCCATTATTGCATGTACCTCATTTGTGATCTCAGAGAAACCATACAAATCAGTTTCACATCCATTTTCCAAACCATTTCCATTTTCCATATCATCCATAGCAAAAACATCAAGCAAAGCAAACAAGTTTCCTACTAAGGTGTCATTGAAATCTTCCAAAACTCAAAGCAAAAATCTAGTTAGTTTCATACTAGGATATATCATCCTTCATCTCGGAACTACACTAGTGTTATCTTGATAAAAGTGGTCCATATCAATAGCGGGGTAAGTGCAAGAAGATGGGGGGCCAAAAAGGCGTCTTAAGCGGCCACTTTTTTTCTGAAATCAAGAAATGTTGGCCTTGGATGGGAAATTGAGCATAGTTACACTCAAAATTTGGAGATGCAACCAAAACAATGTTCGTAGTGCTTCAAGTCTACTTTCTAAACTACTATTTTTTTAAAAATGGCATAGATTAAGGGGTTCAAAAGGGGGAGCCACAGAAATTGGTGTTGTTTCTGTCAAAAAAACATAACATAGCATGTTTTGTGGCTCCCTCAAAAGGTCAACTTTTTTTTGGTATTTTTAAAATCACTTCAGTGAGAAATTAGCTAATAGCATGTAGTTTATGCCCAATTTTCCTGATAATTTTTTGATGAATATTTGATTTTTTACTAATTTTCAAAGTGGACACATCTTAAAAAATAAAATTTTGGCTGTGCTACCCCTATAAATTTTGAAAACTAATTGAAAATCATTTTTTTTCTTTTTTTAATATGTGCAGGATGGAGTCTAGTTTCTAAATATGTAATTTTTTTGAAATTTCAATGAATAGTTAATTTACAATGAAAAAAAGACCAAACAGTGGTTTTTGCCCAAAAACAGACACAAACAAAAGAAATTAAAGATGAAAGGCTTAACATTGTTAAAATGTGAAAAAATCACATATTCAAATAGCTAAGAGAAAGCCTAACATTACCCAGGGGTTCAATTTGTTCAACCTGAAACATGTGCAAATCTGAGGGTTAGCATGAACGAAATTATGTGAAATCTTGAAGAATATGGAAAAACACGTCTGTGGATGTTGAAAAGGCACTCCAAGCCTTTGGGTTGGAAATCCAAAGAAAATCCCAAGCCCAAGGCTTGGGATTCCCAAAGCAAAACATAACGCGAGTGCGTTATAATGTGCTCGCGTTATTTTTTGCTTCGCATTTTTCCTTTTCTGCAAAAGATTGTGTTGTTTGTCATGTTTGAAATAACGCGTGCGCATTATAACGCGCTCGCATTATGTTCCCCTTGATTTTTTTATGTTCAAGGCTATTAATCATGTATGTATGTATGCCTATATGTATGTGTGTATCTATCTATGTATGCCTATATGTATGTATGTATCTATGTATGCCTATATGTATGTATGTATGGTGTTGAGGGTAGAGGAGGGTAGAGATGGGAGTGAGCCAGATAGGGGAGGAGAGGGGTGGATAAGGATTGAGTGATTAAGGTTTAAGGTCAAGGGTTGAGCATTTAGGGATAGGATTTAGAGTTTAGGGATAAGGGATTAGAGTTTAGGACCTTGAGGGATTAGGGTTTAGGGTTGAGGCTTTAGGGATAGCGTTTAGGATTAAGGGTCGAGGGATTAGGGTTAAGGTAGAGTGTTGAGGGTAGAGGGATTAGGGATAGGGTTTAGGGTTTAAGGTATAGTTTAGTAGTTCTTGTGGATAGAGCCAGTAAACAATGGGAGATTATTTTCCTATTTCATAACAATATACCTCCCCTAAGTGCGGGGTGGACAACAAGAAACATAGATGTACCCCAATGCAAAGCTTTTATCACAATGATCATCCTTCTGATTTCAACTGTTAATTACTCACTGTGGATGTACCATACGCAAAGCTTTTCTCATAGTGTGTACACCTATTGGCATTATGAACCCCAGATGGGCTAGAAAAACATGCCATATAACATTACTAACATTAAAAAAGTTCATAGCCATTTTTCTGACATATTCTTGCAACTCAAATATCTTTAAGAGAAGAGTGTAAAAAATGATGGGTTTAACAACCTAACATAAGGCAAAGCAGTTTTGTTGGGTTTAGGGATAGGGTTTAGGGTTGAGGGATTAGGATTTAGGGTTGACGGATTAGGGTTTAGGGTTAATAGATTAGGGTTTAATGTTGAGAGTTGAGGGTTGAGGGTTGAAGGTTTAGGGATAGGGTTGATGGTCAAGGGATTAGGGTTAAAGTAGAGTGTTCAGGGTAGAGGGATTAGGGATAGGGTTTAGGGTTGAAGGTTTAACGATTGAGGGTTGAGGCTTTAGGGCTGAGGGTTAAGGGATTCAGGTTTAAAATATAGTATTGAGCGTCGAGGGTTTATGGATAGGTTTTAGGGTTTAATTTTTAAGGGTTAAGGCTTGAGGGATAAGGTTTAGGGTTTAGGGTTAAGGGATTAGGGTTTAAGGTATAGTGTCGAGGGTTGAGGGTTTAGGAATAGGGATAGCGTTTAGGGTTTAGGGATGAGGGATTAGGGTTGAGGGTTGAGAGCTTAGCGTTGAGGGTTGAGGGATTAGGTTTTAGGGTTAATGGATTAGGGTTTAAGGTATAGTGTTGAGGGTTGAGGGTTTAGGGTTGATGGATTAGCGTTTAATGTTGAGGTTAGGGTTAGAGTGTCGAGGGTAGAGGGATTAGGGATAGGGTTTAGGGTTAAAGGTTTAAGGATTGAGGGTTGAGGCTTTAGGGACGAGGGTTTAAGGCTTAAGATATAGTGTCAAGTGTTGAGGGTGTAGGGATAGGGTTTAAGTTTTAAGGGTTAAGGGTTGAGGGATAGGGATTAGGGTTTAAGGTATAGTGTTGAGGGTTGATGGTTTACGGATAGGGTTTAGGTTTGAGGGATTAGGGTTTAGGGTTGATGAATTAGGGTTTAATGTTGAGAGTTGAGGGTTGAGGGATAGGGTTAATGGTCAAGGGATTAGGGTTAAATAAGAGTGTCGAGGGTAGAGGGATTAGGGATAGGGTTTAGGGTTGAAGGTTTAAGGATTTAGGGTTGAGGCTTTAGGGATGAGGGTTAAGGGATTATAGTTTAAGATATAGTGTCGAGTGTTGAGCGTGTAGGGATAGGTTTTAGGGTTCAAGTTTTAAGGGTTAAGGGTCGAGGGATCAGAGTTAAGGGTTGAGGGATTAGGGTTTGATGTTGAGGGTTGAGTACATTGAGGTTCGAGGGTTAAGGGTTTCGGGATAGGGTTGAGGGTTGAGGGATTAGGGTTAAAGTAGAGTGTCGAGGGTATAAGGATTAGGGATAGGGTTGGAGGGATTAGGGTTTAAGGTATAGTATCGGGCCCGTTGAGGGTCTAGGAATAGGGATACTGTTTAGGGTTTAGGGATGAGGGATTAGAGTTGAGGGATGTCATATTAGGGTTGAGGGTTGAGGGATTAGGGTTTAAGGTATAGTGTTGAAGGTTTAGGGATAGGGTTTAGGGTTGAGGGATTAGAGTGAAGGGTTGAGAGATTAGGATTTGACGTTGAGGGTTGAGGGTTGAGGCTTTAGAATTTAGGGTTTAGGGATAGGGTTGAGGGTCAAGGGATCAGAGTCAAGGGTTGAGGGATTAGGGTTTGACATTGAGGGTTGAGTACATTGAGGTTCGAGGGTTAAGGGTTTCAGGATAGGGTTGAGGGTCGAGGGATTAGGGTTAAAGTAGAGTGTCAAGGGTATAAGGATTAGGGATAGGTTTGGAGGGTTTAGGGATAAGGGATTAGGGTTTAAGGTATAGTATCAAGCCCATTGAGGGTCTAGGAATAGGGATAGTGTTTAGGGTTTAGGGATGAGGGATTAGAGTTGAGGGATGACAGATTAGGGTTAAGGGTTGAGGGATTAGGGTTTAGGGATAAGGTTTAGGGTTGAGGGTTGAGGGATTAGGGTTTAAGGTATAGTGTTGAGGGTTTAGGGTTGAGGGATTAGGATTTGATGTTGAGGGTTAACGCTTTAGGGTTTAGGTTTTAGGGATAGGGTTGAGGGTTGAGGGATTAGAGTTAAGGGTTGAGGGATTAGGGTTTGACATTGAGGGTTGAGGGTTTAGGTTCGAGGGTTAAGCGTTTAGGGATAGGGTTGAGGGTCGAGGGATTAGGGTTAAAGTAGAGTGTGGAGGGTATAAGGATTAGGGATAGGGTTGGAGGGTTTAGGGATAAGGGATTAGGGTTTAAGGTATAGTATCTGAGGGTTTAGGAATAGGGAGAGCATTTAGGGTTTAAGGATGAGGGATTAGAGTTGAGGGATGACAGATTAGGGTTGAGGGTTGAGGGATTAAGGTTTAGGGGTAAGGTTTAGGGTTGAGGGTTGAGGGATTAGGGTTTAAGGTATAGTGTTGAAGGTTTAGGGATAGGGTTTAGGGTTGAGGGATTAGAGTGAAGGGTTGAGGGATTAGGATTTGACGTTGCGGGTTGAGGGTTAAGGCTTTAGGGTTTAGGGATAGGGTTGAGGGTCGAGGGATCAGAGTTAAGGGTTGAGGGATTAGGGTTTGACGTTGAGGGTTGAGGGTTGAGGTTCAAGGGTCGAGGGTTTAGGGATAGGGTTGAGGGTCGAGGGATTAGGGTTAAAGTAGAGTGTGGAGGGTATAAGGACTAGGGATAGGGTTGGAGGGTTTAGGGATACAGGATTAGGGTTTAAGGTATAGTATCGATCCCGTTGAGGGTTTAGGAATAGGGATAGCATTTAGGGTTTAGGGATGACGGATTAGAGTTGAGGGATGACGGATTAGGGTTGAGGGTTGAGTGATTAGTGTTTAGGGATAAGGTTGAGGGTTGAGGGTTGAGGGATTAGGGTTTAAGGTATAGTGTTGAGGCTTTAGGGTTGAGGGATTAGAGTGAAGGATTGAGGGATTAGGATTTGACGTTGAGGGTTGAGGGTTGAGGCTTTAGGGTTTAGGGTTTAGGGATAGGGTTGAGGGTCTAGGGATCATAGTTAAGGGTTGAGGGATTAGGGTTTGATGTTGAGGGTTGAGTACATTGAGATTCGAGGGTTAAGGGTTTCGGGATAGGGTTGAGGGTCGAGGGATTAGGGTTAAAGTAGAGTGTTGAGGGTATAAGGATTAGGGACAAGGTTGGAGGGTTTAGGGATAAGGGATTAGGGATAAGGGATTAGGGTTTAAGGTATAGTATCAAGCTCGTTGAGGGTTTAGGAATAGGGATAGAATTTAGGGTTTAGGGATGAGGGATTAGAGTTGAGGGATGACAGATTAGGGTTGAGGGTTGAGGGATTAGGGTTTAGGGATAAGGTTTAGGGTTGAGGGTTGAGGGATTAGGGTTTAAGGTATAGTGTTGAAGGTTTAGGGTTGAGGGATTAGAGTGAAGGGTTGAGGGATTAGGATTTGATGTTGAGGGTTGAGGGTTGAGGGTTGAGGGTTTAGGGTTTAGGGATAGGGTTGAGGGTCGAGGGATCAGAGTTAAGGGTTGAGGGATTAGGGTTTGATGTTGAGGGTTGAGTACATTAAGGTTCAAGGATTAAGGGTTGAGGGTTGAGGGATTAGGGTTAAAGTAGAGTGTCAAGGGTATAAGGATTAGGGATAGGGTTGGAGTGTTTAGGGATAAGGGATTAGGGTTTAAGGTATAGTATCGAGCCCATTAAGGGTTTAGGAATAGGGACAACATTTAGGGTTTAAGGATGAGGGATTAGAGTTGAGGGATGATGGATTAGGGTTGAGGGTTGAGGGATTAGGATTTAGGGATAAGGTTTAGGGTTGAGGGTTGAAGGATTAGGGTTTAAGGTATAGTGTTGAAGGTTTAGGGATAGGGTTTAGGGTTGAGGGATTAGAGTGAAGGGTTGAGGCTTTAGGCTTTAGGGTTTAGGGATAGGGTTGAGGGATTAGGTTTTGACGTTGAGGGTTGAGGTTCGAGGGTCGAGGGTTTAGGGATAGGGCTGAGGATCAAGGGATTAGGGTTAAGGTAGACAAGGAGCGACTGAAAGACATAGAGAGAGGTGAGGGGGAGAGATAAGTGAGATATAGAACATGAGCTAATGGAACTAGAGGTGAGATATTGTAAAGGTGCTATCAAAGGTGAGATATGTACAAATATTTATGGATAAATCTATAGCAGGACAAAATGTGAGCGCGTTATAATGCGCTCGCATTTTGTTTTGCTATAGAAATGGTAAAAAAGTGTTGACCCCTATGATCCAGGCCCACATGCTATGTTTTTATACTAATTATGTGCATGGTCTGACAAAAAAGAAGTGCTTTCATGCTGTTGGGAAGTTCACATGCACATTTTACACATTCTACCACCTTTGCATGATCTTTCCACCACCTTTTCTGCTTTGCCAACTTGAGAAGAAGGAAATAACATAGTTTTCACACCAAGTTTGATATATATCTATTCAAGTTTCAATTTTTGTAGTGTTGCAATGTTAATTGTGATTCAACTTTAGGAATTTAACATTATAGATTGGTTAATAGTATTGTTGTTAGTAATTATATTTGAGTGTTATTCAATTTAACATTGAAAAGGAAGCAAGTGGTGAAAACTCAAATTGTTGAGGAGTTTGATGCAAGAAGAAAAAACACTACATAATTGGGTACTCTCTCCATTCGAATCTTTATTTTTTAGGTATGTCAAGTCTTTACATGCATGTTCTTTACATTTTCCTTAATTCTATTTGAATTAATTTATCATGCTCTAGCATACATGTTTAAAACAGACACATTCCCAATCAAGAAAGCAGCCTACAATCTCACATGATGCCATGTATATTTTTTACACTTGGGCTCTTTAATAATTATGTGTAATAAACAAACCTTAACATACCATGATGTCAAACTATACAAGAATAAATCCTTACAACATAATAAAAATACAATCCCACTATTACCTTGTATTCATTTCTTAGGAACTAATATTGGTCTTTTTATCATGCTACAGACAAATTCTCCGTCATGTTGAGGAAAAGATCAAGAATTAAACCAACACAGGAAGAGATAGAAGCTAAGAATGCAAAGAAAGCAGTGGCTATGAGGGAACTTCGTGAGAAGAGGAAATTGGACACAATAAATGAAGACATGCCAATTGAAGAGGAACCACAACCATCACAAAGAGATATGGTATTGGTGGCACAAAGAGAACGAATGCAAAAACTTCATGCTACGAGACATTTGAATACCATAGTTGAGACACGTCTTCTACCACAAGTCAACATGTAGGGACACCATCTACCACATCTCAAATTAAGAGTACATCATCACTCACATGTGATGAAGGAGGTATGCCATCGTTCCCACCTCAACCTCAAGGTATGTCATCTATTCCATCTTCAATCAAAGGTATGCCATCTAGCCCATCTCATTTAAATATTGATGAAATTCCTAATGTTGAGATGAATTTACCTAACTTAACACCACCTAGAATTTTGCATAAAAAGCCAAAGTATTTGATTGATATTGATGAGAATATTTTGCAGCCAATGGAAGGTAAGATTCCAAAACGCACTTGTAGAAGATATGCTCATAAGATTTGGAGATTGTTCTTTGAAAAGTTAAATGAGACTGCAAGATGTCAACTATTCATTAAAATGATGCAAAGTATAAAGTATAGGTCCATCATGAAGATTCTTGGGTTGAGAACATCAGAGGCTTCAAGTGAAAAATCTATTGTCAAGAATCTAATGAGTGCGTATGAGAGTGTGGGTAACACCTCACGCACAAAAGATAGTAATGCAACACGACATGTGATTACATTGACTATAGTAAGTAGTCAAATGAGGAAATCTCGTCTCATTAGAAAGACGAGTCAAGAATTGAGAATTAATAGGAAAACTTTATCAAGAGCCGTTGGAAGATGCCAAAGAATTGAGGACACTAATGCCAATGAATTATGGGCGTTTTCAGAGAGACTACCACGAAAAGATAAACCAATTGTTGAATCATTGAGATCACTAATTGAAGACTTTTGGAAGAATTACACAAGGGTATCTCCAAATCAAAGAGATGTGGTAAGAAGGAGAATCAGTAGTCAGAACCGTGAACCACATCCAAAGCATTTTTTGGATGAGACTCAAACACAGTTTTATGGTAAATTTCTAGAGAAGTATCCTCAAATTAAAAATTGTCAAAGATATTTGGAAATGTTAAAACCTTTGTATGTCAAGATAAATCACACATGCACTACTTGTTGTTGTAGATTACATATTAAATTTTCTAACCATTTTGATGTTTATAGGTCTATATGTTTAGATATGCATACTAACAATGTTTTGCAGGGTTGTGCCATACGTGCCCCACCAACATCTTTAAGAGACTTCATATCAAGAATTTTATGTGAAAGAGAGGAAGGTCAAATATTCTACAAGAAATTATGCTTGGATGACACATGTCATCGTTGCAGTGGCTTGCAACATTTGCCAATATGTGAACATATGGAAAAAACACATGCGGTTGGAAATGAACTAGTAGAGTTTGGCAAGTATAAAATAGTGGCATACAATACAAAAGATGGTAAAGAAGCAAAGAGGTGTGACTTGGTTATTGAAAAGATTCCAATGTATCAGTTTATGCCTATATTTCATGATAGCATAGTGTATGAGTATGCAAGACATGCCCATAGAGCTCGATGGTTGGACTTGCAATTCAAGTTATGCAAGGACACATTTTCAGTTAGTAGCATTGTTTCAGTCATCGACTTTGTAGAGAACTACAGTCTATAGCCACAACGTGAGGTGCAATCATAATATTACAATTCCACACAGGTTTCTATTTGTGCACATCACATTCATTCATGCGAATGATAGTACAGAGGATGATAGAAAGATTATAAGGGAGTATAATTTCTATATTAGTGATGATCGCACACATTCTACGGAGTACGTGCAAGGTTGCTTTTAGGTGTTCTATAATGATTTGGCTAGAAGAGGCATATTGTTTAGTCAACATATCATATGGTTGGATAACTGTGCATCACAATTCAAGAACTCATAGAATTTCTATTGGCTGAGTAGGAGACATAATTTAATAGGTATTCAGCACATGTGGAACTTTTGTGAGGTCAGGCATGGAAAGGGGGAGCATGATGGTGCAGAAGCATGTATCAAAAGAGCCATAGCGCGAGAAGAGTTAAAGTATAAAGATAATGCAAAGTTGACAGATGCAAAATCGATTGTCGAGTGGTGTAATGCTTCCATGGGTCCAGGTAATGAAGGTAAGTCTTCAGTTCGTAGATTTTTTTGGTTGATAGATGATACTAACATTGCACCATATGAGGACTGTTGTACACTGACAGGATCAAATGAGATGCACTCTTTCAGAAGCTCAATTGCAGGTTCATGGAGTATCCATATGCAAAAGATGTCATGCTTTTATTCTTCCTATACAATTCAAGCCTGGGATGAGTGCAAGTCAAAGGAGTGGGTTGACGAATGATAGTTAAGTTATCTTAGCCCACTTGACACGTATTGACCCTCGACGGTACTGGAACTAACACAGATGGAATCGTCAATTGACTTTGACCACATATCAGATCTAGTTCAACCAGGTAATGTCATCTTATTTTGTAGTGTTTTTATAATATTGACTAATTTCATCTAATTTGCTACACATATTAATGTAGGGCACGTATATGCAGTTATTGCAGATGAAGATAATGAAGAGGGAACATATTATTACTTATGTCGTTGTGTTGAGGCCAAAAATAAATTAGAGGCCCCAGTTACAGATGGAGAAAACATCGAATACCCTACAGGCTCAGTGGTTATTACAAGAACATGACTTAGAAGGTAACCACATAAGAGTGTTAATGTTTGGCTATTTCAGAACTTTGACACACATTAGAAGATTCTTCATTACTCAAACCTTGTCGTGGCATCCAATGTTCATTTGATAAACTATCGGGGTAGACCTTTGAACAAAATCTTATGGAAGGTGCGTGAGTTTGACCATGAAACAATACTTGACACAATAAAGAGTAGAGCAGACTTAGATGCTTCATTAGATTAATTTGTAAGTATTCACATTGATTTTGTAAAGTCATGTTACATTGAGTTGTAAGTATGCACATTAATTTGTAAGGTTTGTCTTTTTTTATTTCCTGCTGCATTTTTACACATATACACATTTTTACATCATCATGTTATGCATTTTTTGTGTCCTGCTCCTGATGCGACCAAACTGATAGTTCCAACACATCTGGATGGGTACATTTAGGCTAGACATTGTTCTATTTTTCACCCAAACATGTCGAAACACTCCGAGCTACATTGTACCGACGATATCCTAAAGAGTCCAAAGTGCAAAAATGAAGCAATCTTTGACGAGATGTTCCTCAAAAACTGTATCACTTAGAAATATTCTATCTAAGGTAACATGATCACATAGAGTGCCTCTACAATAACCTCTCTTGATTTTTTATATCTCTGAGGCATTTGCCCGTGGTGAAAGGTTTTCTGCTACCCCAAAAATCGTCAAAAGGAGGCAGTGTAAAGTTGCAAAGGGATGTAACTTTTGTTCTTCTCCTCGTGTGGCCAAACTGATAGTTCCAATGCGTTTGGATGGGTATGTTTATGTTAGGCATGGTCCTATTTTTCACCCAAACATGCCGAAACAGTCCGAGCTACATTGTACCGACGATATCCTTGAAGAGTCCAAAGTGCAAAAAGGTAGCAATCTTTGACGAGATGTTACTCAAAAAATGTGTCACTTAGAAACATTCCATCTGAGGTAAAATGATTGTGTAGAGTGCCTCTATAATAACCTCTCTCAGTTTTTTATATCTCTGAGGCATTTGCCTGTCGTGAAAGGTTTTCTGCTGCCTCAAAAATCGTCAGAAGGAGGCAGTGTAAAGTTGTAAAGGGGTGTAAATTTCGTCCTGCTCCTGATGTGACCAAACTAACTATTCCAACACGTCCGTATGGGTACATTTACGCTAGGCATGGTCCTATTTTTCACCCAAACATGTTGAAACAATCCGAGCTACATTGTACCAACGATATCCTTGAAGAGTCCAAAGTGCAAAAAGGTAGCAATCTTTGACGAGATGTTACTTAAAAACTGTGTCACTTAGAAATATTATGTCTGAGGCAACATAATTACATAGAGTGCCTCTACAATAACCTCTCTCAGTTTTTTATATCTTTGAGGCATTTGCTTGTGGTGAAAGGTTTTCTGCTGCCCCAAAAATGATCAGAAGGAGGTAGTGTAAAGTTGCAAAGAGTGTAACTTTCGTCCTTCTCTTGATGCGACTAAATTGACTATTCCAACGCATCTGGATGGGTACATTTACACTAGGCATGGTCCTATTTTTCACCCAAACATGTCGAAACAGTCTGAGTTACATTGTACCGACGATATCCCTGAAGAGTCCAAAGTGCAAAAAGGCAACAATCTTTGACGAGATGTTACTCGAAAACCATGCCACTTAGAAACATTTCGTTTGAGGCAATGTGATCATGTAGAGCGCCTCTACAATAACCTCTCTTAGCTTTTTATATTTCTGAGGTGTTTGCCCGTGGTGAAAGGTTTTCTGTTGCCCCAAAAATTATCAAAAGGAGGCAGTGTAAAGTTGCAAAGGGGTGTAACTTTCGTTCTTCTCCTCGTGTGGCCAAACTGGCAGTTCCAATGCATCTAGGCACCAATGTGAGGTTGTTTTGATGGCAAAGGGTGCCTTGATTCGTGATGTTGAATATCCTTCCTCCTAGGTGCCAAAATGGATAGTTTAGACAAGAAAAGGTGCCTTAGTATACTTAGCTCATTTCTTGGCAATTTGATGGCTTCAATCACTTGTTCAAACCTATAGGAGACCATTTTACACTTAGGCGCTAGATCTTAGGATTTAGAACATCTTCCTTCAAGGCACCAAAATGAGGTTATTTAGACACAAAAGTGCGCCTCCATACAAGATGCTTATTCTCCTTCCACTTAGGCGCTCATTCATGATGATCCAAATGACAATAGGCGCCTAGATTTCCTTTGGTAAGATTTAGTCATTTTGAAGTTTCTAACACTAGGCGCTACAGTTAGAAGTGATTTGAAGTTTATTTTCCTCTAGGCACCCAAAATGGATGGTGGAGACAAGAAAAGGTGCCTAGGCTTCTTTTGACAATTTTTAAAGTCTTCCTAAGTTATATTATGTTATATTGACCCTTAGGCGCAAATGGATGATCTAGGATGACTCTAGGCGCATATCTAAGGTGACATCTTTCTAGGCATAATCTTCACTAAGTTTAGACTTCACTTTACATCAAGGCACCAAAATGGATAGTTTAGAGAGGCAAAATTGCACCTAGAGGTATGATGCTTAGTTTGATGTGTTTGATCAACTTTGATAATCAAGATGAATTACCTCCGTTAAGGCACCCTCCTTTATACTTTGAAACATCCTTTCAATATCAAGGTACAATTTTTAGTTTGTTTGGATGATGAAAGGCACCTTGAGTTCTAGGTAGAGTTTTGAGGTTGTGTAAGTAGAGAAATGCGCCTAAGGTCTTAAAGCAAATTTGCGCCTAATTGAAAATCCCTGAGCTATGACTTATGGAAGCCTATAGCCCCAATGTTATGTTGCATACTAAAATTAGGTAAGACTCAATGTAATCTCATAACCTTGCCTTATATGTAAGAGGAATTACATTTAATAACCACAATGGTCATCAGGTGCTCATAAGCATATGATTTTGACTATCTTATTCAAAACAACAAACATACTCTTTGCATCCCAATATGGTATAATAATAAGAGATTAAGAAATATTTTCAATTGACCAACTCATAAAGAATATGGATTAGCATACTCATTTGAATATTTTCAATTGAGCAACTCATAAAGAATATTAATATTTTCTGTTCAACATGATGATTCATTTTTTTTTTAAATACAACTTTTATCTTTTAGTTCCAAAATGAGGTTTAGGTGATACTTGAATAACAATAGCTAGCTTATTGGATCAACAAACATCATATGTAATACAATTGGACTTTAAATATTTGAAGTAGCCATCTACAAATATCCATTCAAACGTGGATTTATAATGCAAGTATGGACGCCATCAATAAAAAAGATTTGTATTAACCAAATATCCATATAGGCATACATCAATATCTATCGATATAAGTATAACATATATACAAAATAGGCATATAGGCTTACAAGAATGCCATATAGGCATACAATGTCAACTATATGCAATACAAAATATGTGTCCACAAATGCCATATAGGCATACAACAAAGGAACACAATAAAAAGTCATTCCCCTCTGGCTGGTGAAGAGAATAGATCACGGCCAGCCTTTGATCTTCTAGGGGATGGAGATGCGCATGTGGGTGGTCTACTATGAACTTGAGGGCTACTCCTCCTATTTAGTTCTTCCTGTATCTTTAGTTGTTACAATAAAAAGTATAGACATTAATATATAGAAATTACATGTTATAAAAAATGAAACATTTAACAAAATAATCACTTACCGCTACCATATAATCTGTCTCCTCACTTGCCTCAGTAGCAGGAATAGGCTGTGGTGATGTCATGTCCTATAGAAACCATCCAGATAGAAATTAAACTTCAAATCAATAATCTTTTGATTTTTAAAAAATAAACAACTATAACAATGAATGTAAATTGAAATTTACTAATCTGCCTCATACCCCTGTCAATGCCATGGAGCTATGAATCGCAGAGGTCACACCATGCTCCATTTCCCTATGAACATCGGGAGGTGTCTCCGCAGCCTGCATCATTTGGAAATAAAACAACATTATTCAATTACGAAAACTATAATAGTGATGCAAATCATGGCTCCTATCATACACACACGTTCATCTAAACATGGAAGTACACACAATAAAGCACACAAGTCACATATAAAAATCTAGTAAGTACAATTCATTCATTAAACTATTTATTTTATTACCTTCGTGAAGCTTTGAAGTCCACCACCGCTGGCAGGTGTTGCCATGAAATCTCCAATATTAACCTATTCAACATCCAAAATTAGATATTAGAATACCATTCATATAACGATGCTATTCACATGTAATATTTATAATTGTTTACTAGTTACATACCCCAACAGTAGATGATCTAGTGTAATATGCACGTGGAGAACCACTGAAAACTGCATCAACACTATGACCCAAAAATTTCATGAAAATCATCAAACTAAATTAGTTAATCTTGCATTTCAAAAATGAAATTTAATAAATTAAATTCAATAAACTTGCTAATATTTACCTGAGTATCAAGGCTAAAAGTCTCACTCAAGAGGGTATCTGTCATCACCATCTGCTCAGCTGCAGATGTAGCCTATGCACTTGCGTCCTGACTATCCATGGGGTCATAACCACAGGCTGAACTGCAAGTCTGACAAGCATGGGGTGGGACCCTACTCCTCGCACTATCTCCCAACCCACTTTGTGCTGCAGGACTAGCATGCTCTATGATGCTCTGGGTCAAGGCACTAATGGATTGAAGTGTATCTACCTCAACACTCTCCTTCACAATGGAAGGGATAGAAACATACTCATGGGCTGGTCTGCTGATTACTCGTCTCATTGCCTGCTGTGGGTCAACACGTGCCCTTGGTCTATCTTGTGCTGACCCCCCACCTCTACCCTGGAAGTCTCACATATCAAAATAGTTTGGCACTTCATTGAGGACAAACTCACAGTAGAGTTTCCTCAAAAAGTATTGTGGGACCTCATTAGTATTGCATGGAGGATGGTCAAAAACCATCCACCACCTCTGCCCAAAATTGTCCCTTATCACTTGGTTGTTGTACCAATGGATAGGGAACCTCTTGCATGTAATGGGTGGAGGTTGATTTGTTTGTGGGTTTGTGAAAATTGAACACAAGTCTAATTTTGTAATTTATAATTTTTTCACATCTTGGTATGATAGCTTGTCTGCATAATAGTCTCTAAACTCTCTCCTTTTATCCGTCCAACTAGATATTTGCTTACTACATGAATCTACATTTGACAACATAGATTCAGAGATTCAACAAGCGTGGACCTATGCAAGGTTGAAGTGGAAGGATCTTTCAACCTTGCAATTATATCTTCAATTTCTTTTTTGTTATTTTTAATTTGCCCCATTATATTTTCTTGTGTTCCAGGGGCATGTTGAGGAATGGATGGAGGAGGTTGTTGTTCCGCAGGTATTTCCTCCTCAGGATTTTGTGGATTTTGAGGAGGAGGAGGAGGTGCATTAACATTTCCTGACAATTAACGAAATATACATCAAAAATCAACTCAAACCTACCTACTTAGAAAGAAATTCAAACAAAACAAAAAAAAACTCACTCCTTTGGCGTGCTCAATGTTGTGGCGGCATTTTGGCGACGAATCAACAAGATTTTGGTGTTGAATTGATTTTCCCAAAGCGCGAGCGCACTTCCTAGGGTTTGCAGGCCACGGGTATAGAGGAGAAAAAAGAAATGAAATCAGATGATTAGCTTTTTTTTAATTTATAATAGTTCATAACGTGCTCGCGTTATAACGCGCTTGCATTAAATTTTTTTGAAAACAATTTGGCCACTTTTTGGCCCCCCATCTTTTTGCACTTACCCAACGGTGATTAAGTCTCCCTACTTTGACTATCTTTTACCTCAAGAGCACATTTGTTTGAGCAAACAGTAGATCAAAATTCAAACCTTAGGTAAAATTTGGTCATCTCAACCACACCAAAAGCATCCCTTCACAAGCATCTTCATCCAACACTCACCCCCACCAAACAGTTTTTATGGTTGACACGAGATCAAAATCTAAAGAAAAGCAAGATATGGATCCTTTGAACAAAGACATACCATCTCCACCTCATAATGAGAGAGGAAGAAATCCCGTATGAGGAAGTAATTGGTGCCTCACAAGATGCAAAATTTCTTGAGATGATGGACAAGGTCCTAAACATGAACCCTCAAAAGTACTTTCTCATGCTCACTCAACAAGGAGCTAAGTTGCCCTCTAACTTTGATCTCTCTGATCTAAGAGAGAACAATGCATCCAATGAAGCTAAGTCATCGAAAGAGGGCTCCAAATGAGATAAAGATACTCCCAAAATTGATCTTAATGCTTCCAATTCAGAGAAGCAAAGGATACCACAAATTCTCTAGACTTATTGACTCAACAAATCTAAGTCTTGCAACAATAGCTCACCGACATTCAAACAGGAGCATCAACAAAACACTACTCTCTAGAGGATATTTCACCATATCCTTTTGACAAGACCTTGATCATGATACCTTTCCTCTCACAATTTGAGGTACCAAAATTTGACAAATATGGAGGAAAGGGTGATCCAAGAGATCACATCAGAGAATTTAGTGTAGCATATCTCGAAGTCACCCACAATGACACTTATCTCATGCGACTATTCCCAAGGAGCTTGGGAGGGCAAGCTATGGAGTGGTTCTCATGACTACCTCCCGACATTCAAACTTTCAACAAACTAGTGGATAAGTTTGTCACGCTCTTCTCCTACAATATTGAGCATGAAATCTCAATGCTAGATCTTTGTAACACTAAACAAAAAGGTGGAGAATCCTTCACCTCTTTCTTACAAAGATGGAGACAATTGGCAAGCAAATGTCCATATCATATACCAGAAAAACAAATACTTGAAATGTTTGTCCACAACCTACACCCAGATCTTAGATATCAAATTCAAATCCAATGCCCTACTTCTTTTAGTAAGGTCATTGAGATGGGTTTACTCATTGAAAAGGCTTTGATAGCAAAGGGTCAAATCAAACTTTACAAGGATGCCCCTAGTGTAAATGCCAACATAGATAAACCATGATTTTGGACTAAAAATAAGAACATCATGAATGATGTGGTGGTTGATGCCAAAATTGTGGTGCCAAAACAACCAATTGTCAACTTATCGAGCCCACAAAACAACCCCCCACAACACAAACAACGAAACACTGAATCACAATCTACAAACTATCCTCCGCGAAGAAAGTTCACACCTCTAGGAGAAACATTGGAATCCACCCTACGGAAGCTAATATCAAATAATCTCATAACGCTTCCAACGGTGCGGGATTATGAACCAAAAGTTAAACCTCCTTGGTGGAATAACACTGACTTTTGTGAATATCACCGAAACAAGGGGCACAAAACTAATGACTGTCAAGCACTCAAACACACCATTCAAGACTTATTGGACTAGAAAAATGTATCACTTGATGGACATGCCTCTAATGATGATCACTTAGCATTCAAGAATCCACTCCCCAACTATGAGAAGGGAGGGCCTTCAAATCAAAACAGAAGTGGGGCTAACAACGCAAATTATACAAATTTGTCATACGACTATGTTGTTAACCACATTTCAGAGAGTGATTCACATATCAATGTCATCACTATAAATAAAACCCTTGATTGTAATGTGACTGCTTGCTGTGGCAAAGTTACTCTCAAGGGAGCCCCGTCCAAGCCATCATCTCCATTCAACCAGTACAATGTCCTAGATCAACTTCACAAGACACCCGCACACATTTCCATCTTGGAACTTTTACATTTGTCTCCATCCCACAGAGCCATACTTGACCAACCTCTTTTGGAAGCCATCGTCCCAACAAACCTCGTTAAAGAACAGTTTTAGACCATGGTAGGTCATATTACCACACCTCGTTTCCTATCATTTACTGAAAAGGATTACATGCCCATCACCCAACCTCATAATGTGTCTCTCCACATAGAATCCTTCATCCACAAGCATACAATCAAAAGGGTTCTAATCAATGGAGGAGCTAGTTTAAATATTTGCACCTTAAAGCTAATCCTTGCATTGGGGTTTTCAGAGAATGCTATCAATCCTAAAAAGAAAATCACCATCAAAGCTTACGATGAAGAGGAAAGAACTTCAAAGGGAATGTTGTTTTGACTATCAGAGTGGGACCTGTAGTAAAGGATGTAGTGTGTCAAGCGCTTGACATGGAGCTTGCATATAATATTCTCCTTGGAAGACCTTGGATACATGCTATGAAGGCAGTGCCATCAACCTACCACCAGTGTATCAAGTTCCCCCATGAAGGCCATGAAATCACCATCCAAGGTGATTACAATCCTTTCCAATATTGCAACTCTGTACAATCCAAACCTGACGTTGTAATTCCCAATAACCGTGCCTCTGCTTCATCTTCATCCCATGTTGACCCAACTTCACTCCCTTCCACATCAAAGGCACCCTAATCCAGCCTCAAGCTCAAAGATAACGGTCTTGGTGAATACACAATTGCCCAATCCTTTTGCTTAGCACAACTCCCTCTCTCTCCCATATCCTATGGAAAGCCTTCCACGAGGAAACCCAAGGCCTTATAAACTACTAAAGGTCCGTTTATCAAATGGGGAAGCCTTGAAGAGGAGAGCGATGAAAAAGACATCCTACAATGGTTATATAAGGATGAAGAAAGTCTATCCAAGCAACACGACCATCACCCCACAGTGCAAACTAAACAATATGGTCAAGGATTCTCAATACTACAAAGAATGGGGTATGAAGGTCATGGGCCCATCAGATTGAGAAAGGAAGGTATCACTGAACCTTTTCAACCTCTTACATTAATAGCTCGAGACACTACAGGGCTAGTCTACATTGACAAAACAAAGACCAAGGGAACAGATAAGCTTAAAGGCAAACAACCACAAACATCTGCT
This sequence comes from Cunninghamia lanceolata, assembly GCA_027924645.1. NCBI lineage: Eukaryota > Viridiplantae > Streptophyta > Pinopsida > Cupressales > Cupressaceae > Cunninghamia > Cunninghamia lanceolata. The sequence continues at coordinate 3,855,538 of BSBN01001859.1, read as the reverse complement.
ATTAATCTAGTAGATCAAATTCATTGACTACAAGGATGGAGTGAGACTGACTCCAATGAATATGAATGGGATAGTCTCTCTGAATTATCTTGTGATGAAAAAGACATAGATGTGGTCCATGAGTATGACCCTACCCATGCAAATAATGGGGGATAAAGTCCAAGGGCTAGACCTTTAGAGTTCGACCCGCATAATAATGATAGTGAGATTCATGAGGAAAGAATGATACCGCACTTGACATATCAACTTGTGGAGAGTACCATCGCAGGCATTGTCAATGCTTATAATGACCACCTTAACTCCCCCATCTTGACCATCAATGTCCTCGAAATAGACCAACCCAATGACCCTCTACCACTAGTGCATCCATAACTCATAGATCGGGACCTACAAGACACTCCCCTGAGCTCGATACCTTTCAAAATGATGAAGCCATCATAGACTTTCTAGAGCTTAGGGACCATATACACGCATGGGATTATAGGGCTGGCTATGCCATAGAACTCAATGACAGGGCTTATTTTGGAGAGAGTACCAAGCCTTTCAGTCTCAAAAATGTAAAAATGAAAGAAAGATCTAATGGTGAAAACTGCTTTGCGGCAGTATTAGATCGTGAAAATAGTAAAAATATGAAAGGCGTATCCAACGGTGAAAACCTCTCTAAGGTGCTGAAGGATGAAAGGCTTGACCCTCTCCCCAATCTAACACATCAGGAGGGATCCTCGATCTTGATAGAACTAGCAGAGTATATCAACATCAGTACAGGTGATAATCCAAGGATGGTCCATATGGCACAATCTTTAACTACACAGGAAAAACCAGAGTTCACTGAATTCTTCAAAAGGAAACAAATTAATTTCTCATGGTCCTATGCAGATATGCCAGGACTAGATCCAAATCTCATAATGCATCACTTATCCTTAGCTCTGGGAGCTAAGCCAATTAAGCAGAAACTCAAGAAGATGCATCTGCATGTCGCCCTCATGGTAAAAGAAGAACTGAAGAAGCTGCTAGATGTTGGGTTCATCAGATCGATAGACTATCCTGACTAGATTTCAAATATAGTGCTAGTTTCCAAACCAGATGGAAGAGTTTGACTGTGTAATGACTTCAGGGACCTGAATAAAGCTTGTCCAAAAGATGATTTCCCTTTGCCAAACATTGACATTATTATAGATCTCACGGCAGGTCACACCATGCTATCATTAATGGATGGCTTCTCAGGATACAACCAGATCAAAATTGTACCTAAGGACCAACATAAGACCACATTCACATGTCCATGGGGCACCTATTGTTGGTGTGTCATGCCATTTGGATTGAAAAATGCAGGCGCAACATATCAGAGAGCTATGACCACAATCTTCCACGACATGATGCACACCATAATGGAAGATTATGTAGATGACATTTTGGCAAAATCACTCACAAGAGAAGGACACCTGGCAGTATTAGACAAAATCTTCACAAGATTGGAATAGTTCAATGTGCGCCTCAACCCAAAGAAGTGCGTATTCAAAGTCACATCTGGCAAGATTCTAGGATACATTGTGTTTGCAAATGGAATCAAAGTAGACCCAGCTAAGGTGAAGGCTATCATGGAAATGCCACCTCCTAAAAAGCTTAGTCAACTAAGGTCTCTACAGGGAAAATTGCAATCTATCATAAGGTTCATTTCTCAATTGGCAGACAAGTGTCACCCATTCACACACCTCCTACATAAGAACATCCCTTTCAAATGGACTGATTCGTGTGAATATGAATTCAACAGTTGAAAGAGTATCTCATGAAACCACTGGTATTGATGCCATCGATCCAAGGTAAGCCTCTACTACTTTATATCTCTGCCACACCAACAGCTCTAGGAGCTCTCCTTGCACAACAAAATCATGAAGGGAAAGAACACGCAATTTATTACATTAACAAAACATTGGTTGGTTATGAGATACAATACATGCCAATCGAAAGAGCATGCCTCGCTGTGGTCTTTGCTTCACAAAAATGGAGACATTACATGCTATCGCATTCCATCAAGCTAGTAGCAAAAATTGATCCACTAAAGTATCTACTCAACAAAGCTGCCCTTACAGGTAGATTGTCCAAGTGGGTCATGCTTCTCAATGAGTTTGATATCGAGTATGTAGACAAGCATGCAATAAAGGGTCAAGTAATTGCAGATCAACTGGCAGATGTACCTTTAATGGATGATAACCCTTTGAGCATCAAATTTCCAGACGAGTCCATCTTGTACATAACAACAACAACCTGGAAACTCTACTTCGATCGGTTCCTATACTCAGCATGGGTCTGGGGTAGGTATCTTGTTGATCACACCTAGTGGAGACACTATTCCAAAATCATACAGACTACTCTTTCCTTACACTAACAAGGTGGCAGAATATGAAGCCATAGTCATTGGCATCAAGCTGGCAGTTGAATGGAATATCAAAGAACTTCAGGTATATGGAGACTCACAACTGGTCATCAACCAAGTGAATGATGACTACCAAACAAAGGATGAGAAGTTAATACCATGCAAATGAATGGTAGATGACTTCAAAGAATACTTTGTTGAGAACTCTTTTGAGCAGATACCAAGGATAAAGTATAAAGCAGTAGACGCCATGGCAATGATTGCATCTCTCCTCGACATCCCTAACAACCAATCATGCTATGAGTTCTTGGTAGAGCCAATGTCCCATCCTACTTACGACACTCCCGAATCCCACATCATTTGCCACATTGTAGGATCTGATTCTCCCCTCTATGGAAAAATATTTACCTATCTTAAAGAGAATACCCTACCACCTGATCTCTCAAATAACCAAAAGTGAACCTTCATCCGACAAGCATCCCATTATGCTATTATTGCCAATACCTTATATCGACATGGTCTCAATGGTACTCTCCTTAGATGTCTCGATAGCGAGGAATATCAAACTGCCCTGAGTGAAGTGCACGATGGTATATGCGGGACCCACTCTAGTGGTCCTACCCTAGATAAGAAACTCATACGAATGCGATACTACTGGCCAAATATGGAAAAAGATTCCTATCATTTTGTAAAGAGGTGCAAGAAATGCCAAATCCATAGAAACTTGATACACGCACTAGCACAAGAGCTTTAGCCTTTAACGACTCCTTGGCCTTTCTGTCAATGGGGACTTGACTTAGTGGGCAAGATCCACCCTCCATCATCCAGTGGCCATAAATTTGTAATCACTACCACTGAGTACTTTACAAAGTAGATTGAAGCCGTACCACTAGCCAATGTCACAGGCAAACAAATTGCCTCTTTCATCTTGAACTACATTATTTACCACTATGGTATCCCTTTATCCATTATCACTGATAATGGACAACCATTCAAAAACCAAGATGTCAAAGAACTGTGACAAATTCCATATCCAACACCGCTTGTCCACCCCGTATTACCCCCAAGGAAATGACCAGGCAGAGACATCAAATAAAACCATCTTAAAAATCTTGAAAAAGACTGTCAATGATGCCAGCCATGATTAGCACATCCAATTGAATCCCGCACTGTGGGCATACTGCACAAGTATCCGCACACCCACAGGTGCAATGCCATATTCCCTCATTTATGGCTCTGAAGCCATCTTGCCCATAGAAGTTGAGATCCTGTTGATGGTGATTTTAGCACGCAACAACACAGGTGTGATTGCTGGTATCACACCTCTCTTGAAAAGTATCCTACCCTAGGTAAGACTACTCCAAGGATAATACAACTAGGTCTTAGCTTGCTTGGAATAACTTCAGTGGAATGTCTAGCTGTGCCAACAAGGGGTCTTACACGAAATGCAGGGTTTCTGGAAGATGGCAGCAATGCAAGTGCAAAAACCCTAGGTGGTTCAGATTGCGAAGTCTGAAATTTCAGCAGATGATCAATGTAATGTTGCTTAAACCCTAAATCTACCAAACTTAATATAAATAAAATGCAAAAGAAAAAGGAGAGAGAGAAGGGATAAGAGATCCTATAGACAATTGCAGAAATAATCAATAACCAGATAGATAGATTCCCAACAATAAACAAATCTTTGCTTAACCAGGCGGCCCACAATGCCACAGAGAATGTGCAATCTTCTAAGGAGATGTAATGATTTTCAAATTGTAGAGGGTTCATCAAACACCCAATCCTTGGTGCAGCTCAATGAAATCATACAATCGAACTTATCTCATAAACTATGCCCAGACTAACCATGCACAATGACATACAATCAACAAGCCATTAATGGTATGGATAGGAAATCCATCAAATATCTGAATAATTAATCAAAAGTGCAACTGAATATCAACTAATTTCAGATTGACATGAACCATGAAGACCAAAATAAGACAACAAATAATCACAAATTCCTAGCAACCTGTAAAACTTGCTTTGTATTGACTATATTTTGGCAAAGTCTTAGCAATTTAGTATCTAATCTTACTTGTTACAATGAGAGAATGATGGCCCTTTTATAAACAAGGCACTATACCAAATTTTTCAATGGACGGTGGAGATTAAATCGACACCAACGGTCCAGATTACATGGCATTTGATGAGATACATCAGTTAGTTACATTTTCGGATTTGCATTTCTCCTTTAGGAAAAAGACAAAATATAGCTTGCAAATACATTGAATCTAGACAAAATGGATGCCCATTTGGTTGTACGTGATGAAAAGTCAACTTTCAATGCCCAATAAAGCCAAAATAGAGTCACATGACACTTGAAAACTTGAGTTGATGTGGATTCATGAGATTCCAAGTGCTGACTAGATCAAAAGGAGTATTTTGGTGAAGGTATATGCAACTAGATGCTCGCTGGACTGATTCTTGATGACTGGACTGATGGGACAACTGTATGCATGTCTTGGTGATCCAATCCAAGGTCATTTGAGTGGTATGTTTGGGAAAATATAAAAAATATAATTTTTGGTATTTTCTACATCGTAGTAAATTGCATTTTCGGAGGCCTTCAGAGCAGAATGGGGGCTCGATAATGCGGGTAGCTCAAACTAGATAATCAGGTTATCTTTCCAACAAGTCCAAGAAGTTTAAATTCTGATAAAATAGCTAGGAGTTATGACCCCCGAACTTGATCACTAGGACATTGGACTGGATCTGCAAGAATAACAGTGATGTAGGCATGATCTTCAGTGTCTTCAAGCTCCCAAGACTTATCTCCATCATCCTGGACATCATACTAACATCCTCTTGCAGGTGCAACAGCAATTTGGTTGATAGAATGTCGATTCTGCATTTCTGGGTCAGCACTGCATATTTGTGTGTGCATCCTTTCAAGATGGCTCCAACAAGCTCCTATGCCCTCCAAGACCTGCAATTCACAATGCAAAGCATCAACTTCATCTTAACAAGTTATTTTCCATCATTTTAAATCAAAACATGACCATTTGTAGTCATGGATCAGTCAAAATAGCTCATTGTTAATGTCACTTTCTTATAACCAACCTCTTAAATCTAGTGATTTTTGTATGATTTTCTGCATTTTTTACCATTTTCAAGCACCCATTTGGCTAATATGATGATTAGGGAATTTTTTGTGGTCATTTGAATCCATTTGGGGACATTTATTTCATATTTTTTTAGCCTTTTCTACAAAAATGGGATTTTTGGGGGTCGTGGACTTTTCATGTGCAGTGGCATTAATTATCGTAAAATGAGCCAAAAATCTATACAAACTTGGTAAAATGTTCATGATGATATGACAAATAGATATGCAATTCAAATCCATCAAGAAAATCTAATTTGCCCCTTGAAAAACTCAATTTTTGGCCCAAAATACCAAAAAGCGTTGATTTTGGGGGTCACTGACTTAGTGCGGATTTTGGGTCCATCTGACCTTGGCGCAGATTTTGGGTCCATCCGACCTTAGCATGGATTTTTGGTTCATCCGACCTTAGCGCAGATTTTGGGTCCGACCGACTAAAATGATGCTTCATGAGGTCAGTCGGTTCCATTTTTAGCGCAGGTCCGTTGGGTCTATTTTTAGTGCAAAGTTTGTTTGGCAGGGTTTTTCAAAGTGACCGACCTACGCGAGTTTTAGCACCGACCAACCAAAGGCAGTAGAAGCAAGTTTTAGCGCAAGTCGGTAGGAGGTCGTTTTAGCGCAAGTCTGCGAAGTGGGTTTTTAGCGCAAAAGTCGGTAGACGCTGTTTTTAGCGCAAAAGTTGATAAGAGGCAGTTTTAGCACTTTTTGCAGTTGGGAGTCTAAGTTTAGATATGAAATTTATTATACTTTAAATGCTTTTAAATATACTTTCAGGATGTTTGAGATAGGTTCCAGATCCATAGGATTTCATATGTAGATTCTAGAATTTTGAGGTTCCACCAGATTTCAGACTTTGTCATTTTTCAGGATTTTCAGGGTTTCAAACTTAGCCAAATCAAGGCTCCAAGACCATGTGACAGAATGAAAACATATGGACCCCTTAGTGAAATCTAATGGAATTTGACATGATTTTGCACAAGACCACTCAAGACACTTCCAAATCAATCATGAAAGACATCAAATCACTCTAAACATGAATAGTACTCAAATTTGGAACAAATCATGCACTCAAAGCACAAATTCACCTTCTCATCATCATAAGCAAGAGAGGTTGAGACTCCAAGCCAAAGGAAAAGAGGGGGTCTCCATCTGGCAAAATGGGGCGTGTGTACAAGACACAACAAATGGCGACTCTGCTGGGAAATGCTCTGGAGCATTTCAAAGATAAACTTTCAGTTTGAACCCAGAGTCTCTGTGTTTCCCACATGTTAGACAAGAAAACATGATATCCTATCAAAGAATCAAAGACCACTAACCAATGCAACCATCCATATCCTGAAAACCTGAGTGTGTGCAATTGTATTCATTCCCATCCTTCGACAACTAAGTTCATCCAAGATCTCTTGCGACAAGTTATGAAGATGAGATCATTCTACCACCAAGAAATGCTCAAATTTTGGAATGTGATGAGTTTGAGAAGAACAAATGACAGATAATGTTTTCAAGCATGATGGCATTTGATGGTAATTGTTTCTAGACAGTACCTTCTGTGAGAATTTTTAATTGGTAGTCTCTTTTATTTGCACTGTAATGGGTCTGGTGTCGAAAAATACCTTTTATTTTCACCCAATATAGGCTAGCAACACTTAGTGTCACCTAACTTCTTTCTTGATTGATAGTGCATGTGGTAGAAGAAGAAGTCAACCCTTTTACTTGACACAAGATCATTTAGACTCACCTAGCTACTTTAGGATCATTTAAAGTGTGAGAGATATATGGTTAGAAAATAATTTAGGTGCACCAACTAACGACTCATTTCCAATGAATAGACATCATACTCCTTGGTATAACAATGGAACCCATAGGAAGACCTAAGCGGAAACCTTGGCTTCTCAAAGAAATATTCCAAATTACTTACCCAACAAAGAAGCACTTGCAGGTCTGCACAACTACCACCACATTCGATAAGTAGAGAACCCAAGCAAAGCAAGTGTAGAATCGAAAAGCAAAGAGAACTACTCTAACCAAAGAAAAATAGAAAACAAAAAGAACAACTAACAACTAACAACTAAGAAAAAGTAGAAAGCAGAAACTAAACTAAAACAATAAGAAACTACCAAACCCTAATTAAAAACAAGCAAGACAATGTACAAAGACCCTGGACAACAGGTATTTACACTACCTCATGACTTACTTCTTGGGACATGTAGGAGTAATAGGGTGCAGGTCAATGTCCTAAGTCTGGCAAATTCAACTTTGTACTTTGAAAAGTAGGGTATGGGCAAGCTAGGCTCATGTTCAAGGTGCCAGTCACATAAGATCAGTAATTGGGGCAATTCATTAGGGCCATGATCAATCCAAATGCAAGTTGTCTTATCTAAATCACAATAATCAAATTGATAATTAGAACTGAGTGGAGAAAGGGAAGATACAACTTGATTTGTAGTACTGATGATCAGAGATGTCAGTTCAACACCTTCTTGCATTGCACCCAATACCTTTTCGTCTTTAGGGGAACTTAGCTCGTGGTGGATCATGTTTTGTGCATCAGGTACCTCCGGATCACTGAATGCCACATCAACGTCCCAAGCAAACAGGAAGTCTGGACAACCTTCCTCAAGATGTGGATCATCTGGATGAATTCTGCATGAATTGGCCAAAGCAAAGTCTGTCATGTGCAGTGAGTTTCCATGCAATAACGTATCCTTGCTCATTGTTGACACCAACTCAATGATATGATCGAGTGACTGACATGAAAATGCTTCCAAGCCATCACTCTACATGACAGTTTGATTTTTATTCTCAGATTACAGATTTTGACTTTCAGTTGTCATCAGTAGGTCAGCATCAACCATGTGGAGATTTTCTTTCATGCAAGTGTGAACTAGATCATCTTGATGAATATATGATAAACTTGAATCCATTTAATCAAAATCAGTCATATGCTCCAAAGAAACCCCCTTTGCAATGATCAACAATCCTTGTATTTCAGTTGTTGGCTGATATGAAATTGAAAATTCATTGTTTGCAACAGCAACAGGGTCTCCTTCTTCCTCTATAGGTAGATTCTTGATGTCAATGTTTCTTTGAAGTGGTGTACTATCCTAATTTTGTTCATCTAACTCAGCTAGAGACCCTTCTACAACAATTATATCAACCTGATATGGTTGATCCTGATGATTTACTGGGCTGATACAGCCAAGAACTTGATCACTTTTCTCTGAATAATTCAATTGTAGCTCAGATATTTCAACTGAAATGATTTTCTGCATTACTGTCCATGACTGTCCTTCATTTGGAGGACCGATTTTCACATGTTCTTGCACACATCCGATCTAATCTAACTGTTGTTCCAACTCTGAATTATCAGCAGTCTCAAATTAACTGTTGTTTTGCATCTCCGCTGTAGCAAATTCAAGTTCATAATTTATTATCTGGGAAGTATTTGATTGCTGATCTACATCTTTAATATGATTGCATATCAAATCTGATTTATCATCTGCCTCATCCACTTCCTTAGCAGCAGAAAATTGACCCTGTACATTGTTCTATTCGTCGTCTTGTGATTGAAAATTAGATTTTTGCCATGCTGGGACATCATATTCTGTGACAGAATAGTCTGGATCCAGTGGTTGAAAACCAAGCTTTATCCAGGCAGGGACCTCATCTTCATTGGTTGGGTGACCTGCAGACCACATGCATTGCCCATTCTCATCATCTCGACATGTATTTTGATTAACAACTTGAGGGACTTCAATTTCTCCAACGTGCAGATTACCTTGTTGACCACGATCATTTATGAATGGAAGATTTGCAGCTCCTTTCAAGGTCTTGCTCTGTATATGTCTGTCATATCCATATCCTGCTTCAGGCTTATAAACTTCAAAAAAGGAAGCAATCCCTTTAAATGCAGATCCAATCTTTAGAGAAAAGTCAAACAGTCAATTTTGTCATGTAGTTCTCCAGGATGTACAGTGCAGACCTGAGGTGAACTAAAATCGAGCAGCATTAGTGGAGGATACTTCACTATGATCTGCCTATCTAACACTTCTTTGAAAAGTGGGATATCTACTTGGAAGTTCTCTTCATGATATGACAGCTGAGATGGTCCTCTGAGGAATGAAGGGATTTCATGACTGAAACCCTTATGTGTACCCATTGGATCAAAATTCTCTATACATTGATTTCATTTTAGCATGTGCAGTGAACCAGTAAACTGAAAAACCTACATAACATCTTTGTCCAGCCCTCCTTCTAGCACCAATTTTGTTGATGGTGATTTTAGCACGCAACAACACAGGTGTGATTGTTGGTATCACACCTCTCTTGAAAAGTATCCTACCCTAGGTAAGACTACTCCAAGGATAATATAGCTAGGTCTTAGCTTGCTTGGAATAACTTTAGTGGAATGTCTAGCTGTGCCAATAAGGGGTCTTACACAAAATGCAGGGTTTATGGAAGATGGCAGCAATGCAAGTGCAGAACCCCTAGGTGGTTCAGACTTCGAAGTCTGAAATTTCAGCAGATGATCAATGTAATGCTGTTTAAACCCTAAATCTACCAAACTTAATATAAATAAAATGCAAAAGAAAAAGGAGAGAGAGAAGGGATAAGAGATCCTATAGACAATTGCAGAAATGATCAATAACCAGATAGACAGATTCCCAACAATAAACAAATCTCTGCTTAACCAGGCGGGCCACAATGCCATAGAGAATGTGCAATCTTTTAAGGAGATGTAATGATTTTCAAATTGTAGAGGGTTCATCAAACACCCAATCCTTGGTGCAACTCAAGGAAATCATACAATCAAACTTATCTCATAAACTATGCCCAGACTAATCATGCACAATGACATACAATCAGCAAGCCATTAATGGTATGGACATGAAATTCATCAAATATCTGAATAATTAATCACAAGTGCAACTGAATATCAACTAATTTCAGATTGACATGAACCATGAAGACTAAAATAAGACAACACATAATCACAAATTCCTAGCAACCTGCAAAACTTGCTTTGTATTGACTATATTTTGGCAAAGTCTCAGCAATTCAATATCTAATCTTACTTGTTACAATGAGAGAATGATGGCCCTTTTATAGACAAGGCACCATACCGAGTTTTTCAATGGACAGTGGAGATTAACTCGACACCAACGGTCCAGATTACATGGCATTTGATTAGATACATCAGTCAGTTACATTTTTAGATTTGCATTTCTCCTTTAGGAAAAAGATAAAATACAGCTTGCAAATACATTGAATCTAGACAAAATGGATGCCCATTTGGTTGTACATGATGAAAAGTCAACATTCAATGCCCAATAAAGACAAAATAGAGTCACATGACACTTGAAAACTTGAGCTGATGTGGATTCATGAGATTCTAAGTGCTGGCTGGATCAAAGGAGTATTTTGGTGAAGGTATATGCAACTAGATGCTCGCTAGACTGATTCTTGATGACTAGACTGATGGGACAACTGTATGCATGTCTTGGTGATCCAATCCAAGGTCATTTGAGTGGTATTTTTGGGAAAATATTGAAAATATAATTTTTGGTATTTTCTACATCATAGTAAATTGCATTTTTGGAGGCTTTCAGAGCGGAATTGGGGCTCAAAACTAAGCCTTAGTAGCCAGGTAGCTCAAACTAGATAATCAATTTATCTTTCCAACGAGTCCAAGAAGTTTAAATTATGATAAAATAGCTAGGAGTTATGACCCCTGGACTTGATCACTAGGACATTTGACTGGATCTGCAGGAATAACAATGATGTAGGCATGATCTTCAGTGTCTTTAAGCTCCGGGGACTTATTTCCATCATCCTAGACATCATACTAACATCCTCTTGTAGGTGCAGCAGCAATTTGGTTGATAGAATGTCGATTCTGTATTTCTGGGTTAGCACTGCATATCTGTGTGTGCATCCTTTCAAGATGGCTCCAACAAGCTCCTATGCCCTCCAAGACCTGCAATTCACAATGCAAAGCATCAATTTCATCTTAACAAGTTATTTTCCATCATTTTAAATCAAAACATGTCCATTTGTAGTCATGGATCAATCAAAACAGCTCATTGTCAATGTCACTTTCTTATAACCAACCTCTTAAATCTAGTGATTTTTGCATGATTTTTTGCATTTTTTACCATTTTCAAGCACCCATTTGGCTAATATGATGATTAGGGAAATTTTTCTGGTCATTTGAATCCATTTGGGAACTTTTATTTCATGTTTTTCAAGCATTTTCTGTAAAAAATGGGATTTTTGGGGGTCACGGACTTTTCATGTGCAGTGGCATTAATTATCATAAAACGTGCCAAAAATCTATACAAACTTGGTAAAATGTTCATCATGATATGACAAATAGATATGCAATTCAAATCCATCAAGAAAATCTAATTTGCCCCTTGAAAAACTCAAATTTTGGCCCAAAATACCAAAAAGCGCTAATTTTGGGGGTCACTGACTTAGCACGGATTTTGGGTCCATCCGACCTTAGCGCAGATTTTGGGTCCGTTCAACCTTAGCACTGATTTTGGGTCCATCCGACCTTAGCGCAGATTTTGGGTTCATCCGACCTTAGCATGGATTTTGGGTCCGATAGACTAAACTGATGCTTCATGAGGTCAGTCGGTTCCATTTTTAGTGCAGGTCCGGTGGGTCTATTTTAGCGCAAAGTTTGTTTGGCAGGTTTTTCAAAGTGATTGACCTACGCGAGTTTTAGTGACTGACCGACCAAAGGCAATAGAAGCGAGTTTTAGCGCAAAAGTCAGTAGGAGGCATTTTTAGCGCTTTTTATAGTTGGGGTCATTTTTGGCACCAGATTTAGAAATGTCCAGGGTGAAAGTATATTTAAAAATATATTTAAGTATAAGAATATTCTTATACTTTAAATATTTTTAAATATACTTTCAGGATGTTTGAGATAGGTTCCGGATCCATAGGATTTCATATGCAAATTCTTGAATTTTGAGGTTCCACCAGATTTCAAACTGTCATTTTTCAGGATTTTCAGGGTTTCAAACTTAGCCAAATCAGGGCTCCAGGACCATGTGACAGAATGAAAACATATGGACCCCTTAGTGAAATCTAATGGAATTTGACATGATTTTACAACTCTAAGACTTGGAAACTAGGAATTTCAACATGAAACATCCTGCAGAAGCACTTTCAAGGGCAATATCCAGTGACATAGGATTTTTGAGCAAAATGCAGTAACACCCAATTCCAATGCAGAAGGCAACAAATGGCTATTTTTAAGCACAAGACCACTCAAGACACTTCTGAATCAATCATGAAAGACATCAAATCACTCCAAACATGCAAAGTACTCAAATCTGGAACAAATCATGCACTCAAAGCACAAATTCACCTTCTCATCATCATAAGCAAGAGAGGTTGAGACTCCAAGCCAAAGGAAAAGAGGGGGTCTCCATTTGGCAAAATGGGGCGTGTGTACAAGGCACAACAGATCCCATCATTGCGAGTATCATTAAAAGGCCTGATATTTAATGAAGAATACAGAGTATCCAGACTTCAAGAGTTAGAGCTACTGGAAGAAAGAAGGTAACAGGCCTTTAACCATCTCAAGGCTTATCAACAAAGGATGTCCAAAAGTTACAACCATAGAGTAAAACCCTCCGTATTTCAGGTTGGTGACCTTGTCCTTTGAGAGAATCCCAGGAATCAGCAAGACAGAGAGAAGAAAGGTAAGTTTGAATCTAACTGGTTGGGTCCTTATATCATCATTGCTGCCTATGGGTCAGGGGCTTATCAATTGGCTACATCAGAAGGTGAACTATTTGATGATCCCATCAAAAGCATGCATCTCCGAAAGTTCTACACATAAACCCCAATGCAAGGGAGCCAAAAAAAAATAAAAAGTCAAATATTAAAAAAATCAAAAAAATAAAAAAAAATAAAAAAAAATAAAAAAAATAAAAAAATGGAAAAACAACAAAAAAATCATTCTCTGGTGAAAACTTGGTAAACAGGCACCTTGGATAGATACCATGATGAAAACCTGGCAAACAGGCGTCATGTGTATTTTAGCTACCGTGTAAATAAAAGCAAGTGGTGAAAACCTGGTAAACAGGTGCTACTGGTGATGAACTCACCTCCTCCATCTTTTCCAACCTTGTCCCTCATTCATCCTTCCTAACCGCATCCACGCAATCACATCGAGATACCTACCATGGCGTGTTGTTTGCTCATCCTTATCGCTCCTTCCATCAGGCTACCAATCCAGACTCGCGTCCATCTTGTCATCCATCCTCAACCAATCCATTCAACCGTTGTCGAACTACGTCACCTCTGAGCTATCACATAGGCAAGGACATCATTGATGTGCCCCCGAGGCTCCTTTTCCATCCATTCCATCCTGTCTCACCTATCCTTTTGTCCTTTTGATCCTCATCTTTCCCATCGCCTAGGTCTTTTATCCACTAAGTCCACACCCTGAACTACGTTGCATCTATGTTGTCACGTAGGCAAGGCCATTTATCACTGAGCCCTCGAGGCACTAGGTCAGTCCCTTAGGGCCCATTTCTTTGTATCCAATGTCAGTTCATCTGTAATAACTCATTCATTTGCTTGACTGGGGGAAAATCCTCGACCTAGTTGGAGAATTGGATTCTTGAATGTCACAAACCTCAGAGGATAACAATAAGGACCACGATACTATCACCAGACAACAAGCAACATTGCAAACACACTTTTTCAACAAAACACTTGACGCAAGAACTAGACCTATAAATAGGACACAATGGACCTCAACCACCATGATGATTGTATCTATTTTCGTTGCAAGAAAACATAACTATGACAAGAACATTTGTGTTCGTTAAAATGGTTTAAAATCTTGTCTTGATTTTTTACATTATTATGTCTTTCTATGCTACTCAAGGATGTCAAAAACTAGAGGAGCTATGATGGGGGCATAATTATTTTATTGGTTTGTTGTTTGTAGATCAATCTTTAGTAATGTGACGACTTGTGTCTAACGACATGATCAACAAAAGATCATTGAGGACTTAAGAGGTCTAAACATGAAAGGGGGCAATCCTTGTCTGTTTACATGCAAGGCGTACTCAAGTCATCTAGATTCAATTTTGACTAGATGCTTGTATCAACTTGCTATATCACAATCCATGTAAGAGATACTTAGGTCATCATGGTTTAATTATACCTGGATGCTTGTATTTTCTTACATTTTAAAGAGAAAAGAAACAAAAAATGCCCAATGATGAAACAAAGTACTTCAAATACTTACATAAATGAAGATGACAAATCCACACATCCATACATATCAACTTGCATATCATTCCATTATAAGCATTACATCCTAGACCTCATTCCAAGTGTCAAAAGATCCATTTCATCCATCAACCAAATCATTCTTCTAAATTATCTTTCATCATCATTCATCTTGTTTGCTCACTTCCCATTATCTTTTCCTTGTCACCCTCGCTCTTGGGTTGACTGGGGGCATCACCGATCTCCAATCCAATCGTTCATCTGATCATCAAATCTATCCAATCAATCCAAGCATTGATCCAAATGCGAGTCCATCCTTAATCCATACCAATTGAGTAAATCAATCTTGTCAAATTATCCAATCACAATCAAGGGTTTTGATCCTAATCTCATTGTAAACCAAATCAGTCAATCATCATTGACAATGGGATGTATCTTTCCCACATCTTTGTGTTGGTCTAGGGATATATCATTCCCCGCAATGACAACACTATCGTCGTCAATCATTATCGATTAATCATTAGTTTATGGCTAGACAGGGGCAATACCTCATTTGTTCTTGTATCATTTGTGCATACTTGCTTGCTTGCTTGTGTGTGTTATCAATTTATCTTGCATAGCATGTCATTTAACTATTTCATCCATCCCTTATCTTGCATCTTCCATTTTCTTCTCCCATCTATCTTGTCACCCTATCTCATTGTGAGATTGTTCGTCATCCTGTCATCACATTCTTCCCGCCCAATCTCCCGATGGGGCATCCTATCATCATAAACTTGTACCAGGGGCAAACTAGAGCATGTATCCAATTGCAGGAAATCTTTACTTCTTTGAAACAATGTGATAAAACACATTGCATCAAAGAGGGGCAAAATGTATACACCTAAAATTGGCTCATGTCGAATTAAGTAAATATTTTAATATTTATCTTAATTCTTATTTCCTCTATCAATTAAATAAATATTCTAAGTTTATTTGATTGGTTCATTATCCCATAATTAAATAAAATCAATTTATTTAATTAAAATTCCCCTAATTCTTATTTAATTAATCCTAAATTCCTCTATCATAAGTCCTAATTCCATAAATCCACCTCACCAATCCACCTCACCTTTTCCACCTCACCATGTTGCACATGTAATTAAATATTTTAATATTTAATTAGCTAATATTCCCTCACCCACATGTCCTATTTATCCTCCAGTCAAATTATCTAACTCTTCAATCAAATCAGTTAACTAATTAGTCATTTGAGTTCACTAATCAATCAATTCACTTAACTAATTAGTCAATTCAGTCAACTCCCTAATTAACCCAGTTAACTGATTAGTCCATTGAGTTAAATCCTTAATCTATTAAGTCAACTCCCCAATCAATTCACTTAACTGATTGGTCTATTCTGTTAACTCTTCAATCTATTCTGTTAACTCCCCTGTTGCATGAAGAATCTTGGACACTTGTCCTCTTCTAATTGGCGCACATTCCCTCAAACTTTCTCAACCATTCACAACTCAATAAATTCCTCCAATTATGGATCTGATGACATTTGGATTTGGTCTTCCCTCAACCTATATAAACAAGGTCTTCATACCCATTTCATATCCATCTGAGCATTCGTAAACTTACTTTGTATAATTCATCACAGCGTGCCTTTGGCAAAGTTATCATTGCATTTGCATTATCAATCCATTATCATCACCATGTCTCCACCAATTCATATCCATTACAGTTGCATAGTAACTTAGTCTCCATTGCACATTTCATATCACAACCATTCTATTCTTGTCATCTTCAACAAGCAAGGAAGTACGTACTTCTGAGGGCTTCATTACAATCAAGATTAAGAGCAGATAGGCGAGCAATGGAAGCACAGAGGTAGTTTGGGTATTAAAGGTATTATCTTTTATTTATTTGCATTTGTCTCATTTTCTATTGCGTTATTGGATTTTAGTTCTTTATACCATTGTTCACATTTCCATACAACAGAATGCAATAAAAATTGCGTCATGATATAAAAAGATGCAAAAAACTCCTTTTTTTATCATTCATTGTTAATTTTGCAACTTTGTGCAGAAAACTGCTTGTAACATTGATTTATACATACTTTTAACAGAACAATAGAGGATAATTTTGAGTTCATTTGATGATATCTAAATTAATTAGAAGAGCACAAATCATTTTGTTGTACTTATGATTTCCTACACAAACTATTGGCAATTGTCAGTGAGAAAATGGACTGGTGACAATATCAGTATTATCTTTTTGATGCCCGGGAGAGGGAAGCAGAAAAGAGATGGTATCGCATCGAGGCACCCCCTCACCAATTTATATTTTCATCCCCTTCTGTGCAAATTTGATAGAACATGTAAAACTATATTTATTCTTTAGAAAACTATTCTACATATATAGATTATGTTTTTTCATTTTGCATAGATAGAAGTAGGGCTTAAATAAAACCCTACGCAAATATGAAATTAAAAAATGCAAAACTAGCATACCTATCTTTAGAAAAATATATCAAAAATAGGCCCCTTTATTTCCTTTTTCTAAGTTCGTTTATTTATTTTTTCTAAATTCATTTATTTCCTTTTATAAATACTTAATGTTTTTTTAAAAACGTGTGTAGTGTGCAACTTGTATCACAATGGAAATAATTCTAGGTCTTTAGAAGATTTAGGGATGCATTGTCTGGTGAGGGTTCCTTATAGATTCCACATCAACCTTAGGGCCGTCTCCAAGAGTTGGAATGTTGTCCTGAGTAGGCCACACTTTTGTAAAGAGCAACAACGCCATGATGGCAAGTGCAAGGAGGGAGTAGTTTCTCTTTACAAATCCAAATAAATTGAAAGTGATTTCGAAGTAATATTTACTATCCACTTGGGTACTGGTGGGAATGGATGCCTCAAATCTCTAGATAATTTAAACTACAATACATAAACTATCATTGTTGTGTGTTCATGAAATCAAAACAACAACTGGTTGTGATGGGGCTTCCCAACAACTGTGGCGACAAAGAAAGTGTGTTGATATTTGATTTTTATCTCATAGATGGTGGTTGGGTGCCGACATGCCATTCAAACGACGTTACTTTGCATGCACAACGTCACCATCGCCTCAAGGACTCATCTATATTGTGGCAGCTCGCTTAGGCCTTACAGAGAGGGTTTCAATCACCATCTTCTAGAAGCTTATTTTACAATGTAGAGGAAAACAAGTGGGACGTTCTTCCTCCTATGAATATTGATCTGCCGCAAGAGCCCTCCATTGGTGCTTTTCTTGATGACAATTTTTATCTAATCCCCCCAGGAAAACCACAACACTCAAATTTATGATCCTTGTAGACGCCGTAAAATGTTCTAACCATTTAATCGTCCCAATTAATTAATTAAATTTTATTTAATTAATTAAATCCTAATTTATCCACAATTAATTAAATTTTATTTAATTAATTAAATCCCCTTGGTCACCTATATTGAATAAATTGAATTCAATATTTATCCCATTCTAATGTTAGCCCATATTAATTAAATAAATATTTATTTGGTTAATATTCCTATTCACAATTCCAACTTAATCACATCCTTAATTAATTAAATAAACCCACTTTATTTAATTAATTATCTCCTTGTCACATGTCTCCATAACCCAAATAAAAAAATTAAAATAAATCCCTCACCTCTCACCTCATTGCAACACGTGTCACACCTACCCTCCACTTAATCCCTTCACAT
The DNA here is from genome assembly GCA_027924645.1 of Cunninghamia lanceolata. Taxonomy (NCBI): domain Eukaryota; kingdom Viridiplantae; phylum Streptophyta; class Pinopsida; order Cupressales; family Cupressaceae; genus Cunninghamia; species Cunninghamia lanceolata. The sequence goes on along the minus strand of BSBN01001859.1, from coordinate 3,837,027 downwards.
GACTTGCCAGTTTAAATATTTTTATTTAAATTGGAGCTAATTGTTCTCCTCCCTCCATTTGTCACATGACTACATAGTCACATGCACCTCTTAGCCTTTTATTCTAATTTAAAATTCATCTCTCTTCTCCATCGCACACTTGTCACAAAACTAAACATGATCCATGTATGATTAATCTCAGCCCTCCATAGGCCAAAAGTCAAAATCAAATCTCATCCCTCCATTTCAACTAAGCTTTTCTATAAATACAACCCTCTTCTAAGCCATTTGCATCCAATCTTGAGCATATCATCGCTCTGCCAAAATCATTCTTGCATCTTTGAGCTAAATTTTAGTGATTTGCATTTGCATGAGAGCATTTCACATTTCAATCTTGTGGATATAGCTAGAATGTTTTTGAGTGTAGCATTCTCAACCTTAACCATGGATTGGGGATCATCTTGAAGGTATATTGCATTTTGTTATCTTTCACTTCATTTTGATTTTTATGATTTCATTTGGCACGCCCGATGGGACTCCTAGGTCCTGATTTTACTAATTCTTCATTGCGTTTTTGAAGATTTTCGTCAAAAAGTTGTACTGTAGGTTCTGTTACAGGTTTTGGCATGATATTTGACTGTTTCAGCTTGATTTTTTCTCTATTCAGCATGATTTTCCTCGACTGTGGTGGGATGCTATCGACTTTCGGTGCGATTTCCTGTTTTGGCACGATTTTTCTATGTTCAGTTTAACAGATTTTCTATGGTTGCAGGATATTGCATTTTCGGTTTTTGACTCAGTTTTGTACCAGGTTCTAATAAGCTTTGTTTTGCAGGTTTTTGATCGAAGGTTTAATATTTTTCACTAGGTTTATACTAGGGTTTGATATTTAGATTGCATGTTAGCTAGATTTACATTTATGAACTAGGATTTGTAGATTTCTGGTTTATTAGGGTTTAAGATCATATGGAAGTCCATCCTAAAGCAAATCGAAGGGTTTGGCTTTTCATCTAATCTATTTTTTAGAGGATAGGTCTTTTTTTATCGATTTGGCACAATCTACACCTAGATCCACGCAATAATTCAACCGTTACGAATAGGTAAATCAGGTAAAAACCCAGACTGGCACTATTTTTAATTTCTGTGGCACAATTTTTTGTTTTTCTGGTGCCATTTTCTATTTCTGTGGCACGATATTTCATTTATGTAGCGCGATATTTAGTGTCGACTTGATTCCTCTTTTCTGTAGCGCGATATTCTACTGACAAGTAAACATTTCTATGTGTCGTGATTTACTGATTCTGTGGCACAATTTCATGATTTTTTGGTGCTTTTCTGTTATGTTTTGGTGCTATTTTCTGTACTGATTTTTCAATTGTGCAAGTTATTTGGCTGAACTTTGCAACATAAAAGAACTCATTTCAAAGACTTAAATATGAAAACTACTAACGATTTGCTGCAAGGTTTTTGTTAAATTAGGCACACTTTGTTTTGGGCTGTTAAAATGAACATTTGTGTGTTTAGTTAGGCAAACATTTCATTTGGGCTTAAAAAGAACCACTGCTTGATCTTAGGAACATTTGGATTTGGACTTAAAAAAAATATTAGCATTTTTTTGCCATGTTTGGTGCACTTGCACACTTTGTGTTACTCAAGGGTTAGAATCAAAGTATCCTCTCCCCTCGCCTTCAAAAGGATCTTGGGTGTAAGAGAAACAATTCTATTCTCTTCTTTTTTAGGACGTGGGCCTGCCCTTGAGACACATCTATACGAAGAACTCATTGGCGACCCCAAGCGGTACTTTCATCCGGTCTGCTATATGTAAATTGAGGATAAGGCGAAAGCCAAGTCTAATTGGTATTAGCGCTCACCATATAGTGCTAGCTCAAAAGGAGGCATACCTTTGCATATATTAAACTCCTAGTAGGGTTAGTTAGAGCCTTAAGTGGCTTACTGGATGCTCGTGAGGTGTCGGTCCCCTAGATGTTCCCCCACTATGAACCATTATTTTAGTAGCCCAAATCCTTCTATTTGTTGATGCAGAAGGGTAACCTTTGAAGTGGCCCCGATTCATGCGGTTCTTAGCCAAGGTAGCAGGGATAATCCTAAGGTTTGGTGGGGGTACGAGTCTTGGGAAACCTGGATCTTGGTATGTGTGAGAAGTGAGTGCACTGTAAGGGGGAGCCGTTGCTACCAAGATCTTGGAGCTACCTGCTTTAAATAAGCGCAGCTAGGGGATTCAACAAATATTGTCCACCTTAGGTTGTGCTTGTTTTTTTTTCAAAATTTGCAAAACAACAAAGACATTGCATCAAAACAAACTTTCCCATTGTGTGAATTGTGTGCTTTGTATTTGTTTGCCAAGAGACATCCTCATTTCCAAAAGCTTTCAAAATTTTTTTTAAAAAAATCCAAAACCTTAGAAAAATTGAAAAGCTTTCAAAAATCTAAAAAAAATCCAAAACCTTAGAAAAATCCAGAAAAATCCAAAAGCTTTCAAAAATCCAAAACCTTAGAAAAATCCAAAAAAAATCCAAAAGCTTTCAAAAATCCAAATAAAATCCAAAACCTTAGAAAAATCCAAAAAAATCCAAAAGCTTTCAAAATTCCAAAAAATATCCAAACACTTAGAAATCCCAAAAAATATTTTAGCCTTGTCTCATTAATTCTTTTCATTTCATTCATATTTTAAACATCCATCCATTCATCTCATCTTGACCTTAGAGAAAATATTTTGATTTGTTGGACTCTCCATCTTTTAAGTATTCCATCCCAAAATCGTTTTCCACTTACATCTCACCTAAATTTGCCTATAAGCCATTCACTTTTTATCCCACCAATCCATCAACCTTTGGACTAAGCTTTTGTGCAAAAGATTCAATCTAGATATCATTTTATCCTTGTTTGTAAGATACTTAAAGATTAGCTACCTTTAGTATCCTTATAAACTTCATCTATCATCATCCTTATTTTATGTTGAAGGCCATTAGTCTACCTTCAAGTAAAATATCTTATCATCCTTTTGCTTTGAGGTCATTAGTCTACCTTGAGTATAAGGAATCATCCTTGAAACAAAACCTAAAGATCTAGATTTTATCCAAGCTCATCTTTTTTAGTCCCAAGCCATCCTTCCAAAGTTCAAACACCATATCTTTAGCCAACTCCATCACCATTATCACCCTTTAGCCTTGAAAAATTTCATCCATTTCACTCTTTCTCCCCTTTGGCTCCAACTAATTACAAATTGCTCTCTAAGGTCTTTCTTCCCAAGAACATCAAAAATCAAACTCACCCCAACATCATTGCATGCCCTTGACAAGGTTACAAGCTAAGAGACTTCAAGAAATGGGATCCTTCAATATTGGAATGCCTCAAACTGACCAAAACAACGTCGCTATCAAAATTGGAATGCAACCAATTGATGAGAATAATGTGCCTTGTGACTATTCAATTCAACCTCCACCATCACCCCATGGAACAAATGTACCTGACTAAGAGGTTGAGGATTTCTTACAAGATACTGGGGCCATGGATGTGTTACATAGAGTCCTCAAGTCAGACCTCAATAGGTTTATGGATCACATTATTCAACTTGGGGCCACTCCTACAAACACTAATGCCACCGCACAACAAATCACACTCACTATTCCTGGCAACACCCAAATGCAAATGCTTCCATAAGCCTCCCATCCAATGATCCTAACTCCATAGCCATCATATCACAGCTACTTTCACAACAAAATGTCAACACTTCCAATAACGCAACCATTTCCATGTCCCAAGACAATCAAAACCCAAATTCGCAATGACAAGATGCCAACACACAACAAGACCAAGACACACAATTACCACCATATCTCCAACGAATGTGTCAAAACAATTCTACCCCACAACAACCTTTGACAATTGAAATGGTCCAACAGATAGTAGAGATGGCAAAGGAACCCAAAAAGAAGCATTATTCTCTTGAGGAAATATGTCATTATCCTTTTGACAAGAATCTATATATGCCACAATTCTCTAAACATTTTGAAACGCCAAAATTTGAACAATATAAGGGAAAGGAAGACCCTCGGGATCACTTGCGGGAATTCTACTTCGCTTGCCTTGAAGTCGCTCAAAAGGACACTTATTTAATGAGACTTTTTCCCAAAAGCCTTAGTGGACAAGTCGTTGAATGGTTTACACATCTTCCATGTGGTATTAAATCAATTGAGGAACTTGCAGACAAATTCATAACTCATTTCTCCTACAATTGTGAGCATGGAATTTCTATGACAGACCTTCATAATACTAAACAAAAGAATGGGGAACCATTTGTGACCTTTTTACAAAGATGGAGAGCATTGACAAGCAAGTTACCATGGCAAATACCTGAGAAACAATTCGTGACCATGTTCGTCACTAATCTGAATCCTGAATTAGCATTTGACTTGCAAGTGTTATGTGCGTCAAACTTTGAAGAAGTTATTGAAAAGGGAATAACCATTGAAAAGGCCCTTGTTGCTAAAGGATCAATAAAACTGTATGACAACAACACGAACAACCATAACAATAACAACAACAACACCTCAAACAATAACAATAACGCTCAAACAAGTGACAAGCCACGCTTTTGGAACAAAAATAAGAATTCCCTCAATGATGGAGTAACAGATACAAAAGCTGTCCAAAATGTCCAAAGGAATCCCCCGCTGAATATCTCAAGCAATAATCTGAGCATACCTAGGGGACCTCCAAGACAAGAAAATCGCCCTAGAAGAAGATTTACCCCTTTGGGGGAACCCATTACGGACATTTTGGATAGGTCTGTGAAAGGGGGCTTATTGCAACTACCACCCATAAGACCTATTGATGAAAGTCAATTTAAACCCATATGGTATGATGAGAATCAATATTGTGAATATCATCATGTTAAGGGACATCCAACATCAGATTGCATGAGATTAAAACATCGCATACAAGATCTCATAGAAGTAGGCAAAGCCAACCTCCAAGACTCTTCAAATCCCTCTTCGAATACAAACTTGGGAGAATATAAGGACCCCCTCCCCGACCATAACAAAGGAAAAGCATCTCCATCTACCAATCAAACATATCATATTGTTCCTCTGCCAAAATGTTTTGATTCCATTGTTGGTTGAATAGAAGAATCCTTTAGCCATGTCAACACTATTACAATCTGAGTCCAACCTCAAACTCTCGATTATGTTGTCACAACCCATCGTGGTCGCGTAACCATTCGTGGTGCCACTAACCAACCAACTGCAGCTAATCAACTTTCATCATCCGCACCTTCCAATCCACTCACATATAAATACAACCTCCTAGATTATCTAGGAAAGACATTGGCCCAAATAACAATTCTTGAGCTCCTTGGCACATCGCCACTTCACAAGGAAATTCTGGATAAGGCCTTGACGGAAACACAAGTCCCTACTGATCTAAATGTGGAACAATTTCAAGCTATGGTAGCTCACCTTACAGCACCCCATTGCCTCACCTTTTCAAAAAAGGATCTTTCTTCAGACACATCTCATAATGAAGCATTGCACATCGAAGTCCTAGTCGATAAACACATTGTAAAAAGGGTTTTAATAGATGGTGGCTCCGACCTAAATTTGTGCACTCTAAAATTATTAAAACACTTGGGATATTCTGATGTGGTCATAAATGCAAATGAATGTATCACCATAAAAGGTTATGATGACACAGAGAGATTGTCTGCAGGGACTATCAAACTCCCTATTCAAGTGGGACCTAAGATTTTGGAGACAAAGTGCTAAGTCCTTGACCTTGATCTTCCTTACAACATTCTTCTTGGTCGGCCATGTATCCATGCTATGCAATCCATTCCCTCCACTTTCCATTAGTGCCTCAAATTCTCGCACAACAAAATTGAGGTTACCATCTATGCCGACCCCTGTCGTTTCCAATACTGCAGCTTCTTGGAAGGACATGATCGTACTTTCTGTCCCTATAATCATCCTGTTGTGACCCCTTCCAAGTCTCAATAAACAACCCGATCATCTTCTGCCTACATTGATCCTACTATTTTTCCATCAACATCCCAATCCACCCCTCATCCTGAGATCAAGATCAAGGCAAGTGACAAAGGATGTGGTGAATACGACTTACATGTTGCCTTCTTTTGTGTCAGAATTCTACCACCATCCCCAAAGACATATGGCATTCCTAAGGGAAATGAAGTCTCTACAGTAGTCATCAAGTGCAGACCAACACCAACCTTTGAAAGGAAACATCTCATGGAACATGATGTCTTAGAAGATGTATCCTCATTGCTATACAAGGATGAAGAAGAGAAAGAACCCCTGGTTCATCCATTAGAAATCTATGGTCAAGGCTCCTGAATATTCAAGAAAATGGGATACGAGGGACAAGGGGGCATTGGCTTGCATAAATCAGGGATCATTGAACCAATCCAAGCTTATGGACATTATTATCTCCAAGGGATAGGGTACATAATATTAGAATTGCCACCTTCGAAACATGAGTGTCCTTTTACGGAGGACGCTAAGGCCTTCCCCGTAATTAATGACAATGATGAAGAGTATCGTTCTGACTCCTTCTTTGATTTCACCAAACTCTTTGAATCCTCCTTCTGTACCATCTTCACATTATCCTCCATGCCATTCACAACTGATGAACTACCTCTCATATATCCACAACTTGTCAATTGGGACCAAACAACACCGCCTGTCCTGGATGTTGTACAAAATGACGAAGCTCTTGCTGAGTTCATGGGAGTAAGAAATCACATCCCTTTGGGAGATCATAAAGCAGGATATATCATGGATCTTAACAATAGCACATACTTTGGCGAGACCACCCAATCTCTTAGTCGCAAAATGATGAATATAAATATAAAAAAGACATCCCCTGGTGAAAACCACTTTGTGGCGCTTTCAGATGATAAAATAGAAAAAATAAAGGACCTATCCTCTGGTGAAAACCTCTCCGAGGCGCCAGAGGATGAGAGATTGGACCTCCCTGAAGTACCTAAATTTTATCAAGAAACATTTCCTATCTTGACATAAGCGTCATAGGAAATGAATCTTGGCACAGAAAGCGAGCCCCTGATCACATATCAAGCTGAATCATTGACACCAACAGAATAAGAAGCCTTTTTGAATTTCTTTAGACAAAGAAGCATCAATTTTGCATGGACTTACGCTGATATGCCTGGGCTGGATACCACTCTCGTAGTTCATCACCTTGCAGTATATCTAGATGTGAAACCAGTAAGACAGAAATTGCGAAAGATGCATCCACAAATAGTATTACTTGTCAAAGCAGAACTAAAGAAACTTCTGGATGTGGAATTTATTCGACTAATAGACTATCCCCAATGGGTGTCGAATCTGGTACCTATGAAAAAAGTGATTGGGGGCATCCATTGTTGTACTGACTTTCGAGATCTTAACAAACCTTGTCCTAAGGATGATTTCCCTCTTCCTAACATCGACATGATTGTAGATCTCACTGTTGGACATGAAATGCTATCCCTCATGGATGGGTTTTCAGGATATAACTAAATCAAGATAGTTGAGGAAGACCAACATAAAACATCATTCATAGCACCATGGGGAACTTATTGTTGGGTTGTGATGCCTTTCAGATTAAAGAATGTAGGAGCAACATATCAAAGAGCAATGACAGTCATCTTTCACGATTTCTTTCACAAGATAATGGAAGACTATGTAGACAACCTTTTGGCAAAATAAAAAACAAGAGTGAAACATCTGGATGTGCTAGCACAGAACTTTGATCGACTGGAAAAGTATAATGTATGACTCAATCCTAAAAAGTGTGTTTTTGGGGTAACCTCCAGGAAACTCCTAGGATACATAGTGTCACGAAGAGGGAAAGAGGTAGATCTGAACAAAGTCAAATCTATAATGGAGATGCCTCCTCCTTCGACACTTAAATAGCTTAGAATTCTACAAGGTAAGTTTTAATCCATTCGTCGATTCATAGCGTAGCTCACTGATAAATGCCAGCCATTCCAAGATCTACTTAGAAAGAACACAACTTTTTAGTGGGAGAATAATTATCAGTTGGCCTTCGAACAATTGAAAAAATATCTTGCCAATCCACCAGTTCTCATACCACAAAGACCAGGACAACCTCTTCTCCTCTACATATTAGTAACAGAAACAACAATTGGAGCCTTACTGGCACAACATGATGAGCAAGGAAAAGAGAGAGCCATCTATTACATCAGTCGCACATTGATAGCATATGAGCTTAATTATTCACCAATTGAGCGAGCATGTTTGGCAGTAGTCTTTTCATCACAGAAGTTAAGGCACTATATGCTTAGTCACAAAACCAAGCTCATTGCAAAATTTGACCTGTTAAAATATCTGCTAAGCAAAGCCGCTCTCACTGGAAGAACATCAAAGTGGGTAATGGTCTTGAGTGAATTTGACATTGAGTACACAGAACGAAAAGCCATCAAAGGGCAAGTTATCACCGATCAATTAGTAGACACTCCTATGCCAGCTGAACATCCTTTGTTGTCTGAGTTTCCAGATGAATCCATATTGACAGTTGCATCGACAGAAAATACTTGGAAAATGTATTTTGATGGGTCGTATACTCATCATGGCTCGGGGGTAGGTCTCCTAGTTGTCACACCTCAAGGAGACAAAATCCCTGGGTCATACAAAATAACATTCCCGTGTACCAACAATATAGCTGAATACGAGGCTCTCATCACAGGGCTTTGGATGGCAATCAAATGGAAAATAGAGACGTTGACAGTACATGGAGATTCACAGTTGGTTATCCAATAAGTCAATGACGAGTACAAAACAAAAGATGATAAGCTCCTACCATATAAGAGAATGGTCAATGACTTCAAGCATTACTTCCACGATATTCATTTTGAACAAGTTCTGAGGCCTAACAATAAAGTGACTAATGTAATGGCCACCATTGGGTCATTGGTAGATATAAAAAAGATAGCAAGAGATGTGAATTTTTGGTAGAACTTCAAATCCTTGCTTATGATGTTCCACAATCGGAACTTGTATGCGACATTATTGGTCCTTTGTCCCCATGGTACCAATAAATATATTTATACCTCCATGATAACACCCTTCCACTCAACCTGACATCTACCCAATGACAAACCTTCATCTGCCGATCATCCTATTTCACCATCATTGCTGATACTTTATACCAAAGGAGTCTCGACGGTACTCTTTTGAGATGTCTTGATGCTAGGGAGGTTGAGACGACCTTGCACAAAGTGCATGAGGGTATCTATGGGACACATTCTAGTGGACTGACCTTAGCCAAGAAGATTCTTCGAATGGGGTACTATTGGCCGACTATGGAAAAAGATGCGCATGATTATGTTAAGAAATGTCTACCTTGCCAGCAACATGGAGATTTAATACATGCACCATCACAGGAATTGCAGCTGATCATGACTCCATGGCCCTTTTCACAGTGGGGGCTTGACCTCGTAGGGAAAATCTATCCACCCTCTTCCAACGACCATAAATTCATCATCACCGCCACGGAATACTTCACTAAGTGGGTAGAAGTCCTTCCACTCACCTTTACCACTGGTGTCCAAATTTCCAAGTTCATCCCACATTACATCATCTATCGTTATGGTATCCCGCACTCCATCATCATAGATAATGGAAAGCCCTTTAAGAACCAAGAAGTCCACACCTTTTGTGACAAGTTCCATATCTAGCACCGTTTCTCTACCCCGTATTATCGACAAGGTAACGGTCAGGCCAAAGCTTCCAAAAAAACCATTTTGCGCATCCTGAAAAAAATAGTCAATGAAGCTGGTCGCGATTGGCACCTGCAGCTTAATCCCACCCTATGGGCATACCGCACTAGCATTCATACACCCACATGAGCCACACCCTATTCATTGGTGTTTGGTTCTGAAGCCATCCTTCCTATAGAGGTCAAGCTCCCATCTTTGTGCATCTCACTGAAGAACATTATCACTGATGAGGAATATCAGACTGCACAACTAAATGAATTAGAGTTGCTTGATGAGAAACGCATAAATGCTCTAAATAATTTACAAACTTATCAAAATTGCCTTCAGAGAAGTTATAATAAGAAAATGAAGACCTGCAATTTTAAAGTAGGTGATCTTGTCCTCATGGAGAATCAGAAGAACATGCAAGATCGTCCTAAGAAAGGAAAGTTTGAACCTAATTGGCTGGCTCCCTTCATTGTCACAGCTAGTTATGGATCGGGAGCCTATCAACTATCCACACCTGAGGGGCAGCCTCTGGAGGAACCTATGAACATCATGCACTTGAAGAAATTCTATGCATGACCCATCGAATATCCCAGGTCAAAAAATTAAAAAAATAAAAATAAAAGAAAAAATTGAGTGCAATAAAGCCATCCAATGGTGAAAATCACTCCGGTGACGCCTTGGATAGGTACCATGGTGAAAACCTATTTTAGGCACCATGTGTAGCGGATGGTCCTACCATCTAATAAAATCCCTCTATGCACCTATAACCATCTATCATGCCATAATAAAATCCATCATTGCATAATCATCCATCCCATTTATATACCATAGCTTGGAGTTTGAAGCATTTTTTATCATCCCACCCTCATCTCCTTTCATAAATCTCACCCACAAATAAAATCCTGGAGATGGTATCCTTATTTGCTCCTGAGAGTCAGAAATCATATCAAAATACAAAAAAATCACAACATTCCAAAAATCCCAAAAACAATCATAACATTCAAAAAACTCAAAAAATCAAAATATCCCCTCAAAATACAAAAAAATAAAAATATTATCAAAAGAAAAAATCCAAGCAATAAATGTACCCACAAACATCATCAACCCACATCTTCTTCCATCCACAACCACTCAGAACCATCCTTCTATCCACGAGCCATCCCTACATCATCACATCCAGCCAGAACTATAGATTCATCTCGCCCGCATCTTTTAAAGGACCTTGATCCCGTGGATACAGGTATGTTGGTAGTCTGGAATACGAAGAAAGTATCTAGTACTCAGGTCCACAAGATGCACCCATTCAACCTAGTTGGATGGTCCAGATCGATCAAACTTACCTTAAAAAGCAAATTAAGCATCAACATCAAAACATCATCCCCAAAACGCAAAAATCATCAATCAACAAATCAAACCTCATCATCACAAATAGCTAGCTATCTGCTTGCTTATCCTTTTAGCATCTGATCCAACAACACCATCAACAAGTTATCGCCTTAATAGATATATCATTCCTACAATAGGCAGCAGCTATTTATCCTTTATCATCATCAACTATTTTCCAACCTTGCTTAAGATCATTAGTCTATCTTAAGTAAGTCATCCTTATTCTATCTAAACATCTCTTGGCAAGAAATACGTGGTTGTTGTCTTGCTTGTGATTGATCTTGTTGATTTTTGGTTTTTTATCTTTTGCCTCATTTTTTGGGATACTTGAAAGCTGCCTTGATCTCATCATATCTTGGTATGTGGACGAGGACACCTAGAATGGAGCATAGTCATTGTTTTGGATGTTGTGTTTGTAGGATGGTCTCCTTACCTATAATAACGGTAGTCATATCTTGGTAATGATGTGTCAGTTCTAGCATATTTCTCTCTTGGGGCATTTAAGCATAGATCTCACCTTTTATGTTTCTAGGAGGTTATGTTATGAGACCCCTTCCATCATCTAGTCAAGGTTGTGCTATCTTACGGGTCTAGGTACTTATCCCTTTGCTTGTAAGTCTAGTCCATGCAAAAACAGGATAATTATTAGCACTTTGGTCCTATCATACCTTTGTGTACTCTATCCTATTTTGCTATAATAAACCTAGAAATGCTCTCTATGTTATCATGTAAGTACTAATCCTAGGTCATTCCCCCCATCCAAGTTTTTCATCCATCTAACTTCTTTTATATTTAACATGTCTTGTCTACCCCCCCTAACATGAGTCCCTCAATGACGTGGTGTCTACTGACTTGTTTTTTTTCCTTCCATTTTCCCTAAACCTATTCCTATTTGTCCTTTCCTCTATCCTTTCCCCAATCCTGTCACCTACGGTTTGACATAATCTAAATTGTATCATGACATATTTTCCATTCCATCACATTGCATTTACATTGTATTTTAGATGCATTATCATTATTACATTGTCACTTGCATTACATTTAGGTACATTTCCATTTACATTTTGCATACCATTTATCATCACATTTTCCATATATAAGAAAAGAAAACATTGCATAAAACATATACTAGGCATGGCACCACAACATCATTAAACATAACATCATCATATAAATCATTAGCTTGCAAATATTTGTCCATCATAAGCATCCACTTCCATATACCAACATTACATACACAGGAAAATATTTTAGAACACCATCATTTTGCATACATAAAATAAAACAAGTAGCACAACACATTTTACCATCATCTATAAAGCATTTTGCATGAAATAAACATACACACATAAACACATCATAACCACAGCATATAGGTCACCAAAATCATCTCATATATATATCATCATCGCAAAAAAATATACATCACTCATATATACATCAAAAATATGTCATAATGCCTCCAAGAGCCAAAATGATACAACATCAAAAAACTGTCAGCCCTCGCCTGATGAGCCTCTCCCTGACTGAGTCAGAGATCCCCCTGGACCCTGTAGTGGCTATGGTACCTATGGTACTACTTGCTGAGACAGTGGTTGGTGGACAGACTGCATCAATCTCGACCTATGTGAACCTAAGATCCCAGATCAACTCCGCTGACTAAAGATGGGAAGCCACTACTCCTGAGGAACAGCTGTGTAGTAAGCTGCATAATAGTAGTCTGCCCGGGAAGCCTGCTGTGATGACTATCTCTGCTCCTCCACCAACTCACCCTGTACCTGTATCAGCTGACTCTGCAACTACACTATCTATGTTGTGCTCCCTCTGGCCACTAATCCCTACAACCTGCAAACCTCAGCCTGCAGTCCCGAAACCTGGCTAGTCAAACTAGCCACCTGAGTCTCCGCTGCTTGACGTAACCCTCTCTCTATCCCGCTCTGCTGTTAAGGCTGTAACCTGTGCTTGCAGAGCACCACTCTGACCATCCCCATCCTTGTTGCCTCCATCTATAGTTGTTGACAATCCTTGGAGCTGGGCTAACTCCTGATTCTGTCTCTACAAGGTATCCTCATAACTCGCTATTCGAGGACGCAGGGTATCCAACTCTATCTCCTCGTCATCCCCTCGGCCTCTCTGCCGTGATACCTATCTCTCTGTTGGGAAATCCTTTCCTCCTCCTGAGCTACCTGCCCCTGGGGTCCCAAAACTGCTAACCAATACCTGTTGCTACCCAGTTGGTCTCACCCTTTGACCCGTGGGCCTCCCCTGCTGTGGTGGTCTAAGAGGTGGTACTGACCACCTCTGACTTGACTGTACCAATATCCTACTAGAAGATACCGGTCCCCTTTGCACATGCTATGGCGGTGGTCCTCTCTGCAGTGGCCCTCTCTGTGGTGGTACTTGCCCAATCCTACCACTCTAATCTCTCCCACCCTGTCCTTTGCCATCTCTCCCTCTGCCAACCCTCCTCACCAAACTACCTGCTCATCCTACATCATCATCATCATCATCATCATCCGCTCCCTTCTCCACTGTCATAGCTGGCTTAGCCTCCGGATCTGTTAGTTAGTTGGGCTACCACACGGCCCACCATCTATCATAGTCTGGTGTAGTACCCACATCCATAATGGTACTCCACTAGTCCCACTGCTGTAGCTGTAAAGCATGAAAATTAACAATGGCTATTTGGGGCAATTCCGGGGAGGCCATCTCCTATCTCTTGCCATCCGTCCAAAAATGGCCATCACCTGTGGTAAATCCTGCCATAGACCAAACTGTCTCATAACACGCGAGGGGATGTATCTATCTATGGTCTGATCTCCTTGGCCCATGATGTATTGTGTCTGAATGGCATAAGACAGCTTCTCATCCTCATTCAACCACTGCTCACACTCAATGTATGGCCTGAATACCACCCATGTCACCTCATCCAACAATCTCTACCAGTACCTCAGCATCCTTGTATATGAGTGTTGTAGCTGTCCCCAGTATCTGAATACGTAAGGCTCAAAAGGTTGTCGGTGCAATACTCCCACTAAACGTGTGATCAGAATATGCTCAAATTCCCAAACATGTAATAATGTCACTCCTGCTGATAGGGCACTGTCTAAATGATACACAACTATGTTCATCTCATGATACAATTGTACGAGTATGCAGGGACCCCAGGCAAACATAGTCCCGTGAACCACCATCTCCTCAATAACCTCTCCCTAGCCAACTGAGAATCCCCGTCCTCTCTTGTCTGGCATCACCACTCCACCGATCAGAGCACAAAGAAACAGGATCCAACTCCGCTCCCTAGCTGCAAGAGTCTGATGGTAAATCATCACTCGATCCTCCTCTACTAACATGAACACACTTGGCATGAAGGCCCTCTCTAATGCTAGCCCTCCTCTGCCCACATCATAGATCACTCGTCTCTCGTGTATTGGAACCTTCAGGATCCGATAGACATCCTCTAGGGTGATGGTCATCTCACCTGTCGGCAACCAAAATTCACTCTAAATTATAAAATTACGCCTCTCCCCATAACCGTGCCATTCCTCAAAATAGTGCCAAAAACTCAGATAGCGTGATTATTCAAAATCGCGCTACAACCCCTCAAATTGTGCCATTTTCCAAAATGGCGCCAATCCACCCAAATTTTGTGCCACGCGATGGTGCTAATCACCCTAACCTACCCATTTCCTAACAAAATTAAATGCAAAAATGAGCAAAAATTCAAAACATGAAGAAACGATCGATGACTAACCCGCTTGCCAGCCTCTGCCACTCGCATGTACGCCCATACCCGCTTTGCCAAGTGTGAGTATCAGGGGAAGAAAGGTAGGTTGCCATCTCCTGCCATCTCTCTTGCTCTCTTTTTCTCTCTGGATTTCTATTGGCTATGTGTACAAATGACTCACCTTAGGCCCACTTTTTGCTATTTATAGCTAGCCATGTCACCTCTTTTTCATCTTTTTCTTCCCTAAGGAGCATATTAACTCCTTTTTCACCTGTTTTTCTTCCTATTGACTTATTTTTCCATCCCGCCTTCATTTTCACCTCCGTTTCTTACCTTTTCGAGAGTTCACCCTAATTTTTTTAAATTTTTTGCTTGATCTCTCGAGGGGGCATCCCTTACCCATTTTATTCCTCCCTGCAGCTGGGGCAATTTTTCTTTGACTTGATGCCACTCTTTGCTAAGTCATGACGCCACATCAAAGAGGGGCAAATGTAGACACCCTAAAATGTCCTAACCATTTAATCATCCCAATTAATTAATTAAATCCTAATTTATCCACAATTAATTAATTAAATTTTATTTAATTAATTAAATCCCCTTGGTCACCTATATTGAATTAATTTAATTCAATATTTATCCCCTTCTAATGTTAGCCCATATTAATTAAATAAATATTTATTTGGTTAATATTCCCATTCACAATTCCAACTTAATCACATCCTTAATTAATTAAATAAACCCACTTTATTTAATTAATTATCCCCTTGTCACATGTCTCCATAACCCAAATAAAAAAATTAAAATAAATCCCTCACCTCTCACCTCATTGCAACACGTGTCACACCATTTACCCTCCACTTAATCCCTTCACATGATTTGCCAATTTAAATATTTTTATATAAATTAGAGCTAATTATTCTCCTCCCTCCATTTGTCACATGACTACATAGTCACATGCACCTCTTAGCCTTTTATTCTAATTTAAAATTCATCTCTCTTCTCCATCGCACACTTGTCACAAAGCTAAACTTGATCCATGTATGATTAATCTCAGCCCTCCATAGGCCAAAAGTAAAAATCAAATCTCATCCCTCCATTTCAACCAAGCTTTTCTATAAATACAGCCCTCTTCTAAGCCATTTGCATCCAATCTTGAGCATATCATCACTTTGCCAAAATCATTTTTGCATCTTTGAGCTAGGGTTTAGTGATTTGCATTTGCATGAGAGAATTTCACATTTCAATCTTGTGGGTATAGCTAGAATGTTCTTGGGTGCAACATTCTCAACCTTAACCATGGATTGGGGATCATCTTGAAGATATATTGTATTTTGTTATTTGCATTTTTTTATCTTTCACTTCATTTTTATTTTCATGATTTCAATCCTCATACTCGACTATGGAAAACATAAATACTAAGTGTAATGCCCACTATGTTCACCACAACATAGTTGTTGTTTGGTCATTGTCCTAGTTTTACTGGTGGAATTGTTTGAGGGTTGAGTAAATGTCAAGGAATTCAATATTGCCAGCAACTCAACAACTACAATTGGGCAATTTCTTGTTGATGGATTGGATAAACATGTTGTTTACGAGGCTTTTGTGTGGTGTGATTATTAATTTTTAAGTGCTATAGATTCAACCAATCGTGTTGTATATTATCTTTTTGATGCTCGAGAGAGGGAAGAGAAAAAGAGATGGTATCGCATCGAGGGGGGCCCTGGCCATTTTATATTTTCATCCCCTTCTAGGTAAATTTGATAGAACATGTAAAGTATATCTATTATTTAGAAAATTGTTCATTATATATAGAATTTTCAAATACATTTTACAAGCTTTATTTGATTTTGTGCCATTTTAGTTTAGTAATTGTACGAATCTAAAGTTGTAATGGTGAAATTTGTATAGTTATGGCAATTTTCTTTTAGTTTTGGGTCTATGTTGATGTAATGACTTAAGATAATTGTATATTGATAACTAGGGCAATTTTGTGTAAAGTTGAGTTCATTCCTTCATTTTTGGTCTTAATATAGCATTCATTCTAGAGCATCTGCATGTCTAAAGATTGCACTATCCTTGATTATTTCTTAGGGTGATCACTCAAAACCTATATACTAGCATGTGCATGCATATTGGGGGTTTTAAATTATTAAAAAGTCAACTAGTATATTGCATATGTATTAGTGGATGAGAGGGCAACAGTAATTATAAGTTTATATAAATTATTGGGGGTCATAAGAGGTGAAAGGAAGATAAGTGGGTAGGTTCACTTGATTGGTGGAGTGGAGTATAGTAAATGCCAATAAATACACTTACTCATACAAAAGAATTGAAGGAGATTTGAACAAATGCAGAACTTGGAGACTCATTCTCTCTCATTGCAATGAGTTTGGTGTTTTTTTTCTTTTTTTTGGTCACCTCTTGTTCGTCTTCCATTGAAGTTCTATGCTAGTGTGCACTTTGAAAAAAGTTTTTGTACAAACTAATTCTTAAATTATATATATTTTGTTTTATTAAGTGTTTAATGAGGATGTTAGCAAAGGTTATTAAGTTTGGCTTAATACCTACGAATTTCATTACCTTGAAAGTTTCTAAAGGCTTTAATACAACAAGTCCATTTTATGCATATCCTACAATCATTATAGTCCACAAGGTCACATCTTTTTGAGGAATTATATCAAACAATTCATGTGCCTTGTCTATGCTTCCACATCTTGCATACACATCTACTATAAAGTTGTAACTACAACATCTAACCAAATTTATCTATCCTTCATGTTTTGATGGATGTGCATACCTTGTTCCAAAGCTCCTATTTTGGCACAAGTAGGGAGATTGCTAACAAAGGTTGTGGAATTCGGATTTACACCTATCAATTGCATTTATTTTAAAAGTTTCTAAAATATTTTCAATAAATCAATTTTACATGTATCCTGCAATCATTATAGTCCAAGAGAACAAATCTCTTTGAGGCATTATGTCAAATAGTTCATATGCCTTGTTTATGATTCCACACTTTGCATGTACATGTCTACCAAGGTAGTTGCAATGATAATATCTTATAAAAACCCCCCTTCTTTTATCCTCTTGATGGATGTCCGTACCCTATTCAAAAGCTCCCATTTTGGCATAGATAGGTAGGATGCTGGAAAACTTGTGGAATTTGGTTTTACACTTGCCAATTGCATAAATGCTTGAAAGTTTGTAAAGCCTTTTAAAAAAATTATTTTGTGTATATCCTAAAATCATGGAATTCCATGAGACCACGTTTCTTTGATGTCATGTCCCTTTTTTCCAAAAATAGTACTTACTAAAAATAGTAAGTTTCCACCGTCCCAAAATAGTAAGACAAGAAGGGTCATAGGAGACATTAGGAAAAAAAATATATTTAATATTTATATTTCCCTGATCACATTTACACCATTTGGGAAAATAAATATTAAAATTATAATACCAGCACAAGTGGGGCGTTGTAAGTTGGGAGCATCTTGGAAGATTGCATGCAATAAATTAAAAGAATCTATGACTGATTTTATGACAAGCTATGACAACCGTCATACCCTATTTTTAGCACCACTCATGGAATCTTCCCAAAGAGGGCATTAGGAATCTTAGGTGCCCAAGATTTCCCCTCATGCAATAAAGGCCATGGACTATTGCAATTTTAGAACTATTGTAAATCTGATATTTCTCACAAAGTTGTTTAGCTTGTGTTTTCTTTAGTGGACAGGGAAACCATTGAAGTTGGAGCTTGTGGTCGGTGGACATGAGTTCCAAGTGATCTGAGGGTAGTGTTTTTGGATTAAAGATAGCAATCTCATCCAGAAGTTGCATCAGAGCTGAAGGAATTTGGAGATTTTGGTGGTTTCAGTGTCTTGTATGCAAGAGTAGATTTTGGTGGTTTCAGAGCAATTGTGTTGTTGCAAGTAATTACATGTTAGTGGAGTAAATGTATTTCATCCATTTTAGGGGTTTGGATCAACTTTTACCAACTAGGTATTGCTCGTTTGATCTCAGGAGTGTTGCATGTGTAGTTTTTGTGTGTTTGTAGGGTGTGTGTCAAGCATTTTGGAGTGTTTTAGGTGTTATTTTTTTAACCAGTGTTGTTCGAGTTTTCTATTGTGTGGGGGTTTGGTTGTTGTGTATGCTATTGTACTTCATCATCTACAATGCCTTGTTCTAGCCATTCCAAGTTTGGACGCATTCTAGGGGTTTGGAGGCTTTGGGGTGAAATACGTAGGTGTATTTTAGTATATAGTGTTGATGTGTGTAGTAGAAGTGTGGAATTGTTGTAATGGTTTTCTGCTATGGTATTTTTTTGTATCAAATCTATGCACATTTGATTTATATCAAAAAAATGAAATAAAATGATTTGGAGTGTTTATTTACATTTTGGGTGTAATTTCTATGCAGACTAGTTAGCTGGTTTTGGATGTTTTGATGCATATTAGTGTTAAGTTTGTTAAATGCATTTTAGATTTGGATTTAATAATAAAAATCAAATTGGGGACATTATAGTAGTATCATAGCAAAGATCTTGCTAGTCTGTAGGGTATTGAAGAAGAGAAAATCATGGATGAAGAAAGTCAGAAGAATGAGGGAGACCCAAGCGATAAGATGATTGCTATTGTTGATGAATTGGCTAACATTGTGGAGAAAATGTGGTTGCAACAAAATCTTGATGATGCAAGGACAATATCAAAATGGTATGAAGGATATCAAAGGTATAAACACTTTCTATCATTCAAAAATATTTAAAACTGTCAAGTAAAACTATACTTGTGGATGAGGAAATCATCAATTTTTTTGACAAATACCAAGGAGAACTTGAAGATGTTAGATCCATAGAATCATTTGACAAGTACTACATCAAGTCTATAAGGGAATAAAAAAAGTTGAAGGATGGTAAAGAACCAGAGACAATGATAGAAACACCTAAGACATAAATTCAAGATATGGAAGAGATGGTGATGATGCAGCATAAAGAAAAATTAGATTTGCAAGAAAAACAAAAGGAAGAAAAAGTTCAATCAAATGCACTCCAAGCCATAGAGGTTGAAGGTGAATATTTTTTAATTAAAGAAAATATTTCAATGATTTCTAGTGAGCTCCCACTTTAAGAAAATGTATGGAAAAGAAGGAGCTAGTGCCAAGTGGGAATGGTCAACATAATAGCCCTATTGTTGGAAATGATTTCATGATGGATACTTTAGCTCAACCTTATTCTACTAATGATTTTCAATATGACAGTGGTCTAGTATTGTTGTAAATTTCTCAAAAATTTCTAAATCAACAAAGGAAGGTAAGCACTTTGATTGCCTCTATAATTACAATTTGAATAATAAGGGTGGAACCAGTATCAAGAATGATTTGCATCATCTTCATATAACCACATCACAATGTTTTTTCTATCATGTTAAGAATTCTAACTTTGATGAAAAGATGAAGGGTACAAAGTGGAAGTTGTATCCTTCCTCTCAACTAGAAAATTGCTCATCCATGATGGCGTGGGATCCTGGTGCTTTATCTAAAGAGCCACAAAAAGAAGATATTGAAAAGAAAATGAAGGCTGAGATTTTTGATGGGATGAATCTCATATTTGCAGAAGTGTTTTCTAGTTCAGAATCCCCAACATCTAATTGTATCAGAGTAGTGCAGCAAAAGCATGATGGAGAATTCAATTTTAATTCAATACAACCACTAAGGAGATTAAAAATTTCAATACCAAAACATGGGGTATGTAATGCATTCTACTCTTTGAGTACTCAAATAGTTATGTGTGTGCAATGGTTGCATTCCATGAGTGACTTTCTACATAATCATCATTTAAAAAAAAAAAGACTATATGTGAAGGGAAAGATATGTTGTTTAGAGGTGTATCTAAAGGAACAATGGAAGTAGACACATACATGAAGACTTCTTGCAAGGGACATGTTTCATGGATAACAAGATGTTTGGTGATGGAGGATATGCATGCTATCTCATTTTATTGTAAGAATCATACTATTCATTTTGATATTCAAGAGTTTCCAAACCAACATAGCATAGTATTCAATAACATGTTCCCAGGATCACCCTTGGATAGAGGATTCCAACATGTCATAGAGTTGGAAACTAATTTGTATTAGGAATCTATGTGGGAGAATGATGTGACATACTTTGACCAAGACACTGGCATTCAGGGCATTCAGGAAGATGCACCAAAAAAATCTTTGGAAGGGATTGAAAAGGTAAACAACTCATGTCATGTACTTTTCATTTCAGATCCATTTGTGGAAGGACATGATGTTTAAGGGGAAGGTATTTGGGTTTCCTGAATGCAAATGTGAGGCTACATTCAATTTGAGAGCAAGAAGTTGATATTTTCTATACTATGTGTTTATGAGGAGTTTCAAGATGACTTTATTAAGGGGCATTCACATGAGAAAGTACACCAGTGGAAGCAACTCAAGGGAAGTGGAAACACTTTCAATATCATGCATCTCAAGGGTTCATGTGAAATACTTTCAATCCAAACAAAGAAATAAGCTTCTATGTGGATGGCAAGAACACAAGAAGCTTTGTTTAAGCTTGAGAAGGTAACCATCTCATCCTATGTACTTTTTCATTTCAGATTTCTTATAATCATTGTCTACAAGATGTGATGTTGTAGGAAATGGAGTTGTTATGGTTATAATGCCAAGGAGGAGCTCCATGAAAATTGAAAGCATGAAGAACAAAGATTCAAGAAATGGTCTCAAATTCTTCTCAAAACCACTCAGCTTGTTGAAGAAAATAGTTTATGGGTTGCTGATTTTGAAGAATTTCAGAGGTGTGCAGATGTTTGTGAAGAAATTTTCAAACCTCACATGGATGCCCACTAATTAAACATTAGTCATGTTATCACTTAGAATTGCACCTTGCTTAAAGACAGTCCAAGCATTCTAATGACACAATGGGAACGATCTTGTTGGGTGAATATTTTATCTTTAACTAACTAAAGGTAAAATGGTTATATCAACCACAGTATAATGAAATATTATCTCTCCTCTAAGCAAGGGGAGGCTCCCTTTTATCAATGCCAAACACAAACTAATAACTATTTCAAACTTATTTACACTAAAACTAACTTTGAGGTGATTTCATATCATCCATTTCTCTTTTTTAGAAATGATGTTTACAATGCTCAATACAAAACTTAATACAATCTACTATTTCAGAATGATGATAACCAAGGTATAATTTAGTTACACAAAAGAATAACTAAAGCAATACTAGTATATTTGAACCATGAAGAAACCCATGAAAACATAAAGTTTTCTGTTGCTTCTTATGCTTGAATGAAAAAAGAACTCTGGAATATAATGCAACACAAAGTCTTCAACGTATTCCAAGATATGATAAAATAATCACAAGAATCCACTTGCAGCTCAAAGTCTTAAAGTTTATTCTAAACTTCACAAATATAACCAAACTTCCACAAATGATATTTGTAGCTCAAAGTCTTCAAAAATCAGATTTGGAATATCTCTCGATCACTTGATACACACATTCACCTTTCAATCACTTATCAATTAGAAGGCAATAGGAAAGACGTAAGAACAATCATATCACTTGAGAAATTATATCCAACACAAATATTGGGCACCAACTTGCTTTTCTTATATTGATTTCGCTTAAAAATTGATTTACAATAGAAGCTCAAAGTCTTAAAATTGCTTCTCAAATGTGGCAGAATTTTGCTTCAATAGACAAACGATAAAAAATACAATAGAGGCCCTCTTTATTTATAGTGAGAGGCCATGAGATAATCTAGGAAAATCTAACTACTTTGACTTATTCAACAAAGGAGTCCTTATTGATTTGGGACTTCCTATGATTTTACATGTAATTACATATGGAAAAAGTACATGTAAAATTGTCTAAAACTACAAATAAAATACATATGAAAATACATAAATAAACTAAGGCATGAAAATTTACATCAACTTGCACCCCCATTCTTCTTCAGATAAGCATTGTACATAGTGAATGCTGCTTGCATCCCTAAGCTATCAAGACCAACTGTGTTTTTAGAGATCACTCGAGCTATGATCACTGCATCTTTCACTATTGTGGCCACCTTTTCATGACTTGCTAAATTGGATTTCAAGTTATCCAATGTTAACTGATTATAAAGCATATTGTCTAGAGAGGAAACTGAGAAAGCTTTATCTTCAAACTCCCTTTGAAACATATTCTTAAACTCTTGAATCATCTCATCAGCAAGGAGAAAGTGATGATCTTCAGATGTCAACTTGCATAGGAGCTCCTCCAATTTGTGCAAAAGACTAACATCACTTTCGTCACTTAATTCCCTAGCACTTTCCAGATCTTTGATCAAGTCTTTTAAAACATTACTTCAATAAAGCAATAATTCTTTAGTTTCCACATAAGACTCACGATTTGAAACAATGCCAAGTGATATCAGAGTTTTAATCTTTAGCTTTTTCATCTCAGTCCACTTCTTAAAGCTTTCATCTAAATACTCAATGTCTTGAGTATTTATATCAACTAGATCATCAAGCTCAACTCTAATCTTCTCCATTCTTCTTTTCTTCTCAGTTGTATCTATAAGAAGAGACACTCCTTGCAAATGAATTCTTTCAAGGTACTCTTCAACCACTTTCCCTTTGACATGAGTCTTCTCTACCCTCTTAATAACATGATATTCCACAATGATTGCTTCGGGTGTTATTGACTCAAATGTCAAAGTAATCTTTCTCACCGCCACAACCAATTGCTCTGCCATTGCTTTGTATTGCTCCTTCATTTCCTTCTCATGATCAAACTTGTAAATCAAGGAAGTAAGGGTAGATTGAACATCATCCTTGGCACTTTCATGTGTGAATCCTAGAGATGGAATAATCACTCATGCTGAAATTGTTGATGGTTGCATCTGGTGGTGGCTGAGCAATCTCCACATACTTGTGGCCTTTGTCTTCTAGTATTCGAGAAAGAGTCTTGGGCTTCTTTTGAGTCTTTACCTTCACTACCATCAACTTTCCAAAGTCAAAGTCATCTAGGGAGATGGCTTGCTTTTTGCTCTTAGGAGTGTAGGCTAAGAGCCATAGAGGAAGCATTGATGTACTAACATTTGGATTTGACTCCATTGCCAGTGCAGAAGGAATTTTACTTACACTTGTAGTAGTGACAATTGGAGGAGTGTTTGTAAATACAACACCTGGAACATCCACATTAACAACCTGCTCAGCACCTAAAACAAATTGCTCAAAAATTGTAGAATCACCAATATCGTAGGAGGATGAAGACAAGCTCACAATAGACCCCGAAGAATGAAGAGCAGCATCAAAAGCAACCTTAGGACTATCAAAAACTGTCCTAGAAGAAGATGGTGACGAACCAGAAGACTAAACAACAATGGGAGACAATGGAGCTTTTGAAAGAATAGGTAAAGAATATAAAATAGATACAGTTGGTAGGGAAGAAGAGATTTGAGTATCCTATGACATGTCTTATGGTGTAGACATGGTCACATCCTATAAATGTTCCTGCTCATCTCCTTCCACTGCTTCCCATTCATCCTCTCTTTCCTCTGAAGATCTTTCTTTAGTATCCATCTGCTCAATAGCAGGTTCTTCAGTATCCTTTTCTTCTATTTCCATTTCTTTAGGAGTAGACTCCACTTTTGTCACCTTGGCTTTATTCCCTTTTGACACAAATTTTATTCTAGGCTTAGGAGTCTTAGAAGTACTGGGAGCATCACTCTTGTTTTTAGTCTTTATTTTGACCTTTTTCCCAATCTGCTCGAGAACTTCTTCTTCAGAGCTAGTCATGAAATCTTTCAGTTGTATCCCTTTGCTTTGAAGCCATATATTAGTGTTGGCCAAGATAGGCTCAAACCTCTTTCTCAGTGATGTCACTTTTTTTTTTACCATAACATAGCAGGCAAAGGAGAATTTGCAATTTGCTCATTAACATACCTGGGGCTCACAACATCTTCATTATCAATCATCCCCTCAGGGATATCAGCTAAACCCAACTCTTCAATTTGACTCAAAGTCAACCCACTGTAGTCCAATTTTTTGATCTCTTCCTCAGTTCTTAAATCTGTGCAAACATCCTCCACCATTGGCTCATGAAATTAAGTTTTCCTTCTGATTTTGTCTTTCACTCCCCAATAGTCAAATTTGGGCCTCCTCTTGAACCACTTCATCGTAACCAACTGCATCTCAGTTTCCATTTCCTTGGCTTTTGTAGTAGTTGCAACAGAATACCGACCAATTTCAACTGGGAATTTGAATCGAGGCTTCTTCAATTCCATTTGTTTATTGTACACTACAATCATCTGCCTACACAATTCCATCAAGATAATCCTATCAGTTAGAAAATTTGGCAACATGTAAGGATAACCTTGATAATAACCAACTCTTAAATAAGTAAAAGTTAGGAACTCAAGATATAAACAACCAAAATCATTGACAACTGTCCATGCTTCATCTGAAACCCTTCTATGTTCTAATTGAGGATCAAATAGACACATGAAAAATGCAAAGAAGGCATTATTCACTCTTCTGAAATGATGTATAGATCCCTTCAAAGTTAGTTGAGGATAGTATTGGTAGATTGGCATCACCCTCTGATCTCTCTCAGATGTCAAACCTGGAAAGCTTCTCATTAAAGCAGCTGCATATACAAGATATGATGTCATATAGAATTTGGAGGTAGTTGACACATTAATCAGTTGCTCATGGAGAGCATTGTCAATCTGTTCTCCCCAGAAGATATTCTACTTGCCTTGAAGGATGATTTTGATGTATGGATACATCCATTCATGAAAAATAGAAGATGAAGGTAAACCTCTAACTCTTCTGAGAAGAGTTATCAAGTCACTTACCTCCTCTACAAAGTCACTTTTGGCAAAACTCCTAGGCCATCTGGACAAATTTGGCCTAGGAGTTTTCAACCATTTAGTATTGATAATACTTTTAGATTTTTCCACATCCTTATCACATTCCCTCTGGGAAATGTGGGAATCTAACTCTGCAGCATCCTCTATAATAGGACACATGAAAACCTTAGCCATGAACTCTGCATCTAGTCTCATAATCACGTTGCCATGAGCATCCACCACTGTCCTATTATCCTTGTTATAAAAATGGGCAACTTGAAGAACAAATTCAACATTATGCACAATGACAGGAAGGGAAGCAACCAAATGGATATTACTATTGATAATCTTTTGCACGTAGGGACTAGGTTTATCTTGCTTTGTCCTGGTTACAAATTTGGTCATATCAACATAACCCATCTCTGTGTCCCATATTTCATCCACGTTTTGATGTGACTGAAGTGACAGGGAACACACCTTGGTACTTATACTTCATTGCTTTGGCTTTCTTTGGTGATGGGTCAGTCATTTGAAAGATGAGCACCTCTGGTAGAGAAAAACAACTCGGCAATCTTGCAAGGGCAACTACATCAATAAGATGCTGTAGTGTTAGGGAAAATATGATACATGAGCAAACTGTAAAGTTGGAAATCATGATCATTAATGTGAGCTTAGCGGGGCTAAAGAGCCATTTGAGTGAAGAATAGAGCAAAAGTGGGCTAAGGATAGCAACTTGGAAAATTTCCTAGAGTTAGAAAATTTTCAGGGAATGAGTGCATGGGTGGCAAAAATCACCGCCCTTGCATGTGGTAGTCTGCATTTTATGTCAGAGTGGCAAATTCGACCACTCCTGCATATGGGAGAGCATTTACAAATGTATGTTTGGGCGGTGAAAAGGTCTGCTCTTGCATCTTGAAGGAAGTTCATTTATGCTCAGGTGACGATTTTTGCCACCCTTGCATGTGAAGGGAGAGTCGACACTAACATTTTTCATGACAAAATTAAATGTGTATGGGCGGCAAATTTTGTTGCCCTTACACATTGTCCACAACAAAAAGTAACAACATGGCTGGTGATTTGCACCGCTCATGCATTTGGTATAAAACACCATATGCATCGGCGGTGAAAATCACTGCCCATGCATATGGGCACTAATGGAAAGTCGTAAATTTTCTACCCCTACATGTATGGCAAAACACAAGTGTGAAAGCATGAAATGAAAAGAAAAAACATTTAAACTTAAGCATAGAACAATGGAAGGTATGACGAACGTCGCCGATGGCTCACATGGACCTCAAATGACAAAACAAAAACAAACATAAAGCTTTCAAACTGAAACAATAATAAAAACTAAACCCTAAAGACAACACGACCGGAATGAAAAATCGAATAAAAAGAAATGCTTATTGAAAACAAATCTAAACAAACTGATCACGCAAACCCTAATGTATGAGACAAAGAATAAAGTGAGGAAATAAAGAACTTACCTGATATAAGAAGTCAAAAAAATCAAAAACCCTAATCGTAGGTGCTTAAAATCTAGTTGCACACGTCCAAACTTTTTGAATAGGAGTTTACAGATGTTTAGATGAGTCTTAAGGATGAAAAGACAAGATAAAATGATAAATAAAAGGATTTAAAACATATAAAGAGTTTTATTAAACATTCACACTCAGTGCATTAAATGCACTTAGTGTGAACTCGAGATGCACGGGCGGAAAAAATTGTTGCCCCTACACTCAGGGCAAAACTAAAACAAGACATGCAATAGAAGCAAAAAATGCCGCTCTTGCATGTAAATCTTAAAACTAAAAATGCAATTGTGGTGAATTTCATCGGCCTTGCATGCAAAACAAAATTTTTCTAACTCCTTAGAACTGTCAACCTTACTTTGTTTGATAAGTTTACTCACTCATTTAATTCTCGCAAACTTCAAGAAACCAAGTTGAGGAGATACTCAAGTAGACTCTCAGGAGTTAGAAGACCATGCATGAGGGCAAAGATTTGCCTCAAAAAATGTGCTTAGAGTCATATTCTACAAAACAAACTAGTTTCATAGGGGTCATCCTACAAAATGAGCACAACTAATTTTGAGGATAATGGTTGGCTCTAACTGGGGAGCTTCCTTTGATCGTTCTTTGAAAAGATCAAAGGGAGAAGAACTCCAATCTCTAAGTTCCTTCATCCATTTGAGAGGAACCTCCTGCAACAATATAATGAAAAATTGCATGAAATAACAGAAATAACAGAAACACAGAAGGAATTTATTGATCATAGACCACTTCAAGGGGGCAACCTCCTTTGAGCAAGATCAATACAATAAATTCGTGGATGCCTTCATTGGCCTCAACATGTACTTATATACTAAGTATAATCTAAACAACTATTACTTCCCATTAATGTGGGATAATACAATATACTCACAGGACGACTTACAAAGCATATGCGTCCAACAACAATATACTAACAAAGTAAAGAGAAGGGTTAAACACAGGTTCCTAACATCCCCTTCGTCTTAGAAAAGCTTTGTCCTCAAAGCTTAAGATGTGGAAATTGTTGCTGAATTTGAAGGAGTGGTTCCCATGTAGCATCCCTTGGTTGCATTCCGTGCCATTGAATTAATACCTCTGTGATGGATCGAGAGACAAGATGATGAGTGCTGTCAAGGATTACCTCTGGCTCCAAAATGATGGATCCTTCGTTATCTAGTTTTGGTAAAACAGTTTGTGCTCTGATGTTGGTGCCAAGAACTTTCCTAGACAAGAGACATGAAATACTGGATGAACGTGGGAAGAAGGAGGAAGCTCCAATTTATAAGCAATTGACCCAATCTTCTAAAGAACCTCATATGACCCATAGAACTTTGGAACCAGCTTATGATGCCCATTCAGTTTCAGGGATGATTGCTTGTATGGCTATAGATGAAGAAAAACCATATCACCTACTTGAAAAGTGTGCTCAGAACGATGTTGATCAGTTTGTTGTTTCATTCGATTTCTTGCCATGTGAAGATTGTCCTGCAAGATGTGAAGAATCTGATCTCAGGTTCGGAGAACCGTGTCAACTGCCTGAACTGGTGAACTGCTGGGGATGTATGGAAGGAGCATTGGCGGTGCCTGACCATAGACTACTTCATATGGAGTCATTTTAGATGCAGTGTGGTAGGAGGTATTGTACCACCATTCAACGAGAGGGAGCCACTTTGCGCACTGATGTTGTTGTTCTGAGGTGAAGCAACGAAGATAAGTTTCCAAACATTTGTTGATAACTTCAGTCTGACCATCTGTTTGTGGGTAATATCCCAAACTCATCTTCAGTTTGGTGTCAGTGTGTCGAAACAGTTATGTCCAAAAATGACTGGTGCAAGTTGCATCACAATTTGAGACAATGGAAGAAGGGATGCCATGAAGATGAAAGATCTGGTCCATGAAAATTTGTGCGACTAATGAGGCGGTATAGGGATGGTTGAGGGCACAAAAATGACTTTATTTGGAGAGGCGACCAACCACAACCAAGATCACTATCTTCCCTCTAGATTTAGGGAGCCCCTAAATGAAATCCATAGAAATATACGTCTAAATCCATGTAGGGATGGGCAAGGGTTTGAGCAATCCAGGAAGGAGTGTTGTTTCAACCTTGTTGCATTGGCAGGTATCACATTTAGCAACCATATGTTGAATTTCCCTTTTCATTCCCTTCCAAAAGAAGTTACGTCATGCCCACTCAAGTTTTGAGGAACCTAGAGTGCCCTGCCGATGGAGAAGCATGGAGTTCATAGAAGATAGTCTGTTGAAGATCTGTGCTTTGGGGAAGCACCATACGACCCTTGTATCTTAGAGACGCACCATCCCAAGAGTAATATGGTACAACAGAAGGGTTATTGGGCAACTGTTGGATGATTTGAGATAATGAAGAGTCATTGACATAGCCTTGCTAGATAGATTCCAACCAATTTGGAACAGGCATAGAAATAGATAAAAGAGATGCTTGGTCATCAAATGTGTGAGAAAGAGCATCCGCCACAATATTGCCTTATCCTTCTTGTAAGTGATCTCATAGTCATAACCCATGAGTTTGCTAACCCATTTTTGTTGTGTTGGGGAGGAGACCCGTTGTTCCAATAAATATTTTAGACTTTGGTGATTAGTCTTGATGCAGAAATGATTCCCTAGTAGGTATGGCCGCCACTTTTGTACTGCATGCAAAATAGCCATCATTTCCTTCTCATATATAGAGAGTACTAAATTCTTACCAGAAAGGGCTTTGTTGGTGAACGCAATGGGATGTTCATCTTGAAGGAGAACAACACCAAGTCCATTGCCGCAAGAATCACTCTCAATAGTGAAGGTTTTGGAAAAATTTGGCATAGCTAGAACAGGTGTAGTACACATAGCTTGTTTCAGTTTTTTAAATGCACACTTAGCAGCATGTGTCCATGTAAAAGCATCTTTTTTCAAGATAGCTATTAATGGAGCTGCAATCTTCCTGTAATCCTTGACAAACTTGCGATAGTAGTCAATTAGTCCTAAAAAACCACAGAGGCTCTTGAGTGTTTGAGGATGCGGCCAATTTTTCATGGCATCTATTTTTGCAGGATCCACTCGAACCCCTTGGGCTGAAACAATATGCCCAAGATACTCCACTTCTTCCTGGCCAAAAACACATTTAGACTATTTTGCATAGAGATGATGATTAGAGAGAAGTTGCAGTCTGAGATCTAGATGTTGGAGATGCTCAGCCCATGTTTTACTATAGATGAGGATATCATCGAAGAAGACCATAATGAATTTCCACAGGTAGGGCCGAAATATTTTATTCATCAATGCCTGGAATGTTGAAGGACCATTAGTGAGGCCAAAGGGCATGACTAAAAACTCATAGTGGCCATCATGCATGCGGAAAGCCATTTTAGGGATATCATCCTCATGAACCCGACTTTGGTGATACCTAGAATGAAGATCCAACTTGGAGAAAAAATGAGCGCCATGAAGCTCATCAACAACAAGAATCAGAAACTTATCCTTGATTGTGATGTGATTAAGTGCTCAGAAGTCAATGCAGAGGTGCCATGAGCCATCTTTTTTTTGGACAAGAAGAACTGGTGAAGAAAAAGAACTGGTACTAGGGCAAATAATACCTTGCTTCAATAAGTCTCAAACGAGCATCTCAATTTCTGTCTTTTGGTGAAATGGGTAGAGGTAGGGCTTGATGTTGGGAGGAATGCTTCCAGGAAGGAGCTGAATACGGTGGTCCTCTGGTCATGAAGGTGGCAATCCCACTGGTTCAGCAAAGACACATGCATACCTATCCAAAATTTGTTGTAGATCTGAAGGAGTAGTGGAGACCGCTGATGGTTGCATCTGAATGGAATGGAGCTGAGTGATGACACCATGTGAATTCTTCTTAAGAGGTTTTTCCATGCGATGTGAACTTATAATGCAGAGAGACCCTGGTTGTAAGCCCTTCAATGTGTGTTTTTTCCCATTGTCTAAAAACTGCATCCAAAGTTCAGCAAAATCCCATAAGATGGGTCCAAGTGTGCATAACCATTGAGCGCCCAAAACCACATCACATCCACCTAAGGGCAAGGCAAAAATGTCAGAGTGTAGGTTATAATCTCCAATAGAGATACACACATTGCGACACTTCCCTTTGCAAGGTAATGTGTCCCCATTAGCAATCATGACTTTAAAGCTGAAGCAAGGATGGACAAAACAATCAGCCTATTTGGCGATCCGAGGGTCAATGAAGTTATGAGTGCTACCAGAATCAATGAGTATTGTAAGAGGGAGCTTCTTGAAGTAACCCTTGACCCGCATGGTTTGTGGGGTGGTGACTCCTGCTAAACTATGGAGAGAGATATCTGGGTGGTCTTCTTGAGAAGTAGGTTCAACAGGTGGCTGCTGAGTTTCAACCTAATCATCTACCGTATCCTGAGCATCATCATAAAATTCAGTTGCAGGTGTAGAATCCACATCCAAGAGATAGAGCTTTTTCTCAACACATCTATGTCCCTGAGTGAATTTCTCATCACAATTATAACAAAGCCCTTTTGTCTACGTGCCCGCATCTCTGCTTCAGACAAATGCTTGATAGGAGTTGTTCTAAGAGCTGACGTGATTGGAGGTCTTTGGGAAACCATATTTCTAAATGGAACAAAATTGGATTTAGAGCACTGTTGAGCTGCGATCTTGTCCTTCGCCAACTTAGCCAACCCTAGGGCTTCCATCATTGTGCTGGGACAGAACATTTTAACCTCAGATTGAATTACATCCTTTAGACCACTGACAAAACAAATCCTGAAGAATTTATCAGACAACCCTCTGTGTGATTGGCCAGTTTTTCAAATTCTGTCTGATATTCTCTCACAATGCCTATTTGGCGAAGTTTAGTGAGTGATCCTGTGAAGTCATCAAAAGCACTAGGGCCAAATAATTGCAAAATGAGTTTACAAAAATCTATCCATTTGGGCTCTTCATGAGCCTTGATGTACCAACAGAACCATTGAAGGGCTTCATGTTCCAAATGAAAGGATGCAAGTGGGACTTTGTTGACATCAAAAGTATTATGCAAACTGAAATATTTTTCTGCCTGGTATATCCATCCAGTTAGATCATCACCATTGAAGCAAGCAAAATCAAGCTTTGGCCCACGAAAATTGTCGGAAGAAGAGAACCCAGTGTCTGCAGAAGACTCTAGTTGTCGTCTATTGTTCATGGATGAATGCTAAAGATTGAAGCCGAGAACTTTTTCATCCAGATCTTGGAGTTTGGTTTTGAGGGCTGCAAGTTCATCCTCCATTTTTTTGCTCTTGTGCGGGTGACAACCATAGCCAGGAGAAATTTTTTTTTTTTGGGGGGGAATGGGTAGAAAAAAAATAGAAACTTTTTTAGTAAAGGAAAATTTGGATTTGGGAAAAACTCTGATTGGTAATTGGGGTTTGACTAGGTTTTGGACACTTTCTGAGGGACAGGGAAGCAGAAAATGGGGATTTCAAAAGCGGGGTGAAAGAATGGAAAAATCTATCCAAGAGGGACAAAGGAACAGAAATAGGAAATGAACATTGTGGCAAAATTTGAAGGCTATTGGGTGAGAATTGAAGAAGTTATGTCAACCCCTAAAAATAGATAAATGTGGGATTTTTGGCTTTGATAAGTGGAATTTGGGATAGGGTCCTCAAGGAAGGAAATATGCAGAATGAAATTCCAGGGGTTCTAGTGAATTTTGAGAGGAAACTGAGCTAAAGCAAGGAAGATATGGCAAAAAAAAAGAAATTTTTTTTATCAGAAATAATCTGCAAATAGCTCTGGACGGATTCAATCTGTGATTTGTTAGCTGTCAATAGATATGGGCCCCAGGTATGTTCAACTACCTAAAGGTTCAAGGGAGTCACTTGGCCACCAATGTTGTCTAATGGCTTGCGTATTGGGGTAGTACCGCTCACTCCATGGCTCAAGCAAAACTGATAACCGCTTTGCCAGAAACGATAGCTCTTGGTTTACCTCACAGATGGGAACTAGTCAATCAGGTAGGGGCCATTGCCCTTTTTGCTGATAGGTCCTCTCAATGGGCCAACTACTTCGGGGTTCCTATGGTACTCCTCACAATGAGTTTTAGGGCTATGCCCAGGCACTTCCCATAGTTAAGCGGATAGGGTTATTCCCTGATCTGAACCTGTAATTGAAATGAACAATACAGATGCAAAAAAGAAAGAACTACTGCAAAAATCACAGCGCCTGGAGGCCACTGTAGAAAAAAAAAATTTGACAGAAATTCCACCCAGTGAGCCCAAGAAAGCGCTAGATGAGAGGAACCTCCTGCAACAATATAATGAAAAATGCACGAAATAACATAAATAGCAGAAACATAGAAGGAATTTATTGGTCGTAGGCCACTTCGAGGGGGCAAACTCCTTTGAGCAAGCTCAATACAATAAATTCATGGATGCCTTCATTGGCCTCAACACGTACTTATATACCAAGTCTAATCTAAACAACTATTACTTCCCATGAATGTGGGATAATACAATATACTCACAGGATGACTTACAAAGCATATGCATCCAACAACAATAGACTAACAAAGTAAAGAGAAGGGTTAAACACAGGTTCCTAACACCATTCCATTGGGCTATAGAGTCAAGCGACAACAAAAGACACAAAAACACAAAAAGACTAAAAATGAAAAAGAAAGAAAAAAATTGTACAAAAATACATGAACTTATCTATCACTTTATTGGATGAAAAGTTTCAGATGTTGCCCGCTGTGTGGTAGCAAGAAAGGCGTGCCATCTTGATATTCCAGAATGAAACTATTTTCACCATAATGTTGATTAATGATGAAAGGGCCTCTCCATAGGGAATCAAACTTCCCATGCATTCCTTTTGGCTCTCTCCTCTTGTCCCATAACAAGACTTGATCCCCATCTTGAAAATATCTGGATTTAGCCTTCTTCTCAAATAACTTCTTTACTTGGTTTTGGTGTTCTACAATGCGATCCACCACTTTGACTTGCTATTCTTCAAGCTTCGAGAGGTACATTATGCACTTATCAATAGAACTTTCAAAAGTTCCATCTTCAACTGCCTTTGCCAACTTCAAATCTGGCAATTCTAAAGTAATTGGTATTTCAACATTCAATCCATACAATAGCTGAAAAGGAGACACACCAATTGCTCTCTTTGGGGTAATACGATCTTCCCACAAAGCATCAAACAACGCCTTGTGCTAGGTTCTCTAATTTTCATCTACCAACTTTTTGATGATAGTGACCAAATTCTTATTACTCAACTCGGCTTGACCATTTCCTTACGGATAATAATAAGATGAGTGAGATAAGGTGATCCCATATTCAAAACAAAAACTAGTAATTTCATGAGAGGAAAAACATGTAGCATTATCTTCTACTATCTTGTTTGGAACCCCAAACCTGGATATTATGTTTTCCTTGAGGAAACTACAAACCACTTCTGAAGTAGCATGCTTAACCAGAATAGCTTCCACCCACTTTATGAAGTAGTCAGTGGCTATAAGTACAAAATTGCATCCTACACTAGATGGTGGATTTACCACACCAACAAAGTCAATACCCCATTATTGAAATGGTTCTTCAATGATGACTGGTTTAATGGTAGGGCAGCCAACTTGGGTTTCCCCACAAACTGCTGGCAAAGCTCAAACTTCTGCACCCAATCATATGCATCTTGGAATAAGGTTAGCCAATAATATCTGGCTCTTAGAATTTTATTAGCCATGATAGGTGCTGAAAAATGCCCACCACATGCCAAACTATGGAGAGATTCCAATAGTTTGCTTTGTTGCGCTTTATGAACACAATGGAGAAAAATCCCATCAATGCTCCTCTTATACAAACCATTGTCCCATAAGACAAAATTTGTAGCTTTGAGTTTAATGGTCCTTTTCTCTTTATAAGACAAATGTTCAGGACATTCACCATATGTGAGAAAGTAAGCAAGATTTGAATACCATTCATCTGTGGTGCTCACAAAAAGAACAGTGGGAACTTCTTCAACTTCTACTTCCTCATCGCTGGTTTCCTTGGTTACATTATCAACAATAGGCTGACATAATCCTTTTCCCTACACAAGCTTGGTAGGATTAATATCAAGGTCATATTCCTGAATCTTGGCAATCCAGTTACCTCTTTTGCTTCCAAACTCTTGTTGAGTTAGAATAGATTTGGCTATTGAGTTTGGAACCAATGCAATAGTATGTGAATTCAGAATGTAGAAACATAAATGTTTAACAGATTTCACTATGACATATGCATGCTTCTCCATAGAAAAATATTTAAGTTTATGAGATTTAAGAGGACAACTCATGAATGCAATAGGAGATTCAATACCCTCCTCATTCTGCTGAACCAAGATTGCTGATAGTGTATGCTCAGAAGCATAACTATACATAATGAAATCCTTGGTATAATTAGGACACACCAAAACTAGAGCATGGGCAATGGCTCTTTTAATGTACTCAAATGCTTCTTTACCTTCTGCACTTCAATAGAAAGTGGACTTACCTTTCATCATATTAACAATATGATGAGTCTTTTTTGCAAACTCAGGAACAAATCTCCACAAAAAATTCACTTTTCTGAAGAAGAGTGAACAACTATCTTACTTGAAGGTAGAGTAAGACCTTGAATAGATTTGACCCTTTTCAGATCAATCTTAGTACCTTCCTTAGACACCACATGTCCAAGGAGTTTACCTTCAGTTACCCCAAAAATGGACTTTTTGGGATTGAGTGTGATTCCATGCTGACATCACCTTTCTAGAACTTTCTGCAAATGGTAGGCATGATCTTGACACTTTTTAGAAAAAATATAGTTAAGTCATCAAGATAGACAACAATAAACTTACCCATTTCATCCCTGAAAGCCAAGTCCATTGCTCTTTGGAAGGTCGCACTAGCATTGATTAAACTGAAAGGCATCATGCGGTAAGCAAAAGTGTCCCAAGGAGTTGTGAAAGTAGTTTTATGTTGATCCACTTCGCTCACCTCCACTTGGTTATAACCCAAAAAACTGTCCAGCATAGAC
Organism: Cunninghamia lanceolata; assembly: GCA_027924645.1. Lineage (NCBI taxonomy): Eukaryota > Viridiplantae > Streptophyta > Pinopsida > Cupressales > Cupressaceae > Cunninghamia > Cunninghamia lanceolata. The sequence goes on along the minus strand of BSBN01001859.1, from coordinate 3,800,738 downwards.
AACATCTCTGAACTAGTCACTGTTTGTAGTACTTGATCCATAACCGGGAGAGGGTAATTATCCTTTAGAGATGACTGATTCAAGTTCCAGAAATCCACACAGATGCGAATTTCACCATTCTTTTTTCTTACTGGTACTATGTTAGCAATCCATGTGGAATGATGAATTGGGAAAATAATCCTTGCATTCAACATATTTTGAATTTCTGCTAAGATCGTAGCTAAAATTTTGGGGTTATACTGCCTCTTCTTCTACTTTTGAGGTGCATATCCCAACTTGAGTGGAATCTCATGTTGGACTTCTTTAGGCTAGAAAGACTTCAAGTCGTCATAAGAATATGCAAGCACATCAATATAGTGATGCCAAAGTGTCACAAATTTGAATCTTTCATCAGCTGTACAACATTTCCTGATGTTGACCATCTTAGGATCAACTTCTATACCTAGGTTCACCTATTCCAATCCATTGTTGTTGTTGCCTGATATACTGGTTATGTTTATCAAATAGTTTCTTGAGAGAAACTAAACCTTTGAGAAAATTTTTCCCCTTTAGCTATAGAAATTCTTCACCAGTCTTTGAATCAACTTCAGAAATAGATTCCCAAGGAGGAGAATCACTACCTTCAAAATAAATCTCATTGAAGTTATCATCCTTTTCTAGAAAAGCAATGATTTTATCATACCCATTCAAAACCTGCCAGTGATCAGAATTATCTGTGTCACTTGGCTGAAAGACCAACTCAATTGTGTATTTATTACCCTTAAATCCTTGTGAGGAACCATAAGGGTAGCCGAGACAACTAATGAATCTGCACGATCATTAAATTCTCTTGGTACTACTGAGATGTCAAAAGCATCAAAGTCCTCAATGCAATCCCATACACGATTGTGGTAATGCCTCAGCCTTTCATTTTTGGTTTGGTATAGATTCCTTACTTGGCAAACGACGAGCTCTGCATCTCCTTATGCATGGAGATTCTTGATTTCTTTAGCACGAGAAGCTTCCATGCCTAGTAACAAGGACTCATACTTAGCAGTATTGTTGGTATTATCAAATTGTAGCTTGTAGGAAAAAGGAAAAATGTCTCCTTGAGGAGATATAAGGACTATTCTAGCCCCTGATCCATTTGAAGTACAACTACCATCTTGAAACAAAAAAATCCTCCTTTGTCACACTTTCACTTGAACTATCATTAGATGTATCAGTACAATCCTCCGTAGTCAAAAATCAATTCCCATACTAGAAGAATCAAAGAGAATGTGTGCTTTGGGATCTTCAGATTTGGTGACGGTATATTTTGCTTCCCTTTTTGGAAGTAACTTCTGCATAACACCCTTGACAAGTATTCTTGCTTCAAACCAGTCCATACTTATATCTCCACCAACATCTTTATAGAAATTGCATCCCAACAATATCCCATATGAAGTAGGAACATCAGCCACCAAAACAATCATTTTTATCCTCTTCTCTAGAAAGGCAGCGAAAGTAAACTGTGTATCCTTAATCTGCCCTATCAAAGGTACTTGTTTAGTTTCCATGGAAAAGTACCTACCAAAAGTCTTGGTCAAGGTTAAAGCTAGAGCATCTGCTACCTTAGCAAGCATGACGTTATCAGAAGCCTTATAATCTATAACACAATTACTTAATTTGTGACCATTCACTAACAAAGAAACATAGAAAGGTTCAATCTTTCATGTGGTAGTGGAAGGGGTAGCAACCAGATTATTCTGTGATGATCTTGTGTGAGAGATGAGAGGACTATTTTTGAAAGAATCTTTCCCTTCAGGGGTAGTTTTATTTTTTACAATCTTAGCTAACCAATCAAATTGATCAGGGTTAGCTTGCAAGTATTCAACCTCATACATCTAAATTTTAGTCTTCATGGCATGGTCTATTATATCAAACAATTAATATGACAGAGACACGGAAAAAGGATTATTTTCTTGTTGAGGTTTTGGAATAGGGGTACTAGTCTGAGGAACAAAAGAAGAAGACGGAGCATTTGAAGTACTTACTTGTTTTTCACCAACTAGGTGTCTAGGTTGAAAAGGAAGAGGCGTTCCTCTCTTAGCAATGGAGATTGTAGGATGAGAATCTTCCTTTGACTTTCCTTTATCAACTACTTGTTGATTCAACTAATTTTGAGATCATGTGAAAACATCATATGACTCACCATATGCATCTTCGCTTTGTTCAACTTCATCCTGAAAAATTTAGGAAGCCAATATTCGAGTTGCCAGTTAACTCTTCTTCTCCTTCTATGAAGAGGTTAACGCCATCATCCTAAGCTAAATCAGGTTGAAAGGAATTATCTTGTTTAGCTTCATAATATCCAACTGCTGCATTGACCGGTGGAGCTTCCAAAGCAAGTTGTCCTTGTGTAGGAGGAAGCATGTTTTGTCCTTGGTTCCTAGCAACATTACCTTGGTATGGAGAATTTGGAAATGTTCTCCTTGGTATGTCCTTGTAGGAAGAAGTGGACATACTTTGAAATATTTGCTTTTTCAGAGCTAACAATTCGTTAGCCAACTTCTGCACCATAGGATCAGTGGTGCTAGTGAAAAAAATGTCAGTAGAGGATTGCCCTCTACTTCTGCTTATATCCTTTCTTATTTTATCGGCAATGATAAGGTCATCCTCAATCTCGGTGGCCAGGGCTTGAGCTGCTCCCAAGTCAGCTGGATTAGTTCGCTGTAAAAGAAAACTCACTTCTGGCAGTTGAGTGTTTATGAAGAAACACTTTAGATTTTCAACTGTGGGCTGAGCAGTGGATGGAATTTTGTTGGTCAGCTTATTGAACTTCGCAATGAACTCATGCAAGGGTTCTTGTAGTTCCTTCTTCATTTGTGTAAGCTGGGCCAAAAGAGTGTGTGCATCTTTAATAGGTTTGAACCTGGCCTCAAACTTGGTTCGTAGAACATTCCATCCAGTGATGGTTTGAGAAGGAAGATGATAGAACCAATCCATCGCGACACCTTGAAGTTTCTCAACAAAAAGTCTCACAGATACATCTTCATGTTCTACCCCAAGAACACCGCATGCAATGTAAAAAGATGCAATATGTTCATCGCGATGAACTTTTCCATCGCCATAGAATTTTGGGAAATTCTTTCTTGAACTACGGGGTAGATCATGCAATAGTGGGGTAAGATTCAAAGGCCTGAAAGCATTTCCCCATGGACCTGTAGGAGGTGGTTGATCCATTATGCGCCTATTAAAAGGTGGGATTACAAACCTTGAAACTTGTACAACCAACAGAGTCCTTTGCACAGTTGAGGCTTCACTTGGGATATGTGACCTTGCGTTGGTAGGAGGAAAACTTCGTGTACACTGAAGTCAAGATTTCAAAGACAAAGGACTGAAATTATTTTGCTGCATTAACTCAAAAATAGGATCAATAATTCCTTGACCTCTCTTACTTCTTGTATACCTTAAGTCTGCTAGAATGTAATATCCTTAACAAAGATAAAAATTGGAAGAACTTATTACAATAAATGAGGCTAGAATGCTTCAACTCAAAGCGTGAGGCTCTACATTGCACATTCAGATCCCCAACAGAGTCCCCAAAAATTGTTGGGTGAATATTTTATCTTTAACTAACTAAAGGAAAAATGATTATATCAGCCACAGTATAATGAGATATTATCTCTCCTCTCAATAAGGGGAGGTTCCCTTTTATTGCCAAACACAAACTAATAACTATTTCAAACTTATTTACACTAAAACTAACTTTAGGGTGATTTCATATCATCCATTTCTCTTTTTTTAGAAATGATGTTTACAATGCTCAATACAAAACTTAATACAATCTACTATCTCAAAATGATGATAACCAAGGTATAATTTAGTCACACAAAAGAATAACTAAAGCAATACCAGTATATTTGAACCACGACTTGAAACCCATGAAAATACAAAGTTTTCTGTTGCTTCTTATGCTTGAATGAAAATAAGAACTTTGGAATATAATGCAACACAAAGTCTTAAACGTATTCCAAGATATGATAAAACAATAACAAGAATCCACTTGCAGCTCAAAGTCTTCAAGTTTATTCTAAACTTCACAAATATAACCAAACTTCCACAAATGATATTTGCAGCTCAAAGTCTTCAAAAATTAGATTTGGAATATCTCTCGATCACTTGATACACACATTCACCTTTCAATAACTTATCAATTATAAGGCAATAGGAAAGATGTAAGAACAATCCTATCACTTGACAAATTATATCCAACACAAAGATTGGGCACCAACTTGCTTTTCTTATATTGATTTCGCTTGAAAATTGATTTACAACAAAAGCTCAAAGTCTTAAAATTGCTTCTCAAATGTGGCAGAATTTTGCTTCAATAGACAAAAGAAAAAAATTACAATAGAGGTCCTCTTTATTTATAGTGAGAGGCCATGAGATAATCCAGGAAAATCTAACTACTTTGACTTATTCAACAAAGGAGTCCTTATTGATTTGGGACTTCCTATGATTTTACATGTAATTACATATGGAAAAAGTACATGTAAAAGTGTCTAAAACTACAAATAAAATACATATGAAAATAGAAAAATAAACTAAGGCATGAAAATTTGCATCAACTTGCACCCCCATTCTTCTTCAGATAAGCATAGTACATAGTGAATGCTGCTTGCATCCCTAAGTTGCTAGGACCAACAATGTTTTTAGAGATCACTCGAGCTCTGATCACTGTATCTTTCACTGTTGTGGCCGCCTTTTCATGATTGGTTAACTTGGATTTTAGGTTATCCAATGTTAACTAATTATCCAGAATATTGTCTAGAGAGGAAACTGAGAAAGCTTTGTCTTCAAACTCCCTTTGAAACATATTTTTAAACTCTTGAATCATCTCATCAATAGGGAGAAAGTGATGATCTTTAGATGTCAACTTGCATGGGAGCTCCTCCAATTTGTGCAAAAGACTAACATCACTTTCTTCACTTAATTCCCTAGCACTTTCCAGATCTTTGATCAAGTCTTTTAAAACAATACTTTGATAAAGTAATGATTCTTTAGTTTCCACATAAGACTAACAATTTGAAACAATGCCAAGTGATATCAGATTTTTAATCTTTAGCTTTTTCATCTCAGTCCACTTCTCAAAGCTTTCATCTAAATACTCAATGTCTTGAGAAATTATATCAACCAAATCATCAAGCTCAACTCTAATCTTCTCCATTCCGCTTTTCTTCTCAACTGTATCTGTAAGAAGAGACACTCCTTGAGAATGTATTCTTTCAATGTACTCTTCAACCAATTTCCCTTTGACACGAGTTTCTCCACCCTCTGAATAACATGATCTTCCATTTACTTCAGGTGTTATTGACTCAGATGTCAAAGTAATCTTTCTCACCACTGTGGCCAATTGCTCTGCCATTGCTTTGTATTGCTCCTTCATTTCCTTCTCATTATCAAACTTCTGAATCAAGGAATTAAGGGTAGATTGAACATCAACCTTGGCACTTTCATGTGTGATTTTCCCCAGTTCAATCCTAGAGATGGAATAATCACTCATGCTGAAATTGTCGATGGTTGCATCTGGTGGTGGCTGAACAATCTCCACATACTTGTGGCCTTTGTCTTCTAGTATCCGAGAAAGAGTCTTGGGCTTTTTTTGAGTCTTTACCTTCACTGGTGTCAACTTTCCAAAGTCAAATTCATATGGGGAGATGGCTTTCTTTTTCCTCTTACGAGTGTAGGCTGAGAGCCACGAAGGAAGCACTGATGTACTAACATTTGGATCTGACTCCATTGCTGGTGCAAAAGGAATTGTACTTACACTTGTAGTAGTAACAATTGGAGGAGTGTTTGTAAATACAACACCTGGAACATCCACATTAACAACCTGCTCAACACCTAAAACAAATTGCTCAAAAATTGTAGAATCACCAATGTCATAGGATGATGAAGACAAGCTCAGAATAGACCCTGAAGAATGAAGAGCAGCATCAAAAGCAACCCTAGGACTATAAAAAATCATCCTAGAAGAAGATGGTGACGAACCAGAAGATTGAACAATAATGGGAGACAATAGATCTTTTGAAAGAATAGGTAGAGAATCTGAAAAAGACACAGTGGGTAGGGAAGAAGAGACTTGAGTTTCATGTGACATGTCTTTTGGTGTAGGCATGGTCACATCCTATAAATGTTCCTGCTCATCTCCTTCCACTGCTTCCCGTTCATCCTCTCTTTCCTTTGCAGACCTTTCTTCAGTATCCATCTGCTCAGCAGCAGGTTCTTCAGTATCCTATTCTTCTATTTCAATTTCTTTGACAATAGACTCCTCTTTTGTCACCCTGGCTTTATTCCTTTTTAATACAAATTTTATTCTAGGCTTCAGAGCCTTAGAAGTACTAGGAGCATCACTCTTGTTTTTAGTCCTTATTTCGACCATTTTCTGAGTGTGCTCAAGAACTTCTTCTTCAGAGCTAGTGATGAAGTCTCTCAGTTGTATCCCTTTGCTTTGAAGCCATATATTAGTGTTGGCCAAGATAGACTCAAACCTCTTTCTCAATGATGTCACTTTTGTCTTTGCCCATAACATAGCAGGCAAAGGAGAATTTGTGATTTGCTCATTAACATCCCTGGGACTCACAACATCTTCATTATCAACCATCCCCTCAGGGATATTAGCTAAACCTAACTCTTTCATTTGACTCAAAGTCAACCTGTTGTAGTCTAGTTTTCTGATCTATTCCTCAGTTCTTAAATCTTCCCAAACATCCTCCACCATCGGCTCATGAAATTGAGTTTTCCTTCTAATTTTTTTCTTTCACTCCTCGATAGTCAAATTTGGGCCTCCTCTTGAACTGCTTCATGATAACCAACTGCATTTCAGTTTCCATTGCCTTGCCTTTTGCAGCAGTTGTAATAGAATACTGAGTAATTTCAACAGGGAATTTGAATCTAAGCTTCTTCAATTCCATTTGTTTATTGTGCACTACAATCATCTGCCTACACAATTCCATCAAGATAATCCTATCAGTTGGAAATTTTGGCAACATGTAAGGATAACCTTGATAATAACCAACTCTTAAATAAGTAAAAGTTGGGAACTGAAGATATAAACAACCAAATTCATTGACAACTGTCTATGCTTCATCTAAAACCCTTCTCTGTTCTAATTGAGGATCAAATATACACATTAAAATTGCAAATAAGACATCATTCACTCTTCTGAAATGATGTAGAGATCCATTCAAAATTAGTTGAGGATAGTATTGGTAGACTGGCAAAACCCTCCGATCTCCCTCAGATGACAAACCTGAAAAGCTTCTCATTAAAGCAGTTGCATATACAAGTTATGATGTCATATAGAATTTGGAGGTAGTTGACACCTTAATCAGTTGCTCATGGAGAGCATTGCTAATCTATTCTCCCTAGAAAATATTATGCTTGCCTTGAAGGATGATTTTGATGTATGGATACATCCATTCATGAAAAGTAGAAGATGAAGGTAAATGTCTAACTTTGTTGAGAAGAGTTATCAAGTCACTTACCTCCTCTACAAAGTCACTTCTGGAAAAACTCTTGGGCCATCTAGACAAATTTGGCCTAGGAGTTTTCAACCATTTAGTATTGATAATCCTTTTAGATTTTTCCACATCTTTATCATATTCCCTCTAGGCAATGTGGAAATCTAACTCTGCAACATCCTCTATACTAGGACACATGAAAACCTTATTCATGAAATCTGCATCTAGTCTCATAATCACATTGTCATGAGCATCCACCACTGTCCTGTTATCCTTGTTATAAAAATGGGCAACTTGAAGAACAAATTCAACATTATGCGTAGCGACAAGAAAGGAGGCAACCAAATGAATATTACTATTGATAATCTTTTGCATGTAGAGACTAGGTTTATCTTTCTTTGAGCAATCTTTGTGTCATGTATTTCATCCACGTTTGATGTGACTGAAGTGATAGGGAACACACCTTGGTACGTATACTTCATTGCTTTGGCCTTCTTTGGTGATGGGTCAGTCATTTGAAAGATGAGCACCTCTGGTAGAGAAAAACAACTTGGCAATCTTGCAAGGGCAACAACATCAATAAGATGTTGCAGTGTTAGGGAAAATATGATACATGAGGAAACTACAAAGTTGGAAATCATGATCATTAATGCGAGCTTAGTGGGGCTAAAGAGCTATTTGAGTGAAGAACATAGCGAAAGTGGGCTAAGGATAGCAACTTGGAAAATTTGCCAGAGTTAGAAAATTTTCAAGGAATGAGTGCATGGGCGGCAAAAATCGCCGCCCTTGCATGTGGTATTCTGCATTTTATGTCAAGGCGGCAAATTCTACCGCTCCTGCATATGGGAGAGCATTTCCAAATGTATGTTAGGTGGTGAAAAGGTTTGCTCTTGCATCTTGAAGGAAGTTCATTTATGCTCGAGTGACGATTTTTGTCGCCCTTGCATGTGAAGGGAAAGTCGACACTAACATTTTCATGACAAAATTAAATGTGTATGGGTGGCAAATTTTGCTGTCCTTACACATTGGCCATGACAAAAGGTAACAACATGGGCGGTGATTTTCACTGCTCATGCATTTGGTATAAAATGCCATATACATTGGTGGTGAAAAACACCACCCATGCATATGGGCACTAATGGAAAGTCATGTATGGGCAACAAATTTTGCGGCCCCTACATGTAGAGCAAAACACAAGTGTGAAATCATTAAACAAAAAGAAAAAACATTTAAACTTAAACACAAAATAATAGAAGGTATGGAGAAAGTCGTTGATGGCTCAGGTGGACCTCAAACGACAAAACAAAAATGAACATAAAGCTTTCAAACTAAAACAATAATAAAAACTAAACCCTAAAGACAACATGATGGGAATGAAAAATTGAATAAAAAGAAACACTTAATGAAAACACATCTAAACAAACTGATCACGCAAACCCTAATGTATGAGATAGAGAACAAAATGAGGAAATAAAGAACTTACTCGATATAAGAAGTCAAAAAACAATCAAAAACCCTAATTATAGGCACTCAAAATTTGGTTGCACACATCCAAACTTTTTGAATAGGAGTTTACATATGTTTAGATGAGTCTCAAGGATGAAAAGACAAGATACAATGATAAACAAAAGGATTTAAAACATATAAAGAGTTTTATTAAACATTCACATGCAATGCATTAAATTCACTTAGTGTGAACTCAAGATGCACGAGCGGCAAAAACCGCTGCCCCTGCACTCAGGGTAAAACTAAAACAAGACATACAATAGTGGAAAAAATGCCGCTCTTGCATATAAAGCTTAAAACTAAAAATGCAATGGAGGTGAATTTCACTGCCCTTGCATGCAAAACAAAAATTTTCTAACTCCATAGAATTATGAGCCTCACTTTGTTTGATAAGTTTACTCACTCATTTAATTCTCGCAAACTTGAAGAAACCAAGTTGAAGAGATACTCAAGTAGACTCTCAAGAGTTAGAAGACCATGTATGAGGGAAAAGATTCACCTCGAAAAAATGTTCTTAGATTCGTAGGCTACAACACGAACTAGTTTCGTAGGGGTCATCCTACAAAATGAATACATCAAATCTGGTTGTTCTGTAAGTGCATTAAAAGGTCCAGACGTAACAGAGGAATTTGCCTCGCATAACTCAGAAAACAACTAACAACAACCCCAAATACATCTTTGAAACATGCATATATAACTTTTACAATCACATTGTAGCAACCATGGACATGGAAAGAGTTGTCAACAAGAAGGGATGTCGACCATGTTGCATTAACTCGAATTGGCATCCTTTCAAGTGTGTCCACATAGCTTTGCCTAGGAAATCTGCTGAAACATGAGATTCACCCATGCCATGGGTATAAGAAATTCAATGCAGATGAGGAATAGTGGCATGGGGAGGTGATAAAACTATCTGCTACATGAAAACAAGCCCTTATGGAGCATTAATGGCAACCAAGAGGGTCACTGGCTAGTTAAATCATGTTTTCTCCATGAAGAAAGGAGTCATTGTAGTTTTAGAGTTTGGGCCTCCAGCCCTCTGCCCTATCACTTGCAGAAGAAAGGAGGTGGAAGGAGAAAACCCTGAGCTTCGACATTTACACTTGGAAGATTTTTGCCTTAGCGGAGATCAGACCTCAAAGTTGTCGTCTTCCGATCTCTAGGGTGCCACGTGTCACCTTTCCGCAATTCCATCGTAACCCTTTTTCTTTAATAAAATAATCCCGTGGAATGTCAGAAAGTCTAAGAACATTTTGAGAGTGGTGTAGTTTAGAGTTTAGGCCTTCAGCCTTCCTCCTTTCAAAGAAAGGAAGAGGGAAGACAAAAACCCCAAAGTCCAAAACTACAAAACACTTAGAAACATTTGTAATGAAAAAGAACAGAACTTGGACCCCAAAACCCTTCCTCCTGGATGATGTCACCACCACCTGTCCTCATTCCGTGATTCTACGATCACTTTTTCCTTACTAAAGTAATCCCTTGTGGAATGGAGAAAACATGCCACGTGGCCCATCGGGAGTCGGTTGTTGAGCCTTTGACCTTCGGCCTTTTATGAAGAAGACGGAAGGGGAGAAGACCAAACTCTAACCTCCGGCGATGCGAGAGCGTCCATCCCATTGACGGCCTCGAAAAGAGGATGAGGAGGAGATGCAGACCCTACGAGGATAGGTTGCTAGTTTATAGGAGTCCTTGGAGGGGTAGGAGCAAGAGTTAGTGTAGTTGCGAGGCGTAGCTGCATATTAGATGAAGCAGATGGGTAGGTGGGTGTGCTATAGGCACAGTTAGCACATGCATAGGCCCAGATAGCCACATTGATAGGTGAGAGAGATGTAGAGAGAGATCAATGGTAGGCTGCAAAGGCAAGGGCCTAGCAGTCAGAGGTGAGGGCCCAACAGGCAAAGGCCCAGGTGGTGAGTTTGCAGGGGGTTGTAGCTGGTACAGGCATGGGTCCAACGTTGGCATTGATGCAGACACAGATTACCGAGCTACAGGGACAACTTGCACAGGTATAGGGGGAGCTTCTAGATCATAGCAGGCGGGTGGAGTACTATCATGTTGCTTATTGTGTAGCTGTGCCTGAGGGTTAGTAGATGCCGAGCTATAGTCAACAGAGCAGGTCGAGGGTGTATGGGTCACATAGATCTAGATCGATTTAGTCAATGCAGTAGCCAACCGCACCCCTACCATAGGTTTCTCAGCAGCCACCACAACCACCATCATAGCAATAGCAGCGGTGCCCTGGGTCACCCACTGATTCGACTAGGGGATCATTAGCTTGAGGCTGAGAGATCTAATGCATATTTTTGATCCCTTAGAGGCCTTTTGTATCATGACTTGTATTATTTTGAGTGATGTACATTATGTATGATGACATTTATAATCTATGATGATGATGGTTATGCATTTATGATGTGTTATGGATTATTTTGATGTATGCACCTATGTTTCATGATGATGTTTTAAGTTTATGGATGCATTATGAGATGTGATGCAGTTATGGTTTTATGCATATTGTGATGAGTTTCTGAGATGTGATGCACTTATGATGTATGTGATGGATATACTAATGATGCAAATGTTGATATGATGATGATATATGATGTTATGATTTTACTTATGGTTTACTAGTGAGATTGCTACCTCGTGTCATCCACATAGTTGTATAATATGATATGATATTATGGTTTATTTTTTTATGGTGTTATGATGGATGAGTTTGTTTATGTTCTATTATGTGATGGTATAATCAATGATTCCACTAATTGTACTTGTGAGCAAGCCCTTATTAATGGTAGTTTAATTCAGATATTAATTAACTGTTGTAATGATTTTTTGATGTGGTAAATATCTATTGTGATGTTGTTGGCTTATGGATGAATGTTTTATTATGATCTCATGATTTATGCAGATGGTACTTGACGGGATGTATCCCTCATGTCTTTATTATCATTCTATGAGTTGATTTTGTTTCATGGATGGATGATGTTGTGTATATGATTAGTATGATGACGATGATTTATGCATATTATATGATGATGTTATGTTTTGCCTAATGTATGCATGTTTTGTTTATGGATTATGATGTTGATGTGGAGTGCAAATAAATGTTTAGATGAATTAACATTTATTATGAATTCAACATGTAATGGAAATGAACATATATGCTTACCTTAATAAACTATATATTATGTATGCAAATGGTAAAATGATAATGCAATGCAACTAGGTGATTATGATAATGATTAATGCAGTGATCAAGTCATGACACACGCGATATTTTTGTACAACCATGGGTGATGGGGCTTGGTGATAGGGAGATAGGTAGGGAGGGGAAAGGGTTTATGGGTAAGGTACGGTTAGGAAGGGCTTATGGGATGGGCAAGGTTAGGTTGGGCTAATGGGATGGGGAGAAAGGTAGTTGTTAGGTCATGATATACCATGCCATTGAGGGGATGGAGATTTGTTTTGGTTCTAGATGTGTTAGATGGGTTGAGGGTAGATGAGAAGGGGGGAGGGTTGAGTTTAGGGGATTGGGAGGGGGGGATTAAAAATATAGGCCCAGGTAAGGTGGTTGGATGAATGTTAGAAAATGATGTGAGCTAGGCATAGTATTTGCATTCGGATTATTGAGAGCATTTCAAGATTTATTATAGCAATGTAGGATAGACTTCACAAAGGTATGAGATGACCTAGGTGAGGATATTTATCCCACAATTGCATGGACTAGACTCACAAACAATAGGTTGATTTCATGCATACCTAAGGTAGTATAATCTTGCCTAGCTGAGGGAAGGGGACTCATAGTCATGAGTGCTCATAGTACATAGAAGGTATAAATACCTGTATATGCAAATGAAGCATATCATGCCATAACCGACCCAAGATTCAAGATATGAATACTATTCTTGGAGTAATGAAGTCAACTCATAAGCACATCATATAGAAACAAATGACCCTATCTATTCTAGGGGGTTATCCGTTGCTTCCCATGATATAATGAGATCAAGGTAGCTTTAGAAATGACCTAGAATTAGGCAAAAAGATAAAAATTAAGAATCAAAGAGATTAACTCACAAAGCAGAAATAACCATTGTGTTCTCTTGCCAAGAAAAGTGTTGATAGGATGAGGGATTCTTGTCAATTTTAGGAATGATATATCCTAGGACGTGAGTCACTTTTTTGGGATTTGGATAAATTTGAAAGGTGGGCAAAAGGACATTCTGACGATATGCGCTGATTGCAGTTGAAACGTAGATTGATGATGTTTTCATGAAGCGCGGTGTTTCAGGTGTATGCTTAGCATGTGTATCACTTGTGAAATCTAACAAGCTTAGTAAGTAGGGACCACCCAAATGGCTTGGATGGGTGCATCTTATGTACCAGAGTACTGGATACATCCTTTGTATTCTAGACTACCTACATACCCTGTGTCCATGGGATCAAGGTACTTTCAAGATGTGGGTGAGATGAATATATAGTTATGGCAAGACTTGATGATGTGGGAATGGTTTTAGGATGGAGGTATTGATTGCGAGTATAATGCGTGAGTTGATGAGATGAGGATGTGAGTGTTTTTGTGTTTTTCTATTTTTTCAATAGATGATATGTGATGATTTTATCGATTTGTGTGTTAGGTCTCAAAAATGCAGGTTGCTAATCCTAAGAGGATGCCAGGCTCTATGTTTGGATTTGCAATGTTTTTGAACTAACTTGACGAAATCAACCTTCAAGGTTTGATGATTTCCTACACTTTAGGTCCTGCTACACCTAGGTGGGTGAACCTTGAAATATTAAAGCAGTCTGAATGTGGATGAGTGGACTAACTAGATCTATCTACAATGGCATAGGATGTAAGATAGATGAAAAAGCTGACTAATTAATTCTATGTATAATGTTTAATAAATGATTGGCAGAAATTGTATAAGCAATATCAAGGTAAAAGGTTTTAAATAATGAGTTGAATGAGACTAGTGCCTTGTTGGGTAACAGAGTCAATTTGAAGGACCTAGACCAGTAGTTTCTTAATGGTAATAATTCTAATTGCTTGGCACGGTTTTGGTTTATAGCTTGTATAAACGTGCAAGAAAGTGATTGACAAACTCTTCTTAGCAATCCAACCAATATAATCAATTATCTTATAATTCACCAGAAGGTATTTTAATCCTTATTTGAAGGAACCAAATGAAATGAATGGGCAAGATTAACAGATAATATTTTACTGGAGACAGAATGGCAATCTTAATTATATGGCTCTACTTAGTAATCCCAACTTACTACTTCCAGGCTACTGCGACTAAATTAGAAGGGTTTAATTCCTCAGATGGACACCAACCAAATTAATCACACAGATACAGCAAGTGTGTATTGACAGATTAACTATATACTTGATATCTTAATCTGAATAACAAGGAAATGCAGAAATGGAGACAGCCACACAATTGAATATTTTCAACAAACAACTGATACCAAAGTAGAAACACTGAATCAGAGAACTTCAAACTTCTTCTTCAAATAAAATATGCAACATAGTCACTTTGAGACATTGTATATTATGTATATATGAATATCTTCTACTGCTGATGATCTTTCAGCATCGATTGTTTGGACTTATATAGATATTTCTATGAAGAGACATAACTCTTCAATAAGTCTCTTGGGAACTTAACAAGTATTAACAATAATTACATAAGCGTAATTAGGCTCTATTCAGCCATAAATAAACTTTAGCCAGATGATCTAGATACTCTTGATCACGGTGAGAATCAGTAAGCTCAATAGCGCTTCTGGTAATTACATCAAGAGTAACCATCTCCTCCAATTGTTTGCAGACTTCTTTGGATGCAGAGGCTTTATCTTTCAGAGCTCCTGTGGCTTTGTGTAATATAATCTGATAGTCAATAATCCATTCTTCTTTTCTCTTCACCTCTCCGTTATCTTTAAATAACCTAGGCACTCCTGCACTTGAAGCATCAATACCTTCCTTTGCATCAGCTTTTAGTTTGTCATAGTAATGTTGGTGTTGTTTGAGCAATGCTCTGGTATCAGGGATATCTGTATTATCAGTGGCACTTTTATTTTGTAACTCAATCAATTTTTCTTGTATCCTCTTTTCAAGTCGTTCATGTTCTTTGATTGTTTTATGATTTTTTGAGTAATTATCCCAAAACTGATTCAACCACCGCACCATGTTTGCATACCTGCTCTGCAGTATTGTAACAAATGCATCTATTTGAATTTGTGTGGCTTGGTTAGGGGATAATACTTGAATGCCCTGAGAGCTCTCACCTTGAGTTATTCTTTTTGTGGACTGGCCAAAAGTGCTCTTAACAGCATCCTTCAAGTAATCATTTTCTTTTGTCAATCTCTCACAGTTCAATTTATAAGCATCTCTTTCTTTGATCAACATTTGAGCCTGTGCTTTATTCAACTTTGCGACATTGATACCAATGTCTGCAGTAATTATAGGGTTAGTTTCACCTGCTCTGAAAGTCATAACATGGCCAAAAGTTTTTTCAGTGTCTATGATGGCCGTCTTTTTATGGGGAGGATACAACGCCCATATCATCAAAGAATTTTCATCATTATTGTATCTAGTCCCCATATATACTTCATTAACTCCTTCTGGAGTAAGCTTATACTTGTCATTAGCACTATTCAAAAAGCTATCAAAAACCAAAGCAAAATTTAAATCCAAACCAGGAAAAATCATAACCCCTGCATCCTTGAGCAACTGTCTACCCTTGCTAGGTGTCATGTCTTGCATTTCTTTATCCACTGTTTCCTTCAACATATCTAATAACTGTTTTTCATTATCAGCAGAAACATCATCTACTGACTCTCTAATTTCTTTTCCTTTGTATTTATACAGGAATGATTTAAATTCCTTTGACTGAATGAATGTATCATCTGAAATGAAAGAATCATAAGACTTTTGGCGTGGATCTTCATCAGCAGACCCCTCCTCATCATGTAGCACAACTGGAGGTTGATATTGTTGCATTTTTCTTTTAGAAATTTCTATTGTTTTATCTTGTGGCTGCTCTTGTTCAGTCAATTCTTCATCTTCAGAGGATACCACTTCAATCTCTACTAATTGCTTTTTCTTTTCACTTAAATCCCTGTTATATTTCTCTACCACCAATTCGACTTCAGCTTCTTCCAAATTTCTAATGACATCATCATGTGGATAATGTATGTGCATGTATCCACTGAGATTTTGTTTTCTTCTTGCAGAATCAATAAAACCTTCAGGGTCGAACCCTTTCCTCACCTCAGCAGTCATCATATTATAATGCATTAATTTGTCCAAAATGAGATTGTATCCTTCTTTTGAAACTATAGTAAAATCTCCAAAACACAAAGTGCTGGGCATGAATGATTGTTTATCATGTGAACTTAGATGCATCACATTCGAACAATGCATTTGCCTAATTATTTCCAAATATGCAAGTTTGTCAGGGACAGTTTTAGGCAATATGAATGGAGCATCCTCAAAACCATAAACTCTGATCATAGTAGCATCCTCAAAGCAATACCAATCTCCCCAATTATGAGTGATAGTAGGAGGGCCACCAAAATCTTTTGGTCTGAGGAATATTTTTATTTCATTTGAAATTGAATAGTCACAGGGGTGATTGAAATATCTATACAACACTTTTACACAATGCTCTTCAAATTGAGCATAGCTGGAGTTGGCATACCTGCTATCCCAGATTCTGGTCCACATTTGTACAGGTATCTTTTCCCCTTTCTTATCCATAGTAACAACTCGAAACTCACTTGGCCACAACCCTACTTCCTGGCCATAGTATAACACCATATGCATAAGCATTGAGTAATGCTCAAAAGAGCATGCTGGAGCATTGTTTTTTATTGCAGATAGACCAGAGTCTATTCTATTAGCAATGTAAGAAGCATAATCAAATTGTTTGGCATTATGACACTGGATATCAGAGGCTATGACCATCAGAGGAATAGTCATGAATTCAGGGACCTCTGAGCCAAGGACTTGACCTACAGAAAAATAAGTATGCTGTATATATGGTTCAAATATGGCAACATGAAAAGGAGGGCCATCATTTTCAGTTAAAGGCATCACTTCTCCTTCAACCCTGGGCCTATGAATGGGCAACCTCCATCCATTGTAAGTTGTGTCCATTCTCCAATACTCTTTATCCAGGTCTTCATAAATGATAGGGACATTGCATAAATCATCCAAATCAAAAACCTCACAAATAGCATTTTTTGACAAATGCACAATTGGTTCTCCTTGTGGGTTGCAGATGGCTTTCAGGTTTGTATTATAATATCTGGCAAGCAGTTGGAGGAGTTCCACATTCAGGAATACATTGGGCACAACCAGTTTTCCCAAATTCAAATGCCATGGGTTTGACACAGGGGCATTTCTAAACCTTCTGTTGTAGTGAAATCTGAATAGCTCATACCCCCTAATTGGGGTCCAGATATCTCCCAGGCGTTTATGTTTATCTTCCAATTTTTCTACTTCTGCCCTGAGTTGGGCAGACCTCCTGGCCTTGGGAGTTGACCCAGGCAATTGATCAATTAGGTCCTGATTTAATTTTCTATCTTTCACTTCTCTTCAGGGGTTTGATCAGTTTTTTGTTTTTTAGGCTTACTGGTTTCCCCTTGTGACTTTCTTCCTTTTCCCTTTCCCGGAGTTTCCATTTTAAAACTTTGGCAGGAAATTCAAATACAGGCAATATAATGGTTTGTGTATGTGTACCTGTCGTTCGGTGGCTGGAATTGGAAGCCTCTGCTTTTGCCCTAAGAATTCCTCTGTATTCTCCTCTCGGACGGTTTTTTGCAATTATAATGATCGTATGAATTTCGTAGCCGTTTGTATTAATTATCTGATCAATTCAATGTTCATCGCTGTGAAGTGTCACATCACCATAACTCTTCTTATCGGTGTGATTTTTGAAATGTCTGGGCGACCTCAACATTTTTTATGGCGCGAACAGTCAATCGGCGTGACCCCTCAATTGTATTCCCGACGCTATGTAATGTCATATTTTAAGTGGGCGCGACCATCGGCATGACTTCCCTCATCGCCAAGTATTTTAGAGCTCTCTGCGATATAGCCAGTCCCACCGATATGATTTGCTTATCGGGATGATTAATACTATCAGGATAATAAAATTATGTTCTCCCGATCTTTATTGTCTCGCCGATAGTCATTTTCATATATGGACTTTATCTTTATCGGAATGACATACACTATCGGGATAGCTAAATCAAGATATCCCGATCCAAATCATCTCCCCGATGGCCCTTTTCATATCCTTCATCGGACAGAGTATGTTAAAGTGTTACCTATGCCTTTTGATCGCCGTGACTTGTGAATCGGCGAGACCTAATTCCCTTATCCCGATATGCTGAGTTATCCCGATAGATGTGTATCACTGTGAGTCTCGCTGAAAGCTTTCTTATCGCTAAGACTCTAATCATCGGAAGCTTACTTGTTTGCTATCCCGATAGTTTATTTCTCGCCGATGACTATTTGCTTCGTTACCCCCATAGGATGTTCGGTGAAACTCTTGCCGAAATGCTTCATCGGTATGATATATACCGTCGGGGCAACTTTTAAAAAGTCATCCGATAGATATCTGTCATACCGATCGGTATGACCACTTGCCTTTCTTGCCGATGTAATGTCATCGGCATTACTTACTCCATCGGTGACTTCCATAATTCTTCTTCCGATCTCTATTATCACACCGATGGTTGTTTTCAAACGATTCCTTATGTATCGGTGTAAGCAACACAACCTCTTGCCGATGGATTGATTTTGATGAAATTTGGCACTGCTCATCCATAGACACCTTGTGAGATAAATTTTTTTTTATTATGGTCTTTTTTGGGATATTCTTCAGGATTTATTCAAATATGATGGGGTAAGGAGATAGTAAAAATTTCAAATTTTTACTGTGCTAACATTGTGTTTGCCCCATTTCCATATGAGATGTTTGAGAGATCTGTAGTTCAAAATGGGTAAAGTGCTTCCATCATTTCGTACCATTTGGATGTAGTTCTTGTATGGTTTATGGATTCAACATATTTTTTGGGTTTTTTGAATTTTTTAATATTTTTGGATTTTTTTGAGATTTTCTAATTTTTTTGGATTTTTTGGATTTTCTATTGTTTTTGGATTTTGTGGATTTTCTATTGTTTTTGGATTTTGTGGATTTTTTATTATTTTTGTATTTTGTGGATTTTTTATTGTTTTTGGATTTTGTGGATTTTCTATTGTTTTTGGATTTTTGAGATTTTGTATGTACAGAAGGAAGCTTACAAGGATTCTTGTTTAGCAGGTCAGCCTTTGGGTGGGACAAAAAGAGGGGTGGGTGGTTGATGTTTTCGAATTCCAAACCATGGGATGTATGGAATGTTGTGATGGGAAGAGGACTTATTAGAGGGTAAAACTGACCGCTACACATGGCACCTGATACAGGTTTTCACCATGGTACTTATCCAAGGCGTCACCAAAGTGGTTTTCACCATTGGATGTCTTTATTGCACTTGGGTTTTTCTTGATTTTTTGATTTTTTTGATTTTTGCTTGGGATACTCGATGGGTTATGTGTAGAACTTTTTCAAATGTAGAATATTCATTGGTTCTTCTAGAGGTTGCCCCTCAAGTGTTGCAAGCTGATATGCTCCTGATCCATAACTGGCAGTGATGACATATGGTCCCAACCAATTGGGTTCAAATTTTCCTTTCTTAGGGCATTCCTGTAGATTCTTCTAGTTTCCATGAGGACAAGGTTGCCTACTTCAAACTTGCGTTTCTTGATCTTCTTATTGTAGCTTCTTCGTAGGCAATTTTGATAGGCCTGTAAATGGTTGAGTGCATGCAGGCATTTCTCATCCAATAGTTCTAGATCCTACAGTCTTGAGACTCGATATTCTTCATTAGCGATTATGTTTTGTAGAGATACTCGGAGTGATGGGAGTTCGACCTCAATAGGTAAGATGGCTTTAGATCTGAATACAAGGGAGTATGGAGTGGCTCTTGTGGGTGTGCAGATGCTTGTTCGATAGGCCCATATGGCAGGATTAAGCTAAAGGTGCCAATCACGCCCTGCTTCATTAACCGTCTTTTTCAGAATACACAAGATGGTTTTATTTGAAGCTTCAGCCTGACCATTACCTTGGGGATAATAGGGGGTGGAGAAATGGTGTTGGATTTGGAATTTCTCACACAAGGTGCAGACTTCCTGATTTTTGAATGGTTTACCATTATCTGTGATAATGGAATGGGGGATGTCATATCGGCATATTATGTAATGGAGGATGAACTTGGATATTTGGGTGCCAGTGGTAAAAGTGAGTGGAATTACTTCAACCCACTTGGTAATGTATTCGATGGATGTAATGATGAACTTATGGCCATTGGAGGAGGGAGGGTGAATCTTTCCTACAAGGTCGAGTCCCCATTGTGAAAAGGGCCATGGAGTTGTTATCGGCTGCAACTCTTGGGATGGTGCATGGATGAGGTCCCCATGCTGTTGACATGGTAGGCACTTCTTCACAAACTAATAAGCACCTTGTTCCATAGTCGGCCAATAGTACCCTGTCCTCTGTTGGCAAGAGACACTGCTCCTGTATGGATTTGTATGTTGTCATTGATGGTGGTGTTGTCATTGATGGAAACAAGGCTTAGAGAGCCTATCACCATGTTAGGAAGAGTCTGGAAGAACAAGTTGGATTCCAGGTCTAGTTGTCAGGAAATGGCTAAGTATGGAAAGCATCAGAGTAGAGGACAGTAAGCTAGACAATATGTCTCTGCAGAAGATGATCAGTTGATATGGTTTAGATATGATGTTCTCAGTTGTTTGATAGTGTTATGCTTCAGAGGTTAAGTCCTGATCTCCTCCATAAGCCACCTTGAAGAATTGTCCAAGTCCAGGTAAGAAAAGGTACAGCAGGAACAGTGAACAGGGCATAGTGGAGTGGTCTGCATTCATCCGCAGACAAGTGTTTTGCTATATGGTTTTGAGGTGTTGTAAACACATATATGAAGTGTCTTATTCCAGAGTTAGGAGATCTGAAGTTCACAGGAAGGTTGGCTACAAGTTGCTAAGTATCGGCACAGTGTTTGACATAGTCTGACAAAGACAGAGTCTGAGTTATGATGATCCACATTTCTCCGCAAGATAATATCATGCCTTGCAGTTTTGAAGGCAAGTTTGGGAATGGGAAAAGAGTCCTTGACATGGTTTTGGAAGCATTTTGTGATCCATAGTAGAATTTGTAAGTCAGCAAATGAACCTACTAAGCATGCACTTGAGGAACAGGTCGACTGGTGAAATAAATCATGATGCGGAGTAAGGACAATATGTGAAAGATCTAGCTAAGAAATTGGATGGTTAGAGCCAACCTATATGAATATGTTTGGGCAAAGATTTGGGTCCGCATGGCACATAGTACATTGGATTGAGCCGACAAGGTACATCTTTTCATGTACACGTTTCACTCTTGGATGCCAACCTGACTATGGATCAAATCATGATGCGGATATTTATGAGCAATGGATTTCGGTTGTGAAGTGTTGTGTAGTGAGTGTGGTGATGCGAATATGCGAATAGCAGAGCAGTAACACAGATTAGAGAGAATGAAGACCTGGGATTCAAAGTTCAAGCATTAAATGGCTACACCTAGCATAAAAGCAGATGCTTAAGCAGTGTACAATTTCTTGTACAAATTAGTTGGAGTGAATTATAGCAATGAGCTGGCAGTGATCTTGCATCAGGCTTTAATAGCCCTCAGGGTTTAACAACCCTTATTGTAATCTTGCTAGGTTTAGGGTTGAGGCAGTGAGCTTGCTAAACTTAGTTGTACATCATGGCTGTGAGCCAGCGTGTTCTGGGCCCGTGGAGTGACCAAGCCTAAACATTATCTTTGTAAAGATTTCAATATATATTTGAGAGCTAATCCTCTCCATGGTTTTTCCCTCTTTGGGTTTTCCACATAAAATCTTGGTGTTATGTGTCATGCTTTTGTGGATGTTGTTTAGTTGTATATTTTGTTTCTATTGGATTATTCTTTTGAAATGGTTAAAAGTAAAAGTGCAAGAAAAGATTTATAGAACACTGATTCACCCCCCTCTCAGTGTTCCTGACAATCAACATCCTCAAGATTTTCTTGACTAAGGTAGGTCCACTAGAATGTGCCCCACAAATTCCTTCATGTACCTCTTGTAGAGCTACTTCAGCTTCCCTGGAGTCAAGACATCGTAGGAGCGTACCATCAAGACTTCTTTTGTACAGTGTGTCACCGATAAGGGTGAAACGGGAAGCTCAACGGATGAAGGTTTTACGTTGGGTGGGTGATAGGTTAGGTGGAATGATGTTGTCATGTAGGTATATGTATATCTCTTGATACCACAGAGATAAAGGGTCAATGATGTCACATACTAACTCAGATTGTGGGACATCATATGCTGGGATGGGGAGTTCTTCTATTATGAACTCACATTTCTTGTTATCCTTCTTCATATCCACCAATGATCCAATTGTGGCCATAGCATCTGCAGCTTTGTTATTTAGCCTTGGGATTTGCTCAAAGTGAATGTCATGAAAATAGTCTTTGAAATCATCCACCATTCTTTTATATGGTAAGAGCTTATTGTCTTTGGTTTTGTACTCATTATTCACCTACTGGATGACCAGTTGGGAATCACCGTAGACTACCAACTTTTCAATCCTCCATTGAATCTCCATGCGGAGTCCTGTAATGAGAGCCTCATACTTTGCTACATTGTTTGTACATGGAAATGTGATTTTGTATGATTTAGGGATGGTATCCCCTTAAGGAGTGACAAATAGGATGCCTGCCCCTGAGCCTCGATGTGTGTAAGACACATTAAAATACATCTTCCATGTTTCTTCTGTTGGTGTTACTGACAATATGGACTCATCAGGAAATTCTACAAATGTCAGCTATTCCATTTGGAGAGGTGCTTTTGCTAGTTGATCAACAATGACTTGACCTTTGATGGCTTTTCTTTCTATATATTTGATATCAAACTCGCTTAGAATCATTACCCACTTTGCCATTCTACCTGTGAGAGCTACTTTATTTAGCAAATACTTCAGTGGATCTATCGTGGCAATGAGCTTGGTCTTATGATTGAGCATGTAGTGTCTTAGCTTTTGTGAAGTAAAGACCACAGCTAAACATGCTTGCTTGATTGGGGAATAATTTAGCTCATAGCTCACCAAGATGTGACTGATATAGTAAATGGCTTTTTCTTTCCCTTGCTCATCATGCTGTGCTAACAAGGCCCCTATAGTTGTCTTAGTTTTTGAAATATATAAAAGGAGGGTCTCTCCTTGTTTTGGTGGCATAAGAATAGGTGGGTTAGTGAGGTACTTCTTCAACTATTCAAAAGCTTCTTGACATTGACTATCCCATACAAAGGCTACATTTTTGCATAGGTGCTGAAATGGCTGGCATTTGTCTACAACTTGCACTATGAATCAACAGATTGATTGGAGCTTACCTTGTAGGCTTTGCAACTGCTTGAGGGTCTTCAGAGAAGGCATTTCTATGATGGCTTTGACTTTAGCGGGATCCACTTCAATTCCTCTTCTTGAGACTATGTATCCCAACAATTTTCTGGAAGTGACTCCAAAGACATATTTCTTGGGATTTAGTCACACATTATATTGCTCTAATCTGTCAAAGATTTTAGCCAACATGCCTAGATGTTCCTCTCTTGTCTTGGATTTTCCCAACAAGTCATCCACATAATCCTCCATGATGTGATGGAAGAGGTCATTTAAGATAATAGTCATGGCGCGCTGATAAGTTGTCCCTGCATTCTTCAAGCCAAAAGGCATCACGACCCAGTAGTAAATCCCCCATGGGTAGATGAAAGATGTCTTGTGTTGATCTTCTTCCGTGATCCTAATCTGATTGTATCCTAAAAAGCCATCCATCAGGGATAACATCTCATGCCCTGCAGTGAGGTCACTATAATGTCAATGTTTGGCAAAGGAAAATCATCTTTAGGGCATGCTTTGTTGAGGTATCTGAAGTCCGTGCAGCATCTGATGCCCCCAGTGACTTTCGCTACAGGCACTATATTAAACACCCACTCGGGGTAGTCTATGGGCTAAATGAACCCCACATCTAGGAGTTTCTTTAGCTCTACCTTAATGAGGAGCACGATCTGAGGATTCATCTTTCTTAGCTTTTGTTTGATAGGTTTTGCATCAGGCTGCACCGCGAGATGATGAACAACCAAGACAGGATCAAGCCCTGGCATGTCCGCATAGGTCCATGCAAAATTACATCTTCTTTGTTTGAAGAAAGCTAAGAAATTCTCCTGTTCTATTGTAGTGAGAGATTCGGCTCTAAAAGTAACTTTCGGCGCTTCCTCTGTCCTGAGGTTCATTTCTTGTGATGGTTCCACAAAGATTGGTGATTTATCAGGATATACCCTCTCTATTTTGGGAAGGCCCATGCTTCCATCTCCTAGTGCCTCATGGAGGTTTTCACTAGGAGATACATCCTTTATTTTGATGTTCTCCTCACCCAAAAGTGCCACAAAGTGGTTTTCACTAGGGGCGTTGTTTTTATTTTTATATTTTTGTGACTGAAAGCATGAGTAGTTTCCCCAAAATAGGTAGATGTGTCAAGTTCCATGATATACTCGGCCCTGTGGTCGCCAAGGGGGAAGTGATCTCTAACCCCCATCATTTCTGCTATAGCCTCATCGTTTTCTACAACATCAAGGACAGGAGGTCCCTGTTGGTCCCAATCAATGAGTTATGGATATACAAGGGGTAAGTCTCAGGAATGGAGGGAGATGTGGTCATGGTATATATGGTATAAACAGAGTTTTCAAAGAAGTCAGTGAAGTCACTAAAAGAATCTTGATGGTCTGTTTCATTGATGTTATCAATAGTAGGGGAAACCTTAGCAACCTCACTCAAGATACACTCACCACTAGTGAGAATATGTTCTAGCTTTCCATACCCTAGCCCTTGAGAGCAGGGGTTTTTGTTGCTTGAATTGGCTCTACCATACCTTGTTCATGCAGGACAATACTACCCTATCCTTTGTAGCCCATGTACTTGATGATCTCAAGACCTTTGCCGTAGATTTTCACTAGGATAGTAGGGGATTTGTATTCTACTTCTTATTCTTTGTACAACCAAGAGGATACATCTTCAAGCACATCCTGATCAAGGAGGTGCGTTCTCTTAAAGACAGGTGATCATTTGCATTTGATGACAACTGTAGAGACATTTTCTTCCTTCAAGGCATCAAATGTTTTAGGATTGGGTAGCATCCCTACACAAAATGTACCGTGCAGGTCATATTCCTCACATCCCATGTCACTTAATTTGATCTTGACCTTAGGTGGTGGGATTGTTTGCAATGTGGTGGCGATATTAGAGGGATCAATGTATAATGTGGAGGAGGTAGGTTTGGTGTGGGCGGTGACTTTCTGGGTAGCATGATTGTAGGGGCAGAAAGTGAGATCATGCCCTTCTAAGAAATTGCAATATTAGAAGGGACAGGGATCAGCATAGATAGTGACTTCTGCCCCATTGTGTGGGAACTTTAGACATTGATGGAAGGTGGATGGGATGGCTTGCATGGTGTGTATCCATGGTCAGCCTAGGAGAATATTGTATGGAAGGTCTAGATCGAGAACTTGACATTTTGTTTCCAAGATCTTTTGCCCTACTTGGATAGGTAATTTGATAGTGCCTTTAGATAGCCTTTCAGTGTCATCATATCCTTTTATGGTTGTACTTTCGCTAGAGTCTGCCACCACATCAGAGTATCCCATATGTTTTAATAATTTGAGAGTGCACAGGTTTAGGCCGGAGCCACCATCTATTAAGACTATTTTTATGGTGTGTTTGTGGATATGAACTTGGATATGCAAGGCATCATTGTGGGATCCATCAGATGCAGGAAGGTCTTTCTTGGAGAAGGTCAAATGGTGAGGTGAAGTGATGTGGCCTACCATGGCTTGGAATTGTTCAACATTCAAATTGGTGGGGACTTGGGTTTTGGTTAGGGCTTTGTCAAGTATCTTCTTATGGAGGGGGGATGTGCAGAGTAGCTCAAGAATGGAAATTTGTGTGGGTGTTTTCCCTAGATGATCTAGGAGGTTGTACTTATGGGTGGATTGGTTTGATGAACAATTTGGTTGAGGGGTTGGTGTGGATGTGGAGAGTGGATCAGTGGTAGGAGCCATACAGATAGACACATGGCCACGACAGGTAGTGATGGCACAATCAGGTGCCTTGGCTTGAAGGGTGACGATGTTAACATGGTTAGATGATTCCTCTATCTGTCCCATGATGGAGTTGAAAGAGGCAGGAGGGGGACAATATGGTAAGCTTGATTTGAGGATGAGGCCTTTCCTTTGTTGTGATTGGGCAAAGGATCCTTGTAAACTCCAAGGTTGGCATTGGGTGATTGTTGTGGGATTTCCTTGAGATTGACTCTGCCTTGGTCTATGAGATCTTGCACGCAATGTTTTAGCTTCATACAATCGGTTGTTTTATGTCCCATGACACGGTGGTAATCACAATGGTCATTTTCATTATACCACGTGACTTTGAGTTGATTTTCTTGGTAGGGCTTAATTGGTGGGAGAGTTATCAGCTTATTTAAAATTCTGTTCAAGACATCTTTGATCGGCTTTGCCAAGGGCGTGAATTTCCTTTGAGGTGTGTTGTTTCATTTTGGTGGTCCCTTGGGGACACTGACATTATTTGTGGTGGGGGCACTTGAGGGTGCTTGGATTTGTACATTTTGGATGGCTTTCACATCTGTGACACCGTCATTAAGAGTGTTTTTATTTTTACCCCAAAGGCATAGTTTCTCACTTGATTGTGCATTGTGGCTCGTGGTAGGGGCGTTGATGCTAACTTTATTGTTGTTGTTGTTGTCGTAAAGCTTAATCGAGCCTTTGGCGATAAGGGTTCTTTTGATGGTTGTTCCTTTGTCAATGACTTCTTCAAAGGTTGACGTGCATTGAATTTGTAGGTGGAAGCCCATTTCTTGGTTTAGATTAGCCACAAACATCGTGACTAGTTGTTTCTCGGGGATGGGCCAAGGGAGCTTTCTTGCTAAGCCTCTCCACCTTTGCAAGAAAGAAGAGAAGGATTCTCTGCCCTTTTGTTTGGTGTTACAAAGGTCAATCATCGATATCTCATGCTCAAAATTATAGGAAAAATGATTCACAAACATCTCCGCAAGTTCATGGAAGGTCTTTATACCAGGCAGAAGATGTGCAAACCATTCAACGGCTTGACCGCCGAGGCTTCTAGGGAAAAGTCTCATTAAGTAGGTATCATTATATGAGACTTCGAGGCAAGCGATGTAAAATTCCCTAAGATGTTCCCTAGGGTCTCCCTTCCCTTTGTATTTGTCAAACTTTGGGGTCTCAAAATTTTTAGGAAAAGGTGGCATATACAATGTTCGATCGAAGGGGTATGGGAAAACATCCTCAAAGGAATATTGTTTATGCTTTCCCCCGTGTTGCATATCGTCCACCTTTTGGATCAAGGTTTGTACAACACTTGTCAGGTCTGGTGTTGGTGGAGGTTGGGGGGTATACGTGTGTTGGTTTTGGACAAGTTGTAGATTTGGCAAAATTTGGTATGTGGGTTTTGGTTTATGCTTTGATGGACGGGGATGTTTTGTTGGTTCGATTGCGCAAAATATTGTTGATATGCATGTATTTGTTGTAAGAATGAGGGGGTAGTTGTGGGTTGGGGTTGTGTGGTGCCGATGACACTATAGGACTTTGGACATTCGTGAAGTTAGTGGGATTGGTGTTAGACGGATTGGTTAGGTTGTGGGGTGGTTGTGAAAGGATTTGATTCATGTAAGCTATAGTGTTGGCATTATATGGGGGCACACTTGTAGAGACACTCATGTGCGTGGGATTGTTAGGAATGCCCAGAGTGATTTGGGGGATAGATGCGGCTACACTTGTTGTGATGGCAGATGTAATAATGGGGTTGGAGATGGTGGGATTTGAGACATTGGGGGTGGTTGATATATTGGTGGGGTTTGTGGATGTGCTAACATTAGCACTTGTGGGAATTGTGGGTATTGTGACATTGGAGGTTTGGGATGTAGTCAGGTTAGTGTTGGAAGTAGATGGTTGGGATGCGGTCATGTTATTGGGTATTCGAGCACCATTTTTGAGAAGGAGATCAAGATATCTAGAGGGTTCTAACCTTAGGACTCTATCGAGTATGTCCATATTATCGGGGTCTTGCATGAAGTTTAGGACATCTTGATCAACTTGATTGATATTGGTATTTTGGGTTAGGGGTGGTGGTGGTTGTTGTAGAAAGGCGAAAGGGTTGATGTTGGGGTCATACGAGGGTGCTTGTAGGAATGTGGGTAGATTAGCTCCTTGTGGGATTATGGGGATATTGTTGTGGTTGGTTTGTGGCATTCCTATGGTAAAGGTGTTTCGAAGATTGGCCATTCCTTGGTTTTTCTTTGCTTTGGACTGTGTAATTGGCATACAATGGATGGGGGTGCGATTTAAGACCTTAGAGAATTTGTTTTTGATTTGGTTGGACCCAAGGAGAGATAGTGAAGGGAATGATGTGGGATAAAGACTTAGATTCAAGAGAGTATGCTCCCTAAATCAATGATGGATGAGAGCTATGGTTACGATTTAGAGGTTTTGACCTTTGAAAGATGAATCTCAAAAGGTGACAACCCAAGGGTGGTAAATGGTAGGGATGTTGATTTTCAAAGGTTTGGACTAAGATAGATGGATAATGATTTGATAAGAGGGTTTGATAATGGATCAGATGAGATTAGATGTTTTTGGCGATGTTTTTGAGGGATGGTCAAATCAACAAATGAGTTTTGAAATGGGTCTAGATTTTGGGATGATTACAAAATGGATGTTTCTTTCCACTTAAAGTAGACTTATTGTTGATAACTGAGAGGGGGGGTGAATCAATTATCTTAATTATTTCATCTTTCTGAACTTTCTTAATAATTAATGCAGCATTAATTCAAATAAGCAAACATAACCATGAAATGGAAATACACATGACACAATATTTTTGACGTGGAAACCCTGTAAAGGGAGAAAACCACGAGGTGATTAACCCAAGATTGTATTCTCTGTTAGAAGAATAGAATTACAAAATGGCACTTGCCAATTAGGGCTCACTGCCCGAGCACACTGCTCACAAGAGGCTCACTGCCTACAAGAGACTCACTGTCTACAAGTTGTAAGAAGAATAACAAGATCCTTGAACAGATGAGAAGCATCCACACATGCTGGAGTTCAGTTTCGGTTAAGCTCAGTATACTGATCTATTGCACTTCATCCTTTCTCTTCTTTTATGCTGCTGTCCTTTCACATACCGGACCTTCCTTACTGCTTTCCTTCTGCTTTGCTGCTTTTCTTCACACACACAACACAACAACAACAACTCTCATCGAAATCCATTTGGTATATATATATATCCGCACAAAGGATTTCATCCTCTTTCTAGTCGGCATCTGGAATAGTCAGTATTTCCCAGACTTTAGTTTGTCGGCTGAATCCTTGCTTACCAAGTGATGCGGATCAAAGAGATACTTATAGAAGTCATCTAACAAGTTGGCCAATCTTGAATGATACTTTAATAATCTTGATCACCATCAACATCTCATCCGGAATAGTGTCTGATGCTCCGCTGGTCAGTTCTTCTTCTGTCTGCTCTGCCAAATAGGACCCCAATACTTGAATGCTTGTATCTCCTCACTCTTTCATCACCGGAGGCTCAAATCCTGGAATCTACCAATTAAGGTATTCCTCTTAACTTCCCCAAGTCTGCACTTTCCAAAGATACTTCCTCTTAGAGATCCGAACCTATCTATCAGACCTTGCCACAACACTCTGTTCTTACTTACCGGACCACAACACTCTTCAATCTGACTTCTGATATAGGCACACTATCCTGTGGATGTGTGGGATGAACTTTGTTGCCATCAATGACAACAATAATGAAGCTCCAATGTGTCTCTTGCCAACACTTATGACCTTAGGTGGAAAAAAGATAATTATTCTACTTGGAGGTAGACTAATGACCCACAAGCAAAATAAGATGTAAAAGGATGAAATCTAGATCCAAATGGTTTGCTCAAAAGTTGATTTGAGGCTATGATTGTTTTGATGCTTAGATATTTTGGATATGTAAGATGGAAAATGAAGGGATGATTATCGAGGTAGATTTGATTAAAGTCCAAAAGTATAAAATCAAGAGAAATGGGAGGTTGTGTGAAATGGGATAGCTTATGGTTGGATTTGATAATAAGATGAAGGGTCCAAGAAGGAGGATGGTTCTTCTCTAAGGTCCAAATGGATGAGGATTTTGGATTGAAATGATCGGGGTGTTTGATGGATTTTAACAAAGGTGAATATGGATTATGGTGGTGCATGCTTCAAAGGTCCAAAAACAAGTTTCTAGGATCTTGTGCAAAATGATATGCAAATAGCGCCAAAACTCAGGTAAATGGCACCAAAATAGAAAGAAATGACGCCAGAAATCTATAAAATAGCGCTAAAACAACTCAGTGGTGGTCAAGGTGTTGTTTTGATTTAGCAAATTTTGATTTTTTGGAAAAGGTTGGATGGTTGTCAAATGTTATGGATGATGGTCCAATGATTTTGTTTCTTAGCAATGACTACAAACACTTCAATCACAACGGAACACAATAGCCAAAGGTTTGTTTGAAAAATGTGAAAATTTAAACAAGCACTTGCACAACCTAAGGCAAAGCAAGGACAATACTTGTTGAGTTCCCACTTGGATTGCTCTAGCCGCCCCTATTTAAAGTGTATAGCTCTAGGAACTTGGGGCACAAGCTCCCCCTTATAGTGCACTCACTTCTCAGGCACACCAAGTTCCAAGTCCTTAAGATGCGTAGATCTTAAGGTACTTTGCTATCTCTGCTTTAAAATGTGAAAATGTGGGATGGCTACAGAGGTTTATCTTTCAACCTCCTGCATCAAACAAGTAGAGGGTTTTTGGATTCTACAACAATGGTTCATAGTGGGGGAACATCCGGGGGATCGACACCTTACAAGCATCTGATAAACCACTTAAGGTTTTAACTAGCTCTATTAGGAGTTTAATATACCCGAGGGTACTACTTCCTTTCAAACTAGCATTGAATGGTAAGCACTCATACTGATTTGGACTTGGCTTTTGCCTTATCCTATTTTGTATAGCGAACCAGATGAAAGTACCGCTTGGGGTCACCAATGAGTTCTCTGTACGGATGTGTCTCAAGGGCAGGCCCACTTTCTATAAAGAAAAAGAGGATAGAACCATTTCTCTTCACCCAAGATCCTTTTGAAGGTGAGGGGAGAGCATAATTTGATTCTAACTCTTGGGTAACAAAATGTGCAAGCGCACCAAGCATGGAAAATAATTGCTAATGTTCTTTTTAAACCCAAATCGAAATGTGCCTAAAGTTGTTTGCAAACACTTGTTAATTTTAATGCCCCAATTTCAAATGTTGTCTATGCTAGGCAAACAAATAGTTCTTTTTAAATGCACCAAAATGAAGTGTTTGATGGATTGTTTGGTAAGCAATTGTTAATTTTAGAGCACCAAATCAAAATATTTTCTAAACTATCAAGCAAGGGTTTGTTTTAAGTACATCAAGATGAAATGTGATTTATGCTAATAAAACCCTGCAAGATGTTAGTAGTTTCAAGATTATGGTCTTGGACTAACGAGTATAACCTGCAGAACATAGACAACACCCTGCACAAAACCTAATGTTAGCACAGAAAATAGTACCAAAACAGATGAAAAAGGCACCACAGAGACTTAAAATCATGCCAAAAAAATTGAAAATGGCGCTACCGACTATTTAACAAGGCAAGAGACCTCTATCCCAAAATAGCGCTACACAGATTACAAATGGCGCTTGAAATATAAAAGGTGCTACAATAATTAAAAATTGTGTTGAAATATACGATAGCGCCAACAGAGACAGAAATAGCGCCAAAATTTACAAAAGGTACCAAACTATAGAGAAATAGTATCGTTGTGCTAGAAACTTTAGCTTGCTCGACCAGTTGCAGAATAAGGCACCGCTCTGGGTCTAGATAGCACTGATACAGGGCAGAGTTGGTCAGTCTTTCAAAAACACAAGTTTTTTAACCAAAATGTTGACTAAATGAGATTAAAGGTTGTTTGTTAGCCCCATTGATTCAAGACACAAGAACAAAGTCCCAAATAATGTTTGTATACAACCCAACAAAGATTAAAACCAAAATGTGCAAGTTAGATTTTTATAAAAAATTTGGCATAACCTCCCCTTGTCCCTGTGTAAAACTCTATAAAACTGAGAGCATAAGTGTGCTAAAAATGCTAGAAAACACCAAACACACAAATATATGAGTGAGTATCTAAGCAAGCTTGTCGTGCGGAGAAGGCACCACTATATCCAAAAATGGTGCCACTACAGGAGGAAATGGTGCCACTGTGTAGTAAAATGACACCACTGAGCAGAAGGATAGTGCTGATACCTAGAAAAAGCACATTTCTACAAGCAAAAATCACATAAAATGATTAGATTTGGACCTTGTGGGTCCTACTGGGCGTGTCAATGTGATTAGTGAAATCCAAAATGAAGTGAAAACACAAATCTAATGCATAAAAACAAAGATTATACCTTATTATTGGATCCACAATCCAAGATAAGGTGGAGAATGAGGCACCCAACTCACTCTAGCTATACCCAATATGATGGAATGGATGTGAAATGCTCTCAATCTATTGCAACTCACAAAGTATGGCTACCTCAAGAGATATTTTAGCATAATAACATTACTTGGAAATTGGATGATCTAAATGGCTTAGAGGATGTTGTATTTATAGGCATTTTAGAGGGATTTTGATCCAAGGGTTGAGATTGATTTGAAAGATCAATGGTGGAGGATGAAGGTGATGTGGAGGGCCTAGATTTGATCTTGGAAAATGAAGGGCTGGGAATAAAGATGAATTTTAAATTCATCTTGGGAGAGGGGTGGAGTTAATGAGGTTGGGTGAGATGGATTAGATGTGAATTAAAAATTCACATGGGGAAGAGTAAAATGAATTAAAAATTCATTTGGGGAAGAGTGGGATTAAATGCTAATGACATGTGTAAGAGGTCTTAATGAGGTTGGTTGGCACATGTGTATAAAAATTATTTTATGTGGCATAGATAATAATTTTTTATTTGAGATGTGTGGGGAAGGGTGTTAATTGGGATTTGACCATTTTAATCAATGTTATTAGCTTAATTAATATTGCTGGAATAAATTAGGAAATAGCTTAGTGAGGGGTTAAGATTAATTAAATAAGGTTTTATTTAATTAATCCTAGGTCTAGGGTCATGTAGGTTAGGCTAGGTAATTAAATAATAGATATTTAATTAGCCAGGGTAGGGATAGGTTGATTAATAGGTTAAATTAATTAGATAAACATGATTTAACTAATTAATTAGATTTAGTGAAAAGGGGAATTAATCAAATAAATATTTGCACATTTATTTAATTAATTGGGTAAGGTTGAACTATTGAATTAATTAAATTAATCCAATTGTAAGGCATATTTATTTGATTAATTGGGTGAGGTTGAACTATTGAATTAATTAAATTAATCCAATTGTAAGGGATAAAATGATGAAAATCAGGTGACGAAGGGATAGTTAATTAAATAAAAATTTAATTAATTGATTAGAAGGGGAATTGTTATGTTTAGGGATGTTGGGAGTCAGTTTGATGATGAAGACATTTTTTGGTGTCTACAATATCTAAAATTCTTCCAACATATATGAGACTTTTGCTGGTACATCTTCACATTTCTCCTAGCTAATATTAGGAATCAACGCAAAGTAATGACGCTTATGCGTCACACCCTCCAAAAATTTCCTACCGTCTACCAAGCAAATTCTGGCAGTAATGCATACCTTTTCTTCCACCTCCTTCAAGGGCTTAAACTTATGGCGAACTTCATCCTTCGTTAGGGAATATGTGTTTGCATAGCCATTATGGATAGTGCACCTATCATACACAATCTTAAACTTGACTAAACACTGCTCATTGACCAAAGCTCTATGGTCCTTCTGCAACCACACAATCCAATATGGATACAGATGCTTTCTTCTTATCAACTTCAACTTGTTAACCATCTCTTTTGAAACAAGATTGTCAGTGCTTCCACTATCAATAATAATATCACAACACTTACCTTCACACTTGCACCTTGTGCAGAATAAACTCTTCCTCTGATCTAGTTCTTTCTCCTCATTCAACAAGGTTTTTCTGACAACTAGGGTTTCTCCCCTTTCATCATCTTCAGAATGCTTAGACTATACATCTTCATCTACATGTGCAACCAGTGCATTACCTTCAGGTCTTCTGTTTGTCCTTCCTTGATGTTGCGGACACTCGTATGCTCGATGTCCTCCACATTGGAAACATGTTCCTTTGAAACCTCCTCTTCCAGGTCCTTACCTAGGTCTACCTCTTCCTCTTTTCTCACCATTGTTTACGAGGGCGTTAGGTATTATCCCCTCTCTGATTTTGACTAGTGCCAGCTTCTTCACTTTTCTTTTGATCTTCATTTTGGCCTCCATAGGGTCTTCCACCACCCCATCCACCTTGACTTCTTCCTCTTTGCTTGCTTTCAAATCTTTTATTCAGGTTCTCTTCCACCCTTAGGAAAAATTGGTATGCATCTTCTATGGTGGTCATTCTGACCAGGCTCAACTCTTCTTGAATACTTGTCCTCAACCCATTAATGTAACAGGATACCTTCTCTTTGTTGGCGTCTACATGGCCTGTCCTGATAGTAATCTTATAAAACCCTTCTACATACTCCTTAATAGATTTGTTACCTTCAATTCTTGCAACTTCTTCAACAACTCCATCTCATATTCCATAGGAATGAACTGCTTCTTCAGCTTGTCCACCATCCGATCCCATCTGGTAATCTTTCCTTTTCCTTTTCTATTTTTCTCCAACTAGACCTCCTTCCACCAAATACTGGCATGGCTCTTCAAATTTGTTTTTGCAAACTTGATCCAATCTGGATCCTACACATCTTCATACTCGAAGTATTCTTCCATATCATTGACCCAATCAATAAGCTCTTCTGGGTTCAGATTCCTAGAATAGGTAGAGACTTCAATCCTTGGTCTCTTTCCAATCTTTGAAATGGCTCTCAACAACCTAACTTTTGTAGGATCTCCTACAACTTCTTGTTCTTCCTCAGATAACTCTTCTTCAGATTCATATTCACTTTCTTCTCTGGTTCTCAACTCAAACCCTCTTCGCAACTCTTCTGGCAATGCATCGATTTGCCTTTGTAGGGCTCTAAAGTCCTCTTCCATCAAAGCATTTCTGCCAACATAGTTTCTTCATGGAGGCATCTTGATCTTTGCAGCAAACCCACAACCTCAGGTCCTAGTGCAAACTGCCTCACAGTCGGTGATCTGTCTACACACTCAGGAACCCTTTCTCTAATACCACTTGATGAAGGGGGTAAATCACAAAACACACAACAAAAGAAATTGCACATAGAAATAGGAATGTTCTTTTATTGATTTGGACAACTGATTACATTATAGAAGCTCAAATACAATCAGAGGATTAATCCTCCACAGGCTGCATCACATTACAACTCCCTATCTCTAGACTCTGGAACCTTCTGCCTTCTGTAACCCCAAATCAACTAGGGTTTCTATTTTCTTACTTTTTCTAAGCTGTCCCCCTTATCTCTACTACTGCCAAGGGTTCCCAAAAATGGTCATAAATATCCCTTTTTGGCGGCCTCTAGTTGAATTTCAAAATTTGCATCTCCATCCAAAAATAGGTCAACCTCTAGGAGCCATAACTTTTGATCCAGGTGTTTGATTGATGCACCATTTGAAGCATCAGAAAGCTCTCAGAGTGCTCTATGCACTAAGAATCACTCTACTGATTCTGCCCATTTTTGGGGCCATACGGGGCATTTTAGTGCCTCAAACTTGAATTTGAATATTTTCAAGGGTTTTTCAGGAAACATAAACTTCAATATCTTTCATCTCACAAATGATATTTGCTTGATTCCTTTGCCAAAGGTCTTATTTTCAATTATGAATCTTCCTATAAATTTTTGCTTCCATACGTGTCCAAATGCAAACTTTCTAGAAATGGTAGTTTTCTATTTTTAGCACTTTGGAAAAACTGAAAGTTCTCAATCATTATTCAAGCAATTGTGGAACCAGAACTATAATTATGAAAATAATTAAAAACAACATCAACAATTTTGAATCATCATCTTTTTTTGGGTGATGCAATATTGCCCTTAAATGACTAGATGCTCCTACAACATTCCCACTAGTATCTCTTATGCTAGTATGGGGATGGGTCGTCTAATGGTTCAACACGACCAATTTTGGCTCTTTGTGGTTTTAACATGGTACCTTGTTTGTATATCCAACAAACTTTAGAATGTTTTAATAAGTGTTCTCTGGAGTGAGCTATGAGGCACGGATCTTACACAAAGTAAAACACATAGAAATGGAAAGGAATGGTATGTGTATTTACTAGACGACAAGGAGGCTCACAAGGTCTTTTTTCCTTATAATGAATCTACTACATGATATAATGGGCTACCTTCTATATTGACCTTATACAACATTTATTTGTACTAGATCTTGTAGGGCAATTGACATTACAGTTCCAAGTTGGAATGTATCCTCAAGAAAGTAAAGTAAAATTAGCCAAGAAGATCCCAATGGTAGAGCTTAATGTCAAGGTAATGGTGAAAGCAACAATTTATGACATGGTAGAACTTATTTGCAAGTTTAATACTTCATGCCCAAGTTTGATTGAGCAAGGAATGCATGGAATCCTCTAACATTTGGTAATATAGGTCTATTATTTAGTAAGTGCAAGATAATTGGTCCACATTGAGGTGAAAAATGTGCCATATGGTTGATGACTTTATTCTCAATATTTTTTATGAAATAAAAAACTAATCTAGATGAGAATGTCTCATTTTAAATATGTAATTTTTAAAACTTTAAACCCATTTTCTATTTATTTGTTAATTTTTTAAACACAAAATGTCATAATCTTAAAATAAAATATATTTCTATTTTAATAACTTTTGATTTTGAAAATTAACTCATCTAGACATCATTCTTTACACACTAAAAAACTAAATTTCATGTTACAATTATTTTAGGACAAATTATGTGGGTTGTACATGAGGGGTTTTAGGTTTAAATCTTAATCTTACTAAATAAATAATAACAGATACATTTGATTTAATTTTTTTTTTAAAATCCAAACCAAGTTATAACATCATATGCATCTCTCCACAAAACAATTTTCAAAAATACTTTCATTTACTACTTTTTAGATGGGTTATACATGTGCATGTTTTGGCCTCCAACATTATTTTTTTTAAAGGTCATTTTTGTACATTCTTTATTTAACCAAGTTTTACCATCTAGGTATTAAATGTATTACATATTTGAAAACTAGAAACAAAATCTTACATTTCATATTTTTACACTAAATATTTTATATAGAAGTTTTTCAAATATTTACCCCTAGTACAACAAACTCTAATTTTTAAGACACAATTTCCACTTTTTAGCCATTTTCTACCCCATAACCTTAAACCCACCCTCTTCCTTGCCCTCAAGGGTTTTCTAAAGTGATTTTTGCTTCTAAAATGGATATTTGGATGTAATTATGGCAAAGGGACCTTAGGTTTGGAAAAATGCTACATTATTTGCAAAGCCCTAGTTCACATAATGTAATTCACTAATTAAAAATTTTCATGTTTTATGGGTAAGGTTGCCAATCTTCCTCTTCATTTTGGATTCCTTTTGTACTTTAAATTATAGGTAATTACTTGGGTAAATTTGTATCCATTTCTTTAGAAATGGAAATTTTTTCTCATTCCACTTTTGCACACATTTTTTTTGAGATGGATTAATGTGTGGGATTGCTAGTAGAAATTTGGTTAAAGGTAGACAATAGTATATGAAAGCACCATTTTGATTTAGAAAAACTTGGTTTTAAATGCAAAAACTATTTTGGTATTGGGCATTTATCTACTTCTTGTCCAAGAAAATTAAGATACTCTTTTGGGAAGTACCTTGGTAGCAAAAGGT
Organism: Cunninghamia lanceolata; assembly: GCA_027924645.1. NCBI lineage: Eukaryota > Viridiplantae > Streptophyta > Pinopsida > Cupressales > Cupressaceae > Cunninghamia > Cunninghamia lanceolata. The sequence continues at coordinate 3,762,550 of BSBN01001859.1, read as the reverse complement.
TGAAATGTTGCAAAATTTACTGAAAGTCTCTAATTTGGACTAGATGATGAAGGACAAGAATAATGCATCTAAGGTATAACTTAAGTATCTATGCAAGCTAAAAAGTTAGTATGCACAAAAATTGAGCAAGATCTATCTTTTAAATCTAAAGTTATTTTTGAATTGACAATGAAAACTTTGCAAGGAAATAGCATGTGAGTAGTGTCTCAAAATTTTTAGATGGAGAACGATACTAAAGTTATTGTTGGTTCTCCAATGAGTACTCTTGATGATAATAGGAAGCAATAAGCTTCACTAAAGGTAAAGATGGTGAATGGTGTCATGCCCACATTTGCGATGTGGTCATGACATGAATACCATATGTCATGCCCACATTTACCATGTGGTAATGACACGAAATATCAAAAAAATTTCCCACCTGACTCTAAAACCCCCTCACGCTCAACATGCACGCTCGGTGACACACACATGTAATGTGGTTGCATTCACAACACATGTTAAGTTTGCCACATAAAGGCATGGAAGTCCAACAAGGTGTGGGATGATGTGAAACTCCTTTTGCAATCCCTACATAGATGATAGCTCTAAGGGGGTGCGCTTCACAACAAGCGTCGCCAAGAGAGGTGGTCTCCATCAAGGAACCATCCCTAGGGTTTCCTAGGAGAAGGTGGACAATGGTTTCAACCTATGTTAGAACCCTAGCCTTAGAAATAGTTAGATTTCAACTTAAAAATGAAAGCTAAAAGAAAAGCTATGATTTAATTAAATGCCTCATCAACCAAGATTTAAATAATACTAGGAAAAATATATCGAATTAAATACTTCTTTTCAAAATCTAACACAATAGATTTAAGAAAGACCTTAAATTAAAACTTCAAATTATTAAAATTAATTAAAGAAATAAATAATTTTTCCACTAAAACATCTGTCACTTTTTCCCAACTAAAACTTTAAAACCAATGACTGGTTTCTCAAAAATCGGGCCTGGCATAACATTACAAAAACATTCTAAGGGTTTAATTGATTACAAGTGCAATCAATTAAATGCACCAATATATAACCTTTCGAAAATAATCAAATTCAATTAAGTGGGTTTGAAATGGTAAAAATAAGGTTTAAGAGTGTTTAATAGCCCTAATAATTAGGGCAACATTCTCAAACCTAAAAGGGTTTATAAAAGCACTAATAACCTCTTTATTCTCTCACTTGGTTGGTTTTACAGGTTGGAGGGAGCTTGGGGGAAATCTCTTCCCTATGGGAAGATTATTTCCTAAACAATTTAGTTTTCTAAGTTTTGCATTTAAATGTTTTGTTTCCTAACATTTCCCATTATTTTCTTTTTAAAATCTAAAAGTTCAAAGGTTTTTGTTTTCCTCCAACTATTTCATAGTTTCTATATATATATATATATATATATATATATATATATATATATATATATATATATATATATATATATTACACAACTAAACAAAAAAATTCATTCTTATATATACAAAGTATATACTATATATATATATATTATATCACTTATGTTTCTATGTGTGTACATAGTACTATGTATACCATAGAATATATTTATGTGTATACACTATATTGTGTATACCACAAAATATACATTAATACTAAATAAATAAATAAATAAATAAATATATATATATATATATATATATATATATATATATATATATGATACACACACACATATATGATACATATACATATATATTTATATATATTATACACTGAAATATCAAGCAATATTTATAAAACACAAAGGAGCGACTACATTTTATTTGCAGAGAGCCCAAAATGAAAAAGCACAGAACAAGGTTTATGTTGCAGGTTGCATGTAGTGTAGCCACCACATACTGTGTGGTTTACAAGGCCGCCGGCCTGTGGGGGGGTGTGGGAGCAGGTGCAAATTCCATGGAGTCAGGGTCCCTGACCCTGGCCCCAAGGCTCGTGGGGGAGTGGCAGTCAGGGCTCGGCCCTGCCGTCCCATCTCCCCCCCAAACACAATCTCAAAGCCCTTTAAAAAAACTTCAAACCTTTGTTTTTTTTTTTGCCCTAACTTTTTAATGTTTCAACACATAATATATATATATATATAAACTCTATTTAACTCATTTTTTTATTTTTTCTCTGCTTCTAAACAGTGATAAATTAAAAAAAATAAAACAAAACACTACCCTATGCATTCAAACCCATACATAATATAATTTTTTATTTTTTATTTATATATATATATATATATATATATATATATATTTAAAAACAAATACTATGCCTATTCATTTTTATTTTTGTGAACAAGGGAATAGAATAGATGAATAGATCTAATATAGCTTTGTTTTTCTTTTGTATTATTTTTCTAACTAAAATACATTTACACCTATTAGTTTATTTATTTCAAAAACAAAACAACTTATACAAAGACATTTAAACAAAGACATAATACATCTTTCTATAAGGTAATATTAAACACTCTTCTTTCACAATAAGGATTAAACCTTAAAAACACAATATGTATCTCCTTTGAAAGCTTTATAAAAGTAATTATTTTACAAACAAAAGGGAGGAGTGCATTTCTCTTTTGCATACTTAACTTTAATGATAATAAAGAGAATGAGAGGGAGAGAGATCTATTAAAAAATATCTTCACAACTAGTATATCGTTTAATCATTCAATGAGAACTTCTTTATTTCTTTCTTCATTTAGTAAATACAACGAGAATACTAACCCCTACATTCCCAAGATGCAAGATACAATTCCCTTCCCTTTTACAAGAGCAAATATTGCTCAAGGCTTTACACATAGCCTTACAATAATAGAATATTTCTCTTTGACAACTTTCCAAAGGAAAAAGCTAAGGAGACTTTTCTCCTTCTTCCTTCTCATCTATCCCAACCTGTAAAAAGCCATACTAACACAACAAAGCCAATGGAGGTGCTCACCACCCAACCATAGGCTTGCTCACAAGCCTCCCTGAGCTAGGAGGCCTACTAGTAACCCTAAAATAACACACAATCACATGGGAAGCAAACACACACACAAACAAAGAAGTACATTCCCAACCAAGGATACTCACAACACAAAATCCATAATCATAGATTTGAAACAAGGGGGAGAGAGTGGACCCATCTACTAAGGGGAAATACATCAATAACAACTTCTCATTTCTTCACACTACTTACTCAAATATCAACCTAACCATTATCTCCTCAAAATCATCTCCTGTAATAACTTATCCATCTCATTATTCCAATAATCACAAGGAGGGCACTCTTGCCTCTCCAACACAACCATAATCTTAAATAAGGCCTCACTCCAAATAAATCCTCTTAAGGAGCGAGCTTTCCTTGAGGAGGTTCTCACCTCTCTCCAAACCCCAATACAATAAGATCTCATACCAACCTTAATGGTAAGGTTTGAGATGGATCCCATTCATTGAGATCAGTAGAACTCCACCATCCAGCCCTGAAAGAATGAAAGCATTTGCTTGCTTGCAACTGATGATGACATAAGGCCCACTCCAAAGTGCATCAAACTTGGTGTGGCCTCCGGATGTGGCTTGGTTTGCATCCCACTTTAGAACAAGGTCACCTTCCTTGAAGGTCTAGACCTTGGCATTCTTATCAAAATACTTCTTGGTCTATCTTTGATGTTCTTTTAATGTGATCATGGCTGATTGTCTACCCTCTTCTAACTCAATTAACTCAACCATCCTAACAAACCTTGTATCCTCTCCTTCTAACTCCAATTGATGAGCCAAATCTAGTGCAGGAAGCTCTAAGGATATAGGCAATCTAACCTCTCTTCCATACACAAGAACAAAAGGAGAGTTCCCAATGGCTCTCTTGTATGTGATCCTATCAACCCAAAGAGCTAATCTGATCTTATTGTGCCATTGTCTCTTGTTTGTCTCCACAGTTCTCTTCAGAATCCTGATCAGGTTTTTATTGGTGGATTTAGCCAATCCATTACCTTGGGGGTAATAGTTGGATGAAGTCTTTAAGAACACATTATACTTAAGAGCCCAATCAACAATCCTAAAAAAAGTGAATGCTTTTGCATTATCAGAAATAATAGTATGAGGCGCTCCAAACCTTGTCATGATTTCTTCCAAGAAATCCATGATAGATGACTCAGTGGCTTCCTTGAGTGGGACTACTTCAACCCACCTGGTGAAGTAATCCATTGCAGTCAAAACCCACTTATGACCTACATTGGAAGAGAGGTTTATCATGTCGATGAAATCTAATCCCCATTGTGAAAAGGGTTGATCATCCTGAATAGGGTGGAGTGGAAGTGCTGCTAATCTCTTCTTTCCTATAAAGAGAGTACACTCTTTGCATCTTCTTACCCACATATGGGCATCATTGAATAATGTGGACCAAAAATAACCTGCCCTCATTATTTTCATTTTTGTAGCTCTAGCAGAGAAATGGCCACCAGTTGGGCCAGCATTAAACTCACTAAGAAGTCTATCAACTTGATCTTCTTGTATGCATCTCAGTAAGACTCCATCCAAGTTTCTCTTGAAGTGAACACCATCTACCAAAGCATAAGGGATAGACTGTAGCCTAAAATTTCTTCTTTTGGTTCTATCAAATCCATTAGGATATTCACCAGTGGATAGGAAACTAGCCATATCTGGCATCCAAGAACTCACAACTGACAGCTCGGTTGTAGGTTCCTCCTCATCCAAATGATAGGATGAATTCACTTCATCTACTGAGTTTGAGCTAGTTGTTCACACAATCCTCTACCTCTAATCAACTTAGTGGCTTTGATGATCACATCATATTCCAAGATCCTAGTGACCCAGCTGGTTCACTTTTCACTAATTTCTATCCCCATTATGTAATCTCTCACACTAGGATGAGAAACTAAAACTTGAATATGGTTATTTGCTAGCATATATCTAAATTTCTTTAAAGATCTAATAATGGAAAATACCTACTTATCCATGGGGCTATATCTGACCTCATAATCCTTTAAGGTCTGACTGAAGAAGGTCAAAGGCTGCTCCAGTCCATGTTCATTTTGCTGCATCAGGACAACAACAATATTGTAACTCAATGCTTTTGTATTAAACTGTGTGATGGTATTTAATGTTTTGGATCACACTACATGATCCATCATCAGGAGAAAGAAAGCAAGAGAAGAGAAAAAGAATAGATAAATTTGCAGACCCGACTGGTTAAATAGAAAGGGGAAGAGAAATGGCGCGGGGACCAATAGACCACATGGGACTCAACATGAAAAAGAATTTAATCACCAACACAATAAATTATAGTGGGACCTCACAAATCCAAGAAACACATAAAAGCAAGTAACCACTAAAAGAAAACAATAATAATGAAACCCATAACTACAACACATAAAATTATTTTCACTTTCTTGGCTCCCTTTCTTCAGGTGCATTGGTTTATTCTTTTATGTTCATAATTGCATTCTTATTCTTTCTCATTTTTCCTTACATATATGCATATATATATTTGGTTTGTTTCTAGCTCTTGCCTTTCTCTATCTTCTTTTTCATTTTTACCTTTTCTCCATTGCACTATTAGTCCTTATATGTCCTTCTCATCCTTTTGCCCCTTCATTTCTTGGGTCTTTATTCTTTATTCTTTCTTGGTGCTTTTGACTCCTTTCCACTATTTTTATAGGCTTTCTTATTATTTCTAATTTTAGGGTTTTTTTCCTTCTTCCCTCTTTGATTTTATTCTTGAGTTGTTTACTTTTTTAGTTCCTTGTTTATTACACGTCCTCCCCCCTCTATTCTTATTTTATTTTATTTTATATCTTAATCATTTGTTATTTTATTTATTTTTATATTTATTTATTTATTTACACACACACACACACACTTATTAGTGTATTTGCACTTTTTTTTTTGTTTTCTTCGTTTTTATCCATTTTTGCACCTTTTTTCTTTTTTCATTTCACCTTAGTAGATTTTTTTGGTTTTAATTAATTTTGTCTCTTCTTTCTTTTTGGTATACACACACACAATTATATATATATATATATATATATATATATATATATATATATATATATATATATAATGTGTTGTAGTTATGGGTTTCATTATTATTGTTTTCTTTTAGTGGTTACTTGCTTTATGCGTTTCTTGGATTTGTGAGGTCCCACTATAATTTATTGTGTTGGTGATTAAGTTCTTTTTCGTGTTGAGTCCTGTGTGGTCTATTGGTCCCTGTGGCATTTATCTTCCCCTTTCTATTTAACTAGCTAGGTTTGTAAATTTATCTATTCTTTTTCTCTTCTCTTGCTCTCTTTCTCCTGATGATGGATCATGTAGTGTGATTCAAAATGTTAAATACAATCACACAGTTTAATCCAAAATCATTGAGTTACATTATTATGGACTATGGAAATCTGATGTCTAGCAGCAATATTGTTCTCTCCTCCATGTACATAAAGGACAAAGTCCTCATAATTTGGATTCATGAGAGTAGGTGCCTGAGTAATCTCTTCTTTGATATTTTCAAAACCATCCTTCCCCTCCTTAGTCCATCTAAAGACTTCATCTTTCTTAAGCATAAGAGTTAGAGGCTTCACTAAGCCAGCACAGTTAGGAATGAACTTCCTAACAAGGTTGATCTACCCTAGAAATGATTGTAAAGATTTTTTGTTAGCAGGTAGGGGAATAGAAAGGATAGAAAATGTTCTATCTGGATCTATGGATATCCCTATTGGCATTTGAGAAAGAGACACTACTTTACAGTCATGATTGTTGTCATTGATGGCAACAAGGTCCAATAGGTTATGACTATGGCAACAAATAGGTGATGACTAAGTGTTAACAGTTTACGGGGCAGTTGGCAGAATAAGGATTGGTATGCTTCTACAATTGAATCTCACATTGTGTGGTTTAGATATGATGTTTGCGGTCATTTGAAGGTGTTATATTCAAGTTTGTAAGTCCTGAAGATCTCTGAAAGACTTACTATGATTTAGTTAGGTTTGGGTGAGAAAACCCAAGTCAAGAACAATACACAATACCAGAGTAAAAGGGTCTACATTCCTCCGCTGTTGCATATTTTGTCTTGCAATTTTGAGACATCAGAGATACTTATTATGACTATCTAAATCTAGAGTTATAGCTTTTGAAGCTCTATTTATCACATTCTACAAGTTGTTCTTTATTGGCTTATAGTCTGACAATGTTTCATAGTGACTGAGTGATAGTTCTAAGATCCACATTTGTCTGTAGTTGAATATTATATTTTGTGGTTCTAAAGGTATGATAAGAGATCAGTAATGAATCATTAATAAGGATTTTAGAGTTTCATGATGATCGCATTTGAAATTATGGGCCAACTTGGTATTACTTCTATATACAAGTACTATTTGTTTTAGCCCGACCCAATTAAGATCCAAATATGTATGCTGATATATATATTGGATGGATTGCAATGTGAAGTGTGTGTGGCATGATGAATACAAATATGTGAATTAAATATGCTTTTGTGATCAGATCAGTGCTAAGAAGAACGAAATTTTGGAGAAGAACAAAGCATATGTGAAGCAGAGCAGAAAAAGCAGAGAAAACATTATGAAGACATTTGAGTCTATATATTGAGTTGTAAATGGAATTACACCTCAACATTCTGTAGATGCACTGGTAGAAGTTTTCTTCTGGCAATGAGCCATTCCTTCTCTTTCTTCTCTTCTCCTATTTTGGCAGTGAGCTTATTGCAGTGAGCACTTCTTTGGATAATGAATCCTTGGGCAGTGAGCCCTAAGGTAGTGAGCCTTCATGTAATTTGGTATTGCTATCATAATATATTATGAGCTAACACTCACTGTGGTTTTTCCCTTTTTGGGTTTTCCAAGTAAAAATCCTGGTGTCTATGTGTTATGTCTTTATGGTTGCTGTTCATATGTTTGTTTTGCTTTCATATTATTGAATATGGTAAATGGATTAATAAGTATGTGAAAAAGAAGTTTTATAGAATACTGATTCAACCCCCCTCTCAATATTCTTTGTGATCAACAATCCCATTGTCAGACACTATGTGGCCCAAAAGCTTACCTTGGACAACAACAAAAATACATTTCTTGGGGTTTAGAGACACCCCAAACTCCCTGCATCTCTGGAAAACCTTTTCCACATGCTCCATATGGTTCTCCCCCTTCTTGGAGAAGACTATGATGTCATCCAAATAAGTCAGGATGAAACTATTTATAAATCCTTTGAAGGCAATATCCATTGCCCTTTGAAATGTGGCACCAACATTAGACAAACCAAAGAACATCTTTGCATATACCATGATTCCCCATTTAGTTGTGAATGCCATCTTAAATCTATCCTCCTCTCTAAAAATGATCTGGTTATAGCCAGAGAAGCCATCCAATAATGAAAACCTCTCTGCCCCTATAACTATTTGTAAAATCTGATCCATAGAGGGCAGAGGGTAATGATCCTTCAAAGAAGCCTGATTTAGGTCCCTAAAGTCTACATAGAGCCTAATCTCTCCATTTTTCTTTCTTATAAACACTAGATTAGCCACCCAAGTAGAATACTTGATAGGGAAGATAATCCTTGCTTATATGAGCTTAGCGAGCTCTTTTCTCATGAGTGGGTCAATTTTTGGATTTATGGGCCGTTGTTTTTGGCAAACTAGCTTGCAATTGGGATCTAGATCGATGGCATGTTGAGCCACATCTAGATTTAATCCTTTAAGATCTTCATATGTCCATGCTAGGACATCATTATACTTCTAGGAAAGCTTTATGAACTCTTGCTCCTCTGCATCACCACATACCTTTCCTAGTAGTAACTCTTTGTCCAAGGTGACAGTTACCTTCTAGTAATCTTCTTTCTTGAAGGTCATGTTATTTTTATTACCCCTGAACTCATCATCACGGCTGAAGATGGCCTCAAGAGTAACTAGACCCTTAGGTAGCTTGTTATATTTGGGCTAGATGATCTGATCACCATAGCATTCTGGCAACCTAGGTTGCGCTATGGAGGAAAACTCTACTTCTTTTTAAACTAAACTCACAATCTACTCGTTGTTGTCAAAGACCTGCCAATGGGTATCATTATCAAGAGCAGATGGTCTGACAACAATCCTCACATGCTGATCAAGACTTTGGAATAAGTCTGTAGGTGGAGAAAATTGAGCCCCCACCATTGCTAATTGATCAACATTAGTATTTAATTTCCTTGGGATCACCTACAGGTTGAGAGCATCAAAACTCTCAAATAGGTCCCAAACTCTATGTCTATAAGCTCTTAGAAGCTAGTTTTTTGTTGCACATCTCTCCTTGACTTGGTTAACCACCAATTTAGTATCACCAAAGATCTCCAGATGCTTGATTTCATTCTTTTCTACTATCAATAGGCCATGGACCAATGCCTCGTACTCTGCTACATTATTTGTGCAAGAAAAATGCAACCTATGAGCAAAATGCAACTTCTTACTAGTCAGAGAGACTAGCAAAACACCCACACCAGCTCCATTTTTGTTCTTTACACCATCAAATATTATCCTCCATGGGCCAATAGGGTCATCATCTAGTTTAAGTAATGAAGAGACTGAAGGATCCCTTTCATGGATCTTGTAGTTGCCCAATTCAGTTGCCTCAATGGTATCATAAGGATCAAAATTTTCATGATCCCCTTCCCACTCATCTAAAAATAGGTTAGTGTAGGAAGAGGTAAAGATGCTACCTCAATAGGTTTTGAGTCATGCACTTCCTCACCCTGAATCATCACATGTGTATTCACCAGGCTATGGTCGTAATTCTCCACATGATAATCTGAAATTGATTTAGCCTTGATGGTGAACCGTGTACCATATCTGGTCCTTAGTAATATATGAGACCAATCAAAAGAAAGGTAGCCACCTACCTTTGCTATGAAATCTCTTGATAGTCAAAAAGCAAAGAAAGGAGGAAGATCAATGACTGAAATGTATTGTTTGAAAGTTAGGTTAGGACATGCATGCAGAGTCAAGTATAGTCCCCTGATCACTCCTATAGTGTTCACTGAGGTACCATCTAGATGCAATACTCCTGATGAAACAAGGGTATACTTGATGCCTAATGCATCCTCTATCTTGGGCTTGACTAAAACACTAGCCCCAGAGTCTATCATGTAGTTGTGTACCAAAAATTTGCCAATGATTACAGACAAGTAGAAAGGAGATGGCTCCTTGACTATACTTACTTGTCCTTCAATTGGTTGCACTAGGCTGACAAGAGCCTTCTCTTTTTGCCTAGTTGATGGATCTGATGCTGCTAACTCAGCAAATGGGAAGTGCCTTAAGGCCTCTTGGAATAGATCCCTTTGAGAAGGGATAGACATTACTTCCCACATAGAGACATTTATATTTGTTTTCTTCATTTTTTCCACAATATTTAATGGAACAATGGCTGCCTTATGCATAGAGGGAATCCATGTTCCTTTCTGTGTTTGATCTGTAGTTTGTTCAGGCACCTTTAAGCCTAGTGGAATTTCTTTTGTAGTAGCAAATTTGCTGCTTTGAATTGGGATTGTGGCACTAGCCACTTTTGCCTTTGGAATAGGCTCTTTTTGCAATACAATAGGCATGGGACTAGCCTCCAGCTGCCTCTTCTTTGACTTGATGTTGTCTACAATGGGCATAACAATACTATCCATAGGCTTATTGACAGCACAAAAATCATTTGAAGTCCATAGCATCATACCAACATCAAGAATAGTTTCTTTTGATGTTTTAGGATGGTTGTTTGATGCCTCTGATAATGATGCCTGGTGAGAATGAAAGTTCTGCACTATTAAAGCTCTTTCTTGTGCTCCAAAAGCACAAGAGGACTAAGTATGAGGTTGGTTGTAGGGGTAACACCAATCTGCCTCTTGGGCCAGATTATTCTAAGTAGGGACTAAAGCCCTAACTGGGTTCATAGCAGGTATCTGTTGGATAGGTCTAATAGTTTGTAAAGGTTGTGCAGGGTTAGGATTTTGGTATCGATTTTGTTGGTAACCCTGGTTCTAGTTTTGATTCCTATTAGAATTATGCCCTTGGTTATAGTTCTAATAGGGTTTGAGAGCAATTTGAATAGCTATACTATTCACCTTGTTGGTTAAATTAGAAATTAGGGTCTTAAGGTCACTCTCTTCTTGAGAAAGAGAGGATGTTGAAGCTTTAGGCTCTAGAATAGGAGCAACCATGGGTTGCTAGGATGAGGACGACAACTCTAGAAAAAGTGGAACAGGAGGTCTGGGAGCAATTTTCCCAACATGTATTAAATAGTTTTCAGCTTTCAAAGATGTCTCATAACCATCTGGTAGAGTCTCAGCACCCATTGATTGCATCATCACTGCAATGTTAGAATTCAAAGCTCTTAAAAATAAAATAAAACACCTTGTGAATATGGCATGAGGGTCGTTAGAATTCTCTCCCACGTCCTCTAGAATATGAAGTTGAAATCTACCAGTATCTCACTCAGAGCCCTCTTGATAGTCATCAACTACTCAAGTAATGAAACATTGTCTACTCTCTCTCCAAACTATTTGTAGAGGGGTTCTCCCAGCTCATCCCAAGTATGTATTGATGTAGGGGTTAAGCTCCTAAACCATTGAAGAGCTCTTCCCTTGAAAGATGAGACCATGAGACGGACTGCAACATCTTCATGTTGTATATGATGGACCGAGCACATGTTGGATATATCTTTGATATGCTCAGTAGGGGTTACAAAACCATCACCCATTAAGGATGAAACACTTTTTAGGGCTACAATAGGTATGTCATTGTATGCATCCAAATCTAATGGACTTCCTCCATTGAAGGTTACAAAAGGGAAATTCCTTTCCAACCTAGGAATGTTCAGATTCAGTCGAGGGATATACAAGCTTCTTCTATTATACTAAAACCTAACAAGAGGAGGTGACAAGAGGAGGTGTGGACTAAGCTCTTGAAAGAGATAAAACTAAGGTGCTACCCCTTCTCATAGGAGACATAGATAACCTAGGCCTTCTCCTTGAAGCAGCAATAGTTAATTCAACAAATTGGAAATTACCTCTTAAAGACGTCCTAGTTTGCATAGGCATAAAAGATGGTACTGATCAAAACCAGTAGCTTGTAGAGTCGCTAGGTACATGAAATGTCTACCAAGATGTAGAGTACATAGAAGAATACCAAATTATTAGCTTGATTCTTTGATTGCTTATTACCAAATTCTCAGCTTGATTCTTTGATTGCTTATGCTTAGTGTCCCACCAGATGTGCCAGAAACTGTTGTCACATAGATTTACACCTAGTGTTGAAGGCTTTTAGGGCTCCAACAATCTAATAAAACATTGAGATGAACTCCAGGTGTGGGACCCTACAGGGAGGCCGAATCTCTAGAGAGAGGTTGGTTCCTTTGCTGAATGAGAAGAATCTGGCGATCCTAAGACTAAACCTAATCTATCCACCTGTTAGGAGAAGAGGAAGAGGGAGTAAAAACTAAAAATGAAGGAGAGGTGATACACCAAGTTTGAATAAAGAACATTCACAGACCTAAGATGCACAAATAAAGAAATACAGCTGATAAACTTACATAGATCATGGAGATTTTAATAGAGGTAAAGAATGGATTGCCAGGAATTAAACATTCACAAACAATAGCCAATTCTAAGACTACACAGAATTAAAAGCATGAAAAAGTAAAATACCATGTGTATTGATCAAGAGGCACAGTTACAACAGAGGAAAGTTCTGTTTGGAATACAAAAGCATAAGACTAACTATTTTCCAACCATTTTAACATCTTGCATTCATGCATATATAGCATCTGATTCCAAATGACCTAATTAGGTTACAATAAATTGCCCGATGGGCTCTATTAGAAAATATCTCACCCTGAAAGATGTCTATCTGTAAGAATTAATACAGAAAATATCTAGAGTCCATAGGTGGTTGAGAGATATTTTTTCCCTCTTCAAGGCGAGCAGTTGATTCATCAACCTGCAACCATAAATGCAACAAATATCTGAAAAGAGGGAGCTGAGAGGCATAGGATCTGCAGTGATGGCATAGGAGACAAATATCCCAAGCAAAGATTTTACAACACTTTAAATCTTTAACTTTAAATCTTTGTCTTTCATCAATTCTAAAATTTGAATAATCAGCCTCTGAAATGCCCCTGTCAGCTAAATCTGTTTGCTTTCTTGATCGATAAGATTTCCCACCTTTGGGATGCCTGAGAACCTCCCTTTGAATCTTGACCATAGATGGATCTACTCTTAGACTCAACAACCATCACTTTCCCTTTGATTTGGTGCTAAGGCTCTACAAGCCATATTCTCTTTTTCGGGAATCATCCACATGTCAACATTTCACAGTAGCACAAAGAATCTTTCTGAAAGACAAGATCCTCCTGCGACGCTACACTACCACCTGATCTTCAATTTTTGTGGCTCCACTGTTCAATCCCTCAACACTTGGTGCCATTTCCTTTGTTCAACTGGATCATCGATATTATGGACATAGGCCATGATATGCTTTATACTTGTCTCCATATCGCAGCCATGTAGTAGGAATGTGACGTCAGAATAGGTGGGTTGCGGGTGTGTGATATCCTTTGTTTTGTCAAGGGCCTACTAAAGAATCCGTGGCACAATAGCGCATGTTCGAGGGAGGTGTTACTTCTTTTTTATCTCAAAGATGCGTGGGGTTGACACATGGTTCAATGGAACTCCGCGGAGATTGGGCCTACTGAATGAGGAACGCTGAAAAGAGAAACTCCAAAGTCTGATGAATGCTTAGCACTTAGTTGATTTTGAAACTACAGACCTAAACACATGTTAGCATCTCACAACTGTGCACAAAACATTCCTGGCAGAAAAGATTCTTCTGCGACATTGCACTACTATTTGATCATTGAAGACCCCATCTCTTCACTTCGTCATTCAACACCTAGCGCGATCTTCACCATCCGATGGAGTCATCAATCCTATGGCCATGGGCCTCTGATGTACTTTACAGTTGTCTTCATTTTGTAGCCACATAGAAGGAATGTGATGTTAGCTTCGATGGTCTGGAGATGTACAAAATACCACCACGTGGTGCCCTCTAGCCCAAAAGGACTTAAGACTTAAGAAATGAAGTCAACGAGTGACTAAAGGTAAACCTTAGGACTCTGGCTGGTCACTTCATGACATAAAGGGCTCAAGGTTGTAACTTAAGTGATCGGCAATCTAGGCTAGGCAGTCAACGATGGATTATAATGTGAAGGAAGATGACTACAAAACCTAGGGATTAAAGGGGAAATAAGGAAAACACTTAGAGATTTTTTAACTTGGGCTATTTGGCTAGGGAGAAAAATAGGAGAACAGACATCCCAAGAAGTGTCTTTCTATACAATGTTGTCATGGGTCTAGGGTGAAGGATAGTTTTGTCATTAAGAGGAACAATATTATGTGGAAGGTCTATCCTGTCACAATATTTTTGCTTAAGATATTTCCATGAATCCATGTTATCATGTTGAGGGTTGGGACATAGTTATTATCAAGATTTAGGCACCCAGGGTCATAATGGAAATTTATAATATTGTTGTCTAGTAATTCATGTTTGTTAGGATAGTGAAGGTTAGGATTAGTCACCTTACACTTCGTTTTATCAGAAGTGACCCACTTGATCATAATTTTGTATGAACTTGTCACTTAGGCTTGGGAGGTTATCATCATTGCATGAAAAGAACTTGTCACATAGGATCTTTGGAATAGCGTATGGACAACCATCAAAGCATAAAGGACATACGAATTTTGTCACATGTTGTAATTGCAGCTGCCCTTGTAGACATGTATGCAAAGTGTAGAAGCATAGACAAAGCACGCGGACTATTTTATAGAATACCACAAAGAGATGTCCTCTCATGGGATGCAATGATTGCAAGATATGCAAAAAATGTATTTGTTGAAAAGACTTTAGAAACTTCCAAGTAAATGCAATTGGCACGTGTAAAGCCAAATTCCACAACCTATCTATACCAAAATAGGATCTTTGGAACAATGTATGGACAACCATCAAAGCATAAAGGATATAGGAATTTTGTCACATTTTGTAATTGCAGCCACCCTTGTAGACATGTATGCAAAGTGTGGAAGCATGTGTTGACTTTTTCCCAGATTGGATGCTTATTCCCAGATATCCCTACAAGGTAGCCATCAGTGATCAACAGGAGCCCTGGGCCAGGGGGTCAACAGTATAGGAGATAGACTCTATATTTTATCTCCTCTTCTTCTTCAGGCTCTGCAAGACCTAGGGGGGTATTCCCTATTCAACATCCATGAGGATATGCATGCAAGGCTGGGATGTTGACAGAAAGCAGATAGTCCTCCTGTAAGTAGACCAAAACTGAAAGATAAGGGCAAAGGGGCTAGCTTTGGGCCTATTTGCAGTTGTAGACAGAGGACTGAGGTTCCTAAAACTAACTCTAATGTCCTAATGTTGGTTTTAGATTTTGCTTTGGAGTTTAAGTGTGGATGCAAAGCTGGATATGGTTATAACACAAAGCAAAGCATGATTGGTGCCTATCCAGGGCCTGGAGTCAATAGACATACACCTGTGAATGATCAGCATAAACAACTAAAACTGGATTTCAAGGGGATCTATGTGATACCTGCCTTACAGGCATCTCCCAATACAAAGTGTTAGGTTATCTCTACTTATGGTATCCCTACTGCAGTATATCCCTCCCAATGTTCAACCTGGAAACAGTTTAATCTACCCCTTGAGTAGAAGTTAGAAGATCAGACAGTCAACATAGGAATTCTATGCTCTAGAATCTAAACATTACCAAACATCCAGATTCAGAAGAAAGATACATGCAATACTGGAGACAGAATTAACACAACACATGCCAAACAGCATTTCTCATATAAGTTTAATCATGAAATCAGTGGGTTCATGCCAAAAACAAACAACAAGAGATACATAAACTCACAGGTAAGCTGTACAGAGCAACCAGATCAGCTTGTCATGCATTACAGAGCCAAAATCATCAACTTTCAACAACCACAAATGAACAACACAACCTGCTTATAACAGCCAGGTAGGTGCTCAGCAATTAATTACATTGTTGACCAAAATTTCGCCAGATACACAGTATCATGAAAATGGCGCTCAAACACAACCAGATTGGCACCCAAACTTGAATGCAGCAGGTAGGGGAGGAGACAGGAAGATTTCTCGAGCCCTGCGCTCCTGCCCGCTGATTGACACCTCCAGTCGGGTACAAGATCGACCCACGCCATCGCCCACACCTCTGCAACAATCGCCATTAATGGCGCACCAACCCGCGGCCTAGGGAAAATCATCATACAGATCATCGCAAGCTTTTCCCGCCGAGACTCATCATCATGATATTTGAAAATGCAGGATAACAATATCCCACATGCACCCCGCGATGACCTCAATAACACCTTATATACTAGGTCATGAGCATATATCATGTCGGTGCTTTTGCTCCTGACGACACTAGTATAGACTTCATCATCATCATCTTCCAGCAGCATGATATCCTGCTGTTTGAAAAATCACCCTGACGTCATCATGATATTTGAAATATAGCCTTTATGATAATCGACACAACCTGATCCTTCGGAGGAACATCCTCCTACTGAGCTTATAACAAAAGTCTGGCCGATGAACATCCTGATGACGTCATCATCATATCCTGCTGACGTCATCATCATATCCGCCTACTGCGCACCTCCTCACATCCGGATGACGTCATCATCATGTTTGTAAATATCAGGAGGTCTCTTCAAGATGATCAGTGTTAGAAATATGACCCCCGCGGACCTTGATGACGTCATCATCATATCAACATCATCATGATATTCGGAAGACAACCGGATATTTGGAAATATCCTCCTGATGTTCAAATATCAGGTTGCACTGTAGCTCCTCTATAAGATCGGGGCGAAAACTGAACATGATGATGCTGCTTGAAAAGATCACCCTCAATAGATAACACGCGAAACCAGCAGGCGGATATCCCCTTGATATCAACATCATCATGATGTTCGAACAAACATATATCCGGGTGATATGAAAATATCACCCCCTCCTTCGCGAATATCATGATGCAGATAGGCAGAAAGAAAAATATCACCCTGATATACGGATGACGTCAGCATCATCAGGATGAGAAACAAAGAACAAGAAGTGATACAACATCATCAGGATGATATTGACTAAGATCATCCTGACGTTCCAAAATATGATGACCCCAGTGAATATCGGGTCGCAATTACAACTCTTCAACAACATCATCAGGATGATGTTAACCAAGATCACCCGATGATAAAAATATCACCCCGGCGAAATATCATGAAGGCAGAAAATATGATGACCTCCGCAAGCAGCAGGATGATAACTGGAAATATCATGATGATGACGACCCTTAAGAAAAAACAAGTTGTGTCGAGCACTTAGAGAATAAGCAACATCATCATCATGCTCGCGCAAGGTGATAAATGGAAGATCACCGGAGACTTTGAAACATCACCCTCGCAAGCAGATGAGGGCGCACTGTAGCTCGGCAGCATCATCATGATAAAAACCAAACATCACCCGATGACTGAATATGATGATGACGATGAAAAACCCAGTCGACGAAGAACATGATGATGCAGATCATCATCGAAGACAAGATGATGATGATGACCTCCTCCTCAGGAAAACATGATGCTGCAGTTGAAAAATGCTGAGGAGGTCCAACACTTAGAAAAAATGGGCAAGAAGATAAAGGCTTCAAATGAAGAAACCTCCTGATCATGATAAATCAACCCCTGGTCAAAATGAGTGTCAACAGTGGCTCCGAATGGGGACGTGCAGGTGAAAACCTGCAGCGAGAACCAGATCTCCGGGCAGACCTGACAAAAAGCCAAAAAATGCGAGCTGTACAAGGCATTTACACTACATACATATTTTACAAATGTGCACAGCAACCAGTCATTATGCAAAATAGAACTTAAGGAATTGGCCATGCACAGGCAATTCCAGAATTTCACCATCTAGGGCCTGGAGGAAATAAGAATCCTCCCCATGAGTATTGCAAACCTGATATGGGCCCATCCATAAGGGTTGAAACTTACCATGTTTACCCTTTTCCTGATCTTTAGCATTCCAAATGAGAACCAGATCATTTACTTGAAACTTCCTTTTTGTAGCTCTCCTGTCAAACTGATATTTCACCCCTTGTTGTCTTTTGAGATTGATCTGGTGGGCTCTCCTTCTGTCTTCATCCAATGCAACCAGCTGATTCACTCTTTCTGTCATGGGATCTTCAAGGTCCTCATCATACTCTTGAATGAATCTGTAAATTGGTAGGAGATTGTTTATGGGCAGTCTAGCTGATGCACCATATACTAGCTCAAAAGGTGACTTCCCAATAGCCCTTTTCACAGTCACTCTGTCAGCCCATACTGCTAAATTCAACTTTGAGTCCCAAGCTCTCTTGTTCTTGTCCAGTATCCTCTTGACAATTTTCATGATGCTCCTATTGCTTGATTCTGCTTGACCATTTCCTTGTGGGTGATATGGTGATGTATATGACAGGCTTATCCCATACCTGTTGCAAAAATCAACAAACTCACCTGATCTGAAGCACATAGCATTATCAGTGATTATTTTAGATGGTACTCCAAACCTGATGATGATGTTCTCTAGTATGAAATCTGTCACCACCTTACTTGTAGCTCTTTTAGTTGGAATGGCCTCAATCCATTTGGTAAAGTAGTCAGTTGCAACCAAAATCCAACTATGTCCCCCACTTGATTTGTCTGCAATTTCCCCTATAAAATCAATTCCCCATTGCTGGAATGGAGCATCCACAGGTGCAGTTCTGAGGGGTAAAGCACCATGATATCTCAGCTTTCCTGAGAATCTCTGGCAAGGGTCACACTTCTTTACTAACTTTTGTGCATCTGAA
Source organism: Cunninghamia lanceolata (assembly GCA_027924645.1). NCBI lineage: Eukaryota > Viridiplantae > Streptophyta > Pinopsida > Cupressales > Cupressaceae > Cunninghamia > Cunninghamia lanceolata. The sequence goes on along the minus strand of BSBN01001859.1, from coordinate 3,743,604 downwards.
AAGAGAGTGGGCCACCAATATCCTGCCCTGAGAATTTTATGAGCTGTTGTTTGGGCAGTATAATGGCCACCACACAATCCTTTATGCATGTCAATCAAAATATTGTTAGCCATATTCTTATCCACACATCTCAGCAGCACACCATCAGGATTTTTCCAGTACAGCTCACCTTGAACAATGACATACCTGATTGCATGTAGCTTTAGAGTCCTCTTTTGACAGTCACTGAAATGGGAAGGACAATTCAGATTTTGCAAGTAATAGATAATATCCTTGTACCATTCAGATCCTGATGCACTTACATTCTCATCTTGGACTGCATTAACTTGGCATGCTTCCAAGTTTGACTGTGCCATCATCTTGGCTAATCCTTGTCCCCTTATCAACTTAGTAACCTGTATGTCTATGTTGAATTCCTGCAGTTTGTTTATCCATCTGCACCTTCTTCCAGTCACCTCCTGCTGAGTGAATATGTCTTTGACTGCAGCATGAGGTACATATGCAATGATATATGACCCTACCAAGTATGGTCTGAAACTTTTGATAGCTCTAACAAGTGCATATGCCTGTTTTTCCATAATGTCATATTTCAATTCAGAGGCTTGCAGGGACATACTGAAGAAAGCAATGGGCTATTCAAAACCATCTTCATTTTTCTGTAACAAACATGCAGCTACAGTATGAAAGGAAGCAAATGAGAACACCTGGAATGGCCTAGAAAAATCAGGAGATTTAAGAACAGGGGCCATCTTTATTGCCTCTTTGATATTCTGAAATGATTCTGTTGCTTCCCTTTCCCAGTTGACAGTTGCATCCTTCTTCATCATCTTGGAAATGTTCCTTGTGATCTCTGCAAAGTTGGGAACAAATCTTCTGACAAAGTTTACCTGTCCAAAGAAGGACTGAACTCCTTTCACAGTTTTTGGCATTTGGATCCTGTCAATGGCTGCCACTCTCTCTGGATCTATCCTGACTCCATCTTTGGAAACAATGTGTCCCAGAAGTTTTCCTTCAACTACTCCAAAGGCACACTTCTTTGGGTTTAGAGAAATACCATATTCTAGTGCTCTTATGAAGATCTGCTCCAGATGCATACAATGCTGCTCTTCCTTCTTTGAGTAGGCAGTCAAGTCATCCTGATATACTGCCAGGATTGAATCAATTAGCCCTGCAAAAGCAACATCCATTGCTCTTTGAAATGTAGCACCTGCATTTGTTAGTCCAAATGGCATTCTAACATACACATATGTTCCCCATGGAGTGGTAAAGGCAGTCTTATATTGTTCCGATTCCTTTACCTTTACCTGATTATATCCTGAAAATCCATCCATCATGGATAGGAGTTCACAACCAGTCACTTTCTGCAACATAGCCTCCATATTAGGCAATGGATAGTTATCCTTCAAAGAGGATACATTCAAGTTCCTGAAATCAACACACAGCCTAATATCACCATTCTTTTTCCTGACTGGGACAAGATTAGATACCCAAGTTGAATGTCTTATTGGCACAATTATTCCAGCATCCCTGAGCCTTTTGAGTTCCTCTTGCATCTTGGGAGCTAAGGTAGGATTTATAGGCCTTTGCCTTTGTCTAAATGGCTTAGCTTCAGGCTTCAGTGGGATCTCATGTTGGAATAAGTCTTCCCTATAAGCTTTTAGGTCCTCATATGACCAAGCAAAAACATGTTTATACTTTTTTAGCAATGCAATCAGCATACTTCTTATGTGTGGTTTGAGCTGTTTGCCAATATATACCTTCTGAGGGGCCTGAGATGTTCCCAAATTTATTTCTTCTAAATCCTCCTTATTTGTGGGGGATGTCTTTGTGACCATTTTGTCTCTACTGTCAAAGGCTCTTTCCAAAGCCACTAACCCTCTAGGGATCTTGTTAGTCTTCAACTGGATGATCTCTTTTCCCACAAGGGTCTCTTTTCCATTTACAGTCTCTACAAAAGCTTGGAAATCAATCTGTTGGTTCTCATACTCATCTATGCAGTGCAAAAATTTCAGCAAATCCCTATCATCATTAAAAACTTGCCAACTGCATATGTTTTCTGGTATGGCAGGCCTAATTTTAACTTCTATATCTGTGACACCTGACAGAGTGATGTCATCTGGCCTTATTGCAATATTAGCTAAGAAATCAGCCATAACATTTTTTGACCTTTCTACCCAGCTAATTGAAAATGCATCAAAAAGTTCAATAGTATCCCAAACAGCATGCTTGTATTGTTTCAGTCTTTTATTCTTTGCAGCATACTTATTTCTGATTTGGGATACAATCAGCTCAGAGTCTCCAAATACTCTTAACATCTTAATTCCATGTTTGAGAGCAATATTCAGGCCTAAAAGTAAAGCCTCATATTCTGGAATATTATTTGTGCAATCAAACCTCAGCAAGAAAGAGGATTTGAGGAGCTTACCAGTTGGAGACAAGAAGACAACTCCAGCTCCAGAACCTTCTTTTGCACAAGCTCCATCAAAAAACATGGTCCATAACCCTTGCTGATCTAGCTCTCCAACACAGGCATTTTTCTTTTTGTCTTCTGCATCATCTGAGACAACCTTGAAGTTATCACAGTCAGTGTCCACAAAGCATACCTGTTCATTTGCTTCTTGGTCTTCCACTGTCTCTGATGATCTTTGCTCTCTAATTAACTTGACATCCCTGCCATTCATTGGAATCATGGCATATGACAGGTCCATCTGCATACTTCCACCTATTAGTGCTGCCCATCTTCTTGACAGCAGCATACCATACTGTGGCTTGATGTCAACCACTGTTATATTCATTTTGTATCTTTTTTCAGGAAATGCTGCCAGCTTGAAATCTACATCCTTCATGATTCCAATAACTGGTACCTCTCTGGCATCCATAGCATAACACTTCCCACATGCCTTGTCAATCTTTAATCCAGTTTGCTGCATGATAGCCAAAGGCATGACATTTGTGGATGCTCCAGAGTCAAGCATACAATTTCTAATTATTTTACCATTTATAACCAGGGAAACATAAAATGGTTCCACCTGTGAAGGACACTTTGTCATGGTCATTCCTAAATAGACTTCAGGAGTCTCATCTTCTTCATTGCACATGACCTGTTTCTCACCCTGGGTCTGATCATTTTGCTTAACTTGAAAAGGTACCCCTGAGATTAGGGATATTGTCCTATTCTTGATCTCTTCCACTTTCATGAGTTCCATAAGTGGAACAGAGACCTTTACCTGAGTGAGGATCTGGGCTATATCAAATGGAGCACAGTTTTGTACAGCAGTTGTAGCTTGCTCCACAATCTTGCTTTTATCCTGAGCTGACTTAGCTTTCATTCTCATAGTTCCCTGATCATCATTCCTGTCTTGGGAACCTCTACTTTGATCTTCAGCCTGAGGGGTTTTGTTTTCTGGTCCTTGGAAATCATGACCTGTTCTGTATCTAAAGTTCTGCTTGTTATTTACCCACTGCCTTTTTTGTGGTTCAGTTCCTTTATGACCATGCATCTGCTGACCTGCAGAAATATCTTCTGGCTGATGAGGGCTGCCAACCTGATTTTTACCTCTGAGATTGTAGTTGCTCTTGACCTGAGCAACTGCTGCAGCTGTGAAGGCTCTGATTTCCTCATCAGAAGGTCGGTGTAAGCTACTCAGAAAATTGTGTGAGTTCTGAGCATACACATAATTATCCTCATGATCTTCATCATATGGGGACTGTTGGCAGGCCTGAACCTGATCATCTGTCTTCTCATCAGCACCATATAGAGTATATCCATTACCTATGGACATCATGTTAACATCATCATCCTGCACATGATGTGGCTCATTGCACTCATTACAAGATGTAGCATTATCATACAAAGATTGGGCAATCATGCACTGTGACTGTGAATGTGGCATCTGACAGATTATACACCACGGAGCATCATCAGCAATATTTATAGTTTTCTTCAGGGGATCAGGAGTTTCCTTGGCATGTTGAGCCCTCTGACTTGTGTTGTTACGTGGATATACAGGCTTACCATCATGCCAATTGGTGTTATAAGGCATATCATGTAATGATGGCCTCTTTTCCTGTCTTTGATAGACTTGCCTATCAGGACCCATCCCTTTTTCACTTCTAGCTAATCTATAGCTCAGGTCCTTAACAACATTTGCCAGTTTGTCTATCTTATCTTCAGGAGCAGAAGTACTACCTTGAGTGTTCTGAGGCTTATTTGGATTCTGCAGAATTTTTACATCATCCCTTCTATTTGTCTTGCCTGATGCTTTCCTATTGTTTTCAATATTTACTGCAATTCTGAAAGCATCCCTGAGAGTGGCAGGACCTTTATCTCTCAGTCCATATGCAGTCTTTGCATCAAAGGCATTGATGTACAAAATTATGCACATAGGTTCATTTGGCCTCATATGATGTGGCAATTTGTTCAACACTTTAGTAAATCTTGCATTAAAGTCTGCAACCTGCTCATTTGACCCTTTGGTGATGCTGGTGAACTCATTTACAAAGAAGCTAGGGTCAGTTTTATCACCATATTGCTCCTTGAACATCCTCTTAAAATCATCCCATGATGATATACTCCGGTCAGGCAGATTCCTGTACCATTCTCTTGCCTCATCTATTAAGGATTGCATGAATGACTTCATGAAAACATCCTCATGCTCAACCTCAAAATTATCCATGACATTTTGGAAGGCCTTTAGATGATCTTCTCCTGACACTGTATTGTTTCCTGAAAACTTAGGCACTTGCAGCCTCAGATGCTTATCAATAGGGTTAGGATACCCAGGAATACCATCAAACACCAGCTGCCTGAATCTATCTAGCTGCATAGGCTGTCTGTTTGGCTGATTAACATTAACATTTCTATTTGCATTTTGGTTTCCTGCATTGTTTAGTGGTATCCTAGCATCATTCACATTTTGTCTGTCATCATGATGCTGATGATGCATTTCATATCTTTGCTGATGTCTTTGCATATTTGCATTCTCTAGAGTAGGAACTAAATTATTCTGGGCAGTTCTCAAGGCTTGCACTTTCTGCTGTATATCATCTCTGATTTTCATGGCTTGTAGGTATTCTAGTTCTGCTCTTAGGCTTTTGATTTCTTCAGCTAGCTGTTCATCCTTAGGTCTGGAGGTAGATGGTCTCATACCATTTGGGTCATCATCTTCATCATCCCTCAGAGACTCTGCCTCTTCAAACCTCTCACTTGGGTCTAGAAAAGGGCGTTCTTGGAACACCTCTGACCTCATTCTCATACTACCACCCTGTTGCCTCTCATATGCACCTTGGATATCTGCTTCTGCACTTGAAAAATAAGGAGCATGCTGTCCTGATGGCCTAGGGTTATCTTGTACCTCATCACTTTTTCTGGGGGAGCTCTCATGACTAGCCGAGACAGTTCCCTTTCTTCTATACATCATTCTTTTTGTTAATGGTAACTCTTCAAATAGAGGATTTTGTTGGGATCTTCTCCCCTGCATATAAATTTACTTTGACCGGTTGGGAGATTACTTCGGAGTCGCCACCTATTGCTAGGAATTGTTTTCTTTTGAAAACCAGGGTTCTTTCACAAGGTTCCCCAGCGGAGTAGATTACTATTGCTGACTCAGATGGGTCACATATATATCACTGGAGATGATTAGATAGTCTTTTACTTCTCATTCCCCAGCGGAGTCGCCAATTTCTGTTGACTTTTTCCCAGACTGGATGCTTATTCCCAGATATCCCTACAAGGTAGCCATCAGTGATCAACAGGAGCCCTGGGCCAGGGGGTCAACAGTATAGGAGATAGACTCTATATTTTATCTCCTCTTCTTCTTCAGGCTCTGCAAGACCTAGGGGGGTATTCCCTATTCAACATCCATGAGGATATGCATGCAAGGCTGGGATGTTGACAGAAAGCAGATAGTCCTCCTGTAAGTAGACCAAAACTGAAAGATAAGGGCAAAGGGGCTAGCTTTGGGCCTATTTGCAGTTGTAGACAGAGGACTGAGGTTCCTAAAACTAACTCTAATGTCCTAATGTTGGTTTTAGATTTTGCTTTGGAGTTTAAGTGTGGATGCAAAGCTGGATATGGTTATAACACAAAGCAAAGCATGATTGGTGCCTATCCAGGGCCTGGAGTCAATAGACATACACCTGTGAATGATCAGCATAAACAACTAAAACTGGATTTCAAGGGGATCTATGTGATACCTGCCTTACAGGCATCTCCCAATACAAAGTGTTAGGTTATCTCTACTTATGGTATCCCTACTGCAGTATATCCCTCCCAATGTTCAACCTGGAAACAGTTTAATCTACCCCTTGAGTAGAAGTTAGAAGATCAGACAGTCAACATAGGAATTCTATGCTCTAGAATCTAAACATTACCAAACATCCAGATTCAGAAGAAAGATACATGCAATACTGGAGACAGAATTAACACAACACATGCCAAACAGCATTTCTCATATAAGTTTAATCATGGAATCAGTGGGTTCATGCCAAAAACAAACAACAAGAGATACATAAACTCACAGGTAAGTTGTACAGAGCAACCAGATCAGCTTGTCATGCATTACAGAGCCAAAATCATCAACTTTCAACAACCACAAATGAACAACACAACCTGCTTATAACAGCCAGGTAGGTGCTCAGTAATTAATTACATTGTTGACCAAAATTTCGCCAGATACACAGTATCATGAAAATGGTGCTCAAACACAACCGGATTGGCGCCCAAACTTGAATGCAGCAGGTAGGGGAGGAGACAGGAAGATTTCTCGAGCCCTGCGCTCCTGCCCGCTGATTGACACCTCCAGTCGGGTACAAGATCGACCCACGCCATCGCCCACACCTCTGCAACAATCGCCATTAATGGCGCACCAACCCGCGGCCTAGGGAAAATCATCATACAGATCATCGCAAGCTTTTCCCGCCGAGACTCATCATCATGATATTTGAAAATGCAGGATAACAATATCCCACATGCACCCCGCGATGACCTCAATAACACCTTATATACTAGGTCATGAGCATATATCATGTCGGTGCTTTTGCTCCTGACGACACTAGTATAGACTTCATCATCATCATCTTCCAGCAGCATGATATCCTGCTGTTCGAAAAATCACCCTGACGTCATCATGATATTTGAAATATAGCCTTCATGATAATCGGCACAACCTGATCCTTCGGAGGAACATCCTCCTGCTGAGCTTATAACAAAAGTCTGGCCGATGAACATCCTGATGACGTCATCATCATATCCTGCTGACGTCATCATCATATCCACCTACTGCGCACCTCCTCACATCCGGATGACGTCATCATCATGTTTGTAAATATTAGGAGGTCTCTTCAAGATGATCAGTGTTAGAAATATGACCCCCGCGGACCTTGATGACGTCATCATCATATCAACATCATCATGATATTCGGAAGACAACCGGATATTTGGAAATATCCTCCTGATGTTCAAATATCAGGTTGCACTGTAGCTCCTCTATAAGATCGGGGCGAAAACTGAACATGATGATGCTGCTTGAAAAGATCACCCTCAATAGATAACACGCGAAACCAGCAGGCGGATATCCCCTTGATATCAACATCATCATGATGTTCGAACAAACATATATCCGGGTGATATGAAAATATCACCCCCTCCTTCGCGAATATCATGATGCAGATAGGCAGAAAGAAAAATATCACCCTGATATACGGATGACGTCAGCATCATCAGGATGAGAAACAAAGAACAAGAAGTGATACAACATCATCAGGATGATATTGACTAAGATCATCCTGACATTCCAAAATATGATGACCCCAGTGAATATCGGGTCGCAATTACAACTCTTCAACAACATCATCAGGATGATGTTAACCAAGATCACCCGATGATAAAAATATCACCCCGGCGAAATATCATGAAGGCAGAAAATATGATGACCTCCGCAAGCAGCAGGATGATAACTGGAAATATCATGATGATGACGACCCTTAAGAAAAAACAAGTTGTGTCGAGCACTTAGAGAATAAGCAACATCATCATCATGCTCGCGCAAGGTGATAAATGGAAGATCACCGGAGACTTTGAAACATCACCCTCGCAAGCAGATGAGGGCGCACTGTAGCTCGGCAGCATCATCATGATAAAAACCAAACATCACCCGATGACTGAATATGATGATGACGATGAAAAACCCAGTCGACGAAGAACATGATGATGCAGATCATCATCGAAGACAAGATGATGATGATGACCTCCTCCTCAGGAAAACATGATGCTGCAGTTGAAAAATGCTGAGGAGGTCCAACACTTAGAAAAAATGGGCAAGAAGATAAAGGCTTCAAATGAAGAAACCTCCTGATCATGATAAATCAACCCCTGGTCAAAATGAGTGTCAACAGCATGGACAAGGCATGTGGGCTATTTGATATAACACCACAAAGAGATGTCCTCTCATGGGATGCAATGATTGCAAGATATGAAAAAAATGGATTTGTTGAAAAGACTTTAGAAACTTTCAAGTAAATACAATTGGTACATGTAAAGCCAAATTCCACAACCTTTGCCAGCATCCTCCCTATCTCTACCAAAATAGGATCTTTGGAACAGTGTATGGATAACCATCAAAGCATAAAGGATATAGGAATGTTTTTAGATGTTGTAATTGTAGCTGCCCTTGTATACATGTATGCAAAGTGTGGAAGCATAGACAATGCACGTGGATTGTTCGACCTAACACTCAACCATGAAAATTGGAAGCATAGACAAGGCAGGTGGATTATTGAAAAGGCTTTAGAAACTTTTAGGCAAATGCAATTGGCATGTGTAAAGCTAAATTCCATAACCTTTGCCAACATCCTCCCTATCTGTACCAAAATAGGATCTTTGGAACAATGTATGGACAACCATCAAAGCATAAAGGATATAGGATTTTTGTCACATGTTGTAATTGCAGCTTCCCTTGTAGACATGTATGCAAAGTGTAGAAGCATAGACAAGGCATGTAGACTGTTTGATAGAATACCACAAACATATATCCTCTCATGGGATGCAATGATTGCAAGATATGCAAAAAATGGATTTGTTGAAAAGACTTTAGAAACTTCCAAGCAAATGCAATTGGCATGTGTAAATCTAAATTCCACAACCTTTGCTAAGACTTTATAAACTTTCAAGAAAATACAATTGGCGGGTGTAAATCCAAATTCCACAACCCTAGCCAATATCCTCCTTGCCTATGCCAAAATGGACATCCATCAAAAGATAAAAGATATGGGAATTTTGTTAGATGTTGTAGTTGCACCTACCCTTGAAGACATGTGTGCAAAGTGTGGAAGCATAGACAAGGCACGTGAACAGTTTGGCATGATGCCTCAAAGAAATGTCACCTCATGGAATGCAATGATTGCAAGATATGAACAAAATGGATTTTTTGATAAGGCTTTAGAAACTTTCAAGCAAATACAATTGGTAGGTGTAAAGCCAAATTCTAAAACCTTAGAAATGGTATCTTTGGAACATGGTATAGGCATCCATCAAAGCATAAAGGATATAGGAATTTTGTTAAATGTTGTAGTTGCAACTACCCTGTGAGACATGTATGCAAAGTGTGGAAGCATATACAAGGAACGTGAACTATTTGACACAATGCCTCAAAGAAATGTTATCACATGGAATGCAATGATTGCAAGATATGCAAAAAATGGAGTTTTCATAAGGCTATAAAAACTTTCACGAATGAACAAAAGAAAATTTCAACCAAATATAATTGGCAAGTCTAAAACTAAATTGCGCAACCTTATCCAACATCCTCCTTGCCTATGCCAAAATGGGATCTAGGGAACATGGTGTGGACAACCATCAAAGCATAAAGGATATAGGAATTTGGTCACATATTGTATTTACAACTACCCTTGTAGACATGTATGGAAAGTGTGGAAGCATAGACAAGGTGCGTGAACTGTTTGACATGATGCCTCAAAGAAATGCACAATCTCATGGGATGCAATGATTGCAAGATATGCACAAAATGGATTATTTGAAGATGATTTATAAACTTTCAAGCAAATGCAATTGGCACCTATAAAACCAAATTCCTGTAATGATAATTAATCATCATATTAAATATTTAATATAAACTATCATATACATAATGTCATGAACATAACATCTAGTTTATCTACAAAGCCATGTAGGTATGTCCAAACAAAGCCATACATGCATATACAAAAATATACATTGGTAACATACAAAAGTATGTATACAAATCCATCTAGGCATACCAAAAATATCCCAAAAACTAGTTTCCTATGGACTTTTATGAAATAATCAGCAGCCCTTGCTTGACTGTGAAGATGGAGAGTCAATTAATGACTCATCCTCTATCTGCCATCAAGTAGACCTCCTCGATAGACATTCATCCAGTTCCACCTATTAATACAATCAAATAATATGCACATTAATATAGAAAATGTATGAAATATATAACATCACATATGTAATCGATCACTTACCACCATACAATGATTACACTCCATCATCTTTTGTCTCTCTTTCCGTAGTTGGATGGGCTGGAGTTGTGATCTCCTATGAGAAGAATCAAGAAGCAAAATTGACTAAACATAAATATCATTTATGTACATCAAATGACATGAGATAAAATAAAATATACAAAATTATGACATTTTCATGTTATTGGCTCATACCTCGGTCAAAGGATTTGAAGACATCATGGCTACAACAATGCCTACCTACGTTGACTCGAGAAGATGAGGAGTCTCCATATTCAACATCTAAAAATAGAGTTCAAGATTAATCGACCAAAATAAATACATAACATTATTTAAATTCATAATGATTAGAAATGGTTAAATTTACCTCCATATAAGTGGTGGATTTGCGTCTAGGGCAATTAGGAAACCATGGAGGTGCCAGTGAAGCTCCTTGTTGAAATCATTAAATTGTCACAAAATATATTACCATTGATATTATACAATAATTATAATCATGTGATAAATTACATACCTGCTAACTTGACCTCCTCTCATAACCCGCCAATAAACGGCTAATGGAGGCAAGATGAAGACTCTGACCTTGGAATTTCATTGCGCAGACATTTACATACATTATTTTGACTTATAGTATAGATAGTCATATAAAATTAATTACAAATTTCAAATAACAATATATTAAATCAAGATGAAACTTGTAGAAAATTACCTAAGAGTCAATACCAAATGTATGTTATAAGAGATCATCGGTGAGAACAATCTCATCCAATATGGATGTCTCCATCACTGGATGCTTCCCCTGCATTGCAACATCCTGCCGAGAGTTCTGTCATGCATCTTGCATCCCATAATCACATAGGTTCCCACATGAATTGCACAAATGTGGGGACAAATGATGCCTACTGCTCTCTCCCTCATCAGCCTAGGTAAGATCATCGATGTGCTATGCTAGAGACTACGTGAGAGTAGTCAATGAATGTAATGTCTCCACCTCAACACTCTCCTTCAAAGTCGAAGGGAGTGACCTATGTTCTAGCCTCAACAAGGGTCTAGGTACATGGTTTTTATCTCGCTGAGCCCCCTCTCTATCTTAGGTAGAGCCACCACCTCTACCCTGGAACTCTCAAATATCAAAATAATTGGGAATCTTCTTGAGGATGAACTCACAATGGAGTTTCCTCAAGAAATATTGTGGCACCTCATCGTTATTGCAGGGGCATTCATCGAAGACCACGTACCATCTATCCCAAAAGTTTGGGGATATTTCTTCATTCCTACACCAATGAATAGGGAACCATTTGCAAGTTTCTTCTAATCTTTGCCTAGTTTTAGGATTAGTGAAGTGTGCACATAATTGAGATTTTGTATTTTTTTCATTCTTCACGTGTTCATATGACAATTTTTTGGCATAGTATTTCTGACACCTCTCCCTATAGACTTGAAATTTAGTGATTTGTTTTCTCACCAATTCAATGTGGGAAATAATCTCCTCTAATGACTTCGCAAGTGCTCTCCTACGATTGGTGCTTGCACTTGGATTGTTTAGCATTTGGATAAGAGTTTGAAGATGTCTTTTATTTTCTTCTATTTTCTCTAGGTAGTTTTCTTGAGTATCCCTTACATTGTGAGGATGTGAAGGTGGGTTTTGAGGGTTTGGAGGGTTTTGGGGGTTGTTTTGACCCTCCTCATCTTGATTTGGGTTTTCTCTTGCCTCATTAACTGTAAATGCAATATAAAAAACTCATCAAACATTGTAAAAGTCAAAAATTCTTCTCAAACTAACAAAAATTAATCAAACCCTACCTTCTTCAGCTGCTAGACCCTCCAAATTTGCTTCATGATGTCTTTGGCGGAGAGGTGGCATCGTGAAAATGTCAATTTATCTCTTGCACTTTCTTGGAGAGACTTTCCTTGAACACGTTCGCACTTTCTTATATGTTTTTTTTGCAAACAAACTCATTTGTCCATGGGTAATGGCAGAAATGAGAGTTTTTTGTACTTTTAAGGCAAAGTAAAATGTGAGCACATTATAACACGCTCGCATTTTTGCTTGTTTTGGACCAAAAAGTCCGATGGTGGTGACATTTTAGTACCCCATCTTTGTGCATACACCCCATTACTATTACCCTAAAACAACAAGAGTCATATGATGGTTGTGGCAACCTTTCTTGATTACTACATTTGTGACTATTATATGCTTTGATTAGATAGTAGTCACTTAATGGAAAGCCATGCATTATCTAGAACCACTAGTATACTAATACCAAACCCTAACATCCAATACTCGACCAAAATAAAATTGCATCATCCTTGATTAGACTGTGATGGTCCTAAACCTAAAAGGACTATTTTCTTGAAAACTTTGAAATCTTTCATGAACGGTCCTGCTCATCTCTAGCTAGTGGTTTGATTTCATGGTCATATTAATGTCTTAGAAAATACTCAATGTAAAAAAGTTCACATCTTCTCAGGCAGGCCTATGACACACTGTTGTCTTGAAAGGTCCACCATAGAGTTCAAAGGAAGACATTTCATTCTGTCTTATTCACCACCATGCTCTCATAAAATAGTGCCTGCACAAAGATGATAATATTTCTTGCCACCCATGGACAGGATGTTAATATTCTAGGATTTCAACATGGACTGATCCCAAAATGACAGGGGTAGAAAAGTGAGTTTATAATAATCTTAGTAATGAAAACCCCTCACACTTATGAATATCTTCCCTCATCACTATGATAACCTTGTTTTGGACTGTAAAGTCATCTTCAGATAGTGATAGGAGCAAGGAAAAACTTCCTAAAATGTATTTTATACTTGTGTTTAGGTTCTATGGATGATAGGTCTAATGACCACATCTATGATCTCATCTGTTGGAAAACAACCTTCAAGGATCTTGATAGTCCCACCCACCATCTATAACAATACTTGTATAGTAAACAATAACCGTAGACACTGTCATGTGCTATTTTAGCAGTCCCATTACTAGTTTTTGCAAGATAACAAGATCTTTATATGGGAGTTAGGTGACAACATTCTGGCAAAGGTTGTGGAATTTGGAATTACATCTACAAATTACTTTTTCTTAAAATTTTCTTAAGCAACAAATTTATTTTTGTGCATATCTTGCAATCATTGCATTCCATCAGACAACATCTCTTTGAGTTGTTTTGTCAAATAGGTCATGTGGCTTGTCTCATCATTTCATCCATAAATAGACCTTCATCCATGCATTTCCATGAAATGATCAATCTAGAGAAGCAAATGGAGACTTTTTTAATGTTACAATGGTTGCAAACAAGGCTTCAAATTAGGTATGTGAGCAACAATTTTCATCTTGTTTCAACTTTAGGATTTTGTTTTCTTCCTTCTCAACATTTTCATCTCCATTTGTGTAGGCACAACAATAAGTTTTCTTAACCATTTTAGGTTGTGACTATCCTCTTCCTTAACCCTACTATCATAATCATACTCAAAAAGAGAATCCAAACATGCAACATATCCATTGTGATACATCAACATTTACCCCTATAATGTTTGACATGATTCATCTAGCATAGGGGTCATTTGATAGTTCTCTAGGATCAATGACAAATTCCCTTATGACAATTCATCAAATAGCTTCAATGTTATTTATGACAATTTTGGGCAATCATTCCAATACGTTTTCACCTTCATTCACTTTTTCTACTCTTAGAGGGAATTTAGATGATTAAACCTTAGCATCCTAGGTGTTACAATGGATCTCCATGACCTTGTGATCCTTCACTCAATGCATTACCTTAACATATGATCCAAAAATATCCTAAAAGCAATATTTGTGAAATTTGTCCTGCTTTTCTAATTTGGGATATGAAGAGGCTACCATGACTATCTCAACCCTTCATGACTATGTTTTCATATTAATAGGCTACCATAATCCATTTAGGACCATTGTTTTATGTTATAAATTCATGTTGTGGTCTTAGTAGGGTATCAAATTAGCATCATTCATGACTACCATCTTCTAAGGGGCCATTGTCAACATTCACATGATGATCATTTTGAATTTGAAGAAAGAGGGACCATCAAAGTCCATACAATAGTCCTACTTCTATTTCATCTCATGTCATAGGACCATTATTCCAAGAAGAATCACTCATCCATTTGTTAGAAAACTCATGGGTACTAGTTCTATTGTATCATTCATTTAAGATAATTTGAAGATACCATCAACTAGAGATAGAGAGGACAGTCCATGTAAAGGAGAAGACAAGACAACAAGCTTGAAGTTGACAGTAGCTATTTGGGCAATCATTTCACTCCTGTGAAGGTACATACATGTCAACAAGGTCAAAAAAAAAAATTCATTTGAAGTCTTGATACCCAGTTTTGTGATTTTTAGGCTTAATTATGTGTTTTTGGCCTCAAACTAGGGCAAGAGGTTAAAATATGATTCCACTGGCCAAAATTCTCCAAAATTTGGATCTTGATGCTTACAAGTGTATAGAAAATTGTGCCAAGTTTCGTACCTACTTCACATGTGCAAGTGTCTTTTTCATCAAACCCTTGGTCTATATGCTTCTACAGGGCAGTATGACTGCATTTTTTTGAGTTTTCTTGTGTTTTTTGAGTGATAATTGCAAGATGAGTGTTTAGATATTTTATACATGCCTATTTACACCTTCCATATAAATCCTATGACTTGATCAATCCATTTACCCTCTGCTATTACAGAACAATCCTCAAAAAGAGGCTTAATTTGACTAAGATTACTGGTTAAAGCATTTAACTTTCATTTTGGAGACATTCGATATAATTCCTAAGGTGACATATAATATATCTTTCATCAAACTTCTTATAAAAATATTAAGTTAGTTGTAGTTGATGGTGTTCACTTTGCTTAACAATTTTTTAACTTTAAATGCAAGTGTTTTCGACTATAAAGCTATTGTATTCAAGGGATTGAGATAAGTGGTTAAATCATTTAGCTTCCATTGTGGAGACATTTTTTTATATTTTATATTTGTATATATTGTATATCCTATGAGGAGATTATGACCATAATATAATAATGTTTCCATCTTACATATCCTCCTAGTGTTTCTTCACATCTAGTGCTAATAATTTATAACCATTTCATGTGATTTTAGAAGCACACTATTTAAGGTGTGTTTTTTCATTATGTTTAATGTTAAATTTTATGGTTATATATATATTGATTTGATGTCCCGAATATTTTAACAATAAACTAGTATATCTCTTCAAATTAGTCCCAAAAACCTTTTAAAAACAATCCCAAAACCTCTTAAAATCACGTCTCCCCCTATGAAACTAGGGTTTTTGCTTATGAAAACACATCTTACTTCTGCCTCCACTAGCATAAACCCACCCACCTCAGCCTGTCAACACCGTCGATCAGGTCCCCAGGGTGAAGAATGCAAAATAAGGTTTTTGGCACCTTTACACTACATGTCATAGAGGCATTTTGCAAGAATGTATCCGTTGTTGGCACATTCAAATGATGTTGAGTTAGTCAAAACTGAGAGAGGTTATTGTGGAGGGGCCTGACATCCAGTTGTAGGTCTAAATAGATCATTTGTAGGTGCCATGAAGTGCGAGAACTACTCAATCAAAGTCTGGCAATTTTTTACTCTTAGGTCTCTTAAGAGGCTTTACTGGTACATTGTAGCCCAATTTGATCACGATACATAGGGAATAAAACATGGCCTCCATTAGCATAAACTCACCCACCCTGACTTGTCGGTGCCATCGGTTAGGTCCCACAGGGTCTAGAATGCAAAATATGGCTCTTGGCACCTTTACACTACATGTCATGAGGCATATCGCAATAATGCATGGCACGGTCAAACAATGTTGAGTTGGTCAAAACTAAAAGAAGTTATTATGGAGGGGTCTAACATATAGTTGTAGGTCCCAATGGATTATTCGTAGGTTCCACGAAGTGTGAGAACTACTACATCAAAGTCTAGCAATTTTTGGCTCTTAGGTCTCTTAAGAGACTTTCTCGGTACACTATAGCCCAATTTGATTGGGACACATGGGGAATGAAACAGGGCCTCCACTAGCATAAACCCACCTACCCCAACATATCAACACCATAAGTTAGGTCTCACAGGGTGAAGAATGGAAAATATGGCTCTTGGCACCTTTAAACTACATGTCACAGAGGCATTTTACAAGAATGCATCCACCATTGGCACAATCAAATGATGTTGATTTTGTCAAAACTGAGAGAGGTTATTGTGGAGGGGCATGGAATCTAAGTGTAGGTCCAAATAGATCAATCATAGGTGCCATGAAGTGTGATAATTACTTCGTCAAAGTCTGGCATTTTTTGGCTCTTAGGTCTCTTAAGAGACTTTGTCAATACATTGTAGCCTGATTTGATTAGGACACCTGGGGAATGAAATAGGGCCTCCACTAGGATAAACCCACCCACCTTAACCTATCAACACTATCGGTTAGGTCCCATAGGGTGAAGAATGCAAAATATGGCTATTGGCACCTTTACACTACATGTCACTAAGGCATTTTGTAAGAATGCATCACACCGTTTGCATGTTCAAATGATGTTGAGTTAGTAAAAAATGATAGAGGTTATTGTAGAGGGACCTAACATCCAGTTGTAGGTCCAAATGGATCATTTGTAGGTGCCACGAAGTGTGAGAACTACTTCGTCAAAGTCTAGCAATTTTTGGCTCTTAGGTCTCTTAAGAGACTTTGTCAGTACACTGTAGGTCTTGATTCGATTGGGACACATGGGGAATGAAACAGGGCCTCCACTAGCATAAACCCATGCACCCTGACCTATCAGCACCATCGGTTAGGTCCGACGGGATTAAGAACACAAAATATGGCTCTTGGCACCTTTACACTACATGTCACTAAGGCAATTTGCAAGAATGCATCCACCGTTGACACGGTCAAATGATGTTGATTTGGTAAAAAATAAGACAATTTATTGTGGAGCAGCCTGACATCTAGCTATAGGTCCCAACAGATCATTCGTATGTGCCACGAAGTGTGAGAACTACTCCATCAAATTTTGACAATTTTTGGCTTGTAGGTCTCTTAAGAGACTTTGTTGGTACACTGTAGCCCGATTCGATTGGCACATATGGGGAATGAAATAGGGCCTCCACTAGCATAAACCCACCCACCCTGACCTATTGATACTATCAGTTAGGTCACATGGGGTGAAGAACACAAAATATGTTTCTTGGCATCTTTACACTACATGTCACAGAGCATTTTGCAAGAATGCATCTGCCATTGGCACGGTCAAATGATGTTGAGTTGGTCAAAATTGAGAGAGGTTATTGCAGAGGGGCCTGATATCCAGCTATAGGTCTAAAAGGATCATTTGTAGGTTCCATGAAGTGTGAGAACTACTCCATCAAAGTTTGACAATTTTTGGCTTTAGGTCTCTCAAGAGACTTTGTCGATACACTGTAGCCCGATTCGATTGGGACACATGGGGAATGAAATAAGGCCTCCACTAGCATAAATCCACCCACCCTAATTTGTCAACACTATCAGTTAGGTCCCATAGGTTGAAGAACAGAAAATATGGCTCTTGGCACCTTTACACTACATGTCACAGAGGCATTTTGCAAGAATGCATCCACCAGTGGCATAGTCAAACGATGTTGATTTGGTCAAAACTGAGAGAGTTTATTGTGTAGAGGCCTGTAATCCAACTATAGGTCCAAACAGATCATTCATAGGTGCCACAAATTGTGAGAATTACTCCATCAAAGTTTGGCAATTTTTGGCTCTTAGGTCTCTTAAGAGAATTTGTCAGTACACTCTAGCCTGATTCGATTGGGACACCAGGGGAACAAAATAGGGCCTCCACTAGCATAAACCCACCCACCCTGACCTATTAGTGCTATCGGTTAGGTCCCATGGGTTGAAGAATGAAAAATATGGCTCTTGGCACCTTTACACTACATGTCACTAAGGCATTTTGCAAGAATACATCCACCGTTGGCATGTTCAAATGATGTTGAGTTGGTCAAAACTGATAGAGGTTATTGTGGAGGGGCTTGACATCCAAATGTAGTTCCAAATGGATTTAAGAGGACCTAAGCACCATGAAATTTAACTTTAAATTTTACCTCTATAAAAGATTGGCCATGCTCTTCTCCTTCTCCACTCACTAATGCTTATGCTTCTGCTCTTGTCCCCAACCCCTGAACTTGAGTTCTAGACCTCGCTGCCTCATCTCATGAAGGGACATTGTACTCTGAAGTGTTCTATGGTAGCTCACTACTCTCCATAAGAGCACCTAAGCACAACTGATTGCAAAAAATGTAATGATAGGGCACACAAACATGTGTGAATGAGGAGGGTCTAGTAATATTAGGTGATCCAATATCACCGCTAACATCATGTGTCTGTGCAAACTGAGAGGTCTATGTAATCAAGTGATCAGTCAATGAGTGTATGGCAATGAGACCCTGTTGTGTTGCATTTTCAACAATGTTTGGGTGTTGAATTGGAGGTGGAGAAGGGATAGTATGAGGGGGAATAAAAGGACCTTGCACTTGTCTCATTGCCTCGGGTCTATCTTGAGACATTCCCTTACCTACTCCTTGGAACTCTCTAAAATCAAAATAATTCACATGGCGACCCATTACAAACTCTGCATATAGTTTATGAAGGAAATACAAAGGTACATCTAAATTATTGTTGGGTGGTTTATCAAAAACTATCCACCAACAATCCCAAAATTTTTGACTAATACTCTCATGTGTACACCATTTGATTGAATACTTAGTCTTACGAACATCAACATGCAATCCAATTTTAGGTTTCTTAAAAGACTTTATCGGTACACTGTAACTCTCGATTCGATTAGGACACATGGGGAATGAAACAAGGCCTCCACTAGAATAAACCCACCCACCTTGACCTCTCAACACCATCAGTTAGGTCCCACGAGGTTAAGAACGCAAAATATGGCTCTCGGCACCTTTACACTACATGTCACTGAGACATTTTGCAAGAATACATCCATCGTTGGCATGGTTAAACGATGTTGATTTGGTCAAAACTGAGACAAGTTATTGTGGAGGGGCCTGATATCTAGTTGTAGGTCCCAATGGATCATTTGTATGTGGCATGAACTGTGAGAACTACTCCATCAAAGTCAGACAATTTTTGGCTCTTAGGCCTCGTAAGAGACTTTGTCGGTACATTGTAGCCCGATTCAATTGGCACACATGGGGAATGAAATAGGGCCTCCACTAGCATAAAACCACCCACCCCAACCTTTCGGCACCATCAGTTAGGTCCCACAGGGTGAAGAACAAAAAATATGTTTCTTGGCACGTTTACACTACATGTCACAGAGGCGTTTTGCAAGAATGCATCCGTCGTTGGCATGGTCAAACAATCTTGAGTTAGTCAAAATTGAGAGGGGTTATTGTAGAGGGGCTTGATATCTAGCTATAGGTCCAAATAGATCATTTGTAGGTGCCACGAAGTGCGAGAACTACTTCATCAAAGTCTGATAATTTTTGGCTCTTAGGTCTCTTAAGAGACTTTGTCGATACACTGTAGCTCGATTCAATTGGGACACATGGGGAATGAAATAGGGCCTCCACTAGCATAAACCCACCCACCCTGACTTGTCAACACTATCAATTAGGTCCCATAGGGTGAAGAACGGAAAATATGGCTCTTGGCACATTTACACTACATGTCACAAAGGCATTTTGAAAGAATGCATCCACTGTTGGCACAGTCAAATGATGTCAATTTGGTCAAAACTGAGAGAGGTTATTGTGGAGGGGCCTAAAATCTAGCTATAGGTCCAAATGAATCATTCGTATGTGACACAAAGTTTGAGAATTACTCTGTCAAAGTCTGGAAATTTTTTGCTTAGGTCTCTTAAGAGACTTTGTCAGTACACTATAGCCTGATTTGATTGGGACACCTGGGTAACAAAATAAGACCTCCACTAGCATAAACCCACCCACCTTGACCTATCAGCACTATCGGTTAAGTCCCACAAGGTGAAGAATGCAAAATATGGCTCTTGGTACCTTTACACTACATGTCACTAAGGCATTTTGCAAGAATGCATCCACCATTGGCATGTTCAAATGATGTTGAGTTAGTCAAAACTGATAAAGGTTATTGTGGAGGGGCTTGACATCCAACTATAGTTTGAAATGGATCATTTGTAGGTGCCACGAATTGTGAGAACTACTCCATCAAAGTCTAGCAATTTTTGGCAATTAGGTCTCTTAAGAGACTTTGTTTATACATTGTAGCTCCCAATTTGATTGGGACACATGGGGAATGAAATAGGACCTTCACTAGTATAAACCCACCCACCCTTACCTATCAGTGCCATTGGTTAGGTCCCATGGGGTTAAGAATGCAAAATATGGCTCTTGGCACCTTTACACTACATGTCACTGAGGCATTTTGCAACAATGCATCCACCGTTGGCACAGTCAAACGATGTTGATTTGGTCAAAATTGGGACAAATTATTATCGAGGGGCCTGACATCTAGTTGTAGGTCCTAACGGATCATTCGTATGTGCCACGAAGTGTGAGAACTACTCCATCAAAGTTTGGCAATTTTTGGCTCTTAGGTCTCTTAAGAGACTTTGTCGATACATTGTAGCCCGATTCAATTGGCACACATGGGGAATAAAAAAAGGCCTCCACTAGTATAAACCCACCCATCCCAGCCTGTTGGTACCGTTAGTTAGATCTCACAGGGTGAAGAATGCAAAATATGTTTCTTGGTACCTTTACACTACATGTCATAGAGGCATTTTGCAAGAATGCATCCGTCGTTGGCATAGTCAAATGATGTTGAGTTGGTAAAAAAATGAGAGAGGTTATTGTGGAGGGGCCTAATATCTAGCTATAGGTCTAAATGGATCATTTGTAGGTGCCATGAAGTGCGAGAACTACTCCGTCAAAGTCTGATAATTTTTGGCTCTTAGGTCTCTTAAGAGACTTTGTCAATAAACTATAGCCTAATTCTATTGGGACACCTAGGGAACAAAACATGTCTTCCACTAGCATAAACACAACCACCTTGACCTGTCAACACCATCAGTTAGGTCCCACAGGGTGAAGAACACAAAATATGGCTCTTGACACCTTTACACTACATGTCACTGAGGCATTTTTCAAGAATGCATCCGCCGTTGGCATGGTCAAATGATATTGAGTTGGTCAAAACTGAGAGTGGTTATTGTGGAGGGGCTTGAAATCTAGTTATAGGTCCAAACAGATCATTTGTAGGTGCCATAAAGTGTGAGAACTACTCCATCAAAGTTTGGCAATTTTTGGCTCTTAGGTCTCTTAAGAGACTTTATCGATACACTATAGCCCGATTTGATTGGGACACATGGGGAATGAAACAGGGCCTCGACTAGCATAAACCCACCCACCCCAGCATATCACTACCATCAGTTAGGTCCCATGGGTTGAAGAATGCAAAATATGGCTCTTGGCACCTTTACACTACATGTCACTGAGACATTTTTCAAGAATGCATCCACTGTTGGCATGGTCAAACGATGTTGAGTTGGTAAAAACTAAAAGCAATTATTGTGTATGGGCATGGCTTTCAACTATAGGTCCAAACGGGTCATTTGTAGGTGCCACGAAGTGTGAGAAATACTCCATCAAAGTCTAGCAATTTTTAGCTCTTACATCTCTTAAGAGACTTTGTTGGTACATTGTAGGCTGATTCGATTGGGATACCTGGGGAATGAAATAGGGACTCCACTAGTATAAAACCACCCACCTTGACCTGTTGGTGCTGTCGGTTAGGTCCCATGGGGTGAAGAATGCAAAATATGACTCTTGGCACCTTTACACTACATGTCACTGAAGCAGCTTTCAAGAATGCATTCGTCGTTGGCATGGTCAAATGATGTTGAGTTGGTCAAAACCAAGACAGGTTATTGTGGAGGGGCTTGACATCTAGTTAAGGTCCAAACAGATCATTCATAGGTCCCACAAAGTATGAGAACTACTCCATCAAAGTCTGACAATTTTTGGCTCTTAGGTCTCTTAAGAGACTTTGCTGGTACACTGTAGCCTGATTCGATTGGGACACTTGGGGAATGAAATAGGGCCTCCAATAGCATTGTTAGGTCAAAAATGTCGCCTTGGGGGCTTTTCCCTCTTAAGGTTTAGCTCCCAGGTCTGGTTTATACATTTAGAGCATTTTTCATGTTAATCTAACTTCCTGATGAGAAAACCTTGAAGTTCCATGGCAATTTGGACTTAGGGGATGCACTTAACAATAACCCTGCCTAAAATAGGGGGTGGACTTGGACGCCCGCACCCTAGTCCTACCCTATTTTAGGCTAGGACCAATTTCAAAGTGTCGGTTTGTGACTGTTATTTAGGTCCATGCCAACACAGAAAGTTTCAATTACTAAATTCTTAGCGGGAATGTTTGTAGTTGCATATATAAGCTTGTTTAGGCATTCATTTGTAAATTAGATGATTACTAGATGGCAATTGTGATTCAAGAGCTTATGTGAAGGTGTTTCAAGGCATTCATTGTGTGTTATAGAGAAGACTTTGTGTTGTTATTGTGTTTATGTTTGCAGATTTGAGCACTCATCTCCTCATGGCATGAAGAGCTTCTTCCTTCCATGAGATCTTCACTACAAGGTGATATCATTTGTGTTTTCAATCATTTATCATTTGGATTTTGCCTCTATCCCATAGGAATACACACTCTTTATCTAGCAACGGTGTTTGAAAGACTTGAATGTCTCTCTGGGGCTTGACTGAGGCAAGCCTCTAAATACCACAACTCCCAACCCATTTTTTCGTGATTGCAGGTTATGGGTTGCAGGAGCATAAAAAGTGGAGTTATAGGAGAGTGCTATAGACTGTCAAATTTGTAGATATGAAGAGAAAACAAGGACCTAGACTCGAGTGCCCACTCATTAGTCCTTCAAATCCTGAAACTGGAGAATCTCCAGAACAACAAGAATAGGTTGCAGACAAGGTTTCCAGATCCTGACAAAAAGTATGGCACTAGACTAGGGCGCCCGCTCATTAGTCCCTGACTATTCCACTTTCTAAACTTTGAAAACTGGTATGCATTTGATTATCATTTAGTATCTCTGTGTGCAAGCATTTTCCATGATTTGTCTGTTTGCTTCTGAATTTGCATAATTAGGGTTTTGAGTATAATTGGGCATAATTGATCAACAAATCTACACAATTCCAATTTTCCCAACATTCCTAGTGACCAAGGGCCTGATAGTAGATTCCTACTTGACCTAAGGTCCTTGAATGTTTTGTGGTGAAAGGAGGATACACATAAACCATCAAATTGAAAACCCTTGTATCAAATTTTACCCTAAACAAGCATAAACCCACCCACCCTGACTTGTTGACACCATCAGTTACGTCCCACATGGTGTAGAATGCAAAATAAGAATCTTGGTACCTTTACACTACATGTTGCAGAGGCATTTTTCAAGAATACATCCGCCATTGGCATGGTCAAACAATGTTGAGTTGGTCAAAACTGAGAGAGGTTATTGTGGAGGGGCCTAACATCTAGTTGGAGGTCCAAATGGATCATTCGTAGGTACCATGAAGTACAATAACAAATCCATCAAAGTCTAGCAATTTTTTTGCTCTTAGGTCTCTTAAGAGACTTTCTAGTACATTGTAGCCCAATTCGATTGGGACACTTGGGGAATGAAACAGGGCCTCCACTAGCATAAACCCACCCACCCTAACCTATCAGTACCATCAGTTGGGTTGAAATGTGAATTATGCCAAATGTATCTCTCTCCCTATGTAGTCATCTTCGTCATCTGCAAGAGCAAAATGTTCACTCCCCCAAAAACATTGGAATGCACCGAGGGCACAACTCATTCTAGTCTTTCCATAACTCATGTAGACGTGAGGAAAATGAGGATATGCAAAGTATGTAGACCATATAGAAGGTGAAATGAGGATTTCAAATCATGCCAAATTTACATCTCTCTCCCTATGTCTCTCTCTCTCTCTTCCTCTCTACCTCATTCTTCTCTTATCATAACCCATATAGAAGGTGAGATGAGGGTATACTAGACCTATAGATGATGAAATGATGATAGGAAAATCATGTTAAACATATAGAAGGTGAAATGAGCTTAAGAAAATAATGTCAAACATATAGAAGGTGAAATCGGGATCGTTATACATGTAGAAGGTGAAACAAGGATACGTTATACATATAGAAGGTGAAATGAGGATACATTATACATATAGAAGGTGAAATGAGGATAAGTGAATCATGTCAAATATGTGGACCTATGAAATGAGGATATGTAAAGCATGGAGACCATATAGAAGGTGAAATTAGGATAAGTGAATCATGTCAAACATGTGGACCTATGAAATGAGGATATGCAAAGCATGGAGACCTATAGAAGGCAAAATTAGGATAAGTGAATCATGTTAAACATGTGGACCTATGAAATGAGGATGTGTAAAGCATGGAGACCATATAGAAGGCGAAATGAGGATATGTGAATCATGCCAAACATGTCTCTCTCCCTACATGGATACCTTCAAACCGTGAAATGAGGATATGCTATTGAAACATGAAGTATATATGATATTGAAACATACTTCCATTTAAGATGTACACCTATTTAAATTTACAAATGCAATGGTTGTTGTATTTGGGTTGTGGATGACATTTCTTTGCATAAACTAGATAACAAAATGGATAAACACACAAACATGTCTTTGCTCATTAATACAAAAATAACTATCTTGGATTGAATGAAAATCATCACAAGTTTTGTCATTTTTAACATGTAAGATCAGAAATTATCAATGATTATCATATAAAATCTACTAGTTTCTATATCAAATGTAGCGTTCTAAGAAAATCTAACATGTCAAAGCTAGTGTTCTTGAATGAAAAAAGCTCACACATCAAATGTTCTAAGAAAATCCTATATCTCACTAAAACTACAATCACATGGCAATTAAGATCAAGTTATGTATTGAGGTATGAAACTACATATATCATCTTTCTACCAAGAAAAACAATCATATATAACAAGAAATCAATCTATAACATGCTATTGATCATAACTCAACTATTGTAAATTGATTATACATTAAACTTTTATGTTTCAAAGTAGGGATACATGCACATAAGGAATTTAAATTATATTATATATCAAGGTGTGTATATATATTAAAATCTAGTCAATAATGGTAGACATATACAAAAATTTGGCAAATATGCCAACTCAAAACATTTTTTACAAAATGTGGCATATGCCATGTCTCAAAATCTATATACAATATACATGCCGAATAGCTACATCAAATACTAAAGGTCCAATTGACCCTATGTCTTTGGTGAATCCTCAATATGTGATGGATCCTCAAAAAGTGTCCTCTTCATGCCATGATGTCTAGTAGTTGAATGATGCAAAGTTGACTGCATTAACAAGTCAAACCACAAATTTGATTAATCTCTTCAATGATAAATATAAATAAGTTAGAGTTAGTACATAGAATCTTATCTACTACAATTTAGAACTTTAATTTATTAACATACATCTAAATCACTACAATCAACTATAAGACCTTTATAAACTATCAATTATTTAGAAACATTCAACTCAATTACCTCAACTCTTTCTTTTCATTCAGACAGTCATTCTGTAAATTATTTTATCTTAAGATGATCAGGTGTCCTACTAAAGCATGATGGCAAAGGTGGCACATCACGCACTTTCTCAAGAGACTGTAAAAGTAAAGTAACATTGAAATAAATTAATATATAATTATTAAACAAAAAATAAAATTCATACATTAAAAAAGGTTAGACTTGTTACACATAAACAATCTAGACTACACTAAACAAAAACTTATCTACTAGAAAACAAGCACATACCACCATCAAGGCCTCTTGCATTGATTGAAAAGGACTCATCATGGATGAACCAACTAATATCTCCTGTATGAAAAATGACAAGAATGTAAGACTCTATGTATACAAATAATCACAATAATTTTAAATTAATAGATCAATTTAAATAAAATAGAGAAAAAATGCTCACTAGCATTAGGGGAGAAGAGCTATTAGTCATTAGGGATAAATTTATGATCATGTATAAGTTAAATGGATTATTGTAGGACCTCTATTTTTTAGATATGTGATATGGACTCTTATCTATCTCTAACTAAGGTTTAGAGGTGTGACTCATCATGCAACTCTCCACATCTGCAATTTAATAATGACGATGATGGAGATAAGCCAATTAAAGTAGTAGTTGAGGATGATGTAGGATCACAAATGCATAGAGATTATTGGTAGAAGATGTGTCCCCACTATTATATCCATTAGATGTAGGTAGAGGAGTGGGTTCAAGAGAATCAAAAGGAGGAGGAGGATTAGAAGATTTGTCCCCACTATTATATGTGCCTAATTATGTTATGACTTTTGTTATGTTAATGACATTTGGTATTGGACACTATGATATGTATGGTTGGTCTTCATATTTATTGTTTTATGGCATGGGCATCTATATGATCTATATTTTTTATGGGATTTTAGTTTCCTTGTATGTTTATGTGTTTTTTATATGTTAATGTGTGTATGTAAATGATATAGCATCAATTTATCAATACACACAATTATCTTGGCAATCAATGAACATTGTATGTCATAATGGAATCCTCATAAGATGAATCAATCAATGCACTATAATGGATCACATAATCAAATTAGTTTCAAATCAATTGTAAAATTTGTATGAATATTTAAATGAATAGTTAATGTGTTAGTAAAGCTCAAGTCTATATTATGAATAATGGATAATACATGTTTCTTACTTTCTTTCTCATATTCATTCTTTTAACCATTATTTTATATGATTAAACATGTAACAAACACCATGATTCTCTATTTTATTATTTATCTAAATGACTATAATCAAATATTTAAGTTTTCTAAATTATCAATTAAAGTATGTAGTTCAATCAAATTACCTCCACCCTTTGTTGGCGTTCAGAAAGTCATTCTGCAAATGATGGTCCCTTGGGTCGATGAGGAGTTCGACTAAAGACTATTGGAAAAGAGGCCACATCATTCACATTTTGGATTGAATATAAAAGTAAAGTAACAATAAGATATAAATTAATATATAATCACTCACAACTAATTAAATACATACAATAAAAAAAGTTGATGTGTAGAATAAATTATACCGGCAAGTCCAAGCCAAATTGGATGGAAGAAAGAGTTATATGATGAACTTCTATCAAATCCTCCTCTGTCATCAACTGTTATCCCCCTTAGATACATTAGTACTAATTTTTTTATATTCTTCAAATGGAATACACCATGAAATTTAACTTTAAATTTTACCTCTATAAAATATTGGCCATGCTCTTCTCCTTCTCCACCCACTGATGGTTGTGCTTCTGCTCTTGTCCCTAACCCCTCAACTTGAGTTCTAGACCCCGCTACCTCATCTTGTGAAGGGACATTGTACTATGAAGTGTTCTAGGGTGGCTCATTACTCTCCATAAGAGGACCTAAGCACAACTAATTGCAAAAAATGCAATGATGGGGCACACAAACATGTGTGGACGAGGAGGGTCTAGTAATATTAGGTGATCCAATATCACCGCTAACATCATGTGGTTGTGCAAACTGAGAGGTTTGTGTAATCAAGTTTTTAGTCAATAAGTGTATGGTAATGAGACCCTGATCTGTTGCATTTGCAACAACATTTGGGTGTTGAATTGGAGGTGGAGAAGGGATAGCAGGAGGTGGAATAAAAGGACCTTGCACTTGTCTCATTACCTCAAGTCTATCTTGAGGCATTCCCTTACCCACTCCCTGGAACTCTCTAAAATCAAAATAATTTATATGGTGACCTATTATAAAATCTACATATAGTTTACGAATGAAATACAAAGGTACATCTAAATTGTTGTTGGGTGGTTTATCAAAAACCATCCACCAACGATCCCAAAAATTTTGACTAATACCCTCATTTGTACACCATTTGATTGAATACTTAGGCTTACGAACATCAACATGCAATCCAATTTTAGGATTGACAAAATATAGGGCTAACATAGCATTGGTAATGTCTAACTTTTTCACTTGATTATATGATAAACCATCAGCATATTCTGCCTTCTTGGTTTCTCGTCATTGCCTAAATGATTCATGTATAAGCGTGAGGGTTTGAACATGAGTAATAAACCCCTCTAAATTTGATGCCATTGAAGTCAATCAAGGGTGGCGGAGATACATTTCTACAATCTTACTTATTTGATTAATATTTCTTTCAAATTTCTCTTCAATTGATGGAGGGGGAGGGTTTGGTAGGGTAGGGTTTGGGTTTTCATGTTGTTCATCCATTTTACCTAGTTAAAATATAAAACATACCCATTTAAGATAAAATACAAAACAAATCACTTCCATTTTTTAGGAGGTCTACATTTTGCAAGCCACAGGTTTACAAAATGCAGCCTCTATATTTTAGATTTTATTGTCTCCAAAATAGATATCCATTTTGGGACCCACAAAATGGATATCCATTTTGGAATGGATATCTGTTCCAAATGGATATCCATTCTAAATAGATAGTCTATCCATGCTTAAGAAAGTTAAACTTCTCTAATTCATGATTTTGGCTAAGTAAAGATGCGATTTTTCCCTATTGCCACTGTTTGGCCCACAATGATCCTGCACTCACCCTATGACAAATATTTGTGATAGATGGACATTATATTGAATTAGTGATAAATATTCAAGTTTATTAAATATTTATTTAGATATTTATTTGTAAGTTTTCAAGATGGATATTTACTTACATATGTGCATGTGAACTTTAACATTTTGATTTATGTATGAGTAATTATTTATTTATTTTTCTTCTAATTGTAAATTTAGGTGGTCCACATTACATTCCAATGGACCAAATACCTACATAGGATGAATTTATAATAGACGATATTTTGAAAATGAACAAACCTCCACCGCAAAACTCTCCACCTCAAAGCCCTCCACCTCAACATCCCTCACCTCAAAGACCACCCAAACACCCCCCACCAAAACCCCCACCCCGTCCACCTAATGAGGCTTGCTTGCGAGAAAATATAAATGAAAATATAAACATACTTTAAGTAAAATTAATTTGATCCAAAGTGAGCCTAACATGCCCCCCATGTAGCATGGTTTGCATCTTCAATGCGAATTGTTGTTGATTCAGTTAGGTCCATTGATTTGGAACTAGATAGATTTTACCTTTGGAGGGAGGAGAGGAGGCAATTCTAGTAGATGGACTCTCGTATAGAGAGATCCTAGATCTTCATATTAATAAACAAACCATAGCCCCATATTTTATTGACCCTACCACAAATCAACCTATACCTCCAACCAAAAAAAGAATTTCAATTAGGTGGTGTAGGCATCCTCAAATTATGACACATTTTTGGGAGCGATGGTGGAAGGTCTTTGGTCATCCACCACATGCTAATTGGGAGGTGCCATTGTATTTTTTGAGGAAATTATGGGTGTTGGTTCCTAAAATAAATGTAACACAAAACTCAAACATTTCTAAATCACCTAGGCCAGAGATTGTCATCAGGGTGATAGAAAGAGGTTTATGAACAAGTTAGGGGCAATTTTGGCCAACTAACAGGAGTCGGTAGACTCCTCTACTCTTTGAGCTTAGCTTAAACTCTGGAGGGATATTCCAAGGGGTATACCTAAGTAGGTATTAACTTCAAACCAGATAAAAAACTAAAAATAAATGAACAACCAAACCCACATCATTGTCTTGGCCCACAAGACTGTCACTGAACCAAGGACAACTAGTTGTCACAAAACCCCTATATAGCTGATAAAGGAAATCCAACACAATGAGGATGCATAAAAAATACTATTGCATCTAAAGGATAGATATATTGATTTGTTTTGATGATTGGGTGACCTAAGGCTACTTAGATTGGAGCCTATCCATTGGGCTATAGAGTCTAATGTTCAACAGAGGAAAAATTGTTGCAAGTATGAGCAGTAAGTGTTGTCATTGATGTCAACACCTAAGGTCAACATCTAAGGAAGTTATTTGCACAAGTTTGAGTAAGTGTATGAAAAGAATAGTAAATTGTTTTTCTCTGCATATCTTGTAGATTGAATATCTTTGTCTGCGGTTTGGAAGTTATAATAAGAGATGTTTGTAGTTTCTATGTTTCAAGTTTGAGCCTCCGATATGAAGATTTGAGTGAGTTCTATTCACCAAAGTAAAAATTGTTTTTTGAGTATCTAATGGTGACAGAGAGAATGTATTTTGCTCTGCATTTAAGTTTTATACTTTGTGGTGTTGGAATTATGTTTGGGATGATGTTATGTGCCTTTAGTTGAAATGGTTCATGATTTGGTGCTCCACAAGTGATCTTTTCTTTATGACAGTGTTTGACAGTAATGTTTAAGTGGTCTGGTTTGAAGAATCTTCTAGATAGAGTGGTTGGAGGTTGTGTGGAAGTTCTTGGTGATTGTAACATGCTTGTGGATGTCTCTAGATCATGTTCCTACCTTTTGATTGGTCTACAAAGTGTAATTTGGATCTTGATTGAATCGTGTTCCTAAGAGTCTTAGTGTTAACATTGGTTTTGGCTGACTTGGTTGTTTTCACGACTTGCAGTTATGCTTTGTAGATTATGAAAGCGTGTTGTTACATGGGAGATTGCATTTGAGTCCCTACTAAGGCATGGTGTGGTCGACATTCATTCTTTTCCTCTACAAATTTGTTTAGGTCCAGACCTATTCTAATGTATGTATGTATGCCAACCTTGGAGATTGTTCTAATGATTGATGATTGTAATGCCGACCTTGATGTACATTCCAATTGTGTAAATGCATGTAATGAAGTCATGAATAATAGAGGAATGTGATAAAATGTGAAGATAACTATGTTTGTGTGAAGAATAAAGAAAAGAAGAAGAGTCAGTGCACTTCAATGGAACTGAACCTTGGCATGATGTAGATGCTACTATCTCAGTTCACCAACTCTAGTAGTGAGCCCCATTGGTAGTGAGCCTCTTATTTTGCAATGAGCATTCTAGACAGTGAGCCCTAAGGTAGTGAGCCTTGTTGTAAATTTTGATATATCATTTATATTGTGAGCTAACACTCACCATGGTTTTTCCCTTATTGGGGTTTCCACATAAAAAATCTGGTGTCTCATGTGTCTCATGTGTGGATGTGTTTAATTTTTTGATTTTATGCTTTCATGGTTAAATCATAAT
Organism: Cunninghamia lanceolata; assembly: GCA_027924645.1. Classification (NCBI taxonomy): domain Eukaryota; kingdom Viridiplantae; phylum Streptophyta; class Pinopsida; order Cupressales; family Cupressaceae; genus Cunninghamia; species Cunninghamia lanceolata. The sequence continues at coordinate 3,711,802 of BSBN01001859.1, read as the reverse complement.
AAGAGTGATTAAGTGGTAGATATTTTGATGTTTGAAAGAAGTTAAGTTTTTGTTACAATTGATTCACCCCCCCTCTCAGTTGTCTTGTGCATTTCAACAATTGGTAACAGAGCGAGGGTTCTTGAAAGAAAGCCTAACAGCTTGAGGTAGATTCAGGAGGGTACACAAGGAGTCTCCGCAGTTTGATGGAATAGATTATGGTCTCTAGAAGGTACGAATGAAAAGTCATCTCATTTCTCTTGGTTATAGTATTTAGAAGATGACAGATAAAAAATATACTATTCCTTTGAATGGCCCATCATCTGAAGATGAAGTCAAACAGTATGAGTTAAATGGAAAGGCTAGAGATTCTCTATTAAATGCTTTATCCAACATCGAGTTAATGAAAGTCATGGATCTGGAAACTGCTCATGAGATTTGGGACAAGTTTAAAAATTTATAGGAAGGAGATGATTCTATGAAGAGTGCCAAATTAAAAAATTTGAAGGCAAGGTATGAAGCTCTGAAGATGAGTGATGATGAGAACATAACAATCTACATGCCAAAATTTGATGAAATTATCAATGCAATCAAAGGTCTTAGAGGAACTATTGATGAGGATGAGGTCGTGCTAAAGATTCTTAGGTATTTTCCTAAATCCTAGAGTCACAATGTGTTAGCAATTGAAGAACTTATGAGTGTGAACAAGATTACAAAGGATCAGTTACTTAGAAAGTTTATTGCTTTTGAAATGAGAGAGTTCAACAATGCTCTACCGAAGACTAAGACTGCCTTCAAAACCAACACTTCAGTAAAGACTTCAAGACCTGAGAAGTATGGTAGGGAATTAGATGATGACCTTGATGAGATTGAATCCAACTTTGTGGATAGAATGCAAAGAGGTATTGGTAAGTTAAAAGGAAAATTACCATTCAAATGCTTTTCTTGTGGTAAGATTGGTCACTATGCCTCCAGGTGTCCGGAAAGAATTGAGAGAGGTAACAAGAAATTTGAAAGTAGACCTAGGATCATAAAGAAATTCTATTATTTTAGAGAGGATGATTATGATGGTGTAATAGATGATGAGTCTAATGATACTAGTGCAAATGAATGCTTGTTTATTGCTATCAAGGAAGAACCCGTGTCTACTAATCCTGCTAGCTGTGTGAAGGAAGAAAAACCAGTGGAAGAAAGTGCTTTGTCTATCTGCCAGGTTGAGAAAGACAAGGATGAATGGATTATTGATAATGGATGTTCACATTACATGATTAGTGATAAAAGTAAGTTTGTAAGTCTGGAAAAGTATGATGGAGGACTGGTTAGGTTTGGAGAAAATGCAGTTGGTAAGATTTGTGGAAGATGATCTATTTCTTTTGATGGTAAGTAAAACATAGATGTTGTTCTATATGTGAAGGTTTTAAAGCATAATCTTTTAAGTGTTGGTCAGATGTGTGACAAAGGAAGGATAATGGATGTAAGATCATGGAAAGCTCTGAAACAGTGATTGCTACTGGTAAGAAGACTAACAATAATGTTTATCATTTGAGAGGAGCTAATGATTGTTGTTTGTTGGGTCAGATAGATGAAAGTTGGCTATGGCATAGAAGGATCAGTACAAGCTATGAGAGATTTGCCTAAGCTTGTGAAGCTTTCTAATACTATTTGCAAGGAATGTCAATTGGGGAAACAGACAAGGACAAGTTTCAAGAGCAAAGAATAATTTTTTGTTGGATTGCTTGAGCTAGTGCATATAGATTTGTGTGGTCCTACAAGAACAAGAAGTTTGCAAGGAGATAGGTACTTTATGTTGCTTATTGATGATTATTCTAGAATGACTTGGTTCACTTTTTTAAAAGATAAATTAGAAGCCCTAGACAAGTTCAAATCTTTAAAGGCGATGGTTGAGAATGAGTTAGAATTAAGGATCAAATAAGGCTCGATAGAGGAGGTGAGTTTACATCAAATGAATTCAATATTTTCTATGAAGAACATCGGATAAAGAGATAGTTGTTTGCTCCTAGGACTCCTAAGCAGAATGGAGTTGTTTAAAGAAATAATAGGACAATTCAAGAGGCTTCTAAGTCAATGATGAAAGAGGCATGTTGGAGTATGGACAACACTGAGAGGGGGGTGAATTAGTGTTGTAATAAAAAAACTCAATTACTTCTCTTCAAATTTGTATACATGACATGATGATTCTGACATCAACTAATCAATTTAGCAAACTTAATCAAATTCAAATACTGAATGATAACCAAGATTAAATGCTCAAATATGATGAGATTATTTGAAAGCTCAAATATTGACAGCAAATAATTAACTAAGCAAACTTGATCAAAGTAAGAATTCAAATACAAAAAGATAACCAAGATTGAATGTTTGAGTACGAAGACCAAGTAAACAACACATCAAGTGAGATCATGACACAATGATTTTCATGAGTGGAAAACCCTCATAGGGATGAAAACCACTCAAAAATTGCCTCATTGCCTTAAACAAAAACTCACTATTTACAGAGCCTCACTGGCTTTTTGTGTCTCACTAGTTTTTTTGTGCCTCACTAGCTTTTTTGTGCCTCACTGGCATTTTATTTTCACTGCCTCATTGGCACTTTGTCTACAACTGCCTCACTGGAATTTTATTTTCACTACCTCATTGGCATAATAACTTCTCAAAGATAAAATGAAGATTTAGAATTCAGTACAGAGGGTTTCTCTATTTCATTACAAAGAAGATCTTGACTATCTCATTTCATTTGAGACTCAAGAATCCAACATCTCAAATGTTCACATACAATCCTGCACTATGAAGTGCTTTAACAATTCATGAAAGATTTTGTATCAAAGCACAATGTTGCTATATCAATGATATTGCAGAGAATTACACTATCATCCACATCTCAACAAGGTGACTGTCCTTTTATACCATTTCTGTAGACACCCAAAATTGACCCATATCAGCATTTAAGCATTGTATCATATTTTCACATTTTTGTTGCATCTTCGCATTGCATGCATTATCCCGTTTAACACACTTGCAAGCAAACCCTAATTATTTCCTCCACTTGTTTCTATCATTCTTCATGATTAATCAAATAAATTTTATTTGTTTAATTAATCACCTTTCATTCTTCTACCTTCTTCTCTTTCATTCATCCATCTCCTAATAATAATTAAATAATTTTAATTATTTAATTATTATCCATTTCTTCTAATGAATAAATAAAATTTACATTTTATTTATTTATCTCACATAACATATGAATTAAATAAATTCAATAATTTATTTAATTTATATATTATCACCACCTCTCTCCATATAATGAATTAAATAAATATATTGAATTTACTTATTCCCATGCGTTCCCCAAAAATCCTCCACCGTCGATCGCATGCATTTCCTCTCCACTGTTGATCAAAAACATTCTAAAAACACTCAACTCTCTCACATAAAAGCCCTACAATCACTTATTTCTAACTCTTGGCCATTGCATTTGGAAAAAGAGTCTATCATTTGTGAGTGGAGTGAGAATATTTGCATCTTGGATTTTGTGCATTCACGACAATGGCCTGGCAACACTTAAAATTTTCATCATTTTTCATGAATCTATCCTTGCATGCTTGAAATTTCTCTTGCATTTTGATCATCCTCATGGCAGCTTCGATGGATTCAGTTGCATGGAGAAGCAACCCACATTTGAAACAAGAAATCATCCAACCCAGGTGATATTATTTTGGTTTGCATGTCTTTATTTCATTTTTTTGGTTTTGATTTCTCGAGATTGGGTTGAATCTTGATCTTTGTTTGTTTTGATCTTGAAAAATTCCACCCAATACAAAATGGCACGCGAGGAACTATGGATCAAATTCCACCCTAATCAATCAAATCAAAATCCAACCGTCCATGCCTCAAACTAGGAGCCAATATAAAGTAGCTATGGAAGCCAACCTTAAACAATTCCAATCCACCCCCCTTAAAGATGCTACACAATTAACAACTGGCATGCCACCCAATGTCTTTGTACCTAAGGGTTATACCATTGGACCATCATCTTCATCAATCTTTACCTCAACAATGACATCTTGATCCCTCATCTTCCACATTGATGCCACAACCTTCCTCATCTTCTACATTGATGCTACAACCTTCACATGTCTATGATGATTCATCGGATGAGGACCTACAAGACCCCAAGGCTTTGTGACACGCAAATAAAATAATAAAAGCTAACCAAGAACAAATCCTTTTACAATTGATCCAAGATGGAGTTAAACTACCTAGTGACTTTGACGTGTCTACAATTCATAAAGAGAACCCTACCAATATCACTATAGAGAGCCATGTTGCTGTTGCCACGATGTCTACCAAGCCCACCATACCTTCCACACCATCCTTGTCCAACCAACCCACTCATACATCCCACACATTATTTGCACCTATGAGACCTAGGGTGTCACATGTTACTACATCCATTGAACCATTAATGACACCAGCTTATGCACTTGATCCAGCACTTTCTAATCTAAATATACCTCCTTTTCATGTGTTGGCTACCATTCGATCAGCTTCCATGAGTGTCATTTTCACTCAAGCCTCACCCATGTCCAACCTAAGTGTGTCACATGTTGGGCCATCTTGAATACCTAGTACCTCCTCGCATATCCCTGTACCACCTAGTCAACCAATTCAAACCTCACATATCCCTATACCACCTAGCAACTGATTCAAACCTCGCATATCCCCATACCACCTAGTCAACTGATTCAAACCTCGCATATCCCCATACCAACTACTCAACCAATTCAAACCTCACATATCCCTGTACCACCTAGTCAACCAATCCAAACCTCAATATCCCCGTACCACCTAGTCAACCAATTCAAACCCCACATGTCACACCTAATCCAAACATGACCCTCATAGATTAACCTATCGTATCAAATGCATCTTCTAACATCTCATATGTTGATCAACTACTTTCCCTTGGACAACAACCATCTTATGTCCCTTCACCACCCATCTCCCAAGGTCCATTGATTTCGACACAACCCCCACCTTAAACCAACACCACCTTTGGCTCACATGCGATGCCCACCTATACTATCAACCCAACACCAAATTTATACACATCATCCACACTTGGTAGTCATATCCAAAACACTTTTACCCAACCTCAAGACACATATGGTCCATCATACGATCCATCACAACAACATTCATCGATTCATCAATTGATCTATCATATCCCTCTACCAAATCACCAAGATCCTATGCAACAAAATCAATCAATCCTATCCTAGTATGAACAATGATTACATTAGGTGGAACAAAGAGTGACAGACATGAACATGGGCCAAAACAAGAAAATGTTTTCCTTTGAGGATGTATGCCCATACCCTTTTGATAAATCATTACAGATGATACCATTTTCCCCACACTTTGAGGTACCATAATTTGATAAATATAAGGGGAAAGGGTACCCAAATGATCACCTTTGAACCTTCTATGTCACCTATCTTGATGTGGCCTATAATGACACATATCTTTTACGACTCTTCCCTCAAAGTCTAGGGGGCAGGCTATGGAATGGTTTTCTCACTTGCCTTCGAGTATCAAAACCTTTAAAGAACTGGCACACAAATTTGTATCTCACTCTGCATTTAACATAGAACATGAAGTCACCATGAATGATCTTGTTAATAACAAACAATGCAATGGTGAAACCTTTTCATCCTTTCTATAGTGATGGAGAAACATGGCCAGTAAACTCTCTTGGCATATGCCTGAAAAGCAGCAAGTGGACATTTTTGTTCAAAATATCCATCCTGAGTTGTCATTCCAACTACAAATGCACAACGCCACTTCCTTTGATGAGATTATACCTAAATGAACCAACATCGAAAAGGCATTAATCGTAAAAGGCCTTATCAAAATCTTTAAAGAGAACAAGGATAATCCACAGTCCTCCAATGACAAATCTCATTTTTGGAATAAGAATAAAAATGTTGTAAATGATGGGGTTGTAGACACAAAGAACATACAAATGGTACAAGCACCTGTCCATGTCCAACCAGCACCTAACACATCACCTTTTTTACCCCGTGATCAAATGAATACAAAACTAGCACCAAGACGTAAGTTTACCCCATTAGGAGAACCAGTGGAGGTCATTCTTAGAAAAGTAGTCCAAGTAGGAAATATCACCCTGCCTGAAGTTAGATCAAATGATGAGCCGCAATTTAAACCTCCTTGGTACAAGGACAATGAGTATTATATCACAGGGTAAAGGGACAGATACTGCTTGCTGCATTAAACTTAAACACTTAATTTAAAACCTCATAGATCAAGGACTTGTTAATGTTACAGCACTAACACAAACATCTAACTATGATCTCAATGCTTATAAGAATCCCCTTCTTGCGCATAATAAAGCAAGTGCTCCCAATACTGGGAAGAATGTCAATTACGCTTATGAGTCCACCATTGGCCGTATCGAGCAATCCCAAATTTCCACTATCACTATAAGAGGAAAAGCACTTGATTGTGCTATCACTACTCATCGTAGTTGCGTAACCATTCAGGGAGTACCTCCACTTGCCATTTGTCCAAACCTTGACTATAATATCCTTGACCATTTGGGTAGAACTCCTGCTCATATCTCCATTTTAGAGCTAATGTGTATATCATGCACAAGAAGGGGATTCTTATAATCATTGATATCATAGTTAGATGTCTATGTTAGTGATGTAACATTAACAAGTCCTTGATCTATGAGGTTTTGAATCAAGTGTTTAAGTTTCATGTAGCCAGCGAAAAACCTTCATTCGCTGAGCCTCCCGCTATACTATACTTGCTAAAACCCTTTACCATAAGATTCTTGATGGTATCCTCCTTAGGTGTCTCGACTCGACAGAGGCTAAAGTTTCTTTACGGGAGATATAGGAGGGTGTCTATGGATCACATTCTGTTAGTCCTAGCCTTGTCAAAAAACTTCTAAGAGCTGGTTACTATTGGCCCACCATGGAGCAGGACGCTCAGCAGTTTGCTAGAAGATGCCTTCAATGTTAGAAGCATGGGGACCTAATACATGCCCCAGTGCAAGAGCTCCAGCCTCTTACTACTCCTTGGCCATTTTTGTAATGGGGACTCGACCTCATAGGAAAGATTAATCCCCCCTCCTCGAATGACCATAAATTCATTATTACCGCTACTGAATATTTCACCAAATGGGTGGAAGCCATTCTTATGACCTATATCACTGACAAACAGATTTCTAAGTTTATTCTCCACTACATCATTTTCTGTTATGGCATCCCTCAAGCCATCATTACCGACAATGGCTACCCATTTAAGAACCAGGAGGTCCATGATTTGTGCAACAAATTTCATATCCAACATAGATTTTCTAGACCTTACTACTCTCAGAGTAACGGTCAAGCTGAGGCCTCAAACAAGAGCATTATAAAAATCCTTAAAAGGATGGTCAATGAGGTTGGTCGTGATTGGCACCTCCAACTGAACCCTATATTGTGGGCCTATCATACAAGTGTCAGAACTCATACTGGCATAACTCTTTACACCCTTGTCTATGGTACTGACACCATCCTACCTACAGAGGTCGAGATCCCCTTGTTGCGAGTTTCCCTCCAACATATTCTTTGATGAAGAGTACAAAACAACCCGCCTAAATGAGTTAGAGCTACTGGACGAAAGACAAATCACAACGCTAAATCATCTGTAGGTTTACCAAAATCATCTTCGCCGTAGCTACAACAAGAAGCTAAAAGAAAGAAGGTTCTAGGTGGGTGACCTAGACCTAAAGGAAAATCAGAGAAACTAGCAGCAACGAGAAAAATAGGGCAAATTTGAGCCAAATTGGCTAGGGCCCTTTGTCATCACATCTGTATTTGGGTCCGGAGCTTACACTCTTGCAATCCCTGAAGGCATCTCCCTAGATGAACCACTTAATAGTGTTCATCTTAAAAAGTTTTATCCTTGATCCTTGTGCTCCTTATTTGCAAAAAATACAAAAAAAAAAAAAAGCAAAAAATAAAAAAAAATCAAAAATACAAAAAAAAAGCAAAAAATACAATTTAAAAAAAAAAAAAGCAAAAAATACAAAAAAAATCTAATAGTGAAAACCACTTTGGTGGTGCTTTGGGTTAGCATCCAATGGTGAAAACTTGGCAAACAATCACCTTGGATAAGTACCATAGTGAAAACCTGGCAAATAGGCACTATTGTAGAGCTAGCTCTCACCATCTACTTCGCTACTTGTTTAACCCCCATCACACTGTGTCACTTTATCTATCCTCTGGTAGCCTCATCCACCCATAGCTAACTCGTTCATCCCATTTATCATCCCAATGCCTTACTACTATCATGGCTTGGAAAATGTTGAAGTTAATGTATCGGTTGTAGCCACAGGCTCCAATATGAGTCAACTATGGCCATCCCTGTCCATAACATAATTTCCATGCCCTTTGTACATAACCAAAATTGTTCCCACACTAGGGGCACTTGCTTGCTCTTCGATGTTGGGTGGACACTTTAAAGCATCATGGTCAAATCGTAAAATGTCCTGAAAAAATCAAAAAAATTATAAAATGTCCTAAAAAAATCCAAAAAAATCATAAAATGTCCTGAAAAAATCCAAAAATATCATAAAATGTCCTGAAAAAATCTAAAAAAATCGTAAAATGTCCTGAAAAATCCAAAAAAATCATAAAATATCTAGAAAAAATCTAAAAAAAATCATAAAATGTAATGAAAAAATACAAAAAACATCAAATAACCAACAAAAACTCCAAGCAGTAAACTCAATCCATCAAATCACTCCTTCCAATCCAATCATCACTGCATCAAATCACATCAATCCTATTCATCACTCAACCAAACCCATCACCATCCCATAATAAATTAGAACTACATATCATGTCTATCGTTAAGTACCTTGATCCTGTGGATACGGGTATGTAGGCAGTCTGGTGTATGAAGGAAATACCCAGATTCAGGCACAAGACGATACCCCTCCTCTATCTTTCATCTTTCCTATGCTCATCTTTCTCATCATTCATCTCATTTTCTTCTATCCTTCAACTCCCACATCATCAATAAATACCGAGAACTACATATTCATCATGTCTCATCATCATCGTGTGGTGTTTTGATCCTGTGGATACAGGTATGTAGGTAGTCTAGAATACAAAGGAAGTATCCAGTACACAAGTGCCAATGATTCATTATTCCATCACTCTATCATCTTCTCTTTCTTCCGCCTTCTTCTCTTTGACTAACTCAAGCAGAACCAAACTATGTAACTTGCGATAGCTCAAGCACTTATTAAATCAGGGTTTAACCAAAGTCTTTTGTTCACATATCTTAAGCCAACATCTGCTATGTCAACCAACCATCTGAGCCTTCAACAAGATATATATTTCCTTTTAACAAGGTGCTATTTATCCAATTCATCCAAGAGGACCCTAAATTTGGCAAGAGAACATGATGGCAAGGTCCTTTGTTTTTCTTTTGATTTATCTTTTGTCCCTTTCTAATACCTAGTCAAGACTGCCTTGATCTATCATATCTTGGTATGTTGAGATGAAGTATGGACTGGGGCATGGTAATTTGCTTTCGTAGCCGTGTTTGTGGGATGATCTTATTCTCTACTATGCTTAATGGTATCTTGTACGTGCTGGGATTAGCAATATCTTTTGCATCTAAGAAGCTAAATAGTCTCTTATACACTAAGACTATTTGATGCTAAGACTATTTCCCATACATATAACCAACAAGATTCATTATGTCCAGTGGAAATAAGCTCAAACCTTTTTTTAACTTATAGAGTCAAAGTCCATCTGGAGCGGCTAATATTCATATCTTATATCTTGATAAGGTTGTATTAGCCTTTCCTGCATTGGATACTCGACACCTTGGTCCTTATACCTTGGTGCATAATATCTAATGCTATATATCAAACACAATGATTGAAATTCTCCATTGTCTTATGCAACCATTCGAAGCTGCATTTTCGTTGTCCATCATTGCCCTCCTGACTTGATCAACGGTTTCGTCATCATCTTTCTTCTGCTCCTCATCTTCTTTGTCTTCATTCATCATTCTCTTCTTCCTGTAAAATAAGTGTGTTAGGCGTAGTAATATCATCCATCATATCATAGTATTAGCATACATCATTATCCATATCAATTATAAGCATTTACCATCTATCTATCATTTAGGCATCTATGCATCCATTTAGGTATCCATAAGTATATTCATTGTATTCATGATAAGCATTACAAAATCATAGTACCATCATTATTACATCATTAATATAAGCATGTACTCATTATAAGCATTGCATAATCATGATAACATCATAATTGCATCATACACAAGCATCCATGTCGTAAATATAAGCATCAAATCATCTATACATATAGGTCCATATGTCTCAATATCCATAGCATAAAAACATATAAAAATCACAAAAATAACAATGCATATCCATACCACATGTGCATATAGAATCATCTCATCATATATATAGAAATCATCCATACATGTATGTCATATGGGTCAATGTATAGGTGTCTATCATATACAAAATATATACACATCCGGCTACCTAAGAGCCATCAAAAAATATGTACAATCTGGTTCGCAGGCCTCAAAAATGATACCATGATACATAATATGTACAAAAACTACCTATCCCTACTGTCTCAGGACGCTGCTCCTTGAGGAGGCCATGCCCTGGTCTCTACCTCCTCCACCTACTCCTCCTGCCCCACCTGTGTCCCTTTGCCGAGGAGGTCCCATAACCGAGGCCACTGATCTAGAACCCCCTATTCGCCTCGAGACTGAAGCCCCTGACTGACTCCTATAACTAGGTTGCCTCTGATCTATTGGAATTGCCCTGTGGTACAGTCCCTTGTAATACTCTGCCTCGCCCTAGGCTCTCTCGACCCCTCCCTATAATCGGGTCATCTTTGTGACCATGTAGAGGGTAGCCTAATCCATGCCCATGGTGGCTACAATAGCATCCCTCTCAGAAATCACCCACTGAGTCCTCTGTACTGTAGTGTCTCTCTCGGTAGTCAGGTCTTGTACCCTCTGTAATGTAGCATCTCTCTCAGCTATGACCCTAGCTAGGGCCCCATCATCTAGTACAGTCTATGCTGCCTGCTACATCTTTGCCTGTAGTTGTGCTATCTGGGCCTGATATGTCTCTACCTGTCCTCAGGCATGTCACATTGCCACTACTGCCCTGTCCTTGTCTATTGTAGTATGTCTCAACCAGGCTCGCAGTCGTGCTACCCAATCCATCTCTCTATCTAGCTGCCTCTTGTGTCTAGCAGCTGCATCACCATCTCCTCCACCCCTGAGTAATCTGATGTGGCTGGGGTGGCATCTCAACCTGTCTAGGGACCTGCCCTAGTATCTGCTCCTAGACCCCTCTTAATGGTGCTACTACTGCTATGGGAGCTGCCACAACTCCCACTAGTGGTGTTCATCTCTGTCCTCTGACTCCGCCCCTCCTAGGAGCGTGTAAGACCACCTCTCCCTACTCTCTTGGCACAGTTAATCTGGTAGGTCTATGAAGTATCCAATAAGAGTCATACTCTGGAGTCATCCCTGGATCTGCTGGCCCACCTATCCAGTCCCAAAACAACTGGTTGTAATCCCTACACATCTGCCAGGGCAACGTTTACAATGATCTCAGGGCCCCAATGTGGAATCTCCCATTGTGTCCTCCTAAAGATAGCATCGTCCACTGGCTCATCCTGGGGCAAGCCAACTGTCTCAGAACCCTCTCCAGAAAATATCTCTTGATGACATATATGCTGCGCCCAAATAGATGTCGAGTCTACCAAGCATATAGTAACTCTGGAACATCATCATCCCAGCTCTCGTAACCCTGCCACGGTCTCCAGGTGAACTGGTCCAGATCATCAAAAGTCCTCCTCCAATATACTAGAGCATGGAGCTTCCTGTATGTGGTAGCTCCTCCATATATGTGTGTGTATGGCTGCTCGGGTGCTTGCTGTCTCAACCCCATCAGCCTCGTCACTGCTATATGCTCGATAGCCCAGACGTGTAACATCGTAACTCTTGCCGACATGCTAGACCCCAACATGTAAGCACAGTTATGCAAGTATCTGTATAACTTCCCTAATACACAAGGGGCCCATGCATATCTGGTCCCGTACTCGAACATGCTCTCTAGCATGGTCCCCCATCCTACTTGGAATCTACGAGCTCGCTAATCTAGTACCAAAAATCTGATGACTACCACCACAACCCTCTGAAGTTGATCGCATAATCTCCTCATGGTCTACATAGGAACCTCAGGATCATCATCCTCTATCTCGTCAGTCCCAAGTAATTGACGCAAAGCCGTTAGCCCATGATCAAGATCATAGTCCACTCGATTTCCCTCTATAGGTATCCGCAAAATACATCGCACATCTTCTAGTGTGACAGTGGCCTTGCCTATGGGAAGTAAAAAGGAACTATACTCACTGCGCCATCGCTCTACCAATGCAGTCATCATGGCAGTATGTGCCCTCTCTGGTGTAATCTCTGCCACGTGGTCCAAACTGACAATCTCAAGAAATAAGTGCTCCTCTGCATCTAGTTGTCAAACTAGCCACATGTCTGAAGGATGTACCTCTCGTGATAGCAATGGTCGTAATACATCCTGCACCCATAAGCATCGACTTGGCATTTTTGATATTTTATGCAAAAGAACACAAAAAACATAAAAAATTGCTAAATTTGACCAAAAGCAACCATTCCTAACCATAGGCAACTTTGCCCTGACCATATGCGACTTGATTTTCTACATGCGATGTCTGTTAGGTCATATGCACATTGGTTGACCACATGTGACCTTTTGTTATTAGCATGCAACTTTTTTTAGCCAAATGCACATGGCATTTTCTAGGTGCGATTGTCTGTCGCTCAAATGCAACGTGATTTTTCATATGAGACTTTTGTTACCAAATGCGCATGTGCAGGACCTAAAACCTATGTTGTAACCATATGCGCATCCAATGTACCAGATGTGACAGACCCATGTGCATATGTGCTTAGATTTACCAGATGCGACTTTCTGTCGCTAGTATGCATATGCCCTAGACCTATTGTGCCTTTGGTAGCACGTATCTATTTATGACAATTCGACTCAAAATAAATGCATATTTGGAAGGTTTTTCGACACATACCAGTAGAGGAGCTCCTGCTGGTCATCCATAGATCCTCACCATCTTGGCCTGGTGCTCTGAACATGGAATCGGCATCCTGGAAGCTCAAAATGGCTCTCAAACACTCTCAGAGCTCAGAGCATAAATTATCAAGAAGCAAATAGCACAAATGAATTGAAATTGGCCATTGGAAACTATTTATAGGGTTCTAACCCTAATCAAGCTTTCTAAACCTAGCTTTTAATTTTTGCCATCTAACATTGCCAATTTAACCTAGTGAGCCTTTCTACCATTTTCTTGTCGCGAGTCAACCCAACCTTTGCCTTGCCACCTAGATTTCCTCTCAAGGGGGCATCATCTGCTAGTTTCACTAGGGCAGAACCTGTTTAGCCGACGCATCATATCTTCTTTGAAACAATGCCTTAATGGACATTGTCTCAATCAGGGGCAAAATGTAGACACCCAAAATTGACCCATATCGACATTTAGGCATTGTATCATATTTTTGTTGGAATTAGGGCAGACAACTGAGAGGGGGGGGTGAATTAGTTGTCTCAAACTTTAATACTTGCTACAATTAATTCTTCTATACTAGTTAATAACATATCATTATTATAACCATGAAAGCATGAATCAATAACATAGGAGCAAAACACAGATAACACACTGGACACCAAGATTTTTGATGTGGAAACCCAGTTAAGGGAAAAACTGCGGTGGGGGTTAACCCACAAAGATTATACTTTGTGAAAAGTATTATAAAGGAGAATGCACATGTATTCGGGCACATTGCCCAGAGCTCACTGCTCAAAGGAAGGCTCACTGCCTACAGGAAGAAGATTACAATATGTTTGAACTGATAATTAGCATCTACCAATGCAAAGATTCAGTTTTGGTTAAATACAAAATACCGACTTGATACACTTCATCTTTATTCTGCCCTATTTTACTCTTCTGTCATAATCTGAGCTTAGATCTTCACCTTCGCACTTATCTCTACCTTTATTTACACATATTCCATTGTCATGTCACTACCACTCACAAATCACTCGAATCCATCAGCTATATATATCCGCATCATGAATTTCAATGATTTTTCAGTTAGATTCAAGAACACTTAGAACTTTTATTGAAGACTCTGCTCTGTTGGCCAAATCCATGCACAATTTGTAACGCGGACCAAAAACTTGTATTCACAAATCATCAATTATCTCAGCCACTATAGTTGATCATCACAAATTGCCCAACCAACAACTTTCATATATCTGAAACCAAGATCAATTATAAAGTCGGACTGTTCTTCTTTTATCTGCACTGACAAACTGGAACCTAATACTCATATGCTAATAACTTTTGAATCCTTCATCACTGGAGGCTAGAATTCTAGATTTAGATTGACCTAACAATCCTTATGACTCCCGCAGATCTATAGCACACTATGATTTACGACCAGAGAGATCCGGACCAAGATACTGGACCCTGTCACATGCCCTGTTTCTGGCTACCCGAACTTAGATAAATTCTTATTCTGACTTTCGGTATGATCAAATTTAGTTCTGCGGATGTGTGGAATAGTCTTGGTTGCCATCAATGACAACACCTGTCATGCGTAGCAGTGTCTCTAGCCAACAATCTCCCCCTTTGGCATTGATGGCAACACTTAGTGAAAAATGACTAAGTGTTAGAACTACTCCCCCTTACTCAGTACACTTGTGCTCTCCACTATTTCCAAAGCTCCCCCTTTGCTGGATTCCTCATTTTTCACTTCTCTTCACTCCCCCTTTGGCATCAATGGCAAAGGATGGAATCTGCAAACCAAAATTCACCCAAAAACTCTGTATATAATGCCTTATATGTACAACCAATCCTTAAGTTATATTTACATATACTTAAGTACATCTCCAAAAATATTCCTCAGCAAGGCCAACTCTATATCCCAACTCTTCTTCATACTATTCAAAGTTGAAATGTGGCCATTGAACAAAAATTCTTGTGCTTCATCCTTCAGAAGGTCAATGGGATCACTTGTTTGAGTAGCAGTTTGGGCTTCTGTTACAACATTGAACATTGCTTCTATTTTAGGGGAAATCAATCCCTAGAGATCACCCATTCTTGCTTCAATTTTCTTCTTTTCTCTTGTCAATTTCTTTGTTTCTTCCATCAGGCTGATTGCTTGACACTCCTTACTTGGCACTGATACTGCCAACGGATCAAAAGCTTTGGACATACTTGACAATTTCTCTTTGGAGTCCTTTATTTTATCTTCTATATCCTTTATGACTTTAGGAGTAGATAAACACAACTTATATATACTGCCTCCTTTTGAAAGAGCATTTTGAATACTCTTTATACTATTATCTAGCACCAATCTCTCTACCCCAATCATGCCTTTAAGTGCATCAAATATTTTTCTATTAAATTCATTCTAAACTTCAACTTCTGCAGATTTTTTAAAGGACTCAAAGTGTGTACTTACAAAATTTACAAGGCTCTTCAGATTTCCAGAGGGAGAATTAGATGGATTCTTCTAGAAAGTTGGCATTATCTTCTCCAATATACCGGATGCAAGGCCTAACAACTCACTGTCCTCTATGTGAGATTTCAGTATCTTTTATCTTGCCTTGGCTTGTGTGAAAGATGCTATCTTCATCAAATGGATAGGAGAGAGAGTATCTAAATTGATTGGTCCTTAAATCAGTTCAAGTTCATCAAATTCTAGCATTTCTTTACTTAGGAAACTCTTCACTGCATCTGCAGTGTCTCTTGCCACAATTTTTGGACCACCTTCCTTTCCTTGAGTTTTCTCAGTATCAGGGTTATTTTATTTGAGTGCATCAACATTTGCACCATCTTCTTTTGCTTTATCTTTCTTACCTTTGAATTCTTCTTCTTTCTCTGCTTTACCTTTCTCTATTCCATCTATAGGGGGATTCTTTCCTTTGTCCTCACCATTTACAATCTGTTCCAGAGGATCTTCAACAGTATTCTCAACATTGTCTTCTTTTCTGGATTGATCAGGAAGAGTTAGAGTATCTCCTGCATCACCAGTTTTATCCACCATCTATGTATTTTCCTTGTTTATTTGCTCCACTTCTAGAATAGAGGAGTCATCAACCTTGGTTTGCTGCTCATCAATTTTCATTTCTTCAATATCTGGGATTGGTGAATCAATCCCATCACCTATCTCTTCCTCAACAAATGGAAGATTGTGTCTCTTCAATGCACTTAGAAGTATTTCTTGTGTCATCAATTTGTTCATTTTCTTCTTGCTCCTGAATTCATCCTTCACTTCTTTGAATATCATATTTATTTGAACTTGAGTGATCTGAGGGCACAATTTTATCAATACATGTTCTCTAAGCTCTATATCCTTGCTTTTTGCATTTTCTTTCCTTAACTCTGAAATGTCTGCAAGACTTTGAGGGATCTCAGAAATTATTTCAATCAGGGCCTTATTATAGATATTCAGATATCTAATAGTTGCTTCCTCTAACACCCTCTTATCTTTATCACGGTATTCATCATAAAATTCAGTCATGGGTTTCAGATTTCCATCCACAGTAACTAATTTTATTACATCTTCCACAGAAAGTGTGGGCTTCTCAACATATGTATCTATCTTCTACCTTTTTCTTTCCCTTTTGCTTCTAGAGGGCTTCTCCTTAGTCACCTTGGCATCTTTTGTTCCAGAGGCTTTCAATTCCTTTACCTCAACATCTGAATTTGTTTCTTCTTCATCAACTTTTGTGCTCTTATAGGTTCTTGTGGCCTTTGTTTTCTTTCTCTTTCCTCCTTCACTGGATGGTGTGGCTTTTGGTGTCTCAGGATTTGCAGGTTTTGGGGAAACAGGGGTAGCAGTAGAGCTTCTAGTAGTCCTTGATGTGGAGGAGGATTCTACTAGAGCACTACATTGTTTCTTATCCTGCTTTCCTTCTCTGCCTTTTCAGTTCTTTCCCTAAATTGCCTCACAGCTTCCTTTGTGAGGCCTAGATTCTCTGCCAACTGCTCAACTTCTTTTCTTACTTTCCTTTTGGTTTCAAGTTTTCTGAGCCCATCATGTAGTTTTATACATAGTTCCTCATATGTCCCAAATCTTTCAACTGTTGTGTCTTTTGGCTTGCTCAAAAGGTGTTGAGCATACATATTCAAGAATTTTCCATCTACCTCATACCCCATGGGCATGATCCAAATAGTTCTGGTTTCTACTGCTTCCATTAAGCATTGATCAGTGTCAACCATAAAGCATATTTCATTCTTGTACTTCTCAACAACTGATTTAGGGATTCTTTCTCTAGAATGCATCATATTCTAAAAATTCTTGAAGTATCCTCAAATAGCAGTTTTCTGTACTTTATAGTCACCAATGCTGCGTAGTTGATCTCTGATTTGAATAGCTACTAGCTTATCATTAGTCCAATGTACACCTTTTACTCCAGGTACCTCATTCATAAAGTAGAAAAATAAACATAGAACCAATGTACCATATTTAAAGGTGTTTTTCTTGTCTTTCTTGATTTTGTTTAAGTTCTCAATTAGTTGCTTCTACGATAATTCACACAAATCATAATCTGTATTTTCTTTTAACATTTTGTATGCAACATATATGGCCGTTTTGGAGACAGAGTTCTCCCTGCTAGAGTGGTAAATCTTGTAGCCAATCACCATAGAGGCAAACTTAACATCCGGTTCTATAATATCATTGATGGTCATTGCCCTTTTGTCAAACTTGGCACCGGTAGCATTGGTCACTGTCTGGTTTTTCACAGCTTTCAGCATAGGTAATCCACTGGTTGAATTCAACCCAGTCACAATCCTAATAGAATCTTTTGTAATTTTAAATGGTTTCATCAGCCACAAAAACTCATCATGTATTCAGCTTAAAACATACCGGACCCATTCATCTTCATCAAATGTTGGAAACCCCATAATCTGAATAAAATGTTTATCATACAGTGCCTTATATTCGGGTTTAAGATCGTGGTTTTCATCACTCAAATGACTCTCAAACAAATCCACATACCTTGAGTCCCCAAATTCATCTATGTTCGCATGAATATAAACCCTAATATCTTCAGTATACAGCACACCATATGGAACACTTGAAAATGCACCTAATGGGTCAACTTCTATTGATTTGTGTGGATGCTTTTTAAATTTTGGTTGAGGCCTTTTAGTAATAACAACAACCAAAGGTGTAGCCATTGCAAAAAGATTACAAGTTCAAAGCTTCGTAGATAAATACCTTTTTCATGAAATTAGGGTTGACGGATGAATTCGCCGGTCGCACTTCAATTCCTTGTAATCTCAGCTCAGACACCATTCTTCTTACTTTCTTCGAGTGTAAAGTGATTCAAATGAGGAGTGAACAACTTTTTATGCTCCACAAAACCTAATTTGCCTTTGTAATAAATGCTCTGCCCTAACACATCTGGTTACACTATTTCTGCAGATAGTCAATCCTCAATTGCTTTGCAATTAGCTTCTTTTCTTCTGGAAGTTTCTTCAAAAGTTATGTAATAAGCTTCTCAAGCTTC
Organism: Cunninghamia lanceolata; assembly: GCA_027924645.1. NCBI lineage: Eukaryota > Viridiplantae > Streptophyta > Pinopsida > Cupressales > Cupressaceae > Cunninghamia > Cunninghamia lanceolata. The sequence continues at coordinate 3,693,081 of BSBN01001859.1, read as the reverse complement.
ATTCATTGTGCCAGATTCAGGCACCTACTTACTGGCTGGGGAAATTTCATCTTCAATGTAGCTCCCCCTGAGCTAGAGCTCTTGATTTAATTCCTCGAGGAATTATTAGCACCAGATTCTGGTGCGGACCCATTATTATTGTTCATAACACTTTTCTTGACCCATGTCTTGCTCATTTCATTTTGGATCTCATTCACATCAATTTTTCCCTTGCCTTTATCTTGTCTCTACTCATCTGGTTTTCCATTTGCCGGACCTCTTCTTTCATTATTCTTGCTTCTGCATGTTCTTACAAAATGACCGAATCGGTTACAATTGAAGCACACAACATTTCTTTGCTTATATACTTGATTTCTTCTTGATTTGCACTGATTAGCCATGTGTCCAAATCCATTGCAAGAAAAATAATAGCCATTGAAAGAGTTGCCATTTCCTCTATTGTTAGAGTTAATCATTATCATACTTTTGCATTCATTTGATCTATGACCATACCTCTTACACTTGAAGCATTGACCGGAGAAGGATGGACCATTTTGATTTTCTCTGCTTCTGCACTGAGTAGCTCTATGACCAAATTTATTGCAATTGAAACAATTGCCATTGAAGGATGGATATCTTTAAGCATTAGGCTATCTTACCAGAGGTCTTCTAGGTCTGTTTCTCCCATTCCTTGGTTGAAAATTTCTTTGTACGGATTCGGATCTTTCACTTTTCTCATATCCAAGACCCTGCTTGTCATCAGCCTTTTTTCTGACTTTCAAGCAATGCTTCAAGTTTAGCTGAGCTTATCTTGAACTTCTCCTTGTATTCATGTGTAACTTCTAGGTCATGTCTAAGAATGACAATTTTCCTCTCAAGTTCTCTCTCATTGTCTCTGCTTTCTTGTAGATTAGACTCTAGGAGGCTAGCTATTCCATCCAATCTACAACATTCTTCAGTTCTTTCTTTTAGATTTTGATTCAGGTCTTCTTCAGTTTTCTTCCTATCTTAAATTTCTTTGGTTAGCCTCATCACCCCAAATTTCATCTCATGTTTTAAGACAACAACTTCTTTAGCTAACTTCTCACATTCCTTTGTCTTCTCTTTTAGGGCCTTATCCTTATTTTTGTCTTCATAATAATTTCCCAGTTGAAGAGGTTGCTCCTTCCTCTTTTCATTGGATTTGCTCAATTTTTCTTTTAAAGTCTCAATGAAGTCTTCAGCATTTTTAATTTTCTCTTGCAGCTCTTTGACTTCTTCTCTGGACTGATCAAGATCTTCTAAAGTGAGTTTAAGTTGTCCTTGGAGGTTGTATTTATCCATTTTACTGCCTTCCCAAATCTTCCTCAAGATGTTAAACTTTTTCAAAGGAACCTTGCTCTGATACCAATTGTTCGAATTAGGGTAGACAACTGAGGTGGGGGGTGAATCAGTTGTCTCAAACTTTAATACTTGCTGCAATTAATTCTTCTATACTAGTTATTAACAGATCATTATTATAACCGTGAAAGCATGAATCAATAACATAGGAGCAAAACATAGATAACACACTGGACACCAAGATTTTTGACGTGGAAACCCGGTTAAGGGAAAAACCATAGTGGGGGTTATCCCATAAAGATTATACTCTGTTAAAAGTATTACAAAGGATAATGCACACGCATTCAGGCTCACTACCCAGAGGTCACTATTCAAAGGAAGGCTCACTGCCTACAGCAGGCTCATTGCCTACAGGAAGAAGATTACAATGTGTTTGAACTGATAATTAGCATCTACCGATGCAAAGATTCAGTTCTAGTTAAGTACAAAATACTGACTTGATACACTTCATCTTTATTCTGCCCTGTTTTACTCTTCTGTCATAATCTGAGCTTAGATCTTCACCTTTGCACTTATCTCTACCTTTATTTGCACATATTCCATCGTCGCATCACTACCACTCACAAATCACTTGAATCCATCGGCTATATATATCTGCATCATGAATTTTAATGATTTTTGAGTCAGCTTCAAGCACACATAGAACTTTTATTGAAGACTCTGCTTTGTCGGCCAAATCCATGCACAATTTGTAACTCAGACCAAAAACTTGTATTCACAAATCATCAATTATGTTAGCCACTATCGCTAATCATCACAAATTGCCCAACCAACAACTTTCGTATATCTGGAACCAAGATCAATTATAAAGTCAGCCTATTCTTCTTTTGTCTACACTGACAAACTGGAACCCAATACTCAGATGCTAATAACGTTTGAATCCTTCATCACCAGAGGCTAGAATTTTGGATTTAGATTGACTTGACAATCCTTCTAACTCCCTTAGATCTGTAGCACACTATGATTTACCACCGGAGATATTCGGACCAAGATACTGGACCCTGTCACATGCCCTATTTCTGGCTACCCAGACTTAGATCAATTCTTATTCTGACTTCCGGTATGAACAAATTTAGTTATGCGAATATGTGGAATAGTCTTGGTTGCCATCAATGACAACACCTGTCATGCGTAGCAGTGTCTCTAGCCAACAATTTTCTTATTTCCATTGCATCTTTGCATCGCATGCATTATCTCATCTAACACACTTGCAAGCAAACCCTAATTATTTCCTCCACTTGTTTCCATCATTCTTCGTGATTAATTAAATAAATTTTATTTCTTTAATTAATCACCTTTCATTCTTCTACCTTCTTCTCTTTCATTCATCCATCTCCTAATAATAATTAAATAATTTTAATTATTTAATTATTATCAATTTCTTCTAATGAATAAATAAAATTTACATTTTATTTATTTATCTCACATAACATATGAATTAAATAAATTCAATAATTTATTTAATTTATATTTATCACCACCTCTCTTCATATAATGAATTAAATAAATATATTTAATTCACTTATTCCCTTTTATTCCCTAAAAATCCTCCACCATCTATTGCATGCATTTCCTCTCCACCGTTGATCAAAAACCTTCTAAAAACACTCAACTCTCTCACATAAAAGCCCTACAATCACTCATTTTAACTCTTGGTCATTGCATTTGGAACAAGAGTCTATCATTTGTGAGTGGAGTGAGATTATTTGCATCTTGGATTTTGTGCATTCACGACAATGGCCTGGCAACACTTGAATTTTTTTATCATTTTTCATGAATCTACCCTTGCATGCTTGAAATTTCTCTTGCATTTTGATCATCCTCATGGCAGCTTCAATGGATTCGGTTGCATGGAAAAGAAACCCACACTTGAAACAAGAAATCGTCGAACCCAGGTGATATTATTTTGGTTTGCATGTCTTTATTTCATTTTTGGGGTTTTGATTTCTTGAGATTGGGTTGAATCTTGATCTTTGTTTGTTTTGATCTTGACAAATTCCACCCAACACAGTTTCTATATTTTTCTTTTTCTTTTCATCAAACAGTTTATACAAGTAACTGTCTTTTCCAAACTATCTATAGCAGTTTCCATTTTGGTCGATAACTGTCATAGTAGAGGTTTGTATACTTGAGAAAATAACTATCAATAATCTTAACAAAAAAACCTCATTCTTTGTATATGGGTATTACAAATATCCCTAACCTTATTATGAAATGGGTTTAATAAAATATCCTCATACTTGTTCATCAATAAAGATTTGAACAAAAATGTAACTGAACCCACAACAAATTCTCTATATTGTTTAATGGAACAAGGTTCAAAGAAATAAACCCACTTTGTTTTCTTAACAAACCATTAACAAACCCTTAAATTTATGTTTGTATGAAATGACATTAAAACCAAAACTTTTCCATTAACCCACATAGGATAGACATCACTTGTTTAACCGACAAACCACCACTTTGCTGTGATGTGCCCTCGAGCTATGGTGACAAGAATAACTATCTGGAGGTTCCCTCCTCTTTTCCACTACTAGGTTAAACTTTGAAAAATAAATGATAAGACTTACTTTTTCCACATTATACACTGTCAACTGACTGTTCTAGTTAGCCCTAAAAGGACTGGTGAACTCTTAATACAAGTGACAACTTTTTACCTATTCTAAATGTTGAGACTTGCTAGACAAGTCATCCACTTAAACATTTCATAATCCTTCGAATATGATATGCATTTTATCACTTCAAATTTGATGAAATATCAACTATAACCCTTCAATTTAAATTAAATGCAACATATCATATTAACACCTCTCAATATCTAGGAGTGTAAAGATTAAGGATCACTTAAGTGTTGTCACCATTGAGCTTGTATGGAAGTGTTATGACCTTGGACTCTTAGAAGAATTTAGGTAGGCCTGATGAAGTAGGATGAGAGCCATGCAATAAACACCAATGACCAACCATCAACAGATGCTCAACAACAATATACCTTTGTTTATACCTAACTGTCCACAGACCTGAAAGTACCTATTTGACATCTATGCCAACACTGCCAATGCCAACAAGGAGTCAAAAAACTCCCCCTTTGGCATTTATGTCAAACACATTGCCATAGAATTTGAAACCAACCTTATATGCTTAGTAATAACAATGTCATAAGTGCATGACCAACACTTTGAATTATTTGAAATGGACAACACTATCCATTACCAACTGTATCATTTGGAAAGTTCATAACACTAACATGTATGATATGCACTGAGATGCCCCGTGCACTGAATAACACACTATTCCAACCCCAACTAAATTCACCATAACTTCTCCCCCTTTTGACAACAATGCCAAAGAGAGAAAAGAAACTAACTACCTGCTCAAGATCAGGAATAAAAATTTGACAATAACAAATCGGTATAAAGAGAAAAAGCAATTGTCAGGATAGCATTTGAAATGCCAACAAATGTCACTTGGATCAATCTATCATGAGAAACCCCAACATAAAAATATAAGTACCAACAGACAAAGTCTGGAGTAACACATAATCACCTATCCACTGTTTAGACAAAAAGTTGAAGATCTCAGGTAAGATAAATTATATCCAACAAGTACCAGTACACTATAAGCATTTTTAGAATGAATCCACAAACTGATAGAAGAGACAATCTGTCATCAATGCAACATGAACACATTGTGAAAATACCAATAATCCCAAACTCCATACTGTCACCAAAAACTAACCACTGTCCCCTTGTTGCAAATTGATAACTCATCTAAATAACTCAAACATCCTTTCACTTTCCAATGATAAGTATAGTACATGAATGAATGAGCAAATGAACAACATGACTGTACTATAATGACTGTAACATCATTGAATAAAAGGAATTGAAACTAGAAATAATGTGAAAAGTTGAATCTAGAACACATGAAGTATACAAAATGTTGAACTTGTAACTTAGCATCATAAGTGAAATGAAGCATGCATAGCACAATAAATGGATCAACAACCTTGAATAACTATTATGAGCAACATGAAATGAGCAACATCACAATGAAGGAAGATCAACTATATTATGCTGCCACTATCCTCTTCTAGTTGTCAAATCATCAATAGAAGCATTACCATTTCCAACAACAAGGTGTCAGTAGTGTACCAAGAATATAACCATCAACAGAATCAACTAAAAGTAGCAAAAATTAGATAACAAAGAAATGTACAACAACCAAGAGTTGTGAACCTGTGTATATACCAAATACTCCTCATTAAGGACTATCACATAAAATATCAAACTGTCAGACCAAAGAGAGAACATCAAATCTGTCAAATTACTGATATAATAGTTGTCAAACCACAAATCACCAAACATTGCCATGCCAACTATCACTATAAATCCATGGTGCAGTAACATGAAAAAAAAAATCACAAATTGAAACAATAAGTGAAGCTTGTTCATCACTTGCCACATTAATGCATCATATATACACAATGAGCATGCCAACAGTAGCTGAAAATATCAAGGATAAAGAATAGGCTTAGGAGCTCCCCTTAAGACACTTATCAAACCACTACATTGTTTATGTCTGCAACAACTATTACTATCATTTGCATAAATTGCCACCAAGACAACTCAACTACTTCCCTTGCATAAAGATGAAAAATAGTTGCATTCATATCAATCTTCTTTAGCACTGCTCACAATCTCATGAAGGCATTGCACATTTATGTTATTTATAAACCAAGAATACACCATGATGTCCATTGTAGACCACTGTCACCTTGTTTCTTAAAAAAATGTTGCAAGCATTTGCTGCCCCTTGGATGGAGCCCTATCTAAAACACCATCACTAACAGATGTCTAGGCAACTGCTAACACACCAAAGCATGTAAAAACATAAAAGACCCTTCTCAACTTTGAAACATGATCAAAACTTGCTGTATCACTTGTTGTACTATCATCAACCTTGTAATACCACTGTCTAATATGTAAATCAAAGCTAATGTGTTAAAGCATTATAACCTTGGAAAGATATTATGATCAAAAAGTACTCTGCCTGTCAATAAAGTCTGCAAGTCTGCTTTGCTCATAACTAGTCTACACACCACAAAGGAGGGTCTTCATGACAACGATGAATCAGAAAAGACTTATTTTACACCTATCAACATATATTGAGCATCTGTAGACTATCTCAACAAATAAGACTTTGTATTGTCTAATAGATATTTGAAGGATATATCATTGTTAATACAATACATGACAAAGATTTCTATATCTGGCTTAATATCAAGATAGATCTTCAAGTGAACTATCCTATATCTCTACAACTTAAAAAAATATATAATCATTGTTACCAATCCACTACCAATCTGAAATGATGCAGATCAGTACCATTCACTGTCAAGAACAAACAGTTATATCATACTGACAGAAAGGCATCACACATGAACCACCATGACATGTCCATAACTCTGACAGCCTCAAGATGATATTCAATCTTATTCCTAACATATGAAGATCAAAGATAAAGACATCAACCTCAATTCAATTCAACCACAACATGAAAAGTGTATACAAAATGTGAAGAGGAGGAGACAACCTGACCATGCAACCTGTCAATACAATCTTGGCAACACTGTGTTCCATAAGCATAATGAACATCACAAACACTAAATTCTTCCTTTGAAACCATGGCATCTAAATTCCACCTTTCATTTCAACATCATACTAGCACTGTGGAGCAAAGATCTATAGCTGTCATAACACCACCAAAAATAGAGAGAAATATTGTTCTTGAAGATATAATCCAACATTTATCATGGTTGCCAAAGATCCTGATCATTTCTTGACAAAAAAACCACTACACCTTCTTGGTGCAAGATATCTTAAGCAAGAATAAACTGAGACATTTAAGGACATGCAACATATAACTTTATATCATCATGTAAACTGAGTAGCACTATCCCAACCTATACATCTCACACATAACCACTTATGATGAAGATTTGTGAGTACTATCCCAACTCTGTCCTGAACCTAAACTCATTGCCCACTTGTTAGCACTGATGATACTCTTTCATTGCAAAACATCTATCATTGAACTTTGTTACCTCACCAAGGGTCTGTCACATTATCAAAGTCTTTGGAGTCAACAATAAGAACAACATAACATGTGATAAACTCTTTAAAAACATGTCCACCATGACACTTGCAATTACAACTATCCCCATGAAAAGCACCATCCAATGAAGACATCAATGATAACATTCCTCTAACCCTGTAAGAACTTGTTTTCAATTTCATTGTCAACCACAAAATACTATCATCATGTAGGTAGAACACCACAACATGAAAGACAATCACTGCTCATTATTCAAGAAGGTTTAGTCACTGCTTACATCATGAAAGTAGACTGTCACAGGTTCACTGTACCTCAAAATTGCCTCTTGTTTTAAGACATGAATAGCTCTGACACATCTAGGCATTGTCTACAATATTTTGTCAGTCATGTACTATCATGCATTAACAAATTACAAGCAAAGATTATCCTCCACTGTCCTAATTGTCATATTGTATACAAGGAACCACACACTACTAATCATGAAATACATTATCACAGAAAATCACAAACAGATCTTCCATACACTGTAACTTTTGTAAGAGACATCATGCTTCTTTTCTGAGAAAATAGTACTAACTCCCTGGGGCTAAAGATAAGATAGTGATTATCTCCCCCTGACTTTAATCTAGTTCTCATATAGTGGGTAATATCTTTTGAGTAACATGCATTGATTTTGGTTTTTCATCTCCTGGATCTTGTTTTCTTCTCCATACTTGTATAGGCTTTTTCTTCTCCTTACTCAAGGTATTCTTTTGCTTTTGTTTGAACACATAGTTCCTAGATGGCTTCATCAAACTTTTCTTACACCATTGTGCTTTGTGTCCAAACTCATTACATCTAAAACATGTAATGTTGTTGTCTAGACCAAGGAAAGGATAATTTCTTCTAGGTATGCTGTATGAACCTCTCTTGACATTCCTCACATGATTATGACTTTTATTCATCCAATAATTTCTTGTTCTACAATCTCTAGCTCTATGACCATAAACATGACAAGAATAGCAATAACCATGAAACTGATAGTAGTTGTACCTTATTGAGTGGTATTGCCTAATAGGTGGAGGTCTTGAGAGCCTGTTTGCTATACTTCTTCTTCCTTTGTTGAAGTCCTTGAACTATCTACTATCAGTAGTCTTAATTTTTGATTTCTTATTTTCTTCAGTCTTAGGGACAATAGTGTGATAATTTAAATCTATCTTCGTTCTTGGTGTTTTTTGACTCCAGAACTATGTCCTTCAACAAATCCTAAACCAGTAACATCCTTGTGATTTTTTTGCTTACTCAATATGTCATTCAAGCAATCAGTACTCTTTTCAAACTGAAGACTCTTGTGCAATTTAGAGGAAGCCTTTTCTAACTCCTTTCTCAAAGAGACTATTTCTGATTCTAGTTTTAGACATTCCCTAGTTTTAACTTCAAGATCAGATTTTGTAAAATCAACAACCCTTTTGGCTTCTTCTATTTCTGTCTTTAGGCTAATAGTTAGCTTATTTGAATCTTCAACTTGACCTCTTAAATCTACAATCAAATTTCTTGCCTCTTCAAGTTCTAAAGAAACTTTTGCAAGATCATAAAGTACTTTTTTCTTGGAGTCTTCTTCTTGTTGAAGTTGGTCTTCTAATCTTTAGTTTTCTTTACTGAGTTGCTTGATTTCATCTAAGGCACACAAGAGTTCACCTTCTATATCAACCTCACATTCCTATTCATCATACTTATCTTCATAGTCATCTCCATCCACAAAAAGGTCTCTTTCCTCATCATCAATCTCAACAACAAAATCATCTTTTCTTTCATCAAGTTCTTGTTCATCTACACTTATAATGAAATCTTCCTTTTTTATGAAAACTCTCAACACAATTTGTATCAACATTCAAGGGAGACTCATGCAACAACTCATTACATGACTTGACTAGGGTTTACTATGCAACCTTTTTCTTGGCATATTTCTTTTCTCTATTTCTTCTACACTTTCCCATGGTACTCCACTATTAGGACCTGCCCAAGCCTATTAGACTTCTATAGGAAACCTATGCTCTGATACCACTTGTTGGAGTACAGACAACACCGAGAGAGGGGGTGAATCAGTGTTGTAATAAAAAAATTCAATTACTTCTCTTCAAATTTGCATACATGACATGATGATTCTGACATCAACTAATCAATTTAGCAAACTTAATCAAATTCAAATACTAAATGACAAACAAGACTAAATGCTTAAATATGATGAGATTATTTGAAAGCTCAAATATTGAAAGCAAATAATTAACTAAGCAAACTTGATCAAAGTAGGAATTCAAATACAGAAAGATAACCAAGACTGAATGTTTGAGTATGAAGACCAAGTAAACCACACATCAAGTGAGACCATGACACAATGATTTTCATGAGTGGAAAACCCTCATAGGGATGAAAAACCACTCAGAAATTACCTCACTAGCTTAATCAAAAACTCATTGTTTACAGATACTCACTGGCTTTTTGTGTCTCATTGGCTTTTTTGTGCCTCACTAGCTTTTTTGTACCTTACTGCCATTTTAATTTCACTGCCTTACTAGCACATTGTCTACAACTACCCCACTAGCATTTTATTTTCACTACCTCACTAGCACTTCGTCTATAGCTGCCTCACTGGCATTTTATTTTCACTACCTCACTGGCATAATAACTTCTCAAAGATAAAATGAAGATTTAGAATTCAATACAGAGGTTTTCTCTATTTCATTACAAAGCATATCTCGACTGTCTCATTTCATTTGAGACTCAAGAATCCAACATCGTAAATGTGCACATAAAATCCTGCACTATGAAGTGCTTTAACAATTCAAGAAAGATTTTGCATCAAAGCACAATGTTGCTATATCAATGATATTGTAGAGAATTACACTATCATCCACATCTCAACAAGGTGACTATCCTTTTATACTATTTCTATATTTTTCTTTTTCTTTTCATCAAACAGTTTATACAAGTAACTGTCTTTTCCAGACTGCTTGTAGTAGTTTCCATTTTGGTTGATAACTGTCATGGTAGAGGTTTGTATACTTGAGAAAACAATTATCAATAATCTTAACAAAAAAACCTAGTTCTCTGTGTATGGGTATTACAAATATCCCTAACCTTATTATGAAATGGGTTTAATAAAATATCCTCATACTTGTTCATCAATAAAGCTTTGAACAAAAATGTAACTGAACCCACACCAAATTCTCTGTATTGTTTAATGGAACAAGATTCAAATAAATAAACCCACTTTGTTTTCTTAACAAACCATTAACAAACCCTTAAATCTCTGTTTGTATGAAATTACAGTAAAACCAAAAATTTTCCATTAACCCACATAGGATAGACATCACCTGTTTAATCAACAAACCACCACTTTGCTATGTTGTGCCCTCGAGCTATGGCGACAATAATAACTGTCTAGAGGTTCCCTCCTCTTTTCCACTACTAGGTTAAACATTACAAAATGAATGATAAGACTTACTTTTTCCACATTATACACTCTCAACCAATTGTTGCAGTTAGCCCTAAAAGGGTCGGTGAACTCTCAATACAAGTGACAACTTTTTACCTATTCCAAATGTCGAGACTTGCTAGAAAAGTCATCCACTTAAACATTTCATAATCCTTCGCATATGATATTCATTTTATCACTTCAAATTTAATCAAATATCAACTATAACCCTTTAATTTAAATTAAATGCAACATATCACATTAACACCTCTCAATATCTGGGAGTGTGAAGATTAAGGATCACTTAAGTGTTGTCACCATTGAGCTTGTATGGAAGTGTTATGACCTTAGACTCTTAGAAGAATTTAGGTAGGATTGATGAAGTAGGATAAGAACCATGCAATAAACACCAATGACCAACCATAAACAAATGCTCAACAACAATATACCTTTGTTTATGCCAAACTGTCCATAGACCTAAAAGTACCTGTTTGACATATATACCAACACTACCAATGCCAACAAGCAGTCAACAAGGCAAACCTACTGGAAGAGTATTGGAGAGAATCTATATACATTGTTGTCTACGTTCAAAACAAAGTTCAAGTCAAAGGTAATGGTACTAAAACTCCTTATGGATTGTGGTATGGAAGAGTTCCTATAGTGCAATATTTCAAAGTTCTTAGAAGCAAATGTTGTATCAGAAGAGAAGAATAATTAGGCAAGTTTGATGCTAGGTGTGATGAAGGGATTTTCCTTGGATACTCCACTAAGAGTAAGGCCTACTAGTTCTACAATAAGAGATTGAGAAAGATCATTGAGAGTGCTAATGTGAAGGTTGATGAAGACAGGGAAAGAATATCAGATCTGAGTGAAAATGAAGTAGATGAACCTGCCATTACAGTAAATGAAGAAAAAGTTGAAAAATAAGATAGTCAAATGGAAGAAGAAAAGGCTTTGGAAAGTGCTGTTAAGACTCCCAAGTATGTAAGGATTAATCATTCTGAAGACCATATTATTGGTGACAAAAGCAAAGGGGTATTGACAAGAAAAATCCTTGCAGAGGAACAGGTGAACTACTGTTTACTTTCACAGATTGAACCTAAAAATATAAGTGAATCCTGTAAAGATGAAAGTTGGGTAAAAGATATGGAAGAAAAGTTGATGCATATAGAGAAGAATAAAACTTGGGAATTGGTTCCTTGACCTGCTGATAAGAATGCGATTGGAACTAAATTGGTTTTCAGAAACAAGATGAATGAAAATGGAGTAGTAAGAAACAAAGAAAGACTAATATGCAAAGGATATTCTCAAGTTGAAGGTGTCAATTTTGAGGAGACTTATGCTCCTGTGGAAAGGATTGAAGCAATAAGAATTATCTTGGCATTTGCAACACACAAAGACTTCAAAGTGTACCAGATGGACGTGAAGTTTGCATTCTTCAATGGAGAGCTAGAAGAAGTTTACATTGAACAACCGGAAGAATTTTAGTCATCAAACCAAGGTTAAAAATGGTGTGCAGATTGAAGAAAGCCTTGTATGGACTCAAGCAAGCTCCTAGAGCCTTGTATGCAAGGTTGAAAGAGTATATGTTGCAATTAGGGTTTAGTAAAGGTACTGTAGATAGTAATCTCTACGTCAAAATTAATGATGATCAAATTCTGATTATTGTAGTCTTTGTTGATGATATTATCTTTGGAGGCAATGAAGGTATGTGTAAGAAATTTGTAGAGGAAATGCAAAAGGAGTTTGAGATGTCTATGTTTAGTGAAATGAATTTCTTTCTAGGACTACAAATTACTCAATCAGAAATAGGAATTTTCATTTCTCAGTCCAAGTATGTGAAAGAGTTGTTGAAGAAGTTTGGAATGGCAGATTCTAAGCCATTATGTACCCCTATGGTAACTGGTTGCAAGCTAAGCAAGAATGATGAATCACCTAAGAATGATCAGAAAAAGTATAGATCTATGATTGGAGGACTACTTTATTCAATCTATACTAGACCAGACATAAAGCATGCAGTCTGTCTTGTGGCAAGATTTCAAGAAAACCCTAGAGAATCACATGTGATGGCAGTTAAGAGGATCATGAGGTATTTAAAAGGTACTTTAGACTATGGACTGCGGTATCCTAAAGATACTGATTTCACAAGGATACTTTTGAGTAACTTAGGGAAAAGTTAGGGATTATTACCCCTCCTGCTCTGAACTAAGATGTATGGAATTGCACCAATCCAGTGGTGCCCAAAGTTTCATCTTTTGATCTGGATTGATGTTATGAAGGCTACCTCTCAGGAGTAGGTAGATGTTGTTGATATGAGTTCCTGATAAAGAGCAGTAAGTGTTGCAGTGTTACTGATAGGAGGAGTAGTGCAGGGATAGTAAGATCTGAGTTGAGCTGTAATAACTAAAGAGAGGAAAAGTTTTGGCACCCTTTGCCATTGATGTCAAAGGGGGAGAGAAGTTCATGTGAAAAACTTAAGGAGGGAGATTCTGAAAGTTGCAACCAGAGTAAGAATAAAGTAAGGGGGAGCAAAGAAGAAAACCAAGTTTGTTTGTCTTGATGTTTTTTCACATCATGTGTTGCCATCAATGACAATTGGGGAGATTGTTGCAAGTATGAGTAGTAAGTATTGTCATTGATATCAACACCTAAGGTCATCATCTAAGGAAGTTATTTGGATAAGTTTGAGCAAGTGTCTGAGAAGAACAGTAAAGTGTTTTGCTCCACATATCATGTAGATTGAATATCTTTGTCTGCAGTTTGGAAGTTATGATAAGGGATGTCTATAGTTGCTATGTTTAAAGTTAGAGCCTTCGATATGAAGATTATAGTGAGTTCTATTCACTAGTAAAAACTATTTTCTAAGTATTCAATGGTGACAGGGAGAAAGAATTTTGCTTTGTATCTCTCCGCATTTAATTTTTATACTTTGTGATTCTAGAATTACATTTGGGATGATGTTATGTGCCTTCAGTTGAAATGGTTTGTGATTTGGTGCTCCACAAACAATCTTTTCTTTATGACAGTGGTTGATAGTAATGTTTAAGTGGTCCGGTTTGAAGAATCTTCTAAATAGAGTGTTTGGATGTTGTGCGAAAGTTCTTGGTGATTGTATTGTGCTTGTGGATGTCTCTATATTGTGTTCCTATCTTTTGATTGATCTACAAAGTGTAATTTGGGTTGTGATTGAAGCGTGTTCATAAAAGTCTTAGTGTTAACACTAGTTTTAGTTGACCTGGTTATTTTCACTACTTGCGGTTATGCTTTGGAGATTGTGGAAGTATGTTGTTGTGTGGGAGATTGTATTTGAGTTCCTGCTAAGGCATGTTGTGGTTTGCATTCATTTTTTTCCTCCACAAATCTATTTAGGTCCAGACCTATTCGAATGTATGTATGTATGCCGATCTTGGAGATTGTTCCAATGGTTGATTATTATAATTTCGACCTTGATGTACATTCCAAGGTTGATGGATTGTATAAATGCATGTAATGAAGTCATGAATAATAGAGGAATGTGCAAAAATGTGAAGATAACTATGTTTGTGTGAAGAATACAAAAAATAAGAAGAATCAGTGCACTTCAATGGAACTGAACCTTGGCATGATGTAGATGCTACTATCTCAGTTCAACAACTCTGGTAGTGAGCCCCATTGGCAATGAGCCTCTTCTTTTGGTAGTGAGCCTCTTATTTTGTAGTGAGCATTCTGGGTAGTGAGCCTTGTTGTAAATTTTTATATATCATTTATATTGTGAGCTAACACTCCCCATGGTTTTTCCCTATTGGGTTTTCCACGTAAAAAATCTGGTGTCTCATGTGTCTCATGTGTAGATATATTGATGTTGGAAAGAAGTTAAGTTTTTGCTACAACTAATTCAATCCCCTCTCAATTGTCTTGTGCATTTCAACAATTGGTATCAGAGTGAGGGTTCCCCAAAGAATGCCTATGAGGTAGATTCGAGATGGCACACAAGAAGGAGTCTTTGTAGTTTGATGGAATGGATTATGCTCTCTAGAAGGTGCAGATGAAAAGTCATCTCATTTCTCTTGGTTATAGTATTTGGAAGATGGAAGATAAAAAGTATACTATTCCTCTGAATGGTCCATCATCTAAAGATGAAGTCAAACAATATGAGTTAAATGGAAAGGCTAGAGATGCTCTATTAAATTCTTTATTCAATGCTGAGTTAGTGAAAGTTATGGATCTGGAAACTATTATGAGATCTGGGATTGTAAGCAGAAAAATAATGCATAGCCTCCACAAGGACCGCTATGATGATTCAAATCCTTGTCACGTACATGTAAGCATGAAATAAAATCCTTTAAGCAGCGAGCCTCTTGATGATGTGTCCTCTTTTCTTGTCTTGTGTTCTTACTTCTTTGTTGATTTCTCTCTCTCTATTTGTGATGCTTTTCGACACTTGTTGACTTGCATCTTCTAAGCTTTCAACCTTGTTCCTAAGCCTTGTGAGTGTCCTGTAGGTGAGTTTTCACCTTTCCCCTTTGTCTTTCGTCTGGTGCACCTCCTAGAAGCCTTCTAGAGGTCTCCTAATCCATCTCCCACTTTTAGTTTTCAGTTCTGATCAACCAATCCAAATCTCCCCCTATTATTTCCAAATCTCCCTCGGGAGATCCTATAAACGCAAGTGGAGATTTGGATTCTTCCACATGACTGGCCTATTTCTTGATGCATAACTCCTCTTCTTCTCTTCTTGCATCTCCCAGCCTATTTTTCTACATCTAACCCTGTCCAGCCTGGATCTCCCCGAGTGACCCAGGGTCGCCCCCTGTGTGACCCATGGTCACCCAAGGGCAACCCTACTAGCAAAAGGGGCGACCCTTCAATTTTTGCAGCCATGGAAAAACTCGAGTTTCTCACTCATTTTTGCTCCATTTTCACCTATTTTTATTTCTGTTTGCATGATTATTGATCCATAATATAGGGTTAACTATTTCATGCACCCACACATGCATAATTAGCTCCATTGATCTCAAATTAACTCTTCAATCAATCTCATTCATTCCCTCACCTCTATTTCTTCTTCAGTGATAAGCTATCATTGCTTCATCACTCCCTAATCAGCTGAGTTCACTAGGTAATCAACCTTGTTAACTCCCCAATCAACCTTGTTAACTCATCGATCAAATGAGTTAACTCTTCAATCAATCCATTCTTCTAAACCTATAAATGCCCCCCTTGCTCAAGCACAAAGGGAGGCAAATTCATTGTGCACACAACTCTTGCTAGTTTTTGCTCTCCAAATTAGCATTCAAATGCTCTCACAGGATGAAGGTGCCTTTTGCTTTATTTGTTCAACCAAGCAACGCTATGCTGCTTCATTCTATGCCATTGTGCTCAATCCAAGCTCTCATTGAGCTCATACAAGCTTCATCAAAGCTTCTTTCTGCTTCTTTGGGCTCATTTTGTTGTTAAGAGGATCACCCGCTACCACAAAAGGATTCGAGGTTGCCAATTACAAGGATTATTGAGGGTAGTGGAGTCAACAAATCTTCATTTCTTTTAGGTTTCTTCATTGTTTTTGCTTGATTCATAGTAATTAGAGAATCAAATTTGCTCTTGGGAACAGTAAAACATTGCTTTTTCCTTGATAATTAGATCTTGCATGTTAGATTAATTGCTTTCATATTTCTAGATTTAGATTGTTAGAAGAAGCATTTTCCTTTTTCTTTAGATTAGATTGCATTAAAATCATCAAAAACCTAAAAAACATAGGTTAACTTTGCATTAGAAAAGTCATATAGGATTGCACACATATTTCCTTTTCATAGATTAGAAGCACTTTTATTTCCAAAATACTCTAAAAAATACCAAAAAGAATGTTTTGCATATCATTTAGTTTGCATGCATATAGAAACCCTAGAATAGACAAAATTGCAAACCCTCGATTCCATCACAAGGTAATCACAATTAAACGATCCAATCAAACCCTTGGTCACATCACAAGGTAGAACACAAGTCAAAACCTAGGTCAACAAAACCCTAGGTCAAAAACCTAGATTTGGTTAAGGTTAGTAATCACACATTTACCTCTATCCTAATTCATGAATGTGTTTAGGAGTGAGAGGAGAGTGGATGAGGGCTATCTATGATGAGATCAAGGAGTTACATCCACGACCACAACAAGAAACATGTGTTCTACCACAAGGAGACCCACTTGTCCTCTTGTTGTTAGAAGAAACTAGACAATTACAACTACAACAAGAATTCCTTCGAGACATTGAAATAGCATAAGCCATCAACAAAAATAATTGTTTACCCACACAGAGGTGGAATCTAAGGAATCCAAATAGAAGAAGAGAAACTAGTGACCCTTCAGGTCATAGGGTTATCTCAACTACAACAACAATTGAACAAAACATACAACAAAACACACAACAACAAAGGACATAGAACTTGTTGTCCCCTCTCTGCAAAGTCCAGCTCTCCAACAAGTTAGACCCCCGCCATGTCTCACCTCCTCTCTACTGGCTACTTCCACGTGAGTGAGAATGACGTGGCGGATCACCCCGTGGCAAGGAGGGAAGCGTCCGTGTGCATGCTGAAATCTGACCCGACAGCCTTAGGCAACCGGAGTCAGGATTTTGAGTGTACAGGGACAAATTGAAAATTTTATATGAAGGAGATGATTATGTGAAGAGTGCCAAATTACAAAATCTAAAGGCAAGGTACAAAGCTCTGAAGATGAGTGATGATGAGAACATAACAATCTACATGCAAAAAGTTGATGAAATTTTCAATGGAATAAAAGGTCTTAGAGGAACTATTGATGAGGATGAGGTCATGCTGAAGATTCTTAGGTCTTTGCCTAAATCCTATAGTCACAAGGTGTCAACAATTGAAGAACTTATGATTGTGAACAAGATTACAAAGGATCAATTGCTTGGAAAGCTTACTACATTTGAAATGAGAGAGTTGTGGAATTAGATGATGACCTTGATGAGATTGAATCCAACTTCATGGATAGAATGCAAAGACACACCAGTAAGTTCAAAGGTAAATTACCATTCAAATACTTTTCTTGTGGTAAGATTGGTCACTATGCCTGCAGGTGTTCGGAAAGAATTGAGAGAGGTAAGAAGAAATTTGAAAGTAGACCTAGGATCATAAAGAAATGCTATTATGTTAGAGAGGATGATGGTGGTGGTGTAATAGATGATGAATTTGATGATACTAGTGCAAATGAATGCTTGTTTATTTCTATCAAGGAAGAACCTGTGTCTACTAATCCTTCTAGCTGTGTGAAGGAAGAAAAACCAGTGGAAGAAAGTGCTTTGTCTGTCTGCCAGGTTGAGAAAGATAAGGATGAATGGATTATTGATAGTGGATGTTTACATCACACGACCGGTGATAAAAGTAAGTTTGTAAATATGGAAAAGTATGATGGAGGACTGGTTAGGTTTGGAGATAATGCAGTTGGTAAGATTTGTGGAAGAGGATCTATTTCTTTTGATGGTAAGCACAACACAGATGATGTTCTATATGTGAAGGGTTTAAATCATAATCTTTTAAGTGTTGGTCAGATGTGTGACAAAGGATATGATCTGATATTTAAGGATAATGGATGCAAGATCATGGAAAGCTCCTGAACAATGAGTGCTACTAGTAAGAAGACTAAAGGTAATGTTTATCATTTGGAAGGAACTAATGATTATTGTTTGTTGGCTCAGACAGATTAGAGTTGGCTATGGCTTAAAAGGATGTATCATATCAATTTTTTAAACTTGGTGAAGATAAGATTATTCTAATCTATGAGAGATTTGCCTAATCTTGTGAAGCCTGCTAATACTATTTGCAAGGAATGTCAATTGGGGAAATAGACAAGGACAAGTCTCAAGAGGAAAGAACAATTTTTTGCTGGATTGCTTGAGTTGGTGCATACAGATTTGTGTTGTCCTACAAGAACAAGAAGTTTGCAAGGATACAGGTACTTTATGTTGCTTATTGATGATTATTCTAGAATGACTTGGGTCACTTTTTTAAAAGATAAATTAGAAGCCCTAGACAAGTTCAAATCTTTCAAGGCGATGGTTGAGAACGAGTTAGAATTGAGAGTCAAATGCTTAAGGTCTGATAGAGGAGGTGAGTTCACATCAAATGAATTCAATATTTTCTATGAAGAACATGAGATAAAGAGAAATTTGTTTTCTCCTAGGACTCCTTAGTAAAATGGAGCTGTTGAAAGAAACAATAGGACAATTCAAGAGGCTGCTCGGTCAATGATGAAAGAGGCAAACCTATTAGAAGTGTATTGGAGAGAAGATATACACACTACTATCTACATTCAAAATAGAGTTCAAGTCAAAGGTAATGGTACTAAAACTCCTTATGAATTGTGGTATGGAAGAGCTCCTATAGTGAAATATTTTAAAGTTTTTGGAAGCAAATGTTATATCAGAAGAGAAGAATAATTAGGCAAGTTTGATACTAGGTGTGATGAAGGAATTTTCCTTGGATAATCCACTAAGAGTAAGGCCCGCCAGTGCTACAATAATAGATTGAGAAAGATCATTGAGAGTGCTAATGTGAAGGTTGATGAAGACAGGGAAAGAATATCAAATCTGAGTGGCTATGAATTAGATGAACCTGCCATTACAGTAAATGAAGAAAAAATTGAACAAGACAGTCAAATGGAAAAAGAAAAGGCTCCACAAAGTGTTGTTAAGACTCCAAGGTATGTAAGGATTAATAATTTTGAAGATCATATTATTGGTGACAAAAGCAAAGGGGTATTGACAAGGAAAAGAGCTGTAGAGGAAAAGGTGAACTATTGTTTACTTTCATAGATTGAACCTCAAACTATAAGTGAAGCCTGCAAAGATGAAATTTGGGTAAAATATATGGAAGAAGAGTTGATGCAGGTAGAGAAGAATCAAACTTGGGAATTGGTTCCTCAACCTACTAATAATAATGTGATTGGAACTAAATGGGTTTTTAGAAACAAGATGAATGAAAATGGAGTAGTAAGAAATAAAGAAAGACTAATATGCAATGGATTCTCAGGTTGGAGGTGTAGATTTTAAGGAGACTTATGCTCCTGTGGTAAGGATTGATGCAATAAGAATGTTTTTGGCATTTGTAGCACACAAAGACTTCAAAGTGTACCAGATGGATGTGAAGTCTACATTCTTGAATGAAGAGATAGAAGAAGTTTACGTTGAATAACTGGAAGGATTTCGGTCATCAGACCAAGGTGACATGGTGTGCAGATTGAAGAAAGCCTTGTATGGACTCAAACAATATCCTAGAGCTTGGTATGCAAGTTTGGACAAGTATTTATTGTAATTAGGGTTCAGTAAAGGTACTGTAGATAGTAATCTCTACTTCAAAATTAATGATGATCAAATTCTGATTATTGTAGTCTTTGTTGATGATATTATCTTTGGAGGCAATGAAGGTATGTGTAAGAAATTTGTAGAGGAAATGCAAAAGGAGTTTAAGATGTCTATGTTTGGTAAAATGAAATCCTTGTTGAAATGCACCGAACAACTAAGAGGGGGGTGAATCAGTTGTCCCAAAACTCAATCACTTTTGCACTTAAACTTTAATCACTCATCCACATTTATTATGATATAACAATGAATGCATAAAATCATAAACTTAATCACAAATATAACATCAAACACAAGAGACACCAGATTTTACGTGGAAAACCCCAAGGTGGGGAAAAACCACAGAGAGGATTAGCTCTCAAAATATATTGCAATCTTTGAAAATTGATATTTAGGCTTGGTCACTCCATGGGCCTAGAACATACTGGCTCACTGCTATGAAGTACAACTAGGTCTAGCAGGCTCACTTCCTCAACCCTAAACCTAGAAATATTACAATAAGGGTTGTTAAACCCTAAGGGCAGTTAAACCCTACTGGCGGCTCACTGCCAGACTCACTGCCAAGATCAACATCTTCTTCATGTCTAAGATTAATACTTTGAAGTACAATGGGTCCTCTGCTTTTCCCTACTCTGCCTTACCACTTCTTTCCTTATCTTCCCATCTTCACACAAGGACATATTTTCCACGACTCAACTATAAGTATTTATACACTTCATCAACCTTGGAATGATCATGAAGGTCAGCATTACAATCATCAACCATTGGAACAATCTCCAACGCCAACACTACAAACATTTACAAAATAGGTCTTGACCTATTACAATATTACAACATTATACAAAATAATATCATCAACAAAGACTACAACAATTAGGATTTGTTCATCATTGATCTTGAAGTAGAGATTGCTATCGGTAGTACCCTTACTGAACCCTATCTATAATAGATACATGTCCAACCGTGCATACCATGCCCTAGGGGCTTGATTTAATCCATACAAGGCCTTCTTCAATCTGCATACCATGTCACGCTGATCTGATGACTAAAATCCTTCCGGTTGTTCAATGTAGACTTCTTCTACCAATTCTCCATTCAAGAATGCAAACTTTACATCCATGTAATATACCTTAAAACCTTTGTAGGCTACGAATGCCAAAAGCATTCTTATAGCTTCAATCCTTGCTACTAGTGCATATGTTTCCTCAAAATCAATTCCTTCAACTTGAGAGTATCCTTTGCATACCAACCTTGCTTTGTTTATTACCACTTCACCATTTTCATTCATCTTATTTCTAAAGACCCACTTTGTGCCAATTACATTTTTATCTATTGGTTTAGGAAGAAGATCCCAAGTCTAATTCTTCTCTATCTACATCAATTCTTCTTTCATAGACTTTACCCAATTCTCATCATTGCAAGCTTCATTCATAGTCTTAGGTTCAATCTTGGAAATCAGTTAGAAATTTACTTGTTCTTTTGCAGCTCTTCTTCTGGTAAGTATTCCTTTACTCTTATCTCCTATGATTTGATCCTTAGAATGATTAATTTTTACATACTTTGGTGTCTTGGTAGCACTCTCTGGAGCTTGATCCTCTTCATCTGAGTTGTCTTCATGCTGTACCACTTCTGAAACATCTGGTTTATCTTATTCATATCCACTTAGTTCTGGAGACCTTTCCTTGCTTTCATCAACTTTGACATTTGAACTCTTAATGATCTTATTCAGCCTCTTATTAAAGCACCAGTATGCTTTCCTCTTGGTGGAATAACCAAGGAAGATTCCTTCATCACACCTAGCATCAAACTTGCCTAGATCTTCTTCTCTTTTGATATAACATTTTCTACCAAAAACTTTGAGATATTTTACAGTAGGAACTTTACCATACCACAATTCATAAGGGGTCTTAGAACTATTACCTTTGACTTGAGCCCTGTTTAGAATATATACAGCAGTGTGAATAGCCTCTCTCCAATATACTTCTGGAAGATCAGCTTCCTTCATCATGGTTTTAGTAGCTTCTTGAACCATTCTATTTTTCCTTTCAACAACTCCATTTTGTTGTGGAGTTCTAGGTGCAGATAACTGTCTCTTTATCCCATGTTCTTCACAAAAGAAATTGAATTCATTTGATGTAAACTCTCCTCCTCTATTAGACCTTAAACATTTGATATTAAAATCCATCTCATTTTCAACCATTGCTTTGAATGCCTTGAACTTGTTTAGAGCTTCTACCTTTTCTTTCAAGAAAGTAACCCAAGTCATTCTAGAGTGATCATCAATGAGTAACATGAAATACCTATCTCCTTGTAGACTTCTTACTCTGGTAGGTCCACATAAATTTGTATGCACTAGTTCTTGTAGTCCCTCAACTAATTGGTCCTTGCTTTTGAACCTTGTTCTTGTTTGTTTCCCAAATTGACACTCCTTGAAAATAGGATTAGTAGTATTTACAACCTTAGACAGATCTCTAACAACCTATGCAGTACTTATCTTCATAATTTTATCAAAATTTATGTGACACAACCTTCTATGCCATAGCCAACTTTCATTAGCCTGAGCCAACAAACAATAGTTATCAGTTCCTTTCAAGTGATAGATAATACCTTTGGTCTTTCTACTAGTTGCAATGACTGTTCCAAATCTTTCCTTGATCTTACATCCATTGTCCTTGAAGATTAAATCATAACCTTTGTTACACATTTGACCCACACTCAAAATATTGTGCTTTAATCCTTTCGCATACAAGACATCTTCAGTATTATGCTTGCCATCAAAAGAAATAGATCCTTTTCCACAAATCTTACCAGTTGTATCATCTCCAAACCTAACCAGTCCACCATCATATTTTTCAAAACTCACAAACTTACTTTTGTCACCAGTCATGTGGTGAGAGCAGCCACTATCAATAACCCATTCATCTTTGTCTTCAACAACTTGAGCAGCCAAAGCACTTTCGACTGGTTTTTCTTTCTTCACACAACTAGTAGGATTAGTAGACATAGGTTCTTCCTTAATAGAAATAAACAAGAATTCACTACCAGAGGTACTAGAATTATTTGGTTCACCATTGTCTGATACTCCTTCATCATTGTCAAAATCTTCAACATAATAACATTTCTTTTGGGTCCTAGGCCTGTTCTCATATCTTTTTCTATTTCTTTCAATTCTTTCAGGACATCTAGAAGCAAAGTGGCCTACTTTACCATAGGAAAAATATTTAAAAGGTAATTTACTTTTAAACTTACTGGATCCTCTTTGTAGTCTATCCACAAAGTTGGCTTCAATTTCATCAAACTCATCATTAGATTCTACCTTGTATTTTTCTGATCTAGAGGTTTTCCTAAAAGTACTAGCTTTGAAGGTAGTCTCAACTTTTAGTAGAGCATCACCAAACTCTCTCATTTCAAAGGCAGTAAGCTTACCAAGTAGCTGATCTCTATCAATTGCTTTTACTCACATAAATTCTTCAATTGAGCTACCTTGCGATTGTAGAACTTTCATAGAGATCTGAGAATTTTCATGACTACTTCCTTATCGCTGAGAGTTCCCCCCATGCCTTTTATCCTTGTGACAAGTTCATCAACTCTTTGCATAAATGTTGTTATGTTTTCATCTTCATTCATCTTCAAACTTTCATATTTCACTTTTAGATTTTGTAGCTTGGCTTCCTTCACAGAATCATCTCCTTCATACATATTTTTCAACTTTTCCCATACCTCATTTGTAGTTTCAAGATCCACAACTTTTGTCAGTACTGAGTCATTTAATAAACTTAGTAGAGCATCTTTTGCTTTAACATCCAACTCATAATTTCATCTTCAGTCGTCAAACCATTTTGAGGCAGGGTGTATTTTGTTTCTGCAGCTTTCCATACTTTGTAACCAAGACAAAGAAGATGGATTTTCATTTGTGCCTTCCAGAGAGCATAATTCGTTCCATCAAAATGTGGCGCTGCCTTCTTGTAAGACATTTTGGATCTTTCTCAAGCTGTTAAACTTTCTTCAGAGGAACTTGGCCCTGATACCAATTGTTGAAATGTGTCGGACAACTGAGAGGGGAGGTGAATTAGTTGTCCCAAAAACTCAATCACTTCTACACTTAAACTTTAATCACTCATCCACATTTATTATGATATAACAATGAATGCATAAAATTAGAAACTTAATCACATATACAACATCAAACACAAGAGACACCAGATTTTACGTGGAAAACCCCAAGGTGGAGAAAAACCATGGAGAGGATTAGCTCTCAAAATATATTGCAATCTTTGAAAAATGATGTTCATGCTTGGTCACTCCATGGGCCTAGAACATACTGGCTCACTGCCATGAAGTACAGCTAGGTCTAGCAGGTTCACTGCCTCAACCCTAAACCTAAAAAGATTATAATAAGGGTTGTTAAACCCTGAGGGTAGTTAAACCCTACTAGCAACTCACTGCCAAGATCAACATCTTCTTCATGTGTGAGATTAATGTATTGAAGTACAATGGGTCCTCTACTCTACCTTACCACTTCTTTCCTTATCTTCCCATCTTTGCACAAGGACATATTTTCCATGACTTAACCATAAGTATTTATACACTTCATCAACCTTGGAATGATCATCAAGGTCAGCATTACAATCATCAATCATTGGAACAATCTCCAAGGTTGGCATTACAAACATTTACAAAATAGGTCTTGACCTATTACAACATAATGCAAAGGAGATGAAGTAAAAGTGTACGTGGATCACGCCACACCTTAGTTGGGGCTCAAACACAATCTTCCATGCTACAACATGCTTCCATATCTTCAAGGGATCTCTGTAATTACTGGAATTAACCAAGTCGGATAAGACTGGTTACCCGCTACGCTATCTGGGAACAATCTTCAAACATGAACTCAATTCCTTGATGCGGACCAATGTCAAGATAGGAACATGATTAGGAGGCATCCACAAGCATGTTATAGTCATCAAGAGAAACTACACAAACCTTAACCACTTTAACCATAGGAATCTTCACACCGAAACACATGAACGTCATTGTTTTCAACTGTCATAAAATAAAGATAGCTTGTAGAACACCAAAACATGAACCATTGCAATTGTAGGCACTTATCATCATCCCAAAATTTCCTTTAGAACTACAGAGAAAAACAATTTAATGCAGAGGAATGTGAAGAAAAATACTTTCTCCCTATCACCAGAGAATAATCAGAGAAAGCAAGTTTTACTCTGGTGAAAGCAACTCTCTCAATAATTCACATTGGAGGCTCAAACTCATGATTTAGCATCTTTAGACATCCATTTAAATAACTTCCAATCTGTAGACCAAGATCTTCATCCAACAAGAGATGCGGAGCAGTCTACCGGACTGTTCTTCAACATACCACTCACTGTCCATATTGCACTTCACTGTAACTCACTTGTTTCTTTTGGAGAGGCCAATTTTATTAATATCCTCAACATACAAAGCTTCCAAAGAAGAAATAAAATAAGATACAGTTGACACCAATGACAACAAAGATATGTTGACATCAATGACAACACCGCTTAGGTACATACTTGCAACAATTCTTTCTAGGACTGCAGATTACTCAATCAGAAAAATGAATTTTCATTTCTCAGTCCAAGTATGTGAAAGAGTTGTTGAAGAAGTTTGGAAAGGAGGATTCTAAGCCAGTATGTACCCCTATGGTAATTGGTTACAAGCTAAGCAAGAAGATGAATCACCTAAGACTGATCTGAAAAAGTATAGGTCTATGATTGGAGGACTACTTTATTCAACCTATACCAGACCAGACATAATGCATGTAGTCTGTCTTGTGGCAAGATTTCAAGAAGACTCTAGAGAATCACATGTGATGGCAGTTAAGAGGATCATGAGGTATTTAAAAGGCACTTTAGACTATGGATTATGGTATCCTAAAGATACCAATTTCACTCTTAGTGCTTATACAGATGCAGATTGGGATGGAGAAGTTGATGACTGAAAAAGTACAAGTGGAGGTGCTTTCTTCTTGGGTAATAGATTGGTTTCATGGTTGAGCAAGAAGCAAGATTTAGTTTCTTTGTCTACTATAGAAGTAGAATATATTGTTGTAGCATGATTTTGTACTCAAGTGCTATGGATGAAGCAAACATTAAAGGATATAAAAGTTGTCTATGGAGAACTAATTTCAATCTTTTTTTGACAATACAAGGGCTATAAACATTTCTAAGAATCTAGTGATGCACTCAAGAACAAAGCATATGTCAATAAGGTATCACTTTCTAAGAGAAAAGGTAATAGAGAATGAAGTAAACATGGAATATGTGCGTACAAAGGATCAGATTGTAGATATTTTTACTAAGCCTCCGCCTAAGGATACTTTTGAGTAACTTAGGGAAAATTTAGGGGTTATTACCCCTCTTGCTCTGAACTAAGATGCATGGAAGTGCATCAGTCTAGTGGTGCCCAAAGTTTCATCTTTTGATCTAGATTGTTATTTTGAAGGCTA
Source organism: Cunninghamia lanceolata (assembly GCA_027924645.1). Taxonomy (NCBI): domain Eukaryota; kingdom Viridiplantae; phylum Streptophyta; class Pinopsida; order Cupressales; family Cupressaceae; genus Cunninghamia; species Cunninghamia lanceolata. The sequence goes on along the minus strand of BSBN01001859.1, from coordinate 3,666,311 downwards.
CCTCTCAGGAGGACTAGGTAGATGTTGCTGATATGAGTTCCTGATAAAGAGTAGTAAGTGTTGCAGTGTTACTGACAGGAGGAGAAGTACAGGGATAGTAAGATTTGAGTTGAGCTATAATAACTAAAGAGAGGAAAAGTTTTGATACTCTTTGCCATTGATGTCAAAGGGGGAGAGAAATTCATGTGAAAAACTTAAGGAGAGAGATTCTGAAAGCTGCAGCCAGAGAAAGCATAAAGTAAGGGGGAGAAAATAAGCAAAGCAAGTTTGTTTGCCTATATGTTTTTTCACATCACGTGTTTCCATCAATGAAAAAGGGGGAGATTGTTGCAAGTATGAGTAGTAAGTGTTGTCATTGATGTCAAGACCTAAGGTCAACATCTAAGGAAGTTATTTGGATAAGTTTGAGCAAGTGTCTGAGAAGAATAGTAAAGGGTTTTTCTCCACGTATCCTATAGATTGAATATCTTTATCTGTGGTTTGGAAGTTATGATAAGGGATGTCTTTAGTTGATATGTTTCAAATTTGAGCCTCTGGTATGAAGATTTTAGTGAGTTATGTTCACCAGAGTAAAAACTATTTTTCGAGTATTCAATGGTGACAGGGAGAATGTATTTTGCTCCGCATCTCTCTGCATTTAAGTTTTATACTTTGTAGTTCTGGAATTATGTTTGGGATGATGTTATGTGCCTTTTTTTGAATTGGTTCATGATTTGGTGCTCCGCAATTGATCTTTTCTTTATGACAGTTGTTGACAGTAATGTTTAAGTGGTCCGTTTTGAAGAATCTTCTAGATAGAGTGTTTGGAGGTTGTGTGAAAGTTCTTGGTGATTGTAACGTGCTTGTGGATGTCTCTAGATTGTGTTCCTACCTTTTGATTGGTCTGCGAATTGTAATTTGGATCGTGATTGAAGCGTGTTCCTAAAAGTCTTACTGTTACCACTAGTTTTGGCTGATCTGGTTGTTTTCACTACTTGCAGTTATGCATTGGAGATTATGGAAGCGTGTTGTTGCATGGGATATTACATTTGAGTCTCTACTAAGGCATGGTGTGGTCCACATTCATTCTTTTCCTCGGCAAATCTGTTTAGGTCCATACCTATTCGAATGTATGTATGTATGCTGACTTTGGAGATTGTTCCAATGGTTGATGATTGTAATTCCAACCTTGATGTACATTCCAAGGTTGATGAATTGTATAAATGTATGTAATGAAGTCATGAATAATAGAGGAATGTGAAAAAATGTGAAGATAACTGTGTTTGTGTGAAGAATATAGAAAAGAAGAAGAATTAGTGTGCTTCAATGGAACTGAACCTTGGCATGATGTAGATGCTACTATCTCAGTTCACTAACTTTGGTAGTGAGCCCCATTGGAAGTGAGTCTCTTCTTTTGGCAGTGAGCCTCTTATTTTGTAGTGAGTATTCTGGGTAATGAGCCTCTGGTAGTGAGCCTTGTTGTAAATTTTGATATATCATTTATATTGTGAGCTAACACTCACCATGGTTTTTCCCTTATTGGGTTTTCCACGTAAAAAATCTGGTGTCTCATGTGTCTCATGTGTGTATGTGTTTAAGTTTTTGATTTTATGCTTTCATAGTTAAATCATAATAACAGTGATTAAGTGGTAGATGTATTGATGTTTGAAAGAAGTTAAGTTTTTGCTACAACTGATTCACCCCCCTCTCAATTGTCTTGTGCATTTCAACAAAAACAACTACAAAGAAATGTATAGCTGCCTATTTGATAAATCAAATGCATGAAAATCAATACCAAATCACTAAAAATATTTAATAATCCAATACCATACCATATTCTTCCTTATGAAATACTGATATGACCATTTACAAAAGCTTGAAAATGGATTAGGAACTGTCACATTCATTCAAATCACAGCTTACATTCATACCACTAAATGTGGCAAGAGCAAACTATAACTGTGATTAAGTTTGCTAGAAAGAACATCTATAGCAGTGGAGAAAAATAGTGGTTTAATAAAAAGATTTACAAAATATATTACATACATTTCATAATTATTTCATGCTAAACAAAGACTGTAAAATAACCTTTTCTTATCTGCCTTCTGGAGCTCAAAACTTGCTGAGAAAATTACCCAACTGACCAACCAACCCTTAATGCATCAAAGACTTATGCATATATATAAATTAAAGCTCACTCCATCATTCCAAGCACTACACTTAGTCAATAAGTACCACCATGCCACATTAAATTCAATCCCACTGCAATGTCAGGAAGTATGCCCATTTGGAAGCTTACCCATTCCTTGACAATACTAAACATGTCAGAAGAAAATTCCTTGCACTCATGCTGTACCTAGAACAATAAAGAGGGAAGGTTCAAACCCTTTTCCTTACACCTTGTTGGGTTGAAATATTGACTTCCTTTTATAATGTTTTTAAGACCTTTTCATATGATCTTGCAAGAACTTTACAGACATTATCTTTGTTATATGTTGTTTCACATATACTTTTCAAAGACTTTAAACTTATGATGATAAATGGAATATGGTGGTTATATTATCAAGTGGATGATTTAAATTATTGATATGCATGTAATATAGATAGGATTTCATAAGTTTAATATGAAAGGTTATTTTGTGTATATATATGTTGGATAATTAACCATGTGTAGCAAAGACATAGCATCCAGGAAGGAGTAATTGCAGTAGAGTGCAGAATAGGGGAATTAATTGAAGTGCAGTCCAAGTGCCAGAAGTGAAGATCGATGGAGATGAACGTGGTCATCATGGAAAAATAAATGTAAGAGAAGAAGAAGACTTGTTCTAGAAGTCTAACTGTGGCTTATGTGTTTTCATTCATAAGCCATTGTGTTGGGATTTCTGTTTGAATAGGACTCTGCTTCCTTTGTTCTAGATAATTAATAAGTTGATCTCAAAACTATATCTTGATATCTAGGGATGAATTGATGATCACAGTTAGTTGGAAGATTGCATAAAACTCTCCCACTTTTGTATAAGTTAGGGGATGAGTTCGTTGATTAGTTCGTTGTTATTTTTGTTTTCTATCTATTTAGCCATTACTCTATTTTTACATTTATCAGTTATTCCAGACATGTTTTGATTTTGAATAAAATCTGAAGAAGATTCTATCTTTGATATGAATTGAATTCAACTACGTGTAATGGGAAATGTGTGAAGATCTAAAGTAGATTTAGTTTCCAGAAAAAGTGAGATAGTTCCCTGAGCTGCTCACTCAAGGTACTAACTCTCACTTCATACATTCACTTATTTATTCATGCATTTTTAGTTAAACTATTTCATGTTATCTTATATGTTGCACTATGAAATAAAGTAAGAAATTGTTATTGCTATTTCTAATAGTTGTGATTCATGAATAGAATACATAATTGAAGTCCTCCGGAGGTTAGTGTCAATTCTTTTATCATTCTGTGTATTTTGAGTTAATTTTGTAATTCACTATTGAGTATAGTTATCTTCAGCTTATGCTGAGGGTACCTGTAGCAACTAGGTTTTTAATTGTTTTTGTTGTTCTTTTATTTTTGTGAACTTCAGTAAATATTTTGATTAGAATAAGTTTGTATGAGTTATTTTAGGATAGAAATGAGTCTTGAAGGCATATATAGTGCAAGAATCATCATAAGCTTACGCTCCTTGGTCGATAATTCAATGTAGGAATGCAATGATAGATTGGACTATTTAGTTAGGTTTTACCCTGGATTTTGTTTAAGTCTACAACGCATTAGTTTTCCTCTACATTTTTAGTGTCATTGCCAGGGATGGCGCTATCTTCATAGTCTCATTAGTTTTATATGCTTTCATAGTTAAATCTTGATTTCAGCATTAGATTTAATAAATTCATTTTTCAAGAAACACCAAGCATTCTACTAACACTGTGCAGGACTGCTAAAACATAAAGCTCAAATTACTGTATGCGGAGGCAGAGAGATAACTGAGGTAGATTCCTCCCTTCAACTTCTCAAGATAATGAGGACACAGCTGATTTTATCAATTATACAGTAGAAAGTGCTAAAGAGGAGTTCCCTCTTACATCTTCATCAACACTGTCTACATCTCCATCAGCTTCCTCCACAGCTATAGAAGGAACTTTTAAAACCATGGGAGATAATGTAGTAGATGATCCTCTAGGACAAGTAAGGTTTGAATTCCTATCCCAGACCAAGCACGAGCTGCTACTCTGAAAAATATACCACCTTCTACATTTCCTATTTTCTATGGCTTGGTGACTGAAGATCTTGACACTTTCCTGTTTGAGTTTGATGTCTTGTGTAGGAGTTATGACTAAACCACGTATCCTTATAGACTCAAGTTATTCCTTGCCACATTAAAAGATGTCTCTTTAAGATGGTTTATGGGGTTAGGGAAAGATGTCATTCCAAACTGGGATACCATGAAGACAAAGTTCTTGGAAAAATACAAAGACTACTGTAGAGGACATGATAGGAGGAGAGATGACATCTTTAGGATGTCATAGAAGGAGGATGAGCCACTAGAAGACTATGTTGAGAGATTCCAATTTGCCTTGAAGAAAAACCCTCAAAATAAGTTGTCCGATGAATCACTGAAGCTAGTCTTTTTTAGGGGGATCAATGATGATTGCATGGATTCCCTCAGTCTTATTGGAACAGGAGATATCTCCCAGCTTCCCTTTGAGGATATTTGCATAGTTTACAAAAACTAATCTAGTACCTTTTCCAGAAACCTAGAGGAGAAAGAGTAGCCATTGCAGGCAAGGTAACTAATGGAGTTTCTAGAGTGGAGATTAGTAACTTGCTGACCAACATGAAAGAGGACATCTTTAGCCATATGGCTACACAACTAAACACTCTTCACATCAAGAAGAAACAAGAAGAGGAAGATGCAATGCTTATTGAATACTTCCCCAGCTGTAGACAAAGGAAGGCCAATTGCAAATGCAAGAGGGTGGCCAATAGCTAGCAAGAATAATTGAAAGACCTGAGTTACAACAATTTGAAGGAGAAGATGGGCAATTGTTCTTCATTGCTCAAAGGAGACCATGGCAGCAAAGACAAGGTATGCCCTCTGATCCACTTAATTTTAATCCTCCCTTGCCTACTGCAAACCAAAATTAATCTGCTTGGAATACTCAACAATGGCCTGGTAACCCAAATGCATGACAAAACCTCTAATGGTCTAGTCCCCAATGGCCTACTCCACAAGCTGGTTGGAACCAACAATAGCCAAACTCATGGCCTCAACAAAATTTCCAAGGTCCCAACTATAACCCTTAGTGGCCTACTCAGCAGCAACAATGGCAGCAAAATGCACAATTTTAGCAACCTATGATTCCATCTCAGCGACAACAGCCAGCCATAATGCCACCACCTCAAAATCCACCTCATAGACCTACCCAAATCCCTGCCCAACCTGCACCTAACCCTAATAGTAAGCCTGTCCAATAGGCTTATACTAACGAGGTAATGTAATATCCCACCTATGGGGTGGAAGTGTGTAATGTCCATCTTCGATCAGGGAAACAACTTGCAGGTCCTTCATCCCTCCAAATCATAGAAATTGAAGATGAAGAACCCAACAAAGAAGCCTCTGATAAAATACCTTTGGAATTTGAACCACCCCAAGATGTCTAGACTACCTTACATCACAAGTCTTTTCCCTTCCCTGAGCACTTGGCTATCCAAAAACAAACTGCCCAACCTAATACTGTCCTTCTCAACCAGCTAAAGGATATAAGCATCAAGATTCCTTTAATCCAAGCCATCAAATATATTCCCATCTACACCAAGACTATTAGGAATCTTTACATAAAGAAGCCAGGAAGGAAGAGAATAGACCCTCAGATAGTGCATGTGTTAGGTGATCTTGCTGATATCATGTTGGGTAATATAACTGTTCCCAAATATACAAACCCAGGTAGTCCAGTGGTGGATGTCAAGATCAATGGGACTCTGATTAAGAACACTCTGATAGATTTAGCTTCTTCTATTAATGTCATGACCAAAGAAACAATGTAGATACTCTAATTAAACAACCTTAGGCCTACTCAGACAGTCCTGCAATTAGCTGATAGGTCTATAGTCAAACCTGAAGGGGTCATCCAAGATTTGGTCATTGCATTAGATTCTTGGGAGTATCCAGTCAATTTCATAGTTTTGTAGCCAAAGGTGAATCTTGCTGGTTATCCTCTTATACTAGGCAGACCATGGCTTGCCACTGCTAATGCATTTATAGGTTGTAGGTCTAGTAACATGATAATATCCAATGGGACTGTGACCAAAAAACTAGTTTTATATCCACCAGCCTAGCCATACCATGAACTTGAGCAGACCATTTGGCCTTTCCTAGAAGAAAAGGACACTTATTCCTTGCAAACCCTGATGACTATTGAACGCAACCCCTTATTGGACGTCCTAGATGAAGATGAACTAATTGCTCACGTCCTCCAAAATGATTGTGGAAGGCACCCACAACAGCAAGACTACCTATCCTGCTTACACGACCCTTTGAGCACCATAATACCAAGTAGTTCCTCAAAAGAGGTGTCTCAAATATTTCATGCTTTATTACCCCAACAATGCTTACCCATATTACCTAGCCTTGATTTGTCTTTTGTGCAAGAATTGTCCAAACACCTAGAAGTCAGGCCAGGAAAGATGTTGAATATTAACAATGCATTAACTGATGAACAACAACAATCCCTGCATGGAATATTACATACACACTCAACAACATTTGCTTGGGATTACAATTATATGAAAGGCACTGATCCAGCCTTGTGCATGCACAAGATATACATAGATGATGGATATAGACCAATCAAGCAGCAGTAGAGGCGTATGAATCCAACCCTCAGAGAAATTGTTAAAGCTGAGCTTCAAAAGCTTTTGGATGCAAGCTTTATATACCCCATTTCAGATAGTGAATGGGTTTCACCATTGGTTATAGTCCCCAAGAAAGGTGGCAAATGGAGGGTCTGTGTTGATTACAGAGAATTGAATACTGCTACCAGGAAGGATCACTTTCCATTGCCTTTTATTGACCAAGTTCTTGACTCTCTAGTAGGCAAGAAATATTTTTCCTTTCTTGATGGTTTTAGTGGCTATAACTAGATTAAGATTGCTCCAATGGATCAGGATAAGACATCGTTTACTTGCCCTTGGGGGACATATGCCTACTATGTCTTACCCTTTGGTTTGTGCAACGCTCCAACTACATTTCAAAGAGCAGTCCTCAGTATTTTCTTTGATTTTGCACATGACAGTATGGAGATTTATATGGATGACTTTACCACATATGGTGACACATATGATGAAGCATTACACAACTTGGAGAAGGTATTTAAGAGATGTAAAGAGCACAATCCCTCTTTGAGTAATGAAAAGTGTTTTCTTATGATGACACAAGAAATAGTTTTGGGACATTTTATCTCAAGTTTAGGCATAAAAGTGGACCCAAATAAGATTGAAGTTATTTCCACCCTGCCTATTCCACAGAAACAAAAAGATGTTAGGGGCTTCCTGGGACATGCAGGATACTATAGGAGGTTCATTCAAGATTTTAGCAAAATTGCTACACCTCTATTTACTCTGCTAACCAAGGACATTGAATTTGAATGGACACCAGATTGTTAGACCTCTTTTGAAAAGCTAAAAACATCCTTGATACAAGCCCCTATACTTAGAGGTCCAAACTGGACCCTACCTTTTCACATCCATACAGATGCATCAGACTTTGCCATTGGAGAAGTTCTAGGCCAACAAGAAGGAACCAAGGAATATGCTATTTACTATGTAAGTAAAAATCTGCAAGGAGCTGAATTAAACTACATAGTGACAGAAAAATAAATGCTAGCAATTGTCTATGCCATAAATAAATTCAGGCACTACATTACTGGTTATCAAGTATTCATCCACATAGACCATGCTGAAATTAGATATCTGATGAATAAACCCATAGTGGGTGGCAAACTTGTCAGATGGTTATTATTACTACAGGAATTTGATATCAAAATTACTGACAAGCTAGGTAATGCTAATGTAGTTGTTGATTTCTTGTCTAGATTGCCCATACAAACAACAAAGGGAGTGGTTGATGACTCTTTTCCTAATGAGCATCTCTTTGCTCTCACTATCTACACTCCTTGGTATGCAGACATAGCTAACTATTTGGTTTCAGGACAAATCCCAAGATACTTTTCTCCAAGGGAGAAAAGGCAGCTAGTTCATAAATGTTTTCCTTATTCTTGGATTTCTGGATTTTTATTTTATATTAGCCTAGATAATATTATGAGAAGATGCATCAGAGAAGATGAGGTGTTTGACATAGTGAAGGCTTGTCATGATGAACCTTGTGGGGGACATTTTGCAGCCAAAAGGACAGCCTTCAAAATATTAACAACGGGGTATTACTAGCCAACACTTCATAAAGATGTCAAATACACTAGAAATTGTGATAGATGTCAAAGAATAGGAAGACTTACTAGGAGTGATGAAATGCCTTTGCAACCACAGATCTCATTGGCTCCTTTTGACAAGTGGGGATTGGATTTTGTGGGTCCTATATCTCCTACATCAAACACCAAAGAATATATCTTGGTATGTATTGATTACTTGACAAAATGGGTTGAAGTTAAGGCATTACAATTTGCAAGAGATGGCAATGTGGCAAAGTTCTTGTATGAAGACATCTTCACTAGGTATGGAGTGCCAAGGGAAATAGTAAGTGACCAAGGAACACAATTTATATCTGATTTAATAACTAAATTGGTTGCAAAATATCAGATTAGGCATAAGAAATCCACCCCATACCATCCTCAGGCTAATGGTCAGGTGGAAGTCACTAATAGGGAAATTGAGAACATCCTGACCAAGACAGTCCAGCTTTACAGAAGAGATTGGGTTTCTAGGCTCCCAGAGGCTGTTTGGGCATATAGAACAACTTGGAAGACAACTACAGGTTTTACACCTTATGAGCTGGTCTATAGCAAGATGGCATTCCTGTCTATTGAATTTGAACACAAAACCCTGAGGACAACAATGGAACTAGGAATGGATTTGACCATAGCACAATAGGATAGGCTACAACATTTGAATGCCCTAGATGAAATCCATTTGGAGGCTATGCATCACATAGAGCATCACATATAGGTCATACAGAAACAAAGAGCCAAATGGCATGAAAAGTACATTAAGACAAAAGAATTCAGTACAGGTGACTGGGCACTTCTTTATGATTCCATATACAAGGACTTCAAGGGAAAGCTTCAGTCCTGTTGGTTAGGCCCATATGAGATCCAGCAAGTCTTTCCTAATGGTGCAGTTCAATTACAGACTATTGATGAATTTTGGTTTTCACTACTAGTAAATGGGCACAGGGTAAAACTGTATAAAAAGCCACTTTAGAAGGATGACTTTCTTGTATCTCTAGCTGCTTAGTATGGTCTTCTTGACACTCCTGATGATGATGCTATGACACCAATTGATACACCTTTAGATGCTGATCCACCGACACTATCTAGTGATGTGGAGGTTGAGTTACAATACTCAACCCCTGTTGCTGAAAATTAAATTTCTTTGTTTTAAAAATCACATGCACACACAACACAATTTCCATGGTTACAACAAATTATTCCACCGAGACCTATTTTTCAATCATTCAGTTGGGACCTGACTCGGCTAGGACCTGATATATTGTGGTTACAATTACACAGTCGGGACCTGTGCTGGAGGCACCCGTAGCAACATCTGTATGCAACTATCTTCCATCACTTGGTGAACAACACCTAAATTCTCCCACCCATTCCACATGTCGTATCCATTTTAAACTACTTCATTCTATTGCTACACCTATCAATTCACATTTATGAGTTGGTACTTTTCTCCACCATGTTGAGCTATCACATTATATCTCTGTAGCAGTACCGCCACCTTCTCATTTGCCACATGCATATCATATCAAATCATCAGAGTTGTTCACAACTTCCAAGGTATGTTAATTATTCATTTCCAATTCATATGTACATTCAATAACTTTCAATTATTACAACTAGATTTCTTTTTATATTCATGATTAGTCATAGTTTATTTCATGCATGTGAAGAATATTACCACCATTTCTTTTAATCACTACTCCTCATTCCATAATACATGCCACATGAAGTGCGGTCACTTCACAATTAAGTTGGGGGGAGGGGTTTATTTTTTATTTTTGCCATTTGAACATCATTTGCCTTTGAAAACCTTGCCTTTCAAGAAAACCAGATAAATATTTTGCGCCATGAACTTACCTTATTCTGCTAATAAGTGAATTAGTACCCTAAGGAAGTTATAGTGAAAAGGAAAGAAGAGGCAGATTGTAAGATTATTTTTTTTGGGGTGGCAAGTTGAAGCAGCAGGAATTGAGTAACAAAAATTGACATTTTGCAGAAAATTGACACTATAGAGCAAAAAATTGACACTGTAGAGTTTGCAATTCACAGCAGTAATGGGAGGGGACGTAATTAGAAGAGAACCTTTGGCACATAAGGAAATATTGGAGGATGTGTTGGTTCTCCCGCTCTTTGCGAGAGTAGGTTGGTTAGATTACTTCCTAAAATTGATAGAGTATGATGATGATATGGTGAAAGAATTTGCATTTACTCTACAGTATGATGAAGCAATAGTGAAGGGGTTGACTATAGATTCTTTTGAGTTAGCTATTTCTCAGGTCACAGGGTTGCCATGAACAAGGTCCAAGTACCCAACTAGAGCTGATGCAGCTACGGGTAGGGAGGAGTTCTGTGAAAGAGGTGAACACCTGGATTCTACCACACAAGGTACCAAACGACTATCTCTTCCATTCTTTTGGGGGAAATGTGCCTTATATATTATCAAGTATATTACTTGTGATGGTAGATACAATATGTTATATACTACACATCTTAAATTGCTCAACCATTTATGACATGAAAAACTTGTCAATGTTCCAAATTATCTGTATAGTATGTTGAAAAGGATGTCTTCAGAATATCAGAGACAATAGGCAGATGCCACTCTTTCCCACCATTGTTTAATAGCTCTTCTAGTAAAGAGGAGTTTAAGGATTCAGTACTCGCAGATTGAGTGGGGATCTTTTAAACAATGTGTAGACATTTCAACACTTTTAGAGGCACTAGAACTAGAAGATGAGATTCCATATGAGCCTGAGTCTCCTTTTGAAACTGAGTAGGAAGAGCCACAAAATGAGAATCCTCCAGAATTTAGGTTTGTATCAGCTGAAGAACACTCAACATCTGCCCCTAAAACTAAAAGAACCACTCCTTCAACATTTGGTAAGGAAAAGAAGAGTAAGAAGGGAGTGAGGAAGCACAAGAGTGCAACAAAAGAAGAAAGAACAGGGGAAAAGAGGAAGAAGGGGGACAATAAGAGGAGGAAAAGGGCAAATAAGTAGGAGACAATCACTCCTAGACGCTCAGATAGGTTAAGGAGGCAAGGTGCCAAAGAAAAATTTGTTGAGAAATAGAGAAGAGAGGACAAAAATATAGGCCAACAGCACAATGATCCAACTCCACTAAATCCAAATTCAGATAGAGGAGAAAACCCTCTTAAGGATGTCTCTACAGATGCCTGTGAAAATGTTAATATGTCTGTAAGGAAAAGAAGGTATATTTATTCCTCTGATTCTTAGTCAGAAGATTTGTTTACTGCAAGAAAGATGGGTAAACTTGTGCCTAATGATTTTGCTAAAGAAGTTTTTGATGTTCCTAGAGAAAGAAATGATGAAAATATTGAAGAAGAAAAGGAATTATTAGAGGACAGAGTTATTAGGAAGGAACTTCAAGAAGCCTTGGATAGAATAAGACAGCTAGAGGAATAGGTAAGGGGTTATGAAGAGAAAGATAAAGAAAAAGAGAAAAGGATTCAGGAGTTGGAGGAGAAGATCCAGACTTATGGCCATAGCTCTAACTTAGATTTGTTGTCACAGTTGGCTGAAAATCAAACAAAAATTGAGGAAGAAGAAGTGCTTACTCTCCAACCCCTTATGACAAAGATCCCAGAGTACCATACCACCCTGTCTTTGGGCTTTGAACTAATGAAATTGACTGATAAGACTAAGCAAGAAAAAGAGAATTGGGAAAAACAGAAACATAGTCTAAATACATCAATTGTAGAAAAGGATTTGATAATCAAAAGGTTGGAGGATCGTTTGGTAGAGGTTATTGATAGAGCCAAACAAATCATTGGATGTAAACCTCCACCAATGGTTTATGCATTGTTGCTAAAAGAGAAATTCCTTAGTTTTTACTTTAATAGATTTATCAATAATCAACCTAACTTACATTCAAGGTACATCTTTTACAATTGTTTCAAAGAGGCCAGCTTAGAAGAGCAGGATCAGTTGTATAAGTACTATCTGTATAATTAGCTGATGGATGAAGACACAGAATGGAACCCTTGCATCTATGTTGGGGATCTACAAGTTAGAGCACTAATGTCATATTTCAAAAATGAACAACTTAGGGGAGAATTGATGGACTAGTATGAAGAACAGGAAAAGAAAGTGCCACTGTAACTTAGAAAAGAAGCCTTAAACCCTGAAGTGATCTTGACCCAATGGCTAACATTACTTTCTCATAAAGGTCCAGGTAAGGTGATCATGGATTTAAGACTCAGGGAATATAGAAGGATATAGAGGTTAGCAGTGTCCATCATTCAAAATTGCTAGAGGTATGTGCAGAGCAGGTGGGACAGTCTAACTCTAGAATTGCAAAAGAAGGAACCCCACTCTTTCCACAACTTTATGAATACGCTTGAGAGGTTACGCAGGTATATCTAGATCTCAGAGCAGAAAGGAGTAGCATGGTTACCTCTTACTTATCAGCCTCCTATCTTTCTTTATCTAGTGCCACACTAGGAAGGAGGGAGAGGTGATAAGTGTAGGCGTGCTGAGCTAACTAGGATGGAGAGACTTGCATGCTATAATGGATTTTATCTCAAGCAAGGAGAAGGAGTTAGAGAGAACATGGACCTTAGAAAAATTACTTTGCATTATAACCTTCTACCCTAGATGTTTAGTTCCTTAATTTTTCTTGGGGACAAGCAAAAGTTTAAGTTGGGGGGAATGTTGGGTTGAAATATTGACTTCCTTTTATAATGTTTTTATATGTTTTTAAGAACTTTTCATATGATCTTGCAAGAACTTTACAGACATTACATTTGTTATATGTTGTTTCACATATACTTTTCAGAGACTTTAAACCTATGATGATAAATAGAATATGGTGGTTATATTATCAAGTAGATGATTTAAATTGTCAATAAACATGTAATATAGATAGGATTTCATAAGTTTACTATGAAAGGTTATTTTGTGTATATATGTTGGATAATTAACCATGTGCAACAAAGACATAGCATCTAGGAAGGATAATTGCAGCAAAGTGCAGAATAGGGGAATTAATTAAAGTGCAGTCCAAGTGCCAAAAGTGAAAATCAATGGAGATGAACGTGGTCATCATGGAAAAATAAATGCAAGAGAAGAAGACTTGTTCTAAAAGTCTAACCGCAGCTTATGTGTTTTCATTCATGAGCCATTATGTTGGGATTTCTATTTGAATAGGACTCTGCTTCCTTTGTTCTAGATAATTAATAAGTTGATCTCAAAACTATATCCTGATACCCAGGGATGAATTGATGATCACAATTAGTTGGAAGATCGCATAAAACTCTCCCATTTTTGTATAAGTTAGGGGATGAGTTCGTTGATTAGTTAGTTGTTATTTTTGTTTTCTATCTATATAGCCATTACTCTGTTTTACAGTTATCAGTTATTCCAGACATGTTTTGATTTTGAATAAAATCTGAAGAAGATTGTCTTTGATATGAATTGAAATCAACTGCATGTCATGGGAAATGTGTGAAGATCTGAAGTAGATTTAGTTTCTAGAAAAAGTGAGATAGTTCCTTGAGATGGCCACTCAAGGTACTAACTCTCACTTCATACATTCGCTTATTTATTCATGCATTTTTAGTTAAACTGTTTCATGCTATCTTATACGTTGCATTGTGAAATAAATTAAGAAATTGTGATTGCTATTTCTAATAGATGTGAGTCATGAATAGAATACATAATTGAAGTCCTCCAGAGGTTAGTGTCAATTCTTTTATCATTCTATGTATTTTGAGTTAATTCTATAATTCACTATTGAGTATAGTTATCTTTAGCTTATGCTGAGGGTACCTGTAGCAACTAGGTTTTTAACTCTTTTTATTGTGAGTTCATTTTTGTGAACTTTAGTAAATTAAGTTGATTAGAATAAGTTTGTATGAGTTATTTTAGGATAGAAATGAGTCTTAAAGGCATATATAGTGCAAGCATCATCATAAGCATACGCTCCTTCGTCGATAATTCAATGTAGAAATGCAATGATAGAGTGGACTGTTTAGTTAGGTTTAACCCTGGATTTTGTTTAAGTCTACAACACATTAGTTTTCCTCTACACACCTGAAACCTCTGAGATATCCAATTTGTCTTCCAAATGTACCTTTGCAATGAAGAATCTTACTGTGTCAACCACTTGGATGGCACTTTTCTGCATAATCATAATTTTTTTTGTACAAATCAGCCTGTACAAATCCTACAATCATGGCACACCTTTAGGAAATTATCCCTTTGAAGTCTCCACAACACATTTAAAGTATTGTTCAATTTTCCCTTTTAGGCTATCTGATTCTGTCTGTACCTTTCTGCACTGGACACATCCTTCTTCTCTTTATCGACCTTTTTCCTTTACCACAAACTTCTTGTTTGCCACTTCATTATTCCTTTGTCAGAAAAAATTTCACTTTCTTGAACCATGGGAGACATCTTCCCTTTCTTTGGTACTTAATCTTTATTTTTGACCTCCTTTGTGCCTTATCGACAAATCTTCTTTTTCATGAACCTGGCATGTCTTTGTCTTTTCCTCTCTCCTTTAGTCAATGAAATATCACTTTCGCAAACTAGGCATGTTTTGCCCTTTGTCAGCAATTTCTTGCCTTTGCAAAATCTTTCTTTCTTTCTTCTCTATTGGCATTTTTTTCCATTTTCAAACCTTTCTTCCCTCTCCCTTTGGTTGCCCTATTAGAAAATTTATCCTTTGCCGAACCTCTATGTCTTTCTCACTTTCTTCGCCAACTGTCGCTCTCCTTTATTTAAGCTTTATTAGGGAAAATGCTCCACAGTGAAGTAAGTTAGCAAACCCATTGGTTCGCGAACTACCCATCCACCCGTCCAAGGCTTGCCTCTTCTCTTCTTTCCATGTTTTTGCCTTATCAGTGAATCTTTCTTTTCTCGAACCAAGCCCTGACCGCTCCTTTGTTGCCAAATCACCCTATTTGTGAACCTTGGAAAACTCAAACTATTTGTTGAGTTCAATTTCCCCTAGTTTCTTGATAAATCCTTTCCTTCAATCTCTTTGCCTTAGTCATTTTCTTTCTTATTGGCAAATTTTCCCTTTTCTGAGCTTTCTTTATCTCCTTGTTATCGGCAACTTTTCTTGCCAATGAACCATTCTCTTCCTTGTATGTTTTCTTTCTATTTTCTTCCACTTTATCAAGCTTTCACCTTGTCGGAAAACTACTCTATCGGTGAACCTTTTAGTTCGCGAACCAAGCCCATCACTGACAAAGACTTTCTCCATTTTCTTTCCTTCATTTCTTTTAAGTTTTCCTTCGTCCTTTGTCACGGCCTTTGTTTAATTTCCTTAGATCGGTGAATCTTTGTGGCGGTGAACCTGATTGTCAACAAACCACATGGTTTGTGAACCTTCATTTTTTCCAACAAAGGCCAACATCCATTTGTCTTCACTTTGTTCCTTAGAAAATTTTCTACTTCCCTTTGTTGTCGATGAAGTGGTTGTCGGGAAAAACCTTCCATCAGCGAACTTCTAGGTTTGCAAACTAAAAATTTTGCTGACAAAGCTAGCCTTCTTTCCTTACTTTTTCACCACCTTTTACTCTATCCTTCACCTCATGTCACCTTATCAGCAAATCAAGAAATTGGGGAAAAGGTGAACCCACGAACCAAGTTCGTAAGTTCAGGAAATTACCAATTTGTGCCTAAAGGGTAGAAATGAACAATTTTTTTCTAAGGGAGGAAAACAAATATACTTGGGGGGCCTATACTTAGAATTTTTTGAGAGAAAAGGCCCCTATAAACTATCTCAAATCAGACTTAAATAGGGGATTTTGACTGCAAGGGAAAAAGTGGGGATTTTTAATGGATTTTTTGGTGCAAAACAAAGCATTTTTTGGAGTTGATTTTACGAGTACCAACACTGGCTTTGGTTGGGTATGTTGGATTTGGCAGATCAAATAGACAAATGCTAGGCACTTATTCAACCTGCAAGTGAGAAACGAATATGAAATGAATAATTCACTCTATAAATCTATGAACAAGAGTTTACATATATAGGTCGAGAGTCATAGTCACTTTAGGAGTCGACTCATGCACTAATGTGCAAAGTGGTGAGTATGTTTCCCCAAGTGGAGAAAGAAGAATTGCACATGACTTAGAAGAGTTTGACCAACTCCCTAAGTGACACATCGCCACATGAGGTGGACTAATACATGTGCTAAATATATTACTTAGAATAAGTAATATATAATATTTTTTTAGCATTAACACCCCCCCTTAAGCACAACTTAGATGGGCAGAAGGATGAGTCTTGGCAACTAGGCCTAATCAGGTGCTTATGTACAATGGAATCTCCCATAAAGTGGAGAAAGATAGAAAACCCTGTGGGAAAAAACTATCCTACAAAAGAGAGAAAAAAGATAGAAGATCTATGAGATCCTCTATTATGTTCATGAATCATGCTGATCTAAGAATGATGATGTCTTCGAAGACTGCTCAGGTGTCACCATATTGATGTCGAAGGATGCCATAATCATATCAGGTGCTTGAGGATGATGACAATTTAGAACACTGTGCAGACAGATGTAGAGCATGAAGATTTGAAGAGAATGTGGTGATATAGCTTCATTGAAACTATTTATCAAGGAGAAGACTGAAGTCCCTCAATCTATGCTTCCAAGTTAGCATTGTGAGACTTTTGTAGACAAGCAATGTCAAACATCCCAATTATGCATTTCGTTAGGAAGACTGATGTTTATCCTACTGTGAAGAATTTCTAAAGCTTTCTTTGATGCCACTCTAATTCTTTTGCAAAAAGTGACGATGAACCCAATTTGAAAAAGGATCCCAATTGTTTTGAAGGATTAGTGGATCCTTCTTGTTCTCAATCTCACTTCTTTGAGTTGAAACCTCAACAAATAAATTTGGTGGAATGATCCCCTAAAGTCTGTTGACTCTATCTTTTGTGTTCTTTAACCTTCTCAAGGTTTTGAATAGAAGCTCTTAGGTTTTTTTTTTTTTTTTGGTTCGTAAATATAAGTATTGTATTGATCAGGAGAAAGTATGAACAAGTAGGTGCCTATACGCAGTTTACCTGCAACAGCCAGTCTAACAAAAAACCCCTAAAACCTTTCTAGAGCCTATTGGGACTTTACAAAATTAGCCATTAGGATTACTATTCTGAATATGACTATATTATTGACAAACTAACTGATAAAGAGCCCACCGAACTGAGGATTAAACCACTTGAAAAGTTAGAAGAGACCAAGCTCCACAGCCATAGCATGCAGCCTGTCCACCCAAACCCCTTCCTCGGATTCCACGTTCTCTTGCAGGGTGCTCTATAGAAAGCCGAAGGCCTGGATGACTTGATCCTGGTGCTCTACCAGCGCTATGCCTTTTAGGTCAAGGATAAATGGCAGGACCTTTGTCAGCTCTAGAGGGTCTGCATGAGCGGCAATGTCTTTTGGTCGGGGAATACCTACCCCTGGAATGACCGCCTCAAGAATGGCATTGAGGCCTCGAAGGATTTCTGGCTTGAACAGTTTGGGCATGATGAGTTTCGCCGCCTTTGTAGACACCCCTGCATCTAAGATTGAAGCTAAGAAACGAGAGGGGATGTGGGAATCCACCCTATAAAACTCGTTTGCTGCCAGAAAGTCCACCCCCAAGATAATCTTGACCGCCGGGAGGAGAAGGCCGTCATGCCTTCGCAGAACGCGTTTTAGCCTTAAATCAGTAACAACGCCTTTAAATGCCATCTGTCGAACTGAACTTTCCAGCTGAATAGGGGTCGAAATTCCCAAGTTAACCAACCCATGCACCGAAATCTTAGCGATGAAGCCTGAACCCTTCTCCATACTATCCACTACTGCCACTGATGAAAACAGCCAAGGACCGCTCGGACTGGAAGTAAGGCGGCAACTACGATGAGAGCTTTCTGTCTGCACCAAGGAGGGAACGCATTCATTTAACCCATGCTTATAATTATTACTTGGAAAGATTGGCGAGAGTAACGCGTGCGACAGCTCACTTCGAAGGTCTGTGAGCTCAGCAAGGGAGGGAAGTATCTTCGGATCATGAATGCCGTCATGAAGGTTTAATACATAGAAGTTGGCCATAATAAATCCTTATGGCAACGACCCATCCAATTATGCTTGGATTGGGTGCCCACCCAACCACCCTAAAGAAGTTCTTAGGTTTTGGTTCACTCTTATAAAACCATTTATTTGAGACATCTTTTGCATACACTAGTAGAAATATGGCAAATAAATGACTAGGTGACGTGACCAAACTTTTAGTCACATGACTAAAACTTTTTGCAACACAGCTATAAATGACTAATTTGGTCATCGGTTGAAATGACTAAATAAATGACCAAATAAATGACTAAATAAATGACTAATTTGGTCATCGGGCAAAAAACACAACTAGAGTGGATAATTTAAAAAAAAAATCGAATTGAGGGAGTGGGTCGTATTATAATATAATATAATAATAATATATTATATTACAATACAATATAATATAATATGATATTATATAATATTATAATATATTATATAATATAATATTATATTATAATATATAATACAATATAATATTATATTATATTATAATATAATATTATATTATATTATAATATAATATTTATATAATATAATATAATATTATATTATATTATATTATAATATAATATTTATATAATATAATATAATATAATATAATATTATATTATATTATAATATTTATATAATATAATATTATATTATTATATATATAATATAATATATATAAAATTATTATATATATAATATATATTATATTATAATATAATATAATGGAGGTGGGCGCCAAAATGAAATGGTTGATCTAATAATAATATAAAGGATGTAATCTATATTATAATATAATATTATATAATATGGATGATGATCTAATGGATGTAATCTTTAGGGTCAATTTAATTTTCATTTCATTTTGGCGTCCACCTCCATTTTATTTTGGCACTTCTCATTGAAACCCTAAACAAAAAGCATAGGTACTTGGAGTCGTATTAGAGGCATCTGGGCTAGGCTGCTACATTTGTGGATCACATCAGGGAAGGGATTAACACGACAGCCATGGACGAGGCTGCATTGCTCTTGTTCAGTGGATGGGAGACCAGGAAAGACACTGGTCCTCGCAGGGAGGCACAAAGTTATTGGAATGTTGTAGACAACCACCAATGGTTTGGTATGTTCTAATTTCTCATTTTCTAGGACTTAAATTTAGGATCTTGTAATAACCTCTATATAACTGAAGGATATTTCACTTCCTACTGGTTAGAAATTATGGATCAGTTAAAATGTTTCATCACACAATTCTTGACAAATAGTAGTCGATTTGAATACCACAACTTAGAATTTATTTGTGAATTGATTTTGAAGTCTGATTACAATCATGCATAAATAAACTATCCACAACTGTGCAGACCTTCAAAAGCATTGGATGTTCTGAAACAACATTTGATAAAGCTACTACTATTCTCAGATGGCTGCTAGATATCTTATGATTATGTAGACCCTGTAGAAGATGTTGATACCTCCAAATGCATAAGAAAATCTTATGTAAGTGATGACCCCTAAGAACATTTACAATAACTTGCCAGGCCTATCTATAATGTTCCAAAATAGTGATACAGGGGTCATCTTGGACTGCTTCCCTTGAGACATTCCATACTCCTTGGATATCATTAGGGTTTTTGAAACTTGTGTGTGCTTCTTTAGACTTCATTCTTGCAAACCCTAACAGTTACTCCATTATCCTTCATGACTCAGGCATATCTAAAAAAATTCATACAAATATATGACACTCTAAAAAGTCTTCAATATCCTTACCTTGTTATATAGATTTAGTCATTGCATGACGAGGCTTTTTGTGTTATCACAAAACCTGTAGGGGTACACATTGGTTTGGGTTATTACCCTAACCTACATACCACTGTATAATGCTCTTCATGACTGTTTAGGCTATGCATACTTGAAATCTATTTCATCATAGAGTATTCAATAGACTTATTCAATGTCTTTCTCAACTATATAATGTAGTGAAACTGCTCACTGTCCTTATTGACATGCTTGGACAAGAATGAAGTCCCCAACAAAGGCTCAAACTATCTTCAATCTATAAGAATATGAACTTATACATAGACTTTCTACCCTCTATCTGAAATAGTTACTATTCTAGGCCCTTTTAGACTATGCAAATTCTTTAATGCAGAATACAGACCTTGTAAAAGATTTGATAGGTTTTGACAAATGTTACTATACAAATTCCTTTCTTTTCTTTGAAAGCTATTCATACATCTGCTTCTGTTTAAACTTTTGTTTACACCTACCAATTACATTTGCTTGAAAGTTTCTAAGGCATTTTCAACAAATCCATTTTGTACAATCCTGCAATCATTGCATTCCATGAGATGACATCTCTTTGAGGCATTCTGTCAAATAGTTTGTGTGCCTTGTCTGTGCTTCCACATTTTTCATATATGTCTATCAGAGCATTTCCAACTATAATATCTAACAAAAATCTGCCTTATATTATCCTACTACATCCAGGGATCTTTTTAATTCCTCTATCTTTTATCATCTCCTTACCATTTGAACCTCACCCCAGCTATCCACTTTTGCATATATGTTTGAGAGAAGAACATAAGTCGCAGCATTTTTAGGATCCAAATCAAAAAGCAGCATTACTGTAAATACTCCTAAGCCTATATTCATATGTGATTTACAAGTGCCAAGAAAACACATCCACACAGCCACCATAGGGTTAACTAGCATCTTAATGATAAAGTTTAGGTTGTCCTCAAGATAGCCAGCACGGGTAAGAAGGTCAACCATGCACACATAATGATCGACTGTAGGAGTAATGCACTAAGGGTTACTCATGTGATTGAAGTATGTACAACCCTCATCCACTAAACCTGAATAGCTACATGCACATAGAACACAAGCAAAGCTTACAATGTTAGGATATGCTCTAGAGTGCTTCATTAATTCAAAGATTTTGAGAGCATCCTTGCAAAATCCATTTTGTGCATATCCTACAATCATGGCATTCCATGAGACCACATTTCTTTGAGGCATTTTGTCAAACAGGTCACGTGCCTTGTCTATACTTCCACATTTTGCATACATGTCTACTAGAGCATTTCCAACTATAATTTCTGACAAAATTCCCCCTTCCATTATGCTTTGATGGATGTCCATACCCTGTTCCAAAGCTCCCATTTTAGCACAGGCAGGGAGGATGCTGGCAAAGGTTGTGGAATTTAGCTTTGGACCTGCCAATTGAATTTGCTTGAAAGTTTCTAAAGCCTTTTTAAAAAATTCATTTTGTCCATATCCTACAATCATGGCATTCCATGAGACCACATTTCTTTCAAGCATGTTTTTAAATAGTTCACATGCCTTCTTTGTGCTTCCACATTTTGCATACATGTCTACCACGATAGTTGCAACTACAACATCTGACATAATTCCTTTATCCTTTATGCTTTGATGGATGTGCATACCCTATTCCAAAGCTCCCATTTTTGCACAGGCAGGGAGGATACTGGCAAAGGTTGTGGAATTTGGCTTTACACCTACCAATTGCATTTGCTTGAAAGTTTCTAAAGCCTTTTCAAAAAATCCATTTTGTGCATATCCTACAATCATTGCATTCCATGAGATGACATCTCTTTGAGGCATTCTGCCAAATAGATAAGCTTCCCGCATCACTGCGGGAGCTGACAAGAGTCAGTGCAGGAGTGCACTCTCATACTGACTCTAGACAGCTCCCGCGGTGATGCGGGAAGCTTGTCCATCATTTTGCATACATATCTACCAGAGCATTTCCAACTATAATTTCTGACAAAAATCCCCCCTTCCATTATTCTTTGATGGATGTCCATACCCTGTTCAAAGCTCCCATTTTGGCACAGGCAGGGAGGATGCTAGCAAAGGTTGTGGAATTTGGCTTTACACCTGCCAATTGCATTTGCTTGAAAGATTCTAAAGCCTTTTCAAAAAATCCATTTTGTGCATGTTGGTTTTTTCCCAAACTGGATGCTTACTCCCAGATTTCCCTACAAGGTAGCCATCAATGATCAACAGGGACTCTGGCCCAGGGGCCAACAGTGTAGGAGATAGACTCTATATTTTATCTCCTCTTCTTCTTCAGGCTCTGTAAAACCTAGGGGGTATTCCCTACTCAACATCCATGAGGATATGCATACAAAGGTTGGAATGCTGACAGAAAGTAGATAAGTCCTCCTGTAAGTAGACCAAAACTGTAAGATAAGAGCAAAGGGGCTGGTTTTGGGCCTATTTGCAGTTGTAGACAGAGGACTTGGATCCTAAAACTAATTCTACTGTCCTAATGGTTGTTTTGGAGTTTTAATTTTGATTTTGTGTTTGGATGCAGAGCTGAACATGGTGTGTAACACAAACACAAAGTAAGATTGGTACCTATCCAAGGCCTGGAGTCAGTAGCCATACACCTGTGAATGATCAGCATGAACAACTAAGACTAGATTTCAGGGGGATACATATGATACCTGCCTTACAGATATCTCCCCATACAGAGTGTTAAGCTATCTATACTTATGGCATCCCTACTGCAGTATACCCTTCCCAATGTTCAATCTGAGAACAATTTAATCTACCCCTTGAGCAGAAGTTAAGAGATCAGACATTCAACACAGGAATTCTATGTTCTAGAGTCTCAGACATTCCTTAAATATCCAGACTCAGAAGAAAGATACATGCAATACAGGAGACAGAATTAACAAAACACATGCTAACATAGCATTTCTCATATAAGATCAATCATGAAATCAGTGGATTCATGCAAAAACATACAACAGGAGATACATAAACTCACAAGTTTTGCTGCACAGAGCAACCAAATCGGCTGTATTGCATTACAGAGCCAAAATGTTCAACTTTCAACAACAACAAAAATGGTAACACAGTCTGCCTATATCGGCCAGAAAGTGTACCTCTAGCAATTAATTACATGTTTTTGACAAAAATCCGCCAGATACACTCCTTAGAAGGAATGGCGCTCAGAAGTTATTGTTGCAACAGATAAGAGAGTAGACAAGGGTGGCCTCGAGCCCTGTGCCACCATCTGGGAGTCTTCATCCACAATGGGGCAACTTGATCGCTTGTCCCGTCGCCCATACCCCTGCATTGTCGCCATTGATGGCTCAACAACCCGCAACCACCAAGAAAACTGTCGCAACTTTCGAACAGAAGTTTCCTGCCAAAACACATTACGTTCAAAGTTCAAATTAAGCAGGAAAATAATCCCACATGTATGCCATGGAGACCACCTTATCACTTTATAAACGCGGCCACACGCATAATAGGTGTCGAGCGTTTTGCCGCGCTCGACACACGACCCCTCGCCAAAAGCCCATTGGCCAAACCTAAGCCATCGGCCAAGCTCAAATCTCCTTCCCCAATCTCAATGGTCTCGCCAACCACAAACTCCACATTCCCTTCATCGGTGTGACCAACACCATCGGCCAACCCAAAAGCTTCCCCGCCGATACGTCGAGTCACACCGATGCATCAACAAGCTAGACTCTGCCCCTTCGTCGGCTAGACACATGCCGATGACCGTACACACCTTCCAAGCTCTCATCGACCAGACCATTCAAATCAGCCAAACAAAAATGAAGCCTACCGATGAAGTCTGTTACACCGATGTTTGTTCCAAATCCCTCCATCGACGAGATCAACACTATCGGCCAAACCTAAAGCTCCCCAGCTGATGGACCAAACTCACACTGATGAAGTCTCCACATTCCTTGTCTGTCGGTATGACCAAAGCCATCGGTGAACAACAAAATGCCTATGCCGATAGAGCTAGTCACCCTGACGGTCCTCCAAAACACATTACCCTCGTCGGCTAGAGAAAGACCAAGTCATGCTGACCCACATATACAAATCCTCATCGGCCTAACCACTACCATCGGGATAACCCAAAATCCCCTCGCCGATGACAACCACTACGCCGATGAACACTTCATCAGTGAGACCAAACATATAGTCCAACCGATGCACAAAGTCACTATGCTCCCGTCGGCTAGACCAAAATCACAAAGCCTTGAACCATTGAACCATGAACCGTTGAACCTTGAAGAAAAGGGTTCAAGTTCAAACCGAAAGTTCGAAGACACAATCGGAGCACTTCAAACAAAAACTTTCGCCGGTGACAATTACTCCGATGAACAAGAAGACTTAGGGCTCAAAAAGAAAAAAAAACCCTCCAACATCCGCATTCAATTCCAAATCAAAATGAGTGCCAACACTGGCTCCGAATGGGGACGTGCAGGTGCAAAACTGCAGCGAGAACCAAATCTCTTGGCAGACCAGGCAAAAACCAAAAAAGCACGAACTGTACAAGGCATTTACAATATATACATATTTATTTACACATGTGCACAGAGATGGGCCATCATGCAAAGTAAAACTTGAGGAACTGACCATGCACAGGAAATTCCAAAGCTTCACCATCTAGGGCCTGGAGGAAATAAGAGTCCTCCCCATGAGTACTGTAAATCTGATATGGGCCCATCCATAAGGGTTCAAACTTACCATGTTTACCCCTGTCCTAATTTTTTGCATTCCAGATGAGTACCAGATCATTGACCTGAAACTTCCTTTTTGTAGCTCTCCTGTCAAACAGATATTTCACATCTTGTTGTCTCTTGAGATTGATCTGGTGGGCTTTCCTTCTATTCTCATCCAGTGTGTTAGCACTCATTTTGACCTGGAGGCTGATTTTTCATGATCAGGGGGTTTCTTCATTTGAACCCTTTATCTTCTTGCCCATTTTCCTAAGTGTTGGACCTCCTCAACATTTCTCAGCTGCAGCATCATATTTTCTTTGAGGAGGAGATCATCATCATCATCTTGTCTTCGATGATGGTCTGCATTATCATGTTTTCTGTCGACTTGCTTTTCATCGTCATCATCATATTTCAATATCGGGTGATGTTTGGATATCATCCTGATCCTGCTGATGAGCTACAGTGCGCCCTGATTTGCTTGCGGGGGTGATCTTTCAAGTATCCGGTGATCTTCCAATTATCACCTTGCCCAAACATGATGATGATGTTGCCCCGATCTTCTGAAGGGATTATTCTCTGAGTTGTTCGACCTGACTTGTTTTTTCTAAGGGTCGTCATCATCATCATGATATTTCCAGTTATCACCGTGTTGCTTGCGGGGATCATCATATTTTCTGCCTGCATGATATTTCGCCGGGGTGATATTCTTTATCATCAGGTGATCTTGGTTATGATCATCCTGATGATGTTGTTGAAGAGTTCTAAGTATGACCCGATATTCACTAGGGTCATCATATTTGAACGTCAGGATGATCTTAGTCAATATCATCCTGATGATGTTGTATCATTCCATGTTCGTTGTTTTATCATCCTGATGATGCTGACGTCATTCTTACGTCAGGGTGATATCCGGTTTTCTGCTTGTCTGCATCATGATATTTCCGAAGGGAGATATCCTGCCGGCTTCGTGCATTATCTAGTGGGGGGTGATCTTTTCAAGCATCATCGTATTCATCTATCGCCCCGATCTTATAGTGGAGCTACAGTGCAACATGATATTTGTGCATCAGGATGATATTTCCAAATATCCAGTTATCTTCCGAATATCATCCTGATGTCAATATGATGATGACGTCATCAAGGTCCGGGGGGGGGTCATATTTCTAATACTGATCATCTTGTGGAGATCCCCCAATATTTGCAAATATGATGATGACGTCATCCGGATATGAGGAGGTGCGCAGTAGGCAGATATGATGATGACGTCAGTAGGATATGATGATGACGTCATTAGGATGTTCATCGGCCAGACTTTTGGTATAGGCTCAGCAGGAGGATGTTCCTCCGATGGATCAGGTTGTGCCGATGAAGGCGATTATCATGCAGGTTATATTGCGATATGATGATGACGTCAGGGTGATATTTCAAGCAACAGGATATCATGCTGCTGGAGGATGATGATGATGAAGTCTTATACTAGTGTCGTCAGGAGCAAAAGCACCGACATTATATATGCTCATGACCTAGTATATAAAGTGTTAAAGAGGTCACCGCGGGGTGCATGTGGGATAATTGATATCCTGCATTTTCAAATATCATGATGATGAATCTCGGCGGGAAATGGTTGCGATCGACTGTCTGATGTTTTTCCCAAGGTCGCGGGTTGGTGCGCCATTGATGGCGATTGTTGCAGAGGTATGGGCGATGGCGTGGACGGACCTGGTACCCGACTGAAGATCTGGATCCCTAGGCGGCGGCGCAAGGCTTGAGATATCTTCCTGTCTCCTCCCCTACCTGCTGCATTTATGTTTGAGCGCCATTTTTCTGATACTGTGTATCTGGCGGGATTTTTGGTCAACCATGTGATTATTTGCTGAGCACCTACCTGGCTGTTATAAGCAGGTTGTGTTGCTCATTTGTTGGTTGTTGAAAACTGGACATTTTGGCTTTGTAATAAGATACAACTGGTTTTGGTTGCTCTGTGCAGCAAAACTTGTGAGTTTATGTATCTCCTGTTGTATGATTTGGCATGAATCCACTGATTTCATGGTTAATCTCATATGAATAATGCTGTGTTTGCATGTGTTATGCTGATTCTGTCTCCAGTTTTGCATGTATCTTTCTTACTGCAATAGGGATGCCATAAGTATAGACAGCTTAACACTCTTTATTGGGAGATATCTGTAAGGCAGATATCATGTGTGTCCCCCTGAAATCCAGTTTTAGCTATTCATGCTGATCATTCACAGGTGTATGTCTATCGACTCCAAGCCCTGGATAGGCACCAGTCTAGCTCTGTGTTGAGGTTATACACCAGGTCCAGGTTTGCATCCAATCACCATTTCAAACCATCTCATCCTTCCACCTGTTAGTTGTAGAAATAGGATTAGGAACTCCCTGCATGCTCTCATACCCAACCAGACATCATGTCCAAGAATGTTGCCAGCCTTGTGATCTATCATACAGATCTTGGTCCATACATGAGAGTATTCTGCCTGTTGCTGTCAAGTTAAATCCTTCTGTCATTGAGCCAGTCAAGGTTACATCTTGTGTTATAGGGATACCCCCCTTGGTGCGGCAGAACCAGAAGTGAAGGGGAGGAGCTCACGCAACCTCCTATATTCAGTTGGCTGAATCTGCCTGTGCATTAGAAGTGGCAAACCCTAATGCTGATTCAGAAGAAAAACCAACAAAATGGCGACTCTGCTGGGGAAATTTGTGAAAGAACCCTAGTTTTCAAAAGAAAACAGTTCCTAGTAATAGGTGGCGACTCCGAAGTAATCTCCCAACCGGTCAAAGTAAAATTTATATGCAGGGGAGAAGATCCCAACAAAATCCTTTATTTAAAGAGTTACCAGTAACTAGAAGAATGATGTATAGAAGAAAGGGAGCTGTCTCAGTTAGTCATGAGGGTTCCCCCAGAAAAAGTGATGATGCACAAGATAACCCTAGGCCATCAGGACAGCATGTGCCCTACTTTTCAAATGCAGAAGCTGATATTCAAGGTGCATATGAGAGGCAACAGGGTGGTAGTATGAGAATGAGGTCAGAGGTGTTCCAAGAACGCCCATTTCTAGACCCAAGTGAAAGGTTTGAAGAGGCAGAGTCTCTGAGGGATGATGAAGATGATGACCATAATGGTATGAGACCATCTACCTCTAGGCCTAAGGATGAACAGTTAGCTGAAGAAATCAGAAGTCTAAGAGTAGAACTAGAATATCTACAAGCCATGAAAATCAGAGATGATATGAAGCAGAAAGTGCAAGCCTTAAGAACTGCCCAAAATGATTCAGTTCCTACCCTAGAGAATGCAAATGTGCAGAGACATCAGCAAAGATATGAAGTGCAACATCAGCATCATGATGACAGACAAAATGTGAATGATGCTAGGATACCACTGAACAATGTAGGAAACCAGAATGCAAACAGAAATTTTAATGTTAATCAGTTAAACAGACAGCCCATGCAGCTAGATAGATTCAGGCAGCTGGTGTTTGATGGTATTCCTGGGTATCCTAACCCCATTGATAA
Source organism: Cunninghamia lanceolata (assembly GCA_027924645.1). Classification (NCBI taxonomy): domain Eukaryota; kingdom Viridiplantae; phylum Streptophyta; class Pinopsida; order Cupressales; family Cupressaceae; genus Cunninghamia; species Cunninghamia lanceolata. Next base: position 3,637,799 of record BSBN01001859.1, on the reverse strand, counting down.
GCATCTGAGGCTGCAAGTGCCTAAATTTTCAGGAAACAACACAGTGTCAGGAGAAGATCATCTAAAAGCCTTTCAAAATGTCATGGATAACTTTGAGGTTGAACATGAGGATGTTTTCATGAAGTCATTCATGCAATCCTTAATAGATGAGGCAAGAGAATGGTACAGGAATCTGCCTGACCGGAGTATTTCATCATGGGATGATTTTAAAAGGATGTTCAAGGAGCAATATGGTGATAAAACTGACCCTAGCTTTTTTGTAAATGAGTTCACCAGTATCACTAAAGGGTCAAATGAGCAGGTTGCGGACTTTAATGCAAGATTTACTAAAGTGTTGAACAAATTGCCACATCACATGAGGCCAAATGAACCAATGTGCATAATTTTGTATATCAATGCCTTTGATGCAAAAACTGCATATGGATTAAGAGATAAAGGTCCTGCTACTCTCAGGGATGCTTTCAGAATTGCAGTGAATATTGAAAACAATAGGAAAGCATCGGGCAAGACAAATAGAAGGGATGATATAAAAATTCTGCAGAATCCAAACAAGCCTCAGAACACTCAAGGTAGTACATCTGCCCCTGAAGATAAGATAGACAAATTGGCAAATGTTGTTAAGGACCTGAGCTATAGATTAGCTAGAAGTGAAAAAGGGATGGGTCCTGATAGGCAAGTCTATCAAAGGCAGGAAAAGAGGCCATCATTACATGATATGCCTTATAACACCAATTGGCATGATGGTAAGCCTGTATTCCCACGTAATAACACAAATCAGAGGGCTCAACATGTCAAAGAAACTCCTGATCCTCTAAAGAAAGCTATAAATATTGCTGATGATGCTTCGTGGTGTATAATTTGTCAGATGCCACATTCACAGTCACAGTGTATGATTTCTCAATCCTTGTATGATAATGCTACATCTTGTAATGAATGCAATGAGCCACATCATGTGTAGGATGATGATGTTAATATGATGTCCATAGGCAATGGATACACTCTTTATGGTGCTGATGAGAATACAGATCATCAAATTCAGGCCTGCCAACAGTTCCCATATGATGAAGATAATGAAGATAACTATGTGTATGCTCAGAACTCACACAATTTTCTGAGTAACTTACAACGACCTTCTGATGAGGAAATCAGAGCCTTCACAGCTGCAGCAGTTGCTCAAGTCAAAAGCAACTACAATCTCAGAGGTAAAAATCAAGTAGGCAGCCCACATCAGCCAGAAGATATTTCTGCAGGTCAGCTAGTGCATGGTCATAAAGGAACTGAATCACAAAAAAGGCAGTGGGTAAATAATAAACAGAACTTTAGACATAGAACAGGTCACGAATTTCAAGGACCAGAAAACAAAATCCCTCAGGCTGAAGATCAAAGTAAAGGTTCCCAAGACAAGAATGATGATCAGGGAACTATGAAAGTGAAAGCTAAATCAGCTCAGGATAAAAACAAGATTGTGGAGCAAGCTACAGCTGTTACACAAAATTATGCTCCATTTGATATAGCTCAAATCCTCTCTCAGGTAAAAGTCTCTGTTCCACTTATGGAATTGATGAAAGTGGAAGAAATCAAGAATAGGACAATATCCCTAATCTCAGGGGTACCTTTTCAAGCTAAACAAAATGTTCAGACCCAGGGTGAGAAACATGTCATATGTAATGAAGAAGATGAGGCTCCTGAAGTCTATTTAGGAATGACTATGACAAAGTGTCCTTCACAAGTGGAACCATTTTATGTTTCCCTGGTTATAAATGGAAAAATAATTAGAAATTGTATGCTTGACTCTGGAGCATCTACAAATGTCATGCCTTTGGCCATCATGCAACAAACTGGATTAAAAATTGACAAGGCATGTGGAAAATGTTATGCTATGGATGCCAGAGAGGTACCAGTTATTGGAATCATGAAGGATGTAGATTTCAAACTGGCAGCATTTCCTGAAAAAAGATATAAGATGAATATAACGGTGGTTGACATCAAGCCACAGTATGGTATGTTGTTGTCAAGAAGATGGGCAGCACTAATTGGTGGAAGCATGCAGCTGGACCTGTCATATGCCATGATTCCAATGAATGGCAGGGATGTTAAGCTAATTAGAGAACAAAGATCATCAGAGACAGTGGAAGACCAAGAAGCAGAGGAACAGGTATGCTTTGTAGACACTGACTGTGATAACTTCAAGGTTGTCTCAGATGATACAGAAGATAAAAAGAAAAATGTCTACATTGAAGAGGTGGATCAGCAAGGCTTATGGACCATGTTTTTTGATGGAGCTTGTGCAAAAGAAGGCTCTGGAGCTGGAGTTGTTTTCCTGTCTCCAACTGGTAAGCTCCTCAAATTCTCTTTCTTGCTGAGGTTTGATTGCACAAACAACATTGCAGAATATGAGGCTTTACTCTTAGGCCTAAATATTGCTCTCAAACATGGAATTAAGATGTTAAGAGTATTTGGGGATTCTGAGCTGATTGTATCCCAAGTTAGAGATAAGTATGCTGCAAAAAATAAAAGACTGAAACAATACAAGCATGCTGTTTGGGATACCATTGAACTTTTTGATGCATTTTCAATAGGCTGGGTAGAAAGATCAAAGAATGTTATGGCTGATTTCTTAGCCAATGTTGCAATAAGGCCAGATGACATCACTCTGTCAGGTGTTACAAATGTAGAAATTAAAACTAGGCCTGCAGTGCCAGAAAATATATGCAGTTGGCAAGTGTTTAATGATGATAGGGATTTGTTGAAATTTTTGCACTGCATAGATGAATATGAGAATCAAGAGATTGATTTCCAAGCTTTTGTAGAGACTATAAATGGAAAAGAAACTCTTGTGGGAAAAGAGATAATCAGTTGAAGACTAACAAGATCCCTAGAGGGTTAGTAGCTTTGGAAAGAGCCTTTGACAGTAGAGACAAATTGGTCACAAGGACATCCCCCACAAATAAGGAGGATTTAGAAGAAATAAATTTGGGGACATCTCAGGCCCCTCAGAAGGTATATATTGGTAAACAGCTCAAACCACACATTAGGAGTATGTTGATTGCATTACTGAAAAGGTATAAACATGTTTTTGCTTGGTCATATGAGGACCTAAAAGCCTATAGGGAAGACTTATTCCAGCATGAGATCCCATTGAAGCCTGAAGCTAAGCCATTTAGACAAAGGCAAAGACCTATTAATCCTACCTTAGCTCCCAAGATGCAAGAAGAACTCAAAAGGCTCAGGGAAGCTAGAATAATTGTGCCAATCAGACATTCAACTTGGGTGTCTAACCTTGTCCCAGTCAGAAAAAAGAATGGTGATATTAGGCTTTGTGTTGATTTCAGGAACTTGAATGTATCCTCTTTAAAGGATAACTATCCACTGCCTAATATGGAAGCTATGTTGCAGAGAGTGACTGGTTGTGAACTCTTGTCCATGATGGATGGATTTTCCGGTTATAATCAGGTGAAGGTAAAGGAATCAGAACAGTATAAGACCGCCTTCACCACTCCATGGGGGACTTATGTGTATGTTAGAATGCCATTTGGACTAACAAATGCAGGTGCTACATTTCAAAGAGCAATGGATGTTGCTTTTGCAGGGTTGATTGATTCAATCCTGGCTGTATATCAGGACGACTTGACTGCTTACTCAAAGAAAGAAGAGCAGCATTGTTTGCATCTGGAGCAGATTTTCATAAGAGCACTAGAATATGGTATTTCTTTAAATCCAAAGAAGTGTGCCTTTGGGGTAGTTGAAGGAAAGCTTCTAGGACATATTGTTTCCAAGGATGGAGTCAGGATAGATCCAGAGAGAGTGGCTGCTATTGACAGGATTCAAATGCCAAAAACTGTAAAAGGAGTTCAGTCCTTCTTTGGACAGATAAATTTTGTTAGGAGATTTGTTCCCAACTTTGTAGAAACCACAAGGAACATTTCCAAGATGATGAAGAAGGATGCAACTGTCAACTGGGAAAGGGAAGCAATAGAATCATTTCAGAGTATCAAAGAGGCAATCAAGATGGCCCCTGTTCTTAAATCTCCTGATTTTTCTAGGCCATTCCAAGTATTTTCATTTGCTTCCTTCCATACTGTTGCTGCTTGTTTGTTACAGAAAAATGAAGATGGTTTTGAACAGCCCATCGCTTTCTTCAGTATGTCCTTGCAGGCTTCTGAGTTGAAGTATGACATTATGGAAAAACAGGCATATGCACTAGTTAGAGCCATCAAAAGTTTCAGACCATACTTGGTAGGATCATATATAGTTGCATATGTACCTCATGCAGCAGTCAAAGACATATTCACTCAGCAGGAGGTGACTGGAAGAAGGTGCAGATGGATAAACAAACTGCAAGAGTTCAACATAGACATACAAGTTACTAAGTTGATAAGAGGACAAGGATTAGCCAAGATGATGGCACAGTCAAACTTGGAAGCATGCCAAGTTAATACAGTCCAAGATGAGAGTGTAAGTGTATCAGGATCTGAATGGTACAAGGATATTATCTACTACTTGCAAAATCTGAATTGTCCTTCCCATTTCAGTGACAGTCAAAAGAGGACTTTAAAGTTACATGCAATCAGGTATGTTATTGTTCAAGGTGAGCTATACTGGAAAAACCCTGATGGTGTGCTGCTGAGATGTGTGGATGAGGATATGGCTAACAATGTTTTGATTGATATGCATAAAGGATTGTGTGGTGGACATTATACTGCCCAAACAACAGCTCATAAAATTCTCAGGGCAGGATATTGGTGGCCCACTCTCTTTTCAGATCCACAAAAGTTAGTAAGGAAGTGTGACCCTTGCCAAAGATTCTCAGGAAAGCTGAAATATGATGGTGCTTTACCCCTCAGAACTGTAACTGTGGATGCTCCATTTCAGCAATGGGGAATTGACTTCATAGGGGAAATTGCAGACAAATCAAGTGGGGGACACAGTTGGATTTTGGTGGCAACTGATTACTTTACCAAATGGATTGAGGCCATTCCAACTAAGAGAGCTACAAGCAAGGTGGTGACAGATTTCATACTAGAGAATATTATCATCAGGTTTGGAGTACCATTCAAAATAGTCACTGATAATGCTATGTGCTTCAGATCAGGTGAATTTGTTGATTTTTGCAACAGGTATGGGATAAATCTATCATATACATCACCATATCACCCACAAGGAAATGGTCAAGCAGAGTCAAGCAATAAAAGCATCATGAAAATTATCAAGAGGATATTGGACAAGAATAAGAGAGCTTGGGACTCAAGATTGAACTTAGCAATATGGGCCGACAGAGTGACAGTCAAAAGGGCTATTGGGAGGTCACCTTTTGAGCTAGTATATGGTGCATCAGCTAGACTGCCCATAAACAATCTCCTACCAGTTTATAGATTCATTCAGGAAAATGATGAGGAGATTGAAGACTCCATGACAGAAAGAGTGAACCAGCTGGTTGCATTGGATGAAAACAGAAGGAAGGCCCACCAGATCAATCTCAAAAGACCACAAGATGTGAAATATCAGTTTGACAGGAGAACTACAAAAAGGAAGTTTCAAGTCAATGATCTGGTGCTCATTTGGAATGCTAAAGGTCAGGAAAAGGGTAAACATGGTAAATTTGAACCCTTATGGATGGGCCCATATCAGGTTTGCAATACTCATGGGGAGGATTCTTATTTCCTCCAGGCCCTAGATGGTGAAGTTCTGGAATTGCCTGTGCATGGCCAATTCCTTAAGTTCTATTTTGCATAAATAACTTGTTGCTGTGCACATTTGTAAAAATATGTATGTAGTGTAAATGCCTTGTACAGCTCATGCTTTTTGGCTTTTTGTCTGGTCTGCCCGGAGATCTGGTTCTCGCTGCAGGCTTTCACCTGCACGTCCCCATTCGGAGCCAGTGTTAGCACTCATTTTGACCTGGAGGCTGATTTTTCATGATCAGGGGGTTTCTTCATTTGAACCCTTTATCTTCTTGCCCATTTTCCTAAGTGTTGGACCTCCTCAGCATTTCTCAGCTGCAGCATCATATTTTCTTTGAGGAGGAGATCATCATCATCATCTTGTCTTCGATGATGGTCTACATTATCATGTTTTCTGTCGACTTGCTTTTCATCGTCATCATCATATTTCAATATCGGGTGATGTTTGGATATCATCCTAATCCTGCTGATGAGCTACAGTGCGCCCTGATTTGCTTGCGGCGGTGATCTTTCAAGTATCCGGTGATCTTCCAATTATCACCTTGCCCAAACATGATGATGATGTTGCCCCGATCTTCTGAAGGGATTATTCTCTGAGTTGTTCGACCTAACTTGTTTTTTCTAAGGGTCGTCATCATCATCATGATATTTCCAGTTATCACCGTGTTGCTTGCGGGGATCATCATATTTTCTGCCTGCATGATATTTCGCCGGGGTGATATTCTTTATCATCGGGTGATCTTGGTTATGATCATCCTGATGATGTTGTTGAAGAGTTCTAAGTATGACCCGATATTCACCAGGGTCATCATATTTGAACGTCAGGATGATCTTAGTCAATATCATCCTGATGATGTTGTATCATTCCATGTTCGTTGTTTTATCATCCTGATGATGCTGACGTCATTCTTACGTCAGGGTGATATCCGGTTTTCTGCTTGTCTGCATCATGATATTTCCGAAGGGAGATATCCTGCCGGCTTCGTGCATTATCTAGTGGGGGGTGATCTTTTCAAGCATCATCGTATTCATCTATCGCCCCGATCTTATAGTGGAGCTACAGTGCAACATGATATTTGTGCATCAGGATGATATTTCCAAATATCCGGTTATCTTCCGAATATCATCCTGATGTCAATATGATGATGACGTCATCAAGGTCCGGGGGGGTCATATTTCTAATACTGATCATCTTGTGGAGATCCCCCAATATTTGCAAATATGATGATGACGTCATCTGGATATGAGGAGGTGCGCAGTAGGCAGATATGATGATGACGTCAGCAGGATATGATGATGACGTCATCAGGATGTTCATCGGCCAGACTTTTGGTATAGGCTCAGCAGGAGGATGTTCCTCCGATGGATCAGGTTGTGCCGATGAAGGCGATTATCATGCAGGTTATATTGCGATATGATGATGACGTCAGGGTGATATTTCAAGCAATAGGATATCATGCTGCTGGAGGATGATGATGATGAAGTCTTATACTAGTGTCGTCAGGAGCAAAAGCACCGACATTATATATGCTCATGACCTAGTATATAAAGTGTTAAAGAGGTCACCGCGGGGTGCATGTGGGATAATTGATATCCTGCATTTTCAAATATCATGATGATGAATCTCGGCGGGAAATGGTTGCGATCGACTGTCTGATGTTTTTCCCAAGGCCGCGGGTTGGTGCGCCATTGATGGCGATTGTTGCAGAGGTATGGGCGATGGCGTGGACGGACCTGGTACCCGACTGAAGATCTGGATCCCTAGGCGGCGGCGCAAGGCTCGAGATATCTTCCTGTCTCCTCCCCTACCTGCTGCATTTATGTTTGAGCACCATTTTTCTGATACTGTGTATCTGGCGGGATTTTTGGTCAACCATGTGATTATTTGCTGAGCACCTACCTGGCTGTTATAAGCAGGTTGTGTTGCTCATTTGTTGGTTGTTGAAAACTGGACATTTTGGCTCTGTAATAAGATACAACTGGTTTTGGTTGCTTTGTGCAGCAAAACTTGTGAGTTTATGTATCTCCTGTTGTACGATTTGGCATGAATCCACTGATTTCATGGTTAATCTCATATGAATAATGCTGTGTTTGCATGTGTTATGCTGATTCTGTCTCCAGTTTTGCATGTATCTTTCTTACTGCAATAGGGATGCCATAAGTATAGACAGCTTAACACTCTTTATTGGGAGATATCTGTAAGGCAGATATCATGTGTGTCCCCCTGAAATCCAGTTTTAGCTATTCATGCTGATCATTCACAGGTGTATGTCTACCGACTCCAAGCCCTGGATAGGCACCAGTCTAGCTCTGTGTTGAGGTTATACACCAGGTCCAGGTTTGCATCCAATCACCATTTCAAACCATCTCATCCTTCCACCTGTTAGTTGTAGAAATAGGATTAGGAACTCCCTGCATGCTCTCATACCCAACCAGACATCATGTCCAAGAATGTTGCCAGCCTTGTGATCTATCATACAGATCTTGGTCCATACATGAGAGTATTCTGCCTGTTGCTGTCAAGTTAAATCCTTCTGTCATTGAGCCAGTCAAGGTTACATCTTGTGTTATAGGGATACCCCCCTTGGTGCGGCAGAACCAGAAGTGAAGGGGAGGAGCTCACGCAACCTCCTGTATTCAGTTGGCTGAATCTGCCTGTGCATTAGAAGTGGCAAACCCTAATGCTGATTCAGAAGAAAAACCAACACAGTGCAACCAGCTGGTTTACTCTTTCTGTCATGGAGTCTTCAATCTCCTCATCATTTTCCTGGATGAATCTGTAAACTGGCAGGAGATTGTTTATGGGCAATCTGGCTGATGCACCATATACTAGTTCAAAGGGTGACATCCCAATAGCCTTTTTTACTGTCACCCTGTCAGCCCATATTGCTAACTTTAATTTTGAGTCCCAAGCTCTCTTGTTCTTATCCAGTATCCTCTTGATAATTTTAATGATACTTTTATTGCTTGATTCTGCTTGACCATTTCCTTGTGGGTGGTATGGTGATGCATATGATAGATTTATCCCATACCTGTTGCAAAAATCAACAAATTCACCTGATCTGAAGCACATAGAATTATCAGTGACTATCTTGAATGGCACTCCAAACTTGATGATAACATTTTCCAGTATGAAATCTGTCACCACCTTACTTGTAGCTCTCTTAGTTGGAATGGCCTCAATCCATTTGGTAAAGTAATCAGTTGCCACCAAAATCCAACTGTGTCCCCCACTTGACTTGTTTGCAATTTCCCCTATAAAGTCAATTCCCCATTGCTGAAATGGAGCATCCACAGTTAAAGTTCTGAGGGGTAAAGTACCATCATATCTCAACTTTCTTGAGAATCTTTGGCAAGGGTCACACCTCCTCACTAACCTTTGTGCATCTGAAAAGAGAGTGGGCCACCAATATCCTGCTCTGAGAATCTTATGAGCTGTTGTTTGGGCAGTATAATGTCCACCACACAATCCCTTATGCATGTCATTCAAAACATTGTTGGCTATATCTTCATCCACACATCTTAGCAGCACACCATCAGGGTTTTTCCAGTATAGATCACCTTGAATAATGACATACCTGATTGCATGTAACTTTAAAGTCCTCTTTTGACTGTCACTGAAATGGGAAGGACAATTCATATTTTGCAAGTAGTATATAATATCTTTGTACCATCTAGATCTTGATACATTTACATTCTCATTCTGGACTGCATTGACTTTGCATGCTTCCAAGTTTGACTGTGCCATCATCTTGGCTAATCCTTGTCCTCTTACCAACTTGGTAATTTGTATCTCCATGTTGAACTCCTGCAATTTGTTTATCCATCTGCACCTTCTTCCATTCACCTCTTGTTGAGTGAATATGTCTTTGACTGCTGCATGGGGTACATATGCAATTATATGTGATCCTGCCAGGTATGGTCTGAAACTTTTGATGGCTCTGACTAGTGCATATACCTGTTTTTCCATGATATCATATTTCAACTCAGAAGCCTGCAAGGACATACTGAAGAAAGCTATGGGTTGTTCAAAACCATCATTTTTTTGTAGCAAACATGCAGTAACAGTGTGAAAGGAAGCAAATGAAAATAATTGGAATGGCCTAGAAAAATCAGGAGATTTAAGAATAGGGGCCATCTTGATTGCCTCTTTGATGTTTTGGAATGATTCAAGTGCTTCACTTTCCCACTGGACAATTGCATCCTTCTTCATTATCTTGGAAATGTTCCTTGTGGTTTCTGCAAAGTTGGGAACAAATCTCCTAACAAAATTTATCTGTCCAAAGAAGGATTGAACTCCTTTTACAGTTTTTGGCATTTGAATTCTATCAATAGCGGCCACTCTCTCTAGATCTATCCTAACTCCATCTTTGGAAATAATGTGCCCTAGGAGTTTTCCTTCAACTACCCTAAAGGCACACTTCTTTGGATTTAAAGAAATGCCATACTCTAGTGCTCTTATGAAAATCTGCTCTAGATGCAAACAATGCTTCTCTTCCTTCTTTGAAAAGGCAGTCAAGTCATCTTGTTATACAGCCAGGATTGAGTCAATCAACCCTGCAAAAACATCCATTGCTCTTTGAAATGTAGCACCTGCATTTGTTAGCCCAAATGGCATTCTAACATACACATAAGTTCCCCATGGAGTGGTGAAGGCAGTCTTATACTGTTCTGATTCCTTTACCTTCACCTAATTATAACCTAAAAATCCATCCATCATGGACAAGAGTTCACAACCAGTCACTCTCTGCAACATAGCCTCCATATTAGGCAGTGGATAGTTATCCTTTAAAGAGGATACATTCAAGTTTCTAAAGTCAACACAAAGCCTAATATCACCATTCTTTTTCCTGACTGGGACAAGATTAGACACCCAAGTTGAATGTCTGATTGGCACAATTATTCCAGCTTCCCTAAGCTTTTTTAGTTCTTCTTGCATCTTTGGAGCTAAGGTAGGATTAATAGGTCTTTGCCTTTGTCTAAATGGCTTAGCTCCAGGCTTCAATGGGATCTCATGCTGGAATAGGTCTTCTCTATAGGCCTTTAGGTCCTCATATGACCAAGCAAAAACATGTTTATACCTTTTCAGTAATGCAATCAGCATACTCCTGATGTGTGGTTTGAGCTGCTTACCAATGTATACCTTCTTAGGGGCCTGAGATGTCCCCAAATTTATCTCTTCTAAATCTTCCTTGTTTGTGGGAGATGTCTTTGTGACCAATTGGTCTCTATAGTCAAAAGCTCTTTCCAAAGCTACTAACCCTCTAGGGATTTTATTAGTCTTTAATTGAATTATTTCTTTCCCCACAAGAGTTTCTTTTCCATCTATAGTTTCTACAAAAGCTTGGAAATCAATTTCTTGATTCTCAAATTCATCTATGCAGTGCAAAAATTTTAACAAGTCCTTATCATCATTAAACACTTGCCAACTGCATATGTTTTCTGGTACTGCAGGCCTAATTTTAACTTCTACATTTGTAACATCTGATAAAGTGATTTCATCTGGCCTTATTGCAACATTAGCTAAGAAATCAACCATAACATTCTTTGATCTCTCTACCCAGCCTATTGAAAATGCATCAAATAGTTCAATGGTATCCCAAACAGCATGCTTGTATTGTTTCAATCTTTTGTTTTTTGAAGCATACCTATCTCTAATTTGGGATACAATCAACTCAGAATCCCCAAATACTCTTAGCATCTTGATTCCATGTTTGAGAGCTATATCTAGGCCTAAGAGTAAAGCCTCATATTCTGCAATGTTGTTCGTGCAAACAAACCTCAGCAAGAAAGAGAATTTGAGGAGCTTACCATTTGGGGACAGGAAAACAACTCCAGCTCCAGAGCCTTCTTTCGCACAAGCTCCATCAAAATACATGGTCCATAAACCTTGCTGGTCCAGCTCTTTAATGCAGACATTTTTCTCTTTATCTTCTCTATCATCTGAGACAACCTTGAAGTTATCACAGTCAGTGTTTACAAAGCATATCTGTTCCTCTGCTTCTTGGTCTTCCACTGTCTCTGATGATCTTTGTTCTCTGATTAGCTTAACATCCCTGCCATTCATTGGAATCATGGCATATGACAGGTCCAGTTGCATACTTCCACCAATTAGTGCTGCCCATCTTCTTGACAGCAACATACCATACTGTGGCTTGATGTCAACCACTGTTATATTCATTTTATATCTCTTTTTAGGAAATGCTGCCAGTTTGAAATCTACATCCTTTATGATTCCAATAACTGGTACCTCTCTGGCATCCATAGCATAACATTTCCCACATGCCTTGTCAATTTTCAATCCAGCTTGTTGCATGATGGCTAAAGGCATGATATTTGTAGATGCTCCAGAGTCAAGCATACAATTTCTGATTATTTTTCCATTTATAACCAGGGATACATAAAATGGTTCCACTTGTGAAGGGCACTTTGTCATAGTCACTCCTAAATAAACCTCAGGAGCCTCATCTTCTTCATTACATATGACATGCTTCTCACCCTGGATCTGAACATTTTGTTTGGCTTGAGAAAATACTCCTGAAATTAGGGATACTGTCCTATTCTTGATCTCTTCAATCTTCATCAGTTCCATAAGTGGGACAGAGACTTTTACCTGGGATAGGACTTGAGCTATATCAAATGGAGCATAATTTTGTATAACAGTTGTAGCTTGCTCCACAATCTTGTTTTTATCCTGAACTGATTTAGCTTTTACTTTCATAGTTCCTTGATCATCATTCTTGTCTTGGGAACCTTTACTTTGATCTTCAGCCTGGGGGATTCTATTTTCTGGTCCTTGAGATTCATGACCTGTTCTATGTCTAAAATTTTGTTTATTATTACCCCACTGCCTTTTTTGTGGTTCAATCCCCTTATGACCATGCACTGGCTGATCTGCAGAAACACCTTCTGGCTGATGTGGGCTGCTTATCTGAGTTTTACCTCTGAGATTGTAGTTACTCTTGACTTGGGCCACCGCTATAGCTGTGAGGGCCCTAATTTCCTCATCAGAAGGTCGCTGTAAGTTACTCAGAAAATTATGTGAGCTCTGAGCATACACATAGCTTTCTCCATTATCTTCATCATAAGAATCCTGTTGACAGGCCTGAATTCCTTTATTTGTACTCTCATCAGCATCATAAAGAGGGTATCCACTGCTTATGGACATCATATTAACATCATCGTCTTGCGCATAATGTGGCTCATTGCATTCATTACAAGATGTAGCATTATCATACAAGGACTGAGCAATCATACACTGTGACTATGAATGTGGCATCTGACAAATTATACACCATGGAGTATCATCAACAATATTTATAGCTTTCTTTAGAGGATCAAGAGTTTCTTTGACATGTTGAATTCTTTGATTTGTGTTGTTATGTGGAAATATAGGCTTACCATTATGCCAATTGGTATTATAAGGCATATCATGCAATGATGGTCTCTTTTCCTGCCTTTGGTAGACTTGCCTATCAGGACTTATCCCTTTTTCACTTCTAGCTAGTTTATAGCTTAGGTCCTTAACAACATTTGCCAATTTGTCTATCTTATCTTCAGGGGCAGATGTATTACCTTGAGTGTTCTGAGGCTTGTTTGGATTCTGCAGAATTTTCACATCATCCCTTCTGTTTGTCTTGCCTGATGCCTTCCTGTTGTTCTCCATATTCACTGCAATTTTGAAAGCATCCTTGATAGTAGCAGGACCTTTATCTCTTAATCCATATGCAGTTTTTGCATCAAAGGCACTGATATACAATATTATGCACATTGTTTCATTTGGCCTCATGTGATATGGCAGTTTGTTTAACACTTTGGTAAATCTTGCATTAAAATCTGCAACCTGCTCATTTGACCCTTTAGTGATACTGGTAAACTCATTCACAAAAAAGCTAGGGTCAGTTTTGTCACCATATTGCTCCTTGAACACCCTTTTAAAATCATCCCATGATGAAATACTCCAGTCAGGCAGATTCCTGTACCATTCTCTTGCCTCATCTACTAAAGATTGCATGAATGACTTCATGAAAACATCCTCATGTTCAACCTCAAAGTTATCCATGACATTTTGAAAAGCCTTTAGATGATCTTCTCCTGACACAGTGTTGTTTCCTGAAAATTTAGGCACTTGCAGCCTTAGATGCTTGTCAATGGGGTTAGGATACCCAGGAATACCATCAAACACCAGCTGTCTGAATCTATCTAGCTGCATGGGCTGTCTGTCAAACTGATTAGCATTAATGTTTCTGTTTTCATTCTGGTTTCTTACATTGTTCAGTGGTATCCTAGCATCATTCACATTTTGTCTTTGATCATTATGCTGATGTTGCACTTCATTTCTTTGCTGATGTCTCTGCACATTTGCATTCTCAAGGGTAGGAATTGAATCATTTTGGGCAGTCCTTAAAGCTTGCACTTTCTGCCTCATGTCATCTCTGATTTTCATGGCTTGTAGATATTCTAGTTTTGCTCTCAGATTTCTGATTTCTTCAGCTAACTATTCTTCGTTAGGCATAGAGGTAGATGGTCTCATACCATTCTGGTCATCATCTTCATCATCCCTCAGAGACTCTACCTCTTCAAACCTTTCACTAGGGTCTAAAAATGGGTGTTCTTGGAACACCTCTGACCTCATTCTCACGCTACCACCCTGTTGCCTCTCATATGCACCCTGAATATCAGCTTCTGCATTTGAAAAGTAAGGCACATGCTGTCCTGATGGCCTAGGGTTATCTTGCATATCATCATTTTTTCTGGGAGAACCCTCATGACTGACTGAGACAGCTCCCTTTCTTCTATACATCATTCTTCTTGTTACTGGTAACTCTTCAAATAAAGGATTCTGTTGGGATCTTCTCCCCTGCATATAAATTTTACTTTGACCGGTTGGGAGATTACTTCGGAGTCGCCACCTATTACTAGGAACTATTTTCTTTTGTAAATCAGGATTCTTTCACAAAATCCCCAACAGAGTCGCCAATTTTTGTTGGTTTTTTCCCAGACTGGATGCTTACTCCCAGATTTCCCTACAAGGTAGCCATCAATGATCAACAGGAACTCTAGGCTAGGGGCCAACAGTGTAGGAGATAGACTCTATATTTTATCTCCTCTTCTTCTTTAGGCTCTGCAAAACCTAGGGGGGTATTCCCTACTCAACATCCATGAGGATATGCATACAAAGGCTGGGATGCTGACAGAAAGCAGATAAGTCCTCCTGTAAGTAGACCAAAACTGTAAGATAAGAGCAAAGGGGCTGGCTTTGGGCCTATTTGCAGTTGTAGACAGAGGACTTGGATCCTAAAACTAATTCTACTGTCCTAATGGTTGTTTTGGAGTTTTGATTTTGATTTTGTGTTTGGATGCAGAGCTGAACATGGTGTGTAACACAAACACAAAGTAAGATTGGTGCCTATCTAGGGCCTGGAGTCAGTAGACATACACCTGTGAATGATCAGCATGAACAATTAAGACTAGATTTCAGGGGGATACATATGATACCTGCCTTACAGATATCTCCCCATACAGAGTGTTAAGCTATCTATACTTATGGCATCCCTACTGCAGTATACCCTTCCCAATGTTCAATCTGAGAAAATTTAATCTACCCCTTGAGCAGAAGTTAAGAGATCAGACATTCAACACAAGAATTCTATGTTCTAGAGTCTCAGACATTCCTTAAATATCCAGACTCAGAAGAAAGATACATGCAATACAGGAGACAGAATTAACAAAACACATGCTAACATAGCATTTCTCATATAAGATCAATCATGAAATCAGTGGATTCATGCAAAAACATACAACAGGAGATACATAAACTCACAAGTTTTGTTGCACAGAGCAACCAAATCGGCTGTATTGCATTGCAGAGCCAAAATGTTCAACTTTCAACAACAACAAAAATGGTAACACAGTCTGCCTATATCGGCCAGAAAGTGTACCTCTAGCAATTAATTACATGTTTTTGACAAAAATCCGCCAGATACAGTCCTTAGAAGGAATGGCGCTCAGAAGTTATTGCTGCAATAGACAAGAGAGTAGACAAGGGTGGCCTCGAGCCCTGTGCCACCATCTGGGAGTCTTCATCCACAATGGGGCAACTTGATCGCTTGTCCCGTCGCCCATACCCCTGCACTGTCGCCATTGATGGCTCAACAACCCGCAACCACCAAGAAAACTGTCGCAACTTTCGAACAGAAGTTTCCCGCCAAAACACATTACGTTCAAAGTTCAAATTAAGCAGGAAAATAATCCCACATGTATGCCATGGAGACCACCTTATCACTTTATAAACGCGGCCACACGCATAATAGGTGTCGAGCGTTTTGCCGCGCTCGACACACGACCCCTCGCCAAAAGCCCATCGGCCAAACCTAAGCCATCGGCCAAGCTCAAATCTACTTCACCGATCTCAATGGTCTCGCCGACCGCAAACTCCACATTCCCTTCATCGGTGTGACCAACACCATCGGCCAACCGAAAAGCTTCCCCGCCGATACGTCGAGTCACACCGATGCATCAACAAGCTAGACTTTGCCCCTTCGTTGGCTAGACACATGCCGATGACCGCACACACCTTCCAAGCTCTTGTCGGCCAGACCATTCATATCGGCCAAACAGAAATGAAGTCTGCCGATGAAGTCTGTTACACCGATGTTCGTTCCAAATCCCTCCATCGGCGAGATCAACACTATCGGCCAAACCCAAAGCTCCCTAGCCGATGGACCAAACTCACACCGATGAAGTCTCCACATTCCTCGTCTGTCGGTATGACCAAAGCCATCGGTGAACAACAAAATGCCTATGCCGATAGAGCTAGTCACCCCGATGGTCCTCCAAAACACATTACCCTCGTCGGCCAGAGAAAGACCAAGTCATGCCGACCCACATATACAAATCCTCATCAGCTTGACCACTACCATCGGGATAACCCAAAATCCCCTCGCTGATGACAACCACTACGCCAATGAACACTTCATCGGTGAGACCAAACATATAGTCCAACCGATGCACAAAGTCACTATGCTCCCGTCGGCTAGACCAAAATCACAAAGCCTTGAACCATTGAACCATGAACCGTTGAACCTTGAAGAAAAGGGTTCAAGTTCAAACCGAAAGTTCGAAGACACAATCGGAGCACTTCAAACAAAAACTTTCGCCAATGACAATTACTCCAATGAACAAGAAGACTTAGGGCTCAAAAAGAAAAAAAACCCTCCAACATCCGCATTCAATTCCAGATCAAAATGAGTGCCAACAGTGCATATCCCACAATCATCCCATTCCATGAGATGACATCTCTTTGAGGCATTCTACCAAACAGACAGGCTTCCCGCATCACCGCGAGAGCTGTCAAGAGTCAGTACGAGAGTGCACTCCCGCACTGACTCTTGACAGCTCCCACGATGATGTGGGAAGCATGTCCAACATTCTTCATACATGTATACCAGAGCATTTCCAACTATAATTTCTGCCAAAAATCCCCCTTCCATTATAAAATATTATAATTGATAATTAATAGGATAGGATTATTAATAATGACCTTAATCTAATGATACAAATATAAATTTCTTTAGGTATTTGTTATGAAGAATGAAGAGAGAAAAAAAAATGAAAATTAAAGAGTTGGTTTTGAATAAGTTTGCATGATTGTGAGGAATAGTAGGTTAGTTAAATTGTGTTTTTTAGAAGTTTCTAATTAGTGTGTGAGAGTTAAATGAGGTTAGAATGTATGTTAATTTAATTACATAATAAACTTAATTAGAATGTATGTTGATAGATTTAAGTTAATAATAAATTAATTAGATTGTATGGACTTTTAAATAGGTTTAAAATTTATGATAAGTTTAATTTAATTTGTATGTTTATTTTATTAGTTTAGTGAGGAAATTATCTTGTATGGATATTTAAATAGGTAGTTCTCTCTTGTAATAATAAGTGATTATTGATTCAAATTCTACGTTTTAATTGTAAAATTAATTAATTAAAATATTAAGTTGCTCTAACCATTATATTTTTAATGAAATTTAGTTCAGCTATAGTTTTCTTCATTACATAACCTAGGAATTTAAGTTCTCTAGTTAAAATTAGATTTTTTGTTTTTAATAATAATAATAATAATAAGTTTGTATGAATGTGGAATTAGTAGGTTTAGTTAGATTTAAATTGATTTAGAAGTTTCCAATTGGAAACTTAGTTATAAATAATTAAACAATAATCTAATTTATTTTGAGGTCATTTCTTTCCTATTAATTTTGAATTCTATCCTAAATTAATTACTCATGTACAAATAATGTGGAGATTATTTTAGTTCTAAATATGTAAACAATGAGAAAGATTTAAATTTTATTTTGTACTTACTTAGAATGAATTAATTTTATTTTATTATTAGTCACAAACTTTGAATAATAACTCTATCCTTCATATTATTGGATAGAGTTAATGAATAAATATTGAGATTAAGAAAAAATTAGGTGAACATAACAAAATTAATACCCTATGTAATAAACTGGGTTATTATTAGTTAGGTTATAATAGTATTTTATGAACACATAAGATTGTTAGTTAATATTTTCTTATGATAAATTTATGTGAAAGTTATTTAGATTATTTAAATAATTAATTAAGTTAAGTTGTTGTAAAGATTACACCTTTAAAGTAGGCCGATGATGGCATGGTTTGGTGGTTAAGTCGCTCAGGATGTAGTGGCGGCCACCAGAGTTCAAACCCCCACTGGGCCAACGAGCTCGCAAGGCTTTACACCTTCGCTGGGCCAATGAGCTCGCGGGTTTGAAGTGTTCTTCCTAGGGGATGAGGTCCCCCAGTTGTGGCCTCACCGGTTCATTGCTCCGGGCAAAAGCATTCACGTGGAGCCGGAGGGCGTGTCGCACCAGCGTCGCCGGTCATTGATGAGAATTATATTATTAGCCCACTTGTATGGCTAGCATACATGTGCGCTTGTCACGGGCATGACACAAATATAATATATTATAAATTATATACTTATTTATTAATTTATTAATTATATTGTAATATTATTATTTATTAACTATAATTAATATCTGTCATATATTAGGTATTACATATATTATTATATAATATATAATATTAATTATTTTGATATATTATATAATTAATTATATTATTAGTTATAATATATGGTTATTATAACTTATTTATCCAAAGTTACATAATTTATTGGTTAATATCATATTAATCAATTTGATATATTTAATATTAATAAGTGGATAAATATATTATAGTATATGTATTTTAAGTTTATATATTATATATGAATTTAATATATATAATAATTAACCATATATGTATTACTATATGATTGCACTAGTAATATATATTATAACCTTAGTGATGACTAATAGTTATTATAAACTCCCGCGGTGATGCGGGAAGAGCCTGTCCAACTGCATCCGGGGATTTTTTTAATTCCTCTATCTTTCATCAATCTCCTTACCTCACCACACCTGCCCACTTCTGGATAGATGTTTGAGAGAAGAACATAAGTTGTGCAGCATTTTTAGGATCCAAATCAAAAAGTAGTGTTGCTACAAATACTCCTAAGCCTATATTCATATGTGATCTACATGCACCAAGAAAACACATCCATACAACTAGCATAGATTTAACAGGTATCTCAATGATAAAGTTTAGGGTGTCTTCAAGATAGCTAGCATGGGCAAGGAGGTCAACCATGCACACATAATGATCAACTGTAGGTGTAATGCAATAAGGGTTACAAATGTGATTGAAGTATGTACAACTCTCATCCACTAACCTGCATGGCTGCATGCACCTAGAATACAAGCAAAGCTTACAATGCTAGGATATGTTCTAGAGTGCTTAATTAATTCAAAGATTTTGAGAGCGTCCTTGCAAAATCCATTTTGTGCATATCTTTATAACTTGAGTCTAGTATGTATATTCAATTTATATTTTTAGCAGTATGTATCATGTAGACTTTCATAGCCATTTACTAGAATATTTTACCAGAATCGACATGCTTATGTTTTGATTAGTATGTGATGGTCTAGGTGTTTTGTTTGTTTAGTATCAAAGTTATATATAGTTCATACTATTTTGATTGTAGTTGGTTAAGCTTCCACGTAACCCAACAGTGGATGATATTTTGAGAAAGTATATGGAGCACATGAAGACCAAGAAGGAGGGTGTGTAAGTGAGTTTTTTTTAATATGCATATTTCTTTCTTGTCATGACTGACTGCTTCTTTGGTACCATTTGTTGGCTAACCTTTTGATATAAATTAGACATTGGCTCCTCCCTGTTTCTGGAAGTCTTTGTTTTATATATTTCTATACTGATAACTGGAGGAAAATATTTTATTAGGTCTGTAATGTAGATGTGTCCTTTTGCATTGTGAATAGGTCCTAAACTTATTGATATTATGAAATTTTTGGAATATTGTTTTTTATTGTTAATGTTTTAATGTACATGGACTAATGTACAAAGTCATATTACCATTAATTAATAATGGATACCATATTTGTATGTATTTATCAGAGATGACAAATTTATATAATTTTTGTGGTTTATGCCAATTACTTCTTGCTTAATTAAGTTGGGCTAACAGTTCTCATTTATTTTCATGCAGACAAACTTCTTTCGCTATAGTTTCAGCCTTTGGTGGAGCAGCTTATTAGATTCCTCCCAAAAACACGGCAAATTTTATTATTTTCTGCTACATTTCCAGTCACTGTTAAATCCTTTGAAGACAGATATTTGCACAAGCCATATGTCATCAACCTCATGGATGAACTTACACTTAAAGGTATTACACAGTATTATGCATTTGTTGAAGAAAGGCAAAAGGTTCACTATCTCAACACACTGTTCTCCAAGGTTGGTTTCAGACATATTCCTTTGATCATACAATAGATGAGTGGTCTTCTGTCAACATTTCAATGAATTATTTTGTTGTTTTTTGCAGCTCCAAACCAATCAGTCAATAATCTTTTGCAATTTTGTGAACCATGTGGAACTCTTAGCAAAGAAAATGATAGAGCTTGGGTATTCTTGTTTCTACATTCATGCAAAGATGTTGCAGTCTCACCGTAATAGAGTCTTCCATGATTTTCGTAATGGTGCCTATAGAAATCTGGTATCATCAGGTAGTTAATAATAAATATTTTGTAATTACCCATTAAGTGCAATCTGTATAGAATTGTTAGTTTATTCTGTTGCTTATGGTTCTTATTGTCCTTTATATATGGCCACATCAAATCTGTTTACAAGAGGGATCGATATTCAAGCAGTTAATGTTGTTATCAACTTTAAATTTTCCTAAAAATTTAGAAACTTATTTGCACAGGGTAAGTGGTCAAGCCCATCTGATTGTTGATGTTGAAGTGTTGTTTACCCATAACTAACAAACTTAGCATCTGGTGACTATTCAGAAATTGATTACTAGGAATGGGGGTTGCAAGAATGTTTATCTAAACCTGACTGTTTATAAATTTGACTTACTTTGTCTAAATAGATCTAAGAAGATCTGTGGAGTCAAGAAGGTAAATATTCTTACAAAGAACATGTTAAAGTAAGTTACTTATTTTCTTTCTATTACAAAGGGGCAATTTACTTATTGCATTGCTGGGTTCTGTTTGTGTAGACCAAGGCAGGAGATACAGCAAAGAAGAAGTAATGCAACAATTAGCAATATTAAGTGAGTTTTGATACATTTATTCAGATTTTGAGATGTAAAAGCCCATGATGAAATATTTAGGCTTCATTTTGCGAGTAGTTCTTTCATGTTTTAGAGTTGCATAAGCAAAAAATAGAGCATTGTAACTCAATTTTCTTAGTCACAGCACTGAGAAACACACTTTGTAACACATTTTTCAAAGCAAAGACATATTTAAGTCTTGTATCTGCTATAAAAACACATTTTCTCAATAAAATTTTAGTATTTTGCCTTCTTAATAGTTGTTTCATTATGTGCAAATGAATGATTGATTTTTTTTTTGTGTTTTATGTTTAAACCTCAAAAACAATTAAATAAACTACTAATGGACTAAATATACTGCCAACTAACAGAAATTGATGACTAAATATACTACCAAATTACCAAATATACTACCAAATTGATGACTAAATATACTACCAAATTAATGACTAAAATTTGTTTAGTCATAAATTTGGTCGCGAGATAAATGACCAGCAATAAACTACCAATGGTCACGTGACTAAATATACTACCAAATTGATGACTAAATAAACTACCAAATTATCAAATATACTATCAAATTGATGACTAAATATACTACCAAATTTATGACTAGATATACTACCAAATTAATGACTAAATATACTACCAAATTAATGACTAAAATTTGTTTGGTCATAAATTTGGTCACGAGATAAATGACCGACAATAAACTACCAATGGTCACGTGACCAAACTACTGATCACATGACCAATTTTTGGTAGTTTTTTTAGTCATTTATTTTTGTTTTTCTACTAGTGATACTTAGAAGTACAAAAAGGAAAGATATTGGAGTGCTTAAGAGCACAAATTTTTGACACCCCCATTTTTGTTGATGGCACTTTATATTTTAGTGTGTATATTTGTTATCTTTTACAAATTTGCACAAAATTTCAAAGTTTTCCTAAACAAATATCTAAGAGATAAAT
Organism: Cunninghamia lanceolata; assembly: GCA_027924645.1. NCBI lineage: Eukaryota > Viridiplantae > Streptophyta > Pinopsida > Cupressales > Cupressaceae > Cunninghamia > Cunninghamia lanceolata. Next base: position 3,615,452 of record BSBN01001859.1, on the reverse strand, counting down.
ATTAAAGAGAGATACTAGATGTCCCCCTTTGAATGTGATGAAATAGAGACCCCCCTAGATTTTGGCACTTTATAACTTAGTGTGTTTTACAAAATACATTTGACCAATGAGTGGGAAATGTAAAAACATGAACTTTTACAAAAAAATGGTGCTCAATTCTGAGCTACCGATCAAATATTATTACAATATCAAATTCCCACGAAAATGGCTTGTTTTAATTAACTATACTGAAAAAGCAAAAAAGAAGCCAATCCGTGAGGCAAACATAGCCTTCCAACTAGTTATTGGAATCAGAAGGAAAGGAATATTATTGATGGATTGATTGTGAGGGGGCATTGGCCTCCTACCAACCTGGGCCTCATCCTTCATCTTCAACAAACGATTGATATGTTAACTTTATATATTGACTTTATATGTTAGCAATTAAATGCTAACTTTATATGTCAATTTTATATGTTAACATCAAATTGTGACTTTGAAAATTCACATTACAAATCTCCAATACAATTTTGCCCAAAAAATTGAAACAATACCTGCCTTTACAAAGCTTTGTTTGTTTTTTTTATTAGTTCAGCTGGAAAAGAGGGTCTAGATCCCTTTAACAAAAAAACTCCCAGGCATCAGGCCATTAACGAGCCAGAAACAATAAATACACAACACTTGAATAGCAGACCAAAAAACAACTAATCAAAAACCACAGATGCAGCAACGACAACAAAAAACAACAGAAACAAGAAACTAAGGGCTATCAGTCACCCCAAACTTAGCAAGGAACTCAACCATTTCCTTGTAATCACCCAAACTGTCGATTCCCACCTGCTTGACCTTGTCGTCCAGATCTTTCACCGCAACAAAGATGGAAGTCACCCGGTGTAGAGCTTTGGCCGCAAACTCAGCCATAGTCTTCCACTTCTTCTGCATGGTTTCCATTTTCCTCTAGAGGTGCTAAATATTCTTTGTATTCTTGTCATAAAAGGTGCAACTCCCCTTCTTGTCTTGATCCACAGCAACCCTCGTAGTGTCCTAACCAATAGTTGTCTTCATAGTGTCACCCACACCTTCAGAACTGGATTCATTCATAGAGGCGAAATGACTGGTGCCCTCAAGCTCATGGACAGATTCCGTGGGGGTTTCCTCCCTGCCTTCCTCTATAGTCTCCTCCACAAACTCATACTCCTCAGAAACTTCCACTCCCTGTGGGTTCACCAGTGGCTTACCAGCGATCTGTTTGGACCGACGAATCTTCAGATTGACAGCCTCTCCACCTTCACCACTACCCAAAGGATTCAGCCCAAGATCAAGCTCAATTATCTTCACAGGAACATCCCCAGTAGCAGCACCTTTACCTTCCTTAGATTTTTTCTTCAGGGTAGTCTTCACTTCCTCCACCTCTACCCTATCTCTTTTGGTAGTCTTCTTTTCAGTCGTCGGGGTGGTATACTTCTGCTTCTTGTTCCTAGCAGTAGCAGGGGTCCCAACAGGGTTATCTTCCCCACCGCGGGGGCCACCTTTAGAGATTTTAGGGGTCCCTATATTAACCTTCACTTTTCCTTTGTCCCCAGGGGACGTGTTTGACTGTGGGTCCTCAAGAATTTTGACTTTGATTTGTTTTGGTGGGCATAGAGCCAGGTGAAAGCGATACAGTCTCAAAATAAGGCCTTGGTGTATGGGGATAAGCAGGTGAGTAGCATTCTTAGCCCTGAGTTCCCTAACAAACTTGATGGAGTTGTCTAATGAAGACAACAAAAAGAAAGGAAAGCTAATCTCAATTTTATTTCTGAAATGATTGAGAAGAGCAAAGTGATAATGATAATATACTTGAAATCTTCCCTCCAGCATGAAAAATTTCATTAGCATCATGGCAGATATCTCCCCATGGCTCCGGTAGCCTGTCCCTCTCAAACCCTCCATGGAGTTTTATAGCCTTCTCTCCCTTACGAAAGAAAAGATTCATGTGCTCTGGGTCAGGGACTCTGCTTCTCCTTGAATGCTTCTTACCTTTCGTGGGTAACCCAGTGGCTTGCCCTATCACCTCTTCTGACACTTGAAAGTTGATAGTCCCAATTCTAACCTCTCTGGTTTCCTCATCCCACAACTCAGCAAACTGCCATGATAGATTTTCATCGTGGCCCGACATTCCTTCCAAGAAAGGCACCACCTCCCCTTCCTGTATAATATGCCACACAATTGGGTCTTGCTTAAATTCCTCCACTAAGCTAGGTTTGATTTTCACAATATCTCCTCCCATTTCTTCAGACTGTAATTTACAGAAGCCACTAAATTGGGCGCATTCAAAATAGTAATGCTTACAATTGGTGATCTTGAAATTAGCAAGAAGCCCATTAAAATGGTAATTCTTCTATGAAGGGGTAATTATGGCAACGTAATTATTGATGTGACACCCCACATCCTTGCCACCTAGATACATCTCCTTGGGGGGAGGATTTAGACGCCACCTCATGTGATGATAGGCAATGCCGGTCGCTGGCTTTGCCCAACCATAATTAACCATGAAGATAGTAGTCCCATCCATCCTCCATATACCTACCACAAATCTAGCCTCTAGATCTCCACCAAAACCAATGTCCTTACGCCTATTAACATGTCAGTTGGACTTTCCCATCAACCTCCAAATAGTACGACCGACGGTGTCCATCCTGAGATCCACGTAGACCTCTTTCCTTTGGCTCTTATTGGTTGAGGGTTGTCTACTAGGCCATGACCTATCCACGACACCACTTATTGTCTAGTCATCATCCCCATCCTGCCTGTCAACCATGTAGGCAATCGTACTACTCTTCTGGGCTTGGTCAAACTTTTGGACCACCAACAATCCACCACCTTAGGTATCTCGCCAAGAATTATTTGAAATTTTGAACTGTTGGTCCCACCTACCATGTGGTCATAACCACTATTCAAAAGATTAGAATAGAGAGCTTCAACCCCTCCCCCATCCTGGCTACACCAGAGGGTAACCAAAAACATAAGCTACTTATGTTTCATGGCTATTACCATCTTGTACAATAAGATTGTAGATCTCTTAGGGCAAGCTGGATATGTTTCTCCAGCACCTCCACCCTTCTTTGCCGCTCTCCACATTAGCCAAGGCATCAGCCACAGCATTTCCTTCTCTATAAATATGGGTTACATTAAAGATAAATGTTGTTGTACTTGCTGTCTAAAACTGTTATGGGTTAATTGTGACAACTACTATTTGTTGTTAACAATATTTGTTACAATAAATGTAATATCAATTTGAGAAACCCTAACAAATAAATTCAACCAAATACAAAACAAAACCAAACATTGTCTATGTGATGGAAGAAGGATTATGGTGGTTTTGAAGTGGTAAACCCTTCAATTTACCCACAGCCAGGTGTGCATAGGAAATAGCAATCTCCAATAAAAAAAGAAGACTCTTCACTATAGAAACTGCATGAACAAATACAGACAGTGAGCTAATGATAATAAGGATGGCACCCAAAAATCTTAGCCAATGATAATGAGGAATGTCAAAGATCTGTAGATCAAAGGCCGATCTATGAAAAAGTAGACCTACAACAAATGTTTGATATCAAATACTTTCACAGATGCGAAACCACAAAGAAAAAAATTGTAACGCCTTCACATAGGAAAAGATTTCAGAAGGATACATGCTTGGATAGGCCGTGGGACTTCCAAACACTTCATAAAGGCATCAACATGTTTCTTCAACATGTAGATTGAGCATGTATCTGCTAATCGTGGGTTCTAAAAATGACTTCCATGTTGGGCACTTGAACCTTCTTCCTCAGACTCTCATCTTTGGTGACCTTCCTAGGTTTTAGACACCCTTCCTTCAAATGTGAAGTTGATAGTACCTTCTGGCCAGCAAGAAAAACTAAATGCCTTCACAATCAGAAAGAGAACTGGGCAGTGAATAGGGGACTTTGGAGAGAAATGGATGGTGGCTGGTATGTGAAAACTCCCTCCTTGATCTCCAATGTTGATTTGGCCATGACCAGATCAATTGGGTTGTTTTGAAACTTGAAGGAATTAAAATGGACTAGCAAATGAACTGGAAAAAGGCTCTGATACCAGTTTGGATTTGGCAGATCAACTAGACAAATGCCAGGCACTGATTCAACCTACAAGTGAGAAACAAATATGAAATAAATAATTTGCTCTATAAATTTACGAACAAGAGTTTACATATATAGGTGGAGAGTCAGTCACTTTTAGGAATCGACTCATGCACTCAAGTGCAAAGTGGCGAGTATGTTTCTCCAAGTGGAGAAAGAAGAATGTTGGCCACATGAATTAGAAGAGTTTGACCAACTCTCTAAGTGACACATTGCCACATGAGGTATCTTAACACATATGCTAAATACATTACTTAGAATAAGTAATATATAATAATTTTTAGCACTAACAGGGGACGTGTGACAAACAATGTCACAACGAGGATCCAGATCTTTAGGCAAACCAAAAAGGTACAAAACACACAAATGGGAAAGACATAAACATATTTACAACAAAGGCCTATATACATGACAAAATACAGTCATAAGCATGAGATCACAAAATATAGTTGACCGTATTCAAAATTTCAAGGGCAACATTTACTTACGAATAGTAAAGCTTCAAATGTTGTCCATGAATAGGCAGCTCCAGAAGTTCTCCCTCCATGTTTCTGATGTAATATGTGTCCTAGCCAGTGTTTCCATCAATTTGATATGGGCCCAACCATAATGGTTCAAATTTGCCACGCTTACCCTTATCCTCTGATTTTGCATTCCATAGGAAAACTATATCACTATTCTGAAAGTTCCTTTTGACTTTTCTCTTGTTGAACAAATGCTTGACCTTCTATTGTTGCAGTAAATTTTTATCATGTACCATCCTTCTGGCCTCATCCAACTCAGTCAACTCATGCATCCTCAATGTTAAAGCATCATCCCCATCCTCTCCTATTTATTGCAGCAGCTGATATACTAGCAATTCTAATGCCATTGACATTTTGGCCTCTAATCTATATACTAGTTCAAAAGGGATCTTGCTTGTAGCACATTTTCATGTGACCTGATTTGCCCAAATTGCATATTTCAGCTTGTCGTCCCATCTCTTCTTGTTTATATCTAGAGTCCTCTTCAAGATTTTCATGAGGCTCTTATTGTTGGACTCAGCTTGTCCATTACTCTACAAATGATATGATGATGAATTAATTAACTTGATTCCATACTTGGAACACATATCTATTATATCCTGAGATCTGAAGCACATGGCGTTGTCTGCAACAATTATGGATGGCATTCTAAATTTGGTTATCACATTGCTCACAAGGAACTCAATCACTACCTTGGATGTTGCATTATGAGTGGGGATAGCCTCAACCCACTTGGTGAAATAGTTAGTGGCCACAACGATCCACTTAAATCCATTACTGGACTTCTCTTGAATTTCTTCTATAAAATCAATGCCTCATTGATGAAATGGTACCTCAACTGTAACTGGCAAAAGAGGTAATGCTCGAGCGAATTTCATCTTGCCAAAGAAATGTTGGTAAGAATCACATTTTTTGACCTATCTTGCAACATCTTTGAAGAGACTTGGCTACCAGAAGCTTGCCTTGATAATTTTATGTGCTGTGGTTTTGGCATGGAAGTGCCCACCACATATTCCTTGATGATACTCTTCAATGACTGCCTCAGATTGTTTCTAATCCAGACACTTCAACAGCATTCCCTCATGATTTCTCCACATTAATACACCTTGAATCAAAACATACTTTAAAACTAAAGCTTATGTGTCCTCTTCTGAGTGACATTCATGCCTGGGGGACAATGCATGTTGATAAGATAAAGGATAATATCTCTATACCATGGATCATTTATCAACATACATGCATCAGTAGATGTGACAACATCTACTTCATTTACCTTAGCTGCCTCTAAGTTGGAATTAGCCATCAACTTAGCTAAACCTTGGCCTCTAACAAGATTGGTGATTTGTACCTCAATGTCATACTCTTGGACCTTGTTGATCCACCTACATCTCCTTCCAAAAACCTCTTGCTGTGTGAAAATGTCTTTCACAGCAGAATGGGGCACATATGTAATTGTCTTTGCACCCATGAGATATGGCCTTATGTTTTTTACTACCTTAACCAAAGCATATGCATGCTTTTCCATAATAGAATAATTTAACTCGGCAACTTGCAAAGACTTGCTAAAAAATCCTATCGGTTGCTCAAATCCATCAACATTCTTTTGCAACAATACAATAGCAATACTATAAAATGAAGCAAAAGAGAAAAGCTGGAAGGGCTTAGAATAATCTAGGCTTACCAGCATTGGTGCATTCTTTAGATCCTCCTTTATCTCAAAAAAAGTCTCAGCTGGTTCATTTTCCCATGTGATGGATTGTCCCTTCTTGAGCATCTTGGAGAATGTTTTAGTCTTCTTAGCAAAGTTAGCGATGAATCTTCTCACAAATTTGATCTGCCCAAAGATGGACTGAACACCTTTGACCATCTTAGGCTAAGGGATGAGGTCAATGGCCTTAACTCTTTCTAGATTAATTCTAACTCCATCCCTGGACACAATATGTCCTAGAAAGTTTCCTTCCTCTACTCCAAATTGGCATTCCTTGGGATTCAAATAGATCCCATACTCCAAACATCTATCAAAAATAATTTGCAAATGCTTGCAATGATCTTTCTTGTCCTTAGAAAATGCATTAACATCATCTTGGTACACAACCATGATCTCATCAATGAGGCCAGCAAAGGCCACATCCATTGTCCTTTGAAATGTTGATCCTGCATTCTTCATCCCAAATGGCATTCTCAAATAGACATATGTTCCCCAAGGAGTGCTGAATTTTTTTTTGTACTGTTCTGACTCCTTGACCAACACTTGATTGTATCCTAAGAATCCATCCATCATAGACATCTTCTTTGAACCAATAACTCTCTACAAAAGATGATCCATACTTAGAAGAGGATAATTATCCTTAAGGGATTTGATGTTTAGATTTCTGAAATCTACACATAATCTAATATCCCCATTCTTCTTCCTTATTGGGATAAGATTAGACACTCACTCAGAATGTCTAATTGGTTTAATAATACCTCCAGGATCTTTCATCTTTAACAATTCTTTCTACATTTTGGGAGCCACTGTAGGGTTTATAAACCTTTGCTTTTGCCTAAAAGGTTTTGCATTAGATTGGAGGGGAATAGTATGCTAAAATGAGTCCTCCCTATAAGCTTTCATCTCATCATAAGACCATGAAAAACTTTTTCTAAATTTTATTAACAAACAATCAACATTTTCTTTTCATGAGGCTTCAACTTCTTGCCTATGTAAACTATTTTAGGTGCCTCCTTATTTCCAAGGTTAACACCTTCAACACTATCCTCTTCAACAAGTTTACCTTTACTCTTCCAACGATCTATGTTATCAAACATCCTCTCTAGCACCACCAATCCTTTGAGAATAGTATTGATCTTCAATTGCACTACCTCACTACCAAATAATGTTTCCTTGACATTTTCCATCTCTATCATAAGCTACAAGCCAATCACTTGACTGTCAAACTCATCCATGCAAATGAGGAAATTGAAAAAATCTAATTATTGCCTTTGAACACTTGCCAATTGTATACATTATCAGGGATTGTTGGTCTTGTAAGCACTTCTACAGCATGATGGCCATGAGGAAAATCCAATTTAGGATCATATTTTGATGCAGATACGGCTAGGGAATGTGCCTCTTCATTTCTAGTTCTATCAATCCATTCAATGCCAACGGCATCAAACAACTCCATGGTGTCCCATACAACATTCATGTATGCTTTGAACCTATTATCCTTGGCAGTGAACTTATTTCTAATTTGCTACACCACTAATTCTAAGTCACCATAAATCTTCATGTAGTTGATTTTATGCTTGTGAGCAATATTTAAACCTAACAGTAATGCATCATGCTCAACTATGTTATTAGTGCACTAAAAATCAAGGCTGAAAGACATACCAAATTATTCACCATCTGGGGATATCAAAACAATTCTAGTGCCTAAGCCTTCTCTTGAAAATGCACCATCAAAATACAACGTCCATAAATTAGATGCATCACAAATAAAAGCAATAGGATTGGAAGGTAAAACATTCATACAAGGATTATCATCATTGCAATATCCCATAAAATGGTCTATATCAGTGTCAAAAATTTAAGTGATCTTCCTCTATTTTATATTTGTCCTTTATGTTTTGGCCTTCCACTTTCTTCTCCCTATATGGCTTTACCTCCACACCTTGGACTAGAATAGTGGCATATGAAAGATCCATTTGAATGCTTCCACCCATAGAGGCTGCCCACTTTCTTTATAATAGCATACCCCACTTGGCAAGGTAGTCCACAACAATTATATCCATCAAGAATGACTTGTTTGGGTAAGAAGCAAGTTTGACCTCAATATCTTTAACCAAACCTATCACATTAACCTTCCTAGAATCCATGGCTTTACCAAAAGACTTGGACACCTTCAACCCTAAATCATTCATGATTTCAAGCAACATGACATTGCTAGATGCCCTTGAATCAAGCATATAATTATGCAACAACCATCCGTTTATGATCAAAGTGGTGTAAAAAGGATCTACTCCCACTCTGTTGTTAACCATAGATGACCCTAAATAAACCTCAATTGTTTCAACATGACCTACGCTCTCATCATTACCACTAGGAACAACAGGTTGTTTTTGTGCATCTACAATAGTGATAAATGACTCTGCCCTATCTCTATGTTTAGGGATTCTAAGGAGTTCCCCTATTGGCATAGAAATTCTAATTTGGCTAAAGACTTGAGCCATATCAATAGGTTTATAATTGGGCAAAGGAGTATCACATGAAATAGTAATATCATTTGCACATGGAATGTAAGGTGTTACTTGATTAGCTGAAACATCCTTGCCTTTTTCCTTTGTCTTCTCCTTTTCTAGTTCTTTTTGTGCCTGAGGCTGATCATGCTTCTCACTACCTTTTGGATAATGAAACCCTAGAATGGGTGTAGTAACTGGCTGCACTATTGGTGCTAAATTCTTCTGCACATACTTCTTTTTTGCTATCGGTGGCTGCGTTGGAACTTTCTTCTTTTCGGGCACATTCCTCTTGGGAGCGCTAATACTTTTCTACTCCATGTTCCCCTTGCATTTGTCCATATCCCCATTCAATCTTTGTTGTTTCAATTCCTTGGCAGGGGCATTATGCACAGGGACAATCCTATTTCTCAATTGATAGCCTACTTGGACCTACAAAATGGTTGCATCAGTCAAGGCTTTCATGTCCTCTTTTGAAGGCTTGGAGTGTTGATATTTCTTCTGCATAAGGTCCCTCAAGTGCCTAAAATCGTGAGCTCGAAATTGATATTTCTTTGGACCTTCATCATAATCATATTGGAAAATATGATCATCTTCTTCATAGCTATAGCAATCAACATCTTGACCCATTTGCCCATAATCTTCTACATCAAAGTGACTTATCTCTTCTTCATAATACTTAGTTGTGCCCTCTTCATTTTGAAGTTCTTCTTCTCTGCTTAATGAATGAACCACCACAGAATTTGTTAGATCATGGGGGAGGAAATGATCCCGATGCCATAAAGACTCATCTTGAAAATTAAATTGATCCTTTCTCAATGGATCAGTGGTGTCCCTTTCAGGTTGTTTAAAGCTAACATGCCTGGGGGCAACTTGTTTATCATTTTGTGGTGGTCTCTTAGACCGGTTAGTTTTATAAGGTCTATTACACAATCTTTGATCATTAAAATGTGTTGCAGCACCCTAAAGTGGCAACCCTTTGTCATTTCTATCAACTTTATAGGACAAATCTTTCATGACCCCTATAAGTTTATCCAATTTTTCATTAGTAGTAAGGGATTTTTTGAAAGCTAGTTTATCTAGCTAGGACAATTTGATATCAGACCTTTTGATATGCTTCCCTAAATCTCTCATATTACTTTCTATGTTTATGGTTGTAGCATATGCCTCCCTTAATGTTTGTGTATTCTTGTTCCTCAAACAATAACCAATTTTTGAATCAAAGGCACCACAATATAAAACTAAGCACATAGATTCATTAGTTCTCAAATTAGGAGGTACCTTTCTCATTATCATGATAAAGCAGCTATTGTTTCATTTATTTCTTTCTTGATGGTTGTAAGTTCATGGATAGAAAACTTCGGATCAACCTTGTCCCCATATTGCAATCTGCATACTCTCATGAACTCTTCCCAGGAATCAATACTATTATTAAGGAGGGCTTTATACCATTCTTTAGCAATCTCTTCCAATGAATGTAAAAATAATTTCATCATAGCATCTTCATCCTCAATTTCATATTCATCAGTGACATTAATGAAATGCCTAAGATGTTCCTCACCTATGATAGCATTATTACCTTGAAACCTAGGGATCTTGGACACCTAATCTTAGTTGGAATTGGAATAGGAAAGTCAGGTATGCCAAACAAATCAAGTTGTTTATACCTTTCAGCTCCCATTGATTGCCTCTATAGAAGAAACCTTTGTGCTTGTCCTCGTTGTGCATGCCCAACATTATGAACATTGTCATTCTACTGATTAACCTTGTCTTGTGGTGGCTGAATGTTGATATTTTAAGAAGGGGCCTAATTTATGCCCTACTATCCCATTTGATGTTGATGTTGTTGTCTCTGATTATTTTACTAATTGTAGTGTTGTGGAGGTGCACATTGTTGATTTGCATTCTAATTTAGGCCTGTCGTTGTAAATTTTGGTTTTGTTGGGCTATTGGGCAAGTTGAGCTTGTTGTTGATCAAGCAAGGCATGCACTTCCCTTTGTTTGTTCTGAGGTGATTAACCAAGTCTATTTCATCTTGGATTCTTCTTTATCTTTCTTCATCACCAGGTTGTTGTTGTTGATCACTCTCATTAGAAATATTTTCATGATGACCTCCAAAGATCCAGTGGGGGAATTAGGATGTCGTGTACCCTGATACATCTCTTCATTCTCACTAGCATCTCCAAATGTCCTCAAATGTGGATCATGAGATCTAGCTCTACTTCCTCTGCCAATACTGTTCTCATTTCTTCTAACATCATATTCATTTCTATTTGTTCTGACCATGTTATATGTAGAATCCTCATAAGTATAATTGTACTGGCTCCTGAGGTCAACAAATATGTTATCTTGGGTATTCCTTGGAGGTACCACATTAGGTCTTCTTACCCTATATATGCTCCTCCTATTTCTTATACTGCTAGAGGATTCATCACGTCCATGCTACTCCTGGTTTCTTCCTCTATTCATTACAAACTCTTTCCAAACTGATTTTAATTTCTAGGTTGTAAAACAGAGCCACCACTCCCCCTGTTGGGAAGAAAAACCTGAATAAACACTACTCTTCAATATTGATGGTTAGGGTAAAATTTGGATTGTTTAGTTTAGTGTTTGAATCCTCCTTTCACCCTTTACATTCAAGGACCTTAGGATCGAGTGGCAAAGAACTATCAGGTCCTTAGGTCACTGTGAGATGTAGGGAAGCTTGGATTAGGGTGTTTGATTACCAATTTTCCTTCTCTTATGCTTAATTAACCATCAAAACCCTAATTATGCAAATGCGACAGTAAACAGATGAATTACAGAAAATGCTCTTGCAGAGGGATGTAAAGTGACAAATCACAGAGTACCTATTTTCAGGGTTCTGAGGTGGAAAAGTCAGGGACACAGGAGCGGGCACCCAAGTCCAAGGCCTTTCTTTTTGTTAGGATCTGGAAACTTAGTATATAACCTATATCTGTTGTTCCAGAGATTTTCTTGTTGCGAAACTTTGGGGACTAGGGAGCGGGCGCCCAAGTCCAGGGGGCAAATTTTCCTTCTGTTCTGCAACTTCCAACACTCCAAGATGTCTTCCTGCAACTTCACTTTGTCCAGCTCCTCAACCTATAACTTGCAAGCATGAAAACTTTGGGAGGGGGTTGTGGTGTTTAGAGGCTTGCCTCAGTCAAGCCCCGGAGGACACTTAAGTCTCTGAACACCATTGTCAGATAGAGAGTGCATGCCCTTTTGAGGTAGAGGCAAAAACCAAATGAAATAATGATCACAAACACAATAAATGTCACCTTGTAGTGAAGATCTCATGAGAGGAAGATGCTCTTCATTCTATGAGGAAATGGATGCTCAAATCTGCAAACACAAACACATAGACAACACAAATCTACTCTTGCAACACAATGAAAGCCTTGAATCACCTTGAGAATGCATAAAGTTCACAATTGCCATCTAGTTTCTAAATGAATGCCTAAACATGATTTTATATGCAACTACAAACACTCTCGCCAAGATTTCGTAAATTCAAACTTACCGTGTAGGCCTAGGGACCAAATAACAGTCACAAACTGACACTTAAAATTTGGCCCTAACCCAAAATAAGGTAGGACTAGGGCATGGGCACCCAAGTCCTCCCCCCCTATTTTGGGCAAGGTTAAACTCAAGGGGTCCCCCTAGGCCCTATTTGCCATAAAACCCAGGGTTCATTCCATTGGGATGCCAAATTATGAAGTAAGATGTCCTAAATGCACACTAAAGACCCGGGAGCTAAACCTTATGAGGGAAAAGCCCCCAAGGGGACATTTTCTGACATTACATTTAGCCTCCACTTTAATGTATGTATAAATGCTAGTCCAATACATGCATTAAAGTATGGTCGCAAACACAGAAAACACGCCAAGCACAGAGAAGACATGCCAATCACATAGAAGACAGTAACAGGCACTCAAAACATAGAGAAGATAGTTACATTCATGCAAAACATGGAGAAGACAACAAATGCATAGAATATACATTAATGCATAGAAGACAAGCATGATTTATTTTCTTTTCTTTTTCTCATATATATGAAATGCAAATGCAAGTACAGGAAAGTAAACAAACCTCCCATAATGTAGGAAGCACTCATTGCCCTAGTCTTTAGACTGTATATGGGGTAACACACACAAAAGACACATAAAACCTCCCAAAATGCAGGAAGCACTCATCGAGCTAGTCTTTAGACTGCATATGGGGCAACAGATACACCAAACAAAGCAAGCACGCCAAACATGCACAATTGAAGACACAGAGAAAACATGACACACAAGCGATGGAGTGTACCTATTTCTAGGTCTAACACCATCTCAGGCACATTACAGGCACACAACAATGATTGAGATTCACCACAAAAATCACCAAAAACACGCTTAAGGGTTAAGTTAGTCACAGAACCACTCCCCACCTCCATAGAGGACTTTTGAAAATGACAGAATGATGCAATCTGCTCCGAAAAATACACCATCCCCACCTCCATAGAGGCTTACATGATTGATTGATTGATTGCACACAAACTTAGAATGCAGGAAGCACTCATCGAGCTAGTCTTTAAACTACATCTGAGGACAAGCACATAGCTAACATCTACAATAGACAGCTTACCTTATATATGCCCCCACCTTAAGGTGGTTGATATCAGGTATCGATATCAAGCACGTTAAGGTAGGAAGAAAACACACAAGGGAACACAAGCTCTCACAAAGCCCATGCCCCCCAGAGGTGACATGTACTTTACGATTGCCAAATATTCCCACAAACACATCCCTGCAAGAAACATGTTAGTGTCTACAAAATCATGATAAACAACAACATCAATGCATATGATTATGATGGGGAGCCTCCATCGGTAAGACTTACTCCCTCTTCGCTCGAGCTGACAATCAGTTCAACCGTCGCCAAACTCTCATCGCTGTGACCTTTACCATCGGCAAACACTTACAACCTGTTGCCGATATGTCGATACTCTAACTTAGTATATGCTTGGCGTGACTTGCTATTACTGGTGGACTAAAGTTTCTATACCTTGATTCACCATTACAACCGGTCACCATTTGTATCTGACAAAAGATACATTCTCAATATACATTCCCCACATGCTTTCTCAACATACATTCTCAATATACCTTCGAACCACACTCATCGGCAAGACCTAGATCATTAGCGAACTCCTTGTTTGTTCTCTTGATATGCTGATATGTGTCATCTTCGGTGAGACCCTACTCGATGTACTTTGTCACCCTGATCTGAATCTTAGGCCGTGACTTCCATTCAGTGGCTCGAACCTCCCTTCGGGCAAACTATCCTCATCACTCTGAGCAAGGAATGTTTTTTCGATGGCCTCTATCTCACCGATAACAACTCCAACTCCTCCAATCCAAACCCTAGCACATGGAGATGCTAGGCGATCTACTGTGTAAATTCCTTAGTCTAGAACATCTGCACCGCCGAACAATGAAACAAAATAGGAAACAAATGAATATTGTACAATGAAGCCATTCCACTGATTTCGATAGAAATCTCACCAGTGGAATGCTTCACATCGACATTTTTGCAACAACGAAAAGCACAGAAGAAATGGAAATCTACATCTAAACAATTTGTAATTACAGGAAATAGAATTCAAACTGATGGAACAAAACAATCTTTATTTCCCCTTAGAACAGTACACGGTCACATTCAACTCCTTCACTTCAATATGATTACAATATGCCTGAGTTGGTTCATTTCCTGGAGTTTATAAGCTTGTCCCGAGGAGCCAACCCATTCCAAGTGGCTGGGAGAAAAACTAACTGATTCCAAGCGGCTGGGAGACCAACCATCTTACCACTAACAATTTGACAAATGCAACCTAAGTACTTGGGACTTACAATATTTATTCTAGGTCTAGATACAAAAAGAAATGACATGCATTGGTCGAATAGACCTTATTACAACACAAAACCTAATTTACTAAACAAACATGAATTTAAATGCCTCATGGAGGCCACCTTGTGTTAGGTGCTCCTGCACCATACACCCCACCTAGAAAAGAACTCATGTCCCATGAGTTGAGTCTTTGTCTTGCACCACTGTTATCCTTTGCTACCTCATGCCTTCCCCATGATCTCTGGACTGCAACTTGCTTCCATGGAATCAAAACTCATGCCTAGCTTTGTAGGCTCTACTCACACCTTGCCATGAGTGAGTGCTTGCAACCAAACCCATACTTTGTTCGCCATTCTTCCTTACTATCATCTCTACCTGAACACCTGCATTCAAAACCTTGTTTGATGCTTCTTGTACTGTTGCTATGGTAGAATATGTTTACCATTCAACTCTTGTTGGCTTTAGAGGACAAACAATGGTCCCTACTATGATAACATCTTCTTCTTTCCAATCAACTTGTGGTTGCTTGTAGACCTGCTCTTTGACCTTCATCTGATCCATTTTAGACATTACCATCTGATCTCCATCAGTCAAAACTGAAATCACCTTCAAACTTGGACCTTTGGCAACCCCACTCCTTTAAGTATCCTCAACTATCCTTGTCTCTTCTTCATTGATCTTCAAAAACTCTTTCTTACCCACCAAGATGATCTTGGTTTCTTTCTTTGCTTCAGCATCCTCCTGCAATGGTGTCATCACAAAAGTCTTTCCATCCTTCTTGATGGTGCATGTGTTAGCATATCCATC
The DNA here is from genome assembly GCA_027924645.1 of Cunninghamia lanceolata. Classification (NCBI taxonomy): domain Eukaryota; kingdom Viridiplantae; phylum Streptophyta; class Pinopsida; order Cupressales; family Cupressaceae; genus Cunninghamia; species Cunninghamia lanceolata. Next base: position 3,599,893 of record BSBN01001859.1, on the reverse strand, counting down.
ATACAATGCTTGCCTATCAAATTGCCATGGTCTACCTAAAAGTAGGTGACAACATTCCATGGCAAAATGTCACGTAAAATTCTCTCCTTATATTCTCCAATTTCAAAATCAACATATGCTTGCTCATCTACCAAAAGTGATTGACTATCACTTACCCAAGATGCTTTATAAGGAGTTTGATGAGGAAGCCTTTCTAGGCTCAATTTATCCACCATTTCCCTAGACACCATATTATCTGTTGAACTAGAATCTATGACTAACTTGCATATTTTACCTTTGCTTTTGCAATTGATCCTAAAAAGTGCTCTCCTTTGTGATGGTTTAGCCTGTACTGGTTCTTTGAGTAGTGTCCTCTTGATCATAAGATTTTCTCCCACTTTTGATGTCAAATTCACTTCAGGAGATATCACACTCTCTGCATCCTCTTGAGTCAATGTGGTTCTTCTCTCATTACCATGAGAAGTTGAGGCCTTCTCAAGACACTTATAGGCCAGGTGTCCTATCTGATTGTAGTTATAGCATCTCATATTGGAGAACTTAGATTCTCCACCTGATCCATGTGTCCCACCTCTTCCATTAGGCCTTCTTCCTCAGTAGCCTCCCCTGCTACTTGAGTCTCCAACCTGCTCTTCTTGGCTAGACTCACCACTAGGCCTCTGGTTAGGACTTCTTCCTCCAAAACTACCTCTAAAATTTCTGTCACCTCTTCCTCTACTTTGCTGCTCACCTTTCCTCTACAGCTTCTCTTCAACTCTTAATGCTACTTGAAAGCATTTTTCCATGATTTTAGGGGTGAATAAACTTATCTCATCTTGAATATTGAACCTCAGACCATTTAAATACCTTGCTACCTTGGTTGTTTCATCCTTCATGTACCTACAGCGAAGAGTGTATTTGTGAAACTCCTCGGTGTAAGTAGCCACATCCATATCTTTTTGCTTAAGGTTTTGCATCTTCCTGTAAATCTGCACCTCGTAGTCAGATGGAAGGAACTGGGACTTGATCTTCTCCAGCATTCTGCTCCACGAAGATATCATACTCTTCCCATTCTTTACCCTTTCTCCTCGGGTGTAATTCCACCATGTAAGGGCAACACCTTTGAGTTTAGTTTTTGCAAACTTAACTCTCTTAGTTTTAGGAACTTCTTTGTACTCAAAATAATTTTTTAGAGCCTCAATCCACTCCATGACTTCATCAACATTCATCTTTCCACTGAACATGGGAATATCTATCCGAGCCTCCGAAGAATCCTTGCCAATTGCCTTGATGGCTTCAAGAAAGTATTTTTGATCTGTAGGTATCTCCTCTGTCTTTATATTGGTTTCCTCAATTTTTGTATCACCTTCATCACTGTCACTTTCATCTTCCCTATCTTTACTTTTGGACTGCTTGAACTCTCCCAACTTGGATTCAAGCATCTCCTTGATCAACTTCTTGATGGCATCCTGCGACATACTTTTGGGAGGCATCCTCTCCACTTATGTCTCGCTCTCTCTGTTTGACATACACTATTCACAGACAACACCCAAACGCCAACACTCCTACAAATCCTCAATTTGACTTGCTACCCAAATCTTTTCGGGCTTTGATACCAATATGATGGGGAGCCTCCATCAGTAAGACTTACTCCCTCTTCGCTCGGGCTGACAGTCAGTTCAACCATCGCCAAACTCTTATTGATGTGACCTTTACCATCGGCGAACACTTACAACCTATTGTCGATACGCCGATACACTAACTTAGTATATGCTTGGCGTGACTTGCTCTTACTGGTGGACTAAAGTTTCTATACCCTGATTCACCATTACGATCGGTCACCGTTTGTATCCGACGAAAGATACATTCTCAATATACATTCCCCACATGCTTTCTCAACATACATTCTCAATATACCTTCGAACCACACTCGTCGGCAAGACCTAGATCATCGGTGAACTCCTTGTTTGTTCTCTCGATATGTTGATATGTGTTATATTCGGTGAGACCCTACTCGATGTACTTTGTCACCCCGATCTGAATCTTAGGCCGCGACTTCCGTTCAGCGGCTTGAACCTCCCTTCGGCCAGACTATCCTCGTCGCTCTAAGCGAGGAATGTTTTTTTGATGGCCTCTGTCTCACTGATAACAACTACAACTCCTCCAATCCAAACCCTAGCACATGGAGATGTTAGGTGATCTACTGTGTAAATTCCTCAGTTTGGAACATCTACACCGCCGAACAATGAAACAAAATAGGAAGCAAATGAATATTGTACAACGAAACCATTCCACTAATTTTGGCAGAAATCTCACCAGTGGAATGCTTCACATCGACATTTTTGCAACAACGAAAAGCACAGAAGAAATGGAAATCTACAGCTAAACAAGTTGTAATTACAGGAAATAGAATTCAAACTAATCGAACAAAACAATCTTTATTTCCCCTTAGAACAGTACATAGTCACATTCAACTCCTTCACTTCGATCTAATTACAATATGCCTGAGTTGGTTCATTTCCTGGGGTTTATAAGCTTGTCCCGAGGAATGCCAACCCATTCCAAGCAGCTGGGAGAAAAACTAACTAATTCCAAGCAGTTGGGAGACCAACCGTCTTACCACTAACAATTTGACAAATCCAACCTAAGTACTTAGGACTTACAATATTTATTCTAGGTCTAGATACAAATAGAAATGACATGCATTGGTCGAATAGACCTTATTACAACACAAAACCTAATTTACTAAACAAACATGAATTTAAATGCCTCATGGAGGCCACCTTGTGTTAGGTGCTCCTGCACCAAATTAACCACACAAAGAGCCAAGGTTATACAATGAATTCAGAGTTCGAGGATAACCATGGGGCTATATTAAGAAGCTCTCTGAATCAAGTACCACCAAGGCTAGATTCAAAGACAAACAAAGGTGCACAAAGCAGCAGTATTGTTAAGGTTTGTAAATGAGATAGCATACCATCAAAATCACTACATAGAAAGCATGAGTGCTTCTACTAGCCAAGCATCAAATAATTTATTACAACCCCATTGTCATATTAGGAACTAAGTCCAATTTTTGATTGCTCTCGAAAGGGACACTAGGTCCACATTAGTGTAAATGTTGTTCGTCATCCTCCCGCTAGATAGAAACACTAGAGGAAGGGAAACAATAAATCAAAGATGAGAAACAAGTGTCTTAGGGACAGTCACATAGGAGGATGCCCCCAAGTCACCAACCGCAATGCTATGTCTATAAGACACAACACACAATGATGAAATTAGAGAGAGAGAGACAATATAGAAGAATGATGCTACAAATAGAAGAAGGTCACAACAGAGGCGGTTGCCTGGTATCTCAGACCTTACGGGAGAATCAGGGGTCATCTCAGGAGGCCTAAACAACACATAACACATCACGGGGGAAACACATCACGAGAGAGATAAAGGGTTAGAGATACTTACTTGTAAGGACTGCTAGGCTAGCGGGTATCATCAAGTACATCATCGCCATCCTCCCACTCCCTAATGTTAGAGGAAAATGGGATATAATGTACCATAGCCAAATTCATGTCTTGCTCATCATGTTGTTTGTTGTTAGGATCATGTTTGTTTTGTTCAATGTTAGGATCAATGTTTTCTTGTTGAGAGGCAAGGTTTATAGAATAAGCTTGTCTTCTTCTTCTTCTTTCTCTTGCTTTTCTATTTTGCTTTCTTTTACCACTTATCTCTTGTAAGATAGGGCTTTCCTCTTTCGTAGGTTTGTGCAATTTAGAAGATGAAGCACCGGGATCAAACCTCATTTGTTGCAGTGAAATATTTTGTTGTCGACAATGACCTCCCGATCCTTGTAAGGATTTCGGGGGAGGAACCTCAGCATAGGGACCTTGTCCTTTCAGTCTAAGGTTCTCTTCACATGTTGGTTGTTTATCTTTTGTCATTTCTTGCATAAAAGGACCGGGCATTGGGTGTAAAAGTTTTGCTTTGTAGTTTCTATAGCTCAAAAAGGTAAAATATGTTCGTAGCTCTAGTTCTTGTTTAGATTTTTTCCAAAAGTAACCCAATGTGAAGTGTTGTTGTGTACTTAAAGGCTTGTATGTATTTCGATGAATGACATGCACATGTCCGTTCAAAGGAAATTTTACACATTTATAGATAGTTGAAGGGATAGATTTCATAGCCTTTAACCAAGGGACTCCAAGTTTGATTTCAAAGGTATCAGAAGCAGGGGTACATCAAACCATTGTTCAACATGTTTCTAAAATATAGTTACCAAAAATGATATCTTACCCAAAGGTTTTTCAAAGGTTCCCGTATGTGTCTTGATCATCATGTTTGAAGGGTCATAAGAACCTTGAATTAATTGATGTGAAAAGAAGAACTCTTCAGTGGCAACATTAGTCATGCAATTAGGATCAATAAGAGTTCCATCCACAGGATTTCCCATTATTTTCATAGTGATGTAAAGAGGCCCTTCAGAGTCTCCAATTGTTCTATCATGAGGTGTAAACACAATTTCAGGTTCAGGGGCCTTTCTTTTCATGTAAGGTCTAGGAGGGAACCCATTGTTGTTGTTACGATTAGAGGCCATGTTTATATGTTCAAATCAATGCAAAATCAGATTTTAAAATCTTTTCAAAATTGATGCAAAAGACAAGTGCAAACTATATGTAAAAATAGCCTTAAATGCTTGATTTTTTGTACTTTTTCAATGCAAATGAATGAAACAAAGAGTCTTGTAAGGATTTTGATCAAGGGAAGAAAATTATATGTCTGATGTCAGTCCAAAACAAAAATAATATCCTTCAAAACACACTCTTGATGCAAATCTAAGATGATGACAAGTCAAAATATACTGAAAATATGTCAAAATATGCAATGTTTTCACCAAATCTCGATGCAAAAGAGCATGACAAAGGGTGTTGTGAGGAAAGTGGTGATGGAAAGAAAATTATATTAGTAATAACAGCTACTTAATGTCAAAATATCCATCACAACACACTTTTAGTGCCACTTAAGGTCAAACCCTAGTGAAAATATAGTAAAAATAGGCTATTTTTCATGATTTTTCAACTCCAAGACCTATAAAAAGGGGTGTTGTAATGAATTTTAGGAGTTACAAAAAATAAAATCAATGATATCAATCACTTCAATCCATAAAATTTGTCACAACACACTTGGAGTGCAAACTAGGCCAAACCCTAGGGCAAAAAAAGCAAAAATGTGTAGTTTTTCAATACAAGAGGCCGATAAAAAGGTGTTGTGAAGATTTTTAGGAGGGGAAGAAAATAATTAACCTGATAACAACCAATTTTTTCAAAGTACCCTTCACAACACGCCTATGGTGCAAATTTAGAGAGTTGATAAGGCCAAATCTAGTGAAAATCGAGGTTTTTGAAGCCCTAGGTTTGAGATCTTGACACAAAATTCTATATGAATGCTTTGAAGTCTGTTTTATGATGAAAATTAAATATTCTCATATCTGAAAATTATTTCCAAGCTTTAATATGCAAAATGCAAGTGCAAATTTAAAGAAAATGCATGAAAATTGCTAGTTTTTTTATTCAAATATTTGAAATCTAAATCCAAATTTACACCAAAATATAAAACTACAGCCAAATTAAAGTTTGAATGTGTCTCTAAAATCAGTAGAAAATTTTGAAAGAAGATTTTGCCTACTAACCCTAGATTTTGGAATTACTAGGTTATATGAAAATTGTCAAAATTTCTACAAAACCCTAGCAATTATATGATGAAAATGCAATCAAAATTATTGTATTTTTGTAATTTTCTGTAGTTTATATCAGATTTAATGCAAAAATCATAAATTAGGGAAAATTAGAATGAACTGACACAAATTAGTAACCCTAGAATGCAAATTTGTTTCAAATTTTTCAATTTTTTTGAAATTTTCTCAATGTAATAAGATGAATGACTATATAAATGAATGAAATCAACCCAAATCTGAAGAAAAACACTCAATAAGTTTCAATTAAGTCCAAAAACACAGGTTCACCAAAATGTTTAGCGTAAAATTTGGATCGTTTAGTTTAGTGTTTGAATCCTCCTTTCACCCTTTACATTCAAGGACCTTAGGATCGAGTGACAAAGCACTATCAGGTTCTTAGATCACTATGAGATGTAGGGAAGCTTGGATTAGGGTGTTTGATTACCAAATTTCTTTCTCTTATGCTCAATTAACCATCAAAACCCTAATTATGCAAATGCAATAGTAAACGGATGAATTGCAGAAAATGCTCTTGCAGAGGGATGTAAAGTGACAAATCACAGAGTACCTATTTTTAGGGTTCCAAGGCAGAAAAGTCAGGGACACAAGAGTAGGCGCCCAAGTCCAAGGCCCTACTTTTTGTCAGGATCTAGAAACTTAGTCTGTAACCTGTATCTATTGTTTCAGAGATTTTCCTGTTGCAAAACTTTGGGGAGTAGAGAGCGGGTGCCCAAGTCCAGGGGGAAGATTTTCCTTTTGTTCTGCAATTCTGACACTCCAAGATGTCTTCCTATAACTTCACTTTGTCTAGTTCCTCAACCTGTAACCTGTAACCATGAAAACTTTGGGAGGGGGTTGTGGTGTTTAGAGGATTGCCTCAGTCAAGCCCCGGAGGACACTTAAGTCTCTAAACACCGTTGTTAGATAGAGAGTGCATGCCCTTGTGAGGCAGAGGAAAAAAACAAATGAAATAATGATCACAAACACAATAAATGTCACCTTGTAGTGAAGATCTCATGAGAGGAAGATGCTCTTCATTCCATGAGGAAATGGATGCTCAAATCTGCAAACACAAACACATAGACAACACAAATCTGCTCTTGCAATACAATGAAAACCTTGAATCACCTTGAGAATGCATAAAGTTCACAATTGCCATCTAGTTTCTAAATGAATGCCTAAACATGCTTTTATATGCAACTACAAACACCCCCACCAAGATTTCATAAATTCAAACTTACCGTGTCGTTCTAGGGACCAAATAACGGTCACAAACTGACACTTAAAATTTGGACCTAACCCAAAATAAGGTAGGACTAGGGCGCAGGTGCCCAAGTCCTCCCCCCTATTTTGGGCAGGGTTAAACTCAAGGGGTCCCCCTAGGCCCTATTTGCCATAAAACCTAGGGTTCATTCCATCGGGATGCTAAATTATGAAGTAAGATGTCTTAAATGCACACTAAAGACCCGAGAGCTAAACCTTATGAGGGAAATGCCCCCAAGGGCACATTTTCCAATGTTACAATTGCAACAACAAGAAATAAAATCTAGGGGTTCCCGGTAATGACACCAATCTGTTGGCATAAGTTGACAGGCTACCATCTTACCCAAACACATGCAAAATTGCAAATCACTGTTACAGGGGTCTTCAAATTTCTTCGAACTTTCAAGTCCTCTCCGACAACAATGCCAAAATGTTGGTTTCCAAAATGACTGCAACACAAAACTCTAAAACATTTCTAAATCACCTAGGCTAGGGATTGTCATCAGGGTGATAGAAAGAGGTTTATTAAGAAGTGAGGGTTATTTTGGCCAACTAACAAAAGTGGGTAGACTCCTCTACTCTTTGAGCTTAGCTTAAACTTTGGAGGGATATTCCAAGGGGTATACCTAAGTAGGTATTGACTTCAAACCAGATGAACAACTAAATATAAATGAACAACCAAACCTAAATCATTGTCTTGGCCCCAAATATAGTCACTAAACCAAGGACAACTGGCTGTCGCAAAACCCCTATATAGTTGATAAAGGCAATCTAACACAATGAGGATGCATAAAAAATTCTACTGCATCTAAAGGATATATATATATATATATATTTTTATGATTGGGTGGCTTAAGACTACTCAGACTAGTGCCTATCCATTAGGTTATAGAGTTTAATGTTCAATGGAGGAAAAACAACTACAAAGAAATGTATAGCTACCTATTTGATAAATCAAATACATGAAAATCAATACCAAATCAATGAAAATACTTAATAATCCAACACCATACCATATTCTTCCTTATACAATACTAAAATGACCATTTACAAAAGCTTGAAAATGGATTAGGAACTATCACATTCATTCAAATTAGAGCTTACATTCATACCACTAAATGTGGTAAGAGCAAACTATAACTGCAATTAAGTTTTCTAGAAAGAACATCTACAACAGTGGATAAAAATGGTGGTTTGATACAAAGATTTGCAAAATATATTACATACATTTCATAATTGTTTCATGCTAAACAAAAACTATAAAATAACCTTTTCTTATTTACCTTCTAGAGCTCAAAACCTACTGACAAAATTGCCCAACTGACCAACCAACCCTTAATGCATCAAAGACTTATGCATATATAGCAATTCAAGCTCACTCCATCATTCCAAGTGTTACACTCAGTCAATGAGTATGCCCATGCCACATTAAATTCAGTCCCACTATAATGTCAGGAAGTATGCCCATTTGGAAGCTTGCCCATTCATTGACAATACTAAACATGTCACAAGAAGATTCCTTGCACTCATACTGTACCTAGAACAATAAAGAGGGAAGGTTTGAACCCTTTTCCTGACACCTACAACCTCTGACATATCCAATTTGTCTTCCATATGTACTTGTGCAATGAAGAATTTTAACTGTGTCAACCACCTGCATGGCACTATTCTGTAGAATCATAAATTTTTAGGTACAAATCAGCCTATACAAATCCTGCAATCATGGCACGCCTTCAGGAAATTACCCCTTTGAAGTCTCCACAACACATTTAAAGTGTTGTTCAATTTTCCCTTTTAGGTCATCTGATTCTGACTATACCATTCTACACTTGACACATCCTTCTTCTCTTTATCGGCCTTTTCCCTTTACCATAAACGTCTTGTTTGCCACTTTATTATTCCTATGTCAGCAAACTTTCACTTTTTCGAACCATGGGAGACATCTTCCCTTTCTCTGGTATTTAATCTTTATTTTTGTCCTCCTTTGTGCCTTATCGGCAAATCTTCTTTTTTGCGAACCTGGCCTGTCTCTGTCTTCTCCTCTCTCCTTTAGTCGGCAAAATATCACTTTCACAAACCAGGCTTATTTTTCCCTTTTTCAGAATTTCTTTCCTCTGCATACTCTTTCTTTCTTTCTTCTCTATCAGAATTTTTTCCCATTTTCAAACCTTTATTCCCTCTCCCTTTGGTCGCCCTATCAGGGAATTTATCCTTTGCCAAACCCCTATGCCTTTTTCACTTTCTTCGCTAGTTGTCACTCTCCTTTATTTTATAAAGCTTTATTAGAGAAAATGCTCCACAACAAACTAAGTCGGTGAACCCATCAGTTTGCGAACTACCCATCCACCTGATCAAGGCTTGCCTCTTCTCTTCTTTCCACATTTTCTCCTTATCGGTGAATCTTTCTTTTTTCAAACCAAGCCCTGACCGCTCCTTTGTCGACAAATCGCCCTATCAATGAACCTTGGAAAACTTGAATTATTTGTTGAGTTCAATTTTCCCTTGATTTCCCAATAAATTCTTTCCTTCAATCTCTTTGCCTTAGTCATTTTCTTTCTTATCAAAAATTTTTCCCTTTTCTAAACTTTCTTTAGCTTCTTATCGGCAACTTTTCTTGCCAACGAACCATTCTCTTCCTTGTATCTTTTTTTTTCTATTTTCTTCCACTTTATCAGGCTTTCACCTTGTCGACGAACTACTATGTTGGTGAACCCTTCGGTTCGCAAACCAAGCCCATCACTGACAAAGACTATCTCCATTTTCTTTCCTTCAACTCTTTCAAGTTTTTCTTTGCCCTTTGTTGCGGTCATTGTTTCCTTTCCTACAATCGACTAATCTTTGTGGTGGTGAACCTGATTGTCAGTGAACCACATGGTTCGTGAACCACATGGTTGGTGAACCACATGGTTGGTGAACCACATGGTTCATGAACCATCATTTTTGCTAACAAAGGCCAGAATCCATTTGTCTTCACTTTGTGCCTGAGAAAATTTTCCATTTCCCTTTGTTGTCAGTGAAGTGGTTGTCGACAAAACCTTCCTTCAATGAACTTCTAGGTTTGCAAACTAAAAATTTCACCGACAAAGATAACCTTCTTTTCTTACTTTTTCACCACCTTTTGCTATGTCCTTCACCTCCTGTCGTCTTATCAGCAAATTGGGGAATCAAGGAAAAGGCGAACCTGCGAACCAAGTTCATAAGTTTGAGAAATTGCCGATTTGCCGATAAAGGGTAGAAATGAACTTTTTTTTCTAAGGGAGGAAAACAAATATACTTGGGGGGACCTATACTTAGAATTTTTTGAGAGAAAAGACCCCTATAAACTATCTAAGATCATATTTAAATAGGATATTTTGACTGCAAGGGCAAAAGTGGGGATTTTTAATAGATTTTTAGGGAAAAACAAGGCATTTTTGGGATCTAATTTTATAAGTACCAACAATGGGCAAAGTTTGAAATGGATTGAAAACCCAATTATTTTGACATTAGATCATTCCAGGGTGTTGGTGGTGGCATGCCACAGTATAGGGCAAGGGCATGTGTTGATCCAAATCAACATGTTCATATTCCACCCATCGTTTCTTCACCTAGTACTCATGCACCCATTCAGCACCAGGTAGTGGTTTTGGTATTAGGAGCATAGAGTGCACTCTCAAGAAATTTAATTGACCTAGCTACCTACATGGCAGTTGAAGTGAGTGGTAGAGAGCATGGAGGAGATGGTGTAGCTAGTCCTAGCACCTCACACATGTCGATGCCACATTTATGTTGAAATTGCAATAAACCATGTTATGGTCCTGCTCCTGCATCCACTTCTATAGCTACATCAGAGGTTGAATCATTCTTGGATTTACTATATTTTGATGATCATCCTACATAGGCACATGTCACATTTGAATTTATTTCAATTGCATAATGTACATATCAAATTTTATATTTAATAATGAATTATATATTGTGAATTGTTTGGTGTAGATGAGTGGCTCTAGGACCTCATCTCAATTTGATCAACTACATTTTGCATCAAAATCTATAGAACTCGGCACATCTTACAAGGTAAACTAATAAATTGACCCTAAAACCATATGTATCTAGTTCTAATAAAGTTTCTTCAAAACTTAGATATATATTTTAATTTACTTGTATAATTTAATTCAACTACATGTGAAACATTTTTGTTGTAGCAGGGAGGTCATGCAACTTCCATGTCTGACCAACCAAAAAGTGTAGTGAGTGCTCCATCATCAGTTGTAATGCCCAAGTCATCCTTGGTGTGTATTTTCAAAAATTGTACTAAATTTATATTTTGAATTCACTAGATGTATATTATTTTAAAATTTTAAAATCAATTTTGAATTTATATATTTATATGTCCATATATATGTAGGATGATAACACTATTAGGATAGCTACTGGTCCTACTATTGATCAGGGACAATTTCTTGAGTCATCCACAACATTTTAGGTCCTAAGTTAGTAAATTTTCTATGAAATTGTTAGGTATTTAATATGACCTTACATGTTTTGGTAAATATTATAACATAATTTGTGATTTATTTGAATATTTAGGAATTAGCAACTGAGACTTTTGGTCCAGAATCAATAGTTATACCACAACAGAATGTGGTCGTAGATGAGCATGATCATATGATAATTTATGCACACTTTAATCTAGATTTAAATATTTAATTTCATGATTTTATAAATTAATTAAATTAAATCAAATTTAAATCATATATGCACATGTATTTTTTAAAAAATTGATTTGATTTCAAGTTTCTTTCTCTTCTACAACGTGAGGTATGACCATCTATTTCATGTGGAAAAGAGGCCTCTTGATTGTAGTGATGATAGGACATAGACTATTTATTTCATGGACTGTGATGCATAATGTATTTATATGCCACCTGACTATGACTATGTTGAATAATATTTCATGGACTAGATCTACATATATGTTGACTATGCTTGTACATTTCAATATGTTCTAGTATGTTTATGCTTTATTGAACTTCTGTTAGTAGGTTTCAATCTATATTTTTATTGGTAGGAATTCTTAAATTTAAATTGCATAATTAAATATTATATTTTGAAAAGGAACAAACATGGAATGAGACCATATTTTGATTAGAATGTTTAGTAAACTAATTCTAGAGTTAGTGATTATTAGGATGTTTGTTTAAGTGGGTAAGTGCACAAAGATGAGGGACAAGAAGGCGGTCTTAAGATGCCATTTTTTTTCTAAAAATAGGAAAGACTGATGTTGGATGAGAAATTGAAGATAGTTACACTCAAAATTTGAAGATATATACAACAAAAACAAGATTCATAGTGCTCTGAATCTAGTTTCTAAACTACTAATTTTTTTCAAAAAAGGTTGAGATTAAGGGGTTCAAAAAGGGGGAGGACACAAATTGGTCTTGTTTTTCTCAAAAAAACATAACATAGAATCTGGTATGCTCCCCCTAAAATGTTAACTTTTTTTTAGTATTTCAAAAATCACTTCAGTGAGAAATTAGCTAACACCATGTAGTTTACCCTTATTTTTTTGATAATTTTTTTATGAATAATTGATTTTTTACTAATTTTCAAAGTGGACACATCCTAAAGAATAGAAAATTGAGCATGCTCCCCCCTAAAATTTTTGAAAACTAATTGAAAATTGAAAAAAAAATTGACTACGTGTAGAATGGAATCTAGTTTCTAAAAATGTAATTTATTTGAAATTTTGATGAACAGTTAAAAAAAAGTCAAAAATACCAGACACTAGTTTTTGACAAAAAATGGACACACTAACAAAAGAAATTAAAGATGAAATACTTAACATACTCAAAACATGAAAAAAAATATATGATTAGATAGCTAATAGAAAGCTTAAGATTATGGTGGTATTTTTTTTAAGTTTTCATTGAAAAAAGTGCAATCTTGATGGGGAGCATGCTCCAAATTATGTGAATTTTGTTAGAATCTAGAAAAACACATCCTTGGATGATCTAAACACAATCCAAGCCTTTGGGTTGGAAGCCCAAGGAAAATCCAAGCCTAAGGCTTGGAAATTTCTAAGGCAAAGCATAACGCGAGTGCATTATAATGCACTCACATTATGCTAAGCTCTCTCTCTCTCTCTACTTTCCTCCCCTCTCTACCTCCTACCCTCTCTCTCTCACTCTCTTCTTCCCTTCCCTCTCTACCTCCTACCTTCTCTCTCACTCTCTTCTTCCCTCCCCTCTCTACCTCCTACCCTCTCTCTCACTCTCTACTTCCCTCCCCTCTCTACATCCTACCCTCTCTCACTCTCTACTTCCCTCCCCTCTCTACCTCCTACCCTCTCTCTCACTATCTTCTTCCCTCCCATCTCTACCTCCTACCCTCTATCATACTCTCTACTTCCCTCCCCTCTCTACCTCCTACCCTCTATCTCACTCTCTTCTTCCATCCCCTCTCTACCTCCTACCCTCTCTCTTAATCTCTACTTCCCTCCCCTCTCTACCTCCTACCCTATCTCTCACTCTCTACTTCCCTCCCCTCTCTACCTCCTACCCTCTCTCTGATTCTCTACTTCCCTCCCCTCTCTACCTCACACCTTCTCTCTCACTCTCTTCTTCCCTCCCCTCTCTACCTCCTACCCTCTCTCTCACTCACTACTTCTCTCCCCTCTCCACCTCCTACCCTCTCTCACTCTCTACTTCCCTCCCCTCTATACCTCCTACCCTCTCTCTCACTCTCTTCTTCCCTCCCCTCTCTACCTCCTACCCTCTCTCTAAGTCTCTACTTCCCTCCCCTCTCTACCTCTTACCTTCTCTCACTATCTTCTTCCACTATTATAGAAACAACAATATATGATTTAAAAACTACTAAAAACTAGTTATAAATGTATTAGATCATGCTTCAGGGTTTAACTGTGTGTGTGTTTTTACCTCAACATTTCGGATCATACTTCATGATCCATCATCAGGAGAAAGAGCAAGAGAAGAGAAAGTATGATGATGGATCATGGAGTATGATCCGAAACGTTGAGGTAAAAACACACACAGTTAAACCCTGAAGCATGATCTAATACATTATGGACTGTGGAAATCTGATGTCTGCCAAAGTTATAAATGACTAAACATGCTCACGTGACCAGTAGTAGTTTATTTCCGGTCATTTATAATGCGACCAAATTTATGACTAACTCATTTTTAATCATTTATTGGTGGTTTTGATTGATCAATTTGGCAGTATATTTAGTCATTAATTTAGTCATTGATTCAGTCATATATTTAATCATATTTATTCACTGAGCTTGGTCACATGACCATTAGTAGTTTATTATCAGTCATTTATAACGTGACCAAATTTATGGCTAAACCATTGTTAGTCATTTATTCACTGATTTTTAGTCATTTATTCATTTTGTTCACTGCTTTCTACCTAAAAGTGCTAGAAATGAGACAATGCTTTTGAGGTTTAAAAATAAAACACAGAAAAACATAATCTATCATTCATTTGCACATAATGAAATAGCTATTAAGAAGGCAAATACTGAAATTTTATTGAGAAAAGGTGTTCTTACAGAAGATACAATGAAACGACTTTGAGAAGGTAAAAATGGCTTTATTGCTAAAAAATACTTACAAACAACATATAGATCTGAAAATAAGTTACAATTCTTTCTCTTTGCTAAAAAAACCTTCATGGTTACAATACATAGCTCAAAGAATGAGCAAGAAGTTGATTTTCTGAGTTACAATGCACCAAAAGATAGAAAGAAGCTTGTTTCAGCTTACAATACTTTTCCAAAAGTGAAAAGAACTAAGGAAAAATGAAAGTAAACTCTAATTTTGACTATCCTACTCTAGAGTAAAAGTAGGATAGGTTTAAAATTCATTAAATGTTTCCTTTATGACTATTGTTGACTACTTCCTTGAACCTTGGGCACTTGAAACTGCCTTTGTCTCATGCTTTGAATGCTTGGAAACTTTCTGGTGGCATTGGAAAAAGACAAGTTGATCTTTTCAACTATTATCTACTCCTAGATGCTTACACATGTCATCTTTCTATTCAAACTACCTTTATAAATGCTCCAACTGTTGCTATATTCCTTCAAACTAGTCTCCAGGTCACCTAAACTACCTCAACAACCCTATGCAAGATAATAGGACATGTGTATAACTATCTTTGACTGCTCAACAACCTCTTGGAGGTATAGGAGAACTTCAAGGTTATCTTTGACACATGTTCTCTTGACTCTATCCTATGCCATTTTATTACTTCAGTAACACATTTCCTGATTGAGACTATCACTTGGTAGACTTCTATGTCTACTTCATAAGTGTTGTTCTTGTAGATGCTACCATGATTGTCTTATATTACTATTACATTCAACTCCTCTCTTGAAGAGCCTTGAGGCTAGAATTAAATGCTTTTGTCACTGGCCTAGAAATTTTCCTATCTGCCTTTAATACGAACCTTGTAAACCCTTTAAGTCCACTGGTCCTTGCACATATGTTAACTTTACTCTGACTGTGTAGATTGCTTTAGAAGAAGATTGTCACTCATAAAAACTAGTGGTTTTCCTCATTTAGGCATCACTGACCCTACTACAACTTGTCATGGAAACCCTATGACTATCCCCTATTGTCTTGGCATTCAGCATACCCTACAATAACTTGCATTGACAAACACCTATCCTGAGGTCTGCCACTAGGTATCATTGAGCATAGAAGCACAAAGACATTCATAGATGTCTTCTTCACAAATCAATGATTGTCTCATGAAGCTCATTGTCCTAGTTCAAGATCACACTGTCATCTCTATAGAGATCTTGTCTCATGCACCCAACTTGCTCTAGTACATAAGCTGCCACTATGAATTGTTACCTGTAGCAATAAACTGTTGTTATCTTTGATGATTATGCCTCTGATGACTGCCATCTTTGGTAGGATGCCTCATCTTTGGTAGGATACCTAAAGTCAAGTAAAGAATGCAAGCTATAAATTTGTCCAAAGAACATTTTCTGGATCACTCCAATAATAAAGAAACTAGGTTAGCTTCTCCTATGCTCAGATTTCAATCTACATATTAAGAGGCATTTGTATACAGAATTGCCAAAAAAGAAGAAATGAGATCAATAGAGCCTCTTACCTCCTCTGAATCCATGGAATTATGCTCATACCATCAGAAAGTATGCATCCAGGATAAGGATCTTCATTGTATTGAAGGGACCAATATTCTATCTTTACGATATTTGTCTTTCTCATCGATGAAATCCTTAAGTCCTTGTGTCTTTGTTACATCGAAGGGACTTGAAATTACTCCATTCGATATCATGAAGTCCCTTCGACCTTTCCATCAGAGAAATCTTATAACTATCTCTTTGACTTTTCATTGTTGCTTTGATGCATCTAGGGGCCCACTTTATATTAAATTGTATCCTTTGGCCGATGTAATAGTTACCTTTTGTATTGTTAGATCAGGGGGACTTTAAAGCAACTCTCATCGATATGATCCGGTCTCTTCAATGAGCTTTATGATCATCAATATGAATCTCTTTATCGAAGGGACTTCAAAAGACCTCCTTTCGATACAATGTAGTCTCCTCGATGTACTTCGTGTTATTAAATGTAGATCTTTCCATCGGAGGGACCTTAAAACTTCTTATCCTAATATGTTATACTCTCCTCGATGATGTTCTTTTATACAAATTATTTTGTCCAGGAGACTTTAGAACAACGCTTACCAATATGGTATGGTGTCTTCGATGATGTTTGTTTTATCGGGGAGACTTGAAAGTAGCTCCCGTGGATACGGTGTAGTCTCTTCGATGATGCTTACAATCTATCATGCAGATTATTCTATCAGAGGGACTTTGTAGTATCTCCTATTGATATAGTGTAGTATCTTCGAACATGCTTCTTCATGCAAATTGCCTTATCGAAGGGACTTCAAAATGACTCTCACCGATATGGTAGAGTCTCCTTGATATAGGTTATTTCCTATTAGGACCCGATAGCAAATATGAGCTTAATAAGAAGATGACTATGGGAGAACAGAATGGGATGCTTAAAGTGGCAGATTTATATGACGGACTGAGTGATAGGCTACATAAAGGAATCATAGTAAAATACTATCGATCACTGGCTCAGGGTTAGGGTTTTAAAAGAAACAAGTCAACCCTATGCTACGGTTAACTCATACTCATACTCCTTCAAAACCTAGAGTCAAGGGTATAAGCCCTAGTTGTAACAGACCCATGATCTAAAAAGTAGTCAATTTATATTACCAAATTTGGTAATTTCAGAGTTATATTTTCAATCCAAAGTTGAATTAGTGGACATATTGGTAATCACTATTTCTATCATAGAATGCACAACAACAAAGAAGTAAAATTGAAATTGATCATGGTGGAAAGGGTCAAAAGAATTTTGAACTTATAAACCCTGAAGTATGACTAAGCCAGAGAAAATAGCAGATAGGGGGAGCAACACTACAAGTTGATGAGGAGATTTAAGTTAGGGGTTAATTGACAGCACCTTTGCCATTGATGTCAAAGGGGGGGAATTGAAGCTATAAAACATAGCATGATCCAGAACAACATGACAGTATTAAAGTTAGGGGGAGCATAACAATAAGGGGGGCATGATAGGGAATTTGGATGCATGTTACAAGTTCAATTCCCATATGCTCCAAAATGCGTAGAGGAAACTACTGAAAAAATAGTCTGCTAAAATTAGAATTGCATGTATGGTTCTAATACTCAGTCACCTATGTAACTACTGTAAGTTACACCAACCAATAACAAACTAATTATGATGTACATGCACTACCCATGACATGAAGACTTAGTGAAAAGGAGCCTCAGGGATTAGGTTGGTGAATTGGTTACAAAATTAGAAATTAATAGCATACCCATGCATGATAACACGGAACACAAATAGGAAACTTCAAGATATGGTTTTTTAAAAGATAAATTTCTCAGCAAGTGCCGCACAAAAAATTTTGGAGGTATTTGTAGAAACAAATTTTCATGAAATACAAGAGTTTATGATTTATCCCCTTAAGACTCCTTTTATTAGGATTTTCATGCAGGAACTAATACCTGAGAGAAAGTTCACCAATTTGTCGTTTGTCATTTGATAGTAGCACTTCCTAAAAATTCTTTGATAGTTCAATACAGTATGCTACAAAAGCAAACGAGAGATGCATAAATATCCACTATAACAAATAGAAAGAATAGATTGTTTAAGTGCTTAGTACAGCATCAAAAAGAAGTAGCAATGAAAGATTTAGAAAAAAAATCCAACAGTAAACAAATTATGTAAAGCAATACAAGCCAAATGGGCATAAAACTGTCCAGCAAGAAAGGATAGGAGGATAAATTACACATTCTAGTGCATTCAATGTTAAGGTTCACAAAAGTTTGAATAGTCCAAATCACTAGATATGAAGATTCAAAGGTAATTTGTATATTCCAATACATTAGATGTGAATGAGCATGTGCAAATAGATGTTTATAAGATGGGAAAATGAGCATCACTGTGACTCAGTAAAATTTGTGGAGCAGACTAGCAAAAAGTACACCCAAGAAAACCAAGAACTCAAGATAAATTACATGTTTAAGTACATTAAATGTTAAGTTTCAAAGATAAATTGTATATTCTTGTAAATTAGATATCAAGGTCCAAAGATGATTTGTATATTTCAGTGTAGCCGATGTGAATGAGCAGTGAGAACAAATGTTTATAAGAGGGAAAAATGAGTGTATCATTGTGATTTGAATAAAAGTTGTGGATCAGACTTAAAAAAAGTATACCCAACTTACAAAATTGCACATTTAAATGTATTTATCAGTCCTTTGTCAACCCCACAAAAACCACTTATTCAAGAATCTTTACACATGTACTCCAATTAATGCATTGTGTAAAGCAATGTAAAATGCCACTGAAAATACAAATGTGCACCTCACCAAAAACTCAATGTGTACTCAATTAGTATTTAGCATTATAGGATAACTTTATACTTTCTTGTAAATTTGCAACAGACCGAGAGGGAGATATGTTTACCACAGAATTGTACAAAAAGCTAGTATTGAAAGTTAAACTTGTGTAGAAGCTTTCTATGAACTAATAAGGCATATGCACTTGAACTACAAACAGAATCCAATCCTTCAATCACCCAATGCCTATTGCATGTTCATGAACTAATATATAATGTACGATGTTATACAATAATTTTTTTTATATTCAAATAAGCACAATATCAAGAAATTATAGTGAAAATCTGCATGAACAACAAAAGAATAGAGGTTGGAAGGAACAGATCTAGCAATTAACAGTAGACAATTGAAAGAACAACAACAAAAAAAAGGCTGGAAGAAACAGATCCAGCACTACATACAGCCAAAATTTGCACAAAATAAATTTGGCCATCAAACAACAAAAAATTCCACTATAAACAAGCTGAAAACTTTAGCTCTAGAACTCCAACATCCATTTGTGATATTATACAATAATGGTTCTACTTGATGTAGACCTTAATTATAGAATAGGAAACATTATCGTTAACATTGAAAATAGTATACAATAAAAGAGTTAAAATGTTTTTGTTTTAGCTAACACACCAATGTCAATCAACAAATATGACTAGAGAACAGGGTTATTTGAATGTACCCACAGCATAGTTTGTGAGGCTGACTTCCAGGCCATATCGAGGCAACTCATGAGAGTAAGTAGTCACCATTGTAACATCTGTAGCAAGTGTTGCATTTGTTATCTGTGCAACAATATCCATGTTGCTCTTTTGTTTGAAAACCAGTGAAGGATCATAAAAATTAACACACCCTAACCCTAAAAGCCCATTAGCCCAAAACCCCAAAAGACATTTCTCAAGTAAGAGTCAGGAATCATACAACTTCTGCCTACCCAACACCCCAAATAGATATTCTCTTCATATTAATGTGATTTCATACAATTTCTCATATACCCAGAACCCTAAAAATTTTATTTTCAAAAAACAAAGCTCTAGACACAAACAAATTTTCATATATTTAAAACTTTGAAATGGATTTTTTTTCATAAAAGTAAAGAGTCATGCATTTTCACACGTACACAAAACCCTAAAATACATTTTTTAACCAAAAACCTCAAGTAACCCAAGCACTGAAAATATATCATATATAAATACCTCGTCTTCGCTTGAATTTGACCTGGTACCTCTTGAAATAGGCCTTGGACTTCTGCGCCTTGACAAACACCTACACAATTTTTTTTTATCAAATAATGAATGAAACAATCAAGTAGAAAAAAAACACTGAAGGATTTTTTCTATTTTTTCCAGTATAAAACATTTTTTAAGGTTTTTTCCATGAAATTTTAATGGATCTAGTTGTTTACCATGGTTGTTGTGATTTGCTTCTCCTGCAACTCTGACGAAATATAAAACCTTGAAATAGTTTTTTTTATAAAAGTAAAGAGTCATGAATTTTCTCACGTACACAGAGCCTAAAATACATTTTTTAACCAAAAACCTCAAGCAACCCAAGCACTGAAAAGGATACAAATTGCACTACAAATTTGTACTTAGGAGTATTATATTTGTTCTTGTCTTGATTTATCAAGCAGATTTTCACTCTATAATCAGTCTTCCCCTCTGCACAAATCTTAAATCAGCTAGAAGAACAAACTACAAATCCCTAGTATGGCTGTTGTGATTTGCAGTATGAAACATTTTTTTAAGGTTTTTTACCATGAAATTTTAATGGATCTGGTTGTTTGCTATGGCTGCTATGATTTGCA
Organism: Cunninghamia lanceolata; assembly: GCA_027924645.1. NCBI lineage: Eukaryota > Viridiplantae > Streptophyta > Pinopsida > Cupressales > Cupressaceae > Cunninghamia > Cunninghamia lanceolata. The sequence continues at coordinate 3,579,154 of BSBN01001859.1, read as the reverse complement.
GTATAAAACATTTTTTTAGATTTTTTGCCATGAAATTTTAATGGATCTAGTTGTTTACTATGGTTGCTGTGATTTGCAGTATGAAACATTTTTTAAGGTTTTTTTGCCATGAAATTTTAATGGATCTAATTGTTTACTGTGGTTGTTGTGATTTGCTTCTCCTACAACTCTGACCAAATATAAAACCTTGAAATAGATTTGTTTTCATTAAAGTAAAGAGTCGTGCATTTTCTCACATACGTAGAACCTAAAATACATTTTTTAACCCAAAACCTCAAGTAACCCAGGCACTGAAAATATATCATATATAAATACCTCGCCTTCACTTGAATTTGACCTAGTACCTCTTGAAATAGGCCTTGGACTTCTGTGCATTGACAAACACCTACACAATTTTTTTGATCAAATAATGAATGAAACAATCAAGTAGAAAAAAAACACCGAAAGATTTTTCTATTTTTTCCAGTATGAAACATTTTTTTAAGGTTTTTTGCCATGAAATTTCAATGGATCTAGTTGTTTACTATGGTTGCTGTGATTTACAATATGAAACAATTTTTTAAGGTTTATGGATCTATTTGTTTACTCTGGTAGTTGTGATATGCAGTATGAAATTTTTTTTTAAGGTTTTTTGCCATGAAATTTTAATGGATCTATTTGTTTACTATGGCTGTTGTGATTTGCAGTATGAAACATTTTTTTAAGGTTTTTTTCCATGAAATTTTAATGGATGTAGTTGTTTACTATGGTTACTATGATTTGTAGTATGAAAGATTTTTTTAAGGTTTTTTGCCATGAAATTTTAATGGATCTAGTTGTTTACTATGACTGCTTTGATTTGCTTCTCTTGCAACTCTGACCAAATACAAAACCTTGAAATAGCTTTTTTTATAAAAGTAAAGAGTCATGCATTTTCTCACGTATGCAGAGCCTAAAATACATTTTTTAACCAAAAACCTCAAGCAACCCAGCCACTGAAAAGAATACAAATTGCACTACAAATCTGTACTTAGACATATTATATTTGTTCTTGTCTTGATTTATCAAGCGGATTCTCGCTCTATAATCAATCTTCTCCTCTACACAGATCTTAAATCAGCTAGAAGAACAAACTACAAATCCCTAGTATGGCTGCTATGATTTGCAGTATGAAACATTTTTTTAAGGTTTTTTACCATGAAAATTTAATGGATCTAGTTGTTTACTATGGCTACTGTGATTTGCAATATGAAACATTTTTTTAGGTTTTTGCCATGAAATTTTAATGGATCTAGTTGTTTACCTGGCTACTGTGATTTGCAATATGAAACATTTTTTTAAGGTTTTTTGCCATGAAATTTTAATGGAACTTGTTGTTTACTATGGCTACTGTGATTTGCTTCTCCTGCAACTCTAACCAAATATAAAACCTTGAAATAGATTTTTTTTCATAAAAGTAAAGAGTCGTGTATTTTCTCACATATGCAGAGCCTAAAATACATTTTTTAACCAAAAACCTCAAGCAACCCAGGCACTAAAAATATATCATATATAAATACCTCGCCTTCGCTTGAATTTGACCTGGTACCTCTTGAAATAGGCCTTTGACTTCTATGCCTTGACAAACACCTGCACAATTTTTTTTGATCAAATAATGAATAAAACAATCAAATAGAAAAAAAAAACACCAAAGGATTTTTTCTGTTTTTTCCAGTATGAAACATTTTTTTAAAGTTTTTTGCCATGAAATTTTAATAGATCTAGTTGTTTATTATGGCTACTGTGATTTGCAGTATGAAACAATTTTTTAAGATTTTTTGCCATGAAATTTTAATGGATCTAGTTGTTTACTATGGCTGCTGTGATTTGCAGTATGAAACATTTTTTAAGGTTTTTTGCCATGAAATTTTAATGGATCTAGTTGTTTACTATGGCTGTTGTGATTTGCTTCTCCTGCAACTCTGACCAAATATAAAACCTTGAAATAGATTTTTTTTCATAAAAGTAAAGAGTCATGCATTTTCTCACGTACGTAGAGCCTAAAATACATTTTTTAACCAAAAACCTCAAGCAACCCAGGCACTAAAAATATATCATATATAAATACCTCACCTTTGCTTGAATTTGACTCGGTACCTCTTGAAATAGGCCTTGGAGTTTTGCACCTTGAGAAACACCTGCACAATTTTTTTTTATCAAATAATGAATGAAACAATCAAGTAGAAAAAAAAAACACCAACTTGGATTTTTTCTATTTTTTCCAGTATGAAACATTTTTTTAAGGATTTTTGCCATGAAATTTTAATGGATCTAGTTGTTCACTATGACTGCTGTGATTTGCAGTATGAAACATTTTTTTAAGGTTTTTTGCCATGAAATTTTAATGGATCTAGTTGTTTACCATGGCTAATGTGATTTGTAGTATGAAACATTTTTTTAAAGTTTTTTGCCATGAAATTTTAATGGATCTAGTTGTTTACTATGGCTACTATGATTTGCTTCTCCTACAACTCTGACCAAATATAAAACCTTGAAATAGATTTTTTTTCATAAAAGTAAAGAGTCGTGCATTTTCTCACATACGTAGAGCCTAAAATACAATTTTTAACCAAAAACCTCAAGCAACCCAGGCACTACAAATATATCATATATAAATACCTCACCTTCACTTGAATTTGACCTGATACCTCTTGAAATAGGCCTTGGACTTCTGCGCCTTGACATACACCTACACATTTTTTTTTATCAAATAATAAATGAAATAATCAAGTGGAAAAAAAAACATCGAAAGATTTTTTCTATTTTTTCCAATATGAAACATTTTTTTAAGGTTTTTTGCCATGAAATTTTAATAGATCTAGTTGTTTACTATGGCTGCTGTGATTTACAATATGAAACAATTTTTTAAGGTTTATGGATCTATTTGTTTACTATGGTAGTTGTGATTTGCAGTATGAAACTTTTTTTTAAGGTTTTTTGCCATGAAATTTTAATGGATCTAGTTGTTTACTATGTCTACTATGATTTGCTTCTCCTGCAACTCTGACCAAATATAAAACCTTGAAATAGATTTTTTTTCATAAAAGTAAAGAGTTGTGCATTTTCTCACATATGTAGAGCCTAAAATACATTTTTTAACCAAAAACCTCAAGCAACCAAAGCACTAAAAAGGATACAAATCGCACTACAAATTTGTACTTAGGCGTATTGTATTTGTTCTTGTTTGTATTTATCAAGCAGATTCTCACTCTTTAATCACTCTTCCCCTCTGCACAGATCTTAAATCAGCTAGAAGAACAATCTACAAAACCCTAGTATGGCTACTGTGATTTGCAACATGAAACATCTTTTTAAGGTTTTTTGCCATGAAATTTCAATGGATCTAGTTGTTTATTATGGCTGCTGTGATTTACGGTATGAAACATCTTTTTAGGTTTTTTGCCATGAAATTTTAATGGATCTAGTTGTTTACTATGACTGCTATGATTTGTAGTATGAAACATTGTTTTAAGGTTTTTTGCCATGAAATTTTAATGGATCTAGTTGTTTACTATGGCTATTGTGATTTGCTTCTCCTACAACTCTGACCAAATATAAAACCTTGAAATAGATTTTTTCATAAAAGTAAAGAGTCGTGCATTTTCTCACCATACACAGAGCCTAAAATACATTTTTTAACCAAAAACCTCAAGCAACCCAAGCACTGAAAATATATCCTATATAAATACCTCGCCTTCGCTTGAATTTGACCTGGTACCTCTTGAAATAGGCATTGGACTTATGTGCCTTGACAAACACCTACACAATTTTTTTTTATCAAATAATGAATGAAACAATCAAGTAGGAAAAAAAACACCGAAGGATTTTTTCTATTTTTTCCAGTATGAAACATTTTTTTTAGGTTTTTTGCCATGAAATTTTAATGGATCTAGTTGTTTACCATGGCTACTATGATTTGCTTCTCTTGCAACTTTGAGCAAATAGGCTCTATTTCTTTATTTCTCCCTTTTCTATGCCTGGAGCTTCTCCAAATAGTGGAGGCTACCACGTTCACCCATCATTTGAGTGGGTGCCCAAAGCATTTCAAATAAAGCAAAGGATGAGTGGCTTCCCTAGCTATTGTTTCTACCACATGAATGATCTAGAAAGTCAGATTTTGTAACCAGGCCTACGATAACTCTATCCTTTTCATCATGGCAGCTTCCAAGAAGTGATATGTTGAGGGAGTGTCAGGCACTTCGATCTGCGATTTGTTTTCACTGGCATCTTATTTTCATAGTCAGTGTGGAGGCCATAGAGAGCTATAGGCTGGGAGCATTTTTGAACATGTCTTCTTCTAAGGAAGATGAACAAATATTGCCACCATAGGTGGGGTCCATAGGCACCATAGGAGTCGACCTCGAGTCGATGGGTTGGATACGCTTAGATTTCTATGCAAGCTAACATTACGAGTCATCCCACCTAAGAAGAACCAATACGCTCATATTTTTGCAGATTTGCTAAAACTAATTTGGAATTAGGGGAAAATGTAAAGGGTTTACCCCAAAACTGAGCAAAGTGAGACTAGTGAATGCAAAGAGGAGGATGGAGATGAATTGAGATTCAAGAGTGTCAGGCACGAACACAACCTCTACCTTTATCTCTACCTCAACTGCAACTGCTACACCCAGATTCCAAATGGCTAATTCCCTGCTCCAAAAAGGCATAGTTGCTAAACAAGATATGCTCAGATTTCTATGCAAGCCAACATTACGAGTACAGGAGATTAGACGATGAGATTGTGTAGGGTGAGATGAGAATAATGCGGTACAAGCGTAAAGGAGTGGAAATCTGGTTGCAACGTGATGTGTGAATCTCACAAATTCAAAACTAAAAGCCTCCTCCATTTCACTTTTGGCGCCCATATTTTCGTTTATTTTCTACAATTTTCCACCCATAATTTTCTAACTTTAATATCATATTGTCTAGTTTTTATTTGTGTGACTAATTATTTAGTCATTTTTATTTGTCTGACTAATTATTTAGTTGTGTTTCTTACCTAGTGATCAAATTAGTCATTTATAGTTGTGTTGCAAAAAATTAGTAGAATTTAGTCATTTTTAGTTGTCGTGACTAAAAGTTTTAGTCGCGTAGTCATTTATTTGCCAAAATTCTACAAGTGTTCCCTCCCCTCTCTACCTCCTACCATCTCTCTCTCTCTACTTCTCTCCCCTCTTTGCCTCCTACCCTCTCTCACTCTCTACTTCCCTCCCCTCTCTACCTCCTACCCTCTCACTCTCTTTTTCCCTCCCCTCTCTACCTCCTACCTTGTCTCTCACTCTCTTCTTCCCTCCCCTCTCTACCTCCTACCCTCTCTATGAGTCTCTACTTCTCTCCCCTCTCTACCTCCTACCTTCTCTCTCACTCTCTTCTTCCCTCCCCTCTCTACCTCCTACCCTCTCTCTCACTCTCTACTTCCCTCCCCTCTCTACCTCCTACCCTCTCTCACTCTCTACTTCCCTCCCTTCTCTACCTCCCACCCTCTCTCTCTCTCTCACTCTCTTATTCCGTCACCTCTCTACCTCCTACCCTCTCTCTCACTATCTACTTCCCTCCCCTCTCTACCTCCTTCCCTCTCTCTCACTGTCTACTTCCCTCCCCTCTCTACCTCCTACCCTCTCTCTCACTGTCTACTTCCCTCCCCTTTCCACCTCTCCTCATCATTCTTCCCATCCAATGAACTTTTGTAAATTATCTTATTTCCATTTCATCCTATCAATTTATATCCTCATCCCTCTTTGCATGTTCTAGTTTTCTTGTTTCCATGTTCTTTGTTGATGACGGAGAGGGAGAGGGAGAGGGAGGGAGAGGGAGAGGGAGAGAGGGTGGAGATGGAGGGGAGAGATAGGGGGAGATAGGGAGATAGGGAGAGAGAGAGTCCTAGTTTTCTTGTTTTCATTTCCTACATCAATAACCTAGTGAGGGAAAGATAGAGGTGAGAGATAGGGAGATAGAGAGTGAGTGAGATGTCTAGAGAGATAGAGAGAGATTGAGAGATAGATAGATGATAGAGATATAGGGAGATAAGGGAGAGATAGGTAGATAGAGGTTTAGGGTTTCTCAGGTTTAGGGGTTAGGGTCTAGGATTTTTGGGAGAGAGAGAGTGATGCATAGCATGGAGGATTCACCCAAACAAACACACTTCAAACAAATGACTTTTCTCACAAACTTCCACTATGCTTTGATGAGAGCAGCAAATAAGGTAATTTTGTTATAATTTTTGGAATATAACTCAAACCCATGATCTAAAAGCTGATTTGGGTACCCTTTTTTTCCTTACATAACATATCCCAAATTCATATGAGGTTAATTTTGAAAGTATGCTTAAAAAATGGATTGTTACTGCTCTTGACTAGGCTTAAGGTAGGTGCAACAAATAGGGTTTTTCAGCCATAACTTTCAAACCAAAATTGAAATCCAAGAAATAAAACTTGATTCAAATACGCATTTGGCTATTATTTAACATATATCAAAATAAGGGTAGGTTATTTTATACGGAATCCTTCAAAAATGGATTGTTCTTCTGCTAATTAGGCCTAAAATCTAGAAGTGACAATCACTAATTTAAACATAACTTTCACAAAGCATGACAAAAATTGACCAAACTAAAATAATTAGGAAGGTAACTCAATTATCTTTCCAACCATACCACGTGAAGGTCATAAAAAGGCCATACAAATCTGTACAATTCACTGAAACAACAAACTAATGTTCTGAAAATACAAAAAACAAAGCTTCTCTATTGATTTTTGTGTAAAACTTCAACCCCTAACCTTGGCTCTCCCTTCCCAAGGCTTATTCAACTTGTTTATGACCCAACACATCCATTTATAACTTGTCTTTTGAGTTTCTAATTATTCAACTTCTCATTTAGAACCGATGACCCTTCAACTTCCATGATTTTTGCATTTTGCAATTTTGCACAATGACAACATTTGCAAGATTTTGCAACTTGACTCCACAATCACCTAGCAACTTAATCAATGACTCAAAAACATTAACCATGGTCCAAATATGACCTTATTACAAAAAAAAAACATAACCAAAACTCAAAAATTACAAAATTGCCTCATGGAGGCATGAATTCCACTAAGTGCTCCTGCACCAGAGAGAGAGGGTTGGTCAGGTTTATGAGTTTAGGGTTGCTTAAGTTTAGGGTTTAGGGGAATTATTTAGGTTTTAGGGGTTTAGGGTTACTTGGGTTTATGGTTTAGGGGTTTTGGGAGAGAGACGGAGAGGTTTAGGGTTGCTCAGGTTTAGGGGCATTATTTAGGGTTTGTGAGTTTAGGGTTGCTCAGACCTTTAGGGGCACTATTTAGGGTTTATGAGTTTAGGGTTTATGAGTTTAGAGTTTCTCAAGTTTAGGGTTTAGGGGTTAGGGTTAAAGGAGAATTATTTATAGTTTAGGGGTTTAGCCTGATTGCTCGCATTTAGGGTTTAAGGGTCAGGGGCATTATTTGAGGTTTATGAGTTTAGGGTTTCTCAAGTTTAGGGTTAGGGTTTAGGAGAACTATTTAGGGTTTAGGGTTTTAGGGTTGCTCGATTTTAGGGTTTATGGGTTAGGAGTTAGGGGTTAGGGGTTTAGGGTTGCTTCAGTTTAGGGGTTAGGGTTTAGGGTTTAGAGAGATAGAGAGGGGACTGATAGAGATTGGGAGAGATAGGGACATATAGGTTTAGGGTTGCTTCCAAGGTTTATGGTTTAGGGGTCAGGGGTTTAGGGGTTTAGGGTTATTTAGTTTTAGGGTTTAGGGGTTAGGGGATAGGGTTTAGGGGCATTATTTAGGGTTTAGGGTTTATGTTTTAGGGGTTAGGGATTAAGGTTTAGAGGTTTAGATTAGGGTTTAGAGAGAGAGGACCGATAGGGAGATATAGAGGAGACCGAGGGGAGAGATAGGGAGATAGAGGGTGAGGGACATGGCCAGAGACATGGACAGAGAGATTGAGAGGTAGAGGGATGATAGAGACAAGGAGATAGGCGTTTAGGGTTGATGAGGTTTAGGGTTTAAGGGCATTATTTAGGGTCTAGGTGTTTAGAGAGAGGGGGGAGATAGAGAGATAGATATATACTTATACATAAAGGTATGCATAGATATATACTTATAAATATATACATATAGATAGAGAGAAAACACTAAAATACTTGTTTGCATGCATGAAAGCATAAAGATTCCATGCTTCCCAAAACACACTTGCATTATAATGTGAGTGTGTTTTGGGAAGCAAAAAAAATAGGAAAAAAACATGTGGGTTCTATGATTCAGACCCCATATGTCTGTTATTCCTTGCTTTTCATGCGTGCTATCAGACAAGAAAATGCTTTTTCATGGGGTATGACATTTTAAGAATCATTGTTTGATCAATCCACCACCTTTTTTTGTTTTTTCAACATAGAAGAACTGGTTTTGCATATTTTTGGACAAAATTTGATTATTTAAATTGAAAGCTTCATGTTTCATATTGTTTCAAAGCTAATTACCATTGATATAGATTGAATTTGATGATATATGTTTATTTTTTTCATAAATTTCACTAATCCTATTCTAGAGTTATATAGAATTCATAATCAAACTTGCCAAAAAGATCAATTTAAGGATTTTGAAGCCAAATTTTGGAGGATTGGTCAACTCGAATATTGAATTCTAAGGTGTGTTCTTTATGTCCAATTTAATTCACCTTATGTTCTTTAGAACACTTGCAATCACTAAAAGTTGAACTATCTAACTTAAAAAGTCATCATTATGTGTATTAATAGAATTAGAATCATTAAAATATGATATATACATGATTTTTTTGTATCTTGAATCATTAATATATAAACCATTCAACTCATGCTCATCATTGGGACTAGGTGTGCCATCATACTCAATGTCTTCTTTACTACCAATTGACTGATTTGTATTTGATTGATTGTGATAATTCAAAAATTTTAGTGCTTACAAGGATACACCATACTTACCTTGTTTTTTATACTTGTCTTCATACTTAGTCAAAAGTTGTTGATCAAAACACATGAATTGTGTACATGTCTTCCTACACTGCAACCAAAATCAAACTATGGCTTGAGATAACAAAGAGAAACTCTCAATTGCTTCTTATCACTTGTGATACCTCAAAACATTCTCTAGAACATATACATATTCTCAATTGTCACTACATGCACTTCAACACTGCCACATGTGCACTTGCACTACCATACATGCTCTAGCAACTCACTTAGCTCATGATGCAATAGCGAGTTCTTCACCAAGCATATTGCAATTGTTACCATAGCAACACTTGGTTGTAATAAATCTCCATGCCATAGCACAATGTCCAACTCTCGATGCATGGTTACCACATAGGCTTCTATCACTATCTTATCAATTTATGATCAAGCTCTTCAACAAGATCTCAAATCAATTCACAAATCTTAGTATGTAACAAGTTCAACTCCTTAAAGGTCAACTCACCATACTAACCTTGACATAACCAATTGGTATCCTCAATATTTTCTTTTAGAGCATCTATTTTCAATAAAAACATTTGCAATGGAAACATTCTATTTGTTGTCATGAGAACTTCTGCTACAACTTTTTCCACCATGATTTTTATCAAAACATTTACAAGTACCATCATGAAACAAAAATCTATAATTGTTTTCAATAAGCTAACCTACACTCAATAAATTATGCTTAAGGCCATCAACAAATAAAGTATCTTGATTTTTTTTACCTCACCTTGGTTGGTGTGAACAACCAAGGTGTCTTTTCCAACAACTTACACTACTTTATTGTCTCCAAATTTTAATCAACTCTTTACAACTTTATCAACTAGCATAAATAAGTCTTCATTCACTATCATATGATTCGAACAACCAAAATCAAGAAACCAAACATTATCTTAATATTTCTCTTCTACATGAAAAAAGAAAAAAAAATTGGAATTGAGATGGTCTCCTTCATTTGAAGTGAAAATTGCTTTCTTATTTCACATGTGACTTTGTTTGAGCCTACACTCCTTTTCAAAATGCCCAATTTATTTTTACAATGATGGCATTAAATATGCCTTTTATTTGTAGAACATCTACAACCTCTACTACTATATTCTCTTGGACTCCTCTATTCAAAAAGAAATATCTACCATTTTCATTATCGGGAATTGTTAAGAGTTGTTGGTTCCTTCTCCAATTTTGAATTTTGTTGCAAAATCCCCCTCAAAGTTCTATGTAGTCCCATATACTTACTTGAGATAAAAGTGATCACATCTAATCATATACATTACTTCATACTTGTCTTCATTAGCTACTCTAACTAATTCACCACCTACAATATAAGAATTTGGGCCATCCTTTAACATGCTGGTAGGTCTAGTTTTACCTTACATGAGTCTCCATTTGGAATGGTTGGTCCATCACAATGTGCTTGTCATAACTCTCCTTAGTGCTAGTGACTTCTTCTATCTTGTCTTGAGTAGGTGTATCCATGGGAGGTTAAGAAAGCATGTTTATGTTAAGAAAATGTGAAACTAACCTAGAGATTGTGCCTGCCACCATTTGTAAATTAACATCAACAATCAACATCTTCTCATCTATGTCATCAAGAACATCTAGGCCTAGACTGTCATTACACATTTCACTTCTAGAATCTAATCATGTCAAAATCAACAAGTTTGGAGTCGTCATATATGATGATTATTCATATGTTGATTTCTATATGTTGATTATTCATTAGTCATCATATGTTGATTTCTATATGTTGATTATTCATTATGCTTCTAACATCATCACTGTCTTATTCATGATGCATATAGAAATCATCATCATGCCAAGTAAATGAGAAAAGACTCTAACACCAAAAGAGAGTGAAGTTGAGAATGAGAGGAAAAGAGAAAGAATGAGGCAAATTCGTGAAAATAGGAATTTGTCAACCATACAAGAAGACATTCCACCATTGCCAAATGAAGAGGAACATGACACATCTAATGAAGCTAAGAGAGACATGAAATTGGCAGTACAAAGGGAATGAATGCAAAACCTTCGTTCAACAAGGAAATTGAATCTCCAAGTTGAAGGCACTCTATCGTCCACAGGTCAAGTTGAAGGAACACCATTATTATCTTCTCAAATTGGAGGCACTCCATCTTTCACAGGTGAAGTTGAAGGTACATCTTAATTCTCTTCTCAAGTTGGTGGCATGCCATCATTCACACGTCAAGTGGCTTCCACAAATTCCAAGAATTGCTCCATCATAGTTTGGTAATTTTTTGGTCTTAGGGATCCTAAGGGAATTTACTGCTAGCCTTATGCCCCAAACGACTAGGACGCTTGGCACATGAAATGAGACCTCCCCTAGCATTTACCCGCCCACCCCAATGCATTGGTGCAATATGTTTGGCTCCACGAGCTATGGAATGCAAAATGTCACTCCTCGCACCTTTCCACTACAATACACATGTAATGAAACTTCAATACACATGTATGGACAATGTGTTGAGGAAACATATTTCATCTATATGCTTTATAAATGATAGCCAACTTACCCTTCAGAAGCTTATGCATGGATTTTTTGAATGTCATAAGCTTTTTGGCAAGGTCTTAACATTTTCTTCTTTGATCAAAATGTAGTTGTTTTGCATATTGAAGGCATTATTATAGAGAAAAATCAGAAATTCCTTGCTTGAATTAGCATTTTCAACCTAGGGATTGATAGTTTATGGTAGTGGAAAGGGTTTGGAGGCCCTCACGGTGTTGGATGTTCATATTTTCTAGATCTTGTATGATTTAAATGAAGAATTTCAATTGGGAGCTAGATCTAATTACATAAACTAATGGCTAGGGATTTGATTTGATTCATTTGTATGAGTATAATCTAGCTTGATCATTATACTTATGTAATAGGGCTGATATTTTGATTTTATTTGGGATGTAGGGATATGGAGGTCAAGGTCTTATTGCATTCAAGGAATTGTCTGTAGGGTTGTATACAAGTTTATCACACATGATTCACATATCTAAGTCATTATTGGAAATCAATTGTTCATATGCAAGGCATTATCTTTGACTGGACTGTCATATTCCCCTGTTGTTACAACCTATTAAGATTATCACAAAACTCATTAGAAACCCAAGGAATTCACTATTCCATCTAGGGTGATCATGGCTAAAATAGGGGTTGTAATTTTACATGAATAGTAGGTTAAGAAAACCCCATGCAAATTATATCAAAGGGAGAATGTTACAATAGTCTTGAATGCAAAAATGTAGTTATCTTGAGGCAGCCATCTCCTAACACTATTGCAGCATGTTACAAAAGGGTTTAATTCATTAATTGTATATATTCTTTAATTAATTAATTGTGTCTATTCTTTGTTGTGAAGCAAATGCAATTGACACATGTAAAGACAAATTCCACAACCTTTGCTGTCATCCTCCCTATCTCTACCAAAATAGGATCTTTGGAACAATGTATGGATAGCCATCAAAGCATAAAGGATATAGGAATTTTCTCACATGTTGTAATTGTAGCTTCCCTTGTAGACATGTATGGAAAGTGTGGAAGCATATACAAGGCACGTGGATTGTTTGATAGAACACATGATTTTTGGCTTTCATTATGGTTTGTCTTACTACGCATTCTTGGTGTGTAATTCACTTGAAGTTATCATGAATATGTTTGAGGGCTTGTATTCTTCATGGTGAAGGATTGGTTGTGGTGAATTTTGTGTAATATTGAGTCTTCTAGTTGTTTCTTCTCTTTGGGTACTATGACCCTATTACATGGTTGGATTCAAGTGGATTCTCAAGTGTCACTTCTTTGGGTTGATCGTGTTTTACAATAGTGGTAAGGGTTTGTGAAGGTGTTTGTGAAGTTGACTGTGATGAATATTATGTAGGTTTTATTTTGAATGGTGGAAAAGGGTTTGGTTTCTCGAGAAGTATTATATATTTGGACTTTATCTTATGAGCATTAAATGGTGAATGTCAATGGCATTGTGTTAGTCATAGTGACAAACCCTAGAGGCTTTATTAATTTGCATGGAATCAATTTGTAGATAATGGTAAAGAAAAAAGTAGAGTGCTTCTAAAATGACTAGTTTTCTCTTGAATATTGTTGTGGTTGTTAGTTCCATGTGTATAGTCTCATTGATAAGATGTATTGTTATTAGCCCTTAAGAACAAAGTGAAAATGCTTTACTTTGATTGAATATGTGGATAGCAATTATGTATGTGCATATGAGAAAAATGTTACCTTAAAAGAATTTGAAATATTTGCAAGGGCTATAGGATAGACCTATGGCTTTATTGTAACTCTAAAATGATTTTTAAGGAAACCCTTATTTATGGAATTGTTATTGTGTATATTTTTTCAATTATTAAACTCAAAGTATATATGTTGCAATAATTGCAAGATATGCACAAAATGGATTTGTTGATAAGGATTTAGAAACTTTCAGGAAAATGCAATTGGCAAGTGTAAATCCAAATTCCACAACCTTAACCAACATCCTCCCTACCTATGTCAAAATGGGATGTTTGGAACACGGTATGGACATCCATAAAAGCATAAAGGATATGGGAATTTTGTCAAATCTGTTGTAGTTACAACTACCCTAGTAGACGTGTATGCAAAGTGTGGAAGCATAGACAAGGCACATGAACTATTTGATAGAACACCTCAAAGAGGGTCATCTCATGGAATGCAATAATTGCAAGATATGCACAAAATGGATTTGTTAATAAGGCTTTAGAAACTTTCAAGCAAATACAATTGAGAGGTGTAAATCCAAAATGCAATCTTTGGAACATGGTATAGACATCCATCAAATCATAAAGGATATGGGAATTTTGTCAGATCTTGTAGTTGCAACTGTCCTAGTAGACATGTATGCAAAGTGTGGAAGCATAGACAAGATATGTGAATTGTTTGACATGATGCCTCAATGAAATGTCGTCTCATGGAATGCAATGATTGCAAGATATGCAAGAAATGAATTTTTTTTATAACACTTTATAAACTTTCAAGAAAATACAATTGGCAGGTGTAAATCCAAATTCCACAACCTTAGCCACTATCCTCCTTGCCTATGCCAAAATGGCATCTTTGGAACCTGGTATGGACATCCATCAAAGCATAGAAGATATTAAAATTTTGTTAGATGTTGTACTTGCAAATGCCCTCAAAGACATGTATGCAATGTGTGGAAGCATAGACAATGCACGTAAATTGTTCGGCATGATGCCTCAAAGAAATGTCATCACATGGAATGCAATGATTGCAAGATATGAAAAAAATGGATTTTTTGATAAGGCTTTATAAACTTTCAAGCAAATGCAATTAGCGGGTGTAAAGACAAATTCTACAACATTAGCCGACATCCTCCCTTCATATAGAAAAATAAGATCTTTGGAACATGGTATGGACATCCATCAAAGCATAAAGGATATGGGAATTTTGTCAAATCTTGTAGTTGCAACTGTCCTAGTAGATATGTATGCAAAGTGTGGAAGCATAGATAAGGTACATGAACTATTTGACATGATGCCTTGAAATGAAATGCCATTTCATGGAATGCAATGATTGCAAGATATGCAAAAAATGGATTTTTTTTATAAGGCTTTATAAACTTTCAAGAAAATACAATTGGCGGGTGTAAAGCCAAATTCCTCAACCTTAGTCAATATCCTCCTTGCCTATGCCAAAATGGGCATCCATCAAAGGATAAAAGATATGGGAATTTTCTTAGATGTTGTAGTTGTAATTGCCCTCAGAGACATGTATGCAAAGTGTGGAAGCATAGACAATGCACATGAACTGTTTGGCATGATGCCTCAAAGAAATGTCACCTCATGGAATGCAATGATTGGAAGATATGAACAAAAATGGATTTTTTGATAAGGCTTTAGAAACTTTCAAGCAAATGTAATTGGCGGGTGTAAATCCAAATTCCAAAACCTTGGAAATGGTATCTTTGGAACACGGTATAGACATCCATCAAAGCATAAAGGATATGAGAATTTTGTCAAATGTTGTAGTTGCAACTACCCTGTGAGACATGTATGCAAAGTGTGGAAGCATTTACAAGGAACATGAACTATTTGACATGATGCCTCAAAGAAATGTTGCCTCATGAAATACAATGATTACAAGATATGCACGAAATGGATTTTTCATAAGGCTTTAGAAACTTTCAAGCAAATGCAAAAAAGAATCTTTCAACCAAATGCAATTGGCATGTATAAAACTAAATTGCACAATCTTATCCAACATCCTCCTCGCCTATGCCAAAATGGGATTTGGGGAACATGGTGTGGACAACCATCAAAGCATAAAGGATATAGGAATTTTGTCACATATTGTATTTGCAGCTACCCTTGTAGACATGTATGGAAAGTGTGGAAGCATAGACAAGGCATGTGACCTGTTTGATATTCAATGCCTCAAAGAAATGCACAGTCTCATGGAATGTAATGATTGCAAGATATGCACAAAATGGATTATTTGAAAATAATTTATAAACTTTCAAGAAAAGGAAATTAGCACGCATAAAACCAAATTCCTGTAATGATAATTGATCATCATATTAAATATTTAATATAAACTTTCATATACATAATGTCATGAACATAACATGTAGTCTATATATAAAGCCATATAGGCATGTCCAAACAAAGCCATACAGGCATATGCAAAAATATACATCGGTAACATACAAAAGTATGTATACAAAGCCATCTAGGCATACAAAAAGTACCAAAATCTAGTTTCCTACGGACTTCTATCAAATAATCAGCGGCCCTTGCTTGACCGTGAATATGAAGAACTAACCAATGACTCATCCTCTCTCTCTCATCAAGTAGACCTCCTCGACATAGATTTGTCCAGCTCCACTTGTTAATACAATCAAACAATATGCACATTAATATAGAAAACATGAAATTTATAACATCACATGTGTAATCGATCACTTACTGCTAGCTGATGATCACTCTCAATCATCTTTTCTCTCTCTTTGTTCGTAGTTGGACAGGTTGGAGTTGTGACCTCCTGTTAGAAGCATCAAGAAGCAAAATTGACTAATCATAAATATCATTAATGTACATCAAATGACATGAGATAAAACAAGAAATACAAAATGACATTTTCATGTTATTGGCTCATACCTTGGTCAAAGGATTTGAAGACATCATGGCTTCAACAATGCCTACCTATGCTGACTCACGAAGATGAGGAGTCTCCATATTCAGCATCTAAAAATAAAGTTCAAGGTTATTTGACCAAAATAGATACATAACATTATTTAAATGCATAATGATTACAAATGGTTAAATTTACCTCCGTATAAGTGGTTTTGCATCTAGGGGACCAAGGAAACTATGGAGGTGTTAGTGAAGCTCCTTGTTGAAATCATTAAATTGTCACTAAATAATATTACCATTGATATATGTACAATAATTACGATCATGTGATAAATTACATACCTATTGACTTGACCTCCTCTCATAACCCGCCAATGGACGGATAATAGAGGCAGGATGAAGAATCTAACCCTAGAATTTCATTACACAGATAATTACTTATTTTTTACTTATAATATAGATAGTCATATAAAATTGATTACAAATTTCAAATAAGAGTATATTAAATCAAGATGAAACTTGTAAAAAAATTACTTGAGAGTCAATACCAAATGTATGCTCTAATACATCATTGGTGAGAACAATATCATCTAATATGGATGTGTCCATCATTGGATGATGCATCTGCGTCGCAGCATCCTACCGAGAGTCCTTCCATGAGTCATGTGTCCCATAATAGCACATGTTCCCACATGAACTGCACAAATGTGGGGACAAATGATGCCTACTACTCTCACCCTCATCAACTGGGGTGAGATCATCTGTGTGTTGTGCTAGAGACTATGTGAGAGCAGCCAATGAATGTAGTGTCTCCACCTCAACACTCTCCTTCAAAGTTGAAGGGAGTGACACATGTTCTGGCCTCAACAAGGGTCTAGGTATATGGTTTTGGTCTCGCTGAGTCCCCTCTCTATCTTGGGCAGAGCCACGACCTCTACCCTGGAACTCTCAAACATCAAAATAATTAGGAATCTTCTTGAGGATGAACTCGCAATAGAGTTTCGTCAAGAAATATTGTGGCACCTCATTGTTGTTACATGGACGCTCATCAAAGACCATGTACCATCTATCCCAAAATTTTTGGGATATATCTTGATTCCTACACCAATTAATAGGGAACTGTTTGCAATTCGCTTCTAATCTTTAGCCAGTTTTAAGATTAATAAAGTGTGCACATAATGCAGATTTTGTAATTTTTTCATTCTTCAGTTGTTCATAAGACAATTTTTTGGCATAGTATTTCTGACACCTCTCCCTATAGTCATGAAATTCGATGATTTGTTTTGACACCAATTCAGTGTGAGAAACAATCATCTCTAATGACTTTGCAAGTGCTCTCCTACGATCAATGCTTGCACTTGGATTGTTTAATATTTCAATTAGGGTTTGAAGATGTCTTTTATTTTCTTCTATTTTGCGTAAATAGTTTTCTTGAGTATCTCTTTCATGATGAGGATGTGAAGGTGGGTTTGGAGGGTTTGGAGGGTTTTGAGGGTTGTTTTGACCCTTCTTAGCTAGATTTGTGTTTTCTCCTACCTCATTAACTATAAATGCAATATAAAAAACTAATCAAACATTGCAAAAGTCAAAAAAAAATTCAAACTCACAAAAATTAACCAAACCCTACCTTCTTCAGCTACTAGACCCTCTACATTTGCTTCACAATGTCTTTGGGAGAAGGTTTGGTGAGGTGGCATCGTGAAAACATTGATATCTCTTTGCACTTGCTTGATTTCACCTTCCTTGAACACACTCGCACTATAAACTTTGATTTTTCTCTCCAACTCTCTTTTTGGTTGCAGGTATTCAAGCAAATGAGTGATTTTTCCACTTTTAAGTAGAAAATAATGCGCTCACATTTTAGGCTAAGTAACTAAGCCTAAAACATGAGCATGTTATAATGTGAGCACGTTATAATGTGAGTGCATTATAATGCACTCACTTTTTGCTCTGCATGGGACCAAAAAGTCATGTGGTGACTTTTTGGTCCCACAACTCCATGCACTTACCCAAGATATATATGTCTATGGTACCATTAAAGTTTATGACATAAAATATCATACTATACAAAATTTTGTTGTAGATCATGCCATGTACTCTATCTCTCTAGGTACCCCAATGAGAGTGATAATATTGAAACTATTGTGATAATATTGAAACTCATAAACCATATCCACCTAGAAGCTCTAAATATGAAATATATATTATTTGAGAAACTAGTAACTATCTCTAGAGGGTATGGCATGGCTCAACAAGCCCTTAGATATCTCATCATGATTGAAAATAACTCATTGGTCACTCTTGTACTTCTTAGGCTTTATCTATGTTATCTTTTCATATGTATAGGTCTTCTCCAAAATCATCTCTAAGGATGACCTAGTGCATGAATTCATATTTGTAAAATAAGATATAAGGCATGAAATAAGAATGAAAGAATATTAGGCACAAAACATATTGAAGACACAAAATAAGATAAAAGGTATTTAATATAGAAGGTGAAATAAGATTGAAATAATATTAGGCACAAAACATATATTGAAGACACAAAATAAGCTAAAAGGAATAATATAGAATGTGAAATAAGAATGAAAGAATATATTGAAGACACAAAACATTGATGCAATACAACAATAACATGATGAAACATATGAGTGTTTACAATTAGCTAATGGGTCCACTTTTAGTTCAAGACTACAAAATTGATCTAACATTTGTATGAAAACTTGTAGTGACAATCATGTTGGATCCACTTGTAGGATAATAAATGTAAGTAAATTAACTATATATACATGATTCGTAACTCCAAGTCATGTGAAAAAAATTACAATAAATAAAGTTAGAAAATTAGATCTTAGAAATTCCTTACATTCAAGTGATGCCTACCATAGGGAAAATTATCTAGTATTTTGGCATGAGTTGAATGCACAAGTAGTGGTCACCAATGCTATCTAGTTGTGGGAGACCTAAAACAAAAATGATTAACTATAATTAGGATATGACTTAAGGTGTCGTAAGAGGATGACTTAAGGGGAGATGTACATGAGCCATGACTCTAAGTCATGTGAGAAAATTAGCTATAATTAGAAGATGACTTGAGGGGAGGTAAGATGATGGATTAAGGGGGTCTAAGAGGATGACTTAAAGGGACAAAAGAGGATGGCTTAAGGGGAGATAAATGATCCCTAACTCTAAGTCATGTGAGAAAATTATCTATAATTAGGGGATGACTTAAGGGGAGCTAAGAGAATGACTTAAGAGGATGAAAGAGGATGGCTTAAGGGGAGCTAAGAGGATGACTTAAGGGGATGTAAGAGGATGGCTTAAGGGGAGATACATGAGCCCTGACTCAAAGTATGTTTCATGTGAGAAAATTAGTTCTATAATTAGGAGATGGCTTAAGGGTAGGTAAGAGGATGGCTTAAGCGGAGCTAAGAGGATGACTTAAGGGGACATGAAATAACTTATAAACTTCTTAGGAAATGACAGTAAATTAATTAACTATATATTAACTATCAATTGAATATATACAACTATATACATACCTGTAAATTTATTCCATTGTATCATCTGCATCCTCTTTTTTGTAATGCATCTATAATTGTCTCATGTTCTTCCATAGAAAGTGTCCATAACTCTTTATTAGTAGGTCTCCCTTGATATCTAACTAGTTTTATGTTTGTTGCCACAACCAAATGTGAGTAGTGTATAATCTTCTTATGTCTTTCATAATCTTCAAATGCAGGCAAACCATTCTTTCTTATTAGATAGTTTCATAGCTAGGTCCCAACAATCATAGAACCTGTTGGATAATCATAGTTATCATCATCTACTCTAGAATGTAACAACTTATGTTTTGTCTCAACACATAAAGCCAACCAATACTTTGTTTCCTCTTCATTTCCCTCGGGTGCAACAATAACATACACATGTCTTGCAAAAAAAATATTTAATTCAATAAGTGTGACATATTTAGTTCACATACACATGACATATTTTGTGACATATTTGCAACAATAACATACACATGTCTTGTCAAGGATCTTTGTTTCCACTCTTCAACTCATTCTATATTTTCACATGCTTCCCAATCACTTGCAATATAAAATTAACAAAAACAAACAAGCTCCCTAGTCCATATAGTCCACGTGCTTGCATTTGAACTCTTAAATGAATGTCATTTTGTTGATCCACTAATTGTTTGACAATCATGTTGAGTAAGAATATTCTTTTCTTCAACTAACCAAAAGAATCATCAAATTGTAGAGTTCTCATTTGACCCTGTAGATAATTTTGCATTACACTAATCCACAACTACATGTCCATCTCTAAATTTTGTTGCATCCTCAAATTTTAGTTGTTCTCTAGCAAGAGCTCTTTTTACACATGCTCCATCTCCAACTTCAAAAAAACTCCATATATTTTGGATATTGTTTTCTTTGTGAGCCCTACATACCCAATAAAACATTCTCGAGAATTTTTGAATTGTCTAGTATAGTTATTTGACCATATGAGATGTTCTGCCATCTAGATTTCTCTTACTTTTAAATTTTCATAAAATACTTTGAAACAATACTACACAAACTCTTATGAGTGTAACTAGTTATCACTCAAATAGAAATGGTACTCCCTCAAAAAAATTCTATTATCTTATGTACTATCATCATCATGTCTGTATACAATATGAATAAAGATGGCCACCTGCACTAAAATATAATACTGAGATTGAATTTCCTCTTGTGGAGCAAGAGTATAGATTTCTACAAAGTCAACCACTGATAATATAGTTCCAATTGGAAATGTGTTTTTACATGTGCGAAATTGTCCATCAAGACACCAAGCATATT
The DNA here is from genome assembly GCA_027924645.1 of Cunninghamia lanceolata. Taxonomy (NCBI): domain Eukaryota; kingdom Viridiplantae; phylum Streptophyta; class Pinopsida; order Cupressales; family Cupressaceae; genus Cunninghamia; species Cunninghamia lanceolata. The sequence continues at coordinate 3,558,178 of BSBN01001859.1, read as the reverse complement.
GGGAGTGTTTCACATATTTGGATACAATCTTATCTTTAAATTCTCTTATTAAAGCATGCACACTAATTTTTTCTATGACTAACTCACAACGCTTTCCAGTTTCTATAAGTTGATTTTTCTTGAAAATCAAAGTTTTTCACAGTTGGCCTAAAACTTATTCAATTTTAAAGTCTTCACAAGGCTTTATTATAGCCTTTTACATCCTACAACAAAATACAAAAAAAAACATAGTGCTTGTATTTTTATATCCTTTAAATAAGTTAATTTTAAACAATCAAGTGTTCTTTGTTAACAGACATTGAGAGATTCTCATTGCAACAAGAGTAGCTAGCTCCATTGATGTTATTCTTTTAACATATTTATATCTATGAAAACCATACATAATGAATTGATTTCTTGTATAAACATTCAATAAATATTGTTATGTTCTTTGTTGCAGATCCATGGAACCTTGAAAATAGATATGGGGCATTCTGCCCTTTCCATGCATTCTACCCTGATTGTAACTACATATTTTATGGCTATGGAGCATTGGAAGACCAAACTGCTCATTGTATAAAATACAATGAAAAAGTGAACTATGTCTATTGCCTTTATATCAAGACTGTTCTAATAATAGAAACCACTTATAGACAATACATTGTTCTTGTAAAAAGTTTGTTATTGAACAATTGCTACTAAACTTACAAACTATCAGTTATAAAGAGTACATTGAGGACAAGTCGGCAGTCATCTTCATGCTATGGGATTTTGTTGCAGACGGCTAGTTCACATTGAACCAAAACAATGTTGTCATTAATGCAATTTGTACTGCAAAATAGCCACCACTTCCTATGGATAAGTGCAATGATGCTCCATCAATGCCTAGTAGTTTATTCAAAAAATGCCTTCTCCTTGTCTATAGGCTAACTGTTTACACTTAGCATGCACACACCCAATTTTATATGCATGTTGTAGGCACCAAGTGGGCAGAAGGATTATGCATCAATGGCTTTCAAAAATGCATCTTTGATCTCCTATGTTGAACTGGAACCTTTACTTAGTAACTGAGAAACAACATTTATCTTTACAGATTGTGAAGTTTATACTCTTCTATTATTTTAAATTGTTCTATGGCTTTACGATTTTTCTTATGTATGTATTCGATTGCCAAAACATAACACTGAGGTCAAAAACATTACATTAGAAATAATGAGGTTCAAAAGGTAAAACAAAAGCTCTATGATCAATATTTTCAACATACTTTAACTTCTACGTGTTTAGGAGAAATATTTTGCAGTATAGCACTATCTTTGATTATTAAAGTTGTTTAATACATTTATTTTGCATTCACTTGTTCCAAGTATATTTTCATCCATCAATTGTGTGTAGTTTTCATTTTGTTTCTTGTATACTTTGTTTCCACTAGCATTGTATTAGAAAACATTATGCTAAGGACAACTAAATTACCTAGCATTGAATGAATTAGATTGAGCTAGATCATTGTTGCAATTAGTGCTGTCGAAAAAAAAGGAAAATCTTTGTGAAGAAGATTCTCTACATACCCTTAGAGTCTTCAAGTATAACTAAATTGTTTGCAGTGTAGCTCTATTTTTGATTGATTTTGTTCTATACTAAACATAGTGATTGCGAGCATTTCATTGCTATCCCAACAAGAAAACCTGTTTGATGCATTGACTTTGCATTCATTTGCTCCAAATGCATTTTACCCATGTACTGTGTATAGTTTCCATTCTGTCTCTTCTGTATTTTGTTTTCAGTGTCTCTTCTACATCATGTTCAATGTGGCATTTGTATCTTAGAGAAAAATAAAGTGAAGCTTCAATTTTCAATAGAACTAGATACAAAACTATCTTTTGGGATAGCATGTCATTACCTTTGCAATCCTAACCAATTTCATGTGTCTCCAAAGTTCTTGGAAAGTGTTCTCCAACACATAGGAACTTGAGAGACAAAATAATATTTAATTGTAGCACTATGGCATGTTGATAACTCCTATGAGGCAAGACCCAACCTGTGTGCCCACTTTGGAAGTGGAGTCCATGGTGACTTTTAGTTAACTCTTTGATGTCTATCTTGACTTGTTGATACCTAGTAGGAAGTGGGAGTTAACTTGGTCACTCACTTTGGAGGTTTTTCCAATGAAGACTAGGAGTTTGTTTCTTTGTGTGCATGAGTGGATAATGTTGATACACTTTGCATGAACATGATGTAGCAGTTAATAGCGGAGTTAGAGATGCATGATATTTGCATGAACATGATGTGGCTGTTAATAGCAAATTTAGAGATGCGGGATATTTGCATGAATATGATGTGGCAGTTAAATAGTGGAGTTAGAGATGCATGATATTTGCATGAATATGATGTGGCTATTAATAGTGAAGTTAGAGATGCATGATATTTGCATATTTCTTGCATGAACTCATAAAATCTTGCATGGACTTGCATGGACTTGCATGTTGTTGCATGTTATTTGCATGGACTTGCATGTTGTTGCATGTCACTTGTATGAGCTTGCATGTGCTGCATGTTACTTGCATGGGCTTGCATGTTGTTGCATGTCACTTATATGGACTTTCATGTTGTTGCATGTCATTTATATGGACTTGCATGTTGTTGTATGTCACTTATATGAACTTGCATGTTGTTGCATGTCACTTATATGAAATTGCATGTACTTTCATGTTGTTACATGTGCTTGCATGTTGTTGCATGTCACTTGCATGTGCTTGTGTGTTCTTGCATGTTAGTTGCATGCACTTACATGTAATATGTATGTACTTATATGGTGTTGCACGTATCTTGCATGACACTCTAACTCAGAATTAGTTTTGGATAACTCTTGCATGGTGCTATAGGTGGTTGCATGAGTCTTGCATGTCATAGAATAGGTTGTTATAGAATAATATTGGGGATATCAATGATGCATGTTGTTTGCATGACATTGGTGTGTGTTGGTACTTCAGTGATACTTTAGTTGACTAAATCTAATTGCCTGAGTTACTAGGGACTCATGGAGAGACTTTCAGTTTAGCTTTGTTATTATCACATAACACTTCAATTGACTAAGTTTGATTTTGACTTCTTGAGTACCCTGTTACACATAAGATTCATAGGGTTGTCATTGATGTCAACATTGTTACTAGGTTTTCATTGATGTCGACACTATCATGGTGGTGTGATGATGTTCATGGTTGGATGTCATTTCCCATCCAACAAGAAAAGATAGAAGATATAGTTCATATTAAGATGGGAATTATAAGCACAAAGATGATCAAATGTGTTGTTGATGCTACTGATGGCCTGTAGCATGTATGAACCAAGTTCCTTGATGATTGCATTATCAGAGTGTTTTTCTTGAAGACAATGTTGTCTCTACGAAGATGTTCTATGTAAGACAATGGAATGCTCCACATTCCTCCGCATTTGCTGATATGGGCATGGAGTTTTGGAATTGTGTTCAAGGTGCAATGAAGGTGGTAATACCAAGTTTTTAGATCATTTGTCCTTCCACTGTGAAACTTATGCATGATAGAGTACCAGCATGAGTTCTAGCAAAGTAAGATAGTGATGAAGGCATGTTGGAATGCTCCACATTCCTCTGCAAATGAATGATTGTCTTTACAATTTTAAGGACATGTTTATGGATGTGTATTACGTGCTTCCTTGCAGTTTCAAGGTTCTTGGTAGTTTGCAACTTAGTTTTTCAAATGACAACATGTTGCAATGTGTTCTGAATGACAGATTGTTCTTAGAGTTGATGATTGAAGCTATGCAACACAATTCTTTGATATGCGGTGGAAAAGGAGTGTTTAGGGATATTATATGAGTCATGTGGACTCATCTATAAAAGTTTCACAAAGATCTTTCTTGTTTCTAGTATCGTACAAGGTTTTTAAGCTGATGTAATTCCTAATGATCTTAAAGATCTTAAAGACATCCTATTTCCAAATGAGCAGATTGTGTGGATGTAATTCCTTGGTGTTTAAATCTATGAAGGATGTTTTGGACCTGGTTAAGAAAGTGTTGGTTTCTGCAAGGCATGAATCTTCTGTTGGTGTAACGTGTGGTTTCACTTGGGACCTATCTTCTACACGTTTCATATTATGTGTTGTCTGGCTAACTTGTAAAATGTATTTTTCATGTTGTATATAGCTGAAAATCAATGTAATATCACATATAAATAGTGAATCAAATTGAGTGAGGAGAGATGTGATAGCAATGTGATTAAAAAGCTCACAAGTAGATAAAAGGCAAAATGAATGCATTGTTGATGAGAGATTGGAGGAGAAAGAGAAAAAGTTACTGATGTTGTCCTGATTCATCTTGAAGACATATTTGTGATAGTGATCAAGTGAAGAGTGTGCCTGACTGATCAGATCATCAGAAGAAAGTTTGAAGTGGTAGAAGTGCAATCATCAAAAGTGTGAGTTTCAATGTCAATTTCTAAATAGTAGAAAGAATGTTATACTGTAATCTTTTGTAAGTGTGTTCTCAATTCAGGGAGTAGATACTTCCTTGGGAGTGACCCTAAAAAAAAGTCATTGGGGAATAGAAGCTCCCTTGGGAGTGACCCTAAATCAAAGTTACTTAGGGAGTAGTAGCTTCCTTGGGTTATAGCCCCTAAAACAAAGTTATTATTTGAGCTTCATATATTGTGAGTTATTCCTCACTGTGGTTTTTCCCTTCTAGGGTTTTCCACGTATATTTGGTGTTATGTGTTGATATGCATTGTGTTAATCTTTCATGTTCATGTTTATGTTGTGATGATTAAGTTTTTATCTACTCTGAATAAGTTGAATTTGTTAGAATTAAAGATTATTAAGATATTGATTCACCCCCCTCTTAGTATCCTGGTGTGTTCAACAATTGGTATTAGAGCTAAGTTCCTTTGAGGGAAGCTTAACCATTTGAGGAAGGTATGGGATGGCATAGAATGGATCTGGCAAGATACCTAGGTTTGATGGAACAAATTATGATTTTTGGAAGCTAAGGATGGAAGATTATATTAATTCTCTAGGGTGTGGTGTTTGGGACTCTGTCAAGTCTAGTTACATAGTCCCTGCTGCTATTCCTACAAATGTAGATAAAGTCAAGTTGTATGATAACAATGCCAAGGCAAAGTTTGCTATTATGAGTGGGTTAGCTGATTCAAAACTTTCAAAGGTAATGAGTTGCGATTCTACTCAAGAATTTTGGGATGAACTTAAAACCATCTATGAAGGAGATAAGAAATTAAAGCAAGCCAAGATGCAAATCTTCAAGAGCAAATTTGAGAAGCTAAAAATGTCAAAGGATGATGACATTGCTAGATACATGCTCTGGGTGAATGAAGTAGTCAATGGAATTAAAGGTCTTGGTGGAGAAGTGATAGAAGATGAGGTTGTGAAAAAGGTTCTGAGATCCCTTCCCAAATCTTACAGTCATAAGATATCCACCATTGAGGAGAATGTAGTCTTGGATACTTACATTATAGACAAATTATCTGGTTACCTTACTGTCTTTGAAATGAGAGAGTTTGGTAGTGATGCTCCAAAGAAAGAAGTTGCTTTCAAAACTAGTATGAAGACAAAAGAAGTTACGAATGAAGATGAGAGCTCTGATGAAATTGAAGCAAATCTTGTGAGAAGACTGAAGAAAGGCACTGACAAATACAAAGCTAAGTTACCCTTCAAATGTTTCAATTGCGGAAAGGTTGGTCATTTTGCTTCTAAATGTCCTTTTAAAGAATTAAGGGGTAGTAACAGAAGAGACAAGTTCAAGAGAAGTTTGTATTCCATAGAAAGCAATTATTTTTTAGAAGATGAGGATCATGATGAAACACTTTTTATGGCCCTAAGTGTTGGTGACAAAAAGGATGATGCTAAGACATGTGAGAAGACTAATACTTTGCAAAAAAATCAAAACAATGAAAGATCAATGGTTGTTTAGACCACCTTTCATGCAAAAGAAGAATCCAATGGTTGCATAATTGATAGTGGATGCTCAAATCATATGACTGGTGACAAGGAGAATTTTATCAGCCTTGAGAAGTGGGATGGTGGTGTTGTCTAGTTTGGTGGTAATGAGTCAGCACAAATATGTGGAAAAGGTGCTATAACTATTGATGGGAAGAATAGGATTGAGGATGTTCTCTATGTTAAAGAACTAAAACACAATCTTCTCAGTGTCAGTTAGATGTGCAGCAAAGGGTATAATCTCACCTTTCATGCCAAAGGTTGTGAGCTCAAGAATGCAAGCTCCAGAAAACTAGTTGTGGAAGGTATCAAGACATATGGTGATATCTATCACCTAAAGGAGGTAAATAGAAGAACATGTATGTTAGCTCAATCCAGTGAATGTTGGTTATGGCATAAGAGAATGGGAAACAACAATTTTGATAATATGGTAAAGATCAGTTCTACTCATGCAGTAAGAGATATGCCTAAGATAATCAAGCCTACAAATGCAGTATGTAGAGAATGTCAAATGGGAAAGAAGAAAAAGATAAACTTCAAAATTGAGGAGTATTCTTCTTCAAAGCCATTGGAGCTTATTCACACTGATCTATGTGGTCCTACAAGAGTAAAGAATCAACAAGGTGAGAGGTATTTCATGTTGCTTATTGATGATTATTCTAGAATGACTTGGGTTACTTTCTTAAGAGAAAAATTAGATGCCCTTGATAAATTTAAAGTTTTCAAAGCTATGGTTGAGAATGAAGTAGATGCTAAGATCAAATGCTTGAGGTCTAGTAGAGGAGGTGAATTTACTTCTAATGAATTTGAAATATTTTGTGAAGATCATGGTATTAGGAGACATTTGTCATCTCCTAGGACCCCTCAGTGAAATGGGGTAGTGGAAAGAAAGAATAGGATTGTGCAAGAGATGTCTAGGGCAATGTTGAAATATGCAAATTTGCCTGATATGTACTGGAAGGATGCAATTCACATTGTTGTCTATCTAATTAATAGATTGCAATTGAGGTTCAACGGCACTAAGACCCCTTATGAGCTATGGTATGGAAAACCTCCCATAATTAGATACTTCAAGATATTTGGCAGCAAATGCTATATCAAAAGAGATGAAGAGGACCTAGGAAAGTTTGATTCAAGAAGTGATGAAGGAATCTTCCTTGGCTACTCAACTAGAAGCAAGGCTTATAGATGCTACAACAATAGATTAGGGAAGATAATTGAAAGCACAAATGTCAAGGTAGATGAAGACCTATATCAAATCTCACTTGAATCAGAGGACTCTGAATCTGATATCTTTTCGTGCATTGTAGATGAAGAAGAAGTGAAAGAAGAAAAGGAACAAGAGCTAGAGCAAATGCCTAAGACTCCAGAAAAGTATGTTTAGAAGAATCACTCAGAAGATTAGATCATTGGAGACAAGAATGAAGGTGTACAAACAAAGAGAAGGCTTGCTAAGACACACGAGCAAGTTAACTTGTGTTTGTTATCAAAAGTGGAACCCAAAAACTTTGATGAAGCCATCAAGGATGATGGATGGATAAAATCCATGGAAGAAGAATTAGATCAGATTGAGAAGAATCAGACATGGGAATTGGTTCCTAGTCTGGCAAATAAGAATGTTATTGGAATAAAATGGGTGTTCCAGAAGAAACTGAATGAAGAAGGTGAAGTTGTGAGGAACAAGGAAAGACTTGTATGCAAAGGATACACACAAGTTGAAGGTATTGATTTTGATGAGACTTTTGCTCCGGTAGCAATGATGGAAGCAATCAGAATGTTCCTTTCTCTTACTGCTCATAAGAAATTCAAGCTATATCAGATGGATGTTAAGTCAACATTTCTAAATGGTGACCTAGAGGAAGAGGTTTACATTGAACAACCAGATGGTTTCTAGATATCAGAAGATCTGGACATGGTGTGCAGACTCAAGAAGGATTTCTATGGTTTTAAACAAGCACCTAGAGCTTGGTATGCTAGATGGAAAAGTACTTACTTTAGTAGGGCTTCAAGAAAGGTACTACAGATAGCAATCTTTATATCAAGGAAGGAGACATGATATTGATAGTTGCAGTATATGTTGATGACATCATCTTTGGTGGAGATGATGATATGTGTAAGAGATTTGTAGAGGAGATGCAAAAAGAATTTGAGATGTCTATGATTGGTGAAATGTCTTTCTTCCTTGGACTTCAAATTTCTTAGCTATATGGTGGTATCTTTATTTCTCAAGCTAAGTATGTCAAAGAATTGTTGAAGAAGTTTGGTATGGAGGATTCAAAACCAGTGAGTACTCCCATGATCACTGGATGTCACTTGAGCAAAGATGATGAGTCTTCGGAGGTGGATCAGATTGTGTAGAGGTCTATGATTGGAGCACTATTGTGCATGACTGCTTCTAGACCTGATATCATGTATGCAGTATGTGTGGTTGCTAGATATCAATCCAATCCAAAGCAAACACATGAGAAGGCAGTGAAAAAGATATTTATATACTTGAAAGGAACTCTAGACTATGGCTTATGGTATCCAAGAGGTAATGACTTTGATATGAGTGCTTATACTGATGCTGACTGGGTTGGTTGTGTTGATGATAGAAGTACAAGTGGTTGTGCTTTCTTTTTAGGTAGTAGATTAGTTTTGTGACAGAGTAAGAAGCAAGATTTAGTGTCCTTATCTACTACAGAGGCAGAGTACATTGTAGCATCCTATTGTACATAAGTGTTGTGGATGAAGCAAACCCTAAAGGATATCAAGGTACTATATGATGGGCCTATTCCTTTCTTGTGTGACAATACAAGTTCTATCAATATTTCCAAGAATCTAGTGATGCATTCTAGAATGAAGCATATAGCAATCAGGTATCACTTTTTGAGAGAGAAGGTTGCCGACAAGGAAGTGAAGTTGGAATATGTTCCAACAAAAGATCAAATAGCAGACATTTTCACAAAGGCTCTGGCAGAGGATACTTTTGAGGATCTCCAGTAAAGGTTAGGGGTAATTACCCCTTCTTCTTGATAGATGGATAATGGTGCATCTGTCCAGGGCGAGTTCATGTTATATCTTGTTCCTGGATTGATAATAGCTACCTCTCAGGGGAAGCAGGTAGTGGTTGCTAATTTTAGGGGGAGTTTATTTGCTACAGGAAGTCATGGCCTAAGAAAGAATGTGCAGGTATGTGGTCTCTTATTGAAGTAGTGATTGCCCTTTGTCCTTGATGTCAAAGGGGGAGAGAAGCAGAGATGTTTTTCTATCAATGCCAAAGGGGGAGATTGTTACACATATGATTCATAGGGTTGTTATTGATGTCAAAACTATTAATAGGTTGTCATTGATGTCAACACTATCATGGTGGTGTGATGATGTTCATGGTTGGATGTCATGACCCATCCGACAAGAAAAGAGAGAAGATATAGTTCATATTAAGATGGGAATTAGAAGCACAAAGATGATCAAATGTGTTTCTAATGCTACTAATGGCCTGTAGTATGTATGATCCAAGTTCCATGATGATTGCATTACCGAAAGAGTTTTTTGCTTGAAGACAATGTTGACTCTATGAAGATGTTATGTGTAAGACAATGGAATCCTCCGCATTCCTCCACATTTTCATATATGGGCATGTAGTTTGGGAATTGTGTTCAGGGTGTAGTGAAGGTGGTAATACCAAATTTTTAGATCATTTGTCCTTCTGTTGTAAAAGTTATGCATGATAGAGTACCGATGTGTTCTGGCAGAGTAAGCTAGTGATGAAGGCCTGTTGGAATGCTTCACATTCCTCTGCAAATAAATGATTATCTTTGCATTTTTAAGGACATGTTTATGGATGTGTATTACATGTTTCCTTGTAGTTTCAAGGTTCTTGGTGGTCCATAGCTTAGTTTTTCAAATGACAGCATGTTGCAGTGTGTTCCAAATGACAAATTGTTCTCAGAGTTAATGATTGAAGTTGTGCGACATAATTCTTTAATGTACGGTGGCAAAGGAGTGTTTGGGGATGTTATATGAGTCATGTGGACTCATATAGAAAAGTTTCATGAAGATCTTTCTTGTTTCCAGTATCACACAAGGTTTTCAAGTTGATGTGGCCATTATACTTCAAGTCTTCATGTGTTTTGCTTAAAGTTATCCTATTTCCAAATGATTAGAGTGTGCGGATGTAATTCCTTGGTGTTTGAAGTTGTGAAGGATATTGTTTTGAACCTGGTTAAGCAAGTGTTGGTGTCCGAAAGGCATGAATCTTCTGCTGGTGTAACATGTGGTTTCACTTAGGACTTATCTTCGACACATTTCATATTATGTGTTGTCTGGCTGACTTGTAAATATATTTTTCATGTTGTATCTAGCTGAAAAGCAATGTAATCAATGTAATATCATGTATAAATAGTGAATCAAATTGAGTGACGAGAGGTGTGATTGCAATGTGATTAAAAATCTTGCAAGCAGATTAAAGGTAGAATGAATGCATTGTTGATGAGCGACTGAAGGAGAAGAGCAAAAGTTATTGATGTTGTCCTGATTAATCTTGAAGACACATTTGTGACAGAGATCAAGTGTAGAGTGTGCCTGACTGATCAGATCATCAGAAGAAAGTGTGAAGTGGTAAGTGCAATAATCAAAAGTGTGAGTTTCAATGTCAATTTTTAGACAGTAGAAAGACTGTCATACTGTAATCTTTTGTAAGTTGTTCTCAATTCAGGGAGTAGATGCTTCCTTGGGAGTGACCCTAAAATAAAGTCATTAGGGAGTAGAAGCTTCCTTGGTAGTGACCCTAAATCAAAGTTACTTAGGGAGTAGTAGCTTCCTTGGGGTATAGCCCCTAAAACAAAGTTATTATTTGAGATTCATATATTGTGAGTTAATCCTCACCACGTGGTTTTTCCCTTCTAGGGTTTTCCACATATATCGAGTGTTATGTGTTGATGTGCATTGTGTTAATCTTTCATGTTCATGTTTATGCTGTGATGATTAAGTTTTGATCTACTCTGGATAAGTTGAAGTTGTTAGAATTAAAGATTGTTAAGCTACTGATTCACCCCCCTCTCAGTATCCATGTTGAGACTTTTAGTTGTGCTTTGTTATTGTCACATAACACTCCAGTTAACTAAGTTTGATTAGGACTTCTTGGGCACCCATGTTTGAGACTTGCAGTTAATAGTTGATTTCTACTATGCAGCTTTTGAGTTCAATATGTTGGGTGCTTGGATTTGCATGAGGATTCTTCTCATGTTATTAGATATAGTTTATTGTATGATTGAGATCCATGGCTTCTATATAATGATGCCTTGAGTTGGTAGAAAGATCATCACAGAAATTACAGGTTAATGATAGGCATTTGAAGTTGTGGATCATCCCTAACCCAAATTCAAGAAACATCCTTTCAATTCTATGGAGATAGATCCTGATGGGGCATTTTTGGATAATCCATACAGAGTTTTACACGCGGAGGATATGATAATGTACATCCACTCAAAGATAGAAGAGTATAACCATGTGAACTTGGGATAGCTTTGGGTAAATGACCTAATTGATGATGATTTTGAGCTAAAACATGAATACAAGGGTTTGACAAAGAAAAATCTAGATGTGTGGAACAACTTTCCCATGTTCTATGAGGATGCGTGGGTCAAATATGTGTTGAGTTGTATCCATGACAAATTCATGTGGTTGGACTTGCCACATATGATAAGCAAAGAAGCAATTAAGGCTGTAATAGGGCTATGTTCCTTCGGGACAATGCCAGCTTTTTAATCCGTGAAAAATGATGTGGTCATCAAGCTTACCAGAGCTAAGTTTGATAAACATGCCCTTACTGTCAATGACATTGAGGATCCTGCAGTAAGATATGCATCAATGGTGATTGGGTATAAGATATTCTTCACAAATAGAGAAAATTATGTGTCAGCAACTGCTATTCACACTGCATACCAAATGGTTAAAGAGAATAAAGACTTTAATCTATGTGAGTTGCTGAAACAACAGTTGTTGGAGAATCTATAGAAAACAAAAGACTCGATTGGTACCCTTTCCGGTATGGCTCCCTAGTTATATGCTTGCTATTTTACTTTCTCAAAAATTCCTAGAACCAAGAATATAGTGTGGATGAGTCACATTCCATAGCAGTACAGATTAGAGATCACTTGAGAAGGTTAGGGAACTTAAAAGCCTAGACAACTGCTTTATGGGGCTTCTTCAAAACCTTCCAAAAGAATATTCAAGAAAGAGAAAAAATCCCTAAGAAAGTTGTAGAAAAATATAAGAATGATATCATTTTTATGGTGAGCAAAGATGAATGCTAAATGGAGGTAGTGGAACCCAGGATGGTCTAAATTCTAGAGATGGGGTATGAAGTAGCAAAAGACATACTTGTAGGTCTTGCAGACCTAATGCTCAACAAACCTAAAGATACCTCTACAAAAGGTATGGAGCATATGAAGAGAAATCCATGGAAATGCATCTAAGGCATAAGGAGGGAGAAATAAGAGAAAAGGCTAAGAATATGAGAACTGAGGTTGAGGAAATGATGAACAATGTAGAAAAATCCAAAGATGTATCTATTGCTCCAAAAGAATCACCAAGCATAAGAAGGTCTGCTAGGACCTCTACCTCCTCTGTTGCTAATCCTAAAGCCATGCATGTAGCCAATCTTGAGAAGAATGAAGCAACTAGTGCTTCTGTGCAACAATAGCCTGCAAAGAAGTGAAGAGTAAAAGGAAAAGCAACAAGAGTGAAATACATTAGTCACAACATTGATGAGGAAGAAATTGAGAAAGAAAGGGAAAGTAAAGCGAAAGAAGAAAAGTGAAAGTGAAGCCACCAAAGAAAAGACAAAGAAGATAGACACATCAAGTCTTCCACCTCTGCAATTGGAAGCCACCATTAATGCTATAACAAAATATGATAATCTAGAAGAAGTTGCAGAGATGTATAATGAAAGATCTTCATATGACCAGGCAATTATTGAACAGCAATCATCAGGTACATGGATGCCTTTAATGTTTCTCTAATTGAAATTATTGATAAGTTGCCTAATAATATTGCCAGTGTTCTAACCAAAAGAAGAGACAAGGTTATGAGTAAAGATTTTGAGATAAAAAATAAGGCAATTGAGAAAGCTTGCCCCACAATCTCCGTACATGAGAAGAATAAGGAAACTCAGAGGCTAGCTAAAGAATTCAGAACGAAGAGAAGATTGAATACTTTGATGTCAAATAATGAAGATGAAATAAAGAGACTTGAAAAGGAGACCTTAAGAATAACCATTGATATCTTGAAAAAAATTAAGAATGATACAATAGATGAATATTCTTTAGAGGATGGAGAAAAAGGTGATAACATTCCTGAGAAAATTAAAGATACCCTGAAAAAATAAAATGTGTCCTCTATTCCAGAGAACATTGATGTAGAAGATTAGAGTATTGCCAATTCACCTTCAAAAAATGTAGAGAATATTGAGGAAATGAAGGGGACTTCAGAAGAGAAGAAAGATGAAGAGAAAGGAGATCAAATTGGAAGTGAACAAGTAGAAGATACTAATGTCTCTTTTTCTCCGAAAAACAAAGAAGATGAAAAGACAAATGAGGAAAATTGTCCTCCGAAAACCTATGATTCACACATGACTTCCACTTCAGAAGAGGAGAAAAGGAATACAATAGGTGAGTGCTCCGGAGTCTCCCCTATAGACTCTATCAGGGAATTTGTGGCCCAACAGAGACAAGTCAAGACCATGGCCTCCTCACAGCTACTTCAATTGTCACCTGCAGATGGACAAATTGATTTGTCCAATATATCTCCTCTCAAAAAGTTGTAGCTAGGAACTATTTTTCAGGCCACTGCCCAAGAGGAGATACTTCAATCTCATGTTGAGGGTAATGAGCTTCTTGAAGAAGCAATGAATTTTTTTGAAAAGATGTTGCCAGATGCCAAGAGAGATGCTTCTCTAACTCATGCACAACAAATGAATAAACTATTAGAGTCAGTTAACAATTAGTTTGTGTCCTTAGAAAAGGCCACTAAGAAGAAATTTTTTGAAGAGATTAGAAATAAGAGATTGATAAATCTAATAGATAAATGTACCAAGGCACATAACTTGTTGGGAGTCAGTATAAAAGGTATTCAAGATGCTTTGGAAGAAGCCAAAGTAATGTATCAATACTGCCTATCATGGCCTCTCATCACAAAGAACATAAAGGGCAAAATTGATGGTCTAGAAACACAAATTACCAAAATCTCAGTCTTATGAGCCTTTAAAGGATGACAATGGAGATTTGAGAGCTTAAATTGAAAAGACTCATGCAAGCATCAATAAACTATAGAATCAGAGAGAACTGATCAAGGATCAGATGAGCCAGCTAAGGGAGATAGTCAGTTCTAAAATTGTAGCTTTGATAGGGATGTTGAAGGAGGATGATAAGATTGTCCAAATGTCCACTGCGCTAGCATCTATGGAAGAAGCAGAAGAATTATTTTTACAAATCAAGGGGCAGATACATGTACTTACTTCTGCCAAGATACATGTACTTCATTCTACCCGTCCCCACCACATGCGCAAGATTGTGGAATCTTTGACAGGCTTTTACACGTTGCCTTTTTACCCTTTCCACACTTCCTCTGAATGGATTATTTGTGGCCTTTCTATAAGAATTTGTAGAACATGAATTATTGTAGGGCCTACACATTACATAGGGAATTATTAGGGACTCTAATAATTAAATCGAAGGTTCTTTTATAGTGGGGATTGTCCTTTTTTGTTGTTGTTGATCACTTCTCTTGCAACGTGTGAAAGCGAAATGTATGTTTGTCACCGCACTTTCATCATGTGCTCCATCACAGTACGCTATGGGCCACCCTAAATTATTCCAGACACCATTATGGAATCTTATAATTAAAGAAATAATGCTTATAATCAGGTAAAGACATTTCATTTTACTTATTTTTTTTGGGTAAGTCCGGGCCTTATCATCAATCATATTCTATCAATGTTGAACCAAAAAAAACTCATTTTTCCAAAGTAAGGGAATATTCCATGGAAAATGTTGTTGAAGTGACAAAGCATAATGTTCAACAGCCAAGCAAGAATCTGTTCTTACTCTAAGCCATAAGAAAAGGGCAATCTTAAAGTAAAAGAATGATTAAGACTGGAACACTTCAGTTTGGAATATATTTTTTAAAATCTTAATAAAATGATGTTCCAATATATACAAAATTTAGTAAAAACAAAAATTATATTTTTTTTAAAGAAAACCAACTAGATTTTAGTCAAAAGAAGAGGAAGAATTGTTATTCTATCATATAATTTTATTCTATATGAAAATTAAGATTAAATTGTGCAAATATGCTTATAAATGTGTAAATTTTACATAAAATAACAAGGATTCAAGTTTTGTTTACTAGGAAGTTCATCCATTTAGAGTAGTTTGTACATCTTTAATTTGACATCTATTTGGCCATTGCAAGCTGACTTGGATCATTTTAACTATTGTGGAACCAAAAATTTTGGATGCCCTAATTTCCACTTATAGAAGCAATTTTGTCCCATTTTTTCAATGCACTACTATTTTTTAGATGTATGCATTGGTGTAAGTTTATTCTACTAATTTTGCATTGTGGATGGTTCCATAGGTGTGCCAACAACTACTAATAATTTCAAGTGCCTCAAACTTGACAAATACATCCTGCATAAATCACCAACAATGGAAAGATCTACAAGCCAAGGAATGACCAACAAGCCAATCTCTAGATCGGGGCCTAGCTCCCTACCTATTATAAGCCAACTCTGATTGAGTAAAAGAGAGACACAAACATGTGTGAAAGTAAAATACAAAAAGCATAAAAGGTCATAAGCCAAGAATAAGCACTCCTCCACTAACTAGTTAAAGCTTCACAACTCACCATGTAATAGTATTTGGAAATATACCCCAAGAAATCTCATATTATCAATCATTTTAAAGATCAAAGCGAGACAAAAAAATATATCATGACAGTATAATGGATGATTAATTCACATACCATTGCACACAAAAAACCAATCCTACCAAGTTATGCAAGGGGTTCAAAGGCTCATTCAAAACTAGAAAATAAATCTCAAACCAACCATTTGGAGACTCAACAATATACCCTCAAACTTGTTGAGTATGATAATGTACAGAAATATCTCTCATTTCAACCAAATACATACTTTAGGGACTTAACAAATATATCATGATGAATTTAGGGACTTAACAAATGCTTTAAAAGTTGTCATGTAAAGGGTTAGAAAAGGTCCCTAGTGAATTAAAACAAAACAAAAGGCTATACATTTAAAACAAATATAAATTTTTTGGCAAGTTTTAAGTAAGGTTCTAGCTAGGAGAATTCAAACTTTCACTCAAAATAATATCCCAAGACATGAAGACCAAAAAGAAATTGACCATTATTTGGCAAGAGGCCAATAGTAGGTGTGCATGAAATTGGGTCTATTGGGTAAAGAGTTTCCCTGTCAAATAATTTATGTGACATGAGTCTAGCAATTTGTGATGAGCATGTGAACTAATGGTCAAATGAGACAATCAATTGAATTATTTATTTCTCCTTCTTATGCTTGATCACCAGATGGAATTGTTGCAAGTATGTCACCTACTTCATGTTGCCTATGTTGAATGGGTATCATGTTGAATACACATAATCAAATACATGAGTCAATCTCAAAGGGGTGAGCAATGCCAAGCATTGCCAAAATAGGTGTTACACAATGGTGTTACTTGAGATCCTTAAAGGTGCAATATTGTGTAGGTGTCCACACCAATATGTCTTCAGTGTAAATGATTTGACTATACAACCAAGAAATGTGTCAGAAATTGAGGATGAACATATGATAGAAATTTGCAACTCCAAGAAAGTTGTGCAATTCTATGAGGCCATGCGAAGTCATTTAGTCTCAGATCATCTTGATCATTTCTACGTCTACATGGATGCAGGTTCTATAAATGATAGATCCATTAGTAGATTTATGCAATAAAAGTGTTTGTTGAGGTTGGCTTGCAACTTATGTTGGCACAAAGTGTTCTTGACATGTAAGACATGCTCCACATGCTCTTCCCAACTCTTTATAAATATGAAGATGGCATCTAAGTAAATGATGACAAAGGAGTTGGTGAAGGTTCAATGGATATTATTTATCAATGCATGAATATTGTTGGCACATTGGTCAATCTAAAAGGCACAACCATCCATTCATATAATTCATCCTTGGTTTTGAACATTATCTTTATATGTTCATCTTTTTAGATGGGGGAGAGCCCCTTCAATTGAACCCTCATACTTCATCTATAAAAAATAAAGAAAAAAACAAAAAACAAAATTCCACTAAAAATTTAGAAGAAAATAAGCCTCTTTTTATTGAGATTTGTTCACTAAAATCTAAAATCTTGAACATATTTTTTATTACATGTAAACAATATTAACCATTAATAAATTATCTTTGTAAATTAAGTAGGCTTGCAATGGTGGACTTAGATAATCAATATACTCTTTAATTTTAAAATAATTCATGAATAAATACATATTATAACATATGTATATATTAAACCTACTACTATGATGTTCAATATATAATAAATAATATTCAATTATTAAATACTCTAATTTAATTTTTATTTTTGTTATTGTTGAAGTAATAGTTCTCTTTTTAGATTTTTTAATAAAATTTGGAATTAATCACCAAATATTTATTATAATAAAAAATTTCATGTCATGCTTTCATCCAATTAAATTTAAATTACATTTTTAAAATGGTCAACCATTAAAATTATTTATTTTTTAATTTATTTATTTTAATTATTTGTATTAAAACATTTATATTACTATTGATATATAATTAACAAAGTCCCTGCCAATTTGCCAAGAAGGGATAAGTAAAGATCTGGGAAATAACATAAGATTTTAAAAGAGAAAACTGAATTAAATTAAAAATTTAGATTGCAAGTTAAATTCAATTAAAAAGACACATATTAGCGTATTAAGTGACTATTGATGAATTCTATTTTCTTTGCAATCAAGCCTTGGCATTCCACCTTATTTGGAAGTCCTACGAGACCGCTAGATAATTTTATTTTATTCAACAATTAAGTATCAAACAGACATCAAATTCTCCCATAAACTAACCAAATATTCTATGATATGGACTTAAAAAAATATTTCCTGCTTCAAGAAGGATGAATAACTTGTCAATCTTTCCAATAAAAACTATTCCTTCAAGAATGGAGACATCATAATCACATCAAATGCTACGTTGTATATGGTCCACAATGCAAGCACTGTTACTACTAACATAAAAATGAAAGCACTCCCTCTCATATAAATTAAATATATTATGTAGTACATTTAACATCATGCTTTCTTAATGGAATGAGAACATTTTTATTAAAATATGAATTAACCAACTCCACAGTTTGACCACGAGGCCCACTATCATATAGAGGAGCCAAGCCACTAGAACTTGACGAAAGAGCTAGCCTTCCACGAGGAGGAAAGCCTGCCAGTGCTCATGCAACAACTACCATTGCGGCTACATGGGTTGGGACCTGAAATAGAAATAAATATAAGAATAGACACAAATAACAGATATAAACCGTCTTCCTTTTTAAACTTGTAGTCTTGGTTAGATTTAAACGTACTATGTAAAATTCTAATGCAGTCACAACGGCAAGCAAAGCGAAGAATCAATTTAAAAAAATAAAAATTATAAAAAATAATTATATATTCTAACTTCAATTATAATTTCTAATAAAAAAAGAAAAATAAATAAATAGAAAAAACATTAAAAAACAAAACAAATTCATATTAAACAAATAATACTATAGTGTATATTCAGGCATATAAAGGAAATTTTTAAGACTTTAAGAAGTTTTTAAAATCAAATAACTTACTAAAATGTGAAATTGTTTAGAAGCGCGTTCTTTGGCAATGCAGAGAAATGTAATAACGGGAAACATAGCATAAGACCTACAACGTCATTTCTCTCACACTTTGAAGGCTTGCAACCAAACGGCTTGCCTATAATTTTGTTAAACATACCTAGCAGAACCCCCTCATCCTCCTACAAATTAAGAGAAAGACGCTTGCTGTTATGAATCAGGAAAAATGATTTGTAAGTATTACTTGCTAGAGCATTATGAAGCCAATAAAGATTGTCTTTGACTATTGCCGCTATACCCACCAAGAATAAGAACAACTTTCAATAAGTTGCTCCATCTTCAACAAAGCAAGGACTTGTTATATTTTCAAACCTGAAGAAACCGAAATTGAAATTATCATATATATTTACAAAGAATTACAATTAACAACAGAACTTAAAATAAAACCTGGTATAAGTTACAAGAACAAAACAAACTAAAACAAAATGTTAAGTTGCCAGTTCTAGTGCAGGTTCGGGTTCGAGTTCGCGGGTTTGGCCAAATTTTTTTGGGGGCGTTGGGTTCGTTTATATATATATATATATGCAAAAAAATTAAGCATAGAAGCAAGAATTAAGTGTAGAAATGCAAGAATTAAGTGTAGAACACCACATTACATCATATAATCAACAAGACCACCATCAACTTGAATATCATAAAACATAAAACTTGAACTTCAAGTTCAATAACAAGATTCAAAATAATAATATCATGTTCAACAATCAATTTTTATTCTTTCAATGTCAAATGACAAATGTCAATCATCATATGGATTTGCTAAATCCTCTACATCATCATCGTCATTTTGGACATTAGCAGGATCATTTGAAGAACCACAACCAACACCACTGCCACTCGCTGAAAAAGTGTGCTCGCTCTATGATCCCTCAAGTGCAACATGTTGGGATTGGGAAGTAGAAGCATCCATTTCAATTTGCTCTAGCTCCACATCCCACAACGTTGATTCCCCCTCCTTATAGTCTTGCTTTTTGTGCGAAAGGAGGCACAAGTTGGAATGCACATACACTAAATTCTCTACCTTTTTGGAGTGCAATCGGTTGCGCTTTATCGAGTGGATAAAAGAGTACGTGCTCCAATTCCTCTCAAATGCAGAGGAACTAGCAACCTATGAAGACAAAGTAGAGAGAAAGAGTTAAAAATAAAAAGTTAAAAAGTTAAAACTCACAAGTTATAAAATTTATAATAATTAAAAATTATGAAACTTCAAACTTTAAATTTTTAAAAGTCTTTAAGATAAAATTATAAATCATAAAAATCATATAAATTTAGTAAACTTACCTGTGATAAGAATTTGATTGCAAGAGTCTGTAGGCACCGAAATTGTTGGCCATGAAAGTACCACCAATTGTGAGCATCTTTCTTGAATTTATCATGAAGAGCCTCAATGCTTTGACCATTGGAGTGTACAAAATCAGTGAACTCATCCGTGACCATATCATGCAAATCTGGATCAGGGAAGAGTTTACAAAATTCTGCCTTGTACCCATCAGACACTTCTAAATCTCTCCATGGGGGAACCCTATTGGCACCGAAAGAATCTCACTGCTGTAATATTTTGGAGTCAATGCAAATGCAAGAAGATGCAGCGGGGTTGTCATTGTGTTCCATCTAGCCTCAATAATTTCATGCACCTACTTGAAGAGAATTTCTTGAGGATCTTTCTCCTTCTCATTTATGATGTTCTTTATCTTCTCTATCATTGAATCAATGCCATTTATATCTCCCCCATGCAAAGCTTGTCCATGTCCGTATAACGAATCATGCTCAAAATGGGCTCAGTGAAACTAAGGAGATACTACACACGATCCCACCAATAGTCATTTAGGATCATCCCCTTAACATTTGCTACCCTCTCAGTGTTGCTTTGCCTCCATACAGACCAAGTAGTGCTTGTTACTATGTTGATAAGAGCCTGTTTGACCTTCACAAGTCGTCTCAAGGCAATTGTGTTTGAGGCAAAACAGGTCTCGGCAACCTATTGAAGTATCAAAAATAAAAAAGTACAATAATTAAAATTTAAACATTTAAAAAATTAAAAACAAAATTTAAGAAGAATTAGAATATGTGAAATTAAAAATTTAAAGCACTATGAAAAATTTAAAAATATATTGCTTCACTTACCTTGAACAACTCCAATGTAGAAAATAATCTAAATATGCTTTGGGACATGTGGTGGTTGGTGATGAACATTTGTATCTCCTCAACCTCTGCATACAACTCTCTAATCCAATCAACTTTTTTCCCAATCTTTTGTAGCATTATATTGAGAGAGTGGATAGCACAAGGTGTCTAAAAGATATGTGAATATCATTCCGCAACCAATAACCCAACAGCTCTACAATTTTTTGCGTTGTTCGTTATCACTTGAACAACATTACAAGGTCCCACATCCTCAATGGCTGCAATGAGGATCTTAGCAATAAATTAACCATCCTTAACCTGTCCCTCACAATCCACAGCTCTCAAAAACATTGCCCCTTTAGGGGACACTACAATGACATTGATCAAAGGTCAATTTTTTTGCATCTTTCCATCCATCAAAGACAATCGACACCCCTGTCTCACTCCATGAATCCCTTATGGGCTTCAATGCATCTTCTATACTCTTGACCTCATTTTCCAATAAGGTGCCACGCACCTTCTCATAACCTGGGCTCTTATACCCTTTTGGAGCCTCATTAATTTTTCTCACCATCTCTTTCCAATATGGTGAGCGAACAACATTGAATGACAAACTGATTGCATAAATGCATCTGGCTATATGTTGGTCAGCAATATCTCGAGCCTCATTTTGAAATGATGTTTCCAAAGGTCCCTTTGGTCTCTTGTTTGTAGTGCTTGTGGGTTGCTCTTGAGGAGTGACCAAAAATTGGTGGCTCTCTATCACAACATTGGAACTAGGAATAGATGGAGGCTCCAATCTTTGATTTCTGCCTCTTTTCCTTGACAAGTTTGCTAATGATTTACAGCCTGCTGCTTCATCTATTGCTTGTTGCTCCATGATATATGCCAGCACTTGCCCTCGTGGTATAGGTTTTTTATTCTTTCCTCGGCAAGCTTTGGTCCCCATCCTAGGGATGTTACACAAATGGGCTTTCACTTGACTATATGAACTATTATATTGCACATCACAACCTTTGCATTTCCAAATGTAACCCCCACCCCCTGGTTGTTGTTGTATCATTTCAACATGCCTCCAAAGAGGTGAGTGTGGATCAATTTTGAATTTTGACTGGGATACAGAGCTAAAACTAGCTGCCATTGTGATTCTTGTGGGTGTGGCAATAAGTTTTGTAAACAAAATGAAAACAATGAAAACATTCAAGAATCAAAACAAATACAAAAGCATGGTGATACATTCATGATTCATATAAATAGTTTAAAAAAAAAACAAGTTGAAAAGAATTTGTTTGTTGTTCAAAAATGCAAAAAAAAATGAATAGAAAACCTACCTCTTTGCAAAAATCTCCTCCTTTGATCTTCTTGGCAGCCTCTAAACCGTTGGAAATGAGTAGGAATGGTGGAGCAATAGATTGTCAAACTTCAAGATTCAATCTTCAAGCTTCTTTCTTCAACCACAAAGAAATTTTTGAGTTCAGCCACAATGGAGAGCTTTTGTGTTTTGGAAAGAAATGAGTTGAAATGGCAAAATGATTGTGTTTATAATGTGTTTTTAGGGTTACATTTGCTTTTTAGAAGGAATAAAAAATTATAAAAATGAGTTACAAGTGTTTTTTCCCTTTTTTTTTTTCTGGGTGCGTTCTGGGTGCACCGCGGGTTCCTGATTTTTAGTCACTCGGACAGCCCGGGTGCGAACCTGGACAGCCCCACTCCACTTCTGCCGCGTCCTGCCCGCACCCACAGGCGAACCAAGTGGCACCCCGCATCCGGGACGCATCGCACTCGGAACCGTGGGTCAACAGGTGAACCCTGCAACTTAGACAAAATGTATAAAATGTTATGCAATTGAAGTCTAAAATGCTGAGCCAAATTAATTGTGAAAAATATTGTAATACAAGTGCATTTATCATGATATATATGTTACTTTAACTAAATTGAAAAATGAGGGAATTTCTTAGTAAGCTATTAAAGAGGATAAATATGCTTACAATATTTGGAGAAACATATATAATTTTTGGTGAAACATATATAATTCAGTATCTTGCAGAAAAAACATTGAGAGCAACATTGTTTTAACTTTTACAAAAGGCAAGCCGACAAAGACGGAGAAGGGACTCAAGCGCTACCTAAACATTTGACCACAAATGTAGATAGAAATAGATGCACATTGTTGAGGAGACAGAGCAGAAGGGTGCACAAGGAGGGGCTGCTAAGAGGCATTATCTGTAACAACAGTTCTAGCAATGGATGGGATGGATGGACACTAGCAGTGGCACAATATGGTTTCAACAATCAGATATAATTATTAAAAAATTAAAAATATATATTTTGTAATCGTGAATCTAAAATTATAGTTACATTTTTCTAGCTGTGAAAAGATATTTTAATATTTAATACTTCTAACATAGGTGGGCTCCTAGAAATCTGTAATGCAATTAGGCTTATTTTAGGTTTTAGTTTTTTTCATTTGACAGGACTCGGGAAATCAATGATGCTTGAACTTATTCGATGATACTGCATTAGTTTAAAAAAAAAACAAATCTATTTTGTTATTAGTTGATTGATGGAGGGGCCGCTACATATAAGTGTGTGGAGAATTTGTGGGAAACAAATACACCTCGGAAAACAAATATAGCGGGTGTAGTCTTCCTAAGCTAGCTCTGAAGGTTCGAGGGTTCAAAACGGGGCTGGAAGCTAAAATGTTCTTTTTTTAAAACTATTTTTTTGGATAGTTGGCATAAAACAGTTGCAGGTAGTGGAGACGAAACCCGGGACTGTCTTTTTAGACAGCTGCCCAGTTGCCATAGACCAGTTGTTTACAGAAAGGGCTTATAAAAAAATTGCAAGCATATAACTATAACTTCATTTAGCTGAATCTGGCTGAGCTGTTCATTAAAGGTGTCTTATATTGCTCAAATGGATGAAATCTGGCTGTTTAAGTGAGGCTTTCACAGTGCTTCACAGTTGCAGTTCTATATAATTCTAAATACTTCAAAGTGACAGTTCTATTCACAATGCTTCACAAAGACACTTTTATTCACATCTAAACACTTTACAGTGCTTCACAGTCAGAGTTAAAAGGGATGAAATATTTAAATTTGTCCATGCATGATGAACTACTTTGCCTTCGAACTTTCAATAAAATGAAAGTATCATTGAGAAAAATAATAGTTAAATTATGGTTTGAAACAAAAATGCAAACAGCTGTCCTGTTTCGACTGTAGTTCTATTTAATTATAGTTTTCTTGTTTCATTTTGTTTTTACCACTATGAATGTAATTTTCAAAAAAAAAAAATTGAAAGAAACTTATTTTGTGTTGTATGCATTTTGCCCAAATTTTGTGAAATCCCCTGTTTTTGTTCTACAGCAGTAGTGAAGGTTGCTGTAGATCTGCAACGTTTTAATCATTTTCAATTGGTATGAAAGCACTGGGTTACAGAGGTCTTGAGCTGGCTTAGCTATCAAAAGTTATATTAACTTCTGAAGGCATAAAGAAGAAAAAAATGGCATCAGCGAATTATGTTATGCTAGTTCCTCCATTCGATGGTGATCACTATGATTATTAGGCATTAAAAATGCAAACTTTTGATGGTATTTAAAGAGACCTGGGAAATTGTTCAAGTTGGGTATGCAAATCCTCAAGACTGGAATGCATTGACAAGACGAGAGGAATGAAAGAAAGGGACAAAGAAGAAGGATGCCCCGTGTATGTTTTTAATCCAAAGTGCTCTAGATGTGAGCATTTTTTCCAAATTTGTTGCAGTACTTGGGACACATTTCAGTCTGCTCACCAAGGCACAAATAAAATTAAATTCGGTCGTTTGCAGAATTTGCAGAGAGAATTTGGGAATCTTCAAATGAAGGACAATGAGAAGATAACCGGTTTTTATGTTTTGAGTATAGACCATTACTGATTAGGTAATCTGTGAAAAAGTGATTCAATTCTTACCAATAAAATGGAATTCAATGATTATTGCAATACAAGAAAGCAAGGATTCAATGACACTGAAGTTAATCAGAGCCTTGTTAAAAGGCGTGCAACCATAGCTTTCTTGTGATTGAAGATGCCAAAAAGAGTTCAGTGTATTATCAGCCAAGGAGGCTTGGGACACATTTCAGTCTGCTCACCAAGGCACAAATAAAATTAAATTCGTTCGTTTGCAGAATTTGCAGAGAGAATTTGGGAATCTTCAAATGAAGGACAGTGAGAAGATAACTGTTTTTTATGTTTTGAGTACAGACCATTACTGATTAGGTAATCTGTGAAAAAGCTCTTCGATCCTTACCAATAAAATGGAATTCAATGATTATTGCAATACAAGAAAGCAAGGATTTAATGACACTGAAGTTAATCAGAGCCTTGTTTAAAGGCATGCAACCAAAGTTTTCTTGTGATTGAAGATGCCAAAAAGAGTTCAGTATAGTTATCAGTCAAGAAATAAGCCTAATTTTAGGGATTTGCTATGCCCAGAATTAGTCGAGTTGGATATAACACCAGACACATCTAACCAACAGTACAAGTTCAAAAAGAAAGACGTTTTATATCTATTATTTGTGTCTATTCTTATATTTATTTTTGTTTTAGGTCCTGCCCATGCAGCACTCGATTTGTCTTACTAAAATGCGAAGCACAGAACTTTAAAATATTCACATTATGCATAACAAATCTTTAAATATTGAATGAAAAGAGAAGAGAAGCCGAGAAAAAGAAAGAAAAAACCCATTGCCTTTAAGAACCTCAAAATACAATTCTTTAAGCCCGGGACAAAGTAGAGGAGAAACCCTGATCTGTACAGCAGCAAGATAATGCCACATAGTTGAGCATGCCAATAACAAAAACAATAACGCTAACACTAACAATACTCAGCTTTGCTCAAAGAAACTATGAATATTGAGATTCATCCACATCCAACAACACTTCTAGAATAAAATGTGACACATACCTTACTGAGAATTATGTCCAGAATCTCTACTCCAGCTCTAGAATCATTATGCTCTGGAGGATGACTATAGATTGCATAGGTACAAGCATCAGCTAGCTTTAGTATGAAACCTGAAATCACTGGATAAAGATATTCACCAAATGTGGGAAAAAGGAAATTGATTATCTCTCAACTGTTGATGAATCTATATATTTTGAAATCATTACATTGTAAAAACAATTCAAAGGTAGTAAGTGACTAATGGACAATAAATAATTGTTCTCAATAAAAAACAAATAAATACCACAAACTGTAATAAAACAGTTTATAAAGTTCACTTGCGATGTCGTCTTGTCTGCTTTGCAAGCTCTGGATTTTGATGCATTACCAACCCACTTCTCCGTGGCTTGGGGAAAAAAACAACCTCCTCACATTTTTCTCTCATAAATGTAGCCCTCAGTCTCCCCACTTCCTTCATTTCTCCTGGGCTCACCAAATTATGGTTAGCAGCAAGGTGCTGCATGAATCCTATATTCCCTTTTGAGTGTAATAAAAGAAAATAGAGATAGTAAAGGAAGTACTAGAAAAATAAATAGGTGTTGCCACTTTGCTTTTCCACTTAGACAGGCCGAAGTGTTTTTTTTACACCTGAAAAATAAGGACAGGGAGCTACAGAATAATTAGACCACTATAAAGATAGGAGCATTGTAAAATTACTTCAAAATACCATTCAGTGTCGTTTTGTAATGAAATAATAGGTCATATACAAATATTACTTATCCACAGAACTTAAAACAACTATACTTACATCTAGAAAATATGAAAATGTCCATTATATTTTGACAAGCCATTCCAAGACACAACTGTTTAGTTTAATCTCATACAAGAACACATTTAGTTTAACATCATACAAGAACACATTATTTTTCTTATACGCACCCACAGTTACTGACATTCAAGGATAAGACGAACCTCTGAATTGGATTACAAATGTATAAACCTTAAAGACAAGACTTAAAAAAATACAGATAAAGTAATTAAATTCTAGGAAAATGGTTACCCAACCAACCTATCTGGATCTGTTGAAAAGTAAACTAAACCTGGTGGTCTCATGGAAAGTACATATGTACATGCAACAATTTTATGTGCAAAAAAATTAACCTATCTGAAGTTGTTGCAAACTCTAAGAACCCCACCGCTACCTGGGGCTGAGATTACTCTTCCTAAGCAATCATTACTCCACAATTTATCTTTTTTTAAATTCTATTATTTGCAGTTTTGAAATGCAAACAGGTTGCATGGGGACCACATGTAACACTAATAAGGAGCAGTAGCCTCCTCCATGGGAACTCACCTAAGTCATAAATCATTGAGAACATAGCTGTGAAGCTCAAACACTGGGCAATCATACAAACGTTCAAAATTTGGTCAAAATACTGGTCCAGCATAAGCCCCTCCAAGGGAAATTTACCAACCAAATACAAAAGTTGAACTTTGCAGCTTAAAAACCAACGAGGAATTGGATCCGTTCTATCTGTATAAACTATTAAATAAGACCATAACAAAGGAAAACCAAAAAAATGCATTAAACAAAAAACCAAAAATAAAAAATAAGGTGCATTAGAAAAGAAAAAAGAAACTAGCACTCATCAATCCCTGTTTCAAGGAAAACATCCCCTCTCCATCTTCACCACACACATCGATAACTATTTAGAAGCAGTCATCGAGCATCGAAGAGCTTGAACAGGAAAATGGCACCTCCATCTGCACACATGGTAGTTTTGGGAACATTAGCTGCAGCATTTTGGTGCATGGCTTTCCCAGCTTTTGCATACCACCCACACCAACATTTCCACTTAAAGGAGCAATGGCTAGATGCCCATGCTACATTCTATGGCTGCTACGATATAGCTGGAACAATGGGTATGTATGCATATAGGTACCTCAATTTATGAACAGTAATAAGAGAGGAATTAATTCCTAAATGAATAAGTGTTGATTGTGGTTAATGTAGTTGCAGGGGGTGCATGTGGGTATGGCAGTTTGCCTCAACAGGGGTATGGCAGAGAGCACATGTTCTCTGCCACGTCCAAACATAACATAGCTAGCTGCACGTGCCCTGCCTGAAAAAATAATAACGGACTATAGAAAGCCTACTTAATTTTTCCCTTGCTCCTTTTTCATTGGAGGATGCTTTTCTTAGATTTTTTACTATTGGAAATTAAAATTTTCTACTAGGAAAATAGTCAGTTTCCAGTCAGAAGCTACAAAAATATATTTTTTTAATAAAAAAAAATATGAGAAAAAAAATCATGGCAAAATATTAGAGAACAGGCTAAAAAAAAATTATGAACACTGATTCCAATGCAGCACTACTACAATTTAGTGCGGTGAAAACATAAGTCCCCCCTATATGACAGGGACTAATAATTTAAAATTAATTTTTCTAAATTATTTTATTTCCTAAAATTATTATAGATGTAATAACCAAAATAAATTTTTAACTACAAATATATTTAGTAAATATTATAATACCACAATACATTGTAAGCATAAATATTTACAAACCATATACATTATTATAATTATATTAAAAAACTTTTTACTCTATGCATCTGTTACAATCAATAGTGAAACAATCAATAAGGATTTTACATCTCATTCACAATAAAAAGTAGTAAATATTTGTCCTATTTTTATTGGTCAAAATTGACTTTTCACTGTTGAAATGGATGATATTTAAGGACAGCCAATGCCATATATCTTTAACTCCGGATTAATAGCTTTAATTTTATTCCAATATTCCCTGTCTTCATAGACCATTCATTCGTCCGTGACCCTGAATAATAGAATTCTTTCAGTCTTTTGACCGTTCCAATCCCCCTCCCACTTTCTTCACTTTATGACAGTCAATTAAAGAGAACACCTCAAGGCATGCCATAGCCCCCTCCTCCAATTCGGGGAACTCTTCTAATCCATTGAAATCCTGAATTGTGAAGAAGCGGAGGTGTGAAAACCCTCCTGTTCTTTGCACCTGCTATTGTCTAATAACTCCAAACTCACTAAATTGGGCATTCTTTGCAACTCCGGACAATCACTACATTCACATTGATCTAACTGTAATTCCCTCAGATTTGCCAACTCACATATCCAACTTGGCACTGCGAAGCTCTTTAATATGAGACTTTCCAGATGTTTCATTGCTCTCATTTCCTCCGGAAGCTGCAGACACTTGCCAGTCTCACTCCTGATTCGCAGACGACGCATCTTCACCAGCTGCGCAAGGATCCTCTTCAACCCCTCCTCATTGTCAGTGTTAACTTCTAACCATAGTTCTTGAAGCTGAGTCATATTGGCCAAATCCTCTATCCTCATGAATTCGTCCTCTTCTATGGAGAAGTGCAACCACCATGATCGAAGTGTTCTCAAAGAGGCCAGCTCTGATATTCTCTTTGGCATGCGATCAACCCCTCTGCATTCTAAATGCTCAAGACATTTAAGTTCACTTATCCATACTGGTAATGAACTACATCTCCACTTAGGCAGAGCAAGAAACAAGAGACTTTTTAGATGTCTCACACCCTCCGGTACCCTCGTAATCTCTGTATCCCTCAAATTCAAGAATTTCAGAAGAATCATCTTTCCAAGGGACTCAGGCAAAGTAGGGATGCTTGTGGAGCTCAAATCCAGAACGCGCAGTCCCCTCATAGCAGTAAACAAGTTTACCGGAATGCTTGTAATCTTGTAATTCTGAGAGAGGGAGAGTGTACGGAGATAAACAGGACGACTCTCTGAGATAGCATTGTCATCTATATCTTGCTTGGCCAGTAAAATCCGACGCCAGCCAGTATGTGTAGAGGCTTCCTTAACAGAAAAAGCACATTTATCTTCTCTCGATATGTGGATGGCCAAATCAAGCAACAAATCATGAATTCGGCAATATTTGATTAAAACACATTCCTCACCAGTCCAACCATCCATTTGATTTTCCCCTAGTTGAAGCAGACACAGATCGGCAAGTTGATCTAACCAATCCCACGCCATATCCCGCTGCTCTTCCCCTGCTGGGATGAATCCCTCTCCTATCCACACATTTATCAGATATTCACAGTTTATCTCCTCATCCTCAGGAAAGAAAGAAAAATAAGCAAAACAGGGTTGAAGATGTGCAGGCAAGGAGTCGTAACTCAATCTTAATATTTGCATGACACTGTCACGCTCACCAATGGGAGTAACTACTCTTTCGAGCTGACGGCGCTTGTACTCCCATTTTCTGAGATCTGTGGTGTTGGCCAGAGATGCTGCTATCGTTTTGATAGCCAGTGGCAAATTTCCACATTTCCTTACAATCTTACGACCCTCCTCTTCCAGATGCTGTGCCTCTCTATTTCCCTTGCTTTCCGGAAACGCATAGGCACAAAACAGCTTCCAACTCTCTTCATCTGACAAATATTGCATCTCATAGATATAAGCATTTGATTTTAGAGCATTCTGCCTATTTCTTGTGCTAACCACAACTTTACAATCTTTATCAGCTGGCAGACCAAGTTTATCAATCAGATTATCCTCAGTAGACACAGTCCATAGATCATCCAGCACAATAAGAGATTTTTTCCCTATCAGGCTATCATGAATAAGTTCAGCCGCTGTCTCCTCACTTATGGCAGCATCCACAATTTTTTTCATTAAATCTATGACTATCTGGGATGCCCTATCCTGTTCCAATTTCTTGACCATCTGGGCGGCTATATCCCGTTGTAAATTCTTGACAGAATAAGATTTAGAAATGGACAGCCAAATAGAATTGTCAAACCTGGATTTTATTTTGTTGTAAACATTTTGGAGAAGAAATGTCTTTCCCAAGCCGCCCATACCAACGACGGCTATAACTTGAACTTTTGGGTCTTCTAACAAGACTACCATGTGTTTAACTTTGGAATCTATGCCCACTGGATGTGAATCTCTGGGCACAAGACTCGATTTCTTCACCTGTACTGATGATGATGATGTACTTGTTGACGCTGCTGCATCTGCATGAACACCTATGTGATGTTCTTTATATGTCTTTCCAACCTCTTCTTGCACAGCCAAGGTGATCTTTCTACACAGGATCTCGACATTCCTGACAATATTAAGAGAATGAGAATTCAAAAGCGTTCAGAATCAATATGGAGAGGGTAAAAAGGAAAAAATCAAAACACTGAATCATAATGGACTGGAAGCCCAAAAAAAGCGAAACAAAATAGGAAAAACGAAATGGCAAAATTAACCTAAGCCTTACTCATTCGTTGTCCTGAATTCGTCGCCAGAGATGCGTGAAGAAGTTTGGGGGTCTTCTGTAGATATCTTGAATTCCTCGCCAGCTATGAGTGAAGAATCTTGGAGAGCTTTTTTCCACTGGTTAAGCTTCTCGTTGCTGAATCTCTTCTTTTCTTCGTGTTCAGCGAATGCAGGTGCATAAACTCCCTTGTCAGGGTGGCGAAGGTCAGAAGGCTTGACATTACAAAATACAGGAATAACGCGAGCCTTGGTATTCAACATGAGAAGCAGCTCATCTAAACACCAAGATGACTCCGCATATCCTGGTGAGAAGATGGCGATTTGCACTCTAGAAGAGTCTATGGCATTTTGTAAGGCAGAGGGAATTGAATCTCCCAATTGTAATTCTTGATCATCAAGAAATGTCCAACAATCATTTTCCTCTAGTGATTCGTAGAGTGCAAAAGCCACAGTTTGTTTCACGTCGGGGCCTCGGTGGCTGATGAATGCATCATATAACTTTTTAGATACAGTGGACCGTCCACTTTCAAAATCAGTGAAAGAACGTTTATGGGATGAGGAGGAAGACGCCATGAACTCAGTTGCCAAGAGAGGGATGCAAAATATGACTGACTGATCTGAATTTGATAAAATTATATAGAAAATTTATGTACCCTTAATTCCACGCTTGTCTGTTCTCGCCGCCCGTACGAATAATGACGTCTACGCTGGTCAATCCCGCCAAAGAAAAATGAGCAAAAGAAAAGTAAGTTGTGGAAAAAGTAAGTTTGGCGCGCTCTACGTTGCTATTCCACCTATAACACGTTTTTTCCACGATTGTAGTGTGACTGACCACATTTCGGCGTGGTTACTGGTTTCCCACTATATTTCCGAGTGATAGGCGACAACTAGACTATTTTTAAGGTAATTATAGAAATGGATTAATTTTCTAAATTATTATTATTATTATCATCTTTTAATTAATTTAAAATTTTGTTTTTATTTATTAAATTTTAACAAAATAAAATATATATTATGAAAATAAATAAATAAAAATATCATTTTATCTCAAATATTATTGATTTAAAATTTTCAATTTTTTATTGTGTCTTTTATGTAAACCAAAAAAAAATGAATTATAATCTTTTTATAAATTAATAAAAATGATAAGTGTACTATTTAAGTAAAAAATGAATTATAATCTTTTTATAAATTAATAAAAATGATAAGTGTACTATTTAAGTAATTATTATTGTTTGTGTGAAATGACTATTTTATAATAATATATTTATTTATTGCATATACTTATTAAAACAATTTATATCTATTTTTTGTATGGTGAATTCTTTCACCATCATCGTCTAATGTTTTGTGTTTGGTGCAATCCCATGGTATCCCTAAATACTAAGGTCCATTTGGCTACTCTTTGGTTCATTCTCACACACAATTCTAACAACCTTTCATTTCTCATCAAGTAACAAAAGGGTTTTGAAGATTAAAATTTTCATTTTTTTCTTCCCTTGATTTTGGTAAGCATTGAAGAAACCCTTTGGAATTAACTTTAAAAGATTTAAATTTATTGTTTGAATTGTTTACATTTGATTTTATGGTACTTTTATATAATTGTTTGTTTGCATTTTGTTTTTAGGGGGGGTCATAAACGCTATGAAATATTTTTATTTGTAATGGATGCTCTATAGACAAAGAGGGTTAGAAAAATTAATTTTTTTTTTTCTAATGAAAGAAATTGCAAAAGCTCAAGTATATGTTTGGCTAAGCAATTCAAGCAATGCACAAATGAAAATATTGACTTAATTCTAAGAGGAATTATATTGCTTAGGTTATTGAACTTTTAAACATAGTGTTTGTAGAGGTGTTAAGGAAAAATGTAGAAGTGTCACTACTTAACATTAACAATGGTATCGAATGCACATAGTCAAATACATGAGTCAATCTCAAAGGGCTAAGCAATGTCAAGCATTGCCAAAATAGATGTTGCACAGAGGCATTACATGAGATCCTTGAAGGTGCAATATTGTGTAGGTGTCCAAACAATTATGGCTTTGGTGTAAATGATTGACTAAACAACCAAGAAATATGCAAGAATTTGAGGATGAACCTATGATAGAAATTTGCAACTCTAAGAAATTTGTGCAATTCTATGAGGTTATGAAAGTCATTCAATCTCAAATCTTCTTGAACTTTTCTAGGTCTACATGGATGCATGTGTTATTGATGATAGACCCATTACTAGATTTATGTGATAATAAAAGTGCTTTTTGAGGTTGGCTTGAAACTTATGTTGGCACAAAGTGTTCCTCACATGCAAGACATGCTTCACATGCTCCTCCCAAGTCTTTCTAAAGATGAGGATGGAATCCAAGTAAATGATGACAAAGGAGTTGGTGAAGGTTTGTTGAATATTATTTATCAAGTGCATGAATATTGTTGGCACATTGGTCAATCTAAAAGGCATAACCATTCATTCATATAATTCCTCCTTGGTTTTGAACATTGTCTTCTATATGTTTTTAGGATGGACTTGTTGATGTGTGTTTTGACACGTCAACATGTTGGAACAAATTTAGACTCCCCTTCTTGAAATGTGGTTAACCCAAATAGTGTGAGTTTATGGGTTTTAGAGGCACTTGAATGACCCAATAGGTGAGTGGTTTGGATGTTTCGCTCAAAGGGCTCTAGTTTTGATTTTATAAATTATTTATAACTTACCCATATACACATATGATTCCATAAATTCTATTTTAATTGTCATACAACATTAAATTTCAAATTTTAGATTTGTATATTAAAATTTCTTCTCTAATTTGCACTATAACACATGCATGAAATCTTAAACTTAAACTCTAAGTTAATCATATATTAAACATATATTCTAACCAATGTGATAAAAAAAATTCTAAAGAAGGGGTGAGAAAGACAAGGGTTGGATTGAGCCTATAGGCCTTGTCCTCTGAACATCACCTAGTGAGCAGACAAATTAGAGTTACAACCACGCCTTTGCTTGACCCAACACCTTGCAACCAACACATAAGAAGGTGCATCTTCTAGATATTTATGGACCGTGAAAATAATAACTTGTAGGGTAAGTGCATGGAAATGGGGGACAAACTAGTGGCCAACCTTGAGATTTTTAGTAAAATGTATTTGCAAATTATGAAAAACATAACATATATGTGTTTTAATGTGTATGCTTTTTTAATTCCTTGAATTCAAATTTTTTATGATCCCTATTTGTTTAGGCTTGGATTTCCAATTCTAAGGGTTGGACATCTCTTGTGGCTCCTAAATTCATGGTTTTAACATAAAACAACTTGAATTCAAACTTCAACTTCATCAAGTTTACATGTTTTGTAATAAAATTTTACAAAACTACCACTAAAATAAAGAGCTACTTCTTAACTATCTAATCATACATTTTTTAATATTTTAAATAAGTTAAGGTATTTATTTTTATTTTCTTTGAAGAGTGTCTTCATATTCCTCTAGTATATATGTATTGATTTTTTTATAACATTTGGTCCGCTTATCCAAATTTTAAAAAATATACAGGATTATTCTAAACTTCATTCTATACACATTCAAAAAATATATTTTCAATTATTTTTGTGCAAATCATGTGACACGTACACTCGGTGATGTAATTTTCAGGATACATCCAGTTCGAAAAATCATAAAAAATAAATTATTCAATTAAAAACTAAAAAAATAAACATAAAATAAAACCTCCAGAGGATTAGTCTCTCCTCTGCTCGCCTCCTCCTCCCCCAAAACCTAGAAAAATGTAAGCCCAGGGAAAGGGTGGTTGAGCTCACTAGGTGGAGTCACAACACTTACGAATTTCTAGGCTAGGGGATACCTCTAGGTTAACAAAATAAAAATAAAAATAAAAACTAAAAAAAATTAAAAAATAAACAAAGTTTGTAGTACTCAATCTTGACTATATTTCCACCAAATGGTTTTTAAAAATACCTAATCTAGAAAAAAAAATAGGGGGGTACACACCAGACACTATGTTATATTTTAGTGATAAAATAAGAACACTTTTGTGTGTGCTCAACATGTCACCCCCTTAACCTTAACCATTTTTAAAAATCTTTAGTATTTTAGAAATTAGATTTAGAGTATTACAATTCTTGTTCTTACCATATCTTCAAATTTTGAATGTACACATCTTGGATTACTCATCCATGTTTAGCTTTAGCTTATTTCAGGAAAAAAAAAAGTGGCCACTTTTGACCCCCTTTTGTCCCCCATTTCCATGGACTTACTTTGTAGCTACCCCATTTCAGACATAGGTTTCAAGCATAGCTCCCAAAATCATTTTGCAAGATATATATGTCATGTTCAAACTACACTAGGGTGTTCAAGTTGACCACACAAACAAATTTTTCATCATCAAACTCTTAGTGGTTTGAAAGACCCTTCCAAATCATCAAACAGTACGAGTTTTTAATGTAAAGAACACAAGATAACAAAACCCATTGATTGGAAAAACTAGTAAGAAAGGAAAAGAAAGAAATAAGAAGAACATGTTCATTGTATTAATAATCAATTGTTTGGTTCCAACCCTTTGAATAGTCATACACTTACATATTTAAAGGTTTACATTGGTAGGAAATACACAGTTTTTCCCTCTAGTAAACTACATAAGACAAAATACAACATTGAAGATCAAGGTTCATGTAGGAATATGAAGATTTTTTCCTCATATTAGATGAAATACAACATGGAAGGCCAAGAGTCATGTAACTTAATTTTTGAAATTACTATAAAATTTGATCCAAATCCAACAAGTTTGAAGATAATGTTCTCATAAAAGGTCAACACCTCACTGAAAGGAAGAAAGGTATGAAAAATGCTTCCTACACTAATCTAATGAGGAGAGATTATGAAAAAAATTCAAATCCTTACAACTATAGAAAGTAGAAACACATAAACAAAAAAAGTTATATACTATAACACTAGTATATGTGGGGAAAATCCTTTCAAGAGAAAAATCCCACATTCCAAAGCATCCCAATGTATTAATCAATAATTCAAACAAGAATACAATATACTTGAAGATAGATCTTTTATAGGATTTTTACCAACATATAATTCTAGAGTGATTTTGGCAGCATTCCGACACCTATAAAATGCACCATACAAAACTATAGCTCCAAGCATAAATTTATAAATTGGAAACCATTGGAAGTATGCCACCCAACTTGGGCCCAAAAATCCAATGCCCCATTCTAGATTCCAGTCACCAAGCTATTTCTAGTAAATTAAATAATGCATCTATAACTTCTAGTTTGACCACCCAACATGGGCACTCCAATTTGTCATAAATCCCAATGTAAAAATAGATGTTGCATGGAAAGTGTCCATGTCTGTCATAATACTGGTCAAGATTCCAATGTAACTCCCTTCTTACAGCTCTTACACATCATAAGCATCTATCATGGAATTCCTCAAAAATAGAGTGTTCCAAATCTGCTATGAATAGCCCACTTAATGACAACTTCCAACTCACCAATCAAGTACCAACACATGGCACAAAGTACCAACACATGGCACAAAGTACCAACACAAAGTGGGATGCCTCATATCTAGGTGAGTGCATTTTAATAAATAAATTACAAAATAATTAATAAATATGAACATTAAGAATTGCAAGGTTGAGACACCTATTCCTAACATTCATAGCAATTTTCACTTAGTCATTCCCAAACTCAAAAGTTTCAAGGATTTCTAGAATATCTCTATCCACGAGGTGCCCATTGTTTTAACAATCTTTGTAATTGCCTATTTCTTCATGTTTTAACATTTTCTATATGCAATTAGCATTCTTGTATCTTGCAACACACAAAATCATAGTATTACATTCTTTTAAGAAAAACTAAAAAAAAAAAAATTTAAACCCAAAACACTCATATTAATCTCTTCCATTAAGCCATAAAATCAAATTAAATCCCACATTAACAAAGAAAAAAATACTAGAAGGATAGAAGGGCTGTCATTTAGGTTTGTAGGTGATGAAGTTTCAAAGTCATTTCATAATTTGTAGTTTTCAACTGTAAGTTGAAAAATTGCATACCCTATAATTTTGACATTACAACTTGACCTCAAATTAAGGTTTATATCCCCTAATATGTTTTTAGGTCCATTCATCCCTATCATAACCTTTGTCTCACCCTTGGTGCTAACATTGGCTTGGTATTTTTATGTGTTCTTATCCTTTCTAGTTAATTGTGTGTATTTTCTATGTTGTTCTGGAATTATGTGTTCATTTAACATCATTTATGGCCTCATTGTGCTAGGACAACAATGTAGGCACATCGTCATCCATTGTCAACTCTACCATATGATGACCTTGTTTCTTCCAAAAATTGCCACTTTGTAACTCCTACACTTGCAAGCATGACTATTGTTGGATTTTTTGGGAAAATCTCAATAGATAGTTCCTCCTTGCATGCCTCTAAAACTTACCTACAATTTTTAAAAAAATTGTATAGCACTCAACAAAACCTATCCCAAACAATCTTGTAGCATTCTTCCAAGGACTTGTAGCATCCTCTTGAGTTTCTACAACATTTTTATATAGCATTTTTTAACAAAATTTTGTGAGCATTACTCTTTTCTTCTCAGTTTCATGTATGATAATTCGTAGGTGTTGATTCTCTTGTTTGCGAGCCTACTACAAGTCCAACACATTACCTTTAGGAGTATCTTCATAAATAACAAAGTTATATTGTTGCTTTGTTATGGCATATCTTTCCAATTTTTCATTTTAGCCTTGTCATTATTATTCCTTAAGAAGCTTTCTTGTGTTTGCTACACCATTGTTGACACCTTGAGGGTCTCATTACTTCTCTCTCTTTTCTCACACACACTAAGGTGTTTCTCCTTGTAGACTAGGGATTAAAATTTATACATTTATTTATATACTATTGTTCTTAAGTTTAGACACATAAGATTAAATGACACACAATCTTCAATCTTCCTTTATTCCATATAAAAGACATTAATTGTAGTGGCGGTAGGGGTTATTAAATGTATATGTATTCATCTATGTCTTGCCTACATAAATAATCTAAGGTAAATAATAATTCAAGAAATCAATCAATTAATGTACATATAGATTAATGAGTTGGGTTTAATCATGTTACTAAATTAAATGCACAAAAAATAAATAAATCAAACAATGGTACTTACCTCAAAACTTGATGTAGATTTGTTACATGGCACATCTCAAATTTTTCTAGTATATTAAAAAAAACAAAGGCTATTAGATGTATGTATGATTTGGGACTAGTAAAACTTTTGTCTATCACTTTGGTTCACTATTGCACCTATGGATCTAACATCTATGCCTATGGGTCTAAACTTTGCACACATCCCCCACATATTTGAACTAGTGACAAATAGATGATTGGAATATATTTTCCTTGATGTCTTTAACCTATGTGTGCAAAGGGGTGGTGTTGATAGACATTATATAGGAGCTTTCTAGGCTAGGAATAACCCTTGTTAACCAATTTAACATTTGGGTGGAAAGGATCAAAGACAACACATAACCATGTAGTGACACCCAAGATGATGTAATAACAATGCTCTATATTGTTATGATTTTCTCATGTGAATGCTCTAGAGACTGCTGGGACAATTTCAAATGAATTAAGGCATGTCCTTAAATGCAACACCCTAGCACATAAATCAACATTTTTCATGCTAAGTCACCTCATAACAACTAATTAGAGGGATTTGGCTTGGGCCCATGTTTGAATTTAAATTTTGAAAGTTCAGGGTTCATTTCTATGGTGAAGAATTGACCCAAGTTAGTTCCACACTAACAAATCTAAACCAATATGATAAATAGAAAAATAGAGATCAATACTTGTCCCTAGGGATGCATATAGATATGATGAAACTAGGCTCATGTCAGTTGCCAATTTTCACATATGCCACTTATACAATGGTAATCACACTAAGGACAACTCCACTTAAATAGGACCAAAACAAAGGGGGAAAGTGCAAGGTATGCAATTTTTACCATTACAATCTTTATCAATTTGATTATTTATTAACATGTCAACATATTAAAATTCTTTTACAACTTTCATTTGATCATAGTGTATGAAATTTTGATTCTTATATTAAAAAAAGACCTTGATTGTAATGGTGGGTGGGGCAATTAAATGTATATCTATTCATTTATGACAACTAGGTTTACATATTAGTAATATTGCATCTTAATTATAGGTTAGTGGAGCAATAAATGTTGGCCATCTTCCCACAAATTTTTAAACACTTTGTACCTTCTCTTACATAACACCATCTCCATCTTCATTCTCATTTACGTTAAAATTTGTATGCAATAACTTTGCTCTTTCATGTCCATATACCCACTATTCCTTATATTCCATTTCAACATTTTGAGTATTACTTCTATAGATTCCCATAGTTGCAACACCATCGAGATGATTTCAATTGTATAGGCCAAGTGTTCTCTATATATTACTTTATGCATGCATTTGAAAATTGTTAGCTCGTAAAGGCTAGTAAAAGGGGACTAGGAAGTTGGATTTAGAATTAGAACATTTGAATTTTGGGGTCATTCCCACATGCCTCAAAATTGAAATGGAAATGAATTTGGGGGACAAGGAGGTGATTTGGAGGGAAGAAGCAAATGTTTGGAAGTAAGTGTGAACAAGGGTGCAATAATAATGAACCACTAACAAATGTATGAGAATTGGTGTAAATATAGGTAAAATAAGGATAGATAGGGATCAAATCATAAGCCAAACCTAATACAAAAATATGCCACTTATGGATATGTTATTGTATTAAATCATTCCAATAAATAAACACAAAACTAAAAAATTATAAATATTACTAATTTCACAATTACAATTCAAATAAAAATTATTAAAAATTAAAACTAACTTAACAATTATACTTTTAATAATTATTAACATTATTATTGGTATATATTAATTATATTACTAATTATATAGTGGCAGAAAATTATTTATATAAATATGAATTATTTGGCACCTTACCCCACAATCGAAGAATTTACTGGAGTAATGGATAGTAATGAATTATTAGTGGCGCCCTTACCCACAATCCCGCTCTAAATTCATTCGCTCACCGGTTGACCGGTACAACAGCGTGGGCCCCGCGGGGGCCTCCTCTGACACGGATGACAGCGACGGGTTGTAAGTTTTTCTCTTAAGAGGGGAATTTTCCATTTGTCATTTTCCAGCAGGACCGACCGACAGACCGACCGTGGGGCCCGCCCCCACCACATGCGCGAGATTGCGGAATCTTTGACAGCCTTTTCTACGTTGCCTTTTTACCCTTTCCACACTTCCTCTGAACGGATTATTTGTGGGTAGAGCATGAATTATTGTAGGGCCTACACATTGCATAGCGAATTATTAGGGACTCTAATAATTAAAGCGAATTATTAGTGGGGATTGTCCTTTGTTGCTGCTGTTGGTCACTTCTCTTGCAAAGTGTGAAAGAGAAATGTTTGTCACCGCACTTTTATCGCGTGCTCCATCACAGTATGCTAGGGTATTCCGGACACCATTATGGAGTCTTATAACCAAAGCAAGACTCCATAATTGCGGGCCTTGTGCTTTGGTTATTCCACAATGCGGGCCTTAAATCAAGAATGGTTATTCTAAAGCATAGGACCCGATCTAGGTATAACCAAAGCAAAAGAATAATTAAATCAAGAATGGTTATTTCAGTGTACGTTAAAGCAGGTAAAGACATTTCATTTTACTTTTGTAAGTGCGGGCCTTATCATCAATCATATTCTGTCAATGCTGATTAAAAAAAACTTATTTTTCCAAAGGGAATATTGGATAGCAAATGTTGTTAAAGTGACAAAGCATAATGTTCCACAGCCAGGCAAGAATCTATTCTTACTCCAAGTCATAAGAATAGGGCAATCTTAAAGTAAAGAATGATCAATATGGAACACTTCAGTTGGAATATATTTTTTAAAATCTTAATAAAATGATGTTCCAATATATACAAAATTTAGTTAAAACAAAAATTATAATTTTTTTAAAGAAAAACAACTAGATTTTAGTCAAAAGAAGAGGAAGAATTGCTATGTTATCATATAATTTTATTCTATATGAAAAATAAGATTAAATTGTGCCAATATGTTTATAAATATAGAAACTTTACATAAAATAATAAGGATTCAAGTTTTGTTTACTGGAAAGTTCATCCATTTGGAGTAGTTTGTACTTAGCTTAAATCTAACATCTATTTGACCATCACAAGCTAACTTGGACCATTTTTGTTATTCTGGTACCAAAATTTTTGGATTCCCTAATTTCCACTTATAGAAGTGATTTTGTCCCATTTTTTCAATGCACTACTTTTTTTGAGATGTATGCATTGGTGTAAGTTTGTTCTACTAATTTTGCATTGTTGATGGTTCCATACATCTTAAGTCACATCAAGCGTGTCAACAACTACTAATAATTTCAAGTGCCTCAGAGTTGACAAATGCATCATGCATAAATCACTAGCAATGGATAGATTTGTAGGCCAAGTAAAGACCAACAAGTCAATCTTTAGATCGGGGGCTAGCTCCCTACCTATTATAAGCTAACTCTAATCGAGGAAAAGAGAGACAAAGACATGTGAAAGTAAAATACAAAAAGCATAAAAGGCCATAAGCCAAGAATAAGCACTCCACTAACTGGTTAGAGCTTCACAACTCACCATGTAATAGTATTAGAAATATACGCCAAGAAATCTCAGATTCTCAATCATTTTAAAGATCAAAGTGAGACAGCCGATGATGGCATGGTTCGGTGGTTAAGTCGCTTGGTTGTAGTGGCGGCCACCAGAGTTCAAACCCCTGCTGGGCCAACGAGCTCGCAAGGCTTTATGCCTTGGATAGCAAATGTTGTTAAAGTGACAAAGCATAATGTTACACAGTCAAGCAAGAATCTATTCTTACTCCAAGCCATAAGAATAGGGCAATCTTAAAGTAAAGAATGATCAATACTGGAACACTTCAGTTGGAATATATTTTTTTAAATTTTATAAAATGATGTTCCAATATATACAAAATTTAGTTAAAACAAAAACTATAATTTTTTTAAAGAAAAACAACTAGATTTTAGTCAAAAGAAGAGGAAGAATTGCTATGTTATCATATAATTTTATTCTATATGAAAAATAAGATTAAATTGTACCAATATGTTTATAAATGTAGAAACTTTACATAAAATAATAAGGATTCAAGTTTTGTTTACTAGAAAGTTCATCCATTTGGAGTAGTTTGGACTTAGCTTAAATCTAACATCTATTTGACCATCACGAGCTAACTTGGACCATTTTTGTTATTAACCAAAGTTTTTGGATTCCTTAATTTCCACTTATAGAAGCATTTTTGTCCCATTTTTTCAATGCACTACTTTTTTTGAGATGTATGCATTGGTGTAAGTTTGTTCTACTAATTTTGCATTGTTGATGGTTTCGTACATCTCAAGTCACATCAAGTGTGTCAACAACTACTAATAATTTCAAGTGCCTCAAACTTGACAAATGCATCATGCATAAATCACTAGCAAAGGAAAGATTTGTAGGCCAAGTAAAGACCAACAAGTCAATCTTTGGATCGGGGGCTAGCTCCCTACCTATTATAAGCTAACTCTAATCGAGGAAAAGAGAGACAAAGACATGTGAAAGTAAAATACAAAAAGCATAAAAGGCCATAAGCCAAGAATAAGCACTCCACTAACTAGTTAGAGCTTCACAACTCACCATGTAATAGTATTTAGAAATATACGCCAAGAAATCTTAGATTCTCAATCATTTTAAAGATCAAAGTGAGACAAAACAAATATATCATCACATTATAATGGATGATTACTTCAAATACCATTGCACACCAAAAACCGATCCTACCAAGTTATGCACGGGGTTCAAATGCTCATTAAAAACTAGAAAATAAATCTCAAATCAACCATTTGGAGACTCAACAATGTACCCTCAAACTTGTTGAGTGTGATAATGTAGAGGAATATCTCTTATTTCAACCAAATACATACTTTTGGGACTTAACAATGTGATGTCCCTGTCAAACAAAAGAAAGAAAAGCTAAGGCCGACCCCTTAATGTGGCCGACCCCATCTAAGGCCAACCACTTAACATTGGCCGGCCATCGTATGATAAGGAGCTACGAATATGAAAAGAGTGTGAATTGTTTAAGAGGGGTTTTATTAATCAAAAGACATGTCTATTCATTGGGACACATCCTTGCAAGACATATGAAGTATAAAAGGAAATTAACAAAAGATGGAGAGGCATCGAATCATCACAGAAACATTAATGTCTTCTGATCAAATAATCAACAGCAAAGATCATTAGTAAATACCTTATATTCTACATTAGGCGATCTGTAAGACAGTGATACTAATCAAACTTAAGTGCAACAGCAAAAAGGGATCTGGACCTAAACCAAGATTTATCTTGCCTACAACATTTAATTGTTAAGTTGTAACCCTAACTTGTGATTCTAGGGTAAGATTTAGGGCAATCCCAAAAAGGGATATTACAAGTGGTATCAGAGCATCCTTCCTGCCATCCTGTGAATGATAGTTGATGCAATGTATATTTATGTGTATACTTCATGCCTTCCGTACATTCATGTATATGCTTCATGACTTACATGTATTCAAGTGCATGCTTCATGACTTATGTGTATTCAAGTGTATACTCCCTGATTTATGTGTATTCAAGTGTATACTTCATGACTTTTTTATATTCATGTATGCTTC
This sequence comes from Cunninghamia lanceolata, assembly GCA_027924645.1. Lineage (NCBI taxonomy): Eukaryota > Viridiplantae > Streptophyta > Pinopsida > Cupressales > Cupressaceae > Cunninghamia > Cunninghamia lanceolata. The sequence goes on along the minus strand of BSBN01001859.1, from coordinate 3,514,144 downwards.
ATGAATGATGTGTATTCATGTGTATACTTCGTGACTGATGTGTATTCATGTGCATACTTCATGTATTACATGTATTTACGTGTATGCTTCATGCTTCATGTATTACGTGTATTTATGTGTATACTTTGTGTATTACGTGTATGCTTCATGCTTCTTGTATTACATGTACTTATGCATTACGTGTATGCTTCATGTTCCATGTATTACATATATTTATACGTATACTTTGTGTATTATGTGTATGGTTCATGCTTCTTGTATTGCATGTACTTATGCAATACATCTATGCTTCATGCTCCATGTATTGCATGTATTTATGCGTATACTTTGTGTCTTATGCATCATGTGTATTTATGTGTATGCTTCATGCTTCACATGTACTTATGTGTATATCACGTGTATCTATCTGTATGCTTCATACTCCATGTACTTATATGCTTTGAATTCTTCACATGTATTTATGCGTATACTTCATATGCTTCATGCTTTGTGTCTTATGTGTATACTTCATGTATCACGTATGCTTCATGTATTATGTATATCTATGTGTTGCTTCATGTCTAATGTTTCTCCAACAAGTTTACTTTGTGTGTTTAAGATTACTTTATGCTAAAAAATATGAAAATGCCAAATCTATCAAAGCTTTATTTGTCAAATGCTTGAGAAGCACTAACAAATTAACTTATGCAATAATGAAGAGTTGTAACTATTGAAGTGAAAAAGTGTGACTACCTCAAACTTGAGATATAAAAGGGGAGAGCATTTCATTTGAGAAAAACATCCAAAACATCATTGAAGAATTCAACTAAGATTAGAACCCTAAGTGATTTTTCCAGTGAATTAAATTAGGTTCTCAAGAATAGCGATGTGACTCCGAATAGATGTGACCCTTCAAATTTGAAAGACTATGACCCATCAACAAGGAGATATAAAAAGGGGAATCACTCCCTTGTTAAATAATCATCAATAGGAAAGAAACCTATCAATCAACTTAGAAGTAAGGTATTATTCTCAAGGCAGCCATGAAGGGTGGTGACTCCCCCAAATGGATATAAGGATAAATCAATTCATTGACATAAGCAATCGTCACTCATCTATTCATCAAAGAAAACAAGCAATCAAAATATCAAAATTTTCTTAACCACTCAACATAGTTGAATCTAACGATATAATTTGACTTCAAATTCTCAAATGAAAATCTAGTTGTCATAGAAACTTAGGCATAACTAAGAATACAAAGATGGATTAAGATTATCTTTCAAACTTCTAGATTTAGGTACACTATGGTATCATCTTGACTTAGGATGGTCAATCTCTTAAAATCCAAAACAATAATTTTGAGGGAATGTAATGAAGACAACTCAATTCTTTAGGAACCTACAAATTTAGAGAAATGCTGGAAATTTACCATACGATATATTCATCAAGCTTCATGGAAGAGGAACACATTTGTTCTATTCATTTTGGACAAGATCATAATGCTTAATCAAATCCATAACACATATGATCTATCCCACACTCATGGATCAACCTTGTAACCTACAAAATTGATCTAATAAACTTATCTTATGAACCAAATTCACTTCTATATTAGATCATTTCTTCCAGGAGTCTCCTCCTAAGTTCTTTTCTTGATCAAAGTAACTCCACATTCATAAAGATCAAGGACATCAATATTAGGCATGTAGGTACCTTAGATAAATTTGATACAAATCAAGTTACAACAAAATTGTTACATAAGCTTATGCTAAGTTATATTATGGGCCCATGACCCACAAATCTCAGGATCATTTTCACCTCTTAACTTTGAGAAAGATTAAGATTGTTGAACTAGATGGAATAAAACAATTTACTTTCCTAAGATATAAAAATCATCCTAGTTTTAACATAGGAATATGTCAAATCTTTACAAGAGGAGTGACAATCTCCCATTGATATGAAAATTGGATGTTAGTATCAATCTATAAATTCAAATTCTATGAAGTCTAAGATTTGGTACATCCAATAATTTATACTTGAGGATTATCTAGGGAATATATACTTAGAAGGTTATAACACGTTATTAATGAGTGTATGACAAGATGATATATGTTGAAAAATGTTTGGACTAAGTGTTACAAACACTATAAGATATTTTTTATTACACCCTCAATCTTGTCTCAGGCCCTATTTGAATGATTAGGTGAAATAAAATATACTTACTCCCAATTGATGGTATAGGAAAAAAGGAGTAAAGGTTCTTATTATTCACAACACCCTGTAACCTTTCGTGATGAAAGATGCAGCACTTTTCTATCATTGTGGATTTCAACAAGGGGTAATGAAGAATTTGTAGGATCCTTGTGGTGATGAAATGAGAGAAAACCTGTCTTAAGTTAGGTACCTTACCAGTTACCAACTCTTGGTTTTAGGAGATACAAGTATAGGAACAAGAAGAATATTTGACAATAAAGTGTTCACATACTTTAGAGAACATTATCAACCTTATGATCTTAAAAGACTGTGTTGGCGATTGGACCAAGGCAAGTATACTAACAACAATCCTTTACAGAGATTGATTTGGGATCGCGATGAATTTAGGAGCATCCTATCTTGTGATTGCTTGAGGACAAGCAATCTTGAGAAGGGTGGATTGTGATGTTCCTATAAAAAAAAAAAAAAGAAAAGCTGAGGCTGACTCCTTAATGTGGCCAACTCCATCTAAGGCTGACCACGTAACATTGGTAGACCATCGTATGATAAGGAGCGGTGAATATGACAAGAGTGTGAATTGTTTAAGAGGGGTTTTATTAATCAAAAGACACAACTATTCATTGGGACACATCCTTGCAAGACATATGAAGTATAAAAGGAAATTAACAAAAGATGGAGAGGCACCGAATCATCATAGAAACAGTAATATCTTCTCATCAAATAATTAGTAGCAAAGATCATTAGTAAATACCTTATATTCTACATCAGACGATCTACAAGACAGTGATACTAATCAGGCTTAAGTGCAACAAGAAAAAGGGATCTGGACCTAAACCAGGATTTATCTTGCCTACAACATTTAATTGGTAAGTTGTAACCCTAACTTGTGATTCTAGGGCAAGATTCAGGGCAATCCCAAAAGGGGACATTACAAACAAATACATAATGATGAATTTAGGGACTTAACAAATGCTTTAAAAGTTGTCATGTAAAGGGCTAGAAAAGCTTCCTAGTGAATTAAAACAAAACAAAAGGCTATACATTTAAAACAAATATAAAATTTTTAGCAAGGTTTTAGTAGGGTTATAGCCAAGAAAATTCAAACTTTCACTCAAAATAATATCCCAACACATGAGGACCAAAAAAAAAGTGACCACTATTTGGCAAGAAGCCAATAGTAGGTGTGCACAAAATTGGGTCTATTGGGTAAAGAGTTTCCCTATCAAATAATTTATGTCACATGAGTCTAGCAATTTATGTTGAGCATTGAACTAATGGTCAAATATTTCTTTCTCCTTCTTATACTTGATCACCAGATGGAACCATTGCAAGTATGTTACCTACTTCATGTTGCACACATTCTCTAGCTTGCTTTGTCTAGATGTAAAAATTGAAGTGGCTTATGATTGAATTGTAGAAGTGTCACTACTTGATAGATTGAATAATGGAGTACAACTCTTTCTCATAGTAGAAAATTAAGCATAGAAGCAAGAATTAAGTGTAGAACACCACATAGCATCATATAATTAACAAGACCACCATCAACTTGAATATCATAAAACATAAAACTCGAACTTCAAGTTCAATAACAAGATTCAAAATAATAATATCATGTTCAACAATCAATTTTTATTGTTTCAATGTCAAATGACAAATGTCAATCATCATATAGATTTGCTAAATCCTCTACATCATCATCGTCATCTTGGACATTAGCAGGATCATTTGAAGAACCACAACCAACACCACTGCCACTCGCTGAAAAAGTGTGCTCGCTCTATGATCCCTCAAGTGCAACATGTTGGGATTGGGAAGTAGAAGCATCCATTTCAATTTGCTCGAGCTCCACATCCCACAACGTTGATTCCCCCTCCTTATAGTCTTGCTTTTTGTGCGAAAGGAGGCACAAGTTGGAATGCACATTCACTAAATTCTCCGCCTTTTTGGAGTGCAATTAGTTGCGCTTTATCGAGTGGATAAAAGAGTACGTGCTCCAATTCCTCTCAGATGCAGAGGAACTAGCAACCTATGAAGACAAAGTAGAGAGAAAGAGTTAAAAATAAAAAGTTAAAAAGTTAAAACTCACAAATTATAAAATTTATAATAATTAAAAATTATGAAACTTCAAACTTTAAATTTTTAAAAGTCTTTAAGACAAAATTATAAATCATAAAAATCATATAAATTTAGTAAACTTACCTATGATAAGAATTTGATTGCAATAGTCTATAGGCACCGAAATTGTTGGCCATGAAAGTACCACCAATTGTGAGCATCTTTCTTGAATTTATCATGAAGAGCCTCAATGCTTTGACCATTGGAGTGTACAAAATCAGTGAACTCATCCGTGACCATATCATACAAATCTGGATCAGGGAAGAGTTTACAAAATTTTGCCTTGTACCCATCAGACACTTCTAAATCTCTCCATGGGGGAACCCTATTGGCACCGAAAGAATCTCACTGCTGTAATATTTTGGAGTCAATGCAAATGCAAGAAGATGCAGCGGGGTTGTCATTGTGTTCCATCTAGCCTCAATAATTTCATGCACCTACTTGAAGAGAATTTCTTGATAATCTTTCTCCTCCTCATTTATGATGTTCTTTATCTTCTCTATCATTGAATCAATGCCATCATATATCTCCCCCATGCAAAGCTTGTCCATGTCTGTATAACGAATCATGCTCAAAATGGGCTCGGTGAAACTAAAGAGATATTGCACACGATCCCACCAATAGTCATTTAGGATCATCCCCTTAACATTCGCTGCCCTCTCAGTGTTGCTTTGCCTCCATACGGACCAATTAGTGCTTGTTACTATGTTGATAAGAGTCTGTTTGACCTTCACAAGTCGTCTCAAGGCAATTGTGTTTGAGGCAAAACAGGTCTCGGCAACCTATTGAAATATCAAAAATAAAAAAGTACAATAATTAAAATTTAAACATTTAAAAAATTAAAAACAAAATTTAAGAAGAATTAGAATATGTGAAATTAAAAATTTAAAGCACTATGAAAAATTTAAAAATATATTGCTTCACTTACCTTGAACAACTCCAATGTAGAAAATGATCTAAATATGCTTTGGGACATGTGGTGGTTGGTGATGAACATTTGTATCTCCTCAGCCTCTGCATACAACTCTCTAATCCAATCAACTTTTTTCCCAATCTTTTGTAGCATTATATTGAGAGAGTGGATAGTACAAGGTGTCCAAAAGATATGTGAATATCATTCCTCAACCAACAACCCAACAGCTCTACAATTTTTTTCGTTGTCCGTTATCACTTGAACAACATTACGAGGTCCCACATCTTCAATGGCTGCAATGAGGATCTTAGCAATAAATTAACCATCCTTAACCTGTCCCTCACAATCCATAGCTCTCAAAAACATTGCCCCTTTAGGGGACACTGCAATGACATTGATCAAAGGTCAATTTTTTTGCATCTTTCCATCCATCAAAGACAATCGACACCCCTGTTTCACTCCATGAATACCTTATGGGCTTCAATACATCTTCTATACTCTTGACCTCATTTTCCAATAAGGTGCCACGCACCTTCTCATAACCTGGGCTCTTATACCCTTTTGGAGCCTCATTAATTTTTCTCACCATCTCTTTCCAATATGGTGAGCGAATAACATTGAATGACAAACCGTTTGCATAAATGCATCTGGCTATATGTTGGTCAGCAATATCTCGAGCCTTATTTTGAAATGATGTTTCCAAAGGTCCCTTTGGTCTCTTGTTTGTAGTGCTTGTGGGTTGCTCTTGAAGAGTGACCAAAAATGGGTGGCTCTCTATCACAACATTGGAACTAGGAATAGATGGAGGCTCCAATCTTTGATTTCTGCCTCTTTTCCTTGACAAGTTTACAACTGATTTACGGCCTGCTGCTTCATCTGTTGCTTGTTGCTCCATTATATATGCCAGCATTTGCCCTCGTGGTATAGGTTTTTTATTATTTCCTCGGCAAGCTTTGGTCCCCATCCTAGGGATGTTACACAAATGGGCTTTCACCTGACTATATGAACTATTATATTGCACATCACAACTTTTGCATTTCCAAATGTAACCCCCACCACCTGGTTGCTGTTGTATCATTTCAACATGCCTCCAAAGAGGTGAGTGTGGATCAATTTTGAATTTTGATTGGGATACGGAGCTAAAACTAGCTGCCATTGTGATTCCTATGGGTGTGGCAATAAATTTTGTAAACAAAATGAAAACAATAAAAACATTCAAGAATCAAAACAAATACAAAAGCTTGGTGATACATTCATGATTCATATAAATAGTTTTAAAAAAAAAACAAGTTGAAAAGAATTTGTTTGTAATGCAAAAAAAAATGAATAGAAAACCTACCTCTTTGCAAAAATCTCCTCCTTTGATCTTCTTGGTAGCCTCTAAACCGTTGGAAATGAGTAGGAATGGTGGAGCAATAGATTGTCAAACTTCAAGATTCAATCTTCAAGCTTATTTCTTCAACCACAAAGAAATTTTTGAGTTCAGCCACAATGGAGAGCTTTTGTGTTTTGGAAAGAAATGAGTTGAAATGGCAAAATGATTGTGTTTATAATGTGTTTTTAGGGTTACATTTGCTTTTTAGAAGGAATAAAAAATTATAAAAATGAGTTACAAGTTTTTTAAAAAAAGTGTTTTTGCCCTTTTTTTTTTTTTTTTTTGGGTGCGCCGCAAGTTCCTAATTTTTAGTCACCCGGACAGCTCGGGTGCTAACCCGGACAGCCCCACTCCACTTCTGCCGCCGCATCCTGCCCGCACCCACAGGCAAACCAAGTGGCACCCCGCATCCGGGACGCATCGCACTCGGAACTATGGGTCAGGCAGGGGAACCCTGCAACTTAGACAAAATGTATAAAATGTTATGCAATTGAAGTCTAAAATGCTGAGCCAAATTAATTGTGAAAAATATTGTAATACAAGTGCATTTATCATGATATATATGGTACTTTAACTAAATTGAAAAATGGGGGAATTTCTTAGTAAGCTATTAAAGAGGATAAATATGCTTACAATATTTGGAGATTTCTTAGTAAGCTATTAAAGAGGATAAATATGCTTACAATATTTGGAGAAACATATATAATTCAGTATCTTGCAGAAAAAACATTGAGAGCAACATTGTTTTAACTTTTAAAAAAGGCAAGCTGACAAAGACGGAGAAGGGACTCAAGCGCTACCTAAACATTTGACCACAAATGTAGATAGAAATAGATGCACATTGTTGAGGAGACAGAGCAGAAGGGTGCACGAGGAGGGGCTGCTAAGAGGCATTATCTGTAACAACAGTTCTAGCAATGGATGGGATGGACGGACACTGGCAGTGGCACAATATGGTTTCAACAATCAGATATAATTATTAAAAAATTAAAAATATATATTTTGTAATCGTGAATCTAAAATTATAGTTACATTTTTCTAGCTGTGAAAAGATATTTTAATATTTAATACTTCTAACATAGGTGGGCTCTTAGAAATCTGTAATGCAATTAGGCTTATTTTAGGTTTTAGTTTTTTTCATTTGACAGGACTCGGGAAATCAATGATGCTCGAACTTATTCGATGATACTGCATTAGTTTTAAAAAAAACAAATCCATTTTGTTATTAGTTGATTGATGGAGGGGCCGCTACATATAAGTGTGTGGAGAATTTGTGGGAAACAAATACACCTCGGAAAACAAATATAGCGGGTGTAATCTTCCTAAGCTAGCTCTGGAGGTTCGAGGGTTCAAAACGGGGCTGGAAGCTAAAATGTTCTTTTTTTAAAACTATTTTTTTGGATAGTTGGCATAAAACAGTTGCAGGTAGTGGAGACGAAACCCGGGACTGTCTTTTTAGACAGCTGCCCAGTTGCCATAGACCAATTGTTTACAGAAAGGGCTTATAAAAAAATTGCAAGCATATAACTATAACTTCATTTAGCTGAATCTGGCTGAGCTGTTCATTAAAGGTATCCTATATTGCTCAAATGGATTAAATCTGGCTGTTTAAGTGAGGCTTTCACAGTGCTTCACAGTTGCAGTTCTATATAATTCTAAATACTTCAAAGTGACAATTCTATTCGCAATGCTTCACAAAGACACTTTTATTCACATCTAAACACTTTACAGTGCTTCACAGTCAGAGTTAAAAGGGATGAAATATTTAAATTTGTCAATGCATGATGAACTACTTTGCCTTCGAACTTTCAATAAAATGAAAGTAGCATTGAGAAAAATAATAGTTAAATTATGGTTTGAAAAAAAATGCAAACAGCTGTCCTGTTTCGACTGTAGTTCTATTTAATTATTGTTTTCTTGTTTCATTTTGTTTTTACCACTATGAATGTAATTTTCAAAAAAAAAAAAATTTGAAAGAAACTTATTTTGTGTTGTATGCATTTTGCCCAAATTTTGTGAAATCCCCTGTTTTTGTTCTACAGCAGTAGTGAAGGTTGCTGTAGATCTGCAACGTTTTAATCATTTTCAATTGGTATGAAAGCACTGGGTTACAGAGGTCTTGAGCTGGCTTAGCTATCAAAATTTATATTAACTTCTGAAGGCATAAAGAAGAAAAAAATGGCATCAGCGAATTATGTTATGCTAGTTCCTCCATTCAATGGTGATCACTATGATTATTAGGCATTAAAAATGCAAACTTTTGATGGTATTTAAAGAGACCTGGGAAATTGTTCAAGTTGGGTATGCAAATCCTCAAGACTGGAATGCATTGACAAGACAAGAGAGGAATGAAAGAAAGGGACAAAGAAGAAGGATGCCCCGTGTATGTTTTTAATCCAAACTGCTCTAGATGTGAGCATTTTTTCCAAATTTGTTGCAGTACTTGGGACACATTTCAGTCTGCTCACCAATGCACAAATAAAATTAAATTCGGTCGTTCGCAGAATTTGCAGAGAGAATTTGGGAATCTTCAAATGAAGGACAATGAGAAGATAACCGGTTTTTATGTTTTGAGTATAGACCATTACTGATTAGGTAATCTGTGAAAAGTTCTTCAATACTTACCAATAAAATGGAATTCAATGATTATTGCAATACAAGAAAGCAAGGATTCAATGACACTGAAGTTAATCAGAGCCTTGTTAAAAGGCGTGCAACCATAGCTTTCTTGTGATTGAAGATGCCAAAAAGAGTTCAGTGTATTATCAGCCAAGGAGGCTTGGGACACATTTCAGTCTGCTCACCAAGGCACAAATAAAATTAAATTCGTTCGTTTGCAGAATTTGCGGAGAGAATTTGGGAATCTTCAAATGAAGGACAGTGAGAAGATAACTGATTTTTATGTTTTGAGTACAGACCATTACTGATTAGGTAATCTGTGAAAAAGTTCTTCGATCCTTACCAATAAAATGGAATTCAATGATTATTGCAATACAAGAAAGCAAGGATTTAATGACACTGAAGTTAATCAGAGCCTTGTTATAAGGCATGCAACCAAAGTTTTCTTGTGATTGAAGATGCCAAAAAGAGTTCAGTATAGTTATCAGTCAAGAAATAAGCCTAATTTTAGGGATTTGCTATGCCCAGAATTAGTCGAGTTGGATATAACACCAGACACATCTAACCAACAGTACAAGTTCAAAAAGAAAGACGTTTTATATCTATTATTTGTGTCTATTCTTATATTTATTTTTGTTTTAGGTCCTAGCCCATGCAGCACTCGATTTGTCTTCTTAAAATGCGAAGCACAGAACTTTAAAATATTCACATTATGCATAACAAATCTTTAAATATTGAATGAAAAGAGTAGAGAAGCCGAGAAAAAGAAAGAAAAAACCCATTGCCTTTAAGAACCTCAAAATACAATTCTTTAAGCCCGGGACAAAGTAGAGGAGAAACCCTGATCTGTACAGCAGCAAGATAATGCCACATAGTTGAGCATGCCAATAACAAAAACAATAACGCTAACACTAACAATACTCAGCTTTGCTCAAAGAAACTATGAATATTGAGATTCATCCACATCCAACAACACTTCTAGAATAAAATGTGACACATACCTTACTGAGAATTATGTCCAGAATCTCTACTCCAGCTCTAGAATCATTATGCTCTGGAGGATGACTATAGATTGCATAGGTACAAGCATCAGCTAGCTTTAGTATGAAACATGAAATCACTGGATAAAGATATTCACCAAATGTGGGAAAAAGGAAATTGATTATCTCTCAACTGTTGATGAATCTATAGATTTTGAAATCATTACATTGTAAAAACAATTCAAAGGTAGTAAGTGACTAATGGACAATAAATAATTGTTCTCAATAAAAAACAAATAAATACCACAAACTGTAATAAAACAGTGTATAAAGTTCACTTGCGATGTCGTCTTGTCTGCTTTGCAAGCTCTGGATTTTGATGCATTACCAACCCACTTCTCCGTGGCTTGGGGAAAAAAACAACCTCCTCACATTTTTCTCTCATAAATGTAGCCCTCAGTCTCCCCACTTCCTTCATTTCTCCTGGGCTCACCAAGTTATGGTTAGCAGCAAGGTGCTGCATGAATCCTATATTCCCTTTTGAGTGTAATAAAAGAAAATAGAGATAGTAAAGAAGTATTAGAAAAATAAATAGGTGTTGCCACTTTGCTTTTCCACTTAGACAGGCCGAAGTGTTTTTTTTACACCTGAAAAATAAGGACAGGGAGCTACAGAATAATTAGACCACTATAAAGATAGGAGCATTGTAAAATTACTTCAAAATACCATTCAGTGTCGTTTTGTAATGAAATAATAGGTCATATACAAATATTACTCATCCACAGAACTTAAAACAACTATACCTACATCTAGAAAATATGAAAATGTCCATTATATTTTGACAAGCCATTCCAAGACACAACTGTTTAGTTTAATCTCATACAAGAACACATTTAGTTTAACATCATACAAGAACACATTATTTTTCTTATACGCACCCACAGTTACTGACATTCAAGGATAAGACGAACCTCTGAATTGGATTACAAATGTATAAACCTTAAAGACAAGACTTAAAAAAATACAGATAAAGAATTAAATTCTAGGAAAATGGTTACCCAACCAACCTATCTGGATCTGTTGAAAAGTAAACTAAACCTGGTGGTCTCATGGAAAGTACATATGTACATGCAACAATTTTATGTGCAAAAAAATTAACCTATCTGAAGTTGTTGCAAACTCTAAGAACCCCACGTCTACCTGGGGCTGAGATTACACTTCCTAAGCAATCATTACTCCACTATTTATCTTTTTTAAAATTCTATTATTTGCAGTTTTGAAATGCAAACAGGTTGCATGGGGACCACATGTAACACTAATAAGGAGCAGTAGCCTCCTCCATGGGAACTCACCTAAGTCATAAATCATTGAGAACATAGCTGTGAAGCTCAAACACTGGGCAATCATACAAACGTTCAAAATTTGGTCAAAATACTGGTCCAGCATAAGCCCCTCCAAGGGAAATTTACCAACCAAATACAAAAGTTAACCTTTGCAGCTTAAAAACCAACGAGGAATTGGATCCGTTCTATCTGTATAAACTATTAAATAAGACCATAACAAAGGAAAACCAAAAAAATGCATTAAACAAAAAACCAAAAATAAAAAATAAGGTGCATCAGAAAAGAAAAAACAGCCTAGCACTCATCAATCCCTGTTTCAAGGAAAACATCCCCTCTCCATCTTCACCACACACATCGATAACTATTTAGAAGCAGTCATCGAGCATCGAAGAGCTTGAACAGGAAAATGGCACCTCCATCTGCACACATGGTAGTTTTGGGAACATTAGCTGTAGCATTTTGGTGCATGGCTTTCCCAGCTTTCGCATACCACCCACACCAACATTTCTACTTAAAGGAGCAATGGCTAGATGCCCATGCTACATTCTATGGCTGCTACGATATTGCTGGAACAATGGGTATGTATGCATATAGGTACCTCAATTTATGAACAGTAATAAGAGAGGAATTAATTCCTAAATGTATAAGTGTTGATTGTGGTTAATGTGGTTGCAGGGGGTGCATGTGGGTATGGCAGTTTGCCTCAACAGGGGTACGGAATGTACACGGCTGCACCGAGCACGGCGCTGTTCAATGACAGGCTGAGCTGCGGGGGATGTTACAAACTGCAGTGCAGACAAGACGAGGACCCGCAGTGGGATTTGCCCGGAACATTTGTCACCGTCACAACCACCAACTTCATCCCTCTTTCAAGAAAAAATAATAATTAATTATAGATCCCACCTTAAATCCCCTTTTCCAAACCCAATCTGCAAACTACAAAAGGGTATATACTCCTCACTGCAAAAACATTTATTCCACTGTTCTAACCCATAATCTACGGGTTAGAATGGGATTAACAAGCCCAATTGCAGAAAACATCAAATACAATTTATCCAAAATAAAAAATAAAAAATAATCACTAAGCAAACTTGTTAATTTTTGTCAAAACAGAAAACGCTGCCACGCTGCTGTGAAAAATCCTTTTGAACTCCTCTGGTGAAAATCAAGCAAAAGAGCCCCAAACCCCGTAAATCAAATGAGAATGGAAAAAATTTTCACAAAAAGAGCCTCAAGAACAAGGAAAACAAATAAATAAAAATTTAAAACCCTCCAAATAAACATAAAATTCCAATAATATCATATATGAAAATGGCCATAGATAAAACCATAGATCCAATGCCTTCATTTAACAGATAACACCATAATTATTTTAGACTGAAATAATACACAATAAAAAATGGTGTTGCAGCCTACAGATTCCAAAGAAAAAGGAAAAAAAAAAAAAACTTTCCCAAGTGACTTACCTCGAAAAACAACCCCAACAAATTTATCTACCCCACAAATCAAAATTAGCAGGAGCATAACTAATGAAGAAACATAGTCAAAGCTTCCAGTGACAAAAGTTGAAGATTTCTTGGACTCATCTCAAGGGTAGCGCCAAACCCATCCCCTGCCAAACACAAAACAAAATATCAAATGGCCAAGAAAATCAAGTATATCACCCCTGTTATAGCTCCTGCAATGACATTTTTGTGCAATGTAAGCCTCTTGTTCTCCTCAGAATGTAACCACGAATGTAGAGTGAGCTTCAGAATGAAAATCTCACAACCCTTTCAAATAAGACTGCAGCTTCTGCACATCTCATCTGAACATTTTTTTTTGTTTATTGAGACACCTTGGGAAAATATTTGTATACCGAGAGCACATATTCTCTGCCACGTCCACGTCCAAACATAACATAGCTAGCTGCACGTGCCCTGCCTGAAAAAATAATAACGGACTATAGAAAGCCTACTTAATTTTTCCCTTGCTCCTTTTTCATTGGAGGATGCTTTTCTTAGATTTTTTACTATTGGAAATTAAAATTTTCTACTAGGAAAATAGTCAGTTTCCAATCAGAAGCTACAAAAATATATTTTTTTAATAAAAAAAAATGAGAAAAAAAATCATGGCAAAAAATTAGAGAACAGGCTAAAAAAAATTTTATGAACACTGATTCCAATGCAGCACTACTACAATTTAGTGCAGTGAAAACATAAGTCAGTCCCCCTATATGGCAGGGACTAATAATTTAAAATTAATTTTTTTAAATTATTTTATTTCCTAAAATTACTATAGATGTAATAACCAAAATAAATTTTTAACTACAAATATATTTAGTAAATATTATAATATCACAATACATTGTAAGCATAAATATTTACAAACCATATACATTATTATAATTACATTAAAAAACTTTTTACTCTATGCATAGTGTTACAATCAATAGTGAAACAATCAATAAGGATTTTACACCTCATTCACAATAAAAAGTAGTAAATATTTGTCCTATTTTTATTGATCAAAATTGACTTTTGACTGTTGAAGTGGATAATATTTAAGGACAGCCATATATCTTTAACTCGGGATTAATAGCTTCAATTTTTTTCCGATATTCCGTGCCTCCCTGTAATGTCTTGGACCATTCATTCTCCCGTGACCCTGAATAATCGAATTCTTTCAGTCTTTTCAACCGTTCCAATCCCCCTCCCACTTTATTCACTTTATGACAGTCAATTAAAGAGAACATCTCAAGGCATGCCATCGCTCCCTCCTCCAATTCGGGGAACTCTTCTAAACTATTGAAAAACTGAATTGCTAAGAAGCGAAGGTGTGGAAACCCTCCCGACTTTCCAAACGCCTTTGGCAATTCTCTGCACCTTTCATCCCCATACAAACACAAATTCACTAGATTGCGCATTCCTTGCAACTCCGAATAATCACTACATTGACATTTTTCTAACTGTAAGTCCCTCAGTTTTGCTAACTTCCATATCCAACTTGGCACTGCAAAGCTCTTTAATCTGAGACTTTCCAGATGTTGCATTTCTTTCATTTCCTCTGGAAGCTGCAGACACTCGCCAGTCTCATTCTCATTCTCAGTCTCATTCTCAGTCTCATTCTGATTCTCAGTCTCAGTCTCAGTCTCAGTCTCATTCTCATTCATGATTCCCAGACGACGCATATTCACCAGCTGCGCAAGGATCCTCTTCAACCCCTCCTCATTGTCAGGGTTAACTATTAAACGTAGATCCTGAAGCTGAGTCATATTGGCCAAATCCTCTATCCTCATGAATTCGTCCTCCTCTCTGGACAGCCTCAACAAACCTGATCGCAGTGTTCTCAATGAGGCCAGCTCTGATATTCGCTTTGGCATGCACTCAACACCCTCGCATTCTAAATGCTGAAGACATTTAAGTTCACTTATCCATACTGGTAATGAACTGCAGCCTAGAGGGAGAACAAGAAACAAGAGACTTTTCAGACGTTTCACACACTCCGGTACCCTCGTAATCTCTGTATCCCTCAAATTCAAGAATTTCAGAAGAATCATCTTTCCAAGGGACTCAGGCAATGTAGAGATACGTGTGCAGCTCAAATCCAGAACGCGCAGTCCCCTCATAGCAGTAAACAAGTTTTCCGGAATCCTTGTAATCTCCTCATTCTGAGAGAGGGAGAGTGTACGGAGATAAACAGGACGGCTCTCTGAGATGGCATTGTCATCTATATCTTTCTTGGCCACTAAAATCCGACGCCAGCCAGTATGTGTAGAGGCTTCCTCAACAGAAAAAGCACATTTATCTTCTCTCGATATGTGGATGGCCAAATCAAGCAACAAATCATGAATTCGGCAATACTTGGTTAAAACACATTCCTCCGCATTCCAACTATCCATTAGCTTTTCCCCTAGTTGAAGCAGACACAGATCGGCAAGTTGACCTAACCAATCCCACGCCATATCCCGCTGCTTTTCTCCTGCTGGGATGAATCTCTCTCCTATCCACACATTTGTGAGATATTCACAGTCTATCTCCTCATCCTCAGGAAAGAAAGAAAAATAAGCAAAACAGGCTTTAAGATGTGCAGGCAAGGAGTCGTAACTCAATCTTAATATTTCCATGACTTTGTCACCGTCCCCAATGGGAGTAACTATTTCAAGCTGATGACGCTTGTACTCCCATTTTGTGAGATCTGTGGTGTTGGCCAGAGATGCTGCTGTCGTTTTGATAGCAAGTGGCAAATTTCTACATTTCTTTACAATCTTACGACCCTCCTCTTCCAGATGCTGTGCCTCTCTATTTCCCTCGCATTCCCGAAATGCATAGGCACAAAACAGCCTCCAACTCTCATCATCTGACAAATATTGCATCTCATAAACATGAGCATTTGATTTTAGAGCAACCTGCCTATTTCTTGTGGTAACCACAACTTTACAATCTCTATCACTTGGCAGGCCAAGTTTATCAATCAGATTATCCTCAGTAAACAGAGTACATAGATCATCCAGCACAATAAGATATTTTTTCCCTTTCAGGTTGTCATGAATCAGTTCAGCCGCTGTCTCCTCACTTACGTCAGCATCCACAATTTTTTTTATTAAATCTATGTCTATCTGGGAGGCCATATCCTGTTTTAATTTCTTGACTATCTGGAAGGCTATATCCCGTTGCAAGTTCTTGACAGAATAAGAATTAGAAATGGACAGCCAAATAGAATTGTCAAACCTGGATTTTGTTTTGTTGTAGACATTTTGGAGAAGAAATGTCTTTCCCAAGCCGCCCATACCAACGACGGCTATAACTTGAACTTTTGGGTCTTCTAACAAGCCTACCATGTGTTCAACTTTGGAATCTATGCCCACTGGATGTGAATCTCTCGGCAGAAGACTAGATTTCTTCACCTGTGCTGATGATGATCTACTTGTTGACGCTGCTGCATCTGCATGAAGACTTATCTGATGTTCTTTATATGTCTTTCCAACCTCTTCTTGCACAGCCAAGACGATCTTTGTACACAGCATCTCGACATTACTGACAATATTAAGAGAATGAGAATTCAAAAGCGTTCAGAATCAATATGGAGAGGGTAAAAAGGAACAAAATTAAGACACTGAATCATAAAGGATTGGCAGCCCCCAAAAAGCGAAACAAAATAGGAAAAACTAAATGGCAAAATTAACCTAAGCCTTACTCATTCGTTGTCCTGAATTCCTCGCCAGAGATGCGTAAAGAAGTTTGGAGGTCTTCTGTAGATATCTTGAATTCCTCGCCAGATATGAGTGAAGAATCGTGGAGAGCTTTTTTCCACTGGTTAAGCGTGTCGTTGCTGAATCTCCCCTTTGCTTCATGTTTAGCGAATGCATCTTTATAAACTCCCTTGTCAGGGTAGCGAAGGTCATAAGGCTTGACATTACAAAATACAGGAATAAACCGAGCCTTGGTTTTCAACATGAGAAGCAGCTCATCTAAACACCAAGATGACTCCGCATATCCTGGTGAGAAGATGGCGATTTGCACAGTAGAAGAGTAAATGGCATTTTGTATGGCAGAGGGAATTGAATCTCCCAATTGTAATTCTTGATCATCAAGAAATGTCCAACAATCATTTTCCTCTAGTGATTCGTAGAGTGCAAAAGCCACAGTTTGTTTCACGTCAGGGCCTCGGTGGCTGATGAATGCATCATATAGCTTTTTAGATACAGTGGACCGTCCACTTTCAAAATCAGTGAAAGAACGTTTGTGAGATGACGAGGAAGACGCCATGAACTCACTTGCCAAGACAGGGATGCAAAATATGACTGACTGATCTGAATTTGATAAAATTATATAGAAATTTGAAGTATATAATGTTTGAAATCACACTTTATAACAGACTGGACGGTAAATGAATAGGAGAGAGTACGAATAACGTCGTCTACGCTGGTCAATCACGCCAAATAAAAATGAGCAAAAGAAAAAGCGGGAAATTTTCTTCAATTAGTTAAACGGAAAAAAGTTGTGGAAAATGGGAGGAAAGTTCAGTTTCCTTTTATACCTACTTCGTTTATGGTGCTCACTGCTTTTATCTTTGAAAAAGCTGCAAAGCCATGTGCAATGGTCAAAAGTCTTTATAACACACTTTTCCATCGATTGTAGCGTGACTGACTACATTTCGGCGTGGTTACTGGTTTCCCACTATATTTCTGAGTGATAGGCGACAACTGCACTATTTTCAAGGTAGGTAATTATAGAAATGGATAATTTTTAACTTATTATTATTATTATCTTTTAATTAATTTAAAAATCTGTTTTTATTTATTAAATGTTAACAAAATAAAATATATATTTTTAAGATAAATAAAAATATCATTTTAACTCAAATATTATTATAAAAATATTTGAATTTTTATTGCGCCTTTTACGTAAACCAAAAAAATTGATTATAACCTTTTTTATAAATTAATAAAAATGAGAAGTGTACTATTTAAGTAATTATTATTGTTTGTGTGAAATGACTAAATCTATAACAATATATTTATTTATTGCATATACTTATCAAAACAATTTTATATTTATTTTTTGTATGGTGAACTATTTCATGGTTAACATGAGCGTCTAATATTTTGTGTTTGGTGCAATTGCATGGTATCCCTAAATACTAAGGTCCATTTGACTACTCTTTGGTTCATTCTCACACACAATTCTAACAACCTTTTGTTTCTCATCAAGTAACACAAGGGTTTTGAAGATTAAGGTTTTCATTTTTCTTCCCTTGATTTTGGTAAGCATTGAAGAAACCCTTTGGAATTAACTTTAAAAGATTTATATTTATTATTTGAATTTTTTACATTTGATTTTATGTTACTTTTATATAACTGTTTGTTTGCATTTTGTTTTTAGGGGGGATCATAAACCCTATGAAATATTTTTATTTGTAATGGATGCTCTATAGACAAAGAGGGTTAGAAAAATTAATTTATTTTTTTCTAATGAAAGTGTTGGTGTCATCCACCTCCCATGAGCACCATCTGCAGAAAATAACCTTCACAGAAAATGAGAGAGGCAACACATGGCCATTTCACCAAACAAGAGTGAATAAATTGAGATGAATAATTTACATATGGTATAGGCTTTTAAAGCTGTGAAAATGCTAACAGGTATGAAACTTCCCAGCACGGGAAAAACAACTACCCAAAACTATATGCACCTAACTAATAATTTTTGCCTAAGTAAAACTTAAGCATAGTAAACGGTAAAACCATTTACTCCAACACCCCCCTTAAGTGCAACTTAGGGAGAATTACTTTGCAAAAAGGCAAAATGATGATGCAATATAGGTCCCGGCTACACAACCATGTTAGGTACCCATTTACAATACAAAATAGAAATCTCTCACAAATGGAGAAAAAGAGAAAAACTCTGTGGGAAAAAAAACCCTTCCCAAAAGAGAGAAAGAAAAACAAAAAATGATGCATGGTGGATGAAGGACTTACTCACATCCCCCCAAGTACTACATACATCATGTATATACAATCAATAGCCCCCCCATAAGAGGGAAATAGAGAGACTATGTAGCCCCCCCCCCCAAAATGTGTAATCACCTGCAAAAATGGTAAGTGCCTGAAGACAAAACATGATCCAATATCGACAAACAACTTGTCTCCCTTTTGGAAGAAACAAAACCAAGTACAAATGTGGGTATGCTTCCCACTCCAGATAGGAATTGAAAGAAAGAAGCATGAAAAAATATGATGGTGTCTCTGAAATCTGCTCATGTGTCGCCAAGACCTTGGAAAATGATGCCAAGAACCAATTAGGAACATGCCCAATCATAATAGAAGGTGACAAACAAGGTACCACTAGAAACTGATCTTGAACATTTTCCAAAGACAAAGATGAAGTGACAACAATTGTACCACAACTATCATCAAATAGGAGGGATATACCATCAAATGTGTCTTCCAAGTCAGAAATATGAGATTCTATGAACAAGGAACTAATGTCCAACAAATACGAATCCCAATCAAGAAGATAATGAGATACTGGTTGTGATGAATCACTGGATGTGCTCAATGAATCACCACCAAAAGATGAATGGTCCTGTTGAACAGGAATGATAGGAGCCTCAATCAATGACTCTGCACAATGAATCACTGAAGGTCAAGGTACATCAATTGTCCTTGATGGAGAAGAAGGAGCATCTGAAGAACCCTCATAATCCTCATCTGAAGATTCAAAGTTTTCCAAAACTTCAAACTCCTGCATAGTAGCATGATCATAGGGTATCCTGTCTGAAAAATAAAGAGGCACAAAACAATCTGAAACAGGATCATCTAGGAATAACTGAGTATTAGGATCTCCATGTATTTTCCCAAATTTTAGTCCAAAGAATATGAGGACACTCAAAATGATCAGTAGCATTCAAAGTGGCATCATCAATATGCATTGCAATAACTCCTAGGACATGATCCCTTTTGCAATTCCATGCAAATTTCTTACTATTAGTACCAGGAAGGGGAACTAGATTATACAAATGTGGCAACAAATGAAGCCATCTAAGACGTTTTATGATACCATCTCTCCATTGTTTATAATTTCCCCTTTTCAACATAATCACAATAGGATGAACTAAAAACCCCATAATGAACTATGACAAATCTATACCACTGCGAGCATGACAAAGTCAGCTTTCTGATGATATGCAGAATGCAAAAATCAGACTCCGCATGCCCAAGATATGCTCCATGGAAGAAAAGTCGCATATGGGGGCTTAATGCAACAATGAGAGAGCCAAATTAAGCTCTAGGTCATCCATGTGACCACCTTCTGCAAGTGAGCGAAAAATACGCAATGGATATGTTGCGATAAAAATGATGTCTAAGCCAATCAACCTCTGAGTCACCAAGCACCAATTCACTAAGCAAAGACTCCGTAAGCCATCACAATCACTTCACAAGTGCCGGCATATAAGAAGGGCAAATAATGCCTCAACGAGAGCAATGTGGGATAAAAAAATCCCAAATAGCACTCCAAACTTGTTGAAATGAATCTACAACAATGATGAATATGCCTAATGCACTTCTAATGCCTCAACGAGAGCAATGTGGGATTAAAAAAATCCCAAATAGCACTCCAAACTCATTGAAATGAATCTACAACAATGATGAATACACCTAATGCACTTCTCTCTACCAAACACTCCAACTATAGATCACCATGAGCAAGATAGCCTCTTGCAACAGTTACTACAGTAGCCAAAGGCACTAGAATGCCATATGAAGAGCAGAAAACTATCTCACGCTGCCAATGTGGGATAATGCTTCCCAAAGACAACTTCAAACAAAAATCTTGGGGCCCACACCATTTCGGTTGCACCAGCAATGTGAACCCTAAATTAATATATCTGCAAAAGACATAATAAGGTTTTCATGAAATATATTTGAATGGGCCAATATCTTTAGTTGAAGCTTCTGGATGCTGTGACTTCTTCGATGAAGATGTGAATGCAGAATCTGCTGAGGTCGTGAGAAGACTAGGAATGAGCGAAAGGCAGCAGGGGCCCGGCGAGCAAGTGAAGGGCCGCTGTGTAGAGCTTTACACAAGACAAATGTCTATTCAATGAATAGTAGAAACTACTTCGCAAGAATCCAAATGTGACAGGGACTTGCAAAAGGGCCAATTTCTTCATAAAATTTGCCAACTTTGGTGTGGATTGAATGCTCTTCAAAGCATAGTGGATGATCATCAATTGACCTTACACCTTGATTCAAGGATTTTGACTCCAACTAGATCAGCCGCGTCCGCTTCAGCCCCTCCGCTAATTCTGTTTATCAGAAGAAGCAACTTAAAATAGAAAACAAAGATTGTCAGCTTTAATATATATGCTAAAAAGGAAAATGAGCCTGATCACCACAGCGCTCAGACCTCTGATCTACTAGGTATGTATACCGGCCAATGCCTTAGAATCTGGCATGGGCAAGGAGGACGCAACACAACAAAATCGTAGCCAATTAAAGAAAACACCTTCAAAATCAAACAGCAACCTCTGATGTGGGCTGAAGCAAGCTAGGAAAGGACTACGAACAGGAATGAGGATTCCAACCAGAGACCCGACCACTCATTCAAAAAGACCTTCTGCTACATGAATAAAGACTCTCATCCAACACAATACCACCCTGATCGTTGCCAGAAACATAGAAAGCACTTCCCAATATTCACCATCAAGAGGAATTTATCGAAAATAATGCAGACAGGCAACTTTGAAATTTGAAAATTTTCAAATGACAGAAAAAAATGATCCCAAACACTCTGATGAAAACTCTCAGAGGAAGGATTGCAGAATGGTTGGCTCTGATACCATGTTGGTGTCATCCACCTCCCAGGAGCACCATCTGCAGAAAATAACCTTCACAGAAAATGAGAGAGGCAACACACGGCCATTTCACCAAACAAGAGTGAATAAATTGAGATGAATAATTTACATATGGTACAGGCTTTTAAAGCTGTGAAAATGCTGACCAGTATGAAACTTCCCAGCATGGGAAAAATAACTACCCAAAACTATATGCACCTAACTAATAATTTTTGCCTAAGTAAAACTTAAGCATAGTAAATGGTAAAACCATTTACTCCAACAGAAAGAAATTGCAAAAGCTCAAGTATATGTTTGGCTAAGCAATTCAAGCAATGCACAAATGAAAATATTGACATAATTCTAAGAGGAAATATATTGCTTAGGTTATTGAACTTTTAAACATAGTGTTTGTAGAGGTGTTAAGGAAAAATGTATAAGTGTCACTACTTAACATTAACGATGGTATCGAATGCACATAGTCAAATACATGAGTCAATCTTAAAGGGCTAAGCAATATCAAGCATTGCCAAAATAGATGTTGCACAAAGGCATTACATGAGATCCTTGCAAGTGCAATATTGTGTAGGTGTCCAAACAGTTATGGCTTTGGTGTAAATGATTGACTAAACAACCAAGAAATATGCAAGAATTCGAGGATGAACCTATGATAGAAATTTGCAACTCTAAGAAATTTGTGCAATTCTATGAGGTTATGAAAGTCATTCAATCTCAGATCTTCTTGAACTTTTCTAGGTCTACATGGATGCATGTGTTATTGATGATAGACCCATTACTAGATTTATGTGATAATAAAAGTGCTTTTTGAGGTTGGCTTGCAACTTATGTTGGCACAAAGTGTTCCTCACATGCAAGACATGATCCACATGCTCCTCCCAAGTCTTTCTAAAGATGAGGATGGAATCCAAGTAAATGATGACAAAGGAGTTGGTGAAGGTTCGTTGAATATTATTTATCAAGTGCATGAATATTGTTGGCACATTGGTCAATCTAAAAGGCATAACCATTCATTCATATAATTCCTCATTGGTTTTGAACATTGTCTTCTATATGTTTTTAGGATGGACTTGATGTGTGTTTTGACACATCAACATGTTGGAACAAATTTAGACTCCCCTTCTTGAAATGTGGTTAACCCAAATAGTGTGAGTTTATGGGTTTTAGAGGCACTCGAATGACCCAATAGGTGAGTGGTTTGGATGTTTCGCTCAAAGGGCTCTAGTTTTGATTTTATAACTTACCCATATACACATATGATTCCATAAATTCTATTTTAATTGTCATACAACATTAAATTTCAAATTTTAGATTTGTATATTAAAATTTCTTCTCTAATATGCACTATAACACATGCATGAAATCCTAAACTTAAACTCTAAGTTAATCATATATTAAACATATATTCTAACCAATGTGATAAAAAAATTTCTAAAGAAGGGGTGAGAAAGACAAGGGTTGGATTGAGCCTATAGGCCTTGTCATCTAAACATCACCTAGTGAGTAGACAAATTAGAGTTACAACCACGCCTTTGCTTGACCCAACACCTTGCAACCAACACATAAGAAGGTGCATCTTCTAGATATTTATGGACCATGAAAATAATAGCTTGTAGGGTAAGTGCATGGAAATGGGGGACAAACTAGTGGCCAACCTTGAGATTTTTAGCAAAATGTATTTGCAAATTATGAAAAACATAACATATATGTGTTTTAACGTGTATGCTTTTTTAATTCCTTGAATTCAAAATTTTTATGATCTCTATTTGTTTAGCTTGGATTTCCAATTCTAAGGGTTGGACATCTCTTGTGGCTCCTAAATTCATGGTTTTAACATAAAACAACTTGAATTCAAACTTCAACTTCATCAGGTTTACATGTTTTGTAATAAAATTTTACAGAACTACCACTAAAATAAAGAGCTACTTCTTAACTATCTAATCATACATTTTTTAATATTTTAAATAAGTTAAGGTATTTATTTTTATTTTCTTTGAAGAGTGTCTTCATATTCCTCTAGTATATATGTATTGATTTTTTTATAACATTTGGTCCGCTTATCCAAATTTTAAAAAATATATAGGATTATTCTAAACTTCATTCTATACACATTCAAAAAATATATTTTCAATTATTTTTGTGCAAATCATGTGACACGTACACTTAGTGATGTAAATTTCAGGATGCATCCAGTTCGAAAAATCATAAAAAATAAATTATTCAATTAAAAACTAAAAAAATAAACATAAAATAAAACCTCCAGAGGATTAGTCTCTCCTCTGCTTGCCTCCTCGTCC
Organism: Cunninghamia lanceolata; assembly: GCA_027924645.1. Lineage (NCBI taxonomy): Eukaryota > Viridiplantae > Streptophyta > Pinopsida > Cupressales > Cupressaceae > Cunninghamia > Cunninghamia lanceolata. Next base: position 3,489,977 of record BSBN01001859.1, on the reverse strand, counting down.
CCCAAAACCTGGCAAAATGTAAGCCCAAGGAAAGGGTGGTTGAGCTCACTAGGCGGAGTCAAAACGCCTGTGAATTTCTGGGCTAGGAGATACCTCTGGGTTTAAAAAAAAAAAAAGTTTGTAGTACTCAATCTTGACTATATTTCCACCAAATGGTTTTTAAAAATACCTAATTTAGAAAAAAAAATAGGGGGGTACACACCAAACACTATGTTATATTTTAGTGATAAAATAGGAACACTTTTGTGTGTGCTCAACATTTCACCCCCTTAACCTTAACCATTTTTAAAAATCTTTAGTATTTTAGAAATTAGATTGAGTATTACAATTCTTGTTCTTATCATATCTTCAAATTTTGAATGTACACATCTTGGATTACTCATCCATGTTTAGCTTTAGCTTATTTCATGAAAAAAAAAGTGGCCACTTTTGAGCCCCTTTTGTCCCCCATTTCCATGGACTTACCCTGTAGCCACCCCATTTCAGACATAGGTTGCAAGCATAGCTCCCAAGATCATTTTGCAAGATATATATGTCATGTTCAAACTACACTAGGCTGTTCAAGTTGACCACACAAACAAATTTTTCATCATCAAACTCTCAGTGGTTTGAAAGACCCTTCCAAATCATCAAACACTATGAGTTCTTAATGTAAAGAACACAAGATAACAAAACCCATTGATTGGAAAAACTAGTAAGAAAGGAAAAGAAAGAAATAAGAAGAACAACATTGTATTAATAATCAACTGTTTGGTTCCAACCCTTTGAATAGTCATACACTTACATATTTAAAGGTTTTCATTGGTAGGAAATACACAGTTTTTCCCTCTAGTAAACCACATAAGACAAAATACAACATCAAAGATCAAGGTTCATGTAGGAATATGAAGATTTTTTCCTCATATTAGATGAAATACAACATGGAAGGCCAAGAGTCATGTAACTAAATTTTTGAAATTACTATCAAATTTGATCCAAATCCAACAAGTTTGAAGATAATGTTCTCATAAAAGGTCAACACCTCACTGAAAGGAAGATAGGTATGAAAAAATGCTTCCTACACTAATCTAATGAGGAGATATTATGAAAAAAAATCAAATCCTTACAACTACAGAAAGTAGAAACACATAAACAGAAAAAGTTATTTACTATAACACTAGTATATGTGGGGAAAATCCTTTCAAGAGAAAAATCTCACATTCCAAAGCATCCCAATGTATTAATCAATAATTCAAACAAGAATACAATATACTTGAAGATAGATCTTTTATAGGATTTTTACCAACATATAATTCTAGAGTGATTTTGGCAGCATTCCGACACCTATAAAATGCACCATACAAAACTATAGCTCCAAGCATAAATTTATAAATTGGAAACCATTGGAAGTATGCCACCCAACTTGAGCCCAAAAATCAAATGCCCCATTCTAGATTCCAATCACCAAGCTATTTTTAGTAAATTAAATAATGCATCTATAACTTCTAGTTTGACCACCCAACATGGGCACTCCAATTTGTCATAAATCCCAATGTAAAAATAGATGTTGCATGGAAAGTGTCCATGTCTGTCATAATACTGGTCAAGATTCCAATGTAACTCCCTTCTTACAGCTCTTACACATCATAAGCATCTATCATGGAATTCCTCAAAAATAGAGTGTTCCAAATCTGCTATGAATAGCCCACTTAATGACAACTTACAACTCACCAATCAAAGTACCAACACATGGCACAAAGTGCCAACGTAAAGTGGGATGCCTCATATCTAGGTGAGTCCATTTTAATAAATAAATTACAAAATAAATAATAAATATGAACATTAATAATTGCAAGGTTGAGACACCTATTCCCAACATTCATAGCAATTTTCACTTTGTCATTCCCAAACTCAAAAGTTTTGAGGATTTCTAGAATATCTCTATCCATGAGGTGCCCATTATTTTAACAATCTTTGTAATTGCCTATTTCTATATGTTTTAACATTTTCTATATGCAATTAGCATTCTTGTATCTTGCAACACACAAAATCATAGTATTACATTCTTTTAAGAAAAACTAAAAAAAAAAAAAATTTAAACCCAAAACACTCATATTAATCTCTTCCATTAAGCCATAAAATCAAATTAAATCCCACATTAATAGAGAAAAAAATACTAGAAGGATAGAATGTAACAACCTGTTTTGACCGAGTTTTGTTTGAGAAGGCTGTGGCATAGCGAGCTGGCAAGAAAGTGGGTGTAGAAAATATCTGGAAAGTGGGTGAACGTTTAAGGGACAAGAAAATATCTGATAGAGAAGAGGTTGTGGCATGGTGAGGTGGAGGAGTTGCTAAAACTGTTTTAATGCAAAAAAAAAATCTCTGAAGAAGCGTAAGGTTGAGAGGAAGAGTGGGTGAGTTCATTGAAGGCAACAAGAAATATCTGCCTGGTGGGTGCTAATTGAATGTTCTGGAGGAAGATGATGCTAAGAAGAGATAGCTGGAGTGTAGAGAGGATGCCCAAATAGTAGAGTCAACACGTTTTTGGGCAGAAAGAAGAAGGAAAGAAGAGGAAAATATCTAATTTGCGAGAGGAGAGCCAATGTAGATATTGTAGAGAGGCGTTTAAGAACAAAAAAAAAGAAGAAAGAATTTGAACTTTGAGAAGAGGAGATGAGAGTAAATGTGTCCTATGAACTGAATCAAATGGAATGGTATAACTGTGTTTGGAGGATAAGAGTGGAAATGGACATGAGACATGGATTAGAGTTGAGAAGATGGAGAGACCACTGTGAAGAAAATCTAGGCCTATATTCTTCAAGGGAGTTGCAATGGTTGTTTCCAAGCTGTTCAAGATTGTGGAACCTGATTTTTCTATTTTGGGAAGAAAGATTATCAACAATGCCGCCTCATCGATGGTATGGGAAAACATGACGCTGGTATTTTTATTTTTATTTTTTTGTATTTTTCATTTGAAAAATCTTCTTTGTTGGGATACAACATTATATAAGTGTGGGATGTTGGGGTATATTGTTAGGCATGATTTTTTTTTATAGAGCATTTTGGGATGCTAGAGGATATAGGATTAGGCACGATTCTATGCCTGATGGGATGAATAACTGTCAAAGCAACTCTGCCCAGTGGATCCCAATCTAAAGTTTCTAGCAAATAAAACAATAGAACTCTTAATCATGTAAGGATGTTCATATGCTAATTCTCACAGCTACCGATTTCTCAACTAGAAACATAAAGCACAGAACAACTGGAAACCCATTACTGCCTTAGGAAAACTATGCCAGAAATACCTATTTCATTGCAAGATATTTACATTTCTTCTGTCCTTGAAAATTATTTTCCTTATGCAGATCGTATTCCCTTATTCTTTAGATTAAGGGGTTTGCATAGAAAGATCTTGTGTCTGCTGATTTATAATTTTAGAAAGAAAAGTTAGGTCACGTGGTTTCTGATTTAAAATCTTTCTTTTGGTAAAACAAGGGATTCGATCTTATAGAGAATAGAATGAGTGCAGCCATACAAACTGGGATGTAATGATAGAGGTTGCAGAGATCTAAGTCCCACGTAACCCTTTTGCTATTCAATGCCTTCTATGATGAGATTTTCCTTGCATTTCTTATTGAGAAAACAAAGTGGCTTTTTGTTTTGGTCATCACCGTCATTTTTCTACTAAATGGTCAACCTTGTGAAAACTGTAATCTTTGAGTTAAAGAATGAAATGGCACTAAAATACCTTAGGAACATCTACCTGTGTTGTGCATTAAAATTGGTCACATAAAGTTTATTTGGAAAGAAAATTTGTCACTCAACCCAAGGATCTAAGGGAACTACTGTAAGAGGGAAAATTAGGAATTCAATTTCGCAAGTCTTTTGAACATTTTATTTTGCTATGCTAAATATGGTAGACAATATGCAAAATTAGGCTGTGAGAAGGCTTGCAATGCCATTTGCCATATTTTTATTTTATTTGTGCATACCTTTTGTGAATCGTGACCAAATTGGGGTCACTAGAGTTATTACACAACTGATCTAACTGGTAGAAGACCGTTTTCAACAAATTACACTATCCACGAGAGTTTGGGTCTTATAGATCATATTTTTCACCTTTACTATTTTAAATTTATAACTCAGTGATTTTAGTCTTTTTGGATGCCTCATTTAGTCAAACGAGATGAACAAGGTCTAGGCATTAAAGTGGTTGTTTGGAGTGGCTCTCTACAGGCCCGAGGCCTGTAAGTGGCTGCCAGGGGAACTAGTAGTAGAGTTATAGTAACAAGTGATAACTAAATTAAAACATTGGGATAAAAACACTAATAAGATAATTAAACTTCGTGCATGGCCTTGAGCGCTTGTAAAGGCTAAGGATCTAAAGAGAAGGCCTATCTTTCTGCAGGGCGTGGATTCGGGCACGATTGAGTCTCCTCGTCTACATGAGAGGAGTACTTGGTTCCGTGTGGTGCCATCCCTTCGAGCACGCATGATGACACTCCATATGATTACACTCTAGTATCTAGCACCTTAGCGGTCATGAGTAGTACCCGACTTATGATTTAAATGAGTACACCTATATTATGACTTTAACTGTAAGCATTGTTCTCCGTGTTTGCTTTGTGTCTGATGTGAGTGCTGGCCATCTTGTATCCCCTTGTTGTTCATTCCGTTTGGGCCTTGTGACTATCTTCGAGCATGGTCGGGTGGTCTCTTAGGAGTCCACATGGTTGGGAGGCGTTGCCACCACCATTGGGGACCGACGAACAGGGTTTGGAGCACCAGTTGGAGATGATCTCTCTTTCCATTACTTCATTAAGCTATTGTAACCATTTAGTCCTTGTATCATACTCAGGACTATGTTATTATACTTGTATCATATGCTGGAATATATCATTGTAATTGTATATGTAGTTATGTAATTGAACTCTCTTAGGAGAGAAGTTGTAATCATTGTATTTAACGAGAAGAAATGTGATGTTCCTTTATTTCTTTACAAATTTTGGTGTGGGTATTGGATCCGCCTGTATTTTATGCTTATGGATTCATGTTTTTATCAGACGGGATTAGGAACATTTGCTTTGGTGTTTAAAATGAATGCTATCAATGTTTCGAATTGGCAACTGAATTAGTGTAGGTTATCCACTTATGTCAAAAAAAAAAAAATCTTGTCCCCTTTTGGCTCTTACATTTCAGGGCTCATGTAGCGGGATGTTACATCTGGTATCAGAGCCCAGGTTCACACATTGGGAGCTCTGGCGTACTTGAGCCTTCTATGTTTTGCTGTGTTTGGTGTGTGTGGCATGAGCTTGTTATATTGTTCTATAGTCATGCTGTTATGGTTTCATGTGTTAGTATGTTGCTTAGGTTGTCTTTGTGATGATCTATTTTGATGTGTTCTTTGTTCCTTTAGGATGCTTCCTAGGGGTAGAGCCAGAGGCAGAATTAGAGGTATAGGCACTGTTCTTCTATGTAGCACCTGGTATAATACCGATCAAGGTAATTAGGGTGGTAGTAGACTTCCTTGTTCATGGTTGTGTGTTGGATTTGGGCACTTCACTACCACAGTGGATCTCCATGTGTTGCCTTTGGGGTCCTACGAGATTGTTTTAGGCATGGATTGGTTGGAGACCCACCTAGCCAGTATAGAATGTCGGTGTAAGTCAATTTAGTGTGTTGACGATGTTGGAGAGCGTGTTGAGTTAGTTGGGGTTCAGAGACCCATTTCTCTCTGTGTGATTTTAGCTATGCAGCTGAAGCGTGTCATGCAGAAAGGTTGTCAGTTGTTCGCTATTTCAGTTAGTGATCTTGCTGAGGGTGGGATTTAGGAGGTATCTCTTGATGATCATCCTATTCTTCAGGAGTTTGCAGATGTCTTTTAGAGTGATATTCCAGGTATGCCGCCTAAGTGCGACATAGACTTCCGTATCAATCTCATTCCTGGTGCAGAGCCTATTTCTCAGACACCGTATCGCATGACTACTCAGGAGTTGGGTGAGTTGTGGTTGCAGTTAGAGGAGTTACTAGAGAAGGGTTTCATTCATCCTAGTGTATCCCCTTAGGGAGCACCTGTCATCTTCGTGAAGAAGAAAGACGGATCTCTTCACTTGTGCATTGATTATCGCCAGTTGAACAAAGTGATGGTGAAGAATCAATACCCATTGCCTCAAATAGATGATTTGTTCGATCAGATGAGGGGGGCCAAGGTGTTCTCCAAGATAGATCTAAAGTCAAGATACCATCAACTTCGCATTCATGAGGCAGACATTCATCAGACAACATTTTGTACACGCTATGGGCATTATGAGTTCACGGTTGTCCCTTTTGGGTTGACCAATGCTCCATCAGTTTTCATGAGTTTGATGAATGGGGTGTTTCACACTTATCTTGACCAGTTTGTTCTCGTGTTCCTTGATGATGTTTTGATTTATTCAAGGAATATGGAAGAGCATGAAGGCCATTTGCGGCAAGTGTTGCAGTGCTTACGAGATAATCAATTATTTGGTAATTTGGCCAAGTGTGAGTTCTTCCAGACTAAGGTGAGATATTTGGGTCACATCATCTCAGGAGAAGGTATCTTAGTGGATCCTTCTAAGATTCAGGCCATTGTGGATTGGCCAACACCAATGAATGTGGCTGAGGTTCGTAGTTTCATGGGATTGGCGGGTTACTATCGCTGATTTGTGAGAGATTTCTCTCGGGCTGCCCATCCCATCACTTCTCTTCAGCAGAAACAGAAGAAGTTTGTGTGGTCAGATCAGTGTAAGTCATCTTTTCAAGCTCTTAAGGAGCCGCTAACTAGTGCACCTATCTTGGTAGTGCCAGATCCTTTAGGTGATTTTGTAGTGTGCACTGATGCTTCATTGGAGGGTATGGGGGCAGTTCTCATGCAAGAGGGATGAGTGATTGCATATGAGTCCCATAAGCTCAAGGATCATGAGCTGAACTACCCCACCCACGATTTGGAGTTAGCGACTGTCGTCCATGCACTTATGTGTTGGAGACATTTCCTCTTGAGACATCAGTTTGAGTTGCATAGTGATCATCGTAGTTTGCAGTATATCTTTACTCAGCCGAATTTGAATGCTTCATAGCGCCGTTGGATGGTGTTCCTCTGTGAGTACAACTTCAAGGTGCACTACATTTAGGGTAAGGAGAATGTTGTTGCGGATGCCTTGAGTAGGAGGAGACATGAGATTTTAGTTTTATCTCTTGGAGTGGATTTGCAGAGCTATATTTTGGAGTCACTTCCTAGTGATACTTGGTATCAGGAGGTGAGAGTGGAGATTGAGTCTGGGAGAGTCCTTGAGAGCAGGTTTGCAGGTTTCTCACTCGAGCCTAATGGACTTTTGTGACATCTTGGTCGTATTTATGTTCCAGATTCTGGTGATCTTCGTTCCTTGGTTTTATCAGAAACCTATTGTGCACCCTATTCAGCTCATCCGGGTGTCACGAAGATGCATGCCGATCTTCGATAGTTGTATCATTAGGCAGGTTTGCAGTGAGATATTGTTGATTTTGTGGCTTGGTGTCTTGAGTGTTAGCAGGCGAAGGCAGAACATCAACACCCAGCTGCACTGTTGCAACCTCATCCTATCCCTGGATGGAAGTGGGATATGATATCTCTAGATTTCATAGTGGGGCTATCTATGTCTTCGCATCGTCATGATGCTATTATGGTTACAGTGGACAAGTTGTCCAAGGTGGCACACTTCTCACCCATGAGATCTTCCTACACTGCATCATTCATAGCTCGAGTGTTTATGGAGAATATTATGCGTCTGCATGGTATTCCTCGTAGGATCATTTCCGATTGTGATCTAGTGTTCACTTCAGCTTTGTGGACTTCCCTTCAACATGCTTTGGAAACTCAGCTTAATTTCAGCTCTGCATACCATCCTGAGACCGATGGAGAGACAGAGCGGGTTAATCATGTCTTAGAGGATATGCTTCGGATGTACATTATGGATCAGTAGTCTCGTTGGGTGGACTACTTGTACCTGGTTGAGTTTTCTTATAATAATGGGTACCACAGTTCTCTCAGTATGTCTCCCTTCTAGGCCTTGTATGGGAGGCCTTATCGCACTCCATTGAGTTGGGATCGCTTAGAGAATCAATTTCTTTTAGGTCTAGAGATGCTTCAGGATATGGAGCAGCAGGTAGTGCAGATCAGAGAGCAGTTGGCTATAGCTCAGAATCGACAGAGGAAGTATGTCAATGCCCGTAGGTTGGATTGCCACTTCTCAGTGGGTGGCCGTGTGTTTTTGAGAGTTCATCCTTGGAAGAGCCCCATCCATTAATGCAAAGGCTTGAAGCTGACACCTAATTTTGTTGGACCTTTTGAGATCCTAGAGAGGATTAGTCCTGTTGCCTATCCCCTTGCATTACCACTGAGTCTATCACACATCCACGATGTGTTCCATGTTTCAGTTCTTAGACAGTATATTCCTAATGTGACCCATGTTCTTGATTGGACTGCTTTGCAAGTCGAGGCGAACGAGCAACTTTCTTTGGAACCCGTATGCATCCTTCAACATCGGAGGTTGACCCTCAGGGGTTGAGACATAGAGCAGGTAAGGGTCTAATGGTATCCTGATGGTGACTCCTCAGCATCTTGGGAAGATGCGACGAGGATGAGAGACCTTTATCCATATATTTTTGCAGACTTCTAGGGGATGTAATGACCCCTGTGTTCGTATTATGTTTTTCTTATCTTGATGGACTTGGATGACTGTATACTTTATTTTTGGATCACGCATCTTGTTATTATTTTGTATTGGCACCGATAATGTGCAATCTCGATACTGTTATGATGTGGACATTATTATTACTTATGATGGATTTCATGCTTACATGATTGATGTTGCTTCGACTATATGATGTATATATATGCACAGGTACCTTGACGTGTGCTTGGAGTGTTGCAGGTACTGAGTATCGACTCCCCCTGGATTCACAGGCCTAAGCGTACTCTTATTATCCCTGATGGTGGTTACTGGAGATAGTCACGAGCCCTATTGTTTGTTCCCTATACCCTACCCTAGCCCATTACACCTGGTTAGTGCAGTGTTCCCGTGTTGTGGTTTTACCATCTGGATTACCTTATGGTCAAGTGTAGTTTGCCAGTCCATTTGTTGAGACTTTTCTCCTTGGCTTCCTTTGATTGTATCAAGTTTCTTGGACTAGTGTGTGCTTTGGATGCATCTTAATGGTTGCAGACTTCCAGGAGTAAGCCTAGTCCTAGGGGGTAGGATGTAACAACATGTTTTGACCAAGTTTTGTTTGAGAAGGTTGTGGCATAGTGAGCTGGCAAGAAAGTGGGTGTAGAAAATATCTGGGAAGTGGGTGAACGTTTAAGGGACAAGAAAATATCTGATAGAGAAGAGGTCGTGGCACGGTGAGGTGGAGGAGTTGCTAAAACTGTTTTAATGCAAAAAATATATCTCTGAAGAAGCGTAAGGTTGAGAGGAAGAGTGGGTGAGTTCATTGAAGGCAACAAGAAATATTTGCTTGGTGGGTGCGAATTGAATGTTTTGGAGGAAGATGATGCTAAGAAGAAATAGCTGGAGTGTAGAGAGGATGCCCAAATAGTAGAGTCAAGGCGTTTTTCGGCAGAAAGAAGAAGGAAAGCAGAGGAAAATATCTGATTTGCGGGAGGAGAGCCAATTTAGATATTGTAGAGAGGCATTTAAGAACAAAAAAGAAGAAGAAAGAGTTTGAACTTTGAGAAGAGGAGATGAGAGTAAATGTGTCCTATGAACTAAATCAAATGGAATGGTATAACTGTGTTTGGAGGATAAGAGCGGAAATGAACATGAGACATGGATTAGAGTTGAGAAGATGGAGAGACCACTGTGTGGAAAATCTAGGCCTATATTCTTCAGGGGAGTTGCAACGGTTGTTTCCAAGCTGTTCAAGATTGTGGAACCTGATTTTTCTGTTTTGGGAAGAAAGATTATCAACAATGTCGCCTCATCGATGGCATGGGAAAACATGACACTGGTATTTTTATTTTTATTTTTCTATATTTTTCATTTGAAAAATCTTCTTTGTTGGGATACAACATTATATAAGTGTGGGATGTTGGGGTATATTGTTAGGCATGATTTTTTTTATAGAGCATTTTGGGATGCTAGAGGATATAGGATTAGGCATGATTCTATGCCTGATGGGATGGATAACTGTCAAAGCAACTCTGCCCGGTGGATCCCGATCTGAAGTTTCTAGAAAATAAAATAATAGAACTCTTAATCATGTAAGGATGTTCATATGCTAATTCTCACAGCTACCGATTTCTCAACTGGAAACATAAAGTACAGAACAACTGGAAACCCATTACTGCCTTAGGAAAACTATGCCAGAAATACCTATTTCATTGCAAGATGTTTACATTTCTTCTGTCCTTGAAAATTATTTTCCTTATGCAGATCGTATTCCCTTATTCTTTAGATTAAGGGGTTTGCATAGAAAGATCTTGTGTCTTCTAATTTATAATTTTAGAAAGAAAAGTCAGGTCACGTGGTTTCTGATTTAAAATCTTTCTTCTGGTAAAACAAGGGATTTGATCTTATAGAGAATAGAATGAGTGCAGCCATACAAACTGGGATGTAATGATAGAGGTTGCAGAGATCTAAGTCCCACGTAACCCTTTTGCTATTCAATGCCTTCTATGATGAGATTTTCCTTGCATTTCTTATTGAGAAAACAAAGTGGCTTTTTGTTTTGGTCATCGCCGTCATTTTTCTACTAAACAGTCAACCTTGTGAAAACTGTAATCTTTGAGTTAAAGAATGAAATGGCAGTAAAATACCTTAGGAACATCTACCTGTGTTGTGCATTAAAATTGGTCACATAAACTCTATTTGGAAAGAAAATCTGTCACTCAACCCAAGGATCTAAGGGAACTATTGTAAGAGGGAAAATTAGGAATTCAATTTCGCAAGTCTTTTGAACATTTTATTTTGCTATGCTAAATATGGTAGACAATATGCAAAATTAGGCTGTGAGAAGGCTTGCAATGCCATTTGCCATATTTTTATTTTATCTGTGCATACCTTTTGTGAATCGTGACCAAATTGGGGTCACTAGAGTTATTACACAACTGATCTAACTGGCAGAAGACCATTTTCAACAAATTACACTATCCATGAGAGTTTGGGTCTTGTAGATCATATTTTTCACCTTTACTATTTTAAATTTATAACTCAGTGATTTTAGTCTTTTTGGATGCCTCATTTAGTCAAACGAGATGAACAAGGTCTAGGCATTAAAGTGGTTGTTGAGAGTGGCTCTCTACGGGCCCGGGCCCGTAAGTGGTTGCCAGGGGAACTAGTAGTAGAGTTATAGTAACAAGTGATAACTAAATTAAAACATTGGGATAAAAACACTAATAAGATAATTAAACCTCGTGCATGGCCTTGAGTTCTTGTAAAGGCTAAGGATGCAACGAGAAGGCCTATCCGTCTGTGGGGCATCGAGTCATCCGTCTGTGGGGCGTGGATTCAGGCACGATTGAGTCTCCTCGTTTACATGAGAGGAGTACTTGGTGTGGTGCCATCCCTTTGAGCACGCATGATGACACTCCATATGATTACACTCTAGTATCTAGCACCTTAGCGGTCGTGATTAGTACCCGACTTATGACTTAGATGAGTACACCTATATTATGACTTTGACTGTAAGCACTGTTCTTTGTGTTTGCTTTGTGTCTGATGTGAGTGTTGGCCATCTTGTATCCCCTTGTTGTTCATCCGTTTGGGCCTTGTGACTATCTTTGAGCATGGTGGGGTGGTCTCTTAGGAGTCCACATGGTTGGGAGGCGTTGCCACCACCATTGGGGACTGGCGAATAGGGTTTGGAGTACCAGTTGGAGATGATCTCTCTTTCCATTACTTCATTTAGCTATTGTAACCATTCAGTCCTTGTATCATACTCAGGACTATGTTATTATACTTGTATCATATGCTGGAATATATCATTGTAATTATATATGCAATTATGTAATTGAACTCTTTTAGGAGAGAAGTTGTAATCATTGTCTTTAATGAGAAGAAATGTGATGTTCCTTTATTTCTTTACGGATTCTGGTGTGGGTATCAGATCTGCCTGTATTTTATGCTTATGGATTCATGTTTTTATCAGATGGGATTAGGAACATTTGCTTTGGTGTTTAAAATGAATGCTATCAATCTTTTGAATTGGCAACTGAATTAGTGTAGGTTGTCCACTTATGTCAAAAAAAAAATTATCTTGTCCCCTTTTGGCTCTTACCTTTCGGGGGTCACGTAGCGGTATGTTACATAGAAGGGTTGCCATTTAGGTTTGTAGGTGATGAAGTTTCAAAGTCATTTCATAATTTGTAGTTTTCAACTATAAGTTGAAAAATTGCATACCTTATAATTTTGACATTACAACTTGACCTCAAATTAAGGTTTATATCCCCTAATATGTTTTTAGGTCCATTCATCCCTATCATAACCTTTGTCTCACCCTTGGTGCCAACATTGGCTTGGTATTTTTATGTGTTCTTATCCTTTCTAGTTAATTGTGTGTATTTTCTATGTTTTTCTGGCATTATGTGTTCATTTAACATCATTTATGGCCTCATTGTGCTAGGACAACAATGTAGGCACATCGTCATCCATTGTTAACTCTACCATATGATGACCTTGTTTCTTCCAAAAATTGCCACTTTGTAACACCTACACTTGCAAGCATAACTATTGTTGGATTTTTTGGGAAAATCTCAATAGATAGTTCCTCCTTGCATGCCTCTAAAACTTACCTACAATTTAAAAAAAAAAATCTATAGCACTCAACAAAACCTATCCTAAACAATCTTGTAGCATTCTTCCAAGGACTTGTAGCATCCTCTTGAGTTTCTACAACATTTTTATATAGCATTTTTTAACAAAATTTTGTGAGCATTACTCTTTTCTTCTCGGTTTCATGTATGATAATTTGTAGGTGTTGATTCTCTTGTTTGCGGGCCTACTACAACTCCAACACATTACCTTTAGGAGTATCTTCATAAATAACCAAGTTATATTGTTGCTTTGTTATGGCATATCTTTCCAATTTTTCATTTTAGCCTTGTTATTGTTATTCCTTAAGAAGCTTTCTTGTGTTTGCTACACCATTGTTGACACCTTGAGGGTCTCATTACTTCTCTCTCTTCTCACTCACACACACTAAGGTGTTTCTCCTTGTAGACTAGGGATTAAAATTTATACATTTATTTATATACTATTGTTCTCAAGTTTAGACACATAAGATTAAATGCACACACAATCTCCAATCTTCCTTTATTCCATATAAAAGACATTAATTGTAGTGGCGGTAGGGGTTATTAAATGTTTATCTATTCATCTATGTCTTGCCTACATAAATAATCTAAGGTAAATAATAATTCAAGAAATCAATCAATAAATGTACATATAGATTAATGAGTTGGGTTTAATCATGTTACTAAATTAAATGCACAAAAAATAAATAAATCAAACAATGGTACTTACCTTTACCTCAAAACTTGATGTAGATTTGTTACATGGCACATCTCAAATTTTTCTAGTAAATTAAAAAAATCAAAGGCTATCAGATGTATGTATGATTTGGGACTAGTAAAACTTTTGTCTCACTTTGGTTCACTATTGTACCTATGGATCTAACCTCTATGCCTATGGGTCTAAACTTTGCACACATCCCCCACATATTTGAACTAGTGAAAAATAGATGATTGGAATATATTTTCCTTGATGTCTTTAACCTATGTGTGCAAAGGGGTGGTGTTGATAGACATTATTTAGGAGCTTTCTAGGCTAGGAATAACCCTTGTTAACCAATTTAACATTTGGGTGGAAAGGATCAAAGACAACACATAAACATGTAGTGACACCTAGGATGATGTAATAACAATGCTCTATATTGTTATGATTTTCTCATGTGAATGCTCTAGAGACTGCTAGGACAATTTCAAATGAATTAAGGCATGTCCTTAAATGCAACACCCTAGCACATAAATCAACATTTTTCATGCTAAGTCACCTCATAACAACTAATTAGAGGGATTTGGCTTGGGCCCATGTTCGAATTTAAATTTTGAAAGTTCAGGGTTCATTTCTGTGGTGAAGAATTGACCCAAGTTAGTTCCACACTAACAAATCTAAACCAATGTGATAAATGGAAAAATAGAGATCAATACTTGTCCCTAGGGATGCATATAGATATGATGAAACTAGGCTCATGTCAGTTGCCAATTTTCACATATGCCACTTATACAATGGTAGTCACACTAAGGACAACTCCACTTAAATAGGACCAAAACAAAGGGGGAAAGTGCAAGGTATGCAATTTTACCCATTACAATCTTTATCAATTTGATTATTTATTAACATGTCAACATATTAAATTTCTTTTACAACTTTCATTTGATCATAGTGTATGAAATTTTGATTCTTATATTAAAAAAAGACCTTGATTGTAATGGTGGGTGGGGCAATTAAATGTATATCTATTCATCTATGACAACTAGGTTTACATATTAGTAATATTGCATCTTAATTATAGGTTAGTGGAGCAATAAATGTTGGCCATCTTCCCACAAATTTTTAAACACTTTGTACCTTCTCTTACATAACACGATCTCCATCTTCATTCTCATTTACGTTAAAATTTGTATGCAATAACTTTGCTCTTTCATGTCCATATACCCACTATTCCTTATATTCCATTTCAACATTTTGAGTATTACTTCTATATATTCCCATAGTTGCAACACCATCGAGATGATTTCAATTGTTTAGGCCAAGTGTTCTCTCTATATTACTTTATGCATGCATTTGAAAATTGTTAGCTCGTAAAGGCTAGTAAAAGGGGACTAGGAAGTTGGGTTTAGAATTTGAACATTTGAATTTTGGGGTCATTCCCACATGCCTCAAAATTGAAATGGAAATGAATTTGGGGGACAAGGAGGTGATTTGGAGGGAAGAAGCAAATGTGTGGAAGTAAGTGTGAACAAGGGTGCAATAATAATGAACCACTGACAAATGTATGAGAATTGGTGTAAATATAGGTAAAATAAAGATAGATAGGGATCAAATCATAAGCCAAACCTAATACAAAAATATGCTACTTATGGATATGTTATTGTATTAAATCATTCCAATAAATAAACACAAAACTAAAAAATTATAAATATTACTAATTTCACAATTACAATTCAAATAAAAATTATAAAAAAATTAAAACTAACTTAACAATTATACTTTTAATAATTATTAACATTATTATTGGTATATATTAATTATATTACTAATTATATAGTGGCAGAAAATTATTTATATAAATATGAATTATTTGGCACCTTACCCCACAATCGAAGAATTTACTGGAGTAATGGATAGTAATGAATTATTAGTGGCGCCCTTACCCACAATCCCGCTCTAAATTCATTCGCTCACCGGTTGACCAGTACAACAGCGTGGGCCCCGCGGGGGCCTCCTCTGACACGGATGACAGCGACGGGCTGTTTTTCTCTTGAGCGGAATTTTCCATTTTCCAGCAGGACCGACCGTGGGGCCCGCCCCCACCACATGCGCGAGATTGCGGAATCTTTGACAGACAGCCTTTTCTACGTTGCCTTTTTACCCTTTCCACACTTCCTCTGAACGGATTATTTGTGGGTAGAGCATGAATTATTGTAGGGCCTACACATTACATAGCGAATTATTAGGGACTCTAACCCCATGTCCCCATGCGGCTGCTTAAGTAAGTTTTATGCTTAAAAATAAGTAGTTAAGTGGTCCCATGTGAAATTAAAATAAGGGAAAAAGGATAATATAGAATCTTTCCCTATTTTAGTGGAGTGGCCATTGCTTAAAAATTGAAAACAAGCTGAATAAAAAAGGGGGGGCTGGAAATTTGCAGCAACTGCTTATTGAGAAATTTGCCATGTGTCATTGTATAATTAGTTCTCTCATTTTTCACAATTTCCCCCCAATTTTCCCCTCCATATTTTACGTGAACAGTTCCCCGCACATTTTATCTGCCTGTTTGATGAGCAGTCTTTCTGAACCGATTCATTGCCTCCTATCGCTTCAAAAGCAGGCATCCCAGTCCAAGCCTGATTCTTCTTCCTTTACAACCATTGACGAGAAGCCTCTCGTAGCTACTGGACTCTCTTTCTGTATATACGCCCGCCAATTCCTGTAGGGCAGTATCTCTGAAAGTTGTGAGTGTTGAGTGGGGTATATTCATTGTGTATATGCAATGCTATAAGAGATGGTGTTGGGAAATGGCCGGGTTCAATCCCCAGCTCTAGCGCTCCAGGATCTGGAAAGGAAAGAGCGATGCGGGGCGGAGCAGGAAGAGAAACCTTTGCCATTGTGCCTGGAATGGCGTGCATATTGGTGAGCAAGGTCTCGGGTTCGAGACCTCTTATGATGATGGTTGAGATCTGGTAGGATCAAGAAATAAAGAAGGAAACAGAACTGTTTTGTGTATTATAATCCTTTTGTTGCTGATTATTTGTCTGTAGGAGACCTAGCGCTGTTGCTAGCTCTGCCTTTTCAGATCTTCTTGAAAGGAAGTTTTGTTTGCTCAAATTGTTTGCTAACTCTGCATTGGATCTATTTGAGAGAAAATGGAAATTAAGTCTAATGTTCTTATGGGACGCTACGAATTGAAATCTGAAGACTGGCGAAAGCGTTGCCATTAAAGCCATGGAGAAAGAAAAGATTTTGAAAGGTTTGGGACGGGGCATCTTAAAAATAAAAATCACTGCTTAAAAATAAGCAGAAAAATTAAACATCCATGGGGCCAGTAGCTCCACAAATGGCTCCTAAAAAAGTTGAGCAGTGGCTGCTAACCAAAATAAGCTAAGCAGCCACATGGGGAAATGCCCTAATAATTAAAGCGAATTATTAGTGGGGATTGTCCTTTGTTGCTGCTGTTGGTCACTTCTCTTGCAAAGTGTGAAAGAGAAATGTTTGTCACCGCACTTTTATCGCGTGCTCCATCACAGTATGCTAGGGTATTCCGGACACCATTATGGAGTCTTATAACCAAAGCAAGACTCCATAATTGCGGGCCTTGTGCTTTGGTTATTCCACAATGCGGGCCTTAAATCAAGAATGGTTATTCTAAAGCATAGGACCCGATCTAGGTATAACCAAAGCAAAAGAATAATCAAATCAAGAATGGTTATTTCAGTGTACGTTAAAGCAGGTAAAGACATTTCATTTTACTTTTGTAAGTGCGGGCCTTATCATCAATCATATTTTGTCAATGCTGATTAAAAAAAACTTATTTTTCCAAAGGGAATATTGGATAGCAAATGTTGTTGAAGTGACAAAGCATAATGTTCCACAGTCAAGCAAGAATCTATTCTTACTCCAAGTCATAAGAATAGGGCAATCTTAAAGTAAAGAATGATCAATATGGAACACTTCAGTTGGAATATATTTTTTAAAATCTTAATAAAATGATGTTCCAATATATACAAAATTTAGTTAAAACAAAAATTATAATTTTTTTAAAGAAAAACAACTAGATTTTAGTCAAAAGAAGAGGAAGAATTGCTATGTTATCATATAATTTTATTCTATATGAAAAATAAGATTAAATTGTGCCAATATGTTTATAAATATAGAAACTTTACATAAAATAATAAGGATTCAAGTTTTGTTCACTGGAAAGTTCATCCATTTGGAGTAGTTTGTACTTAGCTTAAATCTAACATCTATTTGACCATCACAAGCTAACTTGGACCATTTTTGTTATTCTGGTACCAAAATTTTTGGATTCCCTAATTTCCACTTATAGAAGTGATTTTGTCCCATTTTTTCAATGCACTACTTTTTTTGAGATGTATGCATTGGTGTAAGTTTGTTCTACTAATTTTGCATTGTTGATGGTTCCATACATCTTAAGTCACATCAAGCGTGTCAACAACTACTAATAATTTCAAGTGCCTCAGACTTGACAAATGCATCATGCATAAATCACTAGCAATGGATAGATTTGTAGGCCAAGTAAAGACCAACAAGTCAATCTTTAGATTGGGGGCTAGCTCCCTACCTATTATAAGCTAACTCTAATCGAGGAAAAGAGAGACAAAGACATGTGAAAGTAAAATACAAAAAGCATAAAAGGCCATAAGCCAAGAATAAGCACTCCACTAACTGGTTAGAGCTTCACAACTCACCATGTAATAGTATTTAGAAATATACGCCAAGAAATCTCAGATTCTCAATCATTTTAAAGATCAAAGTGAGACAGCCGATGATGGCATGGTTCGGTGGTTAAGTCGCTTGGTTGTAGTGGCGGCCACCAGAGTTCAAACCCCTGCTGGGCCAACTAGATCGCAAGGCTTTACGCCTTGGATAGCAAATGTTCTTAAAGTGACAAAGCATAATGTTCCACAGTCAAGCAAGAATCTATTCTTACTCCAAGCCATAAGAATAGGGCAATCTTAAAGTAAAGAATGATCAATACTGGAACACTTCAGTTGGAATATATTTTTTTAAATTTTATAAAATGATGTTCCAATATATACAAAATTTAGTTAAAACAAAAACTATAATTTTTTTAAAGAAAAACAACTAGATTTTAGTCAAAAGAAGAGGAAGAATTGCTATGTTATCATATAATTTTATTCTATATGAAAAATAAGATTAAATTGTACCAATATGTTTATAAATGTAGAAACTTTACATAAAATAATAAGGATTCAAGTTTTGTTTACTAGAAAGTTCATCCATTTGGAGTAGTTTGGACTTAGCTTAAATCTAACATCTATTTGACCATCATGAGCTAACTTGGACCATTTTTGTTATTAACCAAAGTTTTTGGATTCCTTAATTTCCACTTATAGAAGCATTTTTGTCCCATTTTTTCAATGCACTACTTTTTTTGAGATGTATGCATTGGTGTAAGTTTGTTCTACTAATTTTGCATTGCTGATGGTTTCGTACATCTCAAGTCACATCAAGCGTGTCAACAACTACTAATAATTTCAAGTGCCTCAAACTTGACAAATGCATCATGCATAAATCACTAGCAAAGGAAAGATTTGTAGGCCAAGTAAAGACCAACAAGTCAATCTTTGGATCGGGGGCTAGCTCCCTACCTATTATAAGCTAACTCTAATCGAGGAAAAGAGAGACAAAGACATGTGAAAGTAAAATACAAAAAGCATAAAAGGCCATAAGCCAAGAATAAGCACTCCACTAACTAGTTAGAGCTTCACAACTCACCATGTAATAGTATTTAGAAATATACGCCAAGAAATCTTAGATTCTCAATCATTTTAAAGATCAAAGTGAGACAAAACAAATATATCATCACATTATAATGGATGATTACTTCACATACCATTGCACACCAAAAACCGATCCTACCAAGTTATGCACGGGGTTCAAATGCTCATTAAAAACTAGAAAATAAATCTCAAATCAACCATTTGGAGACTCAACAATGTACCCTCAAACTTGTTGAGTGTGATAATGTAGAGGAATATCTCTTATTTCAACCAAATACATACTTTTGGGACTTAACAATGTGATGTCCCTGTCAAACAAAAGAAATAAAAGCTAAGGCCGACTCCTTAATGTGGCTGACCCCATCTAAGGCCAACCACTTAACATTGGCCGGCCATCGTATGATAAGGAGCTACGAATATGAAAAGAGTGTGAATTGTTTAAGAGGGGTTTTATTAATCAAAAGACATGTCTATTCATTGGGACACATCCTTGCAAGACATATGAAGTATAAAAGGAAATTAACAAAAGATGGAGAGACATCGAATCATCACAGAAACATTAATGTCTTCTAATCAAATAATCAACAGCAAAGATCATTAGTAAATACCTTATATTCTACATTAGGCGATCTGTAAGACAGTGATACTAATCAAACTTAAGTGCAACAGCAAAAAAGGATCTGGACCTAAACCGAGATTTATCTTGCCTACAACATTTAATTGTTAAGTTGTAACCCTAACTTGTGATTCTAGGGTAAGATTTAGGGCAATCCCAAAAAGGGATATTACAAGTGGTATCAGAGCATCCTTCCTGCCATCCTGTGAATGATAGTTGATGCAATGTATATTTATGTGTATACTTCATGCCTTCCGTACATTCATGTATATGCTTCATGACTTACATGTATTCAAGTGCATGCTTCTTGACTTATGTGTATTCAAGTGTATACTTCCTGATTTATGTGTATTCAAGTGTATACTTCATGAATTTTTTATATTCATGTATGCTTCATGAATGATGTGTATTCATGTGTATACTTCGTGACTGATGTGTATTCATGTGCATACTTCATGTATTGCATGTATTTACGTGTGTGCTTCATGCTTCATGTATTACGTGTATTTATGTGTATACTTTGTGTATTACGTGTATGCTTCATGCTTCTTGTATTACATGTACTTATGCATTACGTGTATGCTTCATGTTCCATGTATTACATATATTTATACGTATACTTTGTGTATTATGTGTATGGTTCATGCTTCTTGTATTGCATGTACTTATGCAATACATGTATGCTTCATGCTCCATGTATTGCATGTATTTATGCGTATACTTTGTGTCTTATGCATCACGTGTATTTATGTGTATGCTTCATGCTTCACATGTACTTATGTGTATATTACGTGTATCTATCTGTATGCTTCATACTCCATGTACTTATATGCTTTGAATTCTTCACATGTATTTATGTGTATACTTCGTATGCTTCATGCTTTGTGTCTTATGTGTATACTTCATGTATCACGTATGTTTCATGTATTATGTATATCTATGTGTTGCTTCATGTCTAATGTTTCTCCAACAAGTTTACTTTGTGTGTTTAAGATTACTTTATGCTAAAAAATATGAAAATGCCAAATCTATCAAAGCTTTATTTGTCAAATACTTGAGAAGCACTAACAAATTAACTTATGCAATAATGAAGAGTTGTAACTATTGAAGTGAAAAAGTGTGACTGCCTCAAACTTGAGATATAAAAGGGGAGAGCATTTCATTTGACAAAAACATCCAAAACATCATTGAAGAATTCAACTAAGATTAGAACCCTATGTGATTTTTCCAGTGAATTAAATTAGGTTCTCAAGAATAGCGATGTGACTCCGAATAGATGTGACCCTTCAAATGTGAAAGACTATGACCCATCAACAAGGAGATATAAAAAGGGGAATCACTCCCTTGTTAAATAATCATCAATAGGAAAGAAACCTATCAATCAACTTAGAAGTAAGGTATTATTCTCAAGGCAGCCATGAAGGGTGGTGACTCCCCCAAATGGATATAAGGATAAATCAATTCATTGACATAAGCAATCGTCATTCATCTATTCATCAAAGAAAACAAGCAATCAAAATATCAAAATTTTCTTAACCACTCAACATAGTTGAATCTAACGATATAATTTGACTTCAAATTCTCAAATGAAAATCTAGTTGTCATAGAAACTTAGGCATAACTAAGAATACAAAGATGGATTAAGATTATCTTTCAAACTTCTAGATTTAGGTACACTATGGTATCATCTTGACTTAGGATGGTCAATCTCTTAAAATCCAAAACAATAATTTTGAGGGAATGTAATGAAGACAACTCAATTCTTTAGGAACCTACAAATTTAGAGAAATGCTGGAAATTTACCATACGATATATTCATCAAGCTTCATGGAAGAGGAACACATTTGTTCTATTCATTTTGGACAAGATCATAATGCTTAATCAAATCCATAACACATATGATCTATCCCACACTCATGGATCAACCTTGTAACCTACAAAATTGATCTAATAAACTTATCTTATGAACCAAATTCACTTCTATATTAGATCATTTCTTCCAGGAGTCTCCTCCTAAGTTCTTTTCTTGATCAAAGTAACTCCACATTCATAAAGATCAAGGACATCAATATTAGGCATGTAGGTACCTTAGATAAATTTGATACAAATCAAGTTACAACAAAATTGTTACATAAGCTTATGCTAAGTTATATTATGGGCCCATGACCCACAAATCTCAGGATCATTTTCACCTCTTAACTTTGAGAAAGATTAAGATTGTTGAACTAGATGGAATAAAACAATTTACTTTCCTAAGATATAAAAATCATCCTAGTTTTAACATAGGAATATGTCAAATCTTTACAAGAGGAGTGACAATCTCCCATTGATATTAAAATTGGATGTTAGTATCAATCTATAAATTCAAATTCTATGAAGTCTAAGATTTGGTACATCCAATAATTTATACTTGAGGATTATCTAGGGAATATATACTTAGAAGGTTATAACACGTTATTAATGAGTGTATGACAAGATGATATATGTTGAAAAATGTTTGGACTAAGTGTTACAAACACTATAAGATATTTTTTATTACACCCTCAATCTTGTCTCAAGCCCTATTTGAATGATTAGGTGAAATAAAATATACTTACTCCCAATTGATGGTATAGGAAAAAAGGAGTAAAGGTTCTTATTATTCACAACACCCTGTAACCTTTTGTGATGAAAGATGCAGCACTTTTCTATCATTGTGGATTTCAACAAGGGGTAATGAAGAATTTGTAGGATCCTTGTGGTGATGAAATGAGAGAAAACCTGTCTTAAGTTAGGTACCTTACCAGTTACCAACTCTTGGTTTTAGGAGATACAAGTATAGGAACAAGAAGAATATTTGACAATAAAGTGTTCACATACTTTAGAGAACATTATCAACCTTATGATCTTAAAAGACTGTGTTGGCGATTGGACCAAGGCAAGTATACTAACAACAATCCTTTACAGAGATTGATTTGGGATCGCGATGAATTTAGGAGCATCCTATCTTGTGATTGCTTGAGGACAAGCAATCTTGAGAAGGGTGGATTGTGATGTTCCCGTAAAAAAAAAGAAAGAAAAGCTGAGGCTGACTCCTTAATGTGGCCAACTCCATCTAAGGTTGACCACGTAACATTGGTAGACCATCGTATGATAAGGAGCGGTGAATATGACAAGAGTGTGAATTGTTTAAGAGGGGTTTTATTAATCAAAAGACACAACTATTCATTGGGACACATCCTTGCAAGACATATGAAGTATAAAAGGAAATTAACAAAAGATGGAGAGGCATCGAATCATCATAGAAACAGTAATATCTTCTCATCAAATAATTAGTAGCAAAGATCATTAGTAAATACCTTATATTCTACATCAGACGATCTACAAGACAATGATACTAATCAGGCTTAAGTGCAACAAGAAAAAGGGATCTGGACCTAAACCAGGATTTATCTTGCCTACAACATTTAATTGGTAAGTTGTAACCCTAACTTGTGATTCTAGGGCAAGATTCAGGGCAATCCCAAAAGGGGACATTACAAACAAATACATAATGATGAATTTAGGGACTTAACAAATGCTTTAAAAGTTGTCATGTAAAGGGCTAGAAAAGCTGCCTAGTGAATTAAAACAAAACAAAAGGCTATACATTTAAAACAAATATAAAATTTTTAGCAAGGTTTTAGTAGGGTTATAGCCAAGAAAATTCAAACTTTCACTCAAAATAATATCCCAACACATGAGGACCAAAAAAAAAGTGACCACTATTTGGCAAGAGGCCAATAGTAGGTGTGCACAAAATTGGGTCTATTGGGTAAAGAGTTTCCCTATCAAATAATTTATGTCACATGGGTCTAGCAATTTATGATGAGCATGTGAACTAATGGTCAAATGAGACAATCAATCAAGAATTATTTCTTTCTCCTTCTTATACTTGATCACCAGATGGAACCATTGCAAGTATGTTACCTACTTCATGTTGCACACATTCTCTAGCTTGCTTTGTCTAGATGTAAAAATTGAAGTGGCTTATGATTGAATTGTAGAAGTGTCACTACTTGATAGATTGAATAATGGAGTACAACTCTTTCTCATAGGTGGAGTAACTTTGAACTATGTCATTGAAGGTATTTGCATTAAATGCAATCAAACGCCTATGTTGAATGAGTATCATGTTGAATACACATAATCAAATACATGAGTCAATCTCAAAGGGGTGAGCAATGCCAAGCATTGTCAAAATAGGTGTTGTACAAAGGTGTTACTTGAGATCCTTGAAGGTGCAATATTGTGTAGGTGTCTAAACCAATATGGCTTTGGTGTAAATGATTTGACTGTACAACCAAGAAATGTGTCAAAAATTAAGGATGAACATATGATAGAAATTTGTAACTCCAAGAAAGTTGTGCAATTCTATGAAGTTATGCAAAGTCATTTAGTCTCATATCATCTTGATCTTTGATAGGTCTACATGGATGCAGGTGCTATTGATGATAGATCCATTACTAGATTTATGTGATAATAAAAGTGCTTGTTTAGGTTGGCTTGCAACTTATGTTGGCACAAAGTGTTCTTGACATGTAAGACATGCTCCTCCCAACTCTTTATAAATATGAGGATGACATCCAAGTAGACAATGAAAAAGGATCTAGTGAAGGTTCATTGGATATTATTTATCAAGTGCATGAATATTGTTGGCACATTGGTCAATCTAAAACTAGGCACAATGTAATGTCCCCTTCTAGCAAGCCAAAGCTTTTGCAACCTTGCAAACAATTTCAACTTGTAAAAGAGCACATTAGTATACAAATCATTTCATCATGTGCACATAAAGTGCTTAAAAATAATAAACTTTATCTCTTTCATATCTTTTTTAGTCATATTTCCATGTTCATGATCTATCTTATATCATTAATCACACATGAGTCATGGACATACCTCGGGGAGGACGTTCGTAATCCTACCCATTAATCAGACCACTCACCTAATATGAGAGGGTGGATTAAGGATTCCAAGACCCACGGCCGTATGCCCAAGGCTTCGCCTCACACCTGGAGGTACTTCACTCTTGGCTCGGAGGGGCTTATAGCCAGCTCGAGGTTCACCTACCATTAGGCCATTAATATTATCTAGGTCCTACGCAACCATAAGGTCAAAAACTTCATGCTACACCCGGCAATACTTCGTTCTTACCTTAGGTCTAAGAGCTTCATGCTACACCCGACAATACTTCGCTCTTATCTCTGAGGGGCAATGACTTGCCAACTCGAGTGCTAGACACTAGATTCCTTCTGACCACCAGTCTCATACTAATAAGATGTGTAGATGGATTAAGGGGAAGGCTACTAATCCTAGCCCAGTACTCCATGGTCATGTTGATTGCTTATTAAAGGTGATCTCATAATCAATCCCTTTGTAGAGATATACTTATTATTCTATCATTTATATACATATCTAACATTATATATATATATATAATTTTATCTTAGGATAGATGACGTACCTGGTGGTTCTACTAACTGGATTCTATTCTTTAATATTTATATATTATAATATTTGTTATAATATTAATAATATCTCTATATTGTATTATTATATATGTTATTAATATTATTGTGTATATATATATATACATATATATAGATATATTACATCTTAATAATTAAATATATTAAAATACTTACCTACTGTTTGTAGGTAGCTTTTTGGCTGCGGTAGATATTTATTCTCTTCCTTTTCTATTCCTTTTTCCCTTTTTTTTGTTAGAGGGCCGGTTAATATTTATAAGTTTGAAGGGATGCATTTTACCACCCGTCACCACCCTTAATAAATAAATATTATTAAACTTTGATGATACTCGATATTTGTTTGTATTAGTTAAGTGCTCCTTATTATGAATGCCCTTATATTATGCAATGAATAAATATACATTTACTATTATTATTATTATTATTATTATATATTTACTTGAATAATTCCTCCCTATATATATTTATAATATATTTTTTTCTACTTATGATTCAGAAATATATATATAAATATAATACGGATCTAAATATATTTATTTATCAGATTTTAATTTATTGCCCATCCTCTTTTCTTTCTATCCCACAACCTTTATTTATTTCCCTTTCAAGGGATATTTATTATCCCTGGTGGTAAAAGACATACTTACCCTTTTATAATTTTATTACTTCATATTATTCCCTTTTATGAGCTATGGTAAAACTAATTCTAACCATACGTAACTCCCTTAACATAGTTTATTTATATTATTTGTATTTATATTATATCATTTATATTATAATAAATGATATATTATTTATATTATATCATTTATATCATAATAAATGATACATGATTTATATTATATTATTTATATTTATATTATAATATAAGATAAATATAAGAATATTTGTATTTATATTATTAGATATATTTATAATATATTATTATTTTTTATGTGTTATTTATAAATATAATAATAATATATCTTGTTAATTGTTATAAATAAACATTATTTAAATATATTAAATATTCATATCTTTGATTTGAATGAATAATACATAATGGAGGGACATGACACACAACCATCCATTCATAAAATTCCTCCTTGGTTTTGAACATTGTCTTTATATGTTTTTAGGATGGACTTGTTGATGTGTGTTTTGACACATCATGTTGGAACAAATTTATCCCCTACTTGAAAGGTGGTTAACCCTAATAGTGGGAGTTTATGGGTTTTAGAGACACTAGAATGACCCAATAGGTGAGTGGTTTGGATGTTACGCTCAAAGGGCTTTAATAGAATCTCAATGGAAAATTGCTAGTTAGTTGTAGGTTTGATTTTATAACTTATTTATAGGTTACCCATATACACATACAATTCCATAAATTCTATTTTAATTATCATACAACATTAAATTTCAAATTTTAGATTTGTATATTAAAATTTCTTCTCTAATTTACACCATAACACATACATGAAATCTTAAAGTTAAACCCTAAGTTAATTGTATATTAAACATATTATAACCAATGTGATAAAAAATTGCTAAAAAAGGGATGAGAAAGATAAGGTTAGAATGAACATATAGGCCTTGTCCTCCAAACATCACGTAGTGAGCAGACAAATTTGAGTTACAACCACCCCTTTGCTTGACATAACACCTTGCAACCAACACATAAGAAGGTGCATCTTGTAGATATTTATGGGCCATGAAAAGAATAACTTGTAGGGTAAGTGCATGGAAACAGGTGACAAATTAGTGGCCAACCGTGAGATTTTTAGCAAAATGTGTTGCGTTACGAAAACATAACATATACGTGTTTTAATGCGTATGCATTTTTAATGCCTTGAATTAAATTTTTTTATGATCCCTACCTATTTAGGCTTGGATTTCCAATCCTAAGGGTTGGACATCTCTTGTGGCTCCTAATTTCATGTTTTTAACATAAAACAACTTGAATTCAAATTTCAACCTCATTAGGTTTACATGTTTTGCAATAAAATTTTACAAAATTACCACCAAAATAAAAGAGATACTTCTTAGCTATCTAACCATACAATTTTTTAATATTTTAAATAATTTAAGTTATTTATTTTTATTTTCTTTGAAGAGTGTCTTCATACTCCTCTAGTACATATGTATTAATTTTTTTATAACCTTTGACCCACTTATCCAAATTTGAATAAAAATAGGATTCTTCTACGCTTCATTATATACACATTAAAAAGGAACATGTTCAATTAGTTTTGTGCAATTTATGTGGCACGTACACCCAGTGGTGTAATTTTTAGGATGCATCCACTTCAAAAAATCACAAAAAATATGTTAGAGTAAATGCATATTTACTTAAGTTTTACTTAAGTAGACTATAGTTTAATTGCATTTAATTTATTAAACTGGGAAATTAGTTTTCTTTCCCATAGGGTGGTTTTTTACCTGTGTGGGTAGTTTTCCCACCCATCATTTCATTTTCTTGCCTTTATAAGGCACCTTTGTACAATAATGTAAATTATCTCATTCTCAATGCATTTTCTCTTCGGTGAAATATCTTCTCTCTTGTGAAGGTTTATTTCTGCAGTTGGTCATCCTAGGTGTGTTGCTCTCACATGGTATCAGAGCCACCCACTGCAACTCCTTCCTAAGAGTCTTCGCCAGAGATTTTGAGATTGATTGGAGATCATTCGACATTTGAAATTTTTTTAAGTTTTCAAAGTTGCTATATTATTTTTTTTGCTGGCAAATGCAATTGATTGAAGGCTGATTTTTTCAAGCATTGAAAAGCTTAAAATCACTATTGAAGAGGGCACAATTCTGCCAAAAGAGGCAAGCATTGAAACTACTTGGAGAGACCACGATTTGGTTTTGCTGTGAGGAGGCGTGAGAGGAGTATCAACCTCCCTTTCATAGGCAATGAGGCTACGAGCCTGGTGATATACGTGGGAGGCTCGCTATGAGGCATCAACCTCTATGAAAGAGGGTGACCTCTGTGCTATGGTGTGGAGCCTCAATCAAAGTTGTGGCCTTTGAGTTGTTGCAAGAAGAATATAGGGCAAGGAACAATTTTTTCCCAAGCGTGCAAGGGACAGATTTAGTTTAGTGAAACCCGTAGATCCGTTGCTGGAGGTGCCTTCCTTCAGCCAGCGTGTGATAGCATTTAGGAGATTCAAATCGTTGGCATATATTTTCTTCAGACTTTAACATTTCTAAAGTCTGCAATGAAATATTTCTTAGGGTTTTGATTTGTACCTTGGAGGTGGGATTGCAATTCGTGCAGTGATTTTTGGTATTTCTTAGGCAATGGTCTGAGTCTTTTATCCCACATTGATCTCGCAGCAGGCTTCTTTTCACTTTTTATATCTTGGCACTCATAACCTACATATGAAGTATGAGCGGTGTGCTTTGTGTTCGTGCAAGGTTTGTGGGTAGTGTGGTCTACTTGCTTGCTTTGTGAATTGGCTTTGAGATTGGTGATTGATTGGCACGATTGCCATCATATTTTGCAACATCTTTGTTGCATTTTTTTTTCTCACTTGCAGCAAGTGGTCACATGGGTGACCAAGGGCTTAATCCAGTCCTTCATTCTTGCATTGAGCTCCCATAGGCGATTTTTCTTCCATAGAGCATATCTTCAGCATCCGGAGTCCGTTTTTAGCATTCCACATATCATCAGAAAGCTGACTTCACCAAGCTCGTAGTGGTATAGGTAAATCTGCCTAATTTTGCTGATTTGAAGGCTTCGTTTGCAGTATTTGGGAGTTTCTAATTGTTGTTGAAGGTTAATGTCTTTGTAATTTTGGAAATTTGTCATAGTTCATTATGGGTTTTCATTTCATCCTGTTGTGATTATGTTGAAAAGGGGAAACTATAAACAATGCAGAGATGGTATCATAAAACATCTCAGATGGCTTCATTTGTTGCCACATTTATATAATCTTGTTCACCTTCCTGGTACTGATAGTAAGAACTTTGCATGGAATTGCAAAAGGGATCATGTCCTAGGAGTTATTGCAATGCATATTGATGATGCCACTTTGAATGCTATTGATCATTTTGAGTGTCCTCGTATTCTTTGGACCAAAATTTGGGAAATACATGGAGATCCTGATACTCAGCTATTCCCAGATGATCCTGTTTCAGATTGTCTTGTGCCTCTTCATTTTTTAGACAGGATACCCTATGATCATGCTACTATGCAGGAGTTTGAAGTTTTGGAATACTTTGAATCTTCAGATGAGGATGACAAGGGTTCTTTAGAAGCTTTTTCTTCTCCATCAGGGACAATTGATGTACCTTCACCTTCAGTGATTCATTGTGTAGAGTCATTGATTGAGGCTCCTATCATTCTTGTTCAGTAGGACCATTCATCTTGTGTTGATGATTCATTGAGCATGTCCAGTGATTCATCACAACCAGTATCTCATTGTCTTCCTAATTAGGATTATTATTTGTCAAACATTGGTTCATTGTTCATAGAATCTCATATTTCTGACTTGGAAGACACATTTGAGGGTATATCCCTCCTATATGATGATAGTTGTGGTACAACTATTGTTACCCCATCTCGATCTCTGGAGAATGTTCAGAATCAGTTTCTAGTTGTACCTTGTTTGTTACTTTCTGTTGTGATTGGATATGTTCCTAATTGGTTCGTGGCATCATCTTCCAAGGTCTTGGCGACACATGAGTAGATTCCAGAGACATAATCATACATCTTCATGCTTCTTTCTTTCAATTCCTATCTGGAATGGGAAGCATTCCTGCATTTGTATTTGGTTTTGTTTCTTCCAAAAGGAAGACAAGTTGTTTGTCAACATTGGATCATGTTTTGTCTTCAGGCACTTACCATTTTTGTAGGTGATTACACATTGTGGGGGGGCTGCATAGTCTCTCTCTTTCCCTCTTATGGGGGGTTCATTGATAGTATATACATGATGTATGTAGTACTTGGGGGGTGTTATTGAGTCCTCCATCCATGCATCATTTTTGTTTTCTTTCTCTCTTTTAGAGAGGGGTTTTTTCCCATAGGGTTTTTCTCCTTTTCTCCGGTTGTGAGAGATTTCTTTTTTGCATTGTAAATGGGTACCTAACATGGTTGTGTAGCCGAGACAAATATTGCATCTTCATTCTCCCTAAGTTGCACTTAAGGGGGGGGTGTTAGAGTAAATGCATACTTAAGTTTTACTTAGGTAGACTATAGTTTAGTTGCATTTAATTTATTAAACCAGGAAATTAGTTTTCTTTCCTGTAGGGTGGTTTTTTACCTGCGTGGGTAGTTTTCCCACCCATCATTTCATTTTCTTGCCTTTATAAGGCACCTTTGTACAATAATGTAAATTATCCCATTCTCAATGCATTTTCTCTTCGGTGAAATATCTTCTCTCTTGTGAAGGTTTATTTCTATAGT
Source organism: Cunninghamia lanceolata (assembly GCA_027924645.1). Classification (NCBI taxonomy): domain Eukaryota; kingdom Viridiplantae; phylum Streptophyta; class Pinopsida; order Cupressales; family Cupressaceae; genus Cunninghamia; species Cunninghamia lanceolata. The sequence continues at coordinate 3,459,228 of BSBN01001859.1, read as the reverse complement.
TGGTCATCCTGGATGTGTTGCTCTCACAAAATAATTATTCAATAAAATATTAAAAAAAATATACACCTTGTAGTACTTAATCTTGCCTATATTTCCACTCGAAATCGTTTTTAAAAATACCTAATGTAGAAAAAAAATAGGGGGGTGCACACCAGACACTATGTTATATTTTAGTGATAAAAATAGGAACACTTTTGTGTGCACCCAACATTTTACCCCCTTACCCTTAATCATTTTTTTAAAAATCTAGTATTTTAGAAATTAGATTTAGAGCACTACAATTCTTGTTGTTATCATATCTTCAAATTTTGAGTGTACACTTCTTGAATTACTCATCTAAGTTCAACTTTAGCTTAATTCAGAAAAAAATTGGCCAATTTTGACCCCCTTTTTTTGTCCCGGGCCATTCCAGACATAGGTTGCAAGTATGGCTCCCACAATCATTGTGCAAGATATAAGTTTCATGTTCAAACTACACTAAGGTGTTCAGGCTGACCACACAAACCAATTTGTCATCAACAAACTCTCATTGGTTTGAAAGACCCTTCCAAATAATCAAACATCCATGAGTTTAATGTAAAGAACAAAAGATAACAAAACCCATTGACTGGAAAACTAGTAAGAAAGGAAAAGAAAGAAATAAGTAGAACAACATTGTATTAAGAATCAATTGTTTGTTCCAACACTTTGAATAGTCATACAGTTACATATTTATAGGTTTACATTGGTCAGAAATACACAGAGTTTTTCCCTCCAATAAACAACATAAGAAAATACAACATCAAAGATCAAGAGTCATGTAGGAATATGAAATTTTTTCCTCATATAAGATGAAATACAACATGGAAGGTCAAGAGTCATGTAACTTAGTTTTTGAAATTACAAGGCCTTAATAATGATTTGAATTTGACTCTCAAATTTGATCCAAATCTAATGAGTTTGAAGATAATGTTCTCATAAAAGGTCAACACTTCATTGTGTAACATCAAAAATTGCATACTGTTGCAATTTCATGCTACGTTTTGTAACCACTTTGGTGTTCGCTCCCCTAGCATGTTTTAAGGTTCATTTTAGCTTTGCCTTAGCCTTTTCCCGTAACCACATGTGCTTTTGTGTTATGTTCAACCCTTTGTGTTTATTTTTGTGTAATTTTGTTTTAGTGCTTTGTTTATCTCATCATTCGATAGTGTTCCATGTGACTAGGAACTGAAGTTGCTCAAGGAGGTGAGTGCTTAGCGCAGACGTCCACATGGCATGCTAGAATCCAACACATGTTTGGTACTAGGTGACCATTCCTAGGTGTTATTGGCCACCTCTTGCAATGATTTGAGATTCTAGTAACGCCTCTTCGTGGCTCAAAACATCTCTTTCATGTCTATGTTTTCCCTCTTTTGTGTAGAATTTTTGAATTGGACTCTCATTCTCTAATGTAAGTTTTGATGGTATTGTGAACACTCTTGGCTCTACAACTCTAGTTGAGCTCTTCTGAATACTTTGTGCTCTCTTGGTGATCTACAAATTCCTTGGTGCTTCTTCAAGTCTCTATTATAGTTGCATTCTATTGGTGCTTTTCTATGTGAGCTCTTGGAGGTTTTTGCACTCTTTTTGTAGGGTTTTATGAAACCTTTGCTAGCTCATTGAACTTCTCCTTTTGGGCAGATTGTGCTTCCTATATAGGTGATAGTGTTTCATAATAATCTCTTTAATTTAATTGTCATTGTGTGACCCCATTTTTTGAATTTGCATTGTGTGGTTGCATTTCCATTTCCCTCATTTCTCAATAGCTATTTTACACTAGTTTGCTCATTCAACCTTGAGTAGATTAGTTGTTTGCAAATTTTACATTGTCACTATTTTATTTCTTAGATACACTTAAGGAATAGAAGCGTATACACAATTTTTTTCTTTATCCTTGTTGCTCGTGGAGGTTGAAAGACCAAAGCAGGGGCTTAACTTAGGAAATATCCTTAGCAACCCAACAATTTTCTTCTATTCTTAATAGCAGGTGTTTTGAGGAAGGATATCCAAATGCACAGAGGTTTCATTGATATTTTTTCCTTCCTTTTATTAATCTTTTTTTCATTTGATTTTAATTAAATAGTTGAACACTTGTATTATTTTTAAATTTGGTGTCACCTAGAAATTACTGGTCTGGTTTGTTGTTCATTGTTGTGTTGTGCAGGTGGTAACATGTCGTACAAAACACCTTTTTTTTATTTTTCTAGCTTTGAGGATGCCAGTGCTTAGCACAATTGTCCCCATGCCATGCTGTCATCTAGGGCAAAGAGCTCCATACTCTAGTGCTAGGTTCCTCTATTTCCCCTCTTTTCACTTTTGTATCTGGGTTTCTTAAATTCTATCTATAGCAGTATGCTTCTCAACATTATGTTAGTCACTTTTCTTTCTTTCAAGCAATTAATTCATTTCATTTCCATTTCAACTAGCACAAAGTTGGTCTATTGATGTTAGTCTATCTAGAGAAGTGGATAGAACATAACTACATAGGACCGTAGTGCAGTTGTAGTGAAAAGTTCCCTTGATCGACACATTTGATCAAGGGGTGATTTTTCCTCATCTACATTTTGGTGAACCCAACATGCTTTAGACATGTAAACATTTTCTTCATTTTTGTAGTTCACTCTACACTTTGGTGAACCTGCCACATTTAAACATTTGAATAAAACAAAACTCTTTTCTTCAATCACATAGTACTGGGTGTTGCGAAGCCTAAACTCTATTTATGAGCTTCACAACCTAGTCTTCAAACACTTAGTACATTGTCTGTAAGAGTCTAAGACATCCTTCCATGGAATATTCTGTAAATCATACCACTCCTATTTGATCAGCTCCAGACTTCACAAACTTCACTTATGACACAACTCTCACAACTCTTCCTTCTCTTTCTTCTTCTATAACTATTCTAATAACATGTTACCACAATGTTGAGGTAGCATTCAACCACAAGGCTACCTTGGGTAGTGTCCCACCTACACAGATTTATGAGTTAGATCACCATCTCATAGATTTCTAGGATTATATGCATATTAAGGACTTACCTAGATTTGGAGTTCATATAGTCAATGCTCTTCATGATATGTTGATAGGTCACCCTCACAGTCTTGACGTCCTATGTGGTATTGCCCATATCATTCATAGAGATACTTCATCATTGACAAGCTGCTTTCTAGAAGCTCAAGACTCTCACTCAAACATTATTGGTAATCAGTTTTACATCCCTATGTCACATCAAGAACACAAATTTTTACATCTTTACCTATGGTTACCAATACTCTGCATCATGGTAGTGTAGGTATTAGTTTGTTTGGAGATGCAATGAACCCCATAAATCAATATGGGTTTGTTTTGCCCTCAAGGCCCTTGTAGTTTACTTTTCCTACTGGTGCCCTCAGAGACTCCCAACACTTGTCACTTCCCCTTGCTTCCACTCCTCTTGTTGCACCCATGCACACCATTGATCACACTATCAACTGACTTTTACAAAATGTTGGTTCCCTTCAATAGCAACTCACTTCACTTTCCACTTCATCCGCACAACCACTTGTTCCCACCTATTGCAAGCGTAACCCTTTATCACTTGCTATTCTTGCTACCCCCTTCTTGCAAGGCTTTGAGTCACCTAGGTTCAAAACATACTCTGGGAAAGGAGACTCCCAAACACATATATCTTCTTTCACTACCTTGTGCATTGATTTCATTTCTTAGGATGCTTTCATAGCAAAGTTATTCTCGATGTCCTTGAAGGACACTACATTGAATTGGTTTTGCTTACTTCCTGACCATTCCATTGTTTCTTTTGATTAGTTGGTGAATTAATTCTTACAACATTTCCAAGCTAACATTAGCATGTAGGTCACATTTACTGACCCCATCCATTGTCAGCAAGGAGTGAATGGAAAAGTAATTGATTTCATCTATCGTTATTAGACACTTCTCACATATTTCTTATGCCCTTCTCGATTTTGATGTGTAGTAGCTTTTCATTAGAAATATACAACCACAAATTAGGGATAAGATCATGTTGATGAAGTATCTGTCATTCACACACTTATGTATAGGACTCCATGACTATCAGTAGTCAACCAGCTAGTTTGAGGTATCTACCTCACCAACTCTAACTGGTCAGTTTGGTGCTTCTTCTTTTACAAATTCTAAAAAGAATAAAAACTTCTTTAAGAATAATGTTTCTACGGTTATCAATAATGCAGTGGCTACAACATCATCACTGGCTTTTTTAGCCCTTGCTACTCCTAAAACATCAAACAATCATAAGTTCACTCCTTTGACAGAGTCACTCTATTCAATTCTACAACAGCTTCTAAACAAAAATTTAGTGTAGTTGCCTCCTATTCACCTACTCGACACTCGCAAACCCCTTCCACCTTCTAAACAAAAATTTAGTGTAGTTCCATAGAGTGCCTAAACATGATATGGAATGATGTCTGTGTCTAAAACACACTATGCAAGACCTCATCGACCAAAATGTCATCCAGGTCTCTGCCACAAACAATAAAGGAAATAAGTTAGTCGCTCCGCCTAATCAGCATCTACAAATTTATATCAATCCTATGAAGCATCACTCCTCTAATTTTGTTGACCTTGCTTCTTCCCCTATGGCACTATATTTGACGTATAATGTTCCCTCTTCTCCCTATGCCAAGATGGTGGTCATGATATATGTTCGCTCTCACCCCGCTCGAGAGCATCCCATTCCTAAACCCACCATTTCCTTCTCACCCTCAAACATCCCTAGTAATATATATGATGGGAGTTGAAGACAAAAGAAAAGATCAATGTAAAATGACAATACTAAATGCATAAAAACACAAGATATACCTTGAAGAATCTCCCACCTCTTGATAAGGTCAAGGAGAGTGCACCCAAGAGCTCTCCTCGATTACCCAATGTTGAAATAGTAGAATGTTGATTGCTCCTTGTTCTTCAACACAATATGATGATTTATAGAGGCTTTGATAAAGGATTTTATGGAGATCAAGATGAGATAATGTGGCTATAGGATGAGGAATGATTTTGGCATGGTAAGGGTATGATGAGAGGAGATGAGAGAAATTTTAGCATAGTTTTGATGCAAGAAGAAGTTGTTAAAATAGCTTAGATGAGAGCTCTAATTATAGTTTTTAGTAAAAGGATGGAGGGTGAGGATTGAAAGTTTAGATCAATGGCTAGGGATGCAGCTTGAGGATTAGGGTTTTGGATTAGAGTTGTAGTCTTGTGACAAGTGTCACAAAAGGGTTGAATAAGAGAGATCAGATGGTAATATTTGGTCAATAAGATTGGTTGGCTCCCATTATTTGTGAATTTTAAATTCACATCGGGAAGGGTGATGAAAATTAAAATGAATTAAAAATTCATTTTTGGGAAGAGTTGGATAAAATGTGAATTTTTAATTCACATCATGAGGAAGAGTTCCATTAATGGAGACTAAGACAAGTTAGATGGAGAGGATAAAATGTGGATTTTTAATTCACATGGGGAAGAGTTCCATTAATGGAGACTAGGGCAAGTTAGAATAAAAATTACCTTATGTAGAATAAAAGTTAATTTTTTATTTGTGGGGTGTGGCAATGAGTGTTAAGTGAGATTTGACCAAGCTAATCAAGGGGATTAAATTAATTAATAGGGCTAGAGAAAATTAGTAAATGGGTTAATGGAGGGTTAAAATTAATTAAATAAGGGTTATTTAATTAATTTAGGTCTAGGGATCATGTAGGCTAGGGTAGCTAATTAAATAATTGCTATTTAATCAACTAGGCTAGGTTTAGGTTGATTAGTAGGGTAGATCAATCGAATAAGTATGATTTACCTAATTAATCAGGATTAGGAGATGGGGAAATTAACTAAATAAATATTAAGAATATTTATTTAATCAATGAGGATATAGTTATAAGGTATAGTGATAAATTAAATGAATTAATTGATCACAAAGGATGGATAAATGGCTAAGGGTAGATGATTAGGGATAAATTAATTAAATTAATTAGATTTATTTAATTAATAGGAGGGATAAGTGGAGTAGTGTAGAGATACAGGAAATTGGCTTGTAGAGCAAGTCAATTTTAGGTGTCTACATTTTGCCCCTCTTTGAAATGGTGTTGTGGCTAAGTAACATTATTTCAAAGAAGTTTAAAATATAGAGTTGGATTGGATAGAAAAAGGTTTTGGTTTAGAAGAATAGGGTAAGGTTTAGGGATGATTGGTAAGGGTGATGCCCCCTCGAGAGGATAGGCAGGTTGCAAGAACAAGGGTGTGCTCTCGAAAATGGATGAAACATATTAGTTGAGGTGGTTGGAGGATAAGGGGTGAGATGAAAGAATGACAATTTTAGGTAGATTGGTTGATGGATGATTATTGTGCTGAAAATGATTTAGAGCAATCCTAGGTTTGTTATAGTAAAGTAGATATGTTCACCAAGGTATAGAAGACCAGGGTGATGATGTTTATCCAACATTTGCATGGACTAGACACGCAGACAAAGGGATGATCCCATGTATGCCCAAAATAGTACAACCTTGTCTAGACGAGGGAAGGGGACTCATAGCATATGCCCTTAATACACAAAGGTATGAAGAACCTTAGATGCAAAAGGAGATTAATATGCTAGAACCGACCCTACGATCCACAAGATATGAATACTAACTTGGAGTAATGAGACCAACCCACAAGCACAACATACAAAATCAAGACTACGCCCCATTCTAGATGTTTTTGCCACATACCATGATATAGTGAGATTAGGGTAGCTTTGATGTGATCTTCAAATAGGACAAAAGATAAAAATCAAGAACCAAAAGACCAACGAACCAAACAAATAGCCATTGTATCTCTTGCTAAGATGGATGTTGATGATGGCTTATGCCTATTGTAGGAAGGATATATCCGTTAAGGCAAGAATCGATTGGATGTTGTTTAGATAAAAATTTAAAGGTGGGCAAAAGGATAGTCAGGCATTCTGTGATGATTATGGTTAGTTTGTTGATTGATGATTTTTGGGTAGGATGTGATGTTTTGACATTATGCTTAACATGTGTATTGCTTGGTGAATTTAGTAAGCTCAGAAAATAGGGACCATCCAAATGGGTTGGATGGGTGCATCTTATATACCTAAGTACTAGATACTTCCTTTGTATTCCAAATTGCCTACATACCCTGTGTCCATAGGATCAAGGCATTTAAAGATGTGGGTGAGATGAATATGTAGTTCTAGTCTGACTTGATGATGTGGGAATGGTTCGGGATGATGATGATTTTTTGCATGGGATGATGATGTGGGATTGTTTTTGGTAATTTTGTAATTTTGTGATTTTTTTGGAATTTTGGATTTTGTATTATTTTTGGATTTTTGAATGTTTTTAGATCTAATGTTTTTGGATTTTTTGATATTTCTGGATTTTTTGTGATTTTGGATAGGGAATGGTTTATTATGAGATGGTTGCATTGGATTGCATTTGGATAACCTTTGTGCTAGATACCAATGACAAGGGAACACCAAGTCTAGAGGTGAAGGTGATGAGGTTGGATATGGGGATTGGCGATGAAAGATGATGGATAGGTAATTCATGATAGATGAATGGATAAGTGATAAGGATGCATGTTAGATAGATGGAAGATGGGGATAAGGATTTTCTCCAAGGGCTAGGTTGCAAGGAATCATATGCCCCATGCATGGACTTATGTTTGGATGGATGGACTTTGTAGTAGATAGATGGATGTAGGATATGCTTGGAAAGAGACGTATGTTGAGAGGTGTCCAAAACATGTTTTGATATTTTGCCCCTTGTCTTTATCAAGATCTAAGGAGGAAGATATAGTAGATAGGATCAATGGGAAATGATGGGATAAATAAGAGGATGGTGGATAGGAATATGATAGGATAAGGATGGATGATGGGTAATAAATGCAAAGGATGAATGATATGATTTTGCCCCCAAGTATAGGGTAAAAATGGATGGGAAAGGGATTACGCATGACACCCACAAGGGGTTTTCATCATGGTACTTGCCCAAGGCGCCACAAGGAGTGGTTTTCATTATTGGATGAATTTTTCTCTTTACTATATTCTTGATTTTTATTTTTATTTTTGATGGAATGGGGACTCTAGCGTCTATTTCCATAGAAAGTGGAAGATGGTCCCATGTTGGGTAGCATTATAGATGAGGTCGCACCATTTTCTGGTTAAGGTCGCATAAGGTGGAAAATGTTTTGCATGCCAGAGAAGATACCCTTATCGATAGGCTTGGTCGGGGAGTGGAGGGACGGTTATTCCTTCGCAGTTGCACAGGGGAGAAATAGAGTAGTAAGGGTCAGTTTTTAGAGGAGAGAACATAGAGGGAAGCAAAAAGAAGTCTGTGCAAGGAGCATCAAGGGGAAATGACAGAGAGAATAATAAGTGTCGTGTACCAATTTGTAAGCGAACTCAAGAGACAATCTACAGGTTCTCTTCCTCTCTTCGCTGTGCAGTCATAGTTTTCTTGTTATGAGTAATGTCTTCACTAGCATTTTGATGGAACATAGAATTTGCTTGAAGATACAAAGTTTTATTTGTTAATAATTGTAGCCTGTGTGTTTTGTCATCATCAAAACGAGAGCTATGTTTATGTCTTCTACACTGCACTACACCGCACCAAAGATGTGAAACTCACAGTTTATTGTATTGTCTGACGAAGGTCAAGAATAATTGTGAAGTCATTGGTTTTACTTTAGAAGGTTTATAGTTATGTGTAGGGTGTAAATCTAAGTATGTGATTGGTCATAAAACATTTCACCACTATTACAAACCGTATAGGCAAAGCCTTCGATGACATAGACTGCGATCATCTTTGGACAGTCAAATGCTATTGTTTGGCTCTGTCAAGTTTAAAGGTCAGCTTGTATTAGAGTAAAGATTTGTTTGTGTCAACCATTGACAGAGGGTTATCAATAGTGAAGAGGTGCAAGTCGTAACATGCAAGACTTCACTATCATCCTCCTTTTCTAAGTTTAAAACTGGTTGGTCGACCATGGAAAAATTACTGACCTAGCTGCAAATTAATAACAAGCTTTAGTCTATTGCCTTTGTAAGTAATTCTTTTACTACTAAAGTATTTAAAAACTGTTGTGTCCCCGAGAGAAGACCTCACAGTCATACCAGTTTTACTGTTGTAAGTAATTCTTTTACTACTAAAGTATTTAAAAATTATGGGTAGCTAATGATTTGATTTACTGTGCCAGGATGGTACGTATCAAGAAACCGCAAGGAAGTCCTTCACTGGTAAGGAACGTTATCTACAAGCTAAGCAGAAACGACTTGCAATGATCAAGACTATTGAGAAAATGAATGATGAAAATGACATTTGGCTAGATGATGTGGAAACTTTTGCCAATGCTCTGTCACAACTCAAACGAATGAAAAAAGAACTCCTAGATACAGCTAGGACGGCAACTCGAATCATGGTCAATTGCTGCCCTATTAGTGTACCTATTAGTGTACCAATGATCACTAAGGATCCCCGTATACCACCTAGAGCTGAAATCATTGTACTATCATCTGATAGCGAGTCTGAGGGTTATACACCTCGTGAATATGTGTCAGACAATGAATCTGAAGGTTACACCCCACTTGTAAATACTGAGTGAAACATGAGATATGTCTATCTTTAAAGAATGTATATACAGTTTTGCAAAGTATAATAAAGATAAATTTTGGTTTGAGAATAATTATGGTTATGAGTAATCATTATGTTTTGATAATATACAAAATGATAAATCTTAGAACTGATTAGTACTTGCTTAATCAGGTGAGAAAACAAACAATCATGGATCAATTAGAGTTTAACGAGAGAGAAGATCAGGAAGGTCACAACTCTTAGGAAAACTCCACCGATAAATTGGATAGAATTCTTAATATGCTTATTGAAACTAAGGAAAGGTTGGGCAAATTGGAAAAGAAAGTGAATGGAATTGGGAATATGGAAGGTGAAAATGAGAATTCTAATAATGCAAGTAAAAGTAAACAACAAGATCTTGGCACGTCAAGTGAAAACCAAGATGATAGTGAAACTCAGAGGGAGACAAAAGACAAACTTGCACTGGAACTATCTAAGGATATGAAAAAAATTATCCCTCCTAAATTTGACGGAATGAAAACCGGTGATGCAACAGAAGCATGGTTAACAGAAATGGAGAAATACTTTGAAATTAGAAATTACTCTGAGATTACAAAGGCAGTGTGGGGAGCATATCAATTATGTAGAGAAGCATCCACTTGGTGGATGAACAAGAAAATGGAACTGGAATTAAGTCCCTTGAAGGTGACATGGAATGAATTTGTGGAACTTTTTCGAAAGAGGTGGTTACCACAACTATATTTTGATCAAAAGTTAACAGATTTCCAAAACCTTAGGCAAGGTGATCTGTCTGTGGTTGAATATGCAGAAAAATTTACTAGATTGTTGAATTATGTTCCTGAATATCAAAAGGATGAAATATTTCGGATAAGAAAATTTATCATGGGACTCAATCCTCAGATTGGTAGTGAGGTGGAGGTGCATGGTCCAAACACCATGGACTAGGTGTATGAAAAAGCAATTAAACAGGAACAAAAGATCAAATCCATTTCTGCTTACCGTGAAAAGAAATGTAAGAGATTTGATAAGAACTACAATGATCAGATGTATAAAAGGAAGAATGATAAAGGATATAGAAACAAGAGGTTCGATAAAGGAAATCAGAAAAATAAAGGGGGATTTGGTAATGAACGTAGAAATGAAGACTATAAGAAAAATGACAATTTTAAGAAGAATGATGATGCTTTGAGTAGACCATCCGAGAAAAGAGGACCAATTAGAGGATGTTTTTCTTGTGGTGGAGATCATTATGCTAACCATTGTCCTAATAAAAAACAGAACGGACAGCCTAAGAATACGGTACTTCCTTTGCAGCAGGAAGCATTTCAACAAAGGATTCATGCCGCCCTTGACAATTGACAAGCTGAGTATTAGATTACTCCCATTGAGATGACAGGTACATTATTTGGAGTTCCTGTTTCTATTCTGTTTGATACTGGTGCAACAAAAAAATTTGTGTCATCTAGAGTATTAAGTAAATTTCTTAGAAGAGCTGGTTTTATGTCAAAACCGTGGACAATTAAGTATGCAAATCACTCGAAGGCTCAGGTAGAGCAATGTTTGTTCGAAGCCAAGATTGATATTTCAAACTTCTCCACTGAGGTAAATTTATATTTAGCACCTTTAGGGTCCTACGATGTCATCTTAGGAATGAATTGGTTGTGGAGACATAGGGCCAAGGTAGATTGTTTTCATAAAACAATTGAGTGTCTTGATGATAAAGGAAATATAGTAAATTTTCAAGGTATTCAAAGGAAAATAAGGATCAAAACTATTTCTTCAAAATAATTAAAGCGGGCTAGGCATAAGGGATGTCAACTTTTTGCAGTCAAAATGGACCTAGTAGAGGAATCCTTAGAGAAGCAAACATTTGAGGAAAAATGTCCATATCTTTGCAATTTCAGTGATGTATTTCCTGAGGAACTGCCAGGCTTGCTTCCAAAAAGAACCTTTGATTTTTCCATAGATATTAAACCAGGATCTGAGCCAGTATCTAAAGCTCCATATCGAATGACCACTACTGAACTTATGGAATTGAAGGCTCAATTGTAGGAGCTATTGTCTAAAGATCTAATTAGGCCAAGTGTATCACCATGGGGAGCTCCGATTATTTTCGTCAAGAAGGATGGAACCCTTAGACTGTGTATAGATTATCGGATGCTAAATAAGGCAATAATAAAGAATAAGTATCCACTGCCATGTATTGATGATTTATTTGACCAAATGCGTGGTGCATCAATCTTTTCTAAGATAGATTTGAGATCTGGATACCATCAATTGAGGTTGGTAGATGAAGATATTCACAAGACTACATTTAGAACAAGATATGGTCATTATGAGTTTACTGTGTTGCCATTTGGATTAACCAATGCACCAGCCGCTTTCATGAATCTCATGAATAGTGTTTTCAGAGATTGCCTTGATAAATTTGTCCTAGTTTTCATAGATGATATTTTGATATATTCCAAAAATGAAGAGGAGCATAGACAACATCTTCAAATTGTTTTGCAATGATTAAGAGAACACAAATTGTATGCGAAACTCTCGAAATGCACTTTCTTTCAGAAAGAAGTGCAGTATTTGGGACATACAATATCAACTGAAGGGATATCAGTTGACCCAGCTAAAATTAAGGCTATTATGGAATGGCCTATACCTTCCAATGTTTCAGAGGTACGAAGTTTTATGGGATTGGTTGGTTATTACAGAAAATTTGTTTTGAATTTCTCAAGTATTGCTAGTCCAATTACTTCCTTGCAGAGAAAAGGAAAATGGTTTGATTGGACTGAAGAATGTCAAAAGGCATTTGATTTGTTAAAAGAAAAGTTAACCACAACACCAATCTTGAAAGTCCCTGATCTTGAAGGACAATTTGAGGTTATTACTGATGCCTCGGGAGAAGGGTTAGGAGGTGTGCTTATGCAAGATGGCCGTGTAATAGCCTATGAATCAAGAAAGTTGAAAAACTATGAGCAGAATTACGCTCCTTGTGACTTAGAACTGGTAGCAGTGATTCACGCCCTTCAGATGTGGCGACATTATTTGTTGGGAAAGACTTTTATACTAAAATCAGATCATCAAAGTCTTCGTTACATATTTACACAACCTCATCTCAATGCAAGACAAAGGAGATGGTTAGAATTAATATCAGATTATGACTTTGAGATTTCTTACATCAAAGGTAAAGAAAACCAAGTAGTTGATGCTTTAAGCAGAAGAAGACACATAGCTTCTATAATCTCTATTCATGCTAATTTTAAAGATTTAGTATTACAAAGTTTATCTGGAGATGAATATTATGAGCAGGTGAAACAAGCTCTGCAATTAGACCCTAAGGATCCAAGATATGATGGATTATGTTTTGAGTCAGATGGATTGATGAGGTTTAAGGGAAGAATCTACATTCCTAATTCTATAGAATTTAGAAACCTTGTTTGGAAGGAAGTTCATTGTGCACCTTATTCCGGACACCCAGGAGTAACAAAACTTTTAGCTGATGTCAAGCCGCTATATTTCTGGAAAGGAATGAAAAGCGACGCTGCAAGGTTTGTAGCAAGTTGTTTGGAGTGTCAGAGAGTGAAGGCAAAACACCAACATCCTACTGGATTGTTATACACGCATGATATTCCAGAATGGAAATGGCAGGTTGTTAGTATGGATTTTGTTCAAGGGTTACCAATGTCTAAGAATAGGCATGATGCAATATTGGTTGTTGTAGATAAACTAACCAAGGTAGCACATTTTATACCGAGAAATTTGACAGATGGAGCTCATATTTTGGCTCAAAAATTTGTGCAAGAAATATTCAGATTGCATGGGGTACCTGAAAAGATTATATATGATAGAGATGCTCGAATAACCTCTCGGTTTTGGCAAACTTTATTTTTAGCATTAGGGACTAAACTCAATGTGAGCACTGCTTATCATCCTAAAACTGATGGACAAACAAAAAGGGTTAATCAGGTCTTAGAAGATCTTTTAAGAATGTATTGCATGGATCAGCAATACAGATGGGAGGAATATTTACCTCTTGTTGAATTTGCCTATAACAATTCCTATCATTCTGCCATTAAGATGGCACCATTTGAAGCATTATATGGAAGGAAATGCAGAACTCCTATAAGATGGGATAAGTTGGAAGATAGGATAAACATTGGACCTAAAATGCTTGCGGATATGGAAGAAAAAGTGAAAATGATTAGGAAGAGGTTGGCAGAAGCCAACGACAGGCAAAAAAGTTATGCAGATCGCAAACGGGTGCCTAGACATTTCTCTGTTGGTGAGAAAGTTCTTTTGCAAGTGAAACCCCTTAAAAGCTCAATCAAATTTGGTAAATCATCAAAGTTGGCTCCTTGATATGTCAGACCTTTTGAAGTCCTTGAGATTATCAATCCAGTGGCCTACAAAGTTGCTCTACCTCCAGTCTTGTCCAAAATGCATAATGTTTTTCATGTTTCATACCTAAAGAAATATTTTGTAGGTAATGACCACATTCTTAAATGGAATTCTTTACAGATACAAGAACCAGGAGTGGTTGTGATCGAGCCACTCAAGGTGCTCGAAATGCGTAAACTTCATTTACATAATCGAGAGGTTTTGCAATACAAAATTCAGTGGGACCAATATGGCGAGGATAGCGCCTCTTGGGAAGACTATAATGACATCTACCAAAGATTTCCCTATCTTTTCAAAAATAGTAATGTTAAACTATACAAGTTTGTTTTATGTTAAAATTTTGCTTGGTAAACTCAATCATCGGGGACGATGATTCTATAGGGGAAAGATATGTTACATGCCCTTTTTGGATTCAATATTACTATTTACTTTTTCTTAACTAGTACAGTTATGTGGATATATTTTAACATCATAGGAACTGATGAAATGAATAGAAAAGGTTAATTTTGTGAAATTATGGAATTTACTTGATTACGATCAATTTGATGTTATGAATTTCGATATGAAAATGAAATGATTTGATATAAATATGTTTTGATTAGAACATTGGTACTCTGACCACAAATTGTATGTGAGATTGTCAAAATAGGAATAGATGGAACATATTTGCCATGAAGAAAGAAGAAGAGAAAGTATCTTTGAGAAAGAGAGAATAGACTCTGGAAAAACCCATGGGTGCTTGCCACTGAAAAATGAAAATTAGGTAGACAAACCTAGATGCTTTGAGTTCGGGCTAAGTCAATTTTAGTCGTAATGTCGAGGTTTGCAAGAATAGGTCCTTCTCCTTTCGTAAGTCGTCGTATTGAGTATGGGAAATCAACATCAGTGTCGTAATACTCTGAATTATGTCGTCAATTATGAACGACTGATATATTGTTTATATGTATATACTTGTGGTCGAGTTGTAAGTCTTATCTTATTTTTAGTTTGGCATAAAAGTTGAAATTGTGCGTAAGTCGATCCCAAACCTTGTTTTGGCATTTGCGCTCAATTCATCGTTATCGTAGTAAAGCGCTACGGGCGTATGACGTAAACGTCTCCTTGCGAAATTTGATGGATGTTGAATTGTTCTTTTTTGGGCTATTATCGAATACTAAAGGGTTTAAATGATGTTTTAAAATCTAGAGACCATGGTGTGAAGTACCCTTGGTTGTATGGTATTGGAATATGTAATATTATTGTTAGCTATAATTTAAGTGTCATTTTGAGATAATTCCTTTATTCTTGAGTGGTGTTGGCAATCGGGCAGAAGCTCGAGAGGGACACATTTAAGTTCTTTCTATGATGTCTTTTAATTCAAAATAGTCTTTTTGCCTTCAAGCTTTAGACCTCTTGTTGATTGTCGGTATAGCTTTTAATTCAAAACCTTTGCATTGATTTATACTCGTAGTAGATATGAGTAGTAAGACAGTTGGTTAAAACTGCCAACCGCCACCTCGCCTATGTGGAACTCCATCTTGGAGAATGATCGCGATTTGTGTGGAGTGGCCAAACCATTTTCTGGTTGAGGTCGCATAAGGTGGAAAACATTTTGCATGCCGGAGAAGATACCCTTATCGATAGGCTTGGTCGGGGAGTGGAGGGATGGTTATTGCTTCGCAGTTGCATAGGGGAGAAATAGAGTAGTAAGGGTCAGTTTTCAGAGGAGAGAACACAGAGGGAAGCAAAAAGAAGTCTGTGCAAGGAGCATCAAGGGGAAACGACAGAGAGAATAGTAAGTGTCATGGACCAGTTTGAAAGCGAACTCAAGAGACAATCTACAGGTTCTCTTCCTCTCTTCGCTAAACAGTCATAGTTTTCTTGTTATGAGTAATGTCTTCACTAGCATTTCGATGGAACATAGAATTTGCTTGAAGATACAAAGTGTTATTTGTTAATAATTATAGCCTGTGTGTTTTGTCATCATCAAAATGAGAGCTATGTTTATGTCTTCTACACTGCACTACATTGCACCAAAGATATGAAACCCACAATTTATTGTATTGTTCGACGAAGGTCGAGAATAATTGTGAAGTCATTGGTTTTACTTTAGAAGGTTTATAGTTATGTGTAGGGTGCAAATCTGAGTATGTGATTGGTCGTAAAACATTTCACCACTATTACAAACCGTAGAGGCAAAGCCTTCGACGACATAGACTGAGATCATCTTTAGACAGTCGAATGCTATTGTTTGGCTCTGTCAAGTTTAAAGGTCAGCTTGTATTAGAGTAAAGATTTGTTTGTGTCAACCATTGACAGAGGGTTATCAATAGTGAAGAGGTGCAAGTCGTAACATGCAAGACTTCATTGTCATCCTCCTTTTCTGAGTTTAAAACTAGTCAGTCGACCATGGAAAAATTACTGACCTACCTGCAAATTAATAACAAGCTTTAGTCTATTGCCTTTGTAAGTAATTCTTTTACTACTAAAGTATTTAAAAACTGTTGTGTCCCCGAGAGAAGACCTCACAGTCATACTAGTTAATAATATGAATTTTTTCAAACAATGTAATGAGTCTTTTGTCAAGTTTCAAGCTTAGACTTGCATGCAATCTTATTGCTAGAAGAAACGATATGACAGGGTTTTCTAATGTTTAGATCAACAAGTTTAAGCTATGTCAAAGATTTCGACACGTCGAAGTAGTATATTGTGAGTGTTAAATTTTAATGTAGGGTTTTCAAGCATTGTATTCTTTAAATTGGCTTTTAGAGAAAACTTTTTGAAACAACAAAGATGAGTTTAGTGACCACTCTTAAGTGGATAAATTAAGCAGTGGGCTTACTTAGAGAACATGGAAATAACTTTTAGCATTATCTGAATAATCGATATGCTAGGAAACCATTCTTTTATCATGAAAATGGAGAGGTTTCCATGAGCTTGTAGAGCGAGAGTAAACCTCAATGCCATGCGTTAATACATGATGAATTTCAAACACCTTGAGGTTATTGAGGTTGTTATATAGAACTTATAAATAGGTAACTATAGGATTGCAATTAATTCGAGTCGAGTGGGGTAGGTGAACTTATTACATGTGTTACTATAATGCTAATTACATTCAAATCCTTTGGCCAAGGTAATGCATGATCCTCAAGTGCATTGATTGTTCACTGTGACTAGATGGCGTAGCTTGTGGAGTGGTCTTGCTTGACTAGAGGGTATCTAGGGGATGGCATAATAACAAGTCACGTAGGTCACAACACTAGAACTCAAATGGAAAACACCATTGGTTATCCTAAGTCTATCCTCTTTGATTAGGGTAGGGCCACTTCCAGTTAGGAAGGAATGCGAGACACTGACAGTTTGTGGTTGGAGGTTAAGCTCCTTGAAGATACTTTCTCTTCTCAATTCTTGAGGATTGCCAAGACTTAAATTTGGATGGTTGACAATCGAGATGCAGTGACATTGGTAAGTTCCTATTTTGGATTTGCTCTAAGTAACTTTTGACAAAATAATGTTTAAACGTTATGGATGATTATTTCCTTTTGTTTTAAGATATATACTCGTGATTATTGTAAGTCGATGGATGTTCTTCTTGGTTATAAGAATTGGAAACAAATTACTTTTCTGTTTTAAACTTTAAAAAAGAAATTATTACCTTTGGTTAAAAACATAGTTTTTAGAGTGAAATCAGAACTGGGTGTTACAGAATGGATGGTGGATAGTGGAGTATGTAAAGTTTATGTAAAAGCATGTACCAAATGAATGTGATGGGGGAGACATGTAGGATAGTGGATGAAAGATGGAGAGATGGAGCTATGTGGGAATGTTGTAGGATCGAGGGGAACCAAGACCAATGGTTGCACACACCATGATGCATTTAGAAGCTTATATTTTAGATGGGGGGAGGGTAGTAATGGGGATCGGGATATGGGATTTTTGGATGGTTGATTTGTGGTTTTAGGAACCCAAATAGACTTAGGAATTATGAGATTTTTAGATGGGGAGTGGGATGTTTGGGATTTTTGAGAGTTGGAGATGGATGCCTCATTTGGATTGTTTGCTTTTTGCTTAAGGACCCATAAGATTTTTGTTTTTTCTTTTTCTTTTGATGGTGTGGACTTTGGCAGCCTTTTGTATTTTTTATTTTGTTTGGGAGAGATAGCATCTTTAGGCTTTTGTAGGTTTTTTCTTTATATTGAGAGGCATCTAAATTTTTATTTTTGAATCCTATGGGTGTGTTGGTATCTTCTATTTTGGATGATGTGTGCTTTTGTTGGTCTTGATTGGGGATTTTAGGGGATTTATGGGTGGAGGGCTTAAAAGTGGATTTATGGATAAATGAATGAGGGGATTTGAGGATAGGGATATTAAGAGTTGGGAGGATGGGAGGATAAGGGGATTCAATTTTAGGAGTTGGAAGGATTGGAGGATAAGGGGATTCAATTTTAGGAGTTGGAAGGATGGAAGGATAAGGGGATTTGATGATGGGGTTGTTAGGATTTGGTAGAAGTGGAGGTAAAGTTGATGGAGGGATGTGTTTGGTCACATGCTTTTGTAAATGATATGATGATGGAGGTGGGATGGCGACATATGATTAGGAGGTGCACCATGTTTGGGATTGGATGAATTGATTTTGGAGGATCCATGGATGTTACCAAGATGTTTAGATTGTTTCCTTGGGATGTATAGCCAAGGCCATGTGAGGATGGATGGAATGTGGTGTGGATGGGCTCCAAGATGCCTTGTTCATGAAGGCCTAAGCCTTTGCCTTGGTAGTTCATATGTTAGAGCATGTGACATGCAATGGGATGTTTAGTGCTTTGGAAACAAGACGTGAGTCCATTATTTGTTGGAGAAGAATAGGTGGTGGATGGAATTTGTTCACCTCCTATGAGGGAGTCACCAAAGATGAAGGTGCTTTGTCTAAGTGGATAGGAGGATGGATTTGGGATGGGATTGGTAGATGGTGTGGGGGGATCAATGGGGGTTGTTGTGGTAGAAGTGATAGGGTTGATGTGGATAGGGTGATCATTAGATGGGAGGGGATTAGGGATGGGATTAGATGGGATGGTTAGATCTTGATTAGGATAAGGGGTTGATGCTTCAACATGCTATGGATTTGACTCTTGACATAGCTCATGTGTTGGATAGAAGTGGAAGAGACTTGGATAGATGTGTTGGGTGCTTGACTTATAGGTTCTTGAACATGACTACATGATGGTTCTTGACTTATGATAAGATATTGTTCAAGAGTTTTGGTGGGTGTTGGATTGCATGGGGGTGTTTGATTCCTTGCCAATAGCTAATGAATGACATCTTTCATGAGTGTATGAGTTGAATGTCACGTTTCAAATTTGACTTTCATTTAATTTCTATAATTTTGAGAATCAATTAGATAAAATCTGTGATGATTAGTTAAATTAAAGTGAAAATTGCATGTGAATGTGTTAACTGCATTTGATTAATTGATTAATTTATTTATTACAGAAAGATTGGATACTTGTGCTTCAACTATGATTTCTTAGAAACTAACCTATTAATGGTGGAATGAGTGCGCATGATGCAGGTTGTCAAAGGCGAGAACATGGGTTGGGAAGAGGAGTCCTAGCCATCGGTAAGAATAAGGTGGATGTAATCGGTGTATCACACACACTCACGTAATTCACGACTGCCTGAAAGTTGCATTGTTTGACTATCTTGCATACTCGTGTTTGCTCTTATCATCTCTATTCATTGATTAATTTTGATCATGGTGTTCATGTTTATTTCTGTCAATGTATTCCAATGTTTCTCCTGTGCATATCCATGTTTACTTTCCATCAGTGATTTCAACGTTACTTCTTGTGCATATTAATCCTTTGGCTACTTTCCTTCATTGTACGATGTTTACTTCCTTGTGTATATACATGTTAGAAAGGCAATTAGTCATCATTTTGAGTATATAGCTTAATACATGATTTATTCTTCCGTGTTTTTCAAACATATATATAAACATCTATATATGTAGATATATATATATATATATATATATATATATATATATATATGCACTTGAAAACTCAAATAACAAAAATTAAAGAAAGATATATATATATATGCACTTGAAAACTCAAATAACAAAAATTAAAGAAAGATATATATATAAAGAAAAGGATGCATGCGTGAGAATGGGAGGCGGCCTAACTTAGGTGCCTCAAATCTACTATTAACGGGAGTTCAAATTTGAACGCATGCATTTGTAAAGGATTTTTAATACAAGAAATAAAAGATAACTATATGTTTATATACCATGCAATCGAATGGAAGTGGACAGGGGTTTTAAAAGCTAAAAATAAAATAATTTAGGGCTCTATTTTGGGATGCCAAAGATAGGGGTTTGTAAATTCTTTTTGGAAGAAAATACATAGAATAAAGAGGGCAGAGGAAATTAAAAGGAAAAACACAACCATACACACAACAAGCACATGGACAGAGAATAGATTGGGAGGCAAGGAATTGAGAAAGTTTGGTGAAAAGTACCGAGGAAAAGGATAGAGATCTTCATTATTCCAGGTTCCTCTTGTTTTATTTTCCATTTGCACCACAAATTGAATGTTAAAGAAAGGAATGTGAATCCATTGCTGTTTTGAGCTGTTCATGTACATAAAAACATATAAATGCAAACCCCATGAATTTTTGTATTTTATTTAATGAACTTTCTGTAGACTTCATGCAAAAATTTATGAATATATGCATATATTTATCAATACATGCACATATATGCATATTTTTGCTTTCCATGCCTGTACCATAAATTAGCTTGTTAAATGCAAGAAATTATGTGAATCCTTTGTAGATCTGAGTTTGAATGTGCACAATAACCTCTTAAATCATCAATTCTATGAATTATTGTACTGTTATTAAAGGATTTCTATAGATATCTTTCAAAATTTGTGAATAAATATGCATACATATGCATGCATTTTCCTATAGATGCATATATGTGCATATTTATGCCATTCACATGGTTGTTCAAACCAATGATTAAGACAAAATTAGTGTTGTCATGCTGATTCAAAACATTTGAGACAAAAAATTCTTCCTGTTATTGTATTTTAAATACATAAATTGTTGAGACATTCTTCAAAACACTACTGTAGCATGTATTTATGCTGCTATTCAAACATTTATACCGTTGTACAAATATACATACTGTAGCTACAAACTTACATACTGTTGTTATAATCATGAACACTGTTGTTCTAGCCTATTATACTACTGTTCTACCTCTAACAACATTGTTCCAACCTATTACACTACTGTTCTAGCCTATTACACTATTGTTCTACCTCTAACAACGATGTTCCAGCCTATTACATTGTCGTTCTACCTCTTCCAACGTTGTTCCAAACATATACAATGCTGATCCAAACACGTAACTGCTGATATAAACTTTTGAGACCGTTTTAGAGTGGAAAACAATACCAAAACAAATGGGACAGTGAGAGTTTAACTGAGAATTGTGCACAAACAAAGATCTTTAACTTTCTTTTGGCTTATCATTGAAACTTATAATTATTACGAGATCATACATGAGGAAACATCCTTTTGAAAACATGACCGAAACATGGCATTTAACTTACAATAAATCATTGCATGGATGTTAAAGGCTGAAAATAATGATTGATTTATCTCATGCATTAAATTGATAGAAATAATTGTCTTAATTGTTCTTTTGAATCAAAGAGAAGTGATTTAATGTCTTTGAAAGAAACTGTTTGCCTAGTGATTGATATGATAATTAGAAACATGGTTTTAGGTATGCTGAAATCAAACATAATGATTTGTTTATTTCTTAAGTCATACTTGCATGAAAATGACTATTTAAATCTAAAAATAGAACTGAATGCATTGCTTGATATGCTGTGTGTTTTGGGGAAAGATACCTTCCAAGACGGGTGCCGAATGAGGAATAACAGAGAAGTAGGTTTTCTTTTTCAAAACCTACACTACCGTTATAAACAGTTTCATCCTTTTATCAAAGTTAAACTTTTAGACCATTGAAATAGATGGAATTATGCCTAGTTGTTTTATTTCTCTACCTCATCCTGTTATTGAGATGCTACATTCATGATTAGGAATGCATGTGGGTTAATAGGCATGCACTAGATTCCATCCTGCTTATTGTTACAAATTGCTAGGCTCTTCGTGTAGGGTTGGGTATCCTTCTTTTTGAAGGATTATGAGGAAGCGTATGCTTCATGGTTGGGTGAAAAAGCACCCAATCCATGTTCTCATCTTTGGCTTGCATATGGCAGACCGACTCGTCAGCAACTAGAGAGACTTTTGGATTTGATTGATAATATTATTATTCCATACTTGTATTATATTGAGATTTCTTCATTGATGATAGTACATTTGGATGGGCTATAAGACTAAGATGTATAGATCTTTGGAATTGTAATAATATCAACTTCTAAGTGGTATTCAGTTGTATTCATGTGAGAAATGATCTTATGAATGAAAGATGTATATATTTATTGTTTTATTTTGAGAATTTATTTTGATTATGGTTAAGTTTGTCGAACTTTTAGGTCCTTCCATTTTTGTATCAGAGCACTAGGTTCTACTCTAGGCCTTTTGGACTATTACACTAAAGCTGTAAACTCCTTGCAGATAATTCATCATGAATACCAGAAATTCTAGACGTAGGGGAGCAACCCTATGATCTGGATGACCTAAATGCAGGAAACAATGATGGATCCAATGTAGGGAACAATACTGGCACCAATGCAGTAAATAATGCCAGGAATAATGAAGGAAACAGAAATGAGGCAAACAATAATAACAATACAAGATAGAATAATGATGGACAGAATAATTGCCTGGACCAAATCCTTGCTCTCTTGACTCAACAAGGAACTCGAATGAACAATCTAGAATAGGAAGTCAGAGGAATAAGAGGAAATCAGAATGAGGAACAGAGAGAAGAAGCCAGAGGTCCTAAAGGTGAAGTGAATGGGAATAATCAAAACAAAATTGCTAAGGAGTTAGGAAAGGATTTCAAAAAGGTTCCCCCTCCTAAGTTTGACGATAAGACTATTGGTGACGAAGAAAAAGCATCGATAATTGATATGGAAAAATATTTTAATCTCTGAAACTTGTCTAATGAAACTGAAGCTATATGGGGTTCTTACTAGCTTACTAGGGAAGCTGCAACTTGGTGGGATAACGAAAAGGATGAAAATAAATTGTTACCAGGAGAAGTTACGTGGGACCGCTTCCTTGCAAGCATGAGTTGTAGTCATATACTTAGCTTCAGTAGTGGACAAAGCAACCACAAGTTGTCGCTTACTCATCCAACTAATTACACTACCAAACATAATTACACTACCAAACATAGTGAGCACATAGGCACTAGTGGATCTCCTGCTGTCAATGTCACCTGCCCAATTAGAATCCACAAATCCATGATTACAAACTAAATGCAGAGGTCATGTAGCATTGCCATAATAGCAAATGGAATACTCAAAAGTACCCCTTGAATATCTAAACACTTGCTTAACTGCATCCCAATGTACCTGTCTAGGATTAGCCATAAATTGACTAAGGACTCCCACTGCTTGGGCAATGTTTGGTCTTGTGCAGACCATGGCATACATCAAACTACCAACAACACTAGAATAAGGTACTCTACTCATGTCCTCCACCTCATTAGGAGATTTTGGACAATCACTAACAAACAAATTTGTCCCCAATGAAATAGGAACACACAATGGTCTACAATCTGCCATGCTAAACTTGTCGAACACGGTCTTCACATACTTACTCTGGCTTAACCAAAGTTTTCTGTTAGCTCTGTCTCTTCTGATTTCCATTCCCAAAATGTACCTAGCTGCCCTAAGATTTTTCATCTCAAACTGTGCTGACAACTGAGACTTCAAATCAGAAATCATATTCTTACCATTCCCAATCAACAACATATCGTCAACATACAATGCAATAATGAGAATGCGATCATTGTCAAATTTGTAATACACATAATGATTTGATTTTGATCTCAGATAATCAATTGACAACACAAAGGCATCAAACTTCAAGTACCACATCCTAGGAGACTGCTTCAAACCATACATAGACTTCTTAAGCTTGAAAACCAAATTTTCTTTACCTTTCTCTATGTAATGCTCTGGCTGTGACATGTAAATCTCTTCCTCCAAATCACCATGAAGGAAATTTGTCTTCACATCCATCTGTTCTACCTCTAAATCATAAGCAGCTGCAAGAGATAACAGAAATCTAATGGATGTCAACTTTGCAACGGGAGAGAAAATTTCACCATAATCAATTCCCTCCACTTGTGAATACCCCTTCACAACCAATCTAGCCTTGTACTTTTCAACACTGCCATCTGCACCAAATTTCTTCTTGAACAAACATTTGCATCCAATGGGTTTCCGTCCATCAGGCAAAGGCACCAAGTCCCATGTTTTATTCTTTTCCAAAGAAGCCATCTCATCTCCCATGGCCTCCTTCTAGGAACTTGCATCTTTCATGCCCATAGCCTTTTTCATAGTTCTAGGCTCATTAGTGTTAGTAAGTAAAGCAAAAGCACAACTAGAATCAAGTAATGAATAACCAAACCTATCAGGTTGCTTTCTTGTTCATGTAGACCTCCTCAATGGCTAAGATTGAGGTTCTACTTCTTCTTCTGAGTTTTCAGAGCTACTAGAGCTCTCCTCATCATCAAGTCTCATAGGGTCTGTTTGTTCAGTCTTTTCAGGGGTAGAAGGAAACTGAACCGCATCCTCTTTCTTTTATGTCTATTCTGGCGGTAGAACAATGGAAGAAGACATTAGCTCTTTGAAGATAACACTTCTGCTATACAACACTTTTTCAGCCACAAGATCCCAAATCTTGTATCCTTTCACACCGACACCATAGCCAATGAAAATACATTTAACAACCTTGTTCTCCAATTTAGACCGTTTCTCCCTAGGCACATGTGCATATGCCTCACAACCAAAAACATGAAGATGTCTTTCTGAAGGCTTCTTACCAAACCACACCTCCTTAGGTATCTTACCAATAAGAGCTGATGTAGGAGATTTGTTTACCAGATAGCAAGCAGTGGCAACAGCTTCAGCCCAAAACTTTTGTTCAAGGCTTGCTCCACTAAGCATACTCCTAGCCTTCTCCATCAGTGTCCTATTCATCCTCTCTACAAATCCATTTTGCTGTGGGGTACATGGAGTTGTCTTATGCCTTTCAATCCCTTGCTCTTTATAGAACTTATTGAACTCTACCGAACAAAACTCACCACCGTTGTCAGTTCTCAAACACTTAATCTTTTTACTAGTCTAATTTTTAGCAAAGGCTTTAAACTCCTTAAACTGACTAAAGACTTCAGTCTTGCTTCTGATAAAATAAACCCATGTCCTTCTACTATAATCATCTATAAAAGATACAAAATATACAAATTTTGAAATTGAAAGAACATTAACAAGACCAAACACATCAGAATGAATAAGATCCAATACACTAGAAAACTTGTGAGAACTAGAGTAAAATTGAACATGATTTTTCTTTCC
Source organism: Cunninghamia lanceolata (assembly GCA_027924645.1). Classification (NCBI taxonomy): domain Eukaryota; kingdom Viridiplantae; phylum Streptophyta; class Pinopsida; order Cupressales; family Cupressaceae; genus Cunninghamia; species Cunninghamia lanceolata. Next base: position 3,433,643 of record BSBN01001859.1, on the reverse strand, counting down.
ATAAATGCAATGTTCGCAAAAGTCAAACTCGAGATTACAATCATTTAACCCCTCAATGAGGTTTTTATTTTTCAAGGTACACAAACCCTTCTCGCCAATGTGGCGATATCTCAAATGCCATAACATAGTCTTTTCAGCAGGAAGCTTAGCTTCCATAGCATGTGCACTACCATCAGAACTAGTTACAACAGATTTCTTCACTACTCATTCAGATGGTGGGGATGAAGTGACTGCAGCTTGTTTCTTTGAGTCATAAGAACTATTGCACTATGAAGTGTATGCCTCCAGCTGAAATAGAGTACGTCTCCGTGTACCCTTCGCAAGCACCATAGATCCTCTAGTCATCTTGCATCCATCCTTTGAAAAGACAACTTGTACACCTACATCATTCAACATACTTATAGAAAGCAGGTTCTGTGCAAGGCCTGGAATGTGCATATCTCCAGTGATCCCCTTCACTCATCCATCAGGGAATCAGATTAAGACTCTTCCATGACCAACAATTTTTAGATGAGAGTTGTCACCCAGGTACATTATTCCACCATCAAACTCTTCATATTTCATGAACCAGCTTTGATGCAAGGTCATGTGGAATGATGCACCAGAATCAATCAACCACACATCATCAGATGCATGGGTGGCCAGGGCTGTGATGAAGGCATCACCATCATCTCATGACTTGTCAGAATCTAAATCAGGAGCTTTCTTCTTTTTCTTATCCTCTTTGCATTCCTTTCGAAAATCCCTGATTTTTCCACAATTCCAACAGAAAGACTTGGACTTTCTAGGAGATTTGAATCTCCCACGGGATTTGGATCTGCCCTTCTCAGCTTTCTTGTCTTTCTTCTTCCCTTTCTCCTTGGGTCTTCCACGAACCGCAAGAGCCTCTTTGGCTGATTCGGATGTCTTCCTCCACATTTCTTTAGATAACAGTGAGGACACCACATCTTCCATCTTGAAGGTGGTAGTGGTGCTTTTGATAGCCATGACAAGATGATCCCATGAATTTGACAAAGAACAAAGCAGGGTCATGCAATGATCCTCCTCCATTTTCACACCCACAGATGTCAATTGTGCAACGATCATGTTGAAAGCATTTATGTGGTCTGCAACAGATCCTCCATCTTCCATCTTTAGAACAAACAACTTTTTTTTTAGAAAAAGTTTGTTTACCAAGGACTTGGCCTGATAAACATCACCCAACTTCTTCCAAAGGTCTTTCATGCTCTTCTCCTCATGGACATTCAGCAGGACAGAGTCAGCTAAATAGAGTCTTATGAGACGCTTAGCCTTCTGATCTTTGAGGTCCCAATCATCTTGTGACATTGTTGTAGGTTTCACACTAGATACAGTTTCCCATACATCATGATCAACAAGTAGGTCCTCCATCTTGAGTTTCCACAACTCAAAATTAGTGCCATTAAATTTCTCAACCTCTAACCTTCCAAATGTGGTTGCCATCGCCTTGCTGCAACAAGATACAGAATACTCTGCACAACACTCCCACTCAACCTAAGATCAGCTCAAAAAACCCCTACCTAGCAGCTAGAACCAAAATTGGCTAGGCTCTGATACCAACTGAAAGGAAGCTAGGTGTGCGAAAATCGCTTCCTACACTAATCTAATGAGGGGAGAAGAGTGCAAATTTAATTTATCCTTACTATTATAGCAATGTTAAACCCACCAACAGAGATATTGTAGCAAACACAAACAAGAAAGTGAGACAAAAGAAGAGACAAGATATACGTGGGGAAAACCCTTATCAAGTGAAAAACCCCACACTCTAAAACCTGCACAATGTATTAACAAAACTGAAATGGTTTATACAATTGCAATGCAAGCTCTCAGGAGTCTTCGACACTCATATCTAGAGACAAACTGGCAGCATAATAGTACCTGTCAAACCTGTAGTACATCTCCTCTCAAAAGCACTTGTTTATATAGAATATACAAGGCAAAAATGGCTCCACATAGGGATGGGCGTCCAACATGGCCTCATGGCCCAAAACCCACACCTATGGACACTTGTCCAACTCTGTAGGATGCTCCTAACACTTGTCAAGTCACCCCATCCCAAGGAAGTTGCCTATGTCCAAAATGGGCTATGACAAATGCTCTTATGACTCTTACAACCATCATAGAATATGTCATAGCTGTCATAACTTATAGTTGTAAGAGAATCTGTCATACACATGCTATGAATAGCATATTCTCTTACAACATGTCATAGTCCACCTTGGGGTGCCCAAAGATGCCTTTTTCAAAGATGCTCTTCGACACATGTCTTCACCTGTCATAGAATCTCCTATTTCTGTCTCTTCGTCATAGGAATATGTCATGACCGTTACGGTCAATATTCCCTTACACAACATCCAAGATGCTGACACATCACAAAATATTCCTACGACTAAGTGGGATGCCTATCTCCTCATGTGAGGACAAAAATACATGTGGTCATATGCCATATAGGATGACACATCACCGTGCCAACTCCCACAATATGACAACATAGGATTTGCATCCAATTAATACAATAGGCAATTAATAAATAAATACAATGTAAAAATACAAGGAATTACCAAGGTTGAGACACCTTAATTCCCAACAGTAATCAATTGTTTGGTTCCAACCCTTTGAATAGTCATACACTCACATATTTAAAGGTTTATATTGGTAGGAAATACACAGTTTTTCCCTCTAGTAAACCACATAAGACAAAATACAACATCAAAGATCAAGGTTCATGTAGGAATATGAAGATTTTTTCCTCATATTAGATGAAATACAACAGGGAAGGCCAAGAGTCATGTAACTTAATTTTTGAAATTACTATCAAATTTGATACAAATCCAACAAGTTTGAAGATAATGTTGTCATGAAAGGTCAACACCTCATTGAAAGGAAGAAAGGCATGAAAAAATGCTTCCTACACTAATCTAATGAGGAGAGATTATGAAAAAAAATTAAATCCTTACAACTACAGAAAGTAGAAACACATAACAGAAAAAGTTATATACTATAGTTCACTAGTATATGTGGGGAAAATCCTTTCAAGAGAAAAATGCCACATTCCAAAGCATCCCAATGTATTAATCAATAATTCAAACAAGAATACAATATACTTGAAGATAAATCTTTTATAGGATTTTTACCAACATATAATTCTAGAGTGATTTTGGCAGCATTCTGACACCTATAAAATGCACCATACAAAACTATAGCTCCAAGCATCAATTTATAGGAGATGAGAAAATTGGAAACCATGGGAAGTATGTCGTCCAACTTGGGCCCAAAAATCCAATGCCCCATTCTAGATTCATATATTATACAAGATTGCTCAATCTTTGGGTCATTGAGTAGAATGACAAGAAGTCATAGACCCTAGAATTTACAAGTATGCAAAGAGGGACTCTCTGAAAGGTTAAGTCACCTAAACCCATATATTATGTTTATCCTAGATTAAGGATTAATTATAAAAGTTAGATTAACTAGGATTTGAGTTTAGTCAAGACAATGCATGTCTAGAGATTCTAGTCAAGCAAGTCAAACTACAGGATGATGTAGTTTCCAAGTCGAGTTAGAGGTGTGTAAACACATGACTACGTTTATTTCAAATCTCTATTTATAGAGAAACTTTGACCAAAGTGATGCATTTGTCTCTGCATGCATTAGTTGGTTCACCGTGTCTAGATTGCATAACCTATTAGAATGATCATACTTAGCTAGAAGATTGACTAGAGTTGTGTGGTCGATTGAGTTACGTAGGACACAACATTAGGACTCAGATGGAAGATGAGTGGGGGACCACCAGTTTGAGGTTGGAGAAAAAGCACTCGGATGATGCTATCTCTCTATAGCAGAAGACTCGCCAAGACTTGTAAGATAGATACTAGATTCCAGATGTAATATACTTCATGTTATGATTTTTAAACTTATTTAAAATTATTCATTTTATCAAGTACAAATTATTTGTAAATGTAAAGTGAAATGATTTCACTATGATTTTATCTTTGAATATATTGTCATTTCAAGGTTGAAAAATATTCAAAAAAGATCAGGGGCAAAAGACAAAACTCCAATGTTGAGGGGTCCAAGTTTTGAAAATCAACCTGTAGCCAAATTTGGCAAAACTGCTACCAAATATAGGAAAACTGCCAAACTGAATATTTGCTAGATAGTTTGGAACTTCTACTATTTTTTATGAACCTCTAGATAAGTTTAATTGTCTTCTAAATGCAGCAGAACTTCTAGAATTTCTGTCAAATATGGCACAAGGGCCAAAGCATTGGCACAGAGGTCGAGGAGTAAAATTTGAAATTAAATTATATTAATTTTTTTTATGGCCACGAAGGCCAAAGTCAAGGGGGGTTGGGGGCCCAGACCCCACTCTAGGGGGTCTGTGAACCCTACTAAGGGCTGCAACCTCCTTATGGGCATGCGACCCAAGCCAAAGGGCTCCCATGTGGTCATGTTGCCTGGTATGGGGCTGATAGGTCTGTAGGGCCTGTCGGTACCCTTTGTACCAAATAAATTGTTTTGTTTTTATTTTTTCAAACTTTTTTTTAAAACAAAGAATTTATTAAAAAAACTGCGAGTATTTTGTTAATAATACATATTTTTAAACCTAGAAAAAATTTTGCCCCAAAATCAACTTTGTTCAAAATGGACAATTTTACAGTCAATCTTAGGGTTTTTGGGCCTTCTCGATGCAATGGCAGGGTCTGTTTAGCCTCAAAATTCCCCTAAATAATAGCTACCAACATGATCTTCATAGAAAGACACTGTTCTTCAACCCTTCATAGATCTCGCCTCTGATGTTCGATTTAGACGAAATAAAAGCCTGATTTGACTTTTCCAGCTGCTCTGAACTCAATGGTGAGTTTAGAATGTCTCTAGGACACTCTGATATACCTGTAATTGAAAAGTAAGACACATAACCCCCCCAAAATTTAAAATTTCTCTCAAGCTTTCCTAATTCTCCAGGTCATCATAGGATGCAAGAGAAGAGCATGCTTTGCTTTCAAGAATGAGATGTAACCCAGATTTCCTAAAATACTGCTAACCCAAAACTCACAACCAACTCTAATATCATGTTAGATTTGGCTATGAAGCCACCTAGGATACAAATGACTGAAGGAAAGCAAGATAGAAATCCAGAGATGAAATGAATCAGCACTCCCTTGCACTAAACTTGCAAAAGCACTAGCAAGAGTACTAACCAAGGGAGAGGTGACTATTGTATATATAGCAAAATAAGGGCAAATACTTCCAAGAGGAGTAATAACTCTCAACTACCCAAAATAGATGGGAGTTATACCTACTTGGTATATGTTAGATTACATGGTTACACCTAATCAAATAAATACAAACAAATGGTTATGAGAAGTGACAAATAAATCAAAAAGAGGGTGTGAGACTCAACTATCCAAAGGTAGGTTAGCGACACATGTAAGTTGTTACATCCCCTTTTTGGATTCAGTTTTACTACTTACTTTTACTGATTTCATAGATAGAATAGACATGTGAATACGTTTATGATTATGGGAAAACAATGTTATGGTTAGAAGAATTAATTTTATGAAATCATGGTTTTATCACTTGAGTATGATCAATTTGATGTTATGAATTAAAATGCCTTTTCAATATGGGAAAAAAATGAAATGATGTGATGTTAATATGTTTTGACCAGGATATCGGTACTTTGATCACAAATTGTATGTGAGAATGTTTTGACAGAAACAGGTGGAGCAGGCTCTCCGTGAAACAAAGAGGAGAGAAGGTATCTTCGGGGAAGGGGAGAATAGACCCTAGAATATCAACGGGTATTTGCCACTAATTACACATCAGATAGATCAACCTAGTTGACTTAAGGTAAGTCTTGATTTTTAGTTAAATCAAGGTTATAGATGAAGTCGTTATGAGTTGTAAGGGTAAGTCACTCTTTGTTACGTCATTGTGGAAGAACAACGTTGTCTGTCCAAATGTCGTTGTCACAACAAGTAAGATTGATCGATAATTACATCGTAATATCATGAGTTCATGTCACCAATTATGGAGGACAGATATAAATGTCAGGAATGTGTCTTATGTTATGTCTTGTTAAGTTTACTCAACGTAAAATGTCGATAATGGTTCTTATAGGAGGAGATAAAACTTGACCCCAAAATGTCGATCGTACACTTTGTCGTTGCAATCGCATATTGGCTCCTTGGACTATGTTATTAATCATTACTTCTTAATGTCACTATATACCATAATATTGTAATCTTTCTAAGCTTTGATGGAGGTTGATAAGACTGAGAGTCGATAGCAAGCCATTTCATGATAGCAATATTTGTCCTCAGCTTGTAAACTTGATTTAAGTGGAGTGGCATAAAGCCAATAACCATTTTACCACTTCACTGACCGTTTCATCATTTAACCAAAAACCACGATGGCTTGTAAGATATAAAACATACGCCATCATGAGTGGACTGACGTGGAGGCAATCAATAGTTGAGTATGTTTTCATCTTATCAAAAAGGATAAGCCGCGGGTAGTTAGGGTTAGTAAAAAATAGTTATCTTCCCACTCACCAACCTAAAGAGCATTCGGGAGTCTTGAGACAAAGGAGATTAGTTTGAAGAAGCATGCAAAAGCATAAGGAGCAACATGATTCAAGAGCTGGTGAGGGCGCAAGAACCAAGTGGGAAGCTACATTGAGAAGTTTAACCATCAGGTTCCCATTCTCTTCTATTTTAATCTGCTATCATTTATATATGTTGTTATTGAAACAAGCCGAAGTCTAAGTATCATTTGCTAATGTAATATGATTAATAATCAATCTGGAGTGTAAATGAAAGTCTTGTTTTATGCCATATTCTCCATTCAAAACAAATTATAGCTAATGTCTTCTTTTCACACGATGATTTATGTGTTAACCCACTACTGATATCAGTGGAAATCATCACCATTACACAAAGTCTGTAACGTCAAATCAAGGCCTGAAAGGTCGTATTATCTGTGTAACAAGTCTTTAATTATAGAGCATTGTTTTAAAGGTTTATACGAGCCATATTCGATTATCTGCGAGTAAATATTTCAAGTCATTATGTTTATAGAAAAGAGAAACCTATGTCATTCCTATGTTTGGGATGCCATCAGATATCTTGTTTAGGTTTCATTTCAAACCATATATTATCGTATTACAACAAGATTGGAGTCTTGTACGACATTTTAGAGCAAACTGATAATATTGTAAGACTATAATGTTATTGCATTAAGAGGTTTAGGCCGTAAGTTCATTCTATTATCATTAGTTTATAGTGCCTTAAAAACTCAATGTAAATAAGATATATTATCCTGCTAGATAACTCAACATAAACTACTACCTATGAGAATAAATGTACTCCATAATCTCAGTAGATACTTGATTATTTTTTGTCGAAAAGAGAGTTTCAAAAATGACTTCTTGTTAAACCCATTAGGATAAGAATAAAGTAAAGATATTTTCAAACAGATTATAGACTTTTAGGAGCAAAAAGGGATATGTCTATTAGAAGCTTATTTAAATTCTTATACTTGGAACCATATAAAGAATGAATTTAGTTTTACCAATGATTACCTTAAAAGTCAATCATAAAGATTGTTATAGCCAACCCCTTTTTCATAATTTTACTTGTCATACCAAGTTATCAAGTGGGTTTTACCCCTTGAATGTGAAAATGAAAGTTAATCTTTATTTTTATCATAGTCTTGGGGGTCGACTTGTTAATCTAACCTGTATATTTAGGCCAAAAACCAAATTTTGACCCCCACAATTTTGTGCACAATAACAATTTTTAAGATGACAAGATAGGTTCATTATTTGATTAGTTGAGTTAGAAGTTGAGTTAAGGATTGGTGTCTCCATCATACTAAGAACAATGTTGAAGGAATAATATCGTGGGAAATGATTCGATTAAGTCTTTCGACACTAAAGATACTGCGACTCGTTTTCTAGTGTACCAACAATAAACTTGTTCGAACCAATGTGTATCTTCAAAAGATAAATGGCATGTGGATTAATTAGACCCACTCAGAAACTAGTAACAACTAGAGATATTTTAGTAACCTAGATTTCTTATCTTGTATCAAAGGCAGTAAAGATTCCAAAAATTCTATCATACCTAAGATTATGTGACAAATCATACCATTATGTTTGAGTAACTGTGAGCCGGTAAGGCTATAATATTACCTTGCTATATCAACTATAGGATTTTGACATAATTCAAGTCAAGTTGGGGTGGGTGAACACAATGACTGCATTGTTCACAACGCTAAACACCATTAAAAACCTTTGGCCAAGGTAATGCACTTGCCTCTAGTGCATTGTCAGTTCACTGTGATTGGATGGCGTAACTTGTGGATGGTCATGGTTGACTAGAGGGTATCTAGGGGTGCGTGATAACAAGTTGCAAAAGTTGCAACACAAGTATTCAAATAGGAAAAAACATAGGTCATCCTAAGTCTATCCTCCTCGAGCTTGGTAGGGCCACTTCCAGTTAGGAAGATGTGTGGGAGACTGACGGTCTGTGGATGTAGGTGAAGCTCTCTGAAGATACTTTCTCTCCCATCAATTAGAGGCTTGCCGAGGCTTGAAATGTGAAGGTTGACAATCGAGATGCAGTGAATCATGGTAAGATTTGAATTCATAAATTCTTCCTTTCAAAATATTGTCATATTGTTAAATCTTGGAAAAGAATTAAACTTGTGGTGAAATGAAGAACTAGATGATTTCTTTTTAATGGATAGTTTTACTTCTTTAATTTAAAAAAAAAATTATACTACCTATTTACCCGTTTCAAATTTCTACTTGGTAATAATTGAGATTTGAGTTGAAATTTTATTTTGGATATTACATATGGTATCAGAGCAACTAGGTTCAGCACTAGGGCTTATGAGTCCACTAAGCTGACCTAGAATCAACATTATGCGAGTAGCTAATGTTTTGATTTACTGTGCCAGGATGGTACATCTTAAGCAAACAACGAGAAAATCCTTCGCTGGTAAGGAGCACTATTTACAAGCCAAACAGAAACATTTGGCAATGATTAAGACTATTGAAGGGACGAATGATGAGAATGATATATGGCTCGATGATAATGAAACCCTTGCCAACGCACTAATGCAATTTAAACGAGTCAAGAGAGAACTCTTAGAAACCACCGGGATGGCAGCCCAGATTATGTGTGATCCTTATCCAGAAATTGCACCCATGGAAAATCCCTATGTACCCGCTAATGTTGAGATCATTAACATATCTTCTAGTAGTGAGTTTAAGGGTTATACACCCTATGATTATGTATCAGACGATGAATCCAAAGAATACACTCCGCTTGTATATATTGAGTGAAAAATGCATTATATATATTTACAAAATGTAAATGCTCTTGTGCAAAATAAAATAAAGACAAATTTTAGTTTTTCGTAATTGACCATGGTTATGAGAAATTGTATGTTGTGATTTTATAAGAAATGTTAAATCAAAAGAAACTAATTAGTACCTCATTAATAACAAGTGTAAAAATATACAATCATGGATCAATCAGAAGTTAATGAGAGAGAAAATTGGGAAGATCACAACTCTCAGGCCAACTCTACTGATAAACTAGATAGAATTCTCAATATGCTTGCTGAAACCAAGGAAAGGTTGTGCAATTTAGAAAAGAAAGTGAACGAAACTGGAAACACGAAGGGTGAAAATGAATACTCTTATAATGTGAGTGGATGTAGACATCGAGAACATGGCACAGCTATTGAAAGCCGTGAAGATAGTGAGTCCCATAGGGAATCCAAGGACAAACTCGCTTTGGAATTATCAAAGGACATGAAAAAGATTATTCCTCCAAAGTTTGATGGGACAAAAATAGGGGATGCGGCAGAAGCATGGCTAACGGAGATGGAGAAATACTTTGAGATCAGGAACTGTTCAGAGGTAACCAAGGTAGTCTGGAGGGCATATCAACTTTCAGGAGAGGCATGCACTTGGTGGATGAATAAGAAGATGGAGATGAATCTAAGCTCTTTAAAAGTAACTTGGAGTGAGTTTTTGGAATTGTTTCGAAAAAGGTGGTTACCATAGTTGTATTTTGATAAAAAACTAACGGATTTCCAAAATCTCCGACAGCGAGATCTATCGGTGGTCGAGTATGCAGAGAAGTTCACTCTTTTGTTGAAATATGTTCCTTGCTACCAAAAGGATGAAAGATTTAGGATCAGGAAATTTATTATGGGTCTAAATCCTTAGATTGGCCGGGAGGTAGAAGTACATGGTCCAACTACAATGGACCAAGTATATAAGAAAGAAATTAAGCAGGAACAAAAGATAAAGTCCATTTCTACTTATCATGAAAGGAAGCGTAAGAGATTTAATAAGAATTAAAATAAACAGTCGTATAAGAAGAAGAATGACAAAGGATATGGAAACAAAAGAAACGACAGGGGAAATCAGAAAAATAAAAGAGGATTTGGTAGTGATTGAAGAAATGAAGACTATAAAAAGAATGATAATTTTAAGAGAAATGACGATGCTATGGGTAGATCAACTGAGAAGAGGGGTCCGCTTGGAGGTTGCTTTTCTTGTGGTGGAGATCATTATGCTAACCACTATCCTAATAAAAAACAAAATGGGCAGCAAAGGAACACGACACTTCCTTTGCAGCAGGTAGCTTTTCAGTAGAGGATTCACGCTGCCCTTGACAATTGACAAGCTGAATATCAAATTACTTCCATTGATATGTCATGTACTTTATTTGGAGTCCCCATTTCTATTCTAATTGATACTGGTGCAATTGAAAATTTTGTGTCACCTAGAGTCTTAAGTAAATTTCCTAGAAGAGCTGGCTATATGTCCAAACCATGGATTGTAGAGTATGCAAATCAAACAAAGGCTCAGGTAGAGCAATGCTTGTTCAAAGCTAGGGTTGATTTTCTAAATTTTTCAACCGAGGTAAACTTGTATGTACCACCTTTAGGCTCTTATGATGTCATTATAGGAATGAATTGGTTGTGGAAGCATAGGGCCAAAGTGGACTATTTTTCTAAATCAATTGAATGTTTAGATGATGTGGGGAATAAAGTTAACTTTTAGGGTATCCAAAGGGAAGTAAAGATCATGTCTATTTCATCCAAACAGTTGAAAAGGGCTAGGCGTAAGGGATGTCAACTTTTTGCGATCAAAATGGAACAAGTTGAAGAAAGATCCGAGAAACAAATAGAATATTTTGAGGAAAAAATACCCCTACCTCTGCAATTTTCAAGATGTGTTCCCAGAAGAACTTCCTGGTTTGCCTCCAAAAAGGATTTTTGATTTTTCCATAGACATCAAACCAGGATCCGAGCCAATTTCCAAAGCTCCATATAGAATGACAACCATCGAGCTAATGGAATTAAAATCTCAACTACAAGAGTTACTGGCTAAAGGTCTAATAAGACCAAGTGTATCACCGTGGGGAGCTCTGATTATTTTTGTCAAGAAGAAAGACAGAACCCTTAGGCTATGTATAGATTATCGGATACCTAATAAAGCAAGGATAAAGAACAAGTACCCACTGCCACGTATAGACGATTTGTTTGATTAAATGCATGGTGCTGCAGTATTTTCAAAGATAGTTTTGAGATCAGGATATCATTAGTTGAGACTGAAGGATGAAGATATTCACAAAACAACATTTAGAACAAGGTATGGTCATTATGAGTTCACTCTGTTGCCATTTGGGTTAACAAATGCCCCAGTCGCCTTCATGAATCTCGTGAATAGTGTTTTCAGAGATTGCCTCGACAAGTTTGTTTTAATTTTTCTGGATGATATTTTGATATATTCCAAAAATGAGTAAGAACATAGATAGCACCTTCAAATTGTTTTGCAATGATTGAGAGAGCATAAGTTGTATGCGAAACTCTCTAAATGTTCCTTCTTCCAAAGAGAAATTTAGTATTTAGGGACATTATATCTGCAGAAGGGATATAAGTAGACCCAGCTAAAAAAAAGGCTATTTTGGAATGGCCAGTACCTTCCAATGTTTAGGAAGTGCGAAGTTTTATGGGTTTGGCCGGTTATTACAAGAAATTTGTTCTGAATTTTTCAAGTATTGCTAGTCCAATCACTTCATTGCAGAGAAAAGGAAAACAATTTGAGTGGTCAAGTGAATGTTAGAAAGCATTCGACTTACTAAAGGAAAAGTTAACAACAGCCCCAATCCTAAAAGTCCCTGATCCTGAAGGACAATTCAAAGTTATTACTGATGCCTTTGGAGAAGGATTAGGAGGTGTGCTCATGCAAGATGGGCGCGTAATAGCTTATGAGTCAAGAAAATTGAAACCTTATGAATAGAATTATGCCCCACATGATTTAGAATTGGCAGCAGTGATTCATGCTCTTCAGATGTGGTGACACTATTTATTAGGAAAGACATTCATACTGAAATTAGATCATCAAAGTCTTCGATTCATATTCTCACAACCCCATCTTAATGCATGACAAAGGAGGTGGTTAGAGCTAATATCAGATTATGATTTTGAAATAAGATACATTAAAGGTAAGGAAAACTAAGTAGTTGATGCTCTGAGCAGAAGAAGACACATAGCTTCTATAATCTCCATTCATGCTAATTTCAAGGACCTAGTATTGCAAAGGTTACCTCGAGACGAATACTATGAATAGGTTAAGCAAGCTCTACAAATCAATCCCAAGGACTCGAGATATGATGGATTCCATATTGAGTTAGATGGATTAATGAGATTTAAGGGAAGAATCTATGTTCCTAATTCTGAGGAACTAAGAAACCTAGTATGGAAGGAAGTCCATTGTGCACCTTATTTTGGACATCCAGGAGTAACAAAACTTTTAGCAGATGTGAAACCGTTGCAATTCTGGAAAGGGATGAAAGGTGAGGTTGCAAGGTTTGTGGCAAGTTGTTTAGAGTGTCAAAGAGTAAAGGCAGAACATCAACATCCTACTAGATTGTTGTACCCTCACGATATTCCAGAATGGAAATGGCAAGTTATAAGTATGGATTTTGTACATGGATTGCCAATGTCAAGAAATAGACATGATGCAATTTTAGTTGTAGTGGATAAACTGACTAAAGTTGTACACTTTATTCCTAGAAATTTGACCAATGGAGCTCCTTTGTTGGCTCACAAGTTTGTTCAAGAAGTGTTTAGGTTGCACGGGGTACCTGAAAAGATTATATTAGATAGAGATGCTTGAATAATCTCTAGGTTCTGGCAAACCTTATTTTTGACACTTAGGACTAAACTCAATGTGAGTACTACTTATCATCCTAAAACTGATGGACAAACAAAAAGGGTTAACCAAGTCTTAGAGGATCTACTGAGAATGTATTGCATGGATCGGCAATACAGGTGGGAGGAATATTTACCTCTAGTAGAATTTGCATACAATAATTCCTATCATTGTGCCATTAAGATGGCACCATTCGAAAAATTATATGGAAGGAAATGCAGAACTCCTATAAGCTAGGACAAGCTAGAAGATAGGATAAGCATTGGCTAGAAATGCTAGCAAATATGGAAGAGAAAGTGAAAATGATTAGGAAAAGGTAGGCAGAAGCCAACGACAGGCAAAAGAGTTATGCAAATTGCAAACAGGTGCCTAGGCAATTTTCTATTGGAGAGAAAGTTCTCTTACGGGTTAAGCCCCATAAAAGCTCTATCAAGTTTGGTAAATCTTCAAAGCTAGCTCCTTGATATGTGGGACCCTTCGAAGTCCTTGAGATTATCAATACGGTGGCATACAAAATTGCTCTACCCCCAGCCTTATCTAAGATGCATAATGTTTTTCATGTTTCATACCTAAAGAAGTATTTTGTAGGAAATGACCACATTCTTAACTGGAATGCTTTACAGATGTAGGAGCCAGGAGTGGTTGTGATCGAGCCACTCAAGGTGCTTGAAACACACAAGCTCCACTTGCATAATCGGGAGGTCTTGCAATGCAAAGTTCAGTGGGATCAATATGGTGAGCATAGCGCCACTTGGGAGGACTATAATGAAATCCACCAAAAAGCTCCTTATCTTTTTCAAAATCATTAATGTTAAACTATAAAATCTTGTTTCTTGTTAAAATTATGTTTTGATAAACTCAATCATCAGGGACAATGATTCTTTAGGGGAATGATATGTTACATCCCCTTTTTGGATCCAATTTTACTACTTACTTTTATTGATTTCATAGATAGAATAGACATGTGAATACGTTTATGATTATGGGAAAACAATGTTATGGTTAGAAGAATTAATTTTATGAAATCATGGTTTTATCACTTAAGTATGATCAATTTGATGTTATGAATTAAAATGCCTTTTCAATATGGGAAAAAAATGAAATGATGTGATGTTAATATGTTTTGACCAGGATACTAGTACTTTGATCACAAATTGTATGTGAGAATGTTTTGACACGAATAGGTGGAGGAGGCTCTCCGTGAAACAAAGAGGAGAGAAGGTATCTTTGGGGAAGGGGAGGATAGGCCTTGGAATATCAATGGGTATTTTCCACTAAGTACACATCAGACAGATCAACCTAGTTGGCTTAAGGTAAGTCTCGATTTTTAGTTAAGTCAAGGTTATCGATGAAGTCGTTATGAGTTGTAAGGGTAAGTCACTCTTTGTTATGTCATTGTGGAAGAACAACGTTGTCTGTCCAAATGTCATTATCATGACGAGTAAAATTGATTGACAATTGCATCGTAATATCATGAGTTCATGTTGCCAATTATGGACGACAGATATAAATGTCAGGAATGTGTCATATGTTATGTCTTGTTAAGTTTACTCGACGTAAAATGTCACCAGTGGTTCGTAGAGGGGGAGATAAAACTTGACCCCAAAATGTCGATTGTACACTTTGTCTTTGCGATCGCATATTAGCTCCTTGGACTATGTTATTAATCATTACTTCTTAATGTCACTATATACCATAATATTGTAATCTTTCTAAGCTTCGATGGAGGTCGATAAGACCGAGAGTTGATAGAAAGCCATTTAACGATAGCAATATTTGTCCTCGGCTTGTAAACTCAATTTAAGTGGAGTGGCATAAAGCCAATAACTGTTTTGCCACCTCGTTGACCATTTCATCATTTAACCAAAAACCACGATGGCTTGTAAGATAGAAAATAGACGCCATTTTGAGTGGACTGATGTGGAGGCAATCGATAGTTGAGTATGTTTTAAGCTTATTGAAAAGGATAAGCTACGGGTAGTTAGGGTTAGTAAAAAATAGTTATCTTCCCACTCGCCAACCCAAAGAGCATTCGGGAGTCTTCAGACAAAGGAGATTAGTTTGAAGAAGCACGCAGAAGCATAAGGAGCAACATGATTCAAGAGCTGGTGAGGGCGTAAGAACCAAGTGGGAAGCTACATTGAGAAGTTTAACCATCAGGTTCCCATTCTCTTCTATTTTAATCTGCTATCATTTATATATGTTGTTATTGAAACAAGCCGAAGTCTAAGTATCATTTGCTAATGTAATATGATTAATAATCAATCTGGAGTGTAAATGAAAGTCTTGTTTTATGCCATATTCTCCATTCAAAACAAATTATAGCTAATGTCTTCTTTTCACACGATGATTTATGTGTTAACCCACTACTGATATCGGTGGAAATCATCACCATTACACAAAGTTTGTAATGTCAAATCAAGGCCTAAAAGGCCGTATTATCTGTGTAACAAGTCTTTAATTATTGAGCATTATTTTAAACATTTATACGAGCCGTGTTTGATTATCTGCGAGTAAAGATTTCAAGTCATGATGTTTATAGAAAAGAGAAAACTACGTTGTTCTTGTGTTTGGGATGCCGTTAGATATCTTGTTTAGGTTTCGTTTCAAACCGTATTTTATCGTATTACAACAAGATTGGAGTCTTGTGTGACATTTTAGAGCAAACTAATAATATTGTAAGACTATAATGTTTTTGCATTAAGAGGTTTAGGCCGTGAGTTCATTTTGTTATCATTAGTTTATAGTGCCTTAAAAACTTAATGTAAATAAGATATCTTATCATGCTAGATAACTCAACATAAACCACTACCTATGAGAATAAATGTACTCCATAATCTCAGTAGATACAATTATTTTCTGTTGAAAAGAGAGTTTCAAAAATGACTTCTTGTTAAACCCATTAGGATAAGAATAAAGTAAAGATATTTTCAAACATATTATAGACTCTTAGGAGCAAAAAGGGATATGTCTATTAGAAGCTTATTTAAATTCTTATACTTGGAACCATATAAAGAATGAATTTAGTTTTACCAATGATTACCTTAAAAGTCAATCATAAAGATTGTTATATCCAACCCCTTTTTCATAATTTTACTTGTCATACCAAGTTATCAAGTGGGTTTTACCCCTCGAATGTGAAAATGAAAGTTAATCTTTGTTTTTATCATAGTCTTGGGGGTTGACTTGTTAATCTAACCTGTATATTTAGGCCAAAAACCAAATTGTGACCCCCACAGTTTTGTGCACAATAGCAATTTTTAAGATGACAAGATAGGTTCGTTATTTGATTAGTCGAGTTAGAAGTTGAGTTAAGGATTAGTGTCTCCATCCTACTAAGAACAATGTTGAAGGAATACTATCATGGGAAATGATTCCATTAAGTCTTTCGACACTAAAGATATTATGACTCATTTTCTAGTGACCCGACGATAAACTTGTTCGAACCAATGTGTATCTTGAAAAGATAAATGGCACGTGGATTAATTAGACCCACTCAGAAACTAGTAACAACTAGAGATATTTTAGTAACCTAGATTTCTTATCTTGTCTTTAAGGTAGTAAAGATTCTAAAAATTCTGTCATACCTAAGCTTATGCGACAAATCATACCATTATGTTTGAGTAACTGTCGAGCCGGTAAGGCTATAATATTACCTGGCTATATCAACTGTAAGATTTTGACGTAATTCAAGTCAAGTTGGGGTGGGTGAACACAATGACTGTGTTGTTCACAACGCTAAACACCATTGAAAACCTTTGGCCAAGGTAATGCACTTGCCTCTAGTGCATTGTCAGTTCACCATGATTGGATGGCGTAACTTGTGGATGGTCATGCTTGACTAGAGGGTATCTAGGGGTGCGTGATAACAAGTTATGAAAGTCACAACACCAGTACTCAGATGGCAAATACCATTGGTCATCCTAAGTCTATCCTCCTCGAGCAGGGTAGGGCCACTTTTGGTTGGGAAGGTGTGTGGGAGACCGATGGTCTGTGGATGGAGGTGAAGCTCTCTAAAGATACTTTCTCTCCCATCAATTAGAGGCTTGCCGAGGCTTGAAATGTGAAGGTCGACAATCGAGATGCAATGAATCATGGTAAGATTTGAATTCATAAATTCTTCCTTTGAATATATTGTCATATTGTTAAACCTTGGTAAAGAATTAAACTTGTGGTGAAATGAAGAACTAGATGATTTCTATTTAATAGATAGTTTTTGATGTAGGAGCATCCCTAGTTCAAGAGTAATCTTGCATCAACCAAAAACATTTGCATTTCAGTTCTTTCATTTTCTAGTTCAATTCAGGCATTTCAGTCAGAAGAAGTTTTCAGCTTGTGGTCCTGTATTGGCATTTCACATCTTGTAAATTTGGACTTAGTATATACATTCATTCATCTACATCATATCAAGAATTCAAAGCATTTGGATTAGTTACCAGAAAGATATCGCTATCAGAAGATCAACTATTTTCTCATAACAGAGCATCCTGACAGTCTCAGACAAATTAGCTGAAAGAGAAGGCTTGCGGATCATTCCTTGACTTGTGGATCTTAATGACACATCATTCAATGATCCTTGGTTCGTGGCTGATGCTTCCTAGAGGTCTGCACATTATTCCATTTATTTAAGGAAGTGTTATATGCATTTAGGTCCGACCTATCTGTGAACACATTACAGCTCTTCATTGGAGTTTGTGACCTTCCTTAGCCGACGCGGAGGAATCCTTTGATCCGAAGATGATATATATTGATGTAATAGGTCCCTAGGAAAGTAGTGGGTGATCGATGATCAATAGCATAAGTTCATAATTTAGATTTTTGTGTGAAGGAGCTTCAAAGCTTTTTCTTGTACATGTATATAATTAGGCCTTTGAGCCCTAATTGTAAGCCCACATGATGCCAGCTAGATTGTATTTGAAATCTATGATATATTGAATGACTGAATCTGCATTTGCTTTATTTATTTGAGTTGTTTCCGTTGTGTTTACTCTTGCTACACGGTTCGGACAGTTCATTCTGTGAACCCTCCTACCCTGACTGCACCAAGTGGTATCAGAGCAAAAGTTCAAATCTTTGGGAGTGAATTGAGCGAGGTTGGCAAGGGAATTCTGTAAGATCTTGCTATGAACAGATCGCCAAATTGAGGCAGGTTACTTGTGTTGCAACCGATCACCGATTGTGAGGCAGTTGTCACCTTGTAGCCCGATCACCGAACTTGAGGCAGTTTGCACTTGATCCTAGGAAGAATGCCACCGAGGAGAGTTTTTTCCGTTGGAACAATGAATGAAGAATGGATGAGATTATGGAGATGGTGAAAACATTGTGAATTCATTTGGATATTGTTGAGGAAGATAAGCAAAGAGGATTGACACCGAGACCTAATGTTGAAAGTGATGATGAAGGAGAATTTCAATCTGTTGAACAAACTAGCAAAACCATAGGAGGTGATGAAGAGGAAGAATTAGATCAAGTAAAGATGTTGTGAGCTATTTCAAAGATTGGAAAGAGACCTAGAGTTGATGTGCCGAACTATATTGGTAATTTGAACCCTGAAGAATTGATTGACTAGATAAATGACATGGAAGAATACTTTGAATATGAAGAGATGGAAGATCCAGAGAAGGTGAAATTTGCAAAGACAAAGTTGAAAGGACATGCTGCTATATGGTGGAAAGAAGTTTAGTTGGAAAGAAACAAAAAAGGGAAGGAAAAGATTAAAAAGTGGGATCGGATGGTGACAAAGTTGAAGAATCAGTTTATACCTAAGGACTATGAGTTGGAACTATTGAAAAGATTGCAAAACCTGAGACAAAAGGAGAAATCTATGAGGGAGTATACTAAAGAATTTCATAAGATGATCATAAGAACATGACATAGTGAAGCAAGAAAGGAGAAAGTGGCTAGATACATCAATGGACTGAGATTGAACATTCAAGAAGAACTAAGCTTGGTAAGGATGACATCTTTGGAAGAAGCATATCAGTTTGCCCTGAAAGGTTAAGAGAAGCTGAATAAGAGGCATGATCAGAGATAGAGAGGCAGAGGAGGTAAATTTTAGAGAGGTAGGACATTTTCTGGAGGAGATAGATCATATCTGGAGCAGAACAAGTTTGATAGCCCATTTAAGGAGGATAGAGATAACAATGCTTACTAGAGAGATGACATAAATTTTTATCAGAGAGGAAACCCTAGTGCATACCAGAATGAAGGATACAGGAGAGAAGGAAGAGGATTAGATAAGAGAGCATTCAGAGGTACTTGTTTCAAGTGTGGAGGTGAAGGACATAGAGCATTTGAATGTAATAAGGGTAGTACAAGTAAGAGGACATAAAACAGTGGAAGATCAGCCTTTATTGAAGAAGAACCTGTTGAATCACCCAGTTCTATTGGAAAACCAGAGAAAGGAGAATCATTGGTAATGAGGAAGCACTATTTCAAGTAGAAACAAATGAAGAACCACCGCAGAGGAAGAGTCTGTTCAGAACCAGATGCAAATCAAAAGGTAAGTGTTGTAAAGTTGTAATTGATAGTGGTAGTTCAAATAACCTAGTTTGAGAGGAGAAGCTGACTAAGCTGAATTTGGAAAGATTGAAACACCCTAAGCCCTATTAGATAACATGGATTCAGGATGATCATAAGGTAATGGTGAGTGAACAATGTTTGGTGAAATTTCATATTGGATCTTATCATGATGAAGTCTTGTGTGATATTATGCCTATGGATGTTTGTCATATCTTGTTGGGCAGACCTTGGTAGTATGATAGGAAAGCTATACATGATGGGAGAAAAAATACATATACTATAACAGCAAATGGAAAGAGAATTACCTTGATTCCTTTGGAGGATGACCCTAAAAGTGAAGTATGTGGGAATGCTAGAAGTTGTTTGGTAGATGGAAGAAAATTTCTAGATGGTTTGAGACATGAGAATATGTGTTATGCCTTGATTCCTAAGAAGCCTGAAGCATTGAAGAAGGAGACTAAAGAATCACAACTGGAGGAGATAAAAGAGTTGCTGGCAGAGTATGAAGACATCATATCAGATAATGTACCTAAAGGATTGCCACCTATAAGGAGTATCAGTCATCACATGGATCTTATATCGGGAGCAAGTTTGCCTAACAAAGCAGCACATAGAATGACACTGGTAGAGAATGAAGAATTGAACCGACAGATACAAGATTTGTTGAGGAAAGGTTTGATCAGAGAAAGTTTGAGTCCTTGTGCAGTACCTGCAGTGCTTGCACCTAAGAAAGATGGAGAATGAAGAATGTGTATTGATTCCAGAGCAATAAATAAGATAACAGTTAAGTACATATTTCCTTTACCTAGGATGGATGATATCATGGATTGTTTGAGTGGAGCAAGATATTTCACAAAGATAGATTTGAAGAGTGGATACCATCAGATCAGAATCAAAGAAGGAGATGAATGGAAGATTTCTTTTAAGATAAATGAAGGATTGTATGAGTGGTTAGTAATGCCTTTTGGATTGACAAATGCACCGAGTACTTTCATGAGATTAATGAATGAAGTCTTGAAGAAATTCTTGGGTAAGTTTGTGATTGTATACTTGGATGATATTCTAATTTTCAATAAGACAAAAGAGGAACACTTGTGGCATATTAGACAAGTTTTGCAGAGACTGAGAGAAGAGAAATTGGTGATAAACATCAAGAAGTGTAGTTTCATGAAGGAAGAACTAGTATATTTGGGATTTGTGATTTCTGCGGAAGGATTGAAGATGGACCCTGAGAAAGTGAGAAATTGTTGAATGACCTACACTGGAGAGCATTGGAGAGGTTAGATCATTTCATGGATTGGCTAGTTTCTTCTGGAAGTTAATCATAAATTTTAGTTTAGTTTGTAACCCTATGACAGAGACAATGAGAGGTGACAAAAAAGATTTTAAGTGGACATCTAGAGCAGATAAAAGTTTTGAGTTGCTGAAGCAGAAAGTGATAGAGCAACCTATTTTGGTATTACTAGATTTCAATAAGGTATTTCAAGTTGATTGTGATGCATGTGGAAATGCGATTAGAGCAGTGTTAAGTCAAGGAGGTAGACCTGTAGCATATTTCAGTGAGAAGTTGAATGATGCAAGGAGAAGATATTCAGTCTATGATCAAGAGTTCTATGCCATAATTCAAGCCTTGAAGAAGTGGAGACATTACTTGTTGCCTAAGGAGTTTGTGTTGTATACAGATCATCAAGCTTTGCAGTATTTGAACATTAAGGTAAGTTGAATCAGAGACATATGAGATGGGTAGAGTTCATGCAGAGTTATACTTTTGTGTTGAAGCATAGGAGTGGAAAATCAAACAAAGTTGCTGATGCATTGAGTAGGAGAAGAAACTTGTTGACAGAGATGAGAGTTGAAGTGTTGGGTTTTGATGAATTGAAGAACATGTATGAGGGAGACACTGATATTGCAGAACCTTGGAAAGCATGTAAGGAACCTATTGTGACAGATAGGAGTAAGTGGTTGGATAATTTTATTTAGGAAGATATCTTGTTAAAAGGAAGTCAGTTATGCATACCTAGAAGTTCAATGAGGGGTAATTTGATCAAGGAGAAACATAGTGGTGGATTGGCAGGACATTTTGGCATTGATAAGACAGTGGCTTTGGTGAGTGAAAACTACTTTTGGCCTCAAATACATAAGGATGTTCAGAGATTTGTGCAGAGTTGTAGAGTTTGTCAAGTTGCAAAAGGGAATAGTTAGAATACTGGATCGTATACACCTTTGACAGTACCGAAGAGACCTTGGGAAGACATAAGTATGGATTTGGTAATAGGATTGCTGAAGACATAGCGAGGACATGATTCAATATTGGTAGTGGTTGACATATTTTCAAAGATGGCTCATTTCATACCTTACAAGAAGACAACTGATGCAATGCATGTAGCTGACCTATTTTTCAAGGAGATTGTAAGATTGCATGGATTACCTAAGAGTATAGTTTCAGACAAAGACACAAAGTTTGTTGGATACTTTTGGAGGACACTTTGGAAGAAGATGAAGACATATTTGAAGTTCAGTTCAACTTTTCATCCATAGACAGATGGACAGACAGAGGTAGTGAATAGGAGTTTGGGAAACCTGTTGAGATGTTTGGTTGGAGAGAAGACTAGAAGTGGGGATTTGATTCTTTCACAAGCAGAGTTTGCATACAACAATTCAGTAAACATGAGTACTGGAAGAACACCCTTTGAGATTGTTACCGGAATGAACCCTAGAGGAGTTGTAGAATTGAGAGATATTAGTACAGAAGAAAAGAGGAGTGCAGAGGTAGAAGAATTTGCAGATCACATGAAGATAGTGCATAATCAAGTGAAGAAGCATTTGGAGAATATGAACAGTAAGTATAAAGAGAAGGCTGATGAGAAGAGAAGACATAAGGAATTTGAAGTTGGAGATGAAGTGATGGTGTACATGAGAAAAGAAATATTTCTATTTGGGACATATAACAAGTTGAAGATGAAGAAGTTTGGAACTTGTAAAATACTCAAAAAATTTGATCCAAGAAATGCATATGAAGTGGAGCTACCAGAGACCTTGGTTATTTCACTGATTTTCAACATTGCAGACCTCTATTAGTATCATGAAGAAGAGTTCAGTGACATCATGGAAGAAGACTTGAAGAAGCAATTACCACAACAAGCACTTGAGAAGATAGAAGACATTTTGGATAGCAGAGTCGGTCGCAGCACTAGAGGAAGACAATACAAAGAATATCTTGTGAAGTGGAAAGGCAGACCAGAAGAAGATTCATCTTGGATTTCTTAGGCTGAGGTGGACCGTCTTGGTTCTCCCTTAGCCCCAGCAAAGTGAGGGACTCACTTTTTCAATAACCCCGGATGTCTGATGCAGGAGCATCCCTGGTTCAAGAGAAATCTTGCATGAACCAAAAACATTTGCATTTCAATTTGTTTGCATTTCAGTTCTTTCATTTTCTAGTTCAGTTCAATCAGAAGTAGTTTTCAGCTCGTGGTTCGGTATTGGTATTTCACATCTTGCGGATCTGGACTTAGTATCTACATTCATTCATCTACATCATATCAATAATTCAGAGCATTTGGATCAGTTACTGGAAAGATATTGCTATCAAAAGATCAACTATTTTCTCAGAACAGAGCATCTTGACAGTCATAGACAAATCAACTGAAAGAGAAGGCTTATGGATCATTCCTTGACTTGCAGATCCTAATGACATGTCATTCAATGATCCTTGGTTCGTTCCTGACCCTTCCCGGAGGTCTGCATGTTATTCCATTCATTTGAGGAAGTGTTCTATGCATTTAGATCTGACCTATCTGTAAACATGTTACAACTCTTCATTGGAGTTTGTGACCTTCCTTGGCTGACGCAGAGGAATCCTTTGATCCAGAGATGATATATATTGATGTAATAGGTCCCTAGGAAAGCAGTGAGTGATCGATAATCAATAGCATAATTTGATAATTTAGATTTTTGTGTGAAGGAGCTTCAAAGCTTTATCTTGCGCATGTACGTAATCAGGTCTTTAAGCCCTAATTGTAAGCCCGCATGATGCCAGCTAGATTATATTTGAATTCTATGATATACTGAATGACTGAATCTGCATTTGCTTTATTTCTTTGAGTTGTTTCCGTTGTGTTTACTCTTGCTACACGGTTTAGACAGTTCATTCTGTGAACCCTCCTACCGTGACTGCACCAGTTTTACTTCTTTAATTTAAAAAAAAAAAGTATACGACCTGATTACCCCTTTCAAATTTCTACTTGGTAATAATTGAGATTTGAGTTGAAATTTTATTTTGGATATTACTATTGACCTATTTTCTTCTGTCCAGAGTTAAATAGTTCACCTTATATATTCCTTGAATATCCTTTAGAAAATGACCCTACAAAGCTTAAATCCTTCAATTACCCATGATCTACCTTGCCAAAAATCCTAAAAAGCTTGTCTGGAGAATCCTTGAAGAAAACCCAGAAAAACCCAGAAATCTTTTGTCTTCAATTGTTTTCTATCATAGAGATTTCTCAGTTTTATACTTAGCCATTTTTTATGTATGTGATGATGACATCATCCTTGTTTTGGGCTTTTTTGTCATTTGGTCGAAATGTATCTTAGATACAATTTTTCCTTGTATCTTGGTCATGTACAATGTTACTATACATCGGGTTCTTTGTATGCATTCTTTGTATGTATGTTCGCATTGTATATTTGCATATACAAAGGGCAGATACAAGGTCATATACAAGGCAACATGCAAAAAGTTATGCAAAAAATTGCATCCGCTTTTGTATATCGGGCAATTGTATCTCATATACAATTTGCATATACAAAAGTTAGATGCAAGGCGATATACAAAAGAATATACAAAGGGTCATCGGTGAGACTTTGCATATCGGAGACTCAGCTCAAGGTCTCCCCGACAACCGATGTATTTGCATATACAAGGCGGGATGTGCAAAAATAATATACAAAGTGAAGATATAATCTGGACGTGAAAGAAAAATCAAATGTGGCAGATTTTGAGTTGGGGTCCACCTATTGTATGTATATGCGATTGTATCATCCCCATATACAATCCTATATACAATTGCATATACAAAGGTTAGATACAATATGGATATACAATGCAGACCCAACTGGGAAATTAAATTTGGCAAACTCAGCGGTGGGCTCCGCAGTTGTATGTTGAAGTGCATATATATGCCAATATACAAAAAAGCAAGGATACAAGGCCAGACCTGTTTGAAAGTTCCATTCTAGTTGATAATCCATTGAGTTCCACATTGTATGTACATGCGATTGTATCTCCTATATACAATTGCGATGTACAAAGACACATACAATGGATTTTCGGTGAGACAATGTGTATTGGTGGCTCAGTTTGAGGTCTTTCTGATGGTCGATAAGGATGCAAATGTCTAGCGATGGGTCCCAAGTTCAGCTCAGTGGCAAATCAAATGATGACACGTGTCAAGGCCGAGTCAAGGCCCACTTTTGTATGTTTGCAATTGTATTGCATATACAAAAGCATGTACAAAGGGAGATTCAAAGGCGATTCAAAGGCTGATTAAATTGCGATGTACAAAGACACATACAATGGACATTTCGGCAAGACCTTTGTATATCCATATAACTTAGTTGAGGTCACCCTGACAGCCAGATATATACAAAAATTTGCATATGCAAAAGGCGAATGAAGAAATTGCATAGGTGCAAAGTTGAACAGTTTGAAGGACCTGATATGCAGTGTTGCAAGTATGGGCCTAACCGGTGTTGTCATTGATGTCAACATACTCGTATTGCATTAATGATAAGGATTGGATGAACTGTTTGTTGAGGATATTGAGAAAATTAGTCTAATCAGGAACAGAGAAGAACAGTGAAGATAGTGAGCTAAAGATCCTAGCTAAGATAAAGATCAGAGGATGCGCATCAAAGGGTTTGTAGATATGTGTCTTAGGATGATCCAGTAAAGATTTTAGAGGTCCGCATGAAGATCTGAAGAAGTTATGGCCACTTAAGTAAAACCAGTTTTGGCAGAAGTTCAGAGGTGACAGAGTGATACGGAAAGGTTTGGTGAGATCCAAAAATGCAATATCCTGTTCTGCGGATTTGGTGGAGTATTCATGAAGTCAATGTGAGATGACAACTCAATTAGATCATGGTCTGGAGGTCTGCAAGCATCTATTCCATTATAACAATGATGACAGACTGTGTTCTTGAGGTTCCAGATGAAGGAGAGAATGATTCCAGTAAGCAGATGTAGTGCAGATGTTCTTGGTGATTCAGGCAAGCTTGTGGGAGTCTTTGGATTGTGTCCAGCTCATGTTGGTGGTCCGCATTGAAGTTTGAGCTTGAAATTGAAGAATTACTTTTGGATGGTGTTGTTCTTCCTAAGTCTAGCCGATCAGATGAGTTACACATCCTACGGATGATCTTGAAGATGTTATGTGAAGATTGGTGTGTTTTTAGAAGAAGATTGAAGTCTCAGATCTCTGTGGTCGACAGTGTGTTGATTCGCATAAAGTCTTTTGTAATAAGTCATGTTGTATTTATGTATTTGCTCTGTAATGTTTGCCGACTTAGATGATCATTCCTAAGTTGATGTCTTGTATAAATAAGGAATTGTAAAGTCATTTCAAAGTGTATCTTGTGGAGATGAGAGTGTGGTAGATAGGAGAGAAGCGAAAAGTAGAGCAGAAGTTTTGGGCTTAAATGGAACTAACTCAAGCATGGTGAAGATGCTATTCTTCAGTTCAAGTATGTAATACTTATTATTTTGTAGATAGTGTGTCTCCTGTAGGCAGTGAGCCTTTTGTGAGCAGTGTGCTCAGGCAGTGAGCCCTAATTGGCATGTGCCATTTTGTTCTTTCTATTCTTCTAATAGAGAATACAATCTTGGGTCAGTCACCCCGTGGTTTTTCCCTTAATCAGGTTTTCCACGTCAAAATCTTGGTGTCTCACGTGTTAATGTGTTTCTGCTCTTGATTTAATGCATTGTATTTCCATGATTGATTTATTATTATGCGGCTGAATTACAAAGTGGATTTAAGTGTTTAATTGGAAGAAAGTGTTAGACAACTGATTCACCCCCCCTCTTAGTTGTCTATCCCGAATCTAACAATGCAGGTGATGTCATCTAGATCTCCTTTTCGACCATTTTCTTTAGGATGATGACGTAATCATGATTTTCAAAGTGTATCTAGTGTTTGTATGTCTGTATGCATACAAACGACACTTCTCCTTGCAGCGAAGATAAATTGATGGCTGGTCTGCATTCAGTCAAGAATGGTGATTGACTTAGAAGATGCATATGCAGTTTTGCTGACAAGACATCTTAGCAGCTGAATTAAGTTTTGCAGAGATCCCTCAAACACAGAATCAATGAAAATCTAGAAATTCAAAGGGCTTAGGGATTTAAAGTGTTGTAAAAGCTTTGTCAAGGGGTGATCTATCCCATCTGCCATCAATACAAATTTGATCTCTCAACTTCCATGCTTCAGATATTTTTTTCATTGTTGCAGGTGGACGTCCCTTCTGGTAATGATTTCTGACAGAGCCCATGGGGCGAATTCATTGTAACTGACTTAGGTCAAAATGCAAAATGCTATATATGAGAGAACATGAGATGTAAAAATAGTTGGAAGATTTAGTAATCTATGCTTTTGATTCCAAATAGAGCATTCCTCTATTGTAACCTTGCCTTCTGATTAAATACATGCTGGTTATTTTACCTCTTCATGCTATTTTGACTTTGTGTGATCTAAGAATGATGTGTTTGTGAATGTTTAATTCCTTCTAATCATCTCTTGCTCCTTGCCTCTGTTAAAATCAGCTTGATCTGTGTATGTTTATTGGTTGTATCTAGTCATTTTGTGCATTTTCTCAGTTCTGTGAGGGCTCTTTTATTCAACCTGGTGTATCACCCCTTTCATTTCAGTTTCCTTCTAACCTTTTTCCCTACAAGCATTAGTACTAGGTTTAGATATATTCCTCTAAGCATTAGGCTTAGAATGAGGAACTAGCCTTCTCTGGAGGTCTGATCTCATTTCGCAAGGTCCCAAACTTCGAGATCATTCCCATTGTGTCATTAGAATGCTCAGAATCTCTCTGAGCAGGGTGCAAATTCTATGTGACAACAGTTTCTGGCATGCTTGGTGGGACATGTTCGAGTCTGAACATTGCTACGTTACAATTATATTGTTGGTTTTGATATGCTACCAGCATTAGCAGGGCTTTAAGAGGTAGTTTTCTGCATATCTGGTGACTCATACTGAGAAAGGACAAGTGAATCAGTGCTGTTACATTTTTTTTGAGAAAAATAAAAACTCAGATTTTGATTTCCTTTGATTTTTTGCAGCTGTCTCCACCTAGAAGATAAAGTAGAGCTGTGGTCAAGACGCCAATTTCAAATAGAATACAATCAACCCCACCAAGTTTCAGTCCAGTAGTAGCTGTAGTTCTTTTACCAGTTCAAGCAAACGTACCTCCAGCTGTTCCAATGGCAAGGAATCAACCGTTTGTGGCTTTTGATGGGGGCAGCCCATTGAATTTGATAGTGCATGATAATATACCCATGGCAGCTTTGAAGAGCCTGCCCTATTTCATTGGGGGGGATCAAACTACCCCAATCGAGCACATTAGAGATGTAGCTTCTCTATGTGGTGTTCATCATGTAACTCAAGAAAATGTAGCCATAATGCTGCTGGCTGCCTCGTTTAAAGGAAAAGTATTATAGTGGTTCAGCAGTTTACCAGTGCAAACCATTGGAACTTGGGATGATCTGGGTGATAAGTTGAACAAACAATTTCAAGATAAGTTAGATAACTTATCGTTGGTTGAATAGCTGACTACAATAAGGAGAGCTCCCCAGGAGCAAATGATGGATTTCAATTTCTGGTTTCAAAAGACATGGAACAGAATTCCTGCCATGGTAAGCCTTCACCAGAATATGCATTTCTATATTTTTTGAAAGCTCTAAATAGTGACATTTCAGTAATGATACAATTGTTGGGAGGTACAAGTTTACCTGATGCATATGAAATAGCTATTAGAGTAGAAAACAGCCTAATTCAGGCTAGGAAAATAGCACCTAGACCACCAGTGCCAATTTTTCCTGAGATTCAAACTTCAATGCCTTTGTCGATCTCATTTTTTGCCCCTTTGCCTGCTACAGCAGCATTGCCAATTATTGCCAATCCTGAGACTGTTGTTTCTATCTCATCACATGAGTTAAGAGAGATAAAAAAATAGCCAACAAAAAATAGAGAATATCTTGTAAACTTTTGGGAATGAGCTGTGAACATCAAAAAACAACAGTCCCAGAATAGACACCCTTATCAGCCACATTTCCAAGGGCAAAATCAGCCTTATCAAGGGCAAAACTAGCCATACCAAGCTAATAGGCCTCCATATCAAAGCAATTACCAGGGTGCCAGGCAGAATGTGAACCAGAGGCGTTTCCAGCCTTACAATCCCGTACCCATTAATGTAGTTAGAGATCTTGTCCCTGTTCATAATAACTCTACAGCTAAGTATGAATGGTGTTTTCCATGCAATCAGCCACACAGTTAGGCAACTTGTTCAAATGGAGTGATAAATGAGGCCCTAATGGTACAAAATGTTGCAGTTTCACAGCCAAACACACTTAATGATGGGGCTGTACAGTAGCAAGAATAGCCTTAGAATGATACTACCTTCCTAAACTGGCAGAGAGATGAGTTCTATGGCATAAACAGAGATGATACTTCAGTTGTAGCAAATACGGGAGCTAAAAAGAGGGCTTATGAGATAGATCAAGCAGCAAACAAAGGAAAAGGACTTGCTAATCCTTCTACATCCTAGATTCCCCATATTTTGCAAAGGAATACTCAAGCAACTGCCAGGGAACAACCTCATTTGCAGGCTGATATTGCTGCTTCAAAGTCACATCAGAAGGTAAACATCACTTCACCTTTTAATATCATTGAAAATATGAAGAAAATGAATGTGACACTATCTATGCGGGATTCCTTAGCCATCCCAAGTCAAAAGGACATGTTACAATCTGCCTTGTCTGATTTTAAGTGTCAAATGATGCAACTGTTGACCCAACT
The DNA here is from genome assembly GCA_027924645.1 of Cunninghamia lanceolata. Lineage (NCBI taxonomy): Eukaryota > Viridiplantae > Streptophyta > Pinopsida > Cupressales > Cupressaceae > Cunninghamia > Cunninghamia lanceolata. Next base: position 3,403,781 of record BSBN01001859.1, on the reverse strand, counting down.
AGGGCTGTTCTTACCGATTCATCCCAGGACAACAATAAACAGCCAAATGAGAGTGCTAAACCACTTCAATTTTTTGTGTCATTAATAATAGGAGACAAGTTAGTATATAACTGCATGGTGGATAGTAGTGCAAGTAGTTCTATAATGCCAAAACAGATTGCAGACCAATTAGGATTGAAATACCAACCCCTGGAGAAGGGTGTGCTCTAGCTAGATGGCACAACTGTTAACACTGTAGGTGTGATAAAAGCTTTAGGTCTCACTCTTATTTTGCCATGTGTTTGTCAAGAGAGTTCACAGCCAAGATAGGCAGGTATTTATCCTTAGATTGGTCCCACATATTTTTTAGGACCCAATATGCTACAAAAGTGACCATAAAATCTGAATCGCTTGCCAAATATCACATAGAGCCTTATGTTCCAAGTGCTGTTAATGCAAATTTGCATTATTTCTGATGATCCTGAGCTTGTTGTTGCTCAAGAACTGCAAGCTAAGAGTATACCAGAAGTACTGTTAAAGGAGTGGGCCTTAGAAAATATTGTAGATGATCCTGAGGGACACATTCAAGAAACTGGTATGGGGGTTTACATGCTGCACGAACCTGAAACAACAATTCCAAACCTTGTAAAGAATGCAGAACAACAGATAGAACATCAAGATGAGGTATGGCAAATGTACTTTGATGGCTCTAGGAATAGGAATGGATCTGGTGGTGGTGCAATGCTTGTGTCTCCACAAGGTGACAGATATTATTCTGCTTTCTGTTTTGCTTTTTCATGTACAAATAACACTGCTGAGTATGCAGGGATGATTCAAGGTTTGCATTGGGCAAGGAAAAGGAAAATTGGCTATTTGTAGGTGTATGGGGACAACGAACTTATTGTAAATCAAGTGAGGGGACTACATGTTACAAAGAATGATGATTTAAAATGTTATAAACATAGGGTATGGGATATGATTGAGGAGTTTGATGCTTTCAATCTAATCTCTATTCCAAGAAATTAGAACAATCATGCAGATAGGTTAGCAGGGATTGGGGCTCAGTTCGATATCCCTAGTGATATTCAAAGAGAAAAGGTACAGCCTCATGTGAAAATAGTTGATAGGCCCTCTATCTTTAACAATAATATTCATTGGCAGGTTTTTGAGAGTGATGAGCAGGTTCTTCGTTTCCTATTAGAAGAGGATGAGTTCTCTGTGATGAATTAGAACAAACTTAAACAACAATATGGTGATGGTCAAGTTATTCAGTTAAGGACTAATAAGCTACCTAGAGGGTTGGTAACCTTGGAATCTATTTTTGGTACTGATGATCAGCTGAAAAGGAGCAAAATCGGCATGCAGGTCAAAGAGGAATATTACGAGGAGCTAGAAATTTTTAAATGTAAGCTTCTCAAAATTGGTAAAATCTGTTCACCTGAGGATAGGAAAGCTTTTATTGCTCTTTGTCAAGAATTTGAGGCTGTGTTTGCTTGGGATTACTCAGACTTAAAGGGGTTTGACCCTCATATTGCCCAACATACTATAGAGTTAGAGCCAAGTGCAAAACCTGTAAGGCAGAAACTAAGACCTTTAAATCCAAAACTTGAGCCTCTGATGATTAAGGAATTAACCAAGCTGATCGAGGGAAATATCATTTTTTCGATCAAGCATACTTCTTGGGTCTCGAATCTTGTTCATGTGAGGAAAAAGAATGGAGAGATTAGGCTATGTGTTGACTTTAGAGACCTTAATAGAGCCTCCCTAAAGGACCACTACCCGTTGCCCTCAATGTAGCAAATTCTGCAAGTAGTGGCTGGTTTAGAAAGATTCTCCTTACTTGATGGATATTCTGGTTATAATCAAGTATTAGTCAAGGAGGAAGATCAGTTTAAAACTACTTTTACCACCAAATGGGGCACCATGGCCTACAAAAGGATGCCTTTTGGTCTGTCAAATGCTAGCTCTACTTTTCAGAGAGCTATGGATATCGCTTTTAAAGGTTTGCTTTATAAATTGGTACTTGTGTACCTTGATGACATCACAATTTTCTCTAAGGATGCAGCTGAACATTTATCCCACCTGAAACAAGTATTTAAGAGATGTAAAGAGTTTGGGATATCTCTCAATCCCAAGAAATGCATTTTTGCTGTGCATGAAGGCAAACTTTTAGGACACATTGTGTCAAAAGAGGGAGTTACCATTGATATAGAAAGAGTAAGAGCTATTTTGGAGTTGCCTTTATCCAGTCACAAGAAAGGACTGCAAAGTTTTATTGGTAGAATTAATTTTCTGTGAAGATTTATACCTGACATTGCAAATTTATTGAAGCCATTGACCTCTATGTTAAAGAAAAATGAAGTTTTCAGTTGGACAAAAGAGGGCAAACTCAGCTTTGAGTCCATAAAAGAAGCGTTATCGGCTGCACCAACTCTAGTAAATCCTGATTTCTCAAAAGAGTTTATTTTGTATGCTTATGGCAGTTTAGATACAATTTCTGCAATTCTGGTACAGTAGCAAAGTGAAGGCTTTGAGCAGCCAATTGCTTTCTTTAGTCAGGGACTGGAGGAGTAGGAACAGAGGTATAGTTTCATTGAGAAACATGTCCTTGTAGTGGTAAAGAGTCTCAAGAAGTTTAGGCATCTTATTTCTAACAATAAGGTACATTCGATGGTTGCTCACCCTGGTGTGAAAGAGTTTCTATTAGGTAAGGATGTTAATGAGAAAAGGGTTGGTTGGATTGCCAAAGTCATGGAATATGATGTAGATATCAAGATAACCAAGCTCATCAGAGGTAGAGGACTCAGTGAACAGCTTGCCACTAGGTTTGAAAATGAAACAGAGAAGGAAGAAGAGGTTCTTTTGATCATTGAAGATGAACATCAGGATGATACAATAGCAGTTGGAATAGGTTGGGTTAATGACATGAGTCATTTTTTGCGAACTGGTGAATGTCCAGCAGGTTTAGATAGAACCAAGAGAAGATATTTTAGACTGTAGTCTATTCCATATGTTTTAATTAATGATATCCTTTTCAGAAAAGATTTTAATGGTGTGTTGTTAAGATGCATTGATAATGATCAAACTGACAAGGTGCTGCATGAGTTTCATGATGGAACAGCAGGGGGTCATTTTGCCCCAAGGACTACTGCTTGGAAAATAATGAGAGCTGGATATTACTGGCCTAGCTTATTCAAAGATGGCCATGCATAGGCCAGAAAGTGTGTAAAATGTGCCATTTTTGTAGGCAAGGAAAGGCTGCCAGCTTTACCTCTGCAGCCGATTCAAGTAGAACAACCCTTCATGAGATGGGGTATTGATTTTATAGGTCCCATTAACCCACCATCAAGTGCAGGCCACAGGTGGGTACTTACAGCAACAGACTATTTCACAAGGTGGACTGAAGTAGTGGCTTTGAAGGAAGCCAATGAGAATACTTTTTTGAACTTTTATTATGATTTGGTATATAGATTTGGAGTACCTGACTCAATCATCTCAGACAATGCTTTAGCCTTTGTTGGATTGAAGGTAACTGACTGGGCTGTGAAGAATGGAATATATTTGAACACTTCATCAAATTATTACCCATAGGGTAATGGTTTGGTTGAATCCACAAATAAGAATCTCATAAGGATTATCGAAAAATCAATGGAGGACAACTAGAGAACTTGGCACACCAATTTAAAATTTGCTTTATGGGCAAATAGAATAACTCCCAAGAGGTCTATTGGAAACTCCCCATATATGTTAGTTTATGGAAAAGAGGCAAGACTGCCTGTGTCTGTAGAGCTGCCAGCCCTTGATATCATGAATCAACTGGAGATGTTTGAAGAAGAAGACCCCATGGCTGTCAGTGTAACATCCACGTTCTATAAACATAGTAAAAACCAAAATTTTCACCATAAAGTAAATTTACAAGGTAAAAATGAGATAGAGAAAATTTTTCTTTTATTCAACATATAGTCGAGTAACTACAATTACAAGATATCTCGTTACAAATTCAATCAACCTTATTGTCTTTCTCAAGTACAATGTTTACAAAATAAACCAATTATAAATACCTGAAACAGATAATGTTTTACATAGTCTCCATAAACACAAGTCTCAGAAATATACTACATCCGAAATTCTGACATCTTTATCGCAAGCCTCAGCATGTCTTCTGCTAGAGAGAGAGAGTATCTTTCCAGTGATTTACCTCCAACCACAGACCATCGGTCTCCCGCACTCCTTCCTAACCGGAAGTGGCCCTTCCCTTCACGAGAAGTATAGACCAAGGTGACCAGTGGTAATTTGCCTTTCCGAGTACATAGTGTTGTATCTTACACAACTCTATCTATCATACAACCCTAGATACCCTCTAGCTAAGTATGATTCCTGATAGGATGTGCAATCCAGATACAGTGAACCGACAATGCATGCAGAGACATATGCATTACTATGGCTATAGTTTTCAATATAAATTGACGTTCACAATGAACGTTGTCGTAATGTTCACCCACCCCAACTCGACTTGGATACTATCATATTCCTACAGTTTGACTTGGTCAACTATGTTTAACTTTTGAAATCATGATGATTTCATCGATCGAGTCTTCCCGACCCAATACCTGTTTTCTTTCACTGTCTAAATCCATAGACTTTTTCTTTTGTCTTTCATCCTTTACAAGGACTCTCATTGCATCATTGCAATACCCGAGGTCCATGACTTATTGTCTCATAATAATTATAGATAGATTAATTACGACTAAAATGATAACCTTACCCAGGTTAAGCAATATAGTCTAGGAATCTAATTCCCTTCTTGCAAGTAAGAATAATTACACATAGTCAAGGCACTTGACCCTTCAATCACGATCTAAATAACGATCTCAATGTCTTAATATAATAGTTACCATATCTAGGTTAAATATTTAACTGTTGAGTTTTGCCTAACTCAAACCTAGTCTTTCTGACTTAGGTAAATTCACAAGACACTGTCGTTGTTCTACAAAAGTTATGGAAAGACTATTCATTCTTAAGTATCTCTCTTTGCATCTACGCAACATAAGAGATTCACCCCCTTGTCGACAAGTAATAGTGTAAGAGAAGTTGTGATAAAAAGGTGTAGTGATTTTAATGTTTGACTAACATTTAATGGTACTCTTGCATGCTTGCAAAATCTGAGGCTTACGACTTGTATTTTAAGTTGACTTGTAGCCCAACACATGGTTTTTCCCCTTCCTAGGGTTAAACATTGTCGATTAGAAACTAATCTCTTTTCAATAAGATAGACATAAGCATTACCAGATTAGGGTTCTCGACCTTCTTGTCGACCCATACAAAATCCACTAAACTAGTTGTAACCCCAAAAGGTATAATTTATAACCTTACCCTCCTGGGTCACTCTAGGGTTTTTGTATTTCCTTTTCCATGATAATGAAAAATCAAGAGAAGAGTTTAAGTATACAACTTTCCTTTAGTCTTCTTTTGACCTAAAGATCATTTCCAAACAAGCCTATCCATAATGCCCAATGGTTCAACTCCAAGTCTAAGCTTCTCCCAAATTTGGTTGAACTATAACTAGTTGGCAATCTCATCCTATTTGTTATCCATTGAAAACATATTTAAAGTTCTTCTCTTTTAGCATATTGAATTATATAGTCTTAAATAAACAAGTGTCTTCATCTAAGTTGAAGTAGGGAAATCCATTCACTTTGGACATCCCAAGAGCAAAGTATTCCCTTAATGATATCCATTTGAAACTAAAGTTTTCTAAGAGCAAGAGAAAACTATCTTTGATACATCTTAAGACCTACAAATTCTTCTTTGTCAAATAAGAATAACCATTCATAGTAAGAGTACTTGCCTCTTTGTTGTCGATCTATTTAGTGATCATGAAGGTTTAGAATATAAAATTTACCCTATTGGGTCAAGTTTAGGTTTTGTCCTCCCTATTCCAAGATAATAGAATAACAAGTAATATATGATCCACAATTGGGTTAACCCCCTAGGTCTTTTCCGACTACAAGGGCTTTTCTAGGTTCCATAATTCTTGACTAGAAAGAAAATTGCTTACCATGGTTATGACTACCAAAAATAAATTCAATCCTTTATAACATGGTTATAATCAATTGCAATCAAATCATAAATATAACAATCTCTATGGTTTCACCAAAATCTAGATTGTCGACTGAGTTTTTGTTTTGACACCAATAAAGACAAAGACTAATTCTCAATTTGGTCGACTTAGTTTTAAAGTCTAAGTTTTCCATAAACCACAGATATAAATATATATAAAGAAAAACATAACAACTATTAAAGTCGAAAGTTTATTAGTACTTTTCACACTATAGTTCCAAGTCTAATCTACAGTAGTGGTCCTATGAAATTCTCTAAGGTGCGAGCTGACCAACAATTGGCGAACAAGTAAGAGGTCTTTGCACTTAACTGGTTTCAAGAATTCATTAGTCGAAGGGACCTTTGGAAATGATGAAATACATGCATATCGATTCCACTGTCGCTATGGAAGGTCATTGAATAATGTATTAGGATTGGAGACGTTTCTGTAGTAACTAGAACAGAGACTCTGAAATTATAACTCATACAGATATAAGAAATTAGTACTTATTAAGAGGTATAGTCAGGATTCATCTATTGTAGTATCATAATTGTCTACGTTCAATCTATGATACCGATATACCTTCGGTCATTAGCCTTCAAAAATGATCATAATGATATTTCTCTATGTCATAACAGCTACAATCATAACATAGTAGGTAACAATATTCTAACAAATTATGCATTAACAATGTGATAACGACCTATCATATTATAATACAAAATTTGGCCTATCTACTAAACTTGGCCGACGGCCTTCCAAATAATCTACTGTGATTATCAGTTGTAAAGACAAGAACCTGTTAATCGATGCTTCAATCACAGATTGAGATCGTGGTCTGTGAGTTCCACTTGGCACCAATAGTCCAAGTTTCCTCCTTGCCACTGTTATTCCTCTTTAAACTACCGCCCTTAGAGAAAAAGCTGTTGAGGTAAAAGAATGACCATCCACTTCCTTTCCCATCACTTTTCTTCTCCTCCCCGGTTTCAATTTCAGTTATGCGATTCCTTACTCATCCTCCCTCACGACTCCCAGATCTCCCCTCCTTCTTCAGTGACCCCTCACTAATATAGAGGTCTCCCTTTATTCTAGTTTTTTACCCATCCTCAATTAGAGTTCGCTGTCATCAAGAACCAATCGTCCCATTCCAACGACTCTCCTCTTTTCCGGCATCGAAATGCTCTCCTGTGAGTTATGGAGGGATGCCACTCCTCAAATAGTTATCTATCCCCGACATGCCGCTGTTGTCTCCAGCATTAAAGACTGCGAAGGGTTATTTGGTGGACCCCCAGAATAAAGGAGTACGTGGTCAAAAACTACTCACTCGAAAACAACTTACCTAAAATAGTAATGACACCTTACTAGGCAGCGAGCAAATAAGCCATTAATAGCACAAAGATCATCACACAAATCAAGTGGTGTTCACAGTTTTCAATTCTAAAAACTCTCACTCTCTTCTAGTCGTGCAGAGTCCAGCCAACTCACTCCCTCCTCTATGGTTTTCTTTAGTTTTCCTAACAACCACTGAACTACTACTGCCTTCTGCGCCCACTATGATGGAGAGTATCTGCATTGAACTCTCGATTACATATTAATCTCATCGGCACAACTTCCTCCCCGTCCACCCACGGTGATGGAAGTTAGAGCATTCAAACCACTGCCGTCACATGCCTTCATAAAAGGAGGTCGACATAACTGCATAACAGCTGTCTTCCTCACTTGCAGTGACCACTACAGAAAGAGGGTTTCTTTATGGCGACGTGGCACAACAACCTCGTCCACTTTCTCCACAAGAAGGCTTCTAACCTTTGAAAAAGCAACCAACACCGCTTAGAGGGGTAAAACTCTTACAAGGCGATAAACAATAAATGTATATTGAATCTCCAAGGTCAAAAAGAGAGAAAGAATCAAAACCGACTAAAGTAAGAAAGTATGGGTTTGATTTAAGATAACTCAAGTTGTAAACTCGAAGAGAAAAAGTGCATTCGAAAGGAAAACATCCAAAACAGTTATAGCATGAATTAACTTCACATTCGACTTCCGTCGATTTACAAAAGGGAATAAATTCACAACACATGATCAACGCATTTTGACGGCAATCACAACGGATTGGGCATAACGCAACACAAGTTTTCTAAATCATTTGATGCACAAAATGACCTCTCACATCTTTCGACTACGAGATGTGATCCACAAACCACCACAATAGGTTCATCTGTTGACGTTAAACGTCGACAATATTAGCGTCATCTAACTTGATGGGAACGTCTTGACGTTTAAGAGGCGATAATAAAACCTCAAGTGACTCAAGAAGAATAACGCAACCATCTTACGACTATGACGTTGTTAACTTCGCAAATGACTATGTCGACTCTTCATCGACTTGACTAGATGATAATCAAGATATCGACTACCTATCGATTAGATTCGAAAGTAACTAGCAAGACAAGACTTACCTCATACAACTCATTGGTTCACATTATTGTTCAACACTAGACTCGTTTGGCAAATAGACCACTCATAAACCAAGATCTATATTTCTCTTCTCGAAAGATACTCTCTCTCTCTTCTCTGAGAGTTGATAACTTGTAATCCTGTTTTCACTTGTCATCAAACAATATGTAATCAGTGCATCATTATTCAATAAATTCAACTAGTAAATCGAATCTCATCATATAGATATTAAATCGATAATAACATAATCATTTCCATGATTTCATAATGATATTCAATATAATTCCATATCATATCCTGTCATAAGTCTATAACATCACAACAAATTTACTTATTCCCAAGTAAAAAGTAAAAGTAAAGCAAGTTAGAAATTGGGATGTAACAGTCAGATATGCTCAACTTATAGAGCTTGAAGAAATGAGAGATAAAGCTATGAAAGCTATGGAGTATCATCAGCTTCAAACAAAAAGAATTTTTGATAAGAAGGCCACTCCCAGAAATTTTAGGGAGGGTGATATGGTACTCAAATGGGATGAGTTGAAAAGCAGGCTAGGGAAGCACTCCAAGTTTGACAGCATGTGGAGTGGCCCGTTTATCATTACTGAATGCAAGGAGCACAATGCATTTCAATTATCAAACATGGATGGAGAAAATTTGCCTATCCCAGTCAATGGGATACACCTGAAGAGGTGTTTTGAGGTATGAGTTGCTTTGTAAAATAGTAGATTAGGTTTCTTGCTTTCAATAAGTGCTGCTACACAATAGTTTAGATACCTTTTTATTTTTCCTAAGTGTTGTTTAGCACAGTTAGATGAGTTGCTTTTAGCATTTTGTTCTGGTTTTGGTCTTCCAAATGTTCTTCATTGTTGATATGTTGAGTTACTGAGGTCAGGATTGATTTGTCAAAGGTATTTTTAAGTCTCTGTGTGACTCCATGCCCAATGGATGCTTAAGGCAACTGATCTAATTATTTAGCAGGCAAACATCCCTGAGAGGTCGCCAAATTGTTGACCTATTTTCTTCTGTCCAGAATTAAATAGTTCACATTGTATATTCCTTGAATATATTTTAGAAAATGACCCTACAAAGCTTAAATCCTTCAATTACCCATGATTTTCCTTGCTAAAAATCCCAAAAAACTTGTCTGGAGAATCCTTGAAGAAAACCCAGAAAAACCCAGAAATCTTTTGTCTTCAATTGTTTTCTATCACAGAGATTTCTCAATTTTATACTTAGCCATTTTTCATGTATGTGATGATGACGTCATCCTTGTTTTGGGGTTTTCTGTCATTTTGTCGAAATGTACATCTTAGATACAATTTTTCCTTGTATCTTGGTCATGTACAATGTTACTATACATTGGGTTCTTTGCATGCATTCTTTGTATGTATGTTCGCATTGTATATTTGCATATACAAAGGGTAGATATAAGGTCATATACAAGGCAACATGCAAAAAGTTATGCAAAAAGTTGCATCCGCTTTTGTATATCGAGCAATTGTATCTCATATACAATTTGCATATACAAAAGTCAGATGCAAGGCGATATACAAAAGAATATACAAAGTGTCATCGGCGAGACTTTGCATATCGAAGACTCAGCTCAAGGTCTCCCCGACAGCCGATGTATTTGCATATACAAGGCGGGATGTGCAAAGATAATATACAAGGTGAAGATACAATTCAGACGCGAAAGAAAAATTAAATGTGGCGGATTTTGAGTTGGGGTCCACCTATTGTATGTATATGCGATTGTATCATCCCCATATACAATCCTATATACAATTGCATATACGAAGGTTAGATACAACAGGGATATACAATGCGGACCCAACTGGGAAATTAAATTTGGCGAACTCAGCGGTGGGCTCCGTAGTTGTATGTTGAAGTGCATGTATATGCCAATATGCAAAAAAATAAGGATACAAGGCCGGATCTATTTGAAAGTTCCATTTTGGTTGATAATCCATTGAATTCCACATTGTATGTACATGCGATTGTATCTCCTATATACAATTGCGATGTACAAAGACACATACAATAGATTTTCGGTGAGACAATGTGTATCGGTGGCTCAGTTTGAGGTCTTTCCGATGGCCGATAAGGATGCAAATGTCCAGCGATGGGTCCCAGGTTCAGCTCAGCAGCAAATCAAATGATGACACGTGTCAAGGCCGAGTCAAGGCCCACTTTTGTATGTTTACAATTGTATTGCATCTACAAAAGCATGTACAAAGGGAGATTCAAAGGTGATTCAAAGGCTGATTAAATTGCGATGTACAAAGACACATACAATGGACATTTCGGTAAGACCTTTGTATATCGGTATAACTCAGTTGAGGTCGCCTCAACAGCTCGATATATACAAAAATATGAATATGCAAAAAGCGAATGAAGAAATCGCATAGGTGCAAAGTTGAACAGTTTGAAGGACCCGATATGCAAGTGACGTCATCTAGATCTCCTCTTCGACCAGTTTCTTTAGGATGATGACGTACTCATGATTTTCAAAGTGTATCCAGTTTTTGTATGTCTATATGCATACAAATGACACTTCTCCTTGCAACGAAGACAAATTGACGGTCGGTCTGCATTCAGTCAAGAATGGTCACCGACTTAGAAGATGCATACGTAGTTTTGGTGACAAGACATCTCAGTGGCCGAATTAAGTTTTGCAGAGATCCCTCAAACACAGAATCAATGAAAATCTAGAAATTCAAAGGGCTCAGGGATTTAAAGTGTTGTAAAAGCTTTGTCAAGGGGTGATCTGTCCCATCCACCATCAATACAAATCTGATCTCTCAACTGCCATGCTTCAGATATTTTTTACATTCATTGTTGCAGGTGGACGTCCCTTCTGGCAATGATATTTTCTGAGAGAGCCCATGGGGCTAATTCATTGTAACTGACTTAGGTCAAAATGCAAAATGCTATATATGAGCAAACATGAGATGTAAAAATGGTTGGAAGATTTAGTAATCTATGCTTCTGATTCCAAACAGAGCATTCCTCTACTGTAACCTTGCCTTCTGATTAAATACATGCTGGTTATTTTACTTCTTCATGCTATTTTGACTCTGTGTGATTTAAGAATGATGTGTTTGTGAATGTTTAATTCTTTCTAATCATCTCTTGCTCCTTGCCTCTGTTAAAATCAGCTTGATCTGTGTATGTTATTGGTTGTATCTAGTCATTTTGTACATTTTCTCAGTTTTGTGAGGGCTCTTTTATTCAATCTAGTGTATCACCCCTTTCATTTCAGTTTCCTTCTAACCCTTTTCCCCTGCAAGCATTAGCACTAGGTTTATATATATTCCTCTAAGCATTAGGCTTAGAATGAGGAACTAGCCTTCTCTGGAGGTCTGTTCTCATTTCGCAAAGTCCCACACTTCGAGATCATTCCCATTGTGTCATTAGAATTCTCAGAATCTCTTTGAGTAGGGTGCAAATTCTATGTGAAAACAATTACATAAGTTCTAATGGATTATGCCACATGTCCTCATATTAACCATGTCCAATATAACCTAAGCAAGCTTAATAACATGTGTAGGAAAAATAAATATTCCCTAACATAAGGAAAATAAAAACCTACACTACCAATCCTTGCTTGACTCCAATGTTACTCCTAAAACTTTTTGAAATACCTGTCGGAGTTTTGATTTTGTCTCAAACCTCTTTATAGAGCCTATGGATAACCACTCTAAAATATATTGGAATACCAAGTTCTTCCATTCTACAGCATAACTTATCCCTAGAGACCATGTCAAAAGCCTTCTTGAAGACAACAAAACAATAGTATGCTTCTTCCTTTCCACCCCAAACTTTTACAATGATGTGCCTCAAAGTGATTCCATGATCTAATGTAGAATGCTTAGGTCTAATACTTGCATGCCCTTTTGCTCTCTCTTATTTTTCTTTTGCCCACTCGTTGATTCTGTATTTGACCATGCTACTAAACAATTTCACAAAGAAGGGATTAATCATGATGGTCCTATAATTGGAAGGATTATTAACATCACCGCTCTTGAAAAGAGGTATCGCGAGGTTGGTGGTCCAGTCGCTTGGGAACCCTTGTTGAATGATGTTGTTGAATATTCTCACAATGTGAGGTGTGAGATTTCTCATCCCCCATTTTAGATACTCTCCTTGATGCTTGACCAAGTCCTTTGCTTTTTCTACACCCAATTTCTTAATACGAATTTTAACTTCTTGGAGGGCGAAAAGCTTTGTTGTTGTGTTGACTAAGGGGAGGGGTTGGCGGAGCCTCAACCTTTGATTCATATTCGTATAGTTGTCTTGCATAATCAAACCATTGAGTCGTTGATGTTATTCTTTGTTTTTTTCTTGGTTAAAAGAAACAAAATAACATGTTCAAATTTAAGATTGTAGAAATCTTCAAAATGACAGCAATGACTAAATTGAAGGTAAGAAGACTCAAAGGAAATGAATAAAAATAGTAAATTTAGCACACTTTGCTATTTTCTTGAGTGACAGGACACATTGGCTTTCCAACTCCTTGCCTTAGCGTGCTCTTCTCCATTTGAGTCCAAATAATAATTGACTCTAACACGCTTTCATCAATATATGATTATAATAATGAAAAAAAATTGAGAGCTTCGGAGTCTTCATTTATCTTTATATATTCTAAAGCATGAATGCCATCACTCACATCAGAAATTTGCAGATCAACAGTGGTATTCGGTGGATCCCTTATCGCTTTGGAATCTTTCCAGTTGTCCGACTACATAACAAGCATACGTTAAGAAATTCATTGCGTGGAATCATTGTCATTGTCAATATATAAATATTCCGTAATGAATACGCAAAACAAAAATGGTGATCATATATAAATTGTCTATTTTTAATTTCCTTTAGTCTTCGTTTTTCCATGTAAACGTCATAGTCACCGTCTGAATGCAAGATGTAAAAACGTGACTTGGTAGTTGTGACTGGTGAGTCGGTGATTTATTTATTTTTATGACGTTAAGGACCAAGACACCGTCGGAGAGTACATCCAAAACTAATCCATTTAAAACGTGCGTTAGCCGGCGAGTAACTCCGAAGGCAACAAGAAATTTTGAGGACGACTCAAATTTTTTTAGTGCCTTTCATTTTCACTCTGTCAAGAGGATTTTGAAGTACTAAATTTAATAACTTGATTGAACAAGACATTTTACCTAGAATAATTATTCATTTAGTGCGCATTTTCTTTTCTTTTTTCTTTTTAACCCTGGGAAGACTTTTTTTGTTTTTCCCTCAAGCATGTGGGATTGATTTTGATCTTTGGCTTTTGTATTTGTTTACTACATGTTTTAGGTCATGATCATAACTTATATAGATATATAATCTTATCATGGCATATAAAAAGTGTTATTGTTGAATATTATACATTATTTTTACAATGAAATTATACATAAACTTATCTATTTTGATTAAAATAAGTAGTTTTTTAAATTGTTGAAATATTAATGGTGAAATTTACATATCCAAATATTTAGAATATTTAGATGGCTACTACTCTAAGTGACATGTAGGAATTAAAGGTTAAGTATTGTTGGATTAAATAGAGGAATTTTTTTTGGGAGCATGATATCTTGGAATGATATTCTAGATCTACTTGGTATTATGAAAGAATCGTTTGATTAGTTATCTATTGTATGACAAAATTTTAGATATATATGGTGTAATTTTAAGTATAGATTCAAGTACTTCTGGAATTCCTATATATATATATATATTAGTACCACCACTTAATTACTTATATTACGCCACACACAATTTGTAATTTCCTCTACAATCTTAATTACAACGTTTTTTTTTAAATCGATAAATTGTGGTTAGGGTCCACACATATTATATTGATAAAACATGATAAAATAAACCAAAGAAAGGCTTTGCATAAGGTTTTATAATGGGTTGTCACAACCATATCCATATTCACCCTTGCCCATAAACATCACTAGAAAAAATAACCTTAGGAATGAGGCAAATACAAACACACAAACCACCCTATCAAAAGAAACAAATTTATAAGGCACACATTCACCACGCCCCTTGTCATTCCTAATAAATAGCGTGTCATCAACATACAAGATGATAATTAGTAACCAATCATCAATTAATTAAATATACACAATCATCTGCCTCACTTCTAACAAAACCAAGCTCTAATGCAAAAGCATCAAATTTGTGGTACGACATATGTGGAGACTACTTCAAACCATATAAGGTGCACTTTAACTTGCAAACCAATTGCTCCTTCCCCTTTACCATAAAATTATCAATTTGTTTCATATAAATCTTCTCTTCAAGATATCCATGCAAACAAATAATTTTCACATCCATTTGCTCTACCTCTAACTCATAAGCACCATTAATATATACATTGAATCTAATGGAGGTTAACTTAGCCATAGGAGAAAATATCGAGCACTAAAATCCACTCCCTCAATGTAGTAGTAACCTTTAGCCACTAATTGAGCATTTTACTTCTCCAACTTACCATTTGTTGCATCCTATGGCTTCCTTCTATTGAGTGGCTCAACTAGGTCCTAAGTCTCACATCTGTTCAAGGCCTTCATTTCTTCTTTCATGGCCTCCAACCAAGACTTGTGCTCCTTTGAAGATAGAGCTTCCTTCATTAACATAGGTTCACTATCAATACATGATAATGCAAATACACAACCAAAATTAGGTGGGCTATACCTTTCAACAAGTATTCATTATCTAGTGGACCTTCTTAGAGGTGTAATAAGAGGCCCTATTGTTCCTCATCTGGACTTTTCTCTTAACCTACTTCTCCCTCTACCTATCCTTGTTGTTTTTCACACATGCATCTTCCATCTCTTCATTCTTAGTTTCAAAATGAATAGTCTACTTTAGTTTTTCTTGAGCCTAATCAACATCTAAGAATACCCTAAGCTCCTTAAAAATCACACACTTAGAATAAACCATTTTCAGTGCTATAGGATCCCAAATATTATAACCTTTTATATTCTCTCCATAACCCATGAAAACACATTCGTCAGCCTTAAAATCTTTCTTAAATTTTTCCTTTAAGAAACATGATATAAGCCTCACTACCAAATATTTTTAAATGAGAAACTAGTCGCCTTTTACCTATTCATACTTCATAGGGTGTCATGTCAACTAGAGGAAAAATGGCAGATATGTCTACTACATAACAAGCAATGTTGATAATCTCAACCCAAAATGACTAATCTAGCTCGGCACTACTTAGCATGCTTCATTCTCTGTCCATCAATGTTCTGCTCATCTATTCTACCGCTTCATTTTGTTGTGGAGTGTATGGAGTAGTCTTCTACCTAACAATACCTACATGTCTACAATAATTTTCAAATTCCCTAGAGTAGTAGTACTCACCACCATTATCTAACCTTGAAAATTTTACTTTCATATCTATCTATTTCTCTACTAGTGCTTTAAATTATTTAAACTTCAGAAACACAGTAGATTTGTGCTTCATAAAGTAAATCTAAGTGAACCTTTAGAATTCATTAATAAAAGTAACACAGTACAACAAAATTTAACAATGGAATGAACATCCAAACAAGATTCACCAATGGAAGGAACATCCATAGAACCAAACACAATTATAAATCACTTCCAAAACTTGCTTTGCTCTAGAACTGCTAGACATAAAAGTAACTCTATGTTATTTCCCAAACACACAATGCTCAAAGAAATCAAATTCAATAGTATAATCAAACAAACCATTAACCATATTTTTTCTTATGAGGGTTTTAAGACCCTTTTCACCAATGTGACCTAGTTTATGGCGTCATAGTTTACATGAACTTGTGTTTTTAGTTAAAGATGTAGAATTACAATAAGTTGATGTATCTAGTTTAAACAAGGGGCGAGTGAATGGATTTGTGGGACCAAAAAGTCACCACACGACTTTTTGGTCCCATGCAAAGCAAAATGTGAGCGCGTCTCACGTTATAATATGCTCACGTTTTTCTTTGCTTAAAAGTAAAAATACACACATTTGCTCATACCTATGGCCAAAAGTAGAGTTTGGAGAGAAAAAACCAGTGACATAGCGTGAGCACATTCAAGGAAGGGCAAATCAAGCAAGTGCAAAGAGAGATCGATGTTTTCATGATGCCACCTTGCCAAACCCGCTCCTCAAGATGTCGTGAAGCAAATGTAGAGGGTCTAGCAGTCAAAGAAAGTAGGGTTTGATTAATTTTTGTGTTTGAAAAGAATTTTTTACTTTTTCAATATTTGATTAGTTTTTATATTTAATTTACAATTAATGAGGTAGGACAAAACACAAATCCAACTGAGGAGGGTCAAAACAACCTCAAAAACCCTTAAAATTGTCAAAATCCTCCACCTTCACATCCTCATCATGAAAGAGATACTTAAGAAAACTATTTAGGGAAAATAGAAGAAAATAAAAAATATCTTCAAACCCTAATTGAAATGTTAAACAATCGAAGTGCAAGCACCAATCATAGGAGAGTGCTTGCGAAGTCATTAGAGATGATTGTTTCTCACACCAAATCGGTGACAAAACAAATCACTGAATTTCATGACTATAGGGAGAGGTGTCAGCAATACTATGTCGAAAATTGTTTTATGAACAAGTGAAGAATGAAAAAATTGCAAAATTTGCATTATGTTCACACTTTATTAATCCTAAAACTAGCCAAAGAATAGAAGAGACTTGCAAACACTTCCCTATTCATTGGTGTAAGAATCAAGATATATCCCAAAACTTTTGGGATAGATGGTACATGGTGTTTGACGAGCTTCCATGCAACAACAATGAGGTACCACAATATTTCTTGAGGAAACTCCATTGCGAGTTCATCCTCAAGAAGATTCCTAATTATTTTGACATTCGAGAGTTTTAGGGCAGAGGTGGTGGCTCTGCCCAAGATAGAGCAGGGGCTCAGCGAGACCAAAACCATGTGCCTAGACCCATGTTGAGGTGTGTGTCACTTCCTTTGACTTTGAAGGAGAGTGTTGAGGTGGAGACACTGCATTCATTGACTACTCTCATGCAATCTCTAGCACAACATGGCAATGATCTCACCCAGGCTGATGAGGGTGAGAGAAGCATGCATCATTTGTCCCCACATTTGTGCAGTTCATGTGGAAACCTGTGCGATTATGGTACATAGGACTCTCGATAGGATGCTATGATGTAGGGGCAACATCCAATGCTGGACACATCCATATTGGATGATATTATTTTCACAGATGATGTCTTACAGTGTACATTTGGTATTGACTCTCAAGTAATTTTTTACAAGTTTCATCTTGATTTATTATTTTCTTATTTGAAATTTGTAATTAATTTTATACGACTATCTATATTATAAGTGAAAATTAATGTATGTAATTGTCTAGGCAATGAAATTCCAGGGTCATAGTCTTCATCCTGCCTCTGCTAGCAGTCCATTGGTGGGTTATGAGACGATGTCAAGTTAGCAAGTATGTAATTTATCACATGATCATAAATATTGTACATATATCAATAGTAATATTATTTAGTGACAATTTTATTATTTCAACAAGGAGCTTCACCAGCACCTCCACAGTTTCCTTGGTCCCCTAGATGCAAAACCACTTATACGGAGGTAAATTTAACCACTTGTAATCATTATGCATTTAAATAATGTTATGTATCTATTTTGGTCGAATAATCTTGAACTACTCTATTTTCATATGTTGAATATTGAGACTCCTCATCTTTGTGAGTTAGTGCAGGTAGGCATTGTTGCAGCCGTGTTGTCTTCAAATCCTTTGACCAAGGTATGAGCCAATAACATGAAAATGTCATTTTGTGTTTCTTGTTTTATCTCATGTCATTTGATGTACATAAATGATATTTATATTTAGTCAATTTTGCTTCTTGATGCTTCTCATAGGATGTCACAACTCCAACCTGTCCAACTATAGAGGAAGAGAGAAAATATGATCGAGAGTGATCATCGGGTAGCGGTAAGACATCAATTACATATGTGATGTTATATATTTTATGTTTTCTATATTAATGTGCATATTGTTTGGTTGTATTAATAGGTGGAGCTAAAAAAAGCTTTGTCGAGGAGGTCTACTTGATGGGAGAGAGGATGAGTCACTGATTGGCTCTCCATCTTCATAGCCAAGCAAGGGCCACCGTTTCTTTGATGAAAGTTCATAGGAAACTAGATTTTTGGGACATTTTTTGTATGCCTAGATGGCTTTGTATACATACTTTTGTATGTTACCAATGTATATTTTTGTATATGCCTGTATGGCTTTGTTTGGACATGCCTATATGGCTTTATATATAGACTAGATGTTATGTTCATGACATTATGTATATGATAGTTTATATTAAATATTTAATATGATGATCAATTATCATTACATGAATTTGGTTTTACATGTGCCAATTGCATTTGCTTGAAAGTTTATAAATCGTTTTCAAATAATCTATTTTGTGCATATCTTGCAATCATTGCATTCCATGAGATTGTGCATTTCTTTGAAGCATCATGTCAAACAGTTCACATGCCTTGTCTATGCTTCCACACTTTCCATACATGTCTACAAGGGCAACTATAAATACAATATGTGACAAAATTCCTATATCCTTTATGCTTTGATGGTTGTCCACACCATGTTCCCTAGATCCCATTTTGGCATAGGCAAGGAGAATGTTGGATAAGGTTGTGCAATTTGGCTTTAGATGTGCCAATTGCATTTGGTTGAAAGTTTCTTTTGTGCATTTGCTTGAAAGTTTCTAAAGCCTTATGAAAAATTGATTTCGTGCATATCTTGCAATCATTGCATTCCATGAGATAAAATTTCTTTGAGGAATTGTGTCAAATAGTTCACGTTCCTTGTATATTCTTCCATACTTTGCATACATGTCTCACAGGGTAGTTGCAACTACAACATTTGACAAAATTGCTTTATCCTTTATGCTTTGATGGATGTCTATACTGTGTTCCAAAGATACAATTTCTAAGGTTTTGGAATTTGGCTTTACACCCGCCAATTGCATTTGCTTGAAAGTTTCTAAAGCCTTTTCAAAAAATCCATTTTGTTCATATCTTGCAATCATTGCATTCCATGAGGTGACATTTCTTTGAGGCATCATGCCAAACAATTCACGTGCCTTTTCTATTCTTCCACACTTTGCATACATGTCTCCGAGGGTAGTTGCAAGTACAACATATAACAAAATTCCCATATCTTTTATCCTTTGATGGATGTCTATTTTGGCATAGACAAGGAGGATACTGGCTAAGGTTGTGGAATTTGGCTTTACACCTGCTAATTGTATTTTCTTCAAAGTTTATAAAGCCTTATAAAAAAAATCCATTTTTTGCATATCTTGCAATCATTGCATTCCATGAAATGGCATTTCATTAAGGAATCATGTCAAACAATTCACGTACCTTGTCTATGCTTCCACACTTTGCATACATGTCTACTAGGGTAGTTGCAACTACAAGATCTGACAAAATTCCCATATCCTTTACGCTTTGATGGATGTCCATAGTACCATGTTCCAAAGATCCTATTTTGGCACATGAAGGGAGGATGTTGGCTAAGGTTGTGGAATTTGTCTTTACACTCACCAATTGCATTTGCTTGAAAGTTTCTAAAGCCTTATAAAAAATTCCATTTTTTCATATCTTGTAATCATTACATTCCATGTGACGACATTTCTTTGAGGCATCATGCTAAATAGTTCACGTGCATTGTCTATGCTTCCACATTTTGCATACATGTCTCTGAGGGCAGTTGCAACTTCAACATCTAACAAAATTTCCATATCTTTTATGCTTTGATGGATGTCCATACCATGTTCCGAAGATCCCATTTTGGCATAGGCAAGGAGGATATTGGCTAAGGTTGTGGAATTTGGCTTTACACCCGCAATTGTATTTTCTTGAAAGTTTATAAAGCGTTATCAAAAAAATCCACTTTTTGCATATTGCAATCATTGCATTCCATGAGATAGCATTTCATTGAGGCATCATGCCAAACAGTTCACATATCTTGTCTATGCTTCCACACTTTGCATACAGGTCTACTAGGATAGTTGCAACTACAAGATCTGACAAAATTCTCATATCCTTTATGCTTTGATGGATGTCCATACCATGTTCCAAAGATCGCATTTTGGCTTTACACCTCTCAATTACATTTTCTTGAAAGTTTCTAAATCCTTATTAACAAATCAATTTTGTGCATATCTTGCAATTATTGCATTCCATGAGATGACACTCTTTGAGGTGTTCTATCAAACAGTTCATGTGCCTTGTTTATGCTTCCACACTTTGCATACATGTCTACTAGGGTAGTTGCAACTACAATAGATTTGGCAAAATTCCCATATCCTTTATGCTTTGATGGATGTCCATACCATGTTCCAAAGATCCCATTTTGGCATAGGTAGGGAGGATGTTGGTTAAGGTTTTGGAATTTAGATTTACACCTACCAATCACATTTGCTTGAAAGTTTGTAAATCCTTATCAACAAATACATTTTTTGCATGTCTTGCAATTATTGCAACGTATATACTTTGAGCTTAATTATTGTAAAAATATACACAATAACAATTCCATATAAAAGGATTTCCTTAAAAATCATTTTAGAGTTACAATAAAGCCATAGGTCTATCCTATAGCCCTTACAAATATTTCAAATTCTTTTAAGGTAACATTTTTCTCATATGCACATACATAATTGTCATCCACATATTCAATCAAAGTAAATCATTTTCACTTTTTTCTTAAGGGATAATAACAATACATCTTATCAATGAGAGTACACACATGGAACTAACAACCATAACAATATTCAAGAGAAAACTAGTCATTTTAGAAGGCACTCTACTTTTTTCTTTACCATCATCTACAAATTCATTCTGAGCACATTAATAAAGGGTGTAGGGACAAGTTGATCCCACCATGAGGTTTTTAACCCAAGATTGGCATTTTATATTTCTATTCCAACTTTATACTCCACACGAGAGAGAGAAGTTGAGTATAGGTATATTACACTTCACAAGCCTCTAGGGTTTGTCACTATGACTAACACAATGCCATTGATCTTCACCATAATGCTCATAAAAAGTCAAAATGTATAATACTTCTCGAGAAACCAAACCCTTTTCCACCATTCAAAATAAAACCTACATAATATTCATCACATCAACTTCACAAACCCTTACCACAAAGAAGTGACACTTGAGAACCCACTTGAATCCAACCATGTAATAGGGTCATAGCACCCAAAGAGAAGAAACAACTAGAAGACTCAATATTACACAAAATTCACCACAACCAAGCCTTCACCATGAAGAATACAAGCCCTCAAACATATTCATGATAACTTCAAGTGAAGTACACACCAAGAATGAGTAGTAAGATAAACCATAATGTTGGTGAAATGGCTATATAGGTGATGCATGATCATTTTTTATCACATTTGATTGAAGACAAGATTTGAAGATCTAAAGGAGAACTAAAGGCACTCAACAAAGAAATTAAGCCAACCCCATCACCATATACCTAGGTATTTTTCAATTTCTTTGGTTAAAACCCTAGCTTCTAAAGATATTGCAATGGCAACACTAGTTGTGATGGATATAGTTGAAAGATCGAGGCCAAAATTTAAGAAGCATCCCTTTAAGTCAACAGAAACAAATAAAGATGAGGCTTTTTCTCATGTTCCTACCAATGTGATTCACACTCAAGATGTCTGCATTTACATTCATTCACCATTAGATGAGTATGACCATTTGAAGCTTGAGAAATTCAGGAATGACCATTTGTTGGGAGATGATTTCAAGTTGAAGCCAGAATTTGAAAACATTGCTACCAAAAATCTTGACATTTGGAAGGGTTTTCCAAATTTCTGATTCGACGAAGGATGGGTTAGAATATCTCTAAGCCATATTCATGAGGACTTGTTTTATTTGGATAAACCACATATGATCACAAAGGAGGCTATAAAGGCAGTAACTAGTTTATGCTCCTCCGGACTAATGCCTATCCTAAAATCCATCAAAAATGAAGAAGTGATGAGGCTAAGTGGAGCCAAATTTGACAAAAGGACCTTGACAGTGAATGACATTGAGAACTTGGGAGTCCGGTATGCAACTATGAATATTGCATACAAAATTTACTACACTAACAAGGAGAATTCAGCCATAGCAATTGTAATTTACACAACATATCAAATGGTAAAAGAGGGAAAGGATTTGGATCTTTGTGAGCTTCTGTAGAAACAACTGATGGACAACTTAAAGAGAACAAAGGAGTCCAAATATAAATTCTAGTATGGATTACTTATCATATGTCTCATGTTTTATTTCTTAAAAGAGTTGCCTACAATGAAAGGTATGGTATGGAGTCCACACACCCCTGTTGCACATTAGATCTTAGACTTCACGAGAAGCTTCCTATATTACAAACTCTGTAGTACTGCATTATGGGGATTCTTCAAAACATTTTAGGAAGAGATGCAATCAAGAGAAAGAATTTCAGCCAAAGTGGTGGAAAAATACAAAAAGGACATAACTTTTATGGTTGATAAAGATAATTGTTACATGGAGGTTGTTAAGTCTAGGACCTTCCAGATTACAACTCTACCTTATGAGGTTTTAGAGTTTGACTTAATTGGATATGCTGACATGCTTCTCAACAAGCCTAGAGATCCCTCTACTAAGAGGTTTGGAACATATGATGAAATCATGAATAAATTAGTTAAAAGGGATGTAGAGGAAAATGAAGAAGAGATAAGATCAAAGGCTGAGAAATTGAAGCCCAACATAGAAAAAATACTTAAGTCCTCTAAAGGGCCAGCAAGTAAAGTGCAAACCCTTCCCACTACATAGTTTCCAAGAAGAATAAGTAGAATAGTATTATCTGTAGCCACTTCATTTGTTTCCTCTGGATCATCATTACCTACTAAAAGGAGTAGAGCTAAGATTCCTATGGAAACTACTAATAAGAAGAAGCCTAGATAGAAGATTCAGGCAAGGAGAGGAAAGATAAATCTAGTGAACATTGAGGATACTGAAGAAGAAGAGGAAAAAGAAGAAATTGAAACTTTGGAAAGGAAGAAGAAAATAACAAATGAAGTAGTTGAATAAGACGAGGCCTCAAATAAGAAAGATAAAGGAAAATCAAAGAAGAGCAAGAAATTTGATCATGTGCCCCTAACACTTGAAGCCATTGTCAATGCAATCATAGAACAAGGTGCCTTGTAAGAAATAGCTAAAATCTATGATGAAAGACCATCAATTGATAAATCCACTATTGAGGAAGTAGTTGTCAAATCTATGGGAATCATCAATGTAGCCCTGATTGAGATTAGTCATCAATTACCTAAGAATCTGGCTAAAGTTCTCACTCAAAGGAGAGATGAAGCTATGAGCAAAGATACTGAAATGAGAAATAGGGCAGTTGAGAAAATTTGTCCTTCAATCTCTGCAAAAGTTCAAAGACTAAAGTTGTTCAAAGGAAAATCAAAGAATTTAGAACAAAAAGGAGACTAGACACCTTGATCTCTAAGGACATAGATGAAATAAAGAGATTAGAAAAGGAGACTATGAAGAAAACTGCAGAAATTCTTAAGGAGTTGAAGATTAATAAAGAAATCATTGAAGACTTATATAATCTATCCTCTTCAGATGAAATTGAAAAGGATGATAACAAATCTAAGAAGAATGAAGGTACAGGAGAAGCAAGCACTAAAGCAAATACACCTCCTCCTGATGATACTACAGGACAAAACTCAGCAGTTTAGACAAAACAAAACATTGATACAAGACAAATGTCCTCTCCTCTGAAAACTACTAAAACACCAGTTGTAGAGGATTCGAATGTTGGCAATATATCTCCTTTAGAAGACACTAGTGCAAAGCATGATAATTCTCCTCTGGAGAATACATAGAATATTGGGGAAAAGAAGGAGAATCAAGAGGAGAAGAAGGAAGAGAAGAAAGAAGGACATAAAGGAGAAAAGGATGAAGGGAAGCAAGAGGGTAAAGTAGGAGAACAACAAATAGTTGGAGATAAATTAGAGAAAAGGGATGGTGAAAATGTTGAGGATACAGGTCTAGGTGGATCAGAAACTGATTCCTTCAAAGACATTGAACTTGCAAATACAATTCCAACCTGTTGTTACTCCTCAACTACTGCAAATTCCAACTCATGAAGGGCATATGGACTTAGCAAGCATCTCCCCTCTTGACAAATTGTAGCTTGGAGATATATTGCATGCAACTGTCAGGAAAGAGTTCTTACAAGAAAATTGGATGAAATCCAATGCAGTAGAAGATGCGGTAAAAGGTAATTCAGGAAGGGTTACCAGAGGTAACCATTGACTCCTCTCTTCCTGTTGAGCAAAAGCTCAAGTTACTAATGGACTCTTTCAAAGATCACTCTTCCCACTTAAAGCAAAAAGAAAAACAAGAGGCAAAAACAAGAATAACTGACAAGAAAATGGTTGAAATGATTGAAAAATGTGCAAATTTCCATAATAAGCTTAAAGAGAATTTGAAGAAATTCAATGTCTACATTGATGAAGCCATGTGACTTTATATCTATTTTGTCTAAGATGGCCTACCTCAACAAAGAATATCAAGGCACATATTGACTCTATTGAGTCACAATTATCTAAGTTGGTCAAAGCTTATGATTTGTCAAAGGATAAGAATGGTGCAACTAGGGCACAAGTAGAGAATCTTCATGCACAATTATCTCAACTACATGGTCAAAGACAAAACATAAAGAAACAATTTGATTAGTTGAGAGAGGCAGTAAATCTGAGACTTGCCTCAATGTCTTGTTTGTTAGGGGAAGCAGAAAAGGAAAATCACAAGATAAAGACCCCAAGCACCTTAGAGGAAGCTAAATAAATGTGCATGGAGTGTGAATGTCAAAACTACATGCTTTCCTCAGAATGTGTTATCTAGACCACAACTATTCAACAACTCAAGGTAAACTACAAAGCCATCATATCATCCAAATGAGTTGTTAGATAAAACAATTTTGATGTATATAGTATTGCAGAGATATTGAGCAGATTGGCAGTACCATTTTGGTTTTCAAAGGTACAATTTTGTAACTAAATAACACAGTCAGGGGGAGTACAATTTAGAAATCATTTTGAAAGGGGGAGTCCACATAGTTTTTAGATTGATACAAAGGTTATCAATCCCTTTGTCCTTTATGTTAAAGGGGGAGAGAGAAACATATGTCTAAGGGGGAGTATTTGCTGCCATCAATGACAAAGGGGGAGATTGTTGGTAATATGTGTTGTCATTGATGTCAACATAGCAGATGGAAATGTATAGACAGACTTGTACAAAGAAAGAGATGGTATGGTCAAGGCAAACTAGTCCAGGAGAATAGAAAATAGTCTACGTATGGAGAGATGATTAGTTTTGGCTTTGAGTATAATGCGAAGGTAAACACTTATGTCCCTGCATGGTTCCTGTATCCACACATACATATCTCATTAGTTGGGAGTACCACACTTAATGGTAAGAAGTAGAAAATTGACTAAGGTATTCACAATGCACATCCTAAGGTAGAAATCAACTTGAATTGGTTTGCACTTCTCCGCAAAGAAAGATTTGATCTTGTAGTTCTAAAGATGGCTTCTTGTATGTATTGACATGATATATCCAAGTTTCTAGGCCCTCACATCTTCAACATGAAAAGTTACAAGGAACAGTGTATCAACCATCACCTAGAGATAATAATGTAGTAATAGGGAGATAATGGAATGATCTGCATTCCTCTAGAAGAGATTTGTTTGTCATGTGGTTATGAAGAATGACTAAGATATGTATGAGACATGTTATGATGGATTTTCAAGTGCTCTAGTGGTCTGCAAAGACAATAGTTAAGTGATAGAGGCAATACAGCCTATTCTGAAACCTTGATTATCCAAGTCACTTTTTGAATTCCTTCAGAAACATTAGATAAAGGTGTGTGCATCTGATAAGTAGCACATATTGATGTCTAAGTTCATTTCCAAAAGGCTTCAGGCCTTGCACTTCACTGCAACATCATATCTTGAGATGTCAAGTATCACACAAGGTCTAGAATGCTCTGTTTTCTATAGAGAGTCATGTTTCTTGTCTTGTGGATGCATAGTTTGTTATGATAGTTCTTCAGTAAGATGTATGGATGTTGTTGAGCTCATGTATGAATGAATCCTTGGTCCGCATTGAGTTTTTGGCTTCTCCCAGGCAGTAGAAAGATGAACAGTTGATTGTCTTGAGTAGTATGAGCCGACCGGTTAAGTATCAGAATATGAGGAGGCTCCTGATTAATTTCCTCAAGTCTAGAAGGTATGTAAAGATGTGCCCTAATCCTTTTCATAAAACCTTGATGTCTGCAATAATTTTTTCTTATCATATATTGCATGATCTGAGGCTGACTTGTGAAGAGGTACATGTTTCATCTACTGATGTTTTGATGTTGACCTAATCAGTGTTTTGAAGTGATGTGGAGGATATTTATAGAAGATAAATTTCATTTGTAAAGACATAAGGTGAATGTGAACACAGTAGAGCAGAGGGAAAAACATGAAGTGTACGAAATTAGCTTGAGGATATGTATTAAGCAGGAAAGATAGACTGCATTACCAACATAAGTTAGATGTGTTATTTATAGAAGTCTATACATGTGTACTACCTTTGTAAAACCCATTGCAGTGAGCAAATACTTAGGGAGTAATATCTTCCTTGGGTGGTAGCCCTAAATCAAAGTTGTAATACAAGGAGTAGTAGCTTCCTTGGGTTGAAGCCTTAAAACAAAGTTGTAACATTTTTGTAGTGAGCATATTATATTGTGAGCTAACACTTGCTGTGGTTTTTCCTTGTTTCAGACTTTTCCACGTAAAAATACTGGTGTCATGTGTCGATTCTTGTGTTACATGATTTACTTTCTATTCTATATGTTATTCAATTTTATTTGTTGATATTTGGTTAAGTTTTAGTATGTGCTAATTCACCCCCCTCTAAGCACTTCATTGTGTTCAACAGAGGGCACCCTTGCTTGACTCCAATGCCACTCCTAAAACTTTTTGAACTGCCTGTCAGAGTTTTGATTTTGTCTCAAACCTCTTTATAGAGCCTATGGACAACTACTCTAAAATGTATTGGAATACCAAGTTCCTCCATTCTGCAGCATAACTTATCCCTAGAGACCATGTCAAAAGCCTTCTTGAAGACAACAAAATAATAGTATGCTTCTTCCTTTCCACCCCAAACTTTTACAATGATGTGCCCCAAAGTGATTCCATGATCTAATGTAGAATGCTTAGGTCTAATACTTGCATGCCCTTTTGCTCTCTTTTATTTTTCTTTTGCCCACTCGTTGATTCTATTTTTGACCATGCTACCAAACAATTTCACAAAGAAGGGATTAATCATGATGGTCCTATAATTGGAAGGATTATTAACATCACTGCTCTTGAAAAGAGGTATCATTAGGTTGGTGGTCTAGTCGCTTGGGAACCCTTGTTGAATGATGTTGTTGAATATTCTCACAATGTGAGGTGTGAGATTTCTCACCCCTATTTTAGATACTCTCCTTGATGCTTGACCAAGTCCTTTGCTTTTTCTACACCCAATTTCTTAATACCAATTTTAACTTCTTAGAGGATGAAAAGCTTTGTTGTTGTGTTGACTAAGGGGAGGGGTTGGCAGGGCCTCAACATTTGATTCATGTTCGTATAATTGTCTTGCATAATCAAACCATTGAGTCGCTGATATTATTCTTTATTTTTTTCTTAGTTGAAAGAAACAAAATAACATATTCAAATTTAAGATTGTAAGAATCTTCAAAATGAGAGGACCAAATTAAAGGTAAGAAGACTCAAAGGAAATGAATAAAAATAGTAAATTTGATGCATTTTGCTATTTGCCTGAGTGACACGACAAATTGGCTTTCCAACTCCTTGCCTTAGCATGCTCTTCTCCATTTGGGTCCAAATAATAATTCACTCTAACATGCTTTCATCAATATATGATTATAATACTTAATGAAAAAAAATTGAGAGCTTCAGAGTCTTCATTTTTTATATATTCTAAAGCATGAATGCCATCAGTCACATCAGAAATGAAAAAATATTTGCAAATCAATAGTGGTGTTTGATGCACCATGCAACTCACTTCGGTGGATCCCTTATCGCTTTGGAAGCTTTCCAGTTGTCCGACTACATAACAAGCATACGTTAAGAATTTCACAACCATATCCATAAGGTTTTATAATGGGTTGTCACAATCATATCCATATTCACCCATGCCCATAAACATCACTAGAAAAAATAACCTTAGGAATGAGGCAAATACAAACACAAACCACCCTATCAAAAGAAACAAATTTATAAGGCACACATTCACCACCCCCTTGTCATTCCTAATAAATAGCGTGTCATCAACAAACAAGATGATAATTAGTAACCAATCATCAATTAATTAAGTATACACAGTCATCTGCCTCACTTCTAACAAAACCAAGCTCTAATGCAAAAGCATCAAATTTGTCATACGACATATGTGGAGACTACTTCAAACCTTATAAGGTGCACTTTAACTTGCAAACCAATTGCTCCTTCCCCTTTACCATAAAATTATCAATTTGTTTCATATAAATCTCCTCTTCAAGATATCCACGCAAAAAAATAATTTTCACGTCCATTTGCTCTACCTCTAACTCATAAGCACCATTAATAGATACATTGAATCTAATGGAGGTTAACTTAGCCATAAGAGAAAATATCAAGCACTAAAATTGATAGGACTGGTTCAATCATGTGCTCAAATACCCAATGCAATATAAACAACTGATAACTAGTATCACCACACTAAAGTTATTTCTACAGACCTTCTATCACAAAGTGACAGGAACCAAGAAGTAACAATAAGATTAGACAAAACAAATATAGATAAGTAGTGCATACATTCGGATTCATTTTTCACCAGGTGACATGAACATAAATATTATACTGTAGTAACAAAGACAAAAGTAGAGATATTATTTAAATCATAGCTCAATAACTCTGACTCTTAACACTAATTATATTATGTAAAATAGATTACAAATATTATCGATGCATATAAATCTCAGATGGATTTAGGTTAACAGTGGATCATTGGTCACCTTTCTCAATGCACCACCCTCACTCTTCTTCCTGTCACAGATTTCAATGCCCTCATACTAGTTTTGCACCTTGATTTCATTTACTGCTTTAAATCTCTGATGTGCCCTCTTGCTTAATTGCTCACTTCCATTGGTCATCCTTCTTGGATTGGTGCGGCCTTTCCTTTATTAGACTTCTTCTCTTTTACTTACGGCCATATTATCCTGACCATTATTCAGCTGCAACTGCTTCCCTCTAAGTACAGCCCTCTCCTCATACTGTCGAACTCTTCCCAATCAACCTCTTTTTCTCTTTTATTTCTCAGCCTCCTCTCCCTATATGCATTCGGCCTGCTCCTTTTTGTCTTCCGTGGCCTCTACTGATTGGCCTCCATTCAACTATCCCTTAAACCCTTCATTTGCTTCTATTTTTGGCCTTGATTATTTGGCCCTTGCCTTCCTTCTGCATTGGCCTCATTTTCTTTTCTTTGGCCTTGCTTTTATCTTCCCATAACCGCCACTCCTCTACAGAGAGAGAATCATTCCTCCTCCTTTCTATGACCATTCTCAAGATGTTGTCACTCCTCTAGCTTCTAACTGTTATGTCACCAGCTGAACATTACATGTCACCTACTGGCACTTCCCAAAATAGCTATCGAACAACCCTTGGCAACGCCTCTCCAACTGTTATCATTTCCTCTTCCTCATCGAACTAGCACCACCTTTGCTAACCGTTCTCCCAAGCTTGTTCAATGTAATCGATTCTTACAACCGTTACAAATTCCACAACTTATTCAATTCTCTAGAAACTAATAACATTAACTATTAATGTTCATGTCGCTTTGGTGACAAGAACTTCCTTCAACCTACGTCCTGCCATTCGACCCAACATATTAGACCAAAAATCAAATGCTAACACAAATTTTGAAAATTAATATGATACCCCTGCATTAGACTCCCCAAGGGATAAGGATCATGTGCCCTAGCACATGTGGTTCTTTTGCAAACTTTTCTAATCCTTCTTCTGTTTCTTCCACAATCTCTCTGACCCATATGTCACATCCTTCCAACCTTGTTGTGCAACACTGTGTGCTACCCTCACAAATTCTTCATCCATTACTATCCACCTCCAATCTCTGATTCTCCTTGCATCCATATACAACTCCTTAGAAATAAATGAAAAGTTTTCTAAGTTTACAACTCCACCCACTTCATCACCATCATCAAAACAAATGGCTAACTAGAAATAAACATTTCCCAAGTCTTCAATCTCTTCCACCCTTTCTACAACAACAACATCACACATATCCTTATACAAATCTATTTTCTCATCATAACACTCCACATCAACTTTCTGTATCACTCCATAATCTTGCCCAAAATTCCCATCATACAATATAACAACTGAATTTAAAACAATTTCTTCATAAAATGTTAACAAATTTACCTTTTTCTGTATGGCCATCTACTGCGACAGCAAATCATTTTCAGCTTCCTCTTCTATTTTCTGACTCATTACATTCATTTCACAATTTGCCATGTCTGCCACAACTTCTGTATCATTATCTTCATCCTCCCGAGGGGTGTTCTTGGCTATCCCACATTTTCTCGAACCTTCAACCTTTTCGTTCCACTCTTGCTCAATGGATGCAAATTGTTTCCACAAATCTTCTTCAGCATCTTCATTTACTGCCCCTACTTCTAATTTTATTTCTGTAATGCTTTCATCAACCTTTTGTTTTCCTTCTTCTTCCTAAATCATTGCTGTGCCAACATTACCTTCTTGATTTGTTGCTACTCCTTTATCCAAATCTATATTTTCATATGCTACTGCAGTCTTCTTTTGATGTACAACTCTTCCCACATACCTTCCAATTTGTCTTTGCTTAATCTCTTGCTTCTTCTGGTATTTATTTCTCCTCATCTCTTTTTCATTTAACAACCTCCATATGTTTTCCTCATTTTCATAAATTTCATTCAAAGCCTCGTTAGCCTCATCACTACCATAGGATTATTCACCATTCCACTTTTTCTTATCTCTTCCTTTAACAAAATTATCCTAAATTTCAAAAGCATCATTAAACTTAGCTTGCTTACCTTTCACATCACATGGGGCAATCTCTAACTATTGCCCATCTACTGTCCAATGTTCTTTACATCAAATTCCTTCATATGCCCTTTACCAACATCCT
Source organism: Cunninghamia lanceolata (assembly GCA_027924645.1). Taxonomy (NCBI): domain Eukaryota; kingdom Viridiplantae; phylum Streptophyta; class Pinopsida; order Cupressales; family Cupressaceae; genus Cunninghamia; species Cunninghamia lanceolata. Next base: position 3,371,909 of record BSBN01001859.1, on the reverse strand, counting down.
CTTTTCCAACTTCCATTTTTTAAATTTGTATTAGCATTATTTGTTGCAGCTCACTACTTGCCTTTTGTGCTACCACACTCTTTTCCTTCCATACTTTGCTTGCTACAACCTTGGGCTGATCTCTTTTCATTACTGCACTTGGTCTTCTTGAAATATCTCCCCTAGGCTTCCTTGCTTGCCTCAAATCTAGCCACCACTTATTTCTCTGTACATTATTCATTCCTTGCACTTGTTTCTTGATATAAACATAATCAAAAGCAACATTCTCTCTATATTTTAACTATTGCTCCTTAACATCTCGTTTCTTTTGCCTATATGGAACTATGTATCCATGATCTACCAATTTCCTTTTATCTGGACAAACTTTCTCATTCATACTCTTGTTTCTATATACAAAATCAAAAACAACATTTTTACCTCCATTCTTATGGGCAATAACTTGCTGCCCCAAATTGTTCCCTTCATTAGCTTCTTTGGCTTCCATCTCTTCCTCTACTTGAGTATCTTGTACTACATCTGTTGCTTCTTCCATGGCATCATGAAATTCAAGGTTTGCCCCCTCATCTTCATCATCAAATTAGATATCTTCAGCTTCATACTCCTCTCTATTATCAGGTACTTTGCAAGGTACCTCTATTGCAACCTCCTCTTGACACACTGTTACAATCAACCTTCTCTCGTTCTCATCTTCTAGTCACTCTTCTGGAGCTATTCTTGCCCCATCTCTCATCATCTTCAAGGTCTCCTTCTTGACCTTCTCTATTGCATTCTTCATACTTGCATACATAGTTGTAAACACAATATTAATCAACAAAATAAGAGACCACAATGTCTCCCTCAGTGTCTTTTTCAAGGACACTCTTCTCTCTTCATTTCTCTTATCCACAAGTGCTTCTTGTGGCACTTCTTTCTCCTCTTTCTCTCTTCTTTCCTTTAAGTCCTCCACTATGAGAACTTCTTCAACCTCATTTAGTGCACATTGCTCTAGAGACAACTCTCTCCTATCCCATCTTCTATGGGTACCCTTTCCATTCTCATCTATTCTTTTCAAGGCATTCATGCTTTGCCTTTTCCTCTCCTCCACAATCCTCTTTATAGGCCATTTTACTTTCTTATTCATTGGCCATACCCAAAAATATACTTGGCTACTTTCTTCAAGCCATTTCTTCCTTACAATCATGTACTCTTTTAAGTCTCTTTTTAATGCTGCTAGCTCTTTTTCAAAATCTGTATTTTTCTTCTTCATGTTTTCTTTCTTCTTGTTCTCCACAACTTAGCAATCTGCAACAAACTACAACTCTCATCATCTCCTTTCTCTGCTACCGCAGTCATGGCTAAGTTGCCTCACTTTGGCGGTCTACTCAACACACAAGACCTTCTGTGCTCTGATACCAATCTGATAGCAGTGGTTCAATCACATGCTCAAATACCCAATGCAATACAAACAACTAATAACTAGTCTCACCACACTAAACTAATTTCTGCAAACCTTCTGTCACAAAGTGACAAGAACCAAGAAGTAACAATAAGATTAGACAAAACAAATATAGATAAGTAGAGCTTACATTTTGATTTAGTCTTCACCAGGTGAAAGGAACATAAATATTATATTATAGTAACAAAGACAAAAGTAGAGATATTATTTAAATTGTAGCTCTGTAATTCTGACCCTTAACACTAATTATATTATGTAAGAGTAGATGAAAAATATTATCGATGCATACAAATCTTAGATGGATTTGGGTTAACAGTGGATCATCAGTCACCTTTCTCAATGCACCAACCTCACTCTTCTTCCTATCATAGTTTTCAATCCCTTCATACCGGTTCTGCACTCTGATTTCATTTACTACTTGAAATCTCTACTACACCCTCTTGCTTAATCACTCACTTCCATTGGTCATCCTTCCTGGCTCAGTGTGACCTTTCTTTAATCGGCTTTCTTCTCTTTTACTTACGCCCATATTATCTTGACCATTATTCAGCTGTGACTGCTTCCCACTAAGCACAACCCTCACCTCATATTGTCAAACTTTTCACAATCAACCTCTTTTTCTCTTTTATTTCTCATCCTCCTCTCCCTATATGCATTTGTCCTGCTCCCTTTTGTCTTCCATGGCCTCTACTGATTGGCCTCCATTCAACTATCCCTTAAACCCTTCATCTGCTTCTATTTTTGGCCTTGATTATTTGGCCCTTGCCTTCCTTCTGCATCAACCTCATTTTCTTGTCTTCGACCTTGCTTTTATCTTCCCATAACCGCCACTCCTTTACAAAGAGAGAATCATTCCTCCTCCTTTCTATGACCATTCTCAAGATGTTGTCACTCCTCTACCTTCTAACTACTCTGTCATCAGCTGAATGTTACATGTCACCTACCAGCACTTCTCAAAATAGCTATCGAACCACCTTTGGCAACGCCTCTCCAACTGTTATCATGTCCTCTTCCTCATCGAACCAACACCACCTTTGCTAACTATTCTCCTAATCATGTTCAATGTAACCAATTCTTGCAACCATTACAAATTCCACAACTTATTCAATTCTCTAGAAACTAATAACATTAACTATTAATGTTCTTGTCTCTTTGGTGACAGGAACTTCCTTCAACATGTGTCCTGCCATTCGATCCAACATATTAGATCAAAAATCAAATGCTAACACAAAATTTGAAAATTAATAAAATGCCCTTGCATAAAAAATCCACTCCCTCAATCTAGTAGTAACCTTTAGCCACCAATTGAGCAGTTTACTTCTCTAACTTACCATTTGTTGCATCCTATGGCTTCCTTCTCTTGAGTGGCTCAACTAGGTCCTAAGTCTCACATCTATTCAAGGCCTCCATTTCTTCTTTCATGGCCTCCAACCAAGACTTGTGCTCCTTTGAAGATAGAGCTTCCTTCATACACATAGGTTCATTATCAATACATGATAATGCAAATACACAACCAAAATTAGGTGGGCTATACCTTTCAACAAGTATTCATTGTCTAGTGGACCTTCTTAGAGGTGTAATAAGAGGCCCTATTGTTCCTCATCTAAAATTTTCTCTTAACCTACTTCTCCCTCTACCTATCCTTGTTGTTTTTCACACATGCATCTTCCATCTCTTCATTCTTAGTTTCAAAATGCATAGTCTAGTTTTTCTTGAGCCTAATCAACATCTAAGAATACCCTAAGCTCCTTAAAAATCACACCCTTAGAATAAACCATTTTTAGTGCTATAGGATCCCAAATATTATAACCTTTTATATTCTTTCCATAACCCATGAAAAAACATTTGTCATCCTTAAAATATTTCTTAAATTTTTCCTTTGAGAAACATGAACATAAGCCTCACTACCAAATATTTTTAAATGAGAAACTAGTTGTCTTTTACCTATCCATACTTCATAGGGTGTCATTTCAACTAGAGAAAAAGTGGGAGATATGTCTACTACATAACAAGCAATGTTGATAATCTCAACCTAAAATGACTAATCTAGCTTGGTACTACTTAGCATGCTTCATTCTCTATCCTTCAATGTTCTGCTCATCCATTCTACCACTTCATTTTGTTGTGGAGTAGTCTTCTACCTAACAATACCTACATGTCTACAATAGTTATCAAGTTCCCTAGAGTAGTGGTACTCACCACCATTATCTAACCTTGAAAATTTTACTTTCATATCTATCTATTTCTCTACCAGTGCTTTAAATTATTTAAACTTAGGAAGCACAGTAGATTTGTGCTTCATAAAGTAAATCTAAGCGAACCTTTAGAAGTAATCAATAAAAGTAACACAGTACAACAAGATTTAACAATGGAATGAACATCCAAACAAGATTTATCAATGGAAGGAACATCCATAGAACCAAACACAATTATAAATTACTTCCAAAACTTGCTTTGCTCTAGAACTGCTAGACTTAAAAGTATATCTATGCTATTTCCCAAACACACAATGTTCAAAGAAATCAAAGTCAGTAGTATAACCAAACAAACCATCAACCATTTTTTTTTTTATGAGGCTTTTAAGACCCTTTTCACCAATGTGACCTAGTTTATGGTGCCATAGTTTACATGAACTTGTGTTTTTAGTTAAAGATGTAGAATTACAATAAGTTGATGTATCTAGTTTAAACAAGGTTCCACATCAAGTGCCCTTAGTTAGTACCAATATTCCTCTAGCTAATTTGCAATCACTCTTTTCAAAAGTTACATGCACACCAATATCATTCATTTTAGATACAAAGATTAAATTTCTAGCCAATTATGAAATATGAAAAACATCAATGGGAGTTTTAACTCTCATATCACTTATGCTATCTTTATCTCTCCTCAGGCCATAATCTTTCAAGTGGTGTTAAATCCCTAAGAAAAACCTCCCCACAACCATATGCTTTGCATATTGAGAAACACTCCTTGTGAGGAGTCATACGGTAGGATGCGTTTGAATCTAATAACCAAGAGCCATCATAAGACAAGTTAGTTGAAATAAACAAGACATCACCACCTTTATCATTTGAGGATTTATCTATAGAGTAATCATCATTCTTTTTTCCATGTATAAATTCCTTTTTAAGATGGCCCCACTTATCACAATTCCACCATCTCAACCTACTCTTACTAGGGGTTTTGGATCTCCCCTTAGATTTAGATCTATCTTTAAACTTATCCTTACCCCCTTTTTGCTTACCACCACCTTTTTTCCTTAGGTCTTTCTCTCATATTCAATGCCTCTTAAAAACCATCATCATTTGAACTTCTTCACATCTCCTCTATAAGAAAGAAAGCAACAAGGACATCCAATTTTAGATCTATAGTACAACCACTAAGTGAAAGAGTTAAATTCTCTCAAGATTCAGGTAATGAACGCAGTAGTAAAATGTAGTTATCCTCTTCCTCTATCTTAACATCAATAAAATCTAACCAACTCAAAACTAAATTGAAAGCATTCAAGTGTTCTACAACAAAGTCTCCTTCCTTCATTTTTAATGAATATAATTTCCCTCTAAGATACAATTTGTTAACAAGACTCTTTATATGATATATTTCACCTATTCTCTTTCACAACTTAAATATGGTAGTTTCATTACAAACATTCAAGAGAACAAAATTAGAAAGACATGACCTTATTATACCTTGGTCTTTCTTATCAACCCTTACCCAATTTGCATTCAATATTCTTTCAAATTTTCTCTTATTTTCACTACTCTATGTCGAGTAGAAAAATGGCATGCAACCAGTCACTTAGGAATCAATGATATGGTTCCTCTCTTAAAAGGAGATTTTGCAACCTCCCCAAGGTCTCGATGTTGTTAGGTCTTGGCTTTACAAAACTCACTCAATGGAAAAAGAGATGTTGTAGGTCTTGGTTCAAGTGCAGTAGGATACATAGCTAAGAAATCTTAGCTTCATGGAAAACTAATCTAAACTTGCCCTAACCAGCTAATAAAGAAAGACATAAATAGAAAGGAGAAAGAAAGGGAAGGAAGAACAAAGAAACTAAGGGGAAAAGAAGAAAAGGAGAAGCCCATGATCAACAAAAGAGAATAGTTGCATGAGAGTATTTTTTGTAAATAAAACCTTAAAAGTGTATACAATTGCCATTTTTACCTCAACAAATGACATACCTTGTGCAAGATTCTAAGGAGACATACACCATATACCCATATTTGCAAGTGAATATAAGAAAGTAAAACATCACCAAATTATATCACAGATAAAGAAAATTGTATTCACAAACATTCATTAATCTCAAATTAGTTGTATTTACAAAAAATACCAATCTAAATATGATGATTATGCTTACAAATCATGGGAGTTCAAGCTTATGCTAAACTTCCCCCCCATAATATGCATGTGTAGAGGAAGAAGGTGCCCTCTTTTTCTTAGCCTTGATTCTGCCATCTCTTCCTTAATCAATATTTTTTTTGCTAAGTCTTTCTATATCCTTACAAATAAGGGGACAAACCTCATTGATTAAATTATACTTTTCAAGGGACCCAAATTTTTTTTGAAAATCATGGATGTTATGGAGTAAAAAGTGGACACATGCCTTTTTACCTCATAGTTTAGCTCCTAGGTCCTATTTATCTCATTATGCATTATAATTGATCATCCCGAAGAAAATAGCCTGACACCCATATGAATTTGGGACCTTGGGCCCTTCATTTAACTTATCACAAACTCAAATTGGGCCCCTAGACTTGGGCACCAATCGCCCAAGTCCTCCCTAATTGGTTGGGGTGAATTAATGTTATGTCAGCCTAGGACCTTTAAAAATGTTCCTCTTTGTCAGCTGTTGTGATTTAATTTTGTGAATGTTAGTAGGAAAGCATATATAAGTGATTTTTTTAATTTCATTTTGAACCTAGATGGATATTGTGAACTTATGATATTGGAGAAAAGAGCATTCAAGGCATTCATTGTTTTATTGATACATATTTGTGTGTTTGTTGCAGATTTGGAATCATCATCCAGCTCCTTGTGAGTTAAAGAATCTTCATACTCCTAAGGACTTCACCTCCGAGGTGACATCATTGCTAGTTTAATCATTTCATCATTTGGATTACCTTTAGCCTTTGCCCTGCAAGGGCATGCTCTCTCTAACAACAGTGTTGGGAAATCATGAATGCTAACCTGAGATTTGATTGAGGTAAATCCCTAAACACCATAACCCCCAAACCCCTCTCTTATCATCTTGTGTGCAAATTACAGGTACAAGTTGTGGGGAAAGTGGAGTTGCAGGAAGGTAGTGCATGAGTCAAGGTTTTGAGATCTGAAAATAGTTCTAGAATATTCCTCTGACAAGACTTGGGCGGTTGGCACCCTAGTCTTCTAGGTTTTCAAACTCTAGATCTAGCTTCTGAGCATTAATTACAACATCTTCTTTGTTTTGACCTTCAACAAATTCTCACTTCTAGACTTGGGCGGTTACCAAATTCACCCTCTGACTTTCTAGCTTCCGTGAGATATGTTTTGATATCTCCTTGATCATCTCTGCATTTTTAGATTCTAGGTTTCTATTATCATTCATCTATTACAAGCTTATTATCTCATAACTAGGGTTTTACTCACATCTAACCTAGGGTTTGATAAAAGGCTTGGTTAAAACACATCTTTCCATAGAAAATAGGACACAAGATCTATAGTTGAGTCCACCTTCTCCTTGGTTGTGATATAGCTCAATCTTGTCCTTGAATGTTATAGTGGAAGAGGGTTTTGATCTTGTTTGTACACATGCATGTATTCATCCCCCTTTTTCACCACTTAACAATTTGGTGAACCCATAACATCAAGCATTTGTATCTTTCTAAGTGTTGAAATTAGATATTGCATTAATTCATATCATATTTATCATTATTCATCAAAAAATCTTGCATAAATTTGAAAAAAGTGAAAAAATAAGTATTCTAGGCTTGCATAAAGGCATAGTTTTGCATTATTTTCATTACATATCATTAGAAACATTTGATTTTCTGATTTACATCAGATCTAAAAGAAATTATGAGTGTGAAATTTTCTAATTCATTCTATCATTCCCCCGAAGCATTTTTGTAGGCCTGCGGCAGGCTTATGGAATGAAGCCACCTGGCAGGGTTCAACAGCTCCACATTCAAGAGCCTGAGAAAGAGACCACCATTACAAGTATGTGTCTAATCAGTGTTGTCATTGATGTCAACATATCTTTGTTGTCATTAGTGTCAACTGTATCCTATTCTATTTCTTGTTTAGAATCTTTATATGTTGAGGATATTGAGAAAATTGGCCTCTTCGGAAGAAACAAGTGAGTTACAGTGAAGTACAGTGTAGACAATGAGTTGTGTATTGAAGAACAGTCCAGTAGATTGCTCCGCATTTCTTACTGGATGAAGATCATGGTCTATGGATTGGAAGTAAGTCAGAGGTATGCCTAAGGATGCTACATTCCAGGTTTGAGCCCTCCATATGAAGATCTGAGTGAGTTATGTTCATCAGAGTGAAACCTACTTTTTCTATAAGTTCAGTTGGGACAGGGAGAAAGTATTTTGCTCCGCATTCCTCTGCAATGAAGTATTTTGCTCTGTGGTTCTAGAGGGAAGTCTGGGATGATGATAAGTGCCTACAATTGCAATGGTTCATGATTTGGTAGTCCACAATCTATCTTTCCTTCATGACAGTTGAAGACAGTGAATGTGTTCCGATGTGAAGATTCTTATGGGTAAAGTGGTTAAAGGTTTTGCAGTTGCTCTTGATGATTATAACATGCTTGTGGATGCCTCTTGATCATGTTCCTACATTTTCATTGGTCCGCATTAAGGAATTGAGGTCATGTTTGAAGATTATTCCCAGATAATGTAGCGTGTAACCAATCTTGGCCAACTTGGTTAATTCCAGTGGTTGTGGAGATCTCTTGAAGATTCTTAAAGCATGTTGTGGCATGGAAGATCATGTTTGATTCCCAGCTAAGGCGTGGCATGATTCACATACACTTTTCTTCATTTCCTTTGCATAATGTTGTAATAGGTCAAGACCTATTTTGTAAATATTTGTAATGCCAACATTGGAGATTGTTCCAATGGTTGATGATTGTAATTCCAACCTTGATGATCATTCCAAGGTTGATGTAGTGTATAAACACTTGTAATTGAGTCATAGAAAATATGTCCTTGGGGGTTTAAGATGTGAAGATAAGGAAAAGATGTGAAGGCAAGCTAGTGCAAGGCAGAGTAGAGTAGAGGAACTATTGTACTAAAATGTGTTGATCTCAGATTCAAAGAAGATGTTGATTTTGGTAGTGAGCCAGGCAGTGAGCCACCAGTAGGGTTTAATAGCCCTTATTGTAATCTTGCTAGGTTTAGGGTTGAGGCAGTGAGCTAGTATGTTCCAGGCCTGTGGAGTGACCAAGCCTGAACATCATTATTTGTAAAGATTGCAATATATATTTGAGAGCTAATCCTCTCCGTGGTTTTTCCCTCTTTGGGTTTTCCACGTAAAATCTAGTGTCTCTTGTGTTTATGTTTGCAACTGTGTTTATGCTTCTAAGTTTATGCTTTCATGAATTAATCATAAGATGAGCGGATAAGTTATTAATGTCTAAATTGTAGAAATTGTCAAGGTTTTGAGACAACTGATTCACCCCCCTCTCAGTTGTTCGGTGCATTTCAACAACCATGTGGCATATTCTGGTTGCTTTTTGCCATTCCATAATTTTATTAAGGCAAAAGGTGATTGCAAAACAATGGAAAGCTGCTACGTGGACAAAAGACAAGTGATAAGGAAAGAAAGCCCAAAATGTCTAAGGCAAAGAAAAAGAATGCCTTATTGATGAATTGGTAAAAAGCAGAACTCTTCAAAAGTTTGGGATTCTTCAAGTTTGCTGATAAGGTGATTTGTTGATAAAGAGTTGAAAGTCGGCTAAGGGCAAAGTTTGACAAATGATAGTTTTGCCGATAAGGCAAAAGGTAAGCTCGGTTCGTCAAAGTGCTTTTTTGTTGATAAAGCAGAAAAGATAAGGCTAGGTTGCGGTTCACCAAAGATAAGTTTTGGATAAGGCAAAAAGAGACAAGGCAAAGTTTGAAAAGTTGGAACTTTGTCGATAATGAAGGAAAAGAAGCAACAGGGTTTGGTTCGTAAAATCAAGAATTTTGTAGATAAAGAAGGAAAGTGGAGCCAAAGGAAAGTTAAGAAAAATGACATTTTGTTAATAAGGGCAAAAAAGTGACAAAGTAAGGAGAGTTCAGAAAAATGGATTTTTGCCGAGAAGGGCAAAAATGGGAGAACAAGCCATAGTTCAAAAAATTGAAAAGTTGCCCACTCAAGATGAAAATATGCAGAAGACAAAGACATAATGGTTTGTAAAAGGCAGATTTTGCCGATAAGGCAAAATAAAGGTTAGAGTTGCAGAAAAGAAAAAAATCAATAAGAACAGAGTTTGTAATGTATTTTAGGCTTTAAATGTTTGGATTCAAATATTTAAAGTGTTGTAAAAGCTCTATATAGGGGGATTTTGGCAGGGAAAATATTTGAATATCTTCAGCAACCATCAATGCAGAATTAGATCTTTCAGCTACTCCATATCTAGATATTTTGCATTTATTATTGCAGGTGATGAATCAGTTGCATGCAATCAAGACAAAATATCTCTTAGCCAATTCAAGATCCAAGAGATTTTCTGCAATTATTTTTGCAGATAGACATTCCTTTTGGTAGGGATATTTTCTAACAAGCCCATGGGGCAAATTTATTGTGATAGGTGAATTAGGTCAATGTAATGAAATGGTATATATACATGTAAAAAATATGTAATGAGAGTTAGATATAGAGACTTCCTTTGTACTCCAAACAGAACCCTCCTCTGCTGTAACCGTGCCTTTCTGATTAATACATGTTGGTTGTTTTTACCTCTTCATGCTTGTTTTAGCTCTGTGTAATTTAGAACTGGTTGCCAATGAATGTTTATTTCCTCTCAACCTTGTTATTCTCTTTACCACTATTAGAATCTACTAGATCTGTGTAAGTTTATCAATTGTATCTAGTTATTTTGTGCATTTTAGTTTTGTGAGTGTTCTATATTCAAACCTGGTGTATCACCTCTTTTAATTTCCAATTTTATCCTTCTTCCCCTTTTCATCAACGATGGATAGATTAGGTTTAGTCTTAGCAATAGCTGAACCTCCCATTCAATGAAGGAACTAGCCTCTCTTTGGAGATTTGATTTTCTTGTAGGGTCCCACACTTGGAAATCATCTCAATGTTTCACTGGATTGTTAGAGCTCTAAACCCCTCCAACACAGGGTGCAAATCCTAGTGACAATAGGATCTTAAGTGACTTTACTGGTAGCTTGCTGCCCCAAATGATTGTGACACTTGGCGCATAAAATGAGACCTCCCCTAGCATTTACCCGCCCACCCTGACGTGTTGGCACTGTCAGTTTGGCTCCATGAGCCATGGAATGCAAAATGTCACTCCTATCACATTTCCACTAGATGAAATTAAAGCATTTTGCAAGAATGAAATGGATTGGATTGACCAAAACTGAGAGTGATTATTGTGGTGGACCTCGTGTGTACTTGTAGGTCTAAACAAAACATTCCCAACTACCAAGAATTCTAAGAACTACTTCATCAAAGTTTGGCAGTTTTTTGCTCTTAGGGATCTTAAGTGACTTTGCTGATAGCTTGCTGCCTCAAACAACTGAGACACTTGGCACATGAAATGAGATCTACTCTAGAATTTAATCACCCATCTCGATGCATTGGTGTAGTCAATTCAGCCCCACAAGCTATGGAATGATAAATGCCACTCCTAGCACCTTTCCACTACATGAAACTGAAGCATTTTGCAAGAATGCATTTGATTTCGACACACTCAAATGGATTGGAGTTGACCCAAATCAAGAGAGGTTATTATGGATGGACCCCACATGCACCTGTAGGTCCAAACATAACATTCCTATCTAGCATGATTTTGAGAACTTCTCAAAAAAGTTTGGCAGTTTTTTGCTCTTAGGGATCTTAAGTGACTTTGTTGGTAGCCTGCTACCCTAAACGAATGGGACACAACGTACAAAACAAGACCTCCCCTAGCATTTACGCACCCACCCCAACATTTTGGCATTGTTGGTTTGGCCCCAAGAGCTATGGAATGCAATTTCTCACTCTTAGCACCTTTCCACTGCATGAAACTAAAGCATTTTGGAACAATATCTTCCTTGCCACCACAGGCAAATGCAATTGATTTAAAAAAATTATGGTAGGTATTTGTAGTTGGATGTGACATCCACATATACATGCAAAGAAGATGTTCCTAGGTTTTATAGTTTGATGGAACAATTGGTCTAAAGTTTGACACCTTTTTTGTCTCAGGGCTCTTGAGAGATTGTATGTGTTCAAGGTAGCCGATAATGACCAGGAGGCTTTGCCACTAAAAAGACACCTCCCCTAGCATTCAACCATCCACCTCGATGCATTGGAATAGTCAATTAGACCCCATGAGGTATGGAATGTGTTCTAATTACATCCATAAAAGCATAAAGGATATGGGAATTTTGTCAGATGTTGTAGTTGCAATTGCCCTGATAAACATGTATTCAAAGTGGTAGGTGTAAAGCAAATGTAAAAAGGTGAAATGAGGATATGCAAGCATAGAAACAAAATAGAAGGTGAAATGAGGATATGTGAATCATGCCAAACATCTCCTTCTCTTTCTCTCTCTCTCTCTCTCTCTCTCTCGTTTTGCAAGAGAATGACAAATGCATAGTCAATGTAGGTAATGAGAAATTTGCATAAGATCTATAAGGGAGTTGTTATCACATGTATTTACATAATTTCTATTCTAAATTGTAGCTAACTTCACTCACTGACTAGTGAGTGTGAGGAAACAAGTCTACTTAAAGGTAATGAAGGACAAGAAGGTAAAGTTTATGAGGTAATGTAACTTTAGTCCTCACAATTCTTGAAAATTGTACAAAGAACACATCCATTATCATTGATTACAAACATGTACACATCCATTATCCATTTTAAGATGAAAAAATAGTTTATCCATTAGCATGAGGAAGTAAGGGATATATAAACTTTCAAGAAAATACAATTGGCACATGTTAAATGAAATTCCATAACCTTATCCAGCATCCTCTTTATCTATGCCCATATGGGATCTTCAGAATAGGGTATGGACATCCATAAAAACATAAAGGATAAAGGAATTTTGACAGATGATGTAGTTGCAACTGCCCTAGGAGACATGTATGCAAAGCATGGAAGCATAGAGAAGTGATGCCATCCTAGCTCAACCATAGATCAACTTGGCTCTTTACCTTGAACACTTGCTTGCAACCTATGTCTTGTCTATTCACATGACTTCTAAAATTCATGACATAGATCATGTCTAGACATCTGAACTACATCATATTACCTCAACTTGATATGTTCATGCATTGAACTAAGCAATTCAAGTTCTCACTAGCTCACACTAGCTTCACTCTAGGCTTAAAAAAAGACCAAATCTTGATTGGAAGACTTATAGAGATTCACATAGTTTGAAAACACTCAAGTATTGATGTAGGAGTATCCCTAGTTCAAGAGAAATCTTGCATCAACCAAAAACATTTGCATTTCAGTTTGTTTGCATTTCAATTTGTTTGCATTTCAGTTTGTTTCTTTTCATTTTCTAGTTTAGTTCAAGCAGTTCAGTCAGTAGTAGTTGTTGTACTTTGGTCTTCATTCTACCGTAGTTACATTTTAGGCCTTGCAGAGCTAGACTTAGCATCTAGACTCATTCGTGTACATCATATCCAATTTTTAGAGCATTTGGATCAAGTACCTGTAAGATATCGCTATCAGAAGATCGACTGTTTTCTCATAATAGAGCATCCTGAGAGTCTCAAATAATTAGCAAAAGGAGAAGACCTACAAAGTAATTCATAACTTGTGGACCTAAATTACACATGATTCAATGTTGTTTGGGTTCATGGTTGACCTTCCTTGAGATCCGCATATCATTCCATTCATTTGTAGAGGAGTTCCATTCAATTAGGTCTGACCTACCCATGTATACATGTTACAAATCTTCATTGAAGTTTGTGATCTTCCTTGGCTAACACGAAGGAATCTTATGTCCCAGAGATGATATATATTGTTGTAATAGATGCCTAGGAAAGTAGTTATGATCATTAGCATAAGTTGATAGTTTGGATTTTGTGCGAAGGAGCTTCAAAGCTATATCTTGTGCATATTTTGATATGTTGTAATCAAGACTGTGAGCCCTAATTGTAATCCCACATGTTGCTAGCCAATTTGTATTTGAATTCTATGATATATTAAAGGATTGAATCTGCATTTGCTTCATATCTTTGAGTCCTTTCCATTGTGTTTACTTTAGCTGCACAGTCTAGATTGTTCTCTTTGAGGACCCTCCTAACCATAACTACAACAAGTGGTATAAGAGTGAAAGTTTGAATTTTGGGAGTGAATTGAGTGAAGTTGATGAAGGAATTCTGTAAGATCTTGTTGTGGATAGATCACTGAATCTAAGGTAGGTTACTTGTGTCATAACTAATCGCCGATTGTGAGGTAGTTGTCACCTTGTAGCTTGATCACCTAATTAAGGCAGTTTAAACTTGATCATAGAAAGATGTCATCGAGGATAATCCCTACAATTGGAACAATGGCTGGTAGAATGGATGAGATGATGGAGATGATGAAAACAATGAGAATTAGACTAGATGCTATTGAAGAAGATAGAATAAAAGGACTAAGCCCTAGAATTGGTATTGAGAGTGATGATGAAGAATTTTAATCTGCAAATCAAACTGAAGAAACCCTAGGAGGTGAAGAAGAAGAAGAATCAGATCAAGTCAAGATGTTGCGAGCTATTTCAAAGATTGGGAAAAGACCTAGAGTTGATGTACCTAATTATGCTGGCAATTTGAATCCTGAAGAGTTGACTGACTAGATAAATGACATAGAAGAATACTTTGAATATGAAGAAATTGAAGATCCAAAGAAGGTGAAATTTGTAAAGACAAAGTTGAAAGGACATGCTGCTATATGGTGGAAAGAAGTTTAGTTGGATAGAAACATAAGAGGAAAAGAAAAGATTACAAAGTAGGACAAGACGGTGGCAAAATTGAAGAATCAGTTCATACCTACTGACTATGAGTTGGAACTGTTGAAGAGATTGTAAAACCTGAGACAAAAGGAGAAATCTGTGGAGTATATTGAAGAATTTCATAAGATGATCATAAGGACATGATATAGTGAAGAAAGCAAAGAGAAAGTAGCTAGATACATCAATGGACTAAGATTGAACATTCAAGAAGAATTGAGTTTGGCAAGGATGACAACACTAGAAGAAGGATATCAATTTTCCCTGAAAGTTGAAGAGAAGTTAAATAAGAGGCATGATTAGAAACAGAGAAGCAGAGGAGGTAAATTTTAGAGAGGTACAACATTTTTTAGAGGAGAAAGATCATATGCGGAGCATAATAGACCAGATAACACATTCAAGAAGGAGGACAGAGATAACAATGCATACTGGAGAGATGATAGAAATTTCTACCACAGAGGTAACCCTAGTCCATACCAGAGTGATGGATACAAAAGAGAAGGAAGAGGACTTGATAGGAGAACATTTAGAGGAATTTGTTTCAAG
This sequence comes from Cunninghamia lanceolata, assembly GCA_027924645.1. NCBI lineage: Eukaryota > Viridiplantae > Streptophyta > Pinopsida > Cupressales > Cupressaceae > Cunninghamia > Cunninghamia lanceolata. The sequence continues at coordinate 3,356,787 of BSBN01001859.1, read as the reverse complement.
TGTGGAGGTGAAGGACATAGAGCATTTGAATGTAATCATGGGAGTACAAGTAAGAGAACTAAGAACAATGAAAGAGCAACCTATGTGGAAGAGGAACCTGTTGGATCACCTAGTTTAGTTGGTATATCTAAGAAAGGAGAATCACTTGTGATGAGGAGAGTACTATTTCAACTAGAGACAAATGAGGAACCACCACAGAGGAAAAGTTTGTTCAGAACAAGATGCAAATCAAGAGGTAAATGTTGTAAAGTTGTTATTGATAGTGGTAGTTCAGATAACACAGTTTCATAAGAGATGGTGACTAAGCTAAAGTTGGAAAGATTGAAACACCCTAAGCCCTATCAGATAGCATGGATTTAGGATTATCATAAGGTACTTGTGAGTGAACAATGTTTAGTGAAATTTCATATTAGATCTTATCATGATGAAGTATTGTGTGATATTATGCCTATGGATGTATGTCATATTTTGTTTGGTAGACCTTGGCAGTATGATAGAAAAGCTATACATGATGGGAGTAAGAATACATACACTATAACATCAAATGGAAAGAGAATTACTTTGATTCTTTTCAAAGATGATCCTAAGAGTGATGTATATGGGAATGCTAAAATTTGTTTGGTAGATGGAAGATAGTTTTTGGATGGTTTGAGACATGAGAATATGTGTTATGCCTTGATTCCTAAGAAGCCTAAAACATTGAAGAAGTAGACTGAAGAATCACAACCGGAGGAGATAACTGAGTTGCTGACAGAGTATGAAGACATCATATTAGACAATGTACCTAAAGGATTGCCACCAATCAGAAGTATCAGTCATCACATGGTTTTTATACCTAGAGCTAGTTTGCCTAACAAAGTAACACACAAAATGACACTAGTAGAAAATGAAGAATTGAATAGAAAGATACAAGAGTTGTTGAGAAAGGGTTTGATCAGAGAAAGATTGAGTCCTTGTGCAGTACTTGCAGTGTTAACACCAAAGAAAGATGGAGAATGGAGGGTGTGTACAGACTCTAGAGCAATAACCAAGATCACAGTTAAGTATAGATTTCCTTTACCTAGGATGGATGATATCATGGATTGTTTGAGTGGAGCAATATATTTCACAAAGATAGATTTGAAGAGTGGATACCATCAGATTAGAATCAAAGGAGATGAATGGAAGACTTATTTTAAGACAAATGAGGGATTATATGAGTGGTTAGTGATGCCTTTTGGATTGATAAATGTACCGAGTACTTTCATGAGATTGATGAATGAGGTCTTAAAGAAATTCTTGGGTAAATTTGTTATTGTATATTTGGATGATATTCTAATTTTTAATAAAATAAAAGAGGAATATTTGCAGCACCTAATACAAGTATTGCTGAGACTAAGAGAAGAGAAGTTGCTAATAAACATCAAGAAGTCTAGTTTCATGAAAGAAGAATTGGTATATTTGGGATTTGTGATTTCTATGGAAGGATTGAAGATGGACCCTCAGAAAGTAAGAGAAATTGTTGAATGACCTACACCGGAAAGCATTGGAGAAGTTAGCTTATTTCATGGATTGGCTAGTTTCTACCAGAAGTTCATTAGAAATTTCAGTTCAGTTTGTAACCCTATGACAGAGACAATGAGAGGTGACATAAAAGACTTTAAGTGGACATCAGGACTAGATAAAAGTTTTGAATTGTTAAAGCAGAAAGTCACAGAGCAACCTATGTTAGCATTACCAGATTTTAATAAGGTATTTCAAGTAGATTGTGATGCAAGTGGGAATGCAATTGGAGCAGTGTTAAGTCAGGTAGAACTGTAGCATATTTTAGTGAGAAGTTATATGATGCAAGGAAAAGATATTCAGTTTATGATCAGGAGTTCTATGCCATAATTTAAGCCTTGAATAAGTGGAGATATTATTTGTTTCCTAAGGAGTTTGTGTTGTATACAGATTATCAAGCTTTTCAATATTTGAACAGTCAAGGAAAACTAAATTAGAGACATATGAGATGGGTAGAGTTCTTGCAGAGTTACACTTTTGTATTGAAGCATAGGAGTGGGAAATCAAACAAAGTTGTAGATGCATTGAGTAGGAGAAGGAACTTGCTGATAGAGACGAGAGTTGCAGTATTGGGATTTGATGAATTGAAGAACATGTATGAAGAAGATCTTGATTTTGCAAAACCTTGGTTGGACTATCTCATTCAAGAAGATATGTTGTTAAGAGGAAATCAATTATGCATACCTAGAAATTCAATAAGAGACAATCTGATTAGGGAGAAGCACAATGGTGGATTGGCAGGACATTTTGGCATTGATAAAATAGTGGCTTTGGTGAGTGAAAATTACTTTTGGCCTTAGATACATAAGGATGTCATGAAATTTGTGCAGAGTTGTAGAGTTTGTCAAGTTGTAAAAGGGAGTAGTCAGAATACTAGATTGTATAAACCTTTGACAATACCGGAGAGACCTTGGGAACACATAAGTATGTATTTTGTAATGGGATTGCCTAAGACATAAAGAGGGCATGATTAAATATTTGTAGTGGTGGATAGATTTGCAAAGATGGCACATTTTATACCCTTTAAGAAGACAACTGATGCAGTGCATGTAGCTGACCTATTTTCAAGGAGATTGTGAGATTGCATGGATTACCTAAGAGCATAATTTCAGACAGAGATACAAGATTTCTTGGATATTTTTGGAAGACACTTTGGAAGAAGATGAAGATAGATTTGAAGTTTAGCTCAACATTTCATCCATAGACTGATGGACATATAGAGGTAGTAAATAAGAGTTTGGAAAACTTGTTGAGATGTTTGGTTGGAGAGAAGGCAAGATGTTGGGATTTGATTCTTTCACGAGCATAATTTGCATACAATAATTTAGTGTATAGGAGTACTAGAAGAGCACCTTTTGAGATTGTTACCAGAGTAAACCCTAGAGGAGTAATAGAATTAAGAGATATCAGTATGGAAGATAAGAGAAGTGCATAAGCAGAAGAATTTGCAAAACATATGGAAACACTGCATAATTAGGTGAAGAAACATTTGGAAGAGATGAATAGTAAGTATAAAGAATAAGCATATGAGAAGAGGAGACACAATAAATTTGAAGTTGGAGATGAAGTGTTGATGTATTTGAGAAAAGAAAGATCTCCAGTTGGGACATATAACAAGTTGAAGATGAAGAAGTTTGGACCTTGTAGGATACTCAGAAAGTTTGATTCATGAAATGTATATGAAGTGGAGTTACCGAAGACATTAGGCATATCACCTATTTTCAACATTGTAGGCCTATATCAGTATCATGAAACAAAGTTCAGTGAAAACATTAAAGAAGACTTAAAGAAGCAGTTGCCACAACAAGCACCGGAGCAAATTGAAGACATTTTGGACAATAGAATTGGATGCAACACCAAAGGAAGACAATACAAAGAATATTTTGTGAAGTGGAAAGGTAGACCAAAAGAAGATTCATCATGGATTTCTCTGGTGGAGGTAGACCATATTGGTTTTTCTCTAGCCCCAGCAAAGTGAGGGACTCACTTTTTCAATAACCTATGATGTCTGATGCAGGAGCATCCCTGGTTCAAGAGCAATCTTGCATCAACCAAAAAAATTTGCATTTCATTTTGTTTCTTTGAATTTTCTAGTTCAGTTAGTAGAAATTTTTGTACTTTGGTCTGTATTCTACCGCAGTTACATTTCAAACCTTGCAGAGCTAGACTTAGCATCTAGACTCATTCATGTACATCATATCCAATTTTTAGAACATTTAGATCAGGTACTAGTAAGATATCGCTATTAGAAGATCGACTATTTTCTTAGAACAGAGCATCCTGACAATCAGCTAAAGGAGAAGACCTGCGGAGCAATTCACAAGTTGTGGAGCTAAATTACACATGATTCAATGTTGTTTGGGTTCGTGGCCAACCTTACTTGAGATCCGCATATCATTCCATTCATTTGCAGATGAGTTCCATTCAATTAGGTCTGACCTCTCTGTGTACACACATTACAGATCTTCATTGGAGTTTGTGATCTTCCTTGGCCAACGTGGAGGAATCTTATGTCTTAGAGATGATATATATTATTGTAATAGATGCCTAGGAAAGTAGTTATGATCATTAGCATAAGTTGATAGTTTGGATTTTGTGTGAAGGAGGTTCAAAGCTATATCTTGTGCATATTCTAATATTCCATAATCAGGCTTGTTAGCCCTAATTGTAAGCCCACATGTTGCCGGCCAATTTGTATTTGAATTCTATTTGCATGGTCTAGATTGTTCTCTTTGAGGACCCTCCTAACCGTGACTGCACCAAGTATGCTTAAATTAAGTATACCAACCTTTTCCATACATGGATAGAGCTCTATGATCAGTATAACATGTACTTGCCTTGTAAGTGGCCTAGGAGTTTGTAGCCCTTCTCATACACCTTTTCTATCATAACTTCCTTCATACACCTAATAATAGAGATCTAAGACCTAATTTGGATACCCTTTTGGTCCTTGTAAAACATATGTGAAAATGAGATAGGATTGTTTTGTATGGAATAGGAAAAAATTAGGCTATTACAGTCAAATTAGGCCTATTTTGGTGACTAATGTAACAACAGAGATTGATAGAGAAGATGTAAATAGGCATATATAAAATGTATAAACACTTCCCTTCTAGAAATCAGTCACCCAACACAAGAATTCTAAAAAATACACTAAAACAGGGTCTCTTTAGGCCAAATAGAGTAGGGCTTATTCAAAATGGCACTTACACGTGTGAACAACCTCTAACATCTTTCTTGTAGCTCTGTATATACCTTCTTAAACACTTGTGACTTAATATTTTTACATACCCTAACCTCCTCATTACTTCTCCATTTAGATTTGAGTACTGGATACTTAGAAGGCATGAGTTTTCCACAGTCCATAATAGTGAGTATTGCATGTGCTTCTGGATTCCACTGTGTATGTTTTTGAATCAGAAACACATGGATTCAAAAACATACACAGTGGAATCCAGAAGCACATGCAATACTTACTGGATACTTGATAATTTGTGATGATAATATTATGACCATAGCTAACATTTTAGTGACACCACTATTCTAGTTTTGATAGAGCCTCAATTTCCTATGATAGTCACAAGTTCACAAAAGTAACAATATTTAAAATTATGGTTGTCCTAGTAGACAGTTAACTAGCTTTTAGTCTTCATGATAGTATTTGAAATTATTAGCATCTCCTCTTACTCATACATCAACTCTTCTTCATTCAATCCCATCTTATGATGTTTTTAAATTTTAATCAAAAAGTTAGGAATGACTTCTCAAGGGAAGAATAACCTAGGAATAGTATGGTAATCTATTCGAAACATGCAAAACTCAATCATTATAGGACAATAAAACATGCAAAACTTTATATAACTGATCTAGGGTCTTGTGAATGCATAACATTCCTCCTTGTATTTTATAATAGGACAAAACTAAGGTACCCACCTTAAATTGCTTTTACATTAGATGAATTTTATGGAGATGTTATCCTCAAATTCTAGCTCGCCCAATTTGTGGGATAACCCTTACAAAACTTGTTTGTTTCATAGCCCACGTCATCTAAGCACACAAATTGAGACATTTTTAGGTTGTCTCTAGCATGGCTTGATCCCTCAAAAAATCTTTTCGATTTGGATCATAGTTCATTTTAAGTAGATTGTCAATTTTAGTTTTTCCAAGTGTTAGTCATTTTTTACATATTGGATGTAAATGCAGAAAAAAGATTTGCATTTGCATGTGTCATGTAAATGCAGAAAAAATATTTGCATTTTCATGTAGAATGTAATTGCAAAAAAATATTTGCATTTGCATGTAGGATTTAATTGCAAAAAAAATATTTGCATTTGCATGCAGGATGTAGATCGGGTTTTAAACTCTGATCTACATCATTTTAAACCTACCCTCAGATGCACATCAGAGTTTAATCTCTGATGTACATCCTAATCTTTCAAAGTTCAACTTTTTGTGCAAATCAGGTTTTAAACTATGATTTACATTTTTTTCCTTTTGCATTGAGAAATGTAGGTCGAAGTTTAAACTCTGACCTGCATCTAAAAGTAAATTTTTTTCTAACATTGGAAACAGAAAAAGGATACTCAAATGGGAGATTTTTCTTGGTGTTGCAAGTGGGTATTTTTGAGCATGGAGGTATTTTTTACCACAATTGCATAAAGGTGGATTATATGAAATTTTTCTAACTCTAAAAAATTTCTAAAAGGTCAAATGTTTGTAGCTATTTGTCAGATGTCTGAGATCTCCCCAAAGAATAAGATGAAGTACAAATTCTAAAGTGTTGTTCTGGTGACCTCTATAGAGTTAAACATTGATGAAATCAAGGACATGGAGATTGGACATGTGGATAACATTCAAAATTCTTAGAAAGGGTAAATCAACAACTAGTACTAGCCGATACCCCCTAAAGATGCAATCATTCAGGAGTTCGCCAACTTGATGCAAATAGAGGTGGAAACAGAAGCCTTCACATTGGCTTCAATTGATAGGTTGATGGAGTTTCAGACAACTCTGAATAGGTTGTAAAAGATATTGAATAAGAACAAGAGCATGCCTGACACCCTCACGAATTCTATCACTTGAGTGCTTATCATCTCCAAGCATACACCAGGGCTTGACAGTAATGAAGTTCAAGCTACCATGAAGAGATATGAACTCGGAGAAAAATCAAGATGATGAAGAAGTGCCCAAGGACACTTAATTATTTTTCATGCTTTAGTTTTCATGCATTGTAATTTGTAATTGACAAACTCCATGTCATTTGTAAAATTAGATTACATGGAGTTGTGAGACAAAGTCCTAAGTCAATTGGAATTCTAATTTTGAATAAGTCAAAGTAGTTGTAGATTTCCTATTTTTGCTCTCGGCCTCTCCCTATAAATAAAGAGGGCCTCTTATGTAAATATTATCTTTTAATTATTGAAGTGAAGCACTACTGAATTGAAGAGCATTTTGAGATATTGTGTTCAAGCTGTAAATCATAATTTTATCAATAATAAGAAAAGAAAGCGAGCATTCAAACTTTGCTTTGGAATAAACTTGTGGTACATTGGAGATGTTCTTATGTCTTTTCCTTTGGATTTTCTTATGCAATTGATCAAATTTTAGTGTGAGTTTATATAATCTAGGAGGTGATCTAAAGCTGATTTTAGAGTCTTTGTGCTACAACATTATCTTTGGAGTTTATGTTTTATCTTTGTGAGTGGAATATATTAGAAGACTTTGACCTGCTAGCTATTTTTTGTGTTCATTAATCTCTTTATGGTATACGGTAGAGACTTTGGGCTGCACTATATTATATACATTTCCAACTTCAAATCAGTAGAAGAAGCAACAAAAGACTTTGTGCTTTTGTAGGTTTCATGGTTTCTTTACTTTGGTATCATTTTGAGCATTCTTACATTTATTCAATTTGGATATTGTTTATTATTGTTCCACCAAGTGGTTTTTAAGTTTATCATACTTTGTGAGGATTAAGAAGAAACATGTTTAAAAAAAAAAGGAGAAATAGATGATATGGCTCCATCTAATGGTTAGTTTTAGTGTACATAAACCTAGTTAAGTACTTGTTAATTGTATTGAACAATAAGAAGGGAGCCTCCCCTTTCTGAGAGGAGAGATTAAATCTCATTGTACTGTGGTTGATATAACCATTTTGTTCTCAGTTAGCTAATAACAAAATATTCACTCAATAGTTTTTGGTGACTCTACTGGGGAAGAATATGCAACCAAGAACCTCTCTCCTTTAGTTGAAGTATACCGGCCTTATTGTTTGTAATAGTTTTTTATATCTACTCTATTGTTTGTTAAGAGTTTTACCTATCACACCAGTTTAGAGGTTTGTTATTCCTTCGTTCAACCAAGGCAGAATGGCTATCCTAGGTCCATGGAGAAATGCTTTTGGTCCTTTGAATTTGGCACCTCTAGCACATGAACTACCTCATGGTTCAAGAAAGAATTATCCTAAGTTCTATGGTAATGGAAAGAAACACCCAGACGAGCATATTGCCACATTCTACATTGCATGCAGAATTCTTGGGGTGGAATATGAAGATGTTTCTATGAGATTGTTTTTAGAAACACTCCAAGGTGTTGCAGCTGATTGGTTTTATCACCTGCACCAGGAACTATCACTAATTGGGCAACACTTCAAACCCAATTCGAAGCTAGATTCAAGCTAGCAGAAGATGCTTATGCCTTGTTGGCCCAACTTACTCAAATGAAAAAGGAACCACATGAGCCCATGCGTGAGTTTGTGGCAAAGTTTAATAAGCTAAAGAGCAAGATCCCAACTATTGCTCAACCCACAGCTGAGAACCTAAAATGCTTCTTCATCAATTCACAATTGTTGGAAGTAAGTTTTCTTTTATAAAGAGCAGCACCAGCTGATGTTGTCATTGCTCAAAGTTTGGCAACTGAAGTGGAGGATGATTTGATCTTGGCGGGAAAGTTGAATAAGGATTCTATTAGGCCTAGTGGGCAGCCGCGTTTGGCTTTACCTTCTACTAGTACCATAGATACCATGGTACAAAAGTTAGCCAATGAGTTGTTGGCTTTCAAAAAGAAGATGTCCGAGAGTTTGTCTATTCCCTCCTATAAAGACATTCCAAGGAGAAAATTCCTAAATGCTCCTAACTATCAAGGCAATGCTGCAAGGAATCAAAACTAAAACAGGCTTCCCCCACCACAAGGAAGGTTTGCTTTGGAAGCACCACTAGTGAATGCAGCAGTGGGTTATTATGAATTGGAGCAAAACAATCTACCCCAATCAGAACATGATCAGGAAGATGATGCTAACCTCTTCACAGAGAGTGAAGAGGAAGTAGCTGGCGACTCTAATATCAGGTTCCTAAACTTTGAAGATGAAATAGAACAAGAAAAAGATGCCTATGGAAAATCTTATGTTGTTTTTACTTGTGCTCAAAATCAAATGAATCATCAACAAGCAATTGATAAAGGTAAGTCAAAAGAGGATCCTCGACCTGCAATCTCCATTGCTAAGAGGGGTACACCTTTACCTTTTCAAATGAAGGACGCAATGGTAAATAAACAAGTAAGTTCATTAGATTCTCTTACTTCATCTTCAGTGCCTAGGACTAGTTCCTTAAATGCAAAACTTCAAAACAAGAACCTTTTGTCTTCTATAGCCAGTCCCTACCAACCTTTTGAAATTATAGACCATGCCAAGAAGACTAAAATTCAAATGTATGAGGTTGAATATCTTCAAACTAATCCTGACCAGTTTGATAGATGATCTAAATTTGTCAAAAATAAATCTACCCCGAATGGCCAAGACTCTCCCAGACATATCCCAATTTCTCCTAAAGCAAGATCTGCCCAAAGCAACCTAGTTTCCACTCCTTCCTCTATTACAGAAAAAATAGAACCATTTTATATCTCCTTACTTGTTAATGGCCATAAACTCAGCAATTGTGTCATAGATTCAGGTGCTTCTAATAATGTGATGCCTGCCAAAGTAGCCAATGCTTTGGAGTTAACATTAACGAAAACTTTTGGCCCTTACTTTTCTATGGAGACTAAACTAGTGCCCCTCATAGGGCATATTAAGGATGCTCAGTTTGCATTCGCTGCCCTCCTTGAAAAGAGGATTAAAATGACAGTCTTAGTTGCTAACGTCCTTGCTTCATACAAGATATTGCTCATGCAAAATTTTTGTAAGGATTTTAGTGGTGAGATCAATATGGATTGGTATGAAGCTAGGATACCTGTCAAAGGTGTCATGCAAAAACTTCATCTTGAAAGGGAGTGCAAGTACACCATAACAAAATCTGATGATCCAAAAGCTCAAATTATTTTTGAGTCTTTCGATATGGGTACTTATTTATTGACCAATAATTAAGATCTCGAGTCATTGGATAATGCTTTAAATGAAGGTCTAGAAATATGATGAATCATCCTCTTCAAGTGAAGAGATTTTGTAGTTGAAAGGAAATAAGATTTCCAAAGGATTGGTTTCAAAGAAACTCTTTGATAAGCATGATCTCTTTATCAAATGAAAATGATAGTTGGGACCGAATTCATCAGTAGAAGTTGAGCAATTCAATCTTGGTATAGAAGAAGATCTTAGAATAGCAAACATTGGGAAATATTGCTCTTCCAAAAAAAAAAGGATGCAACACCTTTTCTGCTGCCTCACAATGTGCAACATCTGAAGCTTTTCACTCAATGAAGCGACAAATAAGTTTGTACTGTGTGTATAGTTTTGTGGTCTTTTCATTCTATTATTTTGTTTTGTGTTTTGCTACCTAACTCTATAGCCCAATGGTTGGATAAAGGCACTTAGAGTTATGGGATTCTTCTCCATTCAATCGTTTCAAAGGATGATCAAAGGAAGCTCCCCAGTTAGAGCCAACTGTTATCCTCAAATTCTAGCTCACTCAATTTGTGGGATAACCCCTATGAAACTTGTCCTTTTTGTAGCCCATCTCCTTTAAGCATGCAAATAGACATTTTTAGGTCATCTCTAGTGTGGCTTGATCCCTCGGAAAATCTTTTCGATTTGGATCATAGTTCATTTTAAGTATTTTGTCAATAGTTTTTCCAAGTGTTAGTCATTTTTTGCATATTGGATGTAAATGCAGAAAAAAGATTTGCATTTGCATGTGTCATGTAAATTCAGAAAATATATTTATATTTTCATGTTGGATGTAATTGCAGAAAAAATATTTGCATTTGCATGTAGGATGTAATTGCAGAAAAATATTTGCATTTGCATGCAGGATGTAGATTGGGTTTTAAACTCTGATCTACATCATTTTAAACCTACCCTCAAATGCACATCAGAGTTTAAACTCCGAAGTACATCCTAATCTTTCAAAATTCAACTTTTTATGCAAATCAGGTTTTAAACTCCGATTTACATTTTTTTCCTTCTGCATTGAGAAATGCAGGTCAAAGTTTAAACTCTGACCTGCATCTGAAAGTAAATTTTTTTCGAACACTGGAAACAAAAAAATGATACTCAAAGGGGAGATTTTTCCTGGTGTTGCAAGTGGATATTTTTGAGTATGGAGATGCTATTTTTCCCCACAATTGCATAAAGGTGGATTATATGAAATTTTTCTAACTCTAAGAAATTTTTAAAAGGTCAAATGTTTGTAGCTATTTGTTAGATATCTAAGATCTCTCCAAAGAAGAAGATGAAGTACAAATTCCAAAGTGTTGTTTCAGTGACCTCTATAGATTCGAACATTGATGAAATCAAGGACATAGAGATTGGACATGTGGATATGTCAGAATTCTTGGAAAGGTTAAATCAACAGCCAGTACCAGCCGATACTCCCTGAAGATACAATCATTCAAGAGTTCACCAACCTAATGCAAACATAGCTGGAAATAAAAGCCTTCACATTGGCTTCACTTGACAGGTTGATGGAGTTTCAAACAACTCTGAATAGGCTACAAAATATATTAAATAAGCATAAGAGCATGCCTGACACCCTCACGGATTCCATTACCCAAGTGCTTATCATCTCTAAGCATACACCGGGGCTTGACAGTAATGAAGTCCAAGCTACCATGAAGAGATATGAAGTTTTCTTGGAGACAGATTAAGATGAAGAAGAAGTGCCCAAGGACACTTAGTTATTTTACATGTTTTAGTTTTCATGTATTGTAATTTGTAATTGACAAACTCCATGTCATTTTGTAAAATTAGATTAGGTGGAGTTGTGAGACAAAGTCCTAAGTCAATTGGAACTCTAATTTTGAATAAGTCAAAGTAGTTGTAGATTTCCTAGTTTTTCTCTCAGCATCTCCCTATAAATAAAGATGGCCTTTTATGTAAATATTATCTTTTAGTTATTGAAGCGAAGCACTGCTGAATTGAAGAGCATTTTGAGACTTTGTGTTCAAGCTGTAAATCATAATTTTATCAATAATAAGAAAAGAAAACGGGAATTCAAACTTTGTTTTGGAATAAGCTTGTGGTACATTGGAGATGTTCTTATGTCTTTTCCTTTGGACTTTCTTATGCAATTGATCAAGTTGTAGTGTGAATTTATATAATCTGGGAGGTGATCTAAAGCTGATTTTAGAGTCTTTGTGCTACAACATTATCTTTTGAGTTTATGTTTTATGTTTGTGAGTGGAAAATATTAGAAGACTTTGAGCTACTAGCTATTTTCTGTGTTCGTTAATCTCTTTATAGTATACAATGGAGACTTTGGGTTGCATTATATTCTATACATTTCCAACTTCAAAGTAGTGGAAGAAGCAACAAAAGACTTTGTGCTTTTGTGGGTTTCTTGGTTACTTTACTCTGGTATCATTTTGAGTATTCTTACTTTTATTCAATTTGGATATTGTTTATTATTGTTCTAGAAAGTATTTTTTAAGTTTATCATACTTTGTGAGGATTAAGAAGAAACATCTTTTCTAAAAAAAGAGAAATAGATAATATGTCTCTATCCAATGGTTAGTTTTAGTGTACATAAACCTAGTTAAGTACTTGTTGATTGTAGTGAACAATAAGAATGGAGCCTCCCCTTTCTAAGAGGAGAGATTAAATCTTATTATATTGTGGTTGATATAACCATTTTGTTCTTAGTTAGATGATAACAAAATATTCACCCAATAGGAGACACTCATTGACCATCTCTCATGATTCAAACCATACAACTGTTGGCAAGAGACACTGCTTCGCATTAATAGGTGTTATCATTGATTGCAACTAAGACCATCCCATTCATCCACATAACACAATTTGTTCACACCGAAAGTCAGAATCAGAATTTGTCTAAGTCTGGGCAGTTAGGAATAGGGCAGGTGACAAGGTCTGGTATCTTGGTCCAAATCTCTCTAGTGGAAAGACATGGTTTGCTGCAGATCTAAAGTAGTTGTAAGCATTGTCAAGACACTCTAAATCCAGAGTTTTGTCCTCTAGTGATGAAGGACTCAAAAGATATTAGCTTCTGAGTATCAGGTTTTAGTTTGACAGAACAAACAAAAGAAGAACAGGCTGACCTTGTGAATGATCTAAATTATGGATGTATAGAAGTTGTTTATTGGGCAATTGGTGATGATCAGTGATGGTCGCTGACATTATTGATGATTTGCGAGTGCAACTTTTGGTCCGCATCTCATATTATGTATGGATCTAGCTGACAGAGCAGAGTACTCAACAAAGTTCTAAATGTTCTTGAAGCTGACTGGTAAAATGATTGTAGATAATGTTGCAGATATATATAGCCGATGGAATTGGATGATTTTGTGTGTGTGTGTGTGTGTGTGTGTGTGTGTGTGTGTGTGTGTGTGTGTGTGTGTGTGTGTGTGTGTGTGTGTGTGTGTGTGTGTGTGTGAATAAGTTGTAAATGTGAGAAGAATGGAAATCTAAGGTGCGAATGAAGGCAACACAGTAAGAAGAGTAGAGCAAAGATGAAATGTGTAAGATTAGTTTTTGCAATTAACCAAAATTGAAACTCTTGTGTGGGTAGATGCTATTTATAAGTTCAAAATTTGTGCTTTTCTCTTGTAATCTTTCTGTAGGCAGTAAGCCTCCATTTGAGCAGTGAGCTCTGGGCAGTGAGCCCAAATGCATGTGCATTCCCATTTGTAAAAATACTTTTAATAGGGTATTAATTTTTTTAGGTTAACCCCTATTGTGGTTTTTCCCTTAACCAGGTTTCCATGTTAAAAATCTTGGTGTCAAGTGTGTTTTTGTGTTGCTTCTCTTGCACTTATGATTGTTGTTTTCAATGGTTAAGTTATTAAATTGTTATTAAGTGGTTGAAGAAAGAATTAACTGCAGAAAGTTCCAAAGTTTTGAGACAAATGATTCACCCCCCCTCTCAGTTGTCTGTCCTATTTCCAACAATTGGTATTAGAACAAGGTTCCTTTGAGAAACCTAATAGATTGAGGAATAGATCTTGGAAGAAGTTTTAAATGGGTTCACTCAAAGATCAAATTTAGTTGGCCCTAGAAGAGCTTGTTCAGTCTAAAACAAAAATTTGTAATCTGAGAGGTGAACTTAAAGATGTTAATGATACCATTGAAATGTTAAAAGATAAATTAAAGAAATCTATGCAAAGGAAAAAGGAGCTACTTCTGCAACTATCTAGTTTACCTAAAGAAAATGGCATGAATGAAGCTTTGGAAGAAAAGACAAAGGAATGTGAGAAGTTGTCAAAAGAAGTTGCTGTTCTAAAAATTGAAATGGAATCTGGGGTGATGAGGCAAACCAAAGAAAGTGAAGATAGGAAGAAAATTGAAGAAGATCTGAATCAAAAACTAAAAGAAAGAACTAAAGAATGTTGCAAATTGGATAGAATAGCTAGCCATCTAGAGTCTGATCTACAAGAAAGTAGAGACAATGAGAGAAAACTTGAAAGGCCAATTGTCATTCTCAGACATGACCTAGAAGTTGTAAATGAATATAAGGAGAAGTTCAAGATAAGCTCAGCAAAACTTGAAGCACTGCTCGAAGGACAAAAAAAGGCTGATGATAAGCATGGTCTTGGATATGAGAAAGGTTAAAGCTCCGGATCTGGACAGAGAAATTTTCAACCTAGGAATGGGAGAAACAAAACTAGAAAACCTTCGGTAAGACAACCTAATGCTCAAAGATATCCATCATTCAATGGAAATTGTTTCAATTGCAACAAATTTGGTCATAGAGCTACTCAGTGCATAAGTAGAGTAAATCAAAATGGTCCATCCTTCTCCGGTCAATGCTTCAAGTGTAAGAGGTATGGTCATAGATCAAATGAATGCAGAAGTATGATAATGAATAATGCTAACAATAGAGGAATTGGCAATTCCTTCAATGGTTACTGTTTTGCTTACAATGGGTTTGGACACATGGCTAATCAGTGCAGATCAAGAGGAAATCAAGTTTATAAGAAAGGAAATGTTGTGTGCTTTAATTGCAATAAATCTGGTCATATTGTAAGATTCTGTAGAAGTAGGAATAATGGAAGTAGAAGTTTGGTAAACAAAAAACTGGATGAGCAGAGATAAGACAAAGGCAAAGAACAAATTGATGCGAATGAGACTCAGAATGAAACAAAAAAAATATGGGTCAAGAAAATAATTATGAATGACAGTAGTGGATCCACACCAAAATTCGGTGCTGAAAATTCCTCTGAGAATTGATTTGGGAGCCTTGCCTCAGGGGGAGCAGCATTGTAAATCAAATTCCCCCAGCCAGTAAGTAAGTGCCTATATCTGGCACAGTGAGAAAAGAGATCTTGGATTGTTTCAGATCATTTGGAAGGATTTCTAGAAGAAAAGAGGTGGATATGGCAAATTGTAGAGTAATTTATGAGAAACTATTCAACAGAGTAATCGAATGTATTAGGGCAGAGCATTTATTACAAAGAAAAATTAGGTGTTGCAGAGCATAAAAAGGTCATTCATTCCTCATTTATATCACTTTGCATCAAAAGAAAGAAAGAAGAGGAGAAGTGAACGAGTTCAGAGCTAAGAATTCTCAAGAATTGAAGCGCAAAGAGGATCTCCAAGCAAAACCCTAATCTGCGGAACAAACAAATGGGTTCGGTGTGTGTTGAGATTGGTGCACGATGAATTTATTTGGCTACTAAAACCATTTAAGATCACTAAAGATGTTCTCAAAATTATGACTGGGCTGAATGCAACTGGTGGATTACCTGCTTTGAAAGCTATGAAGAATTAAACTGTTACTGATGCAACCAGAGCGAAGTATGACAAAAGAGCAAGACAATTAAGGACATCAAAGAACCGGATGTCAAATTTGCTTCTATGATCATTGGCTATAAGATCTATCACTTCAGCAAGGAGAATTCAGTTTTCATGACTGCAATATATGTAGCTTATAAGATGTTAAAGGAGAATGTTGACTATGATCTGTGTGAATTACTACAGAATTTGCTGGTAGAGAATCTGAGAAAAATAAAAAAGGACAAGAAAAACTCTTTCAAATATGGTTCTTTAATCATATGCCTATTTTTCTATTTCATGAATCAAATGCCTGGAGTGCAAGGCGTGCACTGGACAAATGACAGGCCGGTGGCAATCCAAATAAGAGAGCATTTATATAGCCTTGGAGATTCAGGTGCACAAAAAACTGCAATCTGGGGGTATTTCAAAAAAATTTAGAGTTTGATGCATGCAAGGGAAAGAATCCCTAATTCAGTTGTAGAAAAGTATGAGAATGAGATATGTTTTATGGTCGACACAGATCAATGTTTGATGGAAGTTGTAGAACCAAGAACAGTATGGATAATACCAATAGGTTATGGGGTGGATGAGAGAGTTTTGGACATGTATGCTCAGCATCTTCTGAGAAAACCTAAAGACAACTCTATTGAAAGGTTTGGAACATATAAGGACCGAAGCTTAAAGTTGCATGTGGAACTTAGACAGCCAGAAACAAAAAGAAAAGTGCACAAGAAAGTGGAGATGTATGCAAAAAGTATTGGGATTACAAAAGAAGTAGTGAGAGAGAATAGAGAAAAGTAAAGCAGAGAAAGAGGAAGAAAAAGGAAAGAAAGATAAAGTAGAAAAAGATGGTGCAAATGTTGAAGCACCTATAGTAGATGCTAAGAAATTTGATGAACAAAAGGGTGGTTCAAAAAATGTTGCAAGAGACACTGCAGATGTAATGAAAAGTCTTCTTGAAAAAGAGATGATTGAGCTTGATGAGCCTGAACTACTCCAAGGTCTAGCCAATCCAGATGCTTTCTCTCCAATTCAATTGATGAAAATAGCATCATTCACCCAAGTAAAGGCTAGATAAAAGATGTTAAAGTTCCACAGGTGTAACACTTTCCTGAAAATGTAGTAGAACCTCTACCACCTCCAAATCTTCCTCTATTACCTTTCCATCCACCTCTGAAATCAGACTGTCCCTGTCCTTTACCAGTGTCTTCTTGACCCTCATTGGTTTGCTTTTGTGCAGGAGCACCTACTTGACAGCTGGCCTTCATGAGGCAGTTAGTAGTTTTAGGTCTTGTTTATGTTTTCAAGAAGGTCTGATAAGACCAAATGCATGTAATAAGGTCATGCTGATCATGATAAGATCATGCTGACCATGCTTTTGCTATTTTTAGGAAGTTTGTTAGAACAACTGTCATGATGTATGTTCAGTTGGATCTCCCAGCCGCCTGGAGAGTTCCCAGCCGCTTGGAGTCGGGTCAGTAGTACTCGAAGGCAAATCTATTTAAGCATGAGGATCGGTTGACTGTAGATCATCGATCGGTAGTATAGTATTGCATTAAGCAGAGGAGTTCGAGTGTGCTGTGTGAGAAACAGTATATTGTATTGCATCTTTGAAATCAATAAAGATCCTGTTTCGTTTTCTGTTTGATCTCCTTTGTGTAATCGATTTGCTGGTTTGGTGGCTGTATGGATTCACTGATCCATTCCACCAGTTGATTCGTCTGATCGGTGGAATGGTTATGTACAGTAGGGTAGATGTTAGTTTGTTTGTTTGCATGCAGGTGTGCAGGATCGCGGCTGAAAGGTGTTGAAGACCCTAGCATGGGCATGTGCTAGGTCGAGTTGATAAGTTTGAGTTGGAAGATCACCCTGAGAGTGGATCGAGTCATCCCTGGAGGATCGGCGAAGTGAAATTTTGCTAAGGCTAAAAGTTCGTGAAAACGGCATCATCAGGATATTTCAGCAAATATCCTACAGTTGCTTTGGGCATCGTCATCCGGATAAGTGGAGGAGATCGGCATGATGCAGTCGAGTGCATGAAGTGCAAGTGCGTCGGGGTGATCACCATCAGGAGTTGCCGGAGAGGAGTGCATCGGCATCAGGTAGAAGATCGGGTCATGAAACTGTTGAAGTTTGCATGTTGCAAGTGCATCAGGATGTTTTAAGTCGGATATATACTTAGCGTATATATCGCCGTCAGGATCATCTCTCGGGAGTGCCCATCATCCGCGTATCGCTAGCAGATGCGGGAGTGAAAGTTCGTTTCTTTTGACTAAGTGTTGAAGAGGTCATCAGGATATTGGGTGACGTCATCGTCATCAGGATATGATGTCATCGTCATCAGGATATTGAGATATCCCCCTATGCAAGTTTATCCTGCTGTCGTTAAGTGCTTAGGTATCGGCAGAAAGTTGTGTTAACATCATCAGGAGGTTTCGAGAGAACCGGATAAATCATATCATGATGCTGTTGCTTGTATCATCGGCTATCGGGGCATCGAAGGGAAGGTGCTGAAGGCGATCATCATCAGGATCTTTGGAGCAACCGGATATTGGATATCCTGCTGACGAAGGGGGTGTTGCATATCATGATGATGCCGATGGAGCTTGGCGCCCGATGAACAGTGCAACAGGAGGATGTTTGCGCTAGTTGAATATCATGATGATGATAGACGGAAGACAGAGGAAGTGAACAGTAGTCGGCAGGAGGATAATTGTGCTCGTCTGAAATATGATGATGATGCTGACAGTGTAAAGCAACATATGATGATGATGATGATGATGATGATGGGCTGCAGACATCCATGCTGTATTGTAAGGTTATAGTGTGGATGCCTCTGCATCATAGTGGTATTAGAGCTCAGCAAAACATCTGGGCTGTTGTGTGTTGATTCTGTCACCGAAAGGGCAGAGGTAGAGTTGAATTGTGTGTTGTGTGTTGATTAAGAGGTTGACAAAATGCCTCCGAAAGGTAGTGGTACTGCAAGGGAATTGCAGGAAATGAAGGAGAAACATGCTAGAGAGATGAGGAAGATGAAGGAGCTTGCTGAAGCACTTCAAGCCAGGCTTACAGCCCTGGAAAAGAACAAAAAGAGGGAAGTGGAAGACAGTGAGTCTGAAGAAGATGAAGATACTGTTGAAGAGTATGAAGAGGTAGCTGAAGATCTGGATGCTGAAGACCAGAGATTGGCAAAACTGTTAAAGGCAGTGCAGAGTGATAAACCTAAGGTAAAGGTTGATGTTTCCAAGTATACTGGAAGCTTGAATGAAGATGAGTTGTTAGATTGGATTGCTGCACTTGATAATCACTTTGAATGTGAAGATGTTGCTGAGGATCAGAAGGTAAAGATTGCAAAGACCAAGTTAGGAGGTCATGCTTTGGTATGGTGGGATTATGTACAATCTGAGAGAAGGAAACAAGGGAAGTCAAAGATCACTTCATGGGATAAGATGGTAGCAAGGATAAAAGGGAAATTCTTGCCAAGGGATTATGAAATCCAGATGTTTAAGAAACTGCAATTTTTAAAGCAGAAGGAAAGGGATGTGAAGGCATATACAGAGGAATTTTATAAATTGAGTATGAGATCTGGTCATCATGAGAATGAGGTAGAAAAGGTGGCTAGGTACTTGGCTGGTTTGAGATTTAACATACAGGATGAGTTAGTTTTAGCTAACCCTAAGAATGTGGAGGATTGTTATCAAATGGCAATCAGGATTGAAGAAAAGATGAATAGAGGACATGATAAGTCCATGAGAGGAAGAGGAAACAATAGGGGAAGAGGAGCAGCCCCTACACAAAAGCAAACCAATGAGGGTCAAGAAGACACTGGTAAAGGACAGGGACAGTCTGATTTCAGGGGTGGATGGAAAGGTAATAGAGGAAGATTTGGAGGTGGTAGAGGTTCTACTACATTTTCAGGAAAATGTTACACCTGTGGAGAGTTTGGTCATCCATCCTTCAAATGTCCAGAAAACAAAGGTTCATCATCCAGAAATGATAGAACTAGTGACAAGAGAGTACAACTTGTACAAGAAGAGACAGTAGAACAAAGTGCATAGAGTTCAAACACTTATCACAAAGATAAGGAGCCTGATAATTATGCATATCCAGAGAGTGGAGAGTCTCTGCTGATGAGAAGAACAGCAACTACCATGAAGGTACATGACAAAGAATCCCCACAAAGAAGAGCTCTTTTCAAGACCATCTGCAAGAGCAAAGGTAAAAAATGTAAGGTTGTCATTGATACTGGTTCAACAGACAACATGGTATCTCAGGAAATGGTGGATAAACTGAATTTGGAAAGGATTCCACATCCACACCCTTACAAGGCATCTTGGGTGAGTGATAGTCAATCACTTTTTGTCTCTAAACAGGCATATGTGGATTTTCAGATTGGAGCATATCATGATAGAATTTTGTGTGATATTTTGCCTATGGAATGTTGTCACCTACTGTTGGGTAGACCATGGCAATTTGACAGAAGGGTACTGTATGATGGGTATTCTAATACCTATACCATCAAGAAAGATGGGAAGACTATTAAGTTGATGCCATTGCAGGCAGATGCTGCAGCACAGGGGGCAGCCAAAATCATTTTGATGGGAAAGAAGGAGTATGTGCAGATGCCTATAGGAGCAGGCATAAAGGCAGTTGAAGACACTGCAGGAAAAGAAGTTGTCAACAGGTTGAAGAAAGTTTTAGTTGTGACTGACAGAGGTCAGCAGCAGGTGCAGAAACAGGTTTGCACACAGCAACCAGTTGAGAGGAATGACAGGGATGTTGTCATAGTTGGGACTATTGGTTGTCCTATAAAGGTTGACAGGAAGATAGGATTGAACATTTCAGAAGTTCAAGAGGCAGTTCAGATAGAGGTTCTGGTCAGACAATCTGACAAACACAAAGACAACCTGAGAAGGGCCTACATTGACAGGCATGCAGATTTACTTGCCAGAAAGCAAGTTACAGTTCAGAAGTCTTGGAGAAGCCAAGAGACAGCAGAGGATAAAGCTGGAACAGATCCGCATATTTCAAAGGCAAAGTGTAGAGGTGGAGGACTTCCCCATACTAAACTCATGGGACATGAGTTCTTTTCTGTTGGGGAGTATGGTGCAGGAGCACCTACCTGACAGCTGGCCTTCATGAGGCAGTTAGTAGTTTTAGGTCTTGTTTATGTTTTCAAGAAGGTCTGATAAGACCAAATGCATGTAATAAGGTCATGCTGATCATGATAAGATCATGTTGACCATGCTTTTGCTATTTTTAGGAAGTTTGTTAGAACAGCTGTCATGATGTATGTTCGGTTGGATCTCCCAGCCGCCTGGAGAGTTCCCAGCCGCTTGGAGTCGGGTCAATAGTACTCGAAGGCAAATCTATTTAAGCATGAGGATCGGTTGACTGTAGATCATCGATCGGTAGTATAGTATTGCATTAAGCAGAGGAGTTCGAGTGTGCTGTGTGAGAAACAGTATATTGTATTGCATCTTTGAAATCAATAAAGATCCTGTTTCATTTTCTGTTTGATCTCCTTTGTGTAATCGATTTGCTGGTTTGGTGGCTGTATGGATTCACTAATCCATTCCACCGGTTGATTCGTCTAATCGGTGGAATGGTTATGTACAGTAGGGTAGATGTTAGTTTGTTTGTTTGCATGCAGGTGTGCAGGATCGCGGCTGAAAGGTGTTGAAGACCCTAGCATGGGCATGTGCTAGGTCGAGTTGATAAGTTTGAGTTGGAAGATCACCCTGAGAGTGGATCGAGTCATCCCTGGAGGATCGGCGAAGTGAAATTTCGCTAAGGCTAAAAGTTCGTGAAAACGGCATCATCAGGATATTTCAGCAAATATCCTGCAGTTGCTTTGGGCATCGTCATCCGGATAAGTGGAGGAGATCAGCATGATGCAGTCGAGTGCATGAAGTGCAAGTGCGTCGGGGTGATCACCATCAGGAGTTGCCGGAGAGGAGTGCATCGGCATCAGGTAGAAGATCGGGTCATGAAACTGTTGAAGTTTACATGTTGCAAGTGCATCAGGATGTTTTAAGTCGGATATATACTCAGCGTATATATCACCGTCAGGATCATCTCTCGGGAGTGCCCATCATCCGCGTATCGCTAGCAGATGCGGGAGTGAA
Organism: Cunninghamia lanceolata; assembly: GCA_027924645.1. NCBI lineage: Eukaryota > Viridiplantae > Streptophyta > Pinopsida > Cupressales > Cupressaceae > Cunninghamia > Cunninghamia lanceolata. The sequence goes on along the minus strand of BSBN01001859.1, from coordinate 3,334,959 downwards.
AGTTTGTTTCTTTTGACTAAGTGTTGAAGAGGTCATCAGGATATTGGGTGATGTCATCGTCATCAGGATATGACATCATCGTCATCAGGATATGACGTCATCGTCATCAGGATATTGAGATATCCCCCTATGCAAGTTTATCCTGCTGTCATTAAGTGCTTAGGTATCGGCAGAAAGTTGTGTTAACATCATCAGGAGGTTTCGAGAGAACCGGATAAATCATATCATGATGCTGTTGCTTGTATCGTCGGCTATCGGGGCATCGAAGGGAAGGTGCTGAAGGCGATCATCATCAGGATCTTTGGAGCAACCGGATATTGGATATCCTGCTGACGAAGGGGGTGTTGCATATCATGATGATGCTGATGGAGCTTGGCGCCCGATGAACAGTGCAACAGGAGGATGTTTGCGCTAGTTGAATATCATGATGATGATAGACGGAAGACAGAGGAAGTGAACAGTAGTCGGCAGGAGGATAATTGTGCTCGTTCGAAATATGATGATGATGCTGACAGTGTAAAGCAAAATATGATGATGATGATGATGATGATGATGGGCTGCAGACATCCATGCTATATTGTAAGGTTATAGTGTGGATGCCTCTGCATCAATGAGCCTGAACTACTCCAAGGTCTAGCCAATCCAGATGCTTTCTCTCCAATTCAATTGATGAAAATAGCATCATTCACCCAAGTAAAGGCTAGATAAAAGATGTTAAAGTTCCACATGGAGGACAATGAACTACTGGGGTTTGCATATAGAATTTTGGAAAAGTTAATGCCTTGCTACCATAAGAGTCCATCTAATTTCCCCTCCGGACATATGAAAAATCTTGTAAGTTTTGTAAATACTCATTTTGAGTCCTTTGAGAAGTCTGCAGAGATAAAAGTCAGAAATGAGTTTTTGGATAAGAGATTTAGTCAAAATAAGAGTCTAATAGGGTATGATAGGACTATACTTGCTATCATTTTAAGAGTGTTCAAAATGCTCTAAGTGATGGAAGTGATATATACAAATTTTGTCTATCCTGGCCCAAAGTAAGTGAGGATATTGAGAAGAACACTTTGAATTATCCCTTGATCTAGAGAACACTGAGGCTTTAGAGGATATTGCAGATTGGAACCAAGGCATCATGGTCGAAGTAGTTCAAAACCCATTTGAACCAGTTACCTTTGTCTTTCCTATTTCAAACCAGGAGAGAGCTGATACCTTGAAAAATATTCCTCCTTCAACTCTACCAAACTTTCATGGGCTAATCAATAAAGACCTTGATGCATTTCTCTTTGAGTTTGATGTACTCTGTAGGAGTTATGATTACACTACAGATGCATACAGGCTCAAGCTCTACCCAACCACCATCAAGGATGTTGCATTACAGTGGTTTATGGGTCTGGGTGAGAATTATGTAACTACTTGGGCCACCATGAAGGAGAAGTTTTTTCAGAAATATTAGGATTATTATTGTGGCAGAGATATGAAGAGCGATGACATCTTCAGGATGTCACAAAAAGAAGATGAGCCCCTGGAAGATTATGTTGAGAGATTTCAATTTTTCCTTAAGAAGTCAAGATAGAGTAGGCTCTCTCCAGAGTCACTCAAGTTGGTCTTCCTAAGAGGTGTGAGCAAAGAATGTATGGATGCACTCAATCTAATTACAGCATGACATCTCTCAACCAGGATTTGAGGAAATCTATCAAATTTGTTGAAACTATTCAGGCTCTACTTTAAAGAAAAATAGAGGTTTTAGAACCCTAACTTCGAGTAAATCATCCACTGGAGTCTCTAGGGTAGAGCTAAAAAATCTCCTGTCAAATATGAAAGAGGATATCATAAGTTGTCTGGCAACACAACTACAAATTCTACACATAAACAAGAAACAAGAGGCATCAGAGGCAGCTTTGAGTGAATACTGTCCACATTGTCAATAGAAAAAGGCCAATTACTGATGCGAGGGACTTGCTAGTATTTTTGAGGGTAAGAATGAGAAAGCAGATTTTAGAGCCATAGAAGATGAAGGAGGTCAAGTGTTCTACATTGCACAATGAAGGCCATGGCAACAAAGACAAGGTATGCCTCAGGACCCCTTGACCAATTCGATGTCATTTGCACTACCAGTCTCATCCTCATAATTGGAACAATGCACCTTGGTATAATTGGCCACAACAACAATGGGCAACCATGCCACCTAGTTGGACCCAACAATTGGGGGTATGGCCATAGTAGTCATCCCAATCCTCAAATTATAATCCACAATGGCAAGCCAATCAAAACCCATGGCCACAACAGTGGCATGGGAACCAACCTTGGAAGAATCCAAATACGAACTACCTGTAGCCACAGCAAGCCGTACCTCAACAACCCGCCCTTATGCCAAATACAACCTCACCTACTCCCACCCTGCATAGATCTACTCAATTATTGGCACAACCTGCATCTAACCCTAACAACAAGCTTGCTCAGTAGGCCTATACTAATGAGGTCATCCAATACCCAACCTATACGGTTGAAGTTAGTGATGTGCACCTACGCTCAGGAAAGATGCTTGTTGGACCACCATCACCACTCATCACATAACTTCCTGATGAGGAACAACCCTCCATTACTAACAACCATCTAAATAACTAGTAGAAGCATTCTGAGTAAATCTCTCTGTAGGAAGAAACCATTACCAGAAGCCCTTCATTTCCAGAGAGATTAAAAATGCACCTTCCACCAACTCCATATAAACTTGATTTTGATTTCATGGGGCAACTAAAAGATGTTTGTGTTAAAATTCCCCTCATCCAAGCCATCAAGAATGTGCCCATATATACCAAGGCTATAAGGGAGCTATGCCTTAAGAAACCAGGGAGGAAGAGAAAAGTGTTAGATTTAGGACAAACAACTAAGAGGGGTGGGGGTGAATCAGTTGTCCAAAACTTTCTTGCAATTAATCACTTAAATCCTTTTCTTAATTCAACAACATAATAATAAATCAATCATGGAAACATAATACAACAATTCAAGAGCAGAAACACATTAACACATATGTCACCAAGATTTTTAACATGGAAAACCCAGTTAAGGGAAAAACCATGGGGTGACTAACCCAAGATTGTATTCTCTATTAAAAGAATAGAAAGAACAAAATGGCACATGCCAATTAGGGCTCACTGCCCAAGCACACTGCTCACAAGAGGCCCACTGCCTACATGAGACACACTGTCTATAGAATAATAAGTATTACATACTTGAACTGAAGAATAGCATCTTCACCATGCTTGAGTCAGTTCCATTTAAGCCCAATACTTCTGCTCTGCCTTTCACTCTGCTCCTCTCTACCACACTCTCATCTCCAGATCATACCTTTGAAATGACTTTACAACTCCTTATTTATACAAGACATAAACTTAGGAATAATCATCCAAGTCAGCATACATTACAAAGAAAATACATAAATACAACATGACTTATTACAAAAAGACTTCACACGGATCAACACACTATTGGCCACACAGATCTGAGACTTCAATCTTCCGTTAGGAACATGCCATTCTTCATAGGACATCTTCAAGATCATCCAAAGGATGTGTAACTCATCCAGTCGGCTAGACTTAGGAAGAACATCATCATCTGGAAGTAATTCTTTGATTACGAGCTCAATCTTCAATGTGAACCACCAACACGAATTGGACACAATCCAAAGACCTCTCACAAGCTTGCTTGAATCACCAAGAACATCCACACTACTTCTGCTTACTAAAATCATTCTCTCCTTCATTCAGAACCTCAAGAACATAGTCTGTCATCACTGTCATATTGGAATAGATGCTTGTGGACCTCTAGACCATGAACCAATTGAGTTGTCAATTCACATTGACTTCCTAAACATTCGACCAAATCTGCAGAACAAGAAATTGCATTTCTGGAGCTCACCAGACCTATCTGTGTCACTCTAACACTTCTGAACATCTGCTAGAACCGGTTTTACTTAAGTGGCCTTAACTTCTTCACATGCGGACCTCTGAAATATTTACTACATCATCTTAAGACATATATCTACAAACCCTTTGATCCGCATCCTCTGATCTTCATCTTAGTTGGGATCTTTACTTTACTATCTTCACTGTGCTTCTCTGTGTTTGATAGGACTAATTTTCTCAATATCCTTAGCATACAACTCATCCAATCCTTATCATCAATGCAATAGGAGTATGTTGACATCAATGACAACATCAGTTACGCCCATACTTGCAACAATCTCCCCCTTTGTCATTGATGGCAACATATGATGTGAAAACGATTTTAAACATCAAGACAAGAACTTCTCCTTACTGACATAACTCCCCCTATCAACCACAACCATTCACATGTCTTCTCTTCCTTTCCTGCTCCCCCTTTGATTAGTAACTACTTGTTTTTCACATGTCTTCTCTCCCCCTTTGACATCAATGGCAAAGGGCACATACTTGCATCACTTCAGAATCATACCAGCTGCTCCCCCTGAGTAGCAGCTTCCTATCATCAATCCAGACCACAAGATATGACTATGAGATCCACCAGACTGATGCACATTAGTGCACCTTAATTCAAAACCAAAGGGGTAATAACCCTAACTTCTCCTTGAGATACTCAAAAGAGTCCTTAGGTAGAGGTTTAGTAAAAATATCTGCAATCTAATCCTTGGAAGGCACAAACTCCAATCTAAATTCATTCTTGTTCACTTTCTCTCTCAAAAAGTGAAACTTGATGGTTATATGTTTAGTCTTTGAATGCAACACCGGATTTTTTGATATGTTAATTGCACTTGAATTATTACAGAAGATCGTGATAGGTTCTTCATACTCCACTCTAATGTCTCTTAACATTTGCTTCATCCACAATACTTGAGTGCAACTACCTGCTGCTGCAATATATTCTACTTCTGCAGTTGACAGAGATATTGCCTCTTATTTCTTGCTCAACCAAGAAACCAATCTTTTCCGCAAAAAGAATGCTCCACCACTGGTACTCTTCCGATCATCCACATCTCCTACCCAATCTGCATCTGTATATGCATGAAAAGAGAAATCATGATCTCTAGGATACCACAAACCATACTCAACTGTCCCTTTTAGATATCTAAAAATCCTCTTGATTGCCATGACATGAGATTCTCTAGGATCAGCTTGGAATCTAGCAACAAGACCAACAACATTCATAATGTTAGGTCTAGTTTGCATGAGATACAATAATCCTCCAATCATTGACCTGTACTTTTTCTGATCAGCCTTAGGAAAGTCATCATCTTTCCTCAATTTACATCTGGTTGCCATGGGAGTACTCATTGGTTTTGAGTCTTCCATCCCAAATTTCTTCAACAATTCTTTCACATATTTGGTCTGAGAAATGAAGATTCCTTTCTTTGTTTCAATGATTTGCAAACCTAAGAAGAAATTCATTTCCCCAAACATGGACATCTCAAATTCACTTTTCATTTGATTTGCAAAAGTTTTGTACATACTATCTCTTCCTCCAAAAATGATATCATCAACAAACACTTCAATAATCAAGATATTTTCATGATCAATTTTGAAGTATAAGTTAATGTCAGCAGTACCTTTGTTGAAACCAATCTTCAAAAGATGCTTATCCAATCTTTCATACCAGGCTCTTGGGGCTTGTTTGAGTCCATACAGTGCTTTCTTCAACTTTCAGACCAATCTAGCTTTGTTTCTGACTACCTCACCATCTTCATTCAGTTTATTCTGGAATACCCATTTGGTTACAATCACATTCTTGTTTCTAGGTCTAGGAACAAGATCCCAAGTGTGATTTTTCTCAATTTGCATCAACTCTTCCTCAATTGCTTTAGTCCAGCTTTCATCATTGCATGCTTCATTTACTGACTTTGGTTCAATCTTTGAAATTAGACAATACTCTTCTAAGTCTTGAGCAATCTTTCTTCTTGTTTGAACACCTTTACTTTTATCACCTATGATCTGATCTTCAGAGTGATTTAGTCTTACATACCTGGGAATTTTGGGACTTTCTTGCGCTTTTATTTCTTGAACGGGTTCATTCAAATTCATCTCCTCTTCCTGATTCACCGGATCAATCTAAATCTAAATTTTAGAAGGGGCTTGGACTCCTTGGATCAAAACATCATTCTGATCATCTTCATCATATTCATAAAACCTTGAGGGTTTTTCAATACCTTCATCAACCTTCACATTTGTACTTTCTATAATCTTCTCAATCTCTTGTTATAACACCAGTATGCTGTGCTTTGAGTAGAATAACCCAAGAATATTCTTTCATCACTTCTAGCATCAAATTTTCCTAGATCTTCATCTCTTTTAATGTAACATTTGCTACCAAAGACTCTGAAATACTTTGCAGTGGGAGTGATTCCAAACTAGAGTTCATAAGGAGTCTTACCAGTATTGCTTCTAATTTGTACTCGATTAAGAGTATAGACTGTAGTGCTTACAACTTCTCTCCAATAGATCTGAGGAACATTAGCTTCCATCATCATGGTTCTAGATGCTTCCTATATGGTCCAGTTCTTTCTCTCCACTACTCCATTCTATTGTGGAGTCCTTGGAACAGACAACTGTCTTTTTATTCCATGTTTCTCATAGAATTCTATGAACTCACCGGATGTTAATTCTCCACCTCTATCAGACCTTAGACATTTTATGTTCAATCCAGTTTCATTCTCTACCATAGCCTTGAATATTTTTAATTTCTCAAGAGCCTCAGATTTCTCTTTCAGAAAAGTCACCCACATCATCTGGGAGTGGTCATCAATTAATAGCATGAAGTATCTATCACCTTGCACACTCCTGATTCTTGCTGGACCACATAGATCAGTATGAACTAAGTCCAATAATCCAGTAGAAGACTGTTCCTTACTTTTGAATGTGACTCTGCTCTACTTACCCAACTGACATTCTTTGTACAAACTATTAGTAGGTTTCACCAGTCTTGGAAGATCTCTCACAGCCTAGGAGTTGCTTATCTTGATGATATTATCAAAATTCACATGACACATTCTTCTATACCACAACCAACTCTGATCAATTTGAACAAATAAATAAGTTTTACTAGTACCAACCAAGTGGAAGATATTACCTTTTGTTTGAGTACCGGATGCAATCTCTGTTTCAAAACTTTCAAAGATCTTGCATTTTCCATTTTTGAATCAGAGATCATAGCCTTTGTCCACCAACTGTCCAACGCTGAGAAGATTGTGCTTCAGACCTTCAACATATAGTACATTACTGGTTTTGTTCTTTCCATCAAAAGAAATGGTTCCTCTACCTCTGATTCTGTCAGCAGAATTATCACCAAATTTTACCACTCCTCCTTCATACCTTTCCAAATCTATGAACTTATTTTTGTCACCTGTCATATGGTGGGAGCATCCACTGTCAATGACCCAATCATCCTTTCCTTCAACTTGGGCAGCTAGAGCTCTTCCTACAATTTTATGATTGACAGATTCAGAGGGCATTGGATCTTCTTCCTTGATGGCAATAAACACCCAGTCACTTCAGGATTTGTTACCTATCTCTGATTCATCATATGTTACTTCTTCATCATCATCATCTTCATGAACATAGTAACATTTCTTTTGGAACCTTGATTTGTTACGATTTGGCCTTGAAAATCTTTCTGGACACCTTGAGGCAAAATGACCAATCTTATTGCAATTAAAACATTTGAAAGGAAATTTCCCCTCATACTTACCGAATCCTCTTGGCAGTCTTTTGCAATAAGGGCTTCAAGTTGAGTAGCTTCTGCTTCATCTTCTTCTAGGTATTTTCTTACTTTTTTCATACCATGATAGTTTCTTTGAAGAGTTCTCTCCAGAATCAAACTTTTGTTTTCCTTTTATAGAGGCACTAGCTTTGAATGCAGATTCAGTCTTGGGGGGTGTTGGTGCCTGCACCTAGGGTTAGGGTTTCGATCTTGAAAATCTATTGGTCTTTTCATTTCAAACCCATAAAATTTCTAAGTCCCTTGGCCTCCAGTTGTATGCATGTATCTTTGTATATGTATAGTTGTTTGTATGTACATTTGAATCTGCAGGCGCAGTTGTACATTGGCGGGCCCGAAAAAAATGTTCAATCGACTCCAGAAAAGTGAAGAAATAGTTGTATGCATCTTTGTATGCATATCAGGCTTGTATGTGCAATTCCAGGCATAAAAATGTGGTTGTATATCACATATTCCATCAAAGATTTCGTGCTTGCATGTATATTTTGCATGTATATTGTGTTGTATATTTGATATACAATGGGTGAGATACATTGGTAGACTTAAAAAAGATTCAAATCAGGCTAAGCAGTGGTGGGGTCTGCACATGCAAAGACAATTGTATCTAATATACAAGTCGCAGATGCAAGCAAGAGATACAAAGCCTGGGGTCCACCAATTGCATGTATAGGTGATTGTATCTTTGCACATACAATCGCACATACAAGGGCATATATACTTTCCTGATATACAAGGCTCGGACCCGAAAAGGTATGCAATTTAGTTGATAAAGGCCGACATGTTTGTATGCATCTTTTGCTTGTACATTCACATTTGTATGTTTAGACATACAAAGGGCAGATACAAGGGAATATACAACGTTAACATACAAGGGTCAGATGCATATTTGCCATGTACAAGTGATTGTATACAGTTCTGCTTGTATATTCGCATTGTATATGTGATATACAAGGCCGATATATAAAAGGAAAAGATACAAGCTAGATTTCAAAGGTTTTTCCAATTCGATTGATAAATGAGTTGGTGTCTGCAGTTGTATGTATATTGCATTTGTATGTGCAATGTACAAAGGAGATGTACAAGGAGGAAGATACAAAGCCCAGACCCGAATGTGATTTCAAATTGATTCATAATGATTTGGGGTACACCCTTGCATGCATGGTGATTGTATGTACATACAATTGCACATACAATTTCAAAAGCAAGAATGGATAAATTGGCTAGTCAGCAGGACAATGCATATTGGCGAACACTTCCAAGATCTTTCCGACGGCCGATGGAGATACAAATATTCAACGATAGTGATCCAATGGCAGGCTGCCATGTGTCCAAGAGCAATTGTATGTACATGCTTCTGCATATACAAGAGATTTGAATGTGCATCAAGCAAAAAAGGCAAAATGGGTGAAAAGGTAAAAATGTATGTTCATGCTGCGAAAAGTCAAAAAGGAGAAAGCTACCTGCGTGGCGTGATTTCATTGGTTATGGACTTTTCAGAATGATTTGAGGCCATTGATCTTGGCGATGAGAATGAATCGACGGCCCTGTTTCAGATGTCCAAGGAAGGAGGGATTTCTTTGTATCTGCAGTCACATTTTAGGCGGGAAAAACTTCAGAAGCACGTGAACCATTGCTGCGTTTCCAGAAGCTGCGGGTAGGTTGGCCATTAATGACAAAATTATAGAGGTATAGGTTTGAAGAGACAAGCCAGCTACCATTTTTAATAGGAAAATCTCCAGACGGCTGCACGACTCCCAATCTCACCTGCTTTTTCCTATGTTTCTCTTGGCTGCATTTTATGTTTTAGGTGCCATTCTGATGGTGCGATGTATCTGGCAGAATTTTGAAATGACCCTGTAATTAATTGTTGAGTACACATTCTTGCTATATAGCGAACTGTGTTACTCATTTTTGGTTGTTGAAGACTTGGGCAATTTTTGGAGAAAATAACAAGGAACAGAGCTTTTTGGCTATTCTATCTCTTTTATGAGTTTATGAGTTGCATTTGAGTGCACGTTGCACATATGTTTAGTTTCATGTTGTGTTTATATGAAAAATGCTTCTTTGCATGTGTTTAGCTGTTTGTCTCCATTTGTTGTATGTATCCCTTCTTTTGAATCTGGTTGCTAAGGGTTCCTCAGATTCTAGAATATAGATTTTCTATATTGGGTAAGTGCAAGAAGATGGGGGGCCAAAAAGGGGTCTTAAGTGGCCACTTTTTTTTTGAAATCAAGAAATACTGGCCTTGGATGAGAAATTGAGCATAGTTACACTCAAAATTTGGAGATGCAACCAAAACAATGTTCGTAGTGCTTCGAGTCTACTTTTTAAACTACTATTTTTTTTGAAAATGGCATAGATTAAGGGGTTCAAAAGAGGGAGCCACAAAAATTGGTGTTGTTTCTGTCAAAAAAACATAATATAGCATGTTTTGTGGCTCCCTAAAAAGGTCAACTTTTTTTTGGTATTTTTAATATCGCTTTAGTGAGAAATTAGCTAATAGCATGTAGTTTATGACTGATTTTTCTAATAATTTTTTGATGAATATTTAATTTTTTACTAATTTTCAAAGTGGACACATCCTAAAAAATAGAATTTTGGCCGTGCTACCCTTATAAATTTTGAAAACTAATTGAAAATCATTTTTTTCTTTTTTTTTATATTTGTAGAATGGAGTCTAGTTTATAAATATGTAATTTTTTTGAAATTTCAATGAATAGTAAATTTATAATGAAAAAAAGACCAAACAGTGGTTTTTGCCCAAAAACAGACACACAAACAAAAGAAATTAAAGATGAAAGGCTTAACATTGTTAAAATGTGAAAAAAATCACATCGTTAAATAGCTAAGAGAAAGCCTAACATTACCCAGGTGTTTGATTTGTTTGACCTTGAAACACGTGCAAATCTGAGGGTTAGCATGAATGAAATTATGTGAAATCTTGAAGAATATGGAAAAACACGTCTGTGACTATTCAAAAGGCACTCCAAGCCTTTGGGTTGGAAATCCAAAGCAAATCCCAAGCCCAAGGCTTGGGATTCCCAAAGCAAGACATAACGCGAGCACGTTATAATACGCTCGCATTATGTTCCCCTTAAATTTTTTTTGTTCAAGTCTATTAATCATGTATGTATGTATGTATGTATGTATGTATCTATGTATGCCTATATGTATGTATGTATGTATGAATGTATGTATATATCTATGTATCTATGTATACCTATATGTATGTATATATCTATGTATGCCTATATTTATGTATGTATAGTGTTGAGGGCAGAGGAGGGTAGAGATGGGAGTGAGCCAGATAGGGGAGGAGAGGGGTGGATAAGGATTGAGTGATTAAGGTTTAAGGTTGAGGGTTGAGTGTTTAGGGATAGGATTTAGAGTTTAGGGATAAGCGATTAGAGTTTAGGACCTTGAGGGATTAGGGTTTAGGGTTGAGGCTTTAGGGATAGCGTTTAGGGTTAAGGGTCGAGGGATTAGCTTTAAGGTAGAGTGTTGAGGGTAGAGGGATTACGGATAGGGTTTAGGGTTGAGGGATTAGGGTTTAAGGTATAGTTTAGTAGTTCTTGTGGATAGAGCCAGTAAACAATGGGAGATCATTTGCCTGTTTCATAACAATATACCTTTGTTAAATTTAGGGCACACAACTGAGAGGGGGGGGTGAATCAATTGAACAAAACTTTCTCTTACTTTAAATACTTAACTCCACATTGTTAATTAGCAGCATAATAGAAGATCAACCATGAAAGCATAATGTAACAAATCAAGAGCAAAAACACATCAACACATGAGACACCAAGATTTTGACGTGGAAAACCCAGTTAAGGGAAAAACCATGGGGTGATTAACCCAAGAATGTATTCTCTGTTAGAAGAATAGAAGGAACAAAATGGCACATGCCAATTAGGGCTCACTACCTCAGTACACTGCTCACAAGAGGCTCACTACCTACAAGAGACACACTGTCTAAAAAAGAATAAGTATCACATACTTGAACTGGTAAATAGCATCTTCACCATGCTTGAGTCAGTTCCGTTTAAGCCTAAACCTTCTGCTCTACCGTTCGCTCTACTCCTCACTACACACACTCATCTTCACCACACCCACTTGAAATGACCTTGTAATCCCTTATTTATATGCTACATCAACTCAGGAATGATCATCTAAGTCAGCTAACACTCATAAGAACATCCGCAAGATGTATAATTCATCCAATTGGCCAGTCACAGAAAGAACACCATTATCTGGAAGTTATTCTTCATTTCTGGGCCCCAACTCTAATGCGGATCATCAACACAAACTAAACATGATCCAAGGATCTCCACAAGCTTTCCTGAATCTTCAAGAACATCTGCACTTCCTCTACTTACTAAAATCCTTCTCTTCTTCATCCAGAACCTCAAGAACACAGTCTGTCACTACTGTCACAAAGGAATAGATGCTTCTGGATCTTCAAACTAGGAACAAATCAAGATTACAGATCATAAGGACTTCCCCAACACTCCTACAAATCCACAAGATGGGATAATGCATTTTCGGATCTCACCGGACCTTTCTGTAACACTCTGTCACCTTTGAACATCTACCAGAACCGGTTCTACTTGAGCAATCACAACTTCTTTATATCTTCATGCGGACCTCTGAAATCTCTATTGGAATATATTGAGACTCATATCTACAAACCCTTTAATCCGCATCCTCTGATCCTTAACCTATCTTGAGCTTTTACCTTGCTATCATTACTGTTCTTCACTGTTCATGATTGAGACTAATTTTCTCAGTATTCTCAACATATAACTCATCCAATCCTTATCATTAATGCAATAGAAGTATGTTGACATCAATGACAATACCAGTTAGGCCCATACTTGCAACAATCTCCCCCTTTGTCATTGATGGCAACATATGATGTGAAAAACTGATTTGACCATCAAGACAAGAACTTTTCCTTACTGTCACAACTCCCCCTATCAGCAACAACCATTCATATCTCTTCTCTCCTATTACTGCTCCCCCTTTGATCAGCAACCACTTATTTTTCACATGTCTTCTCTCCCCCTTTGACATCAATGGTAAAGGGCACATACTTGCAATTCTATCACTTCAGAATCATATCTGCTGCTCCCCCTGAGTAGTAGCTTCCATCATCAATTTGGACCACAAGATGTGACTGTGATATGCACCGGACTGATGCACCTTAGTGCACCTTAGTTCATCACTGGAGGGGCAATAACACCTAACTTCTCCCTTAGATACTCAAAAGAGTCCTTAGGCAGAGGTTTTGTAAAGATGTCTGCAATCTGATCCTTGGAAGGTACAAACTCCAATCTAACTTCATTCTTGTTCACTTGTTCTCTCAGGAAGTGAAACTTGATGGATATATGTTTAGTCTTTGAATGCAACACCGGATTCTTAGATATGTTTATTGCACTTGAATTATCACAGAAAATTGTGATAGGCTCCTCATACTCCACTTTGATATCTCTTAACATTTGCTTCATCCACAATACTTGAGTGCAACCACTTGCTGCTGCAATATATTCTGCTTCAGTTGTAGATAGAGATATTGCCTCTTGTTTCTTGCTCAACTAAGAAACCAATCTCTTCCCCAAAAAGAATGCTCCACCACTGGTGCTCTTCCGGTCATCCACATCTCCTGCCCAATCTGCATCAATAGATGCATGAAGAGAAAAATCATGATCTCTAGGATACCACAGACCATACTCAACTGTCCCTTTTAGATATCTAAAAATCCTCTTGATTGCCATGACATGAGATTCTCTAGGATTAGCCTAGAATCTTGCAACAAGACCAACAACCTGCATAATGTCTGGTCTAGTTTGAGTGAGATACAACAGTCCTCCAATCATTGATCTGTACTTTATCTGATCAGTCCTAGGAGAGTCATCATTTTTTCTTAATTTATATCCGGTTGCCATGGGAGTGTTCATTGGCTTTGAGTCTTCCATCCCAAATTTCTTCAACAATTCTCTTGCATATTTGGTTTGAGAAATGAAGGTACCTTTCTTTGTTTGAGTGATTTGTAGACTCAAGAAGAAATTCATTTCACCAAGCATGGACATCTCAAACTCACTTTTCATTTGATTTGCAAAAGTTTTACACAAATTATCTTTTCCTCCAAAAATGATATCATCAACAAACACTTCAACACCTAAGATGTTTTTATGATTAATTTTGAAATATAAATTACTATCAATAGTACCTTTGTTGAGACCAATCTTCAAGAGATGTTTATCCAGTCTTTCATACTAGGCTCTTGGAGCTTGCTTCAGTCCATACAGTGCCTTTTTCAACTTATAGACCATATCACCATTGTCAGACAATTGAAATCCATCCGGTTGCTCAATGTACACTTCTTCCAAATCACCATTTAGGAAGGCAGACTTGACATCCATCTGATACACTTTGAAATCTTTGAAGGTAGCAAATGCAAGAAATAATCTGACTGCTTCAATTCTTGCCACCGGAGCAAAAGTTTCTTCAAAGTCAACTCCTTCTATTTGAGAGTAACCTTTGCAAACTAATCTGGCCTTATTTCTGATCACTTCACCGACGTCATTCAATTTGTTCCAGAAGACCCATTTGGTTCCAATCACATTTGTGTTTCTAGGTCTGGGAACAAGATCCCAAGTGTGATTCTTCTCAATTTGCATCAATTCTTCCTCCATTGCCTTAGTCCAATTTTCATCATTGCAGGCTTCATTTACTGTCTTAGGTTCAATCTTTGAAATCAGACAATACTCATCTGAATCTTGAGCAATTCTTCTTCTTGTTTGTACACCTTTGCTTTTGTCACCTATGATCTAGTCTTCAGAATGGTTTAGTCTCACATACCTCAGAACTTTGGGAGTTTCTTTCACTTCTAACTCTTGATCAGGCTCATTGAATCTTATCTCTTCTTCCTGACTTATCAGATTAGTTTCAATATGTTTTTCAGAGGAGACTTGAGCACCTTGAATCAGATCATTATTCTGATCATCTGCTTCATACTCATAAAACCTTGAGGGTTTTTCAATTCCTTCATCAACCTTCACATTAGTACTTTCTATAATCTTTCTTAATCTCTTATTATAACACCAGTATGCTTTGCTTTGAGTAGAATAACCCAAAAATATTCCTTCATCACTTCTAGCATCAAACTTGCCTAGATCTTCATCTCTCTTGACGTAACATTTGCTACCAAACACTCTAAAATACCTTACAGTGGGTGTAATACCAAACCAAAGTTCATAAGGAGTCTTACCGGTATTGCTTCTAATTTGAACTCGATTGAGAGTATAGACTGCAGTGCTGACAGCTTCCCTCCAATAGATTTAGGGAACATTTGCTGCCATCATCATGGTCCTATATGCTTCCTGGATGGTCCAGTTCTTTCTCTCAACCACTCCATTTTGTTGTGGTGTCCTAGGAGCAGACAATTGTCTCTTTATTCCATGTTTCTCACAAAAATCTATGAACTCACCGGATGTGAATTCACCACCTCTATCAGTCCTTAGACATTTCAATTTCAATCCAGTCTCATTTTACACCATAGCCTTGAATATTTTAAATTTATCAAGAGCTTCTGATTTCTCTTTCAGAAAGGTTACCCACATCATCTAGGAATAGTCATCAATTAGCAACATGAAGTATCTATCACCTTGCACACTCCTAATTCTTGCCAGACCACATAAGTCAGTATGAACCAAGTCTAATAATCTGGTAGAAGATTGTTCCTTGCTTTTGAATGAGATTCGGCTTTGTTTTCCCAACTGACATTCTTTGCACAAACTATTTGTAGGTTTTACCAATTTTGGAAGATCTCTTACAACTTGAGTATTGCTTATCTTGATGATATTATCAAAGTTCACATGACACATTCTTCTATGCCATAACCAACTCTGATCAACTTGAACAAATAAACAACTTTTACCAGTACCAGCCAAGTGAAAGATGTTACCTTTTGTTTGGGTACCGGATGCAATCTCTGTTCCAAAACTTTCAAAAATTTTGCACTTTCCATTCTTGAATCTGAGATCATAGCCTTTGTCCACCAACTGTCCAACACTGAGAAGATTATGCTTCAATCCTTCAACATATAATACATTACTAGTTTTGTTCTTTCCATCAACAGAAATAGTTCCTCTACCTCTGATTCTACCAGTAGAGTTATCACCAAACTTTACCACTCCTCCTTCATATCTTTCCAAATCTATGAACTTGTTTTTGTCACCTGTCATATGGTGAGAGCAACCACTGTCAATGACCCAATCATCCTTCTCTTCAATTTGGGTAGCCAAGGCTTTTTCTTCAACTTTATGATTGATAGATTCAGAGGGCATTGGATCTTCTTCCTTGATGGCAATGAACACCCAGTCACTTCCAGATTTGTCTCCTTTCTCTGATTCATCATCTGTTACTCCTTCATCATCTCCTTCATGAGCATAGTAACAATTCTTTTGGAATCTTGGGCTATTAGTGTTTGACCTAGAAAATCTTTCCGGACACCTTGATGCAAAATGACCAATCTTATTGCAGTTAAAACACTTAAAAGGTAATTTCCTCTCATACTTACCGGATCCTCTTGGCAGTCTTTTTGCAATAAGAGCTTCAAGATGAGCAGTTTCAACTTCTTCTTCTTCCAAGTCTTTTCTTGCATTTTCATACCATGATGATCTCCTTGAAGAGTTTTCTCCTGGATCAAACCTTTGTTTTCCTTTTACAGAGGCACTGGCTTTGAATGCAGATTCAATCTTTGGGGGATCATCTCCAAACTCGGCCATCTCAAAAGCAGCCAATTTACCAACCAATTGATCTCTTGTGATAGTTGTGTGAGCTCTAAATTCTTCAATTGCAGTAGCCTTGATTTTATCAAAAGCAGGAAGGGATCTGAGAACTTTGCCAACAATCTCATCTTCACTCAAGATTCCACCTGTATTTCTAATTCCAAAAACCAGCTCATTTATTCTTGGCATAAAAGTGGTAATATTTTCATCATCTCTCATGTTCAGTCTTTCAAATTTCCCTTTAGACTCTGTAACCTTGCACATTTAACATACTGGTCTCCTTCATGCAAAAGTTCTAATTTTTTCCAAATCTCAAAAGCAGTTGGAAGTTCAATAACATTGGAGAGCTCTGAGTCACATAATGCACTTAGAAGAGCTTCTATGGTTAGCAGATTGTTTTCAGCATCTGTGATTTCATTAAGGGTTGTTGGACCACCCTGTGGAGGTACATACGGTTTTGTAACCATGGACCAGTACGCCATTCCCATACACTGTAAGTGACATTTCATGCAACCTTTCCAAAGAGCAAAGTTGGTTCCATCAAACTTCAGACTATCCTTCTTGTAAGATGACATCCTGGATCTCCTCAAGCGGTTAAGCTCTTTTTAGAGGAACTTGGCTCTGATACCAATTGTTAGATTTAGGGCACACAACTGAGAGGGGGGGTGAATCAGTTGAACAAAACTTTCTCTTACTTTAAATACTTAACTCCACATTGTTAATTAGCAACATAATAGAAGATCAACCATGAAAGCATAATGTAACAAATCAAGAGCAGAAACACATCAACACATGAGACACCAATATTTTGACATGGAAAACCCGGTTAAGGGAAAAACCACGGGGTGATTAACCCAAGAATGTATTCTCTGTTAGAAGAATAAAAGGAACAAAATGGCACATGCCAATTAGGGCTCACTGCTCGAGCACACTTCTCACAAGAGGCTCACTGCCTACAAGAGACACACTGTCTATAAAAGAATAAGTATCGCATACTTGAACTGGTAAATAGCATCTTCACCATGCTTGAGTCAGTTCGGTTTAAGCCTAAACCTTCTGCTCTGCCTTTCGCTCTACTCCTCGCTACACACACTCATCTTCTCTAATGCGGATCATCAACATGAACTGAACACAATCCAAGGACCTCCACAAGCTTTCCTGAATCTTCAAGAACATCCGCACTTCCTCTACTTACTGAAATCCTTCTCTTCTTCATCCAGAACCTCAAGAACACAGTCTGTCACTACTGTCACAAAGGAATAGATGCTTCCGGATCTTCAAACTAGGAACAAATCGAGATTACACATCATAAGGACTTCCCCAACACTCCTACAAATCTGCAAGATGGGATAATGCATTTCTGGATCTCACCAGACCTTTCTGTAACACTCTGTCACCTCTGGACATCTACCAGAACCGGTTCTACTTGAGCAATCACAACTTCTTCATATCTTCATGCGGACCTCTGAAATCTCTACTGGAACATCTTGAGACTCATATCTACAAACGCTTTAATCTGTATCCTATGATCCTTAACCTGTCTTGAGATTTTACCTTACTATCATCACTGTTCGTGATTGAGACTAATTTTCTCAGTATCCTCAACATATAACTCATCCAATCCTTATCATTAATGCAACAGAAGTATGTTGACATCAATGACAATACCAGTTAGGCCCATACTTGCAACAACCTTCCCTAAGTGTGGGGTGGACATCAAGAAACATAGATGTACCCCAATGCAAATATTTTCTCATAATGATCATCCTTCTGATTTCAACTGTTAATTACTCACTGTGGATGTACCATACGCAAAGCTTTTCTCATAGGGTTTAAGGTATAGTGTCGAGGGTTGAGGGTTTATTGATAGTGTTTAGGGTTGAGGGTTGAGGGATTAGGTTTTAGGGTTGATGGATTAGGGTTTAAGGTATAGTGTTGAGGGTTGAGGGTTTAGGGATAGGGTTTAGGGTTGACGGATTAGCATTTAATGTCGAGGTTAGGGTTAGAGTGTCGAGGGTAGAGGGATTAGGTATAGGGTTTAGGGTTGAAGGTTTAAGGATTGAGGGTTGAGGCTTTAGTGAGGAGGGTTTAAGGCTTAAGATATACTGTCAAGTGTTGAGGGTGTAGGAATAGGGCTTAAGTTTTAAAGGTTGAGGGATAGGGATTAGGGTTTAAGGTATAGTGTTGAGGTATGATGGTTTAGGGATAGGGTTTAGGTTTGAGGGATTAGGGTTTAGGGTTGATGAATTAGGGTTTAATGTTGAGAGTTGAGGGTTGAGGGTTGGTTGAGGGTTGAGGTTGAGGGATAGGGTTAATGGTCAAGGGATTAGGGTTAAATAAGAGTGTCGAGGGTAGAGGGATTACGGATTAGGGATAGGATTTAGGTTGCAGGTTTAATGATTTAGGGTTGAGGCTTTAGGGATGAGGGTTAAGGGATTAGGGTTTAAGATATAGTGTCGAGTGTCGAGCATGTAGGGATAGGTTTTAGGGTTCAAGTTTTAAGGGTTAAGGGTCAAGGGATCAGAGTTAAGGGTTAAGGGATCAGGGTTTGATGTTGAGGGTTTAGTACATTGAGGTTCAAGGGTTAAGGGTTTCGGGATAGGGTTGAGGGTCGAGGGATTAGGGTTAAGGGATAGGGTTGGAGGGTTTAGGGATAAGGGATTAGGGTTTAAGGTATAGTATCAAGCCTGTTGAGGGTTTAGGAATAGGGATAGCGTTTAGGGTTTAGGAATAGGGATAGCATTTAGGGTTTAGGGATGAGGGATTAGAGTTGAGGGATGACAGATTAGGGTTGAGGGTTGACGGATTAGGGTTTAGGGATAAGGTTTAGGGTTGAGGGTTGAGGGATTAGGGTTTAAGGTATAGTGTTGAGCATTTAGGGATAGGATTTAGGGTTGAGGGATTAGAGTGAAGGGTTGAGGGATTAGGATTTGACGTTGAGGGTTGAGGCTTTAGGGTTTAGGGTTTAGGGATAGGGTTGAGGGTCGAGGGATCATAGTTAAGGGTTGAGGGATTAGGGTTTGATGTTGAGGGTTGAGGTTCGAGGGTCAAGGGTTTAGGGATAGGGTTGAGGGTCGAGGGATTAGGGTTAAAGTAGAGTGTGGAGGGTATAAGGATTAGGGATAAGGTTGGAGGCTTTAGGGATAATGGATTAGGGTTTAAGGTATAATATCAAGTCTGTTGAGGGTTTAGGAATAGGGATAACATTTAGGGTTTAGGGATGAGAGATTAGAGTTGAGGGATGACGGATTAGGGTTAAGGGTTGAGGGATTAGGGTTTAGGGATGAGGGTTGAGGGATTAGGGTTTAAGGTATAGTGTTGAGGGTTTAGGGATAGGGTTTAGGGTTGAGGGATTAGAGTGAAGGGTTGAGGGATTAGGATTTGACGTTGAGGGTTGAGGCTTGAGGCTTTAGGGTTTAGGGTTTAGGGATAGGGTTGAGGGTCGAGGGATCAGAGTTAAGGGTTAAGGGATTAGGGTTTGACGTTGAGGGTTGAGGGTTGAGGTTCGAGGGTCAAGGGTTTAGGGATAAGGTTGAGGGTTAAGGGATTAGGGTTAAAGTAGAGTGTGGAGGGTATAAGGATTAGGAATAGTGTTGGAGGGTTTAGGGATAAGGGATTAGGGTTTAAGGTATAGTATCGAGTCGGTTGAGGGTTTAGGAATAGGGATAGCATTTAGGGTTTAGGGATGAGGGATTAGAGTTGAGAGATGATGTATTAGGGTTGAGGGTTGAGGGATTAGGGTTTAGGGATAAGGTTTAGGGTTGAGGGTTGAGGGATTAGGGTTTAAGGTATAGTGTTGAGGGTTTAGGGATAGGGTTTAGGGTTGAGGGATTAGAGTGAAGGGTTGAGGGATTAGGATTTGATGTTGAGGGTTGAGGCTTTAGGGTTTAGGGTTTAGGGATAGGGTTGAGGGTCAAGGGATTAGAGTTAAGGGTTGACAGATTAGGGTTTGACGTTGAGGGTTGAGGGTTGAGGTTTGAGGGTCAAGGGTTTAGGGATAGGGTTGAGGGTCGAGGGATTAGGGTTAAAGTAGAGTGTTGAGGGTATAAGGATTAGGGATAGGGTTGGAGGGTTTAGGGATAAGGGATTAGGGTTTAAGGTATAGTATCGAGTCGGTTGAGGGTTTAGGAATAGGGATAGCATTTAGGGTTTAGGGATGAGGGATTAGAGTTGAGGGATGACGGATTAGGGTTGAGGGTTGAGGGATTAGGGTTTAGGGATAAGGTTTAGGGTTGAGGGTTGAGGGATTAGGGTTTAAGGTATAGTGTTGAGGGTTTAGGGATAGGGTTTAAGGTTGAGGGATTAGACTGAAGGGTTGAGGGATTAGGATTTGACGTTGAGGGTTGAGGCTTTAGGGTTTAGGGTTTAGGGATAGGGTTGAGGGTCAAGGGATCAGAGTTAAGGGTTGAGGGATTAGGGTTTGACGTTGAGGGTTTAGGGTTGAGGTTCAAGGGTCAAGGGTTTAGGGATAGGGTTGAGGGTTGAGGGATTAGGATTAAAGTAGAGTGTGGAGGGTATAAGGATTAGGGATAGGGTTGGAGGGTTTAGGGATAAGGGATTAGGGTTTAAGGTATGGTATCGAGTTAGTTGAGGGTTTAGGAATAGGGATAGCATTTAGGGTTTAGGGATGATGGATTAGAGTTGAGGGATGACAGATTAGGGTTGAGGGTTGAGGGATTAGGGTTTAGGGATAAGGTTTAGGGTTGAGGATTGAGGGATTAGGGTTTAAGGTATAGTGTTGAGGGTTTAGGGATAGGGTTTAGGGTTGAGGGATTAGAATGAAGGGTTGAGGGATTAGGATTTGATGTTGAGGGTTGAGGCTTTAGGGTTTAGGCTTTAGGGATAGGGTTGAAGGTTGAGGGATCAGAGTTAAGGGTTGAGGTTTGAGGGTCAAGGTTTAGGGATAGGGTTGAGGGTCGAGGGATTAGGGTTAAAGTAGAGTGTGGAGGGTATAAGGATTAGGGATAAGGTTGGAGGGTTTAGGGATAAGGGATTAGGGTTTAAGGTATAGTATCGAGTCGATTGAGGGTTTAGAAATAGGGATAACATTTAGGGTTTAGGGATGAGGGATTAGAGTTGAGGGATGACAGATTAGGGTTAAGGGTTGAGGGATTAGGGTTTAAGGTATAGTGTTGAGGATTTAGGGATAGGGTTTAGGGTTGAGGGATTAGAGTGAAGGGTTGAGGGATTAGGATTTGACATTGAGAGTTGAGGCTTTAGGCTTTAGGGTTTAGGGATAGGGTTGAGAGTCGAGGAATCAGAGTTAAGGGTTGAGGGATTAGGGTTTGACGTTGAGGGTTGAGGGTTGAGGTTTGAGGGTCAAGGGTTTAGGGATAGGGTCGAGGGTCGAGGGATTAGGGTTAAAGTAGAGTGTGGAGGGTATAAGGATTAGGGATAGGATTGGAGGGTTTAGGGATTAGGGATTAGGTTTTAAGGTATACTATCAAGCCTGTTGAGGATTTAGGAATAGAGATAGCAATTAGGGTTTAGGGATGAGGGATTAGAGTTGAGGGATGATGGATTAGGGTTGAGGGTTGAGGGATTAGGGTTTAGGGATAAGGTTTAGGTTTGAGGGTTGAAGGATTAGGGTTTAAGGTATAGTGTTGAGGGTTTAGGGATAGGGTTTAGGGTTGAGGAATTAGAGTGAAGGGTTGAGGGATTAGGATTTGATGTTGAGGGTTGAGGCTTTAGGGTTTAGGGTTTAGGGTTTAGGGATAGGGTTGAGGGTTGAGGGATTAGAGTTAAGGGTTGAGGGATTAGGGTTTGATGTTGAGGGTTGAGGGTTGAGGTTCGAGGGTCAAGGGTTTAGGGATAAGGTTGAGGGTCAAGGGATTAGGGTTAAAGTAGAGTGTGGATGGTATAAGGATCAGGGATAGGGTTGGAGGGTTGAGGGATTAGGGTTTAAGGTATAGTGTTGAGGGTTTTTGTCGTCAAATGTAGATTTATGGGTTTGATTATATTGATTGCCTCTCCAGTTTTGGGGTGTGGATGTTTTGGAATCAATTAGGAAGTCCTTAGGAGACTTTGTGGAAGTGGATTGGCAATTGCTTGACAGATCCCCTGCTATTTATGCTTGGATAAGGATTTGTCACAAACTAGAACTTCTACTTCCAAAGAAGATCTATCTTTCTTCCTCGATGGGCATTTTCTATCAAGAACTTGATTATGAGGGCTTTCCCCTTCTTTGTTATGCCTATCATATGGTGGAGCATGTGGCAAGTTCTTGCAGGAAACAAGAAAAGTTCTCCCTCAAAAACCTTGTGGTCATTCAAGTCTGAAGGGGAAGGTTTGGAAAGAGAAATGCACAAGATGTGATCAATCTATAGTAGGACAAAACACAAGCACGTTATAATGCACTCGCATTTTGTCTTGCTATAGAAACGGTAAAAAAGTGTTGACCCCCGTGATCCAGGCCCACATGCTCTATTTTCATATTGATTTTGCGCGTGCTTCGCGCATTATAACGCGCTCGCATTTTGTCTTGTTATAGAAATGGTAAAAAAGTGTTGACCCCCATGATCCAGGCCCACATGCTCTATTTTCATACTAATTCTGCGCATCCTCTGACAAAAAAGAAGTGCTTTCATGCTGTTGGGAAGTTCACATGCACATTTGACACATTGTACCACCTTTGCATGATCTTTCCACCACCTTTTCTACTTTGCCAACTTGAGAAGAAGGAAATAACACAGTTTTCACACCAAGTTTGATATATATCTATTCAAGTTTCAATTTTTATAGTGTTGCAATGTTAATTGTGATTCAATTTTAGGAATTTAACATTATAGATTGGTTAATAGTATTGTTGTTAGTAATTATATTTGAGTGTTATTAAATTTAACATTGAAAAGGAAGCAAGTGGTGAAAAACTCAAATTGTTGAGGAGTTTGATGCAAGAAGAAAAAAACACTACATAATTGGCTACTCTCTCCATTCGAATCTTCATTTTTTAGGTATGTCAAGTCTTTACATGCATGTTCTTTACATTTTCCTTAATTCTGATTGAATTACTTTATCATGCTTTATCATACATGTTTAAAATAGACACATTCCCAATCAAGAAAGTAACCTACAATCTCACATGATGCCATGTATATTTTCTACACTTGGGCTCTTTAATAATTATGTGTAATAAATAGACCCTAACATACCATGATGTCAAACTATACAAGAATAAATCCTTACAACATAATAAAAAATACAATCCCACTATTATCTTGTATTCATTTCTTAGGAAGTAATATTGGTCTCTTTATCATGCTACAGACAAATTCTTTGTCATGCCGAGGAAACGATCAAGAATTAAACCAACACAGGAAGAGATAGAAGCTAAGAATGCAAAGAAAGCAGTGGCTATGAGGGAACTTTGTGAGAAGAGGAAATTGGACACGATAAATGAAGACATACCAATTGAAGAGGAATCACAACCATCACAAAGAGATATGGTATTGGCGGCAAAAAGAGAATGAATGTAAAAACTTCGTGCTACGAGAGATTTGAATACCATAGTTGGAGACACGTCCTCTACCACAAGTCAACATGTAGGGACACCATCTACCACATCTCAAGTTGAGAGTACATCATCACTCACATGTTATGAAGGAGGTATGCCATCATTCCCACCTCAACCTCAAGGTATGTCATCTATTCCATCTTTGATCGAAGGTATGCCATCTAGCCCATCTCATTTAAATATTGATGAAATTCCTAATGTTGAGTTGAATTTACCTAACTTAACACCACTTAGAATTTTGCATAGAAAGCCAAAGTACTTGATTGAAATTGATGAGAATATTTTGCAGCCAATGGAAGGTAAGATTCCAAAATGCACTTGTAGAAGATATGCTCATAAGATTTGGAGATTGTTCTTTGAAAAGTTAAATGAGACTGCAAGATGTCAACTCTTCATTGAAATGATGTGAAGTATAAAGTATAGGTCCATCATGAAGATTCTTGGGTTGAGAACATTAGATGCTTCAAGCGAAAAATCTATTGTCAAGAATCTAATGAGTGTGTATGAGAGTGTGGGTAACACCTCACGCACAAAAGATAGTAATGCAACACGGCGTGTGATTACATCGACTATAGTAAGTAGTCAAACGAGGAAAGATCGTCTCATTAGAAAGATAAGTCAAGAATTGAGAATTAATAGGAAAACTTTATCAAGAGCAGTTGGAAGACGCCAAAGAATTGAGGACACTAATGCCAATGAATTATGGGCGTTCTCGGAGAGACTACCATGAAAAGATAAACCAATTGTTGAAGCATTGAGATCACCAATTGAAGACTTTTGGAATAATTACACAAGGGTATCTCTGAATCAAAGGGATGTGGTGAGAAAGAGAATTGGTAGTCAGAACCGTGAGCCACATCCAAAGCATTTTTTAGATGAGACTCAAACACAGTTTTATGGTAAATTTCTAGAGAAATATCCTCAAATTAAAATTTGTCAAAGATATTTTGAAATGCTAAAACCTTTCTATGTCAAGATAAATCACACACACACTACTTGTTGTTGTAGATTACATATTAAATTTTCTAAGCATTTTGATGCTTATAGGTCTATATGTTTAGATATGCATACTAACAATGTTTTTTAGGGTTGTGCCATATGTGCCCCACTAACATCTTCAAGAGACTTCATATCAAGAATTTTATGTGAAAGAGAGGAAGGTCAAATATTCTACAAGAAATCATGCTTGGATGGCACATGTCATCGTTGCGGTGGCTTGCAATATTTGCCAATATGTGAACATATGGAAAGAACACATGCGGTTGGAAATGAACTAGTAGAGTTTGGAAAGTATAAAATAGTGGCATACAATACAAAAGATGGTAAATAAGCAAAGAGGTGTGAATTGGTTATTGAAAGGATTCTAGTTTATCAGTTTATGCCTATATTTCATGACAGCATAGTGTATGAGTATGCAAGACATGCCCATAGAGCTCGATGGTTGGACTTGCAATTCAAGTTATGCAAAGACACATTTCTGGTTGGTAGCATTTTTTTAGTCATCGACTTTGCAGAGAACTACAGTCTACAGCCACAATGTGAGGTGCAATCACAATATTACAACTCCACACAGGTTTCTATATTTGTGCACATCGCATTCATTCATGCAAATGATAGTACAAAGGATGACAGAAAGATCATAAGGGAG
Source organism: Cunninghamia lanceolata (assembly GCA_027924645.1). Taxonomy (NCBI): domain Eukaryota; kingdom Viridiplantae; phylum Streptophyta; class Pinopsida; order Cupressales; family Cupressaceae; genus Cunninghamia; species Cunninghamia lanceolata. The sequence goes on along the minus strand of BSBN01001859.1, from coordinate 3,309,263 downwards.
TATAATTTCTATATTAATGATGATCACATGCATTCTACAGAGTTCGTACAAGGTTTCTTTCAGGTGTTCTACAATGATTTGGCTAGAAGGGGCATATCGTTCAGTCAGCATATCATATGGTCAGATAACTGTGCGTCACAATTCAAGAACTCGTGAAATTTCTATTGGCTGAGTAGGAGGCATCATTTTATAGGTATTCAACATATGTGGAACTTTTGTGAGGCTAGGCATGGAAATGGGGAGCATGATGGTGCAGGAGCATGTATCAAAAGAACCATAGCACAAGAAGAGTTAAAGTATAAAGACAATGAAAAGTTGAAAGATGAAAAATCAATTATCGAGTGGTGTAATGCTTCCATGGGTCCAGGTAATGAAGGTAAGTCTTCAGTTCATAAATATTTTTGGTTGATAGATGATACTAACATTGCACCATATGAGGACTGTTGTACACTGACAGGATCAAATGAGATGCACTCTTTCAGAAGCTCAATTGCAGGTTCATGGAGTATCCATACATGAAAGATGTCATGCTTTTGTTCTTCCTGTACAATTCAAGTCTGGGATGAGTGCGAGTCAAAAGAGTGGGTTGACGAATGGCAGTTAAGTTATCTTAGCCCACTTGACACGTATCAACCCCTGACGAAACTAGAACTAACATAGATGGAATCATTAGTTGACTTTGACCACATATCAGATTTAGTTCAACCAGGTAATATAGGGCACGTATATGCATCTAATTTCATCTAGTTCAACCAGGTAATGTCATCTTACTTTGTAGTGTTTTTGTAATGTTGACTAATTTCATTTAATTTGCTACACATATCAATGTAGGGCACGTATATGTAGTTATTGCAGATGAAGATAATGAAGAGGGAACAGATTATTACTTATGTCATTGTGTTGAGGCCAAAAATAAATTGGAGGTCCCTGTTACAGATGGAGAAAACATTGAATACCCTACAGGCTCAGTGGTTATTACTGGAACATGGCTTAGAAGGTACCCACATAAGAGTGTTAATGTTTGGCTATTTTAGGACTTTGACATGCATCAGAAGATTCTTCATTACTTGAACCTTGTCATGGCATCCAATGTTCATTTGATAAAGTATCGGGGTAGACCTTTGAACAAAATCTTGTAGAAGGTGCGTGAGTCTAACCATGAAGCAATACTTGACACAATAAAGAGTAGAGCAGACTCGGATGGTTCATTGGATTAATTTGTAAGTATTCACATTGATTTTGTAAAGTCATGTTACATTGAGTTGTAAGTATGCACATTAATTTGTAAGGTTTGTCTTTTTTTAATTACCTGCTGCATTTATACACATATACACATTTTTACATCATCATGTTATGCATTTTTGGTGTCCTACTCCTGATGCAACCAAACTGACTATTCCAACACGTCTGGATGGGTACATTTATGCTAGGCATGGTCCTGTTTTCCACCCAAACATGTCAAAACAATCTGAGCTACATTGTACCGACGATATCCCTGAAGAGTCCAAAGTGCAAAAAGGGAGCAATCTTTGACGAGATGTTACTCAAAAATTGTGTCACTTAGAAACATTCTGTCTGAGGCAACGTGATCATGTAGAGTGCCTCTACAATAACCTCTCTTACTTTTTCATATCTCTGAGGCATTTGCCCGTGGTGAAAGGTTTTTTGTTGCCCCAAAAATCGTCAGGAGGCAGTGTAAAGTTGCAAAGGGGTGTAACTTTTGTCCTACTCCTGATGTGACCAAACTGACTGTTCCAATGCATCCAGATGGGTACATTTACACTAGGCATGGTCCTGTTTTTCACCCAAACATGTCGAAACAGTCCGAGCTACATTGTACCGACGATATCCCTGAAGAGCACAAAGTGCAAAAAGGTAGCAATTTTTGACGAGATGTTGCTCGAAAACTGTGTCACTTAGAAATATTCTATCTAAGGTAACATGATCATGTAGAGTGCTTCTACAATAACCTCTCTCAATTTGTTATATCTCTGAGGCATTTGCCCATGGTGAAAGGTTTTTTGCTGCCCCAAAAATCGTCAAAAGGAGGCAGTGTAAAGTTGCGAAGGGGTGTAACTTTCATCCTGCTCCTGATGTGACCAAATTGACTATTCCAACACGTTTGGATGGGTACATTTACACTAGGCATGGTCCTATTTTTCACCCAAACATGTCGAAACAGTCTGAGCTACATTATACCGACGATATCCCTGAAGAGTCCAAAGTGCAAAAAGGCATCAATCTTTGACGAGATGTTACTAAAAAAATGTGTCACTTAGAAACATTCTGTCTAAGGCAACGTGATCATGTAGAGTGCCTCTACAATAACCTCTCTCATTTTTTTATATCTCTGAGGCATTTGCCTGTGGTGAAAGGTTTTTTGCTGCCCCAAAAATCATAAGGAGGCAGTGTAAAGTTGCAAAGGGGTGTAACTTTCATCCTACTCCTGATGTGACCAAACTGACTGTTCCAACACATCCAGATGGGTATATTTATGCTAGGCATGGTCTTGTTTTTTACCCAAACATGTCGAAACAGTCTGAGCTACATTGCACGGACGATATCCCTGAAGAGTCCAAAGTGCAAAAAGGCAGTAATCTTTGACAAGATGTTACTCAAAAATTGTGTCACTTAGAAACATTCCATCTAAATAAGAATGATCACATAGAGTGCTTCTACAATAACCTCTCTCAATTTTTTATATCTATGAGGCATTTGCCTGTGGTGAAAGGTTTTCTGCTGCCCCAAAAATTGTCAGAAGGAGGCAGTGTAAAGTTGCAAAGGGGTGTAACTTTCATCCTGCTCCTGATGTGACTAAACTGACTATTCTAATGCATCCGGATGGGTACATTTACGCTAGGTATGGTCATGTTTTTCACCCAAACATGTCGAAACAGTCTGAGCTACATTGTACCGACGATATCCCTGAAGAGTCCAAAGTGTAAAAAGGTAGCAATCTTTGACGAGATGTTACTCGAAAACCATGTCACTTAGAAACATTCCATCTAAGGTAACACAATCACATAGAGTGCCTCTACAATAACCTCTCTCAGTTTTTTATATCTCTGAGACATTTGTCCGTGGTGAAAGGTTTTCTACTGCCCCAAAAATCATCAGAAGGAGGAAGTGTATTAAGTCAAGATGAAAGCCTATTCACTCTAGGTGCCAATCTCAAGTTGCACAATCATGAATGGGCGCCTAGATAAATAAGGCACTACATCATGGTTTTAGGACCTTGAAATGGCACCCAAGCATGTAGGAGGAATTTTCAAGGAGCCAGAATGTTTTTGAAACTCTAAGGAACTAGTCCAAAGACTCTATGGTGCCATCTTGATACCATTGAGTCAACTTTGGAACTCAAACATATTGAAACAAGGTCTAGGAAGCTAGGCGCCATCTCTTTCCAGTTCAAACTCTCAGATGCGCCAACATTGGAAAGACTCTTAATGAGCGCCTAAGTTTGAATTGATCTTGTGATTGAAAGTTTGGTGATGTATTGGTGTAAGATGATCTTCAGTTGAAGCAATCTAAGTTCCAGGAAGGGTTTAGAAGTTATCAACCTCTTCACTAAGTTAGGCGCACTTTACAAGCTTTCTTACCCAAGAGTTGCACCTCATTAAGACAAGGCACATCTTAACCTTCGAGACTTTTCTAAAGAAGCACTTTAGTTTATTAGCATCTTTGGACCTTGTTTTGCATTTTGAAAGAGAAGGCGCACTTTGGAGGCATTTCTAACCTAGATTGACGCCTAGGTATAGTCATCTGTTTGGAGCATTACAATGTGTTTTCAAATGAAGGAGGACATTTCATAAGTTGGGGAATTGATCACTGAAGACCTTGGAGTGTTTGAATTACTCTAAGCAAGAAGGCACATTTCCATGGAGTAACATACTCTAGATAGCGCCTAATGCCATCAAGGTGCAATTCCACCCTCACTTTGGTGCCTATCATCAAGAAGGGGCATTAGGCATTCCTTGAATAGTTCTAAGCATTTGAAGTTCATGAAATCACCAAGGAATGTTGGGCGCTATGGGTATCCTCAACAAGCTTGAGTTTGCGCCTAGACAAGTTGGCGCTTATTCATGTTTTAACTTCCCTCTTGAAGTGCCTAACTTGGGAAAAAGTTATCTTATTGTTAGTCAAGTGTTTGATGTGTTTTGGAGACTCCAAAAGACTTCCTCTTGCTAGGCGCTCTTCTTGGCAACTACAACCTTCAACTGGCGCCTAGATCTTGAAGAAAAACACTTGCAAGTGTGGGTGCACTTTTCTTGTGATGGAGCATCAAACTGGCACCTAGAAATCATAATGCATGAAGTGAGCACCTAGGATCCTATTGGCCCAATAGGTGATTTTGGGATCTATGTCAAGTCATTGGATTAGGTTGCCAACTCAGAATGATTTTCATGCACTTAGACTTCAAGGCCCCAAAACTAGTAGGAAAATATTTGGGGGGAAACCACGCTGATAAAAGTTGGGTAAATTTAACCACCGAGTCTGATTAGGCTCCATAGAAAAATAATATTTATATCATGTCCCTTTGCTTTATGAAACAAGTAGTATGTGTCAAGTCATAGGGATAACACTATGGTCCTTAGAAATTTCTCTGTGACTTTTGATAAGATTATCTACTATTATGTGGATGCTTGATAGTATTATCTTGATCCATTGGACTAGTGTGGCTATGAGGTTGGAAAGTGTTGCAACCTCCATCCTTTAAACTTCTCCACCTTGTTATGGGTTGTTTTGAGTATTTTCACTTGCTTTCTCTTCGAGAATATTTTCTAATGATACATGATGTGTCATAGATCATTCAACTTGATAAACAACATGGAGGGATTCTCATGCCTCCTATACTTCTTGCAAGTTTCTTTATAGATAGCTCACATCATTGTCCATCTAGGTGGTCATTTCCCTAAATATTATGATAAGATAATCTTGTTAATGAACTTTGGATTGAATGAGAATCAACATGCTTTGTTTTGACTAGAATAGTTGGGATGGACAAAAATCTATTGATTCTAGGTTGGGTTGTTAAAGGTCAAGAAGTTTTGGTGTCTAATGCCCTCTAAATCTAAATATTCAAAATCATAGTGGTTGAATAAGTTACAACAAATAGTCAGGTAGACAATAGACTATAAGGAACAAGGACTACACATGAATCCAAAACAACACCAGTCACTAAGGACATCACAAGTAACTCAACATTACTTCCAGAGGTGTTCGCAAAAACAAAGGGGAGAACACAACTAGAGAATTCTACACTGTAGTAGGGATGAGTGTTTGATGCAGAGCACACAGTGGAAGCATAGAATTATCAACTTTTGAACCTTTGAACTCACTATTGGCGAGACAACATACCATCAGCGAGCTTAAAATTTCATTGGCCGATAGGCTGATGCCACCATGACTCCATTTGATTTCACTTCTGACAAACATCCCATCATTGACTCTTATCGGTCAGACAAACCACTATCGGTGACTTTATATCCTTTCACACTGATGTCTTTGTCACTCCGATACGAGACTCTAAGTCCCTCGCCTATCGGTAGGACTTAATACCATCGGCACACTCAAAAACTCTTCTGCCGACACACTGATCTCACCAATGACAACCTTCGGACCACACCCGTCGGTGAGACTCCAAACATCGGTGAACTCTAATCTCATTGAGCTAATACACCGATGGATTTTGACTGTCGATGTGACCCCCTTCATTGGCGAAGCTCTCAACTACTCTTCTGATGCGCCAATGGGATTATCTTTCGATACACCGATGTCTTTGACTTCAAACCACACTCGTCGGCAAGACAGACCACTATTGGCAAAGCCTAACCAAGGTTTGCCGATACGACCAACTCTTGACGTCGATACAAGGTTCTTTTGAAGGAAAAGGGTGCCTAGGCTTATGGGGCTCAATTTGATGTATTTATTGAAAGCTCAAGGTGAATTGATGCTTATTGAAAATGCCACTTAGTCCTTCATTTTCATTCTAGGTGATATTTCCTATTGACTTATATACTCCTCCTCATGCTAGGGTGCCATAATGAAGTGGTTTAGACAATAGGTGTGCTTCACTTACTAGAGGCTTGTTCTCCTTCCACCTTAGGCGCACTTTTATGGTGGAACAGGTGTCAATGGGTGCCTTGTCTTAAATGAATGCTCTCTCTAAGTTTGGCACCCTTTTGAGGCTTTATGAGTTGCAAATTGTGCTTTAACCCTTCATGCTTGTTGCTCAATATTTGAATGTTTAAGAAAGTCTCCTTTAGGTGCTCATCTTAATGACTTTTTCTCAAGGCGCAATCATCCTAATGACTTGGATATTCATCCTAGTGTTTTAGGATATCAGGCTACCAAACTTAGTCATTTTTAGGATCTCAAACATAAAGAATAACATGATGATTCATTTTTTTGTATTGCATATAGTTGACATTCTATGCTACTCATAAAGAATATTAATATTTTCTGTTCAACATGATGATTCATTTTTTTTAAATACAACTTTTATCTTTTAGTTCCAAAATGAGGTTTAGGTGATACTTGAATAACAACAGCTAGCTTATTGGATCAACAAACATCCTATGTAATACAATTGCACTTTAAATATTTGAAGTAGCCATCTACAAATATCTATTCAAACATGGATTTATAATGCAAGTATGGACGCCATCAATAAAAAATATTTGTATTAACCAAATATCCATATAGGCATACATCAATATCTGTCGATATAAGTATAACATATATACAAAATAGCCATATAGGCTTACAAGAATGCCATATAGGCATACAATGTCAACTATATACAATACAAAATATATGTCCACAAATGCCATATAGGCATACAACAAAGGAACACAATAAAAAGTCATTCCCCTCTAGCTGATGAAGAGAATAGATCACGGGCAGCCTTTGATCTTCTAGGGGATGGAGACGCGCATGTGGGTGGTTTACTACGAACCCAAGGGCTACTCCTATTTAGTTCTTCCTGCATCTTTAGTTGTTACAATAAAAAGTATAGACATTAATATATAGAAATTACATGTTATAAAAAATGAAACATTTAACAAAATAATCACTTACCGCTAACATATAATCTATCTCCTCACTTACCTCAGTAGCAGGAATAGGCCCTGGTGATGTCATGTCCTATAGAAACCATCCAGATAGAAATTAAACTTCAAATCAATAATCTTTTGATTTTTCAAAAATAGACAACTATAACAATGAATGTAAATTGAAATTTACTAATCTGCCTCATACCCCTATCAATGCCATGGAGCTATGAATCGCAGAGGCCACACCATGTTCCATTGCCCTCTGAACATGGGGAGGTGTCTCCGCAGCCTGCATCATCTGGAAATAAAACAACATTATTCAATTACGAAAACTATAATAGTGATGCAAATCATGGCTCCTAATATACACACATGTTCATCTAAACATGGAAGTATACATAATAAAGCACACAAGTCACATACAAAAATCTAGTAAGTACAATTCATTCATTAAACTATTTATTTTATTACCTCCGTAAAGCTTTGAAGTCCACCACCGCTGGCAGGTGTTGCCATGAAATCTACAATATTAACCTATTCAACATCCAAAATCAGATATTAGAATACCATTCATATAATGATGCTATTCACATGTAATATTTATAATTGTTTACTAGTTACATACCCTGACAGTAGATGATCTAGTGTAAAATGTAGGTGGCGAACCACTGAAAACTGCATCGACGTTATGACCCTAAAATTTCATTAAAATCATCAATTTAAATTAGTTAATCTTGCATTTCAAAAATAAAATTTAATAAATTAAATTCAATAAACTTGCTAATATTTACCTGAGTATCAAGGCTGAAAGTCTCACTCAGGAGGGTATCTGTCATCACCATCTGCTCAGCTACAAATGTACCCTATGCACTTGCGTCCTGACTATCCATGGGGTCATAACCACAGGTTGACCCACAAGTCTGACAAGTATGGGGTGGGACCCTACTCCTCGCACTATCTCCCAACCCACTCTATGCTACAAGACCAGCATGCTCTATGATGCTTTGGGTCAAGGCACTAATGGACTAAAGTGTATCAACCTCAACACTCTCCTTCACAATGGAAGGGATAGAAACATGCTCGTGGGCTGGTCTGTTGATTACTCGTCTCACTACCCACTGTGGGTCAAGACATGCCCCTGGTCTATCTTGTGCTGACCCCCCACCTCTACCCTGGAAGTCCTGCATATCAAAATAGTTTGGCACTTTATTGAGGACAAACTCGTAGTAGAGTTTCCTCAAAAAGTATTACGGGACCTCATTATTATTGCATGGAGGATGGTCAAAAACCATCCACCACCTCTGCCCAAAATTGTCCCTTATCACTTGGTTGTTGCACCAATGGATAGGGAATCTCTTGCATGTAATGGGTGGAGGTTGATTTGTTTGTGGGTTTGTGAAAATCGAACACACGTCTAATTTTGTGATTTGTAATTTTTTCACATCTTGGTATGACAACTTGTCTACATAATAATCTCTAAACTCTCTCCTCTTATTCATCCAACTAGTTACTTGCTTGCTAATTGAATCTACATTTGATAACATAGATTCAAGAGATTCAGCAAGCATGGACCTATGCAAAGTTGAAGTGGAAGGATCTTTCAACCTTGCAATTATATCTTCAATTTCTTTTTTGTTGTTTTCAATTTGCCCCATTATATTTTCTTGTGTTCCAGGGGCATGTCGAGGAATGAATGGAGGAGGTTGTTGTTCTGCAGGTATTTCCTCCTCAGGATTTTGTGGATTTTGAGGAGGAGGAGGAGGAGGAGGAGGAGGTGCATTAACATTTCCTAACAATTAATGAAATATACATCAAAAATCAACTCAAACCTACCTATTTAGAAACAAATTCAAACAAAAAAATAAATATAACTCACTCCTTTGGTGTACTCGACGTCCTGGCAGCATTTTGGTGACGAATCGATAAGGTTTTTGTGTTGAATTGAGTTTTGTAAAACGCGAGCACGCTTTCTAGGGTTTGCAGGCCGCGGTCATAGAGAAAAAGAAAGTAATGAAATGAGATAGAAACCTTTTTTTTTAATTTATAGAAAGTCAAAATGCGCTCGTGTTATAATGCGCTCGTATTTTGTATTATTTTTTTTTTAAAATAATTTGGCCACTTTTTGGCCCATCTTTTTGCACTTACCCTATTGCATGCTTGATCTGTGACTTTCATTCAAGGAGTGGATTAAACTATTTTAGGTTAAGTATGAAGAAGAATGTATGTCAGCTGGGATATGTGTAAGTAGAGGTAGCTAAATACTCAGTCTTGGGTGGTGTTTGTAAGGCAAATACCAGTCCTAACCCCTTAAAACTTGAATGCCAGTGCAAATCATCCACTTGTATATGTCTAGTTGACTCCTTGCCCTGAGATAGGCACTAGTCTGCCCTTGTGTAGTAGTTATGATCCAAAACCCCCTGTCTTGCATCCAAAACATAAATACAAATCATTTCATATTTCCAACCTGTTAGTTTGTAGGATTAGAAATAGGACCCCTGCATACTCTCATCCCTAACCAGTTAGATATGTCTAAGAACACTGCCAACCTTGTGATTTATCATGCAAATCTTGGTCCATACATGAGAGTATTCTGCCTTTTGTTGTAAAGCTAAACCTTTCTTTCTATTGGGTGAGTCAAAGTTAAATCTTTAGCTATAGGGATACCCCCCTTGGTGCGGTAGAACCAGAAGTGAAGGGGAGGCAACTCACACAATCTCCTGTATTTGTTGGCCGAATCTACTTGTGCATTGGAACTGGCAAACCCTCTACCAATTCGGAGAGAAAGAACCAACAAAGTGGCGACTCTGCTGGGGAATGTTGGAGTAAAAGAGTGAATTCTTGCCCATCTGAGTCACCAACAAAGTGGCGAATCTACTGGGGATGTAAAAGTAAAAGTATTATTTTTGCCCATCCGAGTCACCAACAAAGTGGCGACTCTGCTGGGGAGTCAAGCAATTTGAAGATCTAGTTTCCAGTGAAGTTGCTATAGCAAGACCAAGGGAAAACCATGTGGTGCTTTGCTGACGTGATGAATCTAGAAAATAAAAGTGCCTTGTTGATATTCTGTCCTCTCTGTGAGAGGTGGCGACTCTGTTGATTGAACCTATCCAAAGCTGCAACATATTTCCAAGTATTTCATCTTTTCATTCAAAAAAAATATGAGTTTAGAGCAGCAAACCTAGTTGTGCTCTCAAAGAAGACCATTTTTTATTGAAAGATATAAAGCTCTAAATTTCACATAAATAAGTGGTTACCCAAATGTTATTCCCAATAAGATTAGAAAATGTTTGCCAAAATATAGTGGATCAAATTCTGCGTCTGCAAACAAACATCTGCAAAATTTTTGTAATTTGATAGAAGATTATGAGGTAGAGGCTGAAGATGTAGTAATGAGACTCTTTGTTCATTCATTAGAGGATGATGGTAGGGTCTAGTTTTCAAACCTGCTTGTGTGTTCAGTTTCTTCATGAGTAGATTTAGAAGTTGCATTCGTAGAGCAATTTGGTGAAAGATTTGATTTGTCCTCGTTGATCATACATTTCATGAATATCCAAAAGGAAGATGAGGGACTAGTTCCAGCCTTTAATCTTAGATTTATTAAGTTGCTCAAGCAGATTCCTGAATATATGAGATGCAATGATGCCTTGTGCTTGGCAATTTATTTGGCTACATTTGATGAAGAAATGAGTTATTTATTGAGAGATAAAGAACTAGCTACACTTCAGCAGGCCTACAAATTTGCTATGGATATTGAAAATAATCAGAAATATGGAATGCCAGTAGGTTTCATGACTGCAAGCTTTCAAAATGAATATATTTCAGCTTTCCCAGTGTGTTCATTAAGAGATGATTTTGCAAAGGGGAATGTATTTCAGAACAATGGGTGTAGTCATGATGTGATGCATAAACATGAAGAAGATGTTGTAGAAAATGTGGGCACATCCTATAACGGTGAAGACAAAGATTGTTATCAGCCTCTAGAAAAGAAGCCTACAGATGCAAAATGCATTTCAAATGATGAAATGAAAGATATACATGAAGTTGTGTCCTACAGTAATAGGCATATCCAAGTTATTCCTGATTATTTGTACAAGGCAGATATGCATAGCTTCACTCTGAATATAGAAGATGCTGATTCAAGGGATGACAGTGAATATGTTAGTGACTGTCAGCATTCAGACTCATGTGTGAGCCTTTCAGATGATGGAATATATATGGATGCTGAGTATGAGTGCTTCCTTGAAGATTATGACCACCTCTACAATGCAAAGGTTGAAACTTCTGATGTTAATCATCAATGCATTGGTGAAGAGGAAAAATACGGTCACTATTTAGATGTGAATGGACAAGTTGCAGATGTGTGTGCTCATACAGTTGGGGATAATGTTGGTTGTAGGGGTGACTATGAAGCTTTCAGTGAAGGGCTGCATTCTGAGTTCTTTGTGCCCTCTCTTGAGACATTCCAGGTGGACCTCAATGATAAAATTGCTAAGCACAATGATGATGGATGTCTGAATGTTTATAAAAATGAATATGATTGTGAGATGTTGCTTGTGCCTGAATATTGTGTGTTTAATACAAAGGAGCTCTTATTTTTTTAAGAAGGGAAAAAGTCTGATGTGGATTCATTTGTTTCGTGTGAGTTTGTTATTTTTCCAAGCAACATCAGTGACTCATATGATCATGACACTCTACTGCTAAGAATGGTAGATGATTATGAATCTTGCTGTAGATTTGTTGAAGGAGAAAGGAGAGGCAACACAAATAATCGCAACGCTGGGTGTTGCAGACAACCAAGTGTTTTTTAGCTTCATTTGAAGAAATCAAAAGAAAATCAAATATTTGACAAAGGAAAATACTAGTTTTTCCTTTTTGGTGGCCCTAGGCCACCAAGTAAAATTTAAAAGTATGATTTGTGATGCAGGTTGGTGCAGTGTTTGACTCTATGGCCTAATGGATATATCGCACTCGGTCTGCATCCCAGAGATCTACGGTTCTCGCCATGCCTGCAAGAGGCATGCATCCCCAGACAGAGCCAATGTTGGTGCCTGCACCTAGGGTTAGGGTTTCAAGGTTGAAAATCTATTGGTCTTTTCATTTCAAACCCATAAAATTTCTAAGTCCCTCGACCTCCAGTTGTATGCATGTATCTTTGTATATTCATCGTTGTTTGTATGTACATCTGAATCTGCAGGCGCAGTTGTATATTGGCGGGACTGAAAAAAATGTTCAATTAGCTCTAAAAAAGTGAAGAAACAGTTGTATGCATCTTTGTATGCATATCGGGCTTGTATGTGCAATTCTGGGAGTAAAAATGTGGTTGTATATCACATAAGATTCCATGCTTGCATGTATATTTTGCATGTATATTGTGTTGTATATTTGATATACAACGGGTGAGATACATTGGCGGACTTCAAAAAGATTCAAATCGGGCTAAGCAGTGGTGGGGTCCGCACCTGCAAAGGTGATTGTATCTCATATACAAGTTGCAGATGCAAGCAAGAGATACAAAGCCTAAGGCCCACCAATTGCATGTATAGGTGATTGTATCTTTGCACATACAATCGCACATACAAGGGCATATACTTTCCTGATATACAAGGCCCAGACTTGAAAAGGTATGCAGTTTAGTTGATAAAGGCTGACATGTTTGTATGCATCTTTTGCTTGTACATTCGCATTTGTATGTTTAGACATACAAAGGGCAGATACAAGGGAATATACAACGTTAACATACAAGGGTTAGATACATGTTTGCGATGTACAAGTGATTGTATACAGTTCTGCTTGTATATTCGCATTGTATATGCAATACACAAGGCCGATATACAAAAGGAAAAGATACAAGTTGAATTTCAAAGGTTTTTCCAATTCGATTGATAAATGAGTTGGTGTCCGCGGTTGTATTATATTGCATTTGTATGTGCAATGTACAAAGGAGATGTACAAGGAGGAAGATACAAAGCCCAGACTCGAATGTGATTTCAAATTGATTCATAATGATTTGGGGTCTGCCCTTGTATGCATGGTGATTGTATGTAAATACAATTACACATACAATTTCAAAAGCAAGAATGGATACATTGGCTCATCGGCAGGACGATGCATATTGGTGGACACTTCCAGGATCTTTCTGACGGTCAATGGAGATACAAATATTCAGCGATAGTGATCCAATGGTAGGTTGCCACATGTCCAAGAGAAATTGTATGTACATGCTTTTGTATATACAAGAAATTTGAATGTGCATCAGGAGAAAAAGGGACAACGGGTGAAAAGGTAAAAATGTATGTTCATGCTGCGAAAAGTCAAAAAGAAGAAAGCTGCTTGCATGGTGTGATTTCATTGGTTGTGGACTTTTCAGCATGATTTGAGGCCATTGATCTTGGCAATGAGAATGAATCGACGGCCCTGTTTTAGATGTCCAAGGAAGGAGGGATTTATTTGTATCTGCAGTCGCGTTTTAGGTGGGAAAAACTTTAGAAGCACATGAACCATTGCTGTGTTTCCAGAAGCTACAGGTAGGTTGGCCATTAATGGCAAAATTGCAGAGCTATAGGTTTGAAGAGACAAGCCAGCTACCATTTTTAATAGGAAAATCTCCATGCGGCTGCACGACTCCCAATCTCACCTGCTTTTTCCTATGTTTCTCTTGGCTGCATTAAATGTTTTGGGCGCCATTCTGATGGTGCAATGTATTTGAGAGAATTTTGAAATGACCCTATAATTAATTGCTGAGTACATGTTCTTGCTATATAGTGAACTGTGTTACTCATTTTTGGTTGTTGAAGACTTGGGCAATTTTTGGAGAAAATAATGAAGAACAGAGCTTTTTGGTTGTTCTATCTCTTTTGTGAGTTTATGAGTTGAGTTTGAGTGCACGTTGCACATATGTTTAGTTTCATGTTGTGTTTATATGAAAAATGCTTCTTTGCATGTGTTTAACTGTTTGTCTCCATTTGTTGTATGCATCCCTTCTTTTGAATCTGGTTGCTAAGGGTTCCTCAGATTCTAGAATATAGATTTTCTGTATTGCATGCTTGATCTGTGACTTACATTCAAGGAGTGGATTAAACTATTTTAGGTTAAGTATGAAGAAGAATGTATGTCAGCTAGGATATGTGTAAGTAGAGGTAGCTAAATACTCAGTCTTGGGTGGTGTTTGTAAGGCAAATACCAGTCCTAACCCCTTGAAACTTGAATGCTAGTGCAAATCATCCACTTGTATACATCTAGTTGACTCCTTGCCCTGAGATAGGCACTGATCTGCCCTTTTGTAGTAGTTATGATCCAAAACCCCCTGTCTTGCATCCAAAACATAAATACAAATCATTTCATATTTCCAACCTGTTAGTTTGTAGGATTAGAAATAGGACCCCTGCATACTCTCATCCCTAACTAGTTAGATATGTCCAAGAACACTGCCAACCTTGTGATTTATCATGCAAATCTTGGTCCATACATGAGAGTATTCTGCCTGTTGTTGTAAAGATAAACCTTTCTTTCTATTGGGTGAGTCAAAGTTAAATCTTTAGCTATAGGGATACCCCCTTGGTGTGGCAGAACCAGAAGTGAAGGGGAGGCAGCTCATGTAACCTCTTGTATTTGTTGGCTGAATCTGCCTGTGCATTGGAACTGGCAAACCCTCTGTCGATTCGGAGAGAAAGAACCAACAGGGTGTGCATCTCCAAACTCAGTCAATTCAAATGTAGCCAATTCACCAACCAATTGATCTCTTGTGATACCTGAATAGGATCTAAATTCTTCAATAGCAACAACCTTGAATTTGTAAGAATCAGGAAGGGATCTGAGAACTTTGCCAACAATCTCATCTTCATCCAAGATTCCACCAGCACATCTAATGCCACAAACAAGCTCATTTACTCTTGGCATAAATGTAGTGATATTTTCATCTTCTCTCATCTTCAGGTTTTTGAATTTTCCTTTCAGACTCTGTAGCTTGGCACATTTAACATACTTGCCTCTTTCATGCAAAAGTTCTAGATTTTTCCAAATCTCATATGTAGTTTTTAGATCAATAACATTTGTCAGCTCTGAATCAAATAAGGCACTTAGAAGACCTTCTTTAGTCCGCAGATTATTTTTAGCATCTCTAATTTCATCTACAGTACTCGGACCATTCTGTGGAGGAACATACTTCTTTGAATCCATGACCCAATACTACATTCCTATACATTGCAAGTGGCATTCCATGCGACTTTTCCAAAGAGTGAAATTGGTTCCATCAAACTTTAGACTATCCTTCTTGTAGGACGGAATCCTAGATCTCCTCAAGCGGTTAAGCTCCTTTTTAGAGGAACTTGGCTCTGATACCAATTGTTAGATTTAGGACAACCAACTAAGAGGGGGGGTGAATCAATTGTCCAAAACTTTCATGCAATTAATCACTTAAATCCTTTTCTTAATTTAGCACGATAATAATAAATCAATCATGGAAACATAATGCAACAGTTCAAGAGAAGAAACACATTAACACATATGACACCAAGATTTTTAACATGGAAAACCTAGTTAAGGGAAAAACCACGGGGTGACTAACCCAAGAGTGTATTCTATGTTAAAAGAATAGAAAGAACAAAATGTTACATGCCAATTAGGGCTCACTACCCAAGCACATTGCTCACAAGAGGCCCACTACCTACAGGAGACACACTGTCTATAGAATAATAAGTATTACATACTTGAACTGAAGAATAGCATCTTCATCATGCTTGAGTCAGTTCCATTTAAGCCCAATACTTCTGCTCTGTCTTTTTCTCTGCTCCTCTCTACCACACTCTCATCTCCAGATCATACCTTTGAAATGACTTTACAACTCCTTATTTATACAAGACATTGACTTAGGAATAATCATCCAAGTCAGCATACATTACAGAGAAAATACATAAATACAACATGACTTATTACAAAAAGATTTCACATGGATCAACACACTATCGGCCAGATAGATCTAAGACTTCAATCTTCCTTTAGGAACACGCCATTCTTCATAGGACATCTTCAAGATTATCCACGGGATGTGTAACTCATCTGGTCAACCAGACTTAGGAAGAACATCATCATCCAGAAGTAATTCTTCAATTATGAGCTCAATCTTCAATGCGGACCACCAACACGAACTGGACATAATCCAAAGGCATCTCACAAGCTTGCCTAAATCACCAAGAACATCCACACTACTTCTGCTTACTGAAATCATTCTCTCCTTCATCAGGAACCTCAAGAACACAGTATATCATCACTATCATAGTGGAATAGATGTTTGCAGACCTCCAGACCATGAACCAATTGAGTTGTCAATACACATTGACTTCCTAAACACTCCACCAAATCCATAAAACAAGAAATTGCATTTCTGGAGCTCACTGGACCTATCTGTGTCACTCTGTCACTTCTGAACATCTGCCAGAACCGGTTTTACTTAAGTGGCAATAACTTCTTCAGATCTTCATGTGGACCTCTGAAATCTTTACTAGATCATCTTAAGACATATATCTACAAACCCTTTGAACCACATCCTCTGATCTTCATCTTACCTAGGATCTTTACTTTATTGTCTTCACGGTGCTTCTCTGTGTTTGATAGGACTAATTTTCTCAATATCCTCAGCATACAACTCATCCAATCCTTATCATCAATGCAACATGAGTATGTTGACATCAATGAAAACACTAGTTAGGCCCATACTTGCAACAAAAAGATCCTTAGACAGTCCATGTTATAGGACAACTTGTTGATATCATGTTAGGTAACTTGGCTATTCCAAAATATGTAGATCCTGGAAGCCCTGTGGTTGATGTAAACATCAATGGTACCCTTATCAAAAACACCTTGATTGACCTAGGTGCGACCATCAATGTAATGACAAAAGAAACAATGAATAACCTTCATTTAGATAACCTCAGACATACTCCCACAATGCTCCAGTTG
Source organism: Cunninghamia lanceolata (assembly GCA_027924645.1). Lineage (NCBI taxonomy): Eukaryota > Viridiplantae > Streptophyta > Pinopsida > Cupressales > Cupressaceae > Cunninghamia > Cunninghamia lanceolata. The sequence goes on along the minus strand of BSBN01001859.1, from coordinate 3,292,254 downwards.
GTAGATAGGTCTCTTGCCAAGATAGAGGGGGTTATTGAAGATCTTGTAATTACATTGGATTCATGGGAATATCTTGCAGACTTTATGATCTTGCAACCCAAGGCCAACCTAGGAGGATACCCACTCATCTTAAGACTCTAGTTGGCAACAACAGATGCCTTCATAGGATGTTGGTCAAGAAATATGATAATTTCCAATGGGAATGTAACAAAGAAGTTGGTCCTTTATCCACATGCTGATATGGAGCAATCTATTTGGCCAGACCTAGGGGATGTTGACCAAAATTCTCTTCAGACATTAATGACAATTGAAAGAGACCCACTACTGGCTATCTAGGATGAAGATGAAGTGCTTTCCAATGTCATACAAAACAATTATGGAACAAATATACAACAAGACCTATGTTTGATATGTATGGCCTGCCCCCTTCACAATATTCTACCTACAATAAATACTCTAACCTATGCTTCCACCAATAGTATGTTTCATCAGTTTGTTGCCTCATAGTTGTAGTCTCAACTTATCAAGGTTGGATATTGCCTCTATAATGGCCATGGAAACACCCGTTGACATTACACTAGGTAGGACACTTAACATCAATAGTGAATTGACATTTGTCCAAAAGACTAAACTGATAAAATGTTGCAAACCTACAAAACAACATTTGCATGGGACTATCATGATATGAAGGGAATTGACCCTAACCTTTGCATGTATAGGATAAACATTAATGAGGGATGCATACTAGTTCTAGGGTGGTCTCAAAGAAGGATGAACCTTACAGTAAGAGACATAATGAACAATGAATTGCAAAAATTGCTAAATACAGGATTCATATACCGAATATCAAATAGCCAATAGGCATCTCCACTGGTAATGGTGCCAAAGAAAGTAGGTAAGTGGCAAGTTTGTGTAGATTACAGAGAATTAAACACTGCCACTAGAAAAGATCATTTCCCCATTCCTTTCATTGACTAGGTCCTAGACTCCTTAACTAGTATAAAGTATTTTTCTTTCCTTGATCGATTCAGTGGATATAACTAGATCAAGATAGCCCCTGAGGACTGGGATGAGACCACATTCACATGACCATGGGGGACATATGCCTATTCTGTCCTTCCATTTGGACTCCGCAATGCCCCTGCCACATTTTAGAGAGCTATTTTAAGCATCTTTGCTGACCTTGCCCATGACTTTATGTAAGTTTATATGGATGATTTCACCACTTATGGAGAGTCTTATGAGGAGGCCTTGAAGAACCTTGAAAAATTACTATAGAGATGTCAAGATCATAATTTGTCCCTTAGTCATGAAAAATGTTTCATGATGATGCAAGGAGTAGTGCTTGGTCACTTTGTGTCCAAAGTAGGCATTCAAGTGGATCCACACAAAATTGAAATCATTTCAACCTTATGTTCCTCAAAAATAGAAAGATGTCAAAAGCTTTCTAGGTCATATAGGGTATTATAGAAAATTTATGAAGGACTTCAATAAAATTGTTGCTCCTTTGTTTATCTTACTCTCTAAAGATGCATAGTTTAATTGGACAATTGACTGTCAGTTATCCTTTGACCATCTCAAAGAGTCATTAACAAAGACACATGTACTTAGAGGACCTAATTAGGCAATACCTTTGCATAAACATACAGATGCTTCTAATTTTGTTGTGGGAGATGTGTTAGGACAGAAAGACGGGAATATGGAATATGCAATTTACTACATCAACAAGAATCTTCAAGGTGCTAAACTTAACTATATTGTTACTGAGAAAGAAATGTTAGCTATTATTTATGCAATCAATAAGTTCAGGCATTATATCACTGGGTATCCTGTTTTCATTCACACTAACCATGCAACAATAAGATATCTTATGAATAAACTAGTGGTAAGTGGCAGATTGGTTAGATGGTTACTGCTCCTTCAGGAATTTGATAGCATGATTGTGGATAAGCCAGGGAAGGCCAATGTTGTTGTTGACTTCCTTTCTAGGCTCCCTACTTGTAATAAGGACCCAGTCATTAATGATTCTTTTCTAGATGAACACTTATTTGCATTGACTGTACAAACTCCTTGGTATGCAAATATAGAAAATTATCTTGTCATAGGAAAAACACGTCCATACCTCTCCCCAAGAGAGAGGTGTCACCTTATGGAGCACAACTTTCATTATTCATGGGTATCTAGTTACCTCTTCTATACATGACCTGATCATATTATGAGGTGTATTAGAGAGGATGAAGTGTATGACATTCTCAGAGCATGTCATGATGAACCCTGTGGTGGACACATTGTAGCCAAGAGGATATCAGTCAAAATCTTGAATACTGGATATTATTGACCAACATTGCATAAAGATACACCTATCTATACAAGAAGATGTGACCACTGTCAAAGAATGGGCAGACCTACAAGAAGTGATGAAATGTCTCTACAACCACAACTAGTATTCACACCATTTGACAAATGGGGCATTGATTTTATTGGACCCATAGATCCACCTTCTAACCACAAGGAATATATACTTGTTTGCACTAATTACCTTACAAAATGAGTAGAAGTGAAAGCCTTGATAGTAGCCACAGATAGTAATGTTGCTACATTCCTCTATGCGGAAATATTTACAAGCTATGGTGTCCCAAGGGAAATAGTCACAGATCAAGGGCCATAGTTTACATTTGCACTGATTGCTAGCCTTATTCAGGAGTATGAAATTAGACATAAAAAGTCCACTCCATATCATCCACAATCAAATGGTCAAGTTGAGGTCACCAACAGAGAGCTTGAGGCAATATTGACAAAGATAGTTGCATTACATAAGAAAGATTAGGCAACAATACTCTTTGAAGCAGTTTGGGCATATATAACTACATGGAAAACAACAATAGGGTACACACCTTATGAGTTAGTTTATAGAAAGAAAGTTATCCTTCCTATTGAGTTTGAATATAAAACAACTTGGTATGGACCTATCAATAGCTCAAACGGAAAGACTGCATCAACTTAATGCCTTAGATGAGTTAAGGATGGAAGCAGTTCATCACACTGAATTAGTACAAAACTAAATAATCAAATGGCATGATCAATATATCAAAACCAAGGACTTTTAGGCAGCTGATTGGGCACTTCTCTATGACTCCAGGTATAAAGATTATAAGGGAAAATTGCAGACCAGGTGGTTAGGCCCTTATGAGATCAAGGAAGTTTTCCTAAATGCTATAGTCCAATTAGCTACGATTGACCAAGTTAGATTCTCACTGATGGTTAATGGACATCGATTGAAATTGTATAAGAAGCCTTTAAGTAAAGTTACATTTCTCTGGCAATTAAAGGCAAATATGGATAATGAAGTGAACAACCTCATGTGTTAGGTGAGGTCTCAAGCCAGGTAGCAACTGAAAATACTGTTCCAACAATAAATCAAGTTGCCATCTTGACTGAAGTTCCATGACCCTCTGCCTCAGATGAGGCTTCTAGCCAAGTAGCAGCTGATCACACTGTTCCATCAATAGATCAAGCTGCCAACTTGATTAAAGTTCCATAGTAAGTTTGAGTTCTACAAACTTTATACATAAATAAAAAAACATAATGCACACACATCACATAGCAATAGAAATAAAACAAGGCGATCTTCTAATTAGATTTCAGACTCCACTTCAGTTACCATTATACACTAGAGTTGTCCTTTGGCATTCCACCACTTCACTAAAGGGACCTATAGCCAAAGGAAACCCGTTGTTCCATGGGACCTGTTTTATGATAGTAAAGTGGTGACAATGCTAATCAAAAGATTTTGAATGATATGATAAGGATTCTCTCTTTATGGCCAGATTATCATTAGTTATTTGAGATATTACTTGACATAAAGAAAATAATTCCAAACCTAGAGGCATTATGCTAATATGGATTTGTCTGAGGTGGATAATGATTTCTAGTTTATAGTTTGGTACTTGGATCTATGTCTATATCCTTAGTATCTCTAAGGTGGGCTATGACTTTTGTAATGACCTCTTCTAGCTCAGCCAAGGGGAAGTTAGTCTTTATTGGAGATGCAATAGTGAAGTCAAAATACAAGCCTAGAAGGTTCAGAGTGGGTAGTGAGAAAATGCTGAAGGATTTCATGATATATAAATCAAGAAATCTCTAATCTTGACCTCAATGATTAGGTGATTAGGATATGGGGACTGGTCAATAAGATGGATGGTGCCATATGTATTAGTGTCAGAGAAGCCATGACCAACCTACTACTAGACCCTAGATAGTCATTAGGGTGGTGAAACATTTTTGACATGGGGGTATGTGCACGATCATCGTGGGCCAAACAGTGGCAATAGGAAAAAAAAAGTGGTTTTACTTAGCCAAATTCGTGACTTGGCAAAGTTTGACTTTCATATGTTTTAAAACGGATATATGTTTCTAGAAATCCAAAACAGATATCCATTTTGAGAAAACCAAAATGGATACCCGTTTTGTAAAATGAATATCCATTTCCCTTCCCCCAATTCAGTGTACATATATATTACTTGACCAATTCTACATGAGGTATACCAAATATAAACCACTTACACATGATTGAATGTTTGTTGATTACTAATTTATCCTTTAATTATTAATTTATTTATACTACCAAGCATGGTGTTCATTCATGAAAAAATTTAAGAGTGTTTCAATTTGTGAAAGATTCTAATGATTGTTAATAACACCTCCCTATATAGAGAGGATATATATAACTATTTGAGCAGTAATATGAGATTTCATTATAACAATCTTCTTCTTCATACACTTCATATTAGTTAGGCCTAGAACTATGATATAAATTATATGAAAGGGAAGACCTAGGAAAACCATTAGGCCAAGGATCCATGTTTAAAAAGATTCAAAACACATTGAAACTAAGAAAGTGCACTTCATACAAATGTGCATTCTTGTATGAAAGCAACTTTATCTCACCAAGAGAAGAAAGAACATGTATGTTCCTTAAACCTCATTCCTTAAATTGCTTTACCCAATCCTTCATATGATTTGATTCATGATACATGGTTTGAGAAGGATACACATGATATACCCTTACCCTCTAGTGATAAAATTATGAATGATACTTTATATGGTGAAGTTACACCTTCGTTAATCTTTCATGACATTGTTATTCCTTGTGATGATGATGATCCTTCATGTGATATGTTAGGACATAATGCAAAGTTAACATGGCATGAACTCTCTTGGAAGGGAAAGCATGGACTATAAGAACATTGAACTAGTTGGATTTGTTAAGCTCGCCATTTATAAAAGAACATTAAAGGTTAACCTTAATTAGGTAAGGTTATGTTTCAGTGTGGTTGTTTGTGCAACAATGTGTAAATTAATGTTACCTAAGGATAAATCTAACTTTACTAACATTTTAATAACCATGAGAGCTGGGACTAACAATTAGACTAAAAACTTGACAAACAATACAACTTGGACACATGTAGGACTTGGAAAATGGAAAAGAATATAATTAAATGTGGAAAACAATGAAAAAGTGGTATTAGTTGCACCTATATAGAGAAGTGGTTTAGAGGTTTAGGGGTTAGGGGAATTATTTAGGGTTTAGAGGTTTAGGGTTGCTTGGGTTTAGGGGTTTGGGGTTTATGGTTTAAAGAGAGATAGAGAGAGGGGATTGATAGAGTTTGGGAGAGATAGAGGAGACAGAGAGGAGAGATAGGGAGATAGAGAGTGAGAGACATGTCCAGAGACATAGAGGGAGAGAGAGATTGAGAGGTAGAGGGATGATAGAGATAGGGAGATAGAGGTTTAGGGTTGCTTGGGTTTAGGGGCATTATTTAGGGTTTAGGATTTATGGTTTTGGGTTTAGAGGTTAAGGTTTAGGGTTTAGGGTTTAGAGAGAGATAAAGGACCAATACGGAGATATAGAGGAGTCCGAGGGGAGAGATAGGGAGATAAAGAGTGAGGGACATGGCAAGAGACATAGGGAGAGAGATTGAGAGGTAGAGGGACAAAGGTGATAGGGAGATAGGGGAGATATAGGGAGATAGTGGTTTATGGTTACTTGGGTTTAGGGTTTTGGGGTTTGGGGTTTAGGGTTTATCAATTTAGGGTTTCTCATGTTTAGGGGTTAGGGGTTAGGGTTTAGGGGCATTATAATTTAGGGTTTATGATTTATTGTTTAGGGGTTAGGGGTTAGGTTTAGAGTTTAAGGTTTTGGATTTAGGGTTTATAGAGAGAGAGGAATGATAGGGAGATATAGAGGAGTCTGAGGGGGTAGATAGGGAGATAAAGAGTGAGGGACATGGTCAGAGACATAGGGAGAGAGATTAAGAGGTAGAGGGACAAATGTGATAGGGAGATAGAGGAGAGATAGGGAGATAGTGGTTTAGGGTTACTTGGGTTTAGGGTTTCTCAGGTTTAGGGGTTAGGGTTTAGGGGCATTATTTAGGGTTTAGGATTTAAATTATTTAGGGGTTAGGGGTTAGGTTAGGAGGTTTAGGGTTTTGGATTTAGGGTTTATAGAGAGAGAGGAGATTGAGGAGAGAGATAGGGAGATAGAGAGTGAGGCACATGGCCAGGGACATAGAGAGAGATCAAGAGAGGTAGAGGGATGATAGAGATAGGGAGATAGGGGAGAGATAGGGAGATAGAGGTTTAGAGTTGATTGGATTTAGGGTGTAGAGGTTTAAGGTTTCTCAGTTTTGGAGATAGATAGATAGATAGAAAGAGAGAGGAGACAGATAGGGAGAGATAGAGGAGATAGAGGGGAGAGATAGGGAGATAGAGAGTGAGCGAGATGTCCAGAGAAATAGGGAGAATGATTGAGAGGTAGAGGGATGATAGAGATAGGGAGATAACAGAGAGATAGGAGATAGGGTTTAAGGTTGCTCGTGTTTAGGGTTTAGGGGCATTATTTAGGGTTTAGGGTTTATGGTTTAGGGGTTAAGGTTTAGAGGTTTAGGGTTTAGTGTTTAGAGAGAGAGGACCAATAGGGAGATATAGAGTGAGGGACATGGCCAAAGCATAGGGAGAGAGATTGAGAGGTAGAGGAATGATAGTGATGGGGAGATAGTGAGATAGGGATATAGAGAGATAGATGTTTAGGGTTTCTTAGGTTTAGTGTTTAGGATTTAGGGTTTAGTGTTTAGGGGTTTATGGTTTCTTAGGTTTAGGGTTTATGGGTTAGGAAATAGGGGTTAGGGGTTAGAGGTTAGGTTTAATCATGTGTTAATATAGGTTGTGGAGTGAGAAAGGGGTGGTATGGGTATGGTTGAATGGAGTAATGAGGTGATTTAATTGGTGATGACCTAGGTGAAGTGATGGGTAAGGTGTCTTATGTGGGATTGCTAGAAAGTGTGATTGGTAATGGTGGGGATAGCTAAATGTCATCTTCTAAGGGTTCGCATGTGAGGAAAGTGTAAGATGGGGATATGGGATAATCCATGGTTTAATTATTATTCAAAGGAGTCTCCTTATATAATGATTATCAACAATGGTGTCAATAGGCAGAATGGAGTCTATGAATGTAGCTGTGGAGATGTGAGCTATGACATTGGGATTACAGTATTAGATGAATAATGGAAAGTACTTGGGCACCTATCTAGTGATGGAATGAGCCACGTGATTGGATGATGTTTGGGGAAGGGCTTTTATTAGGAAAGTAAGGATTTGGGTGATGGTCTAGGGTTTAGTGGAGAAGAATTTATGGAAAATTTGGAGTTCATTAAAAAAATCCCTCCACCTCTATCTCCCTATCTCTCCCTTATCTCCCTCTCTCTATCATCCCTCCACCTCTCAATCTCTATCCCTATCTCTCTAGACATCTCACTCACTCTCTATCTCTCTATCTCTCCCTTTATCTCCTCTATCTCTCTCAATCTATCTCCTCTATCTCTACCTATATCTATCTCTCCCTATCTCTTGCCTCTCTCTCCCCTATCATTCCTCTATCTCCCTGTCTCTCTGGACATCTCTCTCACTCTCTATCTCCCTATCTCTCCCCTTCGTCTCCTCTATCTCTTCCTATATGTCTCCTCTCTATCTCTATGTAGCTAGCCATCCCTCCCAATCTCTCTATCTCTTGCCTCTCTCCCCCTATCATTCCTATATATCCTCTCTCTCCCCTCTATCTTTCCCTCTCCCTTATCAACGAAGGAAATGGAAACAGGAAAACTAGGACTTCCTTTCTCAGGTTTAGGGTTTAGCGCTTAGGGGAATTATTTAGGGTTTATGGTTTAGGGGAATTATTTAGGGTTACTTAGGTTTAGGGTTTAGGGGCATTATTTAGGGTTTACGGTTGCATGTCAAAAGCAATCTCTCTCTCTCTCTCTAAATCCCCAAACCCTAAATAATGCCCCTAACCCCTAACCTGTATCTACCTCTCTCATGTATCTATCTCTCTATAGATATCTCCCTCTCTCTAGCTTGCTCTCTCTATTGACATCAATCCAATGATGTTGAGGATGTGCTAAATTGATTTGCCACCATTAGAAAATAAATGACATCAATCCAATGATTGTCTTGGAATTTGAATAGATAAAGAAAAATGAGAGGTTGATCCTGAGTGTCACAAGTTTGATCTCAATTGTTGACACAAATATTATCTAATATGTAAGTTACATGAAATGATTTGTTAGAATTTACACCAAAACTACATGCTTTTACAATTTTTTTATGACAATTATCTATTCAAAAGTGCCTTTGAAATACTATGAGATACCTTAGTATAAGTAAATCATATAAAAATCAAATATAAATATATCATCATAATCCTATATAAATTTTGATAGTTTGTCCAAAATCTCTCCTTTCATATGATATAGTCTTTCTAAAATTTTGATTGTATTTTACAGCTAAAATGCCTAAATACTAAAATGCTAAAATACTAAAATAAAAAACAATGAAAACAATTGGGAAAAAGAAAATGGATATCCGTTTTGAAAAATTTACAAAGCGAAAAAGGGTCACATTTTTGCAAACCCGCAGCTTGCAAAACATAGTGTCAGCTCTCAAGAATGGATATTAGAGGTGAAGAACGGATATCCGATCCAAAAAGGTAAGATCTCTCACTTTTTTTGTTTGTTTTGTATATTCAAGCGATTTTTTTGGTTTTTTATCCTAAGTGGGTATGTTTTATATTTTAATTAGGTAAAATGGATGCACAAAATGAAAACCCAAACCCTCCACCACCAAACCCTGCCCCTCCAACAATAGAAGAGAAAATTCAAAGAAATATCGATCAAATAAGTAGGATCATAGAAATGTATCGCCGCCACCCTCGATTGTCTACAATGACATCAAATTTAGAGGGAATCATTAATCATGTTCAAACCTTATCAATCCAACACGAATCATATAGGCAATGACGAGAAGCCAAGAAGACTGAATATGCTAACGGTTTGTCATATGATGAAGTCAAAGAATTAGAGATTACAAAAGCTATGTTAGCCCAATTCTTTGTCAATCCTAAAACCGAATTGCATGTTAATGTCCATAAGGCCGAGTTTTCAATCAAATGGTGTATTCATGAGGGCATTAGTTAGAACTTTTGGGATCATTGGTGGATGGTTTTTGATAAACCACCCAACAACAATTTAGATGTACCTTTGTATTTCCTTTGTAAACTCTATACAGAGTTTGTCATGGGTCAACATGTTAATTATTTTGATTTTAGAGAGTTTCAAGGAGTGGGTAAGGGAATGCCTCAAGATAGACCCGGGGCAATGAGACAAGTACAAGGTCCCTATATTCCCCCTCCTGCTATCCCTTCTTCACCCCCAATGCAGCACCTAGATGTTGTTGCAAATGCAACACAACAGGGCATTAGTGTCATACACTCTTTAACCGAGCATTTTATTATATAGACATCTTAGTTTGCACAAGCACATGATGTTGGTGATGATATTGGATCACCTAGTTTTACTAGACCGTCATCGTCCACACATGTATGTGTGCCCCATCATTGCATTTCCTATTATGGAGAGTAGTGAGCCACCGTTGAACACATCAGAGTATAATCTTTATTCACAAGATGAGGCAATGGGGTCTAGAACTCAAGCTAAGGGGTCAGGGACAAGAGTAGAAGCTACCAAATTAATGAACCATAGAGAAGGAGAAATGTATGAGCAATCTTTTATAGATGTAAAATTTAAAGTTAAATTTTATGGTCTATTCCATTTGAATATATAAACAAATTTATTAGTACTAATGTATCTAAGTGGGATAACAGTTGATGACAGAGGAGGAGTTGACAGAAGTTGATCATGGAACTTTGTTTGCCATCCAATTTGGCTTGGACTTGCTGGTATAATTTGTTCTACACATCAACTTTTTTTTATGCATTTATTTCTTTGTGAGTAATTATATATTAATTTATATCTTGATGTTCATTTTATTTTATAGTCAATAAAAAATGTGAATCATGTGGCATCTTTGCCAATAGTCTTTTCTCAAACCCCTGATCGACCCAAGGGACTATCATTTGTAGAACGGATTTCTCAACGCCAACAAAGGATGGAGGTAATTTGATTGAATTATACTTTAATTTATAATTTAGAAAACTTAAATATTTGATTATAATCATTTAGAGTCTTACATTCTTGTCATTTTGATAATTCATAGTCCTTCTCAATTGATGCAGGAAGCCTCGATGGTGGTATGTGCTTGTTTTCTAGTAGATAAGTTTTTGTGTAGTGCACTCTAGATTGTTTATGTGTAACACATCTAACCTTTTTAAATGTATGCATTTCCTATTTTGTTTAATAATTATATATTAATTTATTTCAATGTTACTTTGCTTTTATGTAGTCTCTTGAGAATGTGAGTGATGTGCCGCCTTTGCCATCATGCTTCACTAGGACACCTGATCATCTTAAGAGAAAATCATTTACAGAACGATTGTCTGAACAACAACATAGAGTCGAGGTAATTGAATTAAATTTTTCTAAATAATTGATAGTTTATCTAGCTTTCTTATAGTTGATTGTAGTGATTTAGATGTTTTTTAATAAATGAAAGTTCTTAATTGTAGTAGATAAGAATCTATTTACTAACTTTAACTTATTTTTATTTACCATTGAAGAGATTAATCAAATTTGTGTTTTGACTTGTTAATGCAGGAAACTTTGCCTCCATCAACTACTAGACATTCTAGTACAAAGAGGACACTTTTTGAGGATCCATCACAGATTGAGGGTCAAGTGGACTTGTAGTATTTGATGTAGCTATTTGGCATGTAGATTGTATATAGATTTTGAGACATGGCATATGCCACATTTTGTAAAAAAAGTTTTGAGTTGGCATATTTGCCAAATTTTTGTATATGTCTACCATTATGGACTAGATTTTAATATATATACACCTTGATATACAATATAATTTAAATTCCTTATGTGCATGTCATGATACTTCCCATGATGCCATACATTATGATGATAGTTCTTTAGTCTCTCATGTGGATACTTTAATTTCTTATCTTTTAAGTCCTAGTGTGCAAAGGATAGTATGGATCTAGTGATACCTTCCAATGATTTATATTTTGATACTTGTATACCTTCTACCCCTACTAAACTTATCTCTTATGCTAGAATTTCTTGTTTAATTATGGAATCTCCAACTTTTCTTCCCATGCTTCATCATACCTTACGAATACTAATGATGATGATGTACACATGTTTTACCTTCACATGGTGTTCCTAGTCCTTCTTTTCTATCATGTAGATCATGGTCCATTGATGATATGTTTAGCATTGAGAATGGTTTTAGATCAATAGAATCAATATGACAAAATTCCTTATATGCCCTAATAAAAAATAGTAGGTTGAAATCTAATAAGGTCATGATAGACCATTTCATCATGTATTTAGTCTTCATCTTGTCAAATTTTGTAAATATGTCAAAGTTGTCATATGAAAAATGTAAAAAAAATGCAAAAGTATGAAAGATGAACAGTCAAGTACTAAGGATACTATTTCATTTGGGTGTGTGTGTGTATGTAAATCCCATTTATGGCCGAGTAGCTCTCTATTTACTATTATTGAACTCTCATTGATAGGAGGTTGGCTCTACAACTATTGCAATTTGATTCATTTGCAATGATGGGGGGAGGGTTGCACAATTATTAGGTATCTACTCATGTATATGACAAGGATTTAGTCAAATGACAAGATAAGATGATTGCCTAATGGATGTGTATGAAATCTAGATGCCTATGAGATCATATATATATGTATGTAAATCCTATTTATGGTCAAGTAGCTCTCTATTTATTATCATTGAACTCTCATTGATAGGAGGTTGGCTCTCCAACTATTGCAATTCAATCCATTTGTAATGATGCCTCTATCATGTTGAGTTGAATCCTATCTCTGCATCAAGTTAAAATCATGAAGATCACAACACCATACAATCCTCATTGGGCTGTTAAAATGCACAAAACAATCATACAAGACAGTCATTCATGAAATTAGAATGCAAAGAGGGTTTAAATAAGTTGCATTAGGGTTTGTATAAATGATCTAATGGATTTATAAGGTTGTCAAACACCAAAATGGATGATTTATATGAGTTTTGGGACTGTCACAATCCATGTACAACTTTCCCTTTATGATTGTTAAAAAGATACACATGGCTATCCAAGACTGCCCTTTATGACTATCCTAAAACAACATCATGTATATGCTCATAAAAGCCATCAAACTCTGAGAATAAACTCGTCATTGGATAAGGAGTGGAAGGATAAAGTCACATTCCCAGAAACCTCTTACAATTACATGTCTCCCCTTATGAAAACTAGGGTCTTTGCCGATACATTGTTTTGTAAGAGCAAAAACCTTGCCAGGTGCCATATTTTTTATTTTGCTCATCATGGGACTAAACGGACTGCGCCAATGTGTTGGGGTGTGTGGGTAAATTCTAGGGGAGGTCTCATTTTGTGCACCAAGCATTCCAGTCATTCCGGGCAACAGGGTACCGACAAAGTCCCTCAAGATCCCTGAGACCAAAAAATTACCAAACTTTGACGAAGTAGTTCTCAGAATTTGTGATAGCTGGGAATGTTTTGTTTAGACCTACAGGTGCATGTGGGGTCCATCCATAATAACCTCTCTCAGTTTTGGTCAACTCCATTCTATTTGACCGTGTCGAAATCAAATGCAGTGTTGCAAAATGTTTCAATTTGATGCAGTGGAAAGGTGCTAGGTGTGACATTTTTTATTCTATAGCTCGTGGGGCAGAATGGACTACAACCACATGTTAGGGTGGGAGGGTAAATACCAAAGGAGGTCTCGTTTCATGCACCAAGCATCCCAGTCATTCCGAGCAACAAGCTACCGATAAAGTCCCTTAAGATCCCTGAGACCAAAAAACTACCAAATTTTGACATAGCAGTTCTCAAAATTCATGATAGCTGGGAATGTTCTATTTAGACCTATAGGTGTACCTGGGGTCCATCCACAATAACCTCTCTCAGTTTTGGTCAACTCCATTTTGTTTGATTGTGCTGAAATCAAACACATTGTTACAAAATGCTTCAATTTGATGCAGTGGAAAGGTGCTAGGTGTGACATTTTTCATTCCATAATTCGTGGGGCCGAACGAACTGCGCCAATATGTCGGGGTGGGTGGGTAAATGCTAAGGGAGGTCTTGTTTCATGCGCCAAGCATCCCAGTCGTTCTGAGCTGTAAGCTACTGATAAAGTCAAAAGTTGCTAGGATTAAAATTTTGCATTCCATAGGTCTTGGGGCCGAATGGATTGCCCCAACACGTTGGGGTGGGTGGGTAAATACTAGGGGAGGTCTTGTTTTATGTACCAAGGCTCCCAGTCCTTCCGAGCTGTAAGCTACCGGCAAAGTGACTTTGCTGGTAGCTTATAGCTTGGAACGACTGGGATGCTTTGCACACAAAACGAGACCTCCCCTACCATTTACCCACCCATCCCAATGTGTTGGTGCAATCCATTCGGCCCCAGGACCTATGGAATGCAAAAGTTCAATCCTAGCAACTTTTGACTTTGTTGGTGGCTTACAACTCAGAATGAATGGGATGCTTGGCGCACGAAATGAGACCTCCCCTACCATTTACCCACTCACCCCAATGCATTGGCGTAGTCCATTCGTCCCCACGAGCTATAGAATGAAAAATGTCACACCTAGCACCTTTCCACTGCATCAAATTGGAGCATTTTGCAACAATGCGTTTGATTTCGGCACGGTCAAACGGAATGGAGTTGACCAAAATTGAGAGAGGTTATTGTGGATGGACCCCACATGCACCTATAGCTCCAAACAAAATGTTCTCAACTATCACAAATTCTAAGAACTACTCCGTCAAAGTTTGGTAGTTTTTTGGTCTCAGGGATCTTAAGGGACTTTGTCGGTAGCCTGTTGCCTAGAATGACTGGGATGCTTGGCGCTTGAAATGAGACCTCCCTTGGCATTCAACTGCACACCCCAATGTGTTGGTATAGTCCGTTCGGCCCCACGAGCTATGGAATGAAAAATGTCACACCTAGCACCTTTCCACTGCATCAAATTGAAGCATATTGTAACAATGCGTTTGATTTCAGCACGGTCAAATGGAATGGAGTTGATTAAAACCAAGAGAGGTTATTGTGGATGGACCCCACGTGCACCTATAGGTCCAAATAGAACATTCCCAGCTATCATGAATTCTGAGAACTTCTCTGTCAAAGTTTGGCAGTTTTTTGGTCTCAGGGATCTTAAGGGACTTTGCTGGTAGCCTATTGCCCGGAATGACTGGAACGCTTGGTGCACAAAATGAGACCTCCCCTGGCATTTACCCATCCACTCCGACGCATTGGCATAGTTCGTTCGGCCCCACGAGCTATGGAATGAAAAATTCCACACCTAGCACCTTTCCACTACATCAAATTGAAGCATATTGCAACAATGCGTTTGATTTCGGCATAGTCAAACGGAATGAAGTTGATCAAAACCGAGAGAGGTTATTGTGGATGGACCCCATGTACACCTATAAGTCCAAACAGAACATTTCCAGCTATCACGAATTTTGAGAACTACTCTGTCAAAGTTTGGTAATTTTTTGGTCTCAGGGATCTTAAGGGACTTTGCTAGTAGCCTATTGCCCAGAATGACTAGAACGCTTGGCGTAGTCTATTCAGCCGTAGTCTGTTCAACCCCACGAGCTATGGAATAAAAAATGTCACACCTAGCACCTTTCCATTGTATCAAATTAAAGCATTTTGCAACAATGCGTTTGATTTCAGCATGGTCAAACGGAATGGAGTTGACCAAAACTAAGAGAATTTATTGTGGATGGACCCCACATGCACTTGTAGGTCCAAACAGAACATTCCCAGCTGTCATGAATTCTGAGAACTGCTCCATCAAAGTTTGGTAGTTTTTTGGTCTCAGGGATCTTAAGGGACTTTATCAATAGCCTATTGCCCGAAATGACTAGGACGCATGGTGCACAAAACGAGACCTCCCCTAACATTTACCTACCCACTCCGACGTGTTGGTGTAGTCCGTTCGGCCCCACGAGCTATGGAATGAAAAATGTCACACCTAGCACCTTTCCACTACAAAAAATTGAAGCATTTTGCAACAATGCATTTGATTTCGACACGGTCAAATGGAATGGAGTTGACCAAAACTGAGAAAGGTTATTGTAGACGGACCCCACATGCACCTATAGGTCCAAATAGAACATTCCTATATGTCATGAATTCTGAGAACTACTCCATCAAAGTTTGGTAGTTTTTTGGTCTCAGGTATCTTAAGGGACTTTATGGGTAGCCTGTTGCCCAGAATGACTGGGATGCTTGGCGCATAAAATGAGACCCCCCCTGGCATTTACCCACCTACCCCAATGTGTTGGCATAGTCCGTTCAGTCCCACGAGCTATGGAATGAAAAAGGTCACACCTAGCACTTTTCCACTGCATCAAATTGAAGCATTTTGCAACAATGCATTTGATTTCGGCAGGGTCAAACGGAATGGATTTGACAAAAATTGAGAGAGGTTATTGTGGATGGACCCCACGTGCACCTGTAGGTCCAAATAGAACATTCTTAGCTATCACAAATTTTGAGAACTGCTTCGTCAAAGTTTAGTAATTTTTTGGTCTCAGGAATCTTAAGGGACTTTGCCGGTAGCCTATTGCTCGGAATGACTGGGACACTTGGTGCATGAAATGAGACCTTCCCTAGCATTTACCCACCCATCTTGATGCGTTGGCGTAGTCCTTTCAGCCCCACAAGCTATGGAATGAAAAATGTCACACCTAATACCTTTCCACTGCAAAAAAATGAAGCATTTTGTAATAATGTGTCTGATTTCAGCATAGTCAAACATAATGGAGTTGACCAAAAATGAGAGAGGTTATTGTGGATGGATACCACATGCACCTATAGGTCCAAACAGAACATTCCCAACTGTCACAAATTTTGAAAACTACTCCATCAACGAGACCTCCCCTGGCATTTACCTGCCCACCCCAACGCGTTGGCGCAGTCCGTTCGGCCCCATGACGAGAAAAACAAAAAATATAGGTAGCTTCAACCCTTGGGTTGTACAATATAGGCCTATTTATGCCTCTACAAATAGTTTTCACCATTCAACCAACCCCAACTAACTTATGAAACAACTTTGCAAAATTAACCATTATTTTATGTCCAAAATGAACACCACCACTAATAAAAGAACCACTCACCTTATTCAATGCATATTTTGGGGTGTTGTATCACATGTATACTTGTTATTAAGCACATATACAACTTGTAGTGGTTTATTGTCACATGTTGTAAGCCATGTATGTGAAGATGTAAACATAGTTTATCCATTTGCATGAGAAAATAAGGGATATAACATGTATTGGTGACATGAGCAACACTACTACATATTCTTAAGTGTTGTAAATATGCATCTTCTTATTTCATCATGTTGTGCTTCATTGTAGCATGAATAACTTGTTGTAAGCATGTACAATTATAGCATGTTATGCACATCACAAATGAAGGAATGTTATGCACATCATAAATGAAGGAATGCAATGATTGCAATATGTGCACAAAATGGAATTTTTGATAAGGATTGAAAGGAAATTTAAGAAAATGCAATTGGCGGGTTTAAATCCAAATTCCACAACCTTATCCATCATTTTCCTTGCCTATGCAAAAATGAGATCTTTGAAATAGGATGTATTTATAGCTACAACGTTGTAGACATGTATACAAAGTGTGGAAGCATAGACAAGGCATGTGAACAGTTTGGCATGACACCTCAAAGAGATGCTATCTCATGGAATGCAATGATTGCAAGATATGCACAAAATGGATTTTTTTAAAAGGCTTTAGAAACTTTGAAGCAAATACAATTGGAACGTGTAAAACCAAATTCCATAACCTTTGCAAGCATTCTCCCTACTTGTGCCAAATTAGGATCTTTGAAAGATGCTATGGACAACCATGAAAGAATAAAGGATATGTGAATTTTTTTAGATGTTGTATTTGCAACAGCTATTGTAACCATGTATACAAAGTGTGGAACAATAGACAAGGCACGTGAACTGTTTGACATGATGCCTCAAAGAAATGCAGTCTCATGGAATGCAGTGATTGCAAGATATGCACAAAATGTATTTTGTAAGGATGTTGTAAACATATATAATGTCATGAAAATATATATAATTTCATAAAAATATAATGTCAAGAAAATATACATAATCTTATATATGCATAATATCATGAAAATAATGTATAGTGTATATATCAAGCCATATAGGCATGTACAAATAAAACCATATGGGCATATACAATGATATACATCAATAACATACAAAAGTATGTTTACAAAGCCAAATAGGCATATGTAACAAAATGTCCGAAAATCAAATCTCCTATGGATTGCTACTAAATAATAAGAATGCTAAATGTGTAAGAACCATAATTATGTTTAAGTATTAGAAACATCATGATAAGCATGGAATATGGATACATAAGAGATAGAGATCACAAGCATAGATCATAGGAACATAGGGATATATAAGTAAACAAGTAACATGGAAAAATATAGGTTCTAAACATAGAACATAGAGATGTTTAGGAACCAAACAAGGCATAGAGGAAAGCATGGGAGGTAAAGATTGAATATATGAAAGAATAATGAGATTGCTTCTGGATACAACTGTGTATGTTTTTTATTCAACGTTTCAGATCATGCTCAATGATCCATCATCAGGAAGAGGAGAGTGTAAGACTGGAAAGTAGACTTGGGCTTTTTAAAGGAGAAGAGAGGATATGAAGGGAATGAAAAACAAGGGGCCTAAGGAGAGGATACAAAAATATGATAGGGGTGAGCAAGATAAAGGTTTGAAAATAGACCATAAGAGTTAAAGTCAAATCAATCAAGTATCCAAACAAGTCAAATCAACTGTGGAAAACTCGTGCCTACTATATGAAAGAATACGAGCTAAACAAGTAACATAGGATAGAATATATGGTAATCATGGAAGATAGGAACAACAAGTCATATGGGTTTGACATCTATCATCACCTTGACCACTTGATCCATGCACCACATGCATGTACATACAAATTTGTATAAAAGTATAGACAAGGAAGAATAAGTTAAATATTGCACATTTGTACATGCCTTCTCCAATTCAATAAAGTAATTTGTTCAAAGTCTTTAATGCCTTTGAATATGTACATTTGGATTCTAGACTAGGGATTCATTTTATTATTCTATAAACTTGTGAATTACCATCTAATTTGAATGTTTACACACTAATCCACATAGGTATCAACTTAATAAAGCTTTGGATATAAGCCATTATTTGATTTGAGTAATCTTACTTTGGACACATTTGTGAAGACTCCTAAAGAGCTTGGACATACAATTGTAAATATGTTATAGCCTCCATATAAGCATAAAGATGATATATAATTTTAGTTTTTTGAAGGCCATGTAAATCACTCATTGATGAGGACTCTGCTACACCTAAAGTTGAGTCCTTTGTTAGGAACTTTGAAGCATTCAAAGAGGCAAGTGACTTGTAATGCTTAAGTAAACACGAGTCTCAACATGATGTAGTTCAACTTGATGACATGTCTAAATGTGACACATTTTAGTTTGTATTGCATGAGGACTTCTTTATTTGAATGCATATCAAATTTCTAATTAGGTATATTTTTCTGAAGTGTATGAGTTTGAGGCTTTCAATTTTTTGTATTGACTCACTTGAAGATGCTAGCAGCGATGTGAACATGATTAATATGGGATCCAAGAGTTGTCCTTTTCCCATGCATTTGGAGTGGATTGTTGGCTCTTATGATTGTTTACATCATGTTGGCCTAGCATTTGAATAGTTGCTTCGTGACATGGATGGGAATAGATAATTTTAATTGAAGAATGATTGCTAGTCTCGAAAGGGCAAACAAGGAGACAGACAACATGATGATAGTAAGGAAACTAATGTTGTAAGTAATAAAGCATAGTATGCTTTAATTTTGTTTTTAGATAATGCTAATGATTCCTGGGTAATAGATTCAGGGGCTTCATTTCATGCCACACCCCATAGGAAATATTTTTTAGATTATGTTCAAGGTAATTTTGGACAGGTATATTTGGTTGATGATGAACCTTGTCAGATTGTTGGAAAAGGAAAGATAAAAATCAAGTTGTAGAATGGAAATGAATGGTTTCTACAGGAGGTAAGGCATGTTCCAAATTTGAGAAGGAATTTAATCTCTGTAGGACAACTTGGTAGTGAAGGTTGCATAGTTACCTTTTCAGATAAAATCTAGAAGGTTACTAAAGGTGCATTAGTAGTAGTTAAAGGTGAAAAGCTAGGCACATTGTATTTGTGTACTGGTAATACTTATTCTACCTTAGCTGCTACAGAAACAGTTGCTACTGAGATAATTATAACACTTGCTATAGGGACATAAACAAAATTTTGGCACCATAGACTTGGGCACATGAGTGAGAAAGGGATGAAGATCCTTCACTCCAGAAAGTTGCTACCAGGTCTGAAGAAGATTGACTTGGAGTTCTGCAAAAATTATGTTTATGGAAAATAGAAAAGAGTCTGAGTTGGGAAAGAGAAGAAGAGTGAGAAATTAGAGCTTGTACATTCATATGTATGGGGACTAGCTCAGGTATCTTCTCTTGGTGGCTCTTTCTATTATGTTACTTTTATTGATGATGCAACTAGAAAAACAAGGGTGTATTTCCTAAAACAAAAATTAGAAGTATTTGAAACTTTTAAAAGGTGGAAATCTTTGGTTGAGAATGAAACAAGAAAAAAGTTGAAGTGTCATAGATCTAATAATGGAGGCGAGTATTGCAGTAGAGAATTTGAGAATTACTATCCATACAATGGAATCTATAGGCAGAAAATGGTTCCTGGAACCCCACAAGAAAATGGTGTGTCTGAGAGGATGAATATGACCATTATGGAGCGTACAAGGAGTATGAGATTACATGCTGGACTACCCTTACACTTTTGGGCATATGTTGTACATACTGATGTTTATTTAACAAACAGGGGACCTTCAAATCCTTTGGATGGTGGCATTCCTGAGGAGGCATGGACGGGTAAAAAGGTAAACTATTCATTTCTAAAAACCTTTGGTTGTGAAGCTTTTGTCCATGTTGATATTGAAAATAGAACCAAGCTTGAGGCTAAGTCTAAAAAATGTACCTTCATTGGATATGGAGTAGATGAGTTTAGTTATCAGTTATGGGATTATGAAAATCATAAAATCATTAGGAGTAGAGATGTTATATTCAATGAGAAGGTCATGTATAAGGATCAGCTACAGGAAAAGAAGCATGAACAGGCCAAAAAGGAATATGCGGTGCTGGATGAGATTCCAGAAAATAAAATACCAGTGGTACCTGATGCTCAGCAACAACAAGTTATCCCACAGACTCCTACAAGTGTTAGACATTCTACTAGGATATCTAGACCTCCAGAAAGATTTTCTCCATCATTATATTCTATATTATTAACTAATTCTAATGAACCTGAAAGTTATGAAGAAATAATGCAGGTAGATACCAAAAAGCAGTGGGAGCTAGGCATGAAAGAGGAAATGGATTCCTTGCTGCAGAATCAGACTTGGGACTTAGTCCAATTGCCTACAAGTAAAAGAGCCTTGCCAAATAAATGGGTTTATAGGTTGAAGGAAGAAGATGGAGGCAAGAAAAGATATAAGGCCAGACTTGTGGTAAAAGGTTTTGCATAGAAAAAAGGTATAGATTTTGATGAAATATTTTCTCTGGTTGTAAAAATGACTTCTATTAGAACTATTCTAAGTCTTGTGGCTATAGAAGACTTGTACCTTGAACAACTAGATGTGAAAACAACTTTTCTCTATGGGGATTTGGAAGAGGAAATATACATGTAGCAACCATAGGGAAATGAGGTCAAGGGTAAGGAGGAATTTGTGTGCAGGTTAAAGAAGAGTTTGTATGGCTTGAAGCAAGCACCTCTACAATGGTATTTAAAATTTGATAGTTTTGTAGCTGAACAAGGTTACAAAAGATGTCATTCTGATTATTGTGTTTATTTCAATAAATTAGGTAATGGCAGCTATATTATCATGTTGCTTTATGTTGATGACATGCTTGTTGCTAGGTCTAACATGCAACATATTAATGAACTTAAGTAGAAATTCGAAAATTCATTTGCTATGAAGGATTTGGTTGCAAAGAAATAAATTCTTGGTATGAGGATCACATGGGACATGACAAACAGAAAATTATTTTTATCTCAAAGTGAGTATGTAGAAAAGGTGTTGAAAAGGTTTAACATGCAGAATGCAAAAGCAGTTAGTACACCTTTGCCTAGTCATTTTAAGTTGAATAAGGAGATGTGTCCAAAGACACAAGAGGAAGACAAAATGTCTAAGATACCATATGCATTAGCAGTTGGCAGCTCAATGTATGCAATGGTATGCACAAGGCCAGTTGTGAGCAGGTATATGAGCAATCCAGGAATGGAACATTGGAATGCGATAAAATGGATTCTCTGATATTTGAGAGGTACCACTTCAAAGAAACTATGTTTTGGAGGAACAAATTATGCTGTAAAAGGATATGTTGACACTGATCTGATGGGTGATATTGATAGCAGGAGGAATACTACATGGTATGTTTTTACTGTAGGAGGTACTATAGTCAGTTGGATTTCAAGGCTGCAAAAGGTTGTTCCGCTTTCAACCACTGAAGCTGAGTATGTTGCTACTACAGAAGCCAGCAAGGAGATGATTTGGTTACAATGTTTTCTAGAGGAATTGAGGGAACAATAAGAAGATAGCCCTTTGTACATTGATAGCCAGAGTGCCATTCATCTTGCTAAGAATTTAGCTTTGCATTAAAAAACTAAGCACATACAGTTCAGATACCACTTCATCCGGTCAATTTTGGAGGATGGACAGTTGAAGCTAGAGAAATCCACACAAGTCAGAATCCTGTAGATATGTTCACCAAGGCAGTTACATGGGAGAAACTGATTTCCTCATCAGTTTTCATTGTTAAAATTTTCCCTATTTTTTGCATGATCAGAGTTGGTTGTTAATTTTTGTTAACCAACAAAAGAAAAATGACATTGCAAAACCCTAATTCTGGAAGCTTCCAAAAAGCTTGTTATAAGTGGTTGGGATGTATGTTATGGTGATGTATTTGCGAGATTGTAATCTATTTTGCATTGGATAAAAAAACATTGGATGGCTGAGTTTCTGTGGATGTAGCCCATAGTGAGTGAACCACGTTAAATTTCTATGTTGATCTCTTTTGTGTTATTCCTCATTGTTATATTTGGGTTATTTAATCTACATATAATTGTTAGTGTTTATTACTTTGATCTACCTAAACCCTAATAGGTCTTTGAGGCCCCATGTGAGGAATGACATTGTTGTGAAGAAAAGGAGGATTTGGTGGAATTCCCTCCTTCTCCAAAAATTCTACTTGTAATAAATGTAAGGATTTAATGGGAGGTTCTAAAGGGATCGTGTTTTACCCTATACCCCCATTTTCTTTGTATTTTCTAACAATTTGGGTTTGGTCAAGGATTTAATATTTATTGTAGCT
This sequence comes from Cunninghamia lanceolata, assembly GCA_027924645.1. Classification (NCBI taxonomy): domain Eukaryota; kingdom Viridiplantae; phylum Streptophyta; class Pinopsida; order Cupressales; family Cupressaceae; genus Cunninghamia; species Cunninghamia lanceolata. The sequence goes on along the minus strand of BSBN01001859.1, from coordinate 3,269,190 downwards.
CTTGCGTTTCTATTAAAACTATGGTGTGGGAAGGGTTGGTGTAATTTGCCCCTTCCCACTAGTATCTCTTATGATACTATGGGGATGGGTGGTCTAACGGTTCAACGAGACCAATTTTGGCTCTTTGTGGTTTTAACATGGTACCTTGTTTGTATATCCAACAAACTTTAGAATTTTTGAATATGTATTCTCTAGAGTGAGCTATGATGTCACCGATCTTCCTTACCCTGACACACAAAGTAAAAGGCATGGAAATGGAAATGAATGGTATGGGTATTTACTAGATGACAAGCAAGAGGATCACAAGGTTTTTTTTCACAATGACAAATCTACTACAGGATGTACTATGGGCCACCCTCTATAGTGATCTTATGAACATTCATTCACAGTAGATCTAGTAGAGAAATTGACATTACAGTTCCAAGTTGGAATGGATACTCAAGAAAATAGAGTAAAATTAGTGAAGAAGATCCCAATGGTAGAGCTTAATGTGGACGTATAGGTGAAAGCAACAATTTATGAGGTGCTAGCACTCATTTGCAAATTTAATAATTTATATCCAAGTTTATAGGAGTTGATTGATTAAGCAAGGAATGCATGGAATCTTTTAACAATTGGTAATATGGATCTATTCTTTAGTAAGTGTAAGATATTGGGTCCACATTGAGGGAAAAATATGTGCCATATTGTTGATGAATTTATTTTCAATATTTTTATGAAATAGAAAACTAATATAGATGAGAATGTCTTGTTTTAAATATGTAAATTTTTTAAAAATTTAAACCCATTTTCTATTTAGTTGTTAATTTTTAAACACAAAATCTCATAATCGTGACATAAAATATATTTCTATTTTTAGTAACTTTTGATTTTGAAAATTGACTAATCTAGCATCATTCTTTATATACTAAAAATATAAAACTCATGTTACAATTATTTTAGGCCAAATTATGTGGGTTGTTACAATTATTTTAGGCCAAATTATGTGGGTTGTACATGACGGGTTTTAGGTTTATATCTCAATTTTTTTGAGTAGGTTGTTTATATTTAATCTACATTTTATATGGATGCATGCTACATTGAATATAGGTAGTTTGGTGATGGGGGAGGGCCCCTTCAGTTGACCCCTCATACTTCATGTATAAAAAATAAAGAATAAAAAATTCATAATTTCCACTAAAAACTTAGAAAAAAATAAGTCTTTTTATTAATATTTTTCACTAAAATCTAAAATATTGAACATATTTTATTATTATTTTAATGTAAACAATAGTAACCACTAATAAATTATCTTTGTAAAATAAGTAGGCCAATAATCAATATACTCTTTAATTTTAAAATAATTCACAAACAAATACATATTATAACATATGTATATATTAAACCTACTACTATGATGTTGTTCACTATATATAATAAATAATATTCAATTATATTAAATACTATAATTTAATTTTTATTTTTGTTATTGTTGAATTAATAGTTCTGTTTTCAAAATTTTTAATTAAAATTTGGAATTTATCACCAAATATTTATTATAATAAAAAATTTCATATATATGTTCATAAATTATTTAAATTCTAATTAAATTTAAATTACATTTTTAAAATGGTTAACCATTAAATTTATTTATTTTATTTTAATTATTTGTATTAAAACATTTATATTATCATGATATATAATTAATAACTTAAAATTATTGTTTCTGAATAATTTTATTTCCAAAAAATTTACATGTAACTTCTAAATTACTATAGATTGTAATAACTAAGACTTAAAAACTATCATTTTCATTCAAAATAATTTTTTTAACTATAAATATATTTATTAGTACCTGCCTTCGCTGGTACTATTGCAATGAGTTCACACTTATCTAGTTATTAATCTATTGATTGCAAACCAATCAAAAGATAGGATTATTTTTCTTTTCGGGCAAATTTGATTTAAATTTGTACTTTTCCTATGTCAACGTGATAAATTTTTAACAAAATATTATTGAAAAATGATTTATCTATATTGTCATTGGCTAAAAAAAATGACCTCTTCTATGCGAATTGTCGGATTGTCGGAGAGTGCAACAAAAAAAACTATAAATGCGGAGAGAATCTTGGTTTGAGGGGAGGATGTGATAAGAGGGAAGAATCATCAGTTTTTATGAATTTAATTTTTTGATTCATTAGGTAAAGTAAAAATTACTTTTTGTCAAAAGGACAAAGTTATGATATTAATAGTACTATTATTTTATGAAATTATATTATTTTTAGAATTTCAATTTTATTTACTCAAAAGTTAAAAATTTAATATTTCAATTTTATTTACTAAAAAGTTAAAAATCTACAATATCATGAAAAATATTCGGCCATGTTATTACATTTTTTATTCTATTTTTCAAACATATAATATTTTAATGCATTTTAGATTATCATATATTAATATTATTACGTCAAACCTCCACATAATACAAATTTAGTTTTATAGTTAAGGAAATATTTGTGTTATTTAATAGGCTTTGTAAAGTTTAGTTTTATAGGTAAGTAAATATTTTAGTGTTATTTTATTTTTACCAAATTAAATTATTTTTGAGATTTCAATTTTATTTACGCAAGATATTTCAAAGTGAGAAATATAATAGTTACAAATTTGAAATGATAAACAATTCTTTATTTTAGAAAAAAATTATTACTAAATCACAATATTAGATTAATTAAAATAATTCAAATCATGTTCTCTAAAAAGTACTAAGTACTTACTATTATTACTTAAACAAAAAATTAAGTGACTAAGTGTAGTGATCTAAATATGAATATGTTATTGTCACTAAGTGTAGTGATCTAAATATGAATATGTTATTGTTATTATATTGTGTAATTATTTGTAAACTTACAATATTTTAATGCATTTTAAATTGTAATAGTATTCAATATTATTACATTTTAATATGTTAGGCAGACAGTTCAAATCTCCACACCCAACTAGGGTTAGGGTTCTACACATTTTATTTTATGAAATAAGATTATTTTAGGGATTTCAATTTTATTTACTCAAGAATTAAAAATCTAGGATTTCAATTTTATTTAGTCAAAAGTTAAAAATATAGTATCACGAAAAATATTTCGCCATGTTATTACATTTTTTTATTTTATACTTAGAATATTTTAATGCATTTTAAATAATAAAAGTATTAGTATTATTACATTTTAAAGAAATATTTGTGTTATTTAATAGGCTTTGTAAAGTTTAGTTTGTAGTTAAGGAAATATTTTAGTCCTAGATTATTTTTGAGATTTTAATTTTATTTATCCAAGACATTTCAACACTCTTCAAAAATTATTTTTTTAATTATTGAAATGCAATTTGTCTATACAACCAACATCTAATCAACAAAAAAATTGCAACTAAACAAATACTATATACAACCAATAACTAATCAACAAAAAAATTACACCTAAACAAATACTATAATAACAACACTGTAAGGCAGGTACTGGCCACTACGTGGCACTTGTTAAATATTATAATACCACAATTGATACATCATAAAAATAAATATTTACAAACCATATACATTATCACAATTACATTAAAAACTTTTAACTCTATGCATCTTAAAAAAATCTTTTATAATTACAATTGTATGTATATATTTAACTCTGGTTAGATCTTTATATTTAACTCGGGATTAATAGCTTTTATTTTATTCCAATATCCCCCGCCTTTTTTTAAGGTCTCCCACCATTCATTCCCTGGCCATTCATACTTGAACACCTTTAGTCCTTAAAGTGCTCCAATCCCTCTCCCACTTTCTTCAATTTGTCACAAGCAGTTATAATTAACTCCTCAAGGGATGCCATGGCTCCCTCCTCCAAATTAGGGAACTCCTGACACACTCCGGTACCCTCTGTGCACATTATATCTACTACTTTCAGTCTTGCCATTCTCTTCTATCCTTCCTACCCCTGCGTTTGTTTGGGGTAACCAGTTCCTCTTCAATTCAATTTCATGGCAACCGCAAAAGAGAGTAACAGTGCCTTTGACAAAATTCTGCCGCCATCTGCATCCTCTTCAACGCCCACAAAAAGGGTGCCCTACGATGTATTCATAAACCATCGTGGCCCTGACACCAAGCAAACGCTGGCAGCCTCTATATACCGTACCCTCAAACTCATGGGACTTCAAGTTTTCTTAGATGAATCAGAGCTTCAACTGGGCGATTCCATACCATCTGAAATACAAGATGCCATGACTACTTCTTTCCTTCATATTGCTGTACTTTCTCCGAGATATGCAGAATCCACTTGGTGTTTGGCCGAGTTATCCTTTATACTCAAAACCAACAAGAAAATTATTCCCATCTTTTACAATGTTGATCCCAGTGATATCCATTGGATTTGTAAAGGAAAAGGAATCTATGCTAAAGCATTTTCCGAGCATGAAGCCAAGGCCAGATATGCTTCAGAAACGCTTGAGGATTGGAAAATGGCGCTGCAAAAGGTTTCATATGTTAAAGGCTCCATTGTCAAGAATGATGAGTAAGTATCAAATACTCTCTTCCTTTTCTCACATGTTATGACATATTGTATCTCAGAATACAACATAGTAGTTCTACAATGGAATCTCTTCTCTTTTCAGCATAGATTGGAAAGATTTATTATCAAATCGAAATCTGATTTAAAGTTTTCATCTCGGTATACTTACTATTATATTTCGTCAATTTTATTTGATTTATAAGGTAGATGTTATTTTTATGAGCTACTTCCCCCTTTAAAGAAATTAAATTTAAGTTCAAACCCTTGTCGCCCCTGTTTCAAACGATCTGCAGAGGAGGTGTCCTTCATAGGCCCGAAGTAGGGTCAATTTTTGAACAGAAGGCTCATTTTTTTGTGCAGAGAAAATTGTCCTTGTTTAGGCCGATTTCTTCCCTGAAGGTGTCCATCTTTGTCCATAAAGGGTCGCGGCTGAGTGTGGAGAAGGCCTGCACGGCACGTTTTTGATCACAAAAAGGGCATGTGAAGGGCATCAGAGGTCTGATCTGTCACACTAGAAGGACGATCCTGCAGAAAGGAGGCGTAACTGAACAGAGGCTGCAAGGCTCTGGTGTAAAAGGCGCCATTTTGGCCGCCATAGCCATTTTTTGGCCGCTTCTTCCTCTAAGCGCCGCCATTATTCTTGGCCGCCCCTGCATTAGTTTGGCCACCCCTGCTTTGTGAAGGTTGTTTATACCCTACAATCTTAGCCGCCCCTGCACCTCATCTGGCCACCATTTCCTGGACGCCTCTTTGCCCTATTTTTTGGGTGCTAGAAATTTTGCCCTAAACCTAATTTTCCCCCTTCTCAAAATTTTGCCTTCTTTTTGTTTTTTGAAAGTATTTAAAATTTAAAATTATGTTTTCAAAGTGTTGAACATAGGAAATTTTTTCTTTCATTTAAAAGCATTTAAAATTGTGTCTTTTAATGTTAAAACAAGGGGGTCTATAAAATTTTGGGGAAATTGTTTTAAGGAGGAATTAATTGTTTAGTTAGTCTTGTATGTTTGACTGTGGAAGACGAATGGTGAGGCCCGGGTTGACATGAGGCCAATTCCCCCTCGAAAACCAAACTATCCTCTTCTTCACTCCTTGCTAATTCCAACAAGTAGTTGAAAGGCTAGCTTCACTCAAGGCATAGGCATATTTTTGCTTTTTAGTGCAAACGTATTAAAATAGGCCTCTTTTATGGGAAACTTGTTTGTGTTATAACTCGGTAGCTCAAACTTGAGTGTCATTTTTTTCAAAAGTTGATATTTTCACATTTCCCATCTATTGGACCTTGTTGCATTGTAAAATGCATTAACTTACAAAGTGTCAAAATCGGGGGGTCACCTAATACTGAATAATGGGGTGTTTCATAATATGTCAAATTTTATTATCTAAAAGAGTTAACATGTTCTTAATCATGGGATATGATACTCACTCTTCTGTAATCAACCTAAAAAAGGGTAATTATAAGTCTTGGTGTGATGGCATCATGAAACATCTCGAGTACCATAATCTCATGCCATATTTATATGGACTTATCCCTGTACTAGGTAAACAATCTTAGAAGAATAAGTGGTTTAATACTTGTGATCATATTGTTGGATTAATTAGTTTACATATATCAGATGTTGCTTTGTATGCCATCATTGATATTGAATGTCCACATGCATTATGGATCAAAGTCTGGGAGATATATGGAGATTCAAATATATTCTCCATTCTCACATGCTCCTACTATGATCACAAATAATATTCCACATCATGATACAAATACAAAATGTCCAGTTGACATAGAGGAAATAATCATTCCTACACCATCTACTATTGCTTCACCATCTACTATTGCTTCATCGGATTTTAGAGTTGCTTCTTTGAGAGCTTCTAGTATTTCCTCGCAGCAAGATAAATATATCAATCTTCCTAGCATTGTTGATTGGAACAAATTTCTACCTGACATTGCTTGTCTCTTTGTAGAGTCTTGCATTGCTAGTTTGGAAGCACGCATTGAGGACACCAGTCTTCTCTTTGATGACAATTTCGATGAAGTTGCATCACCATTATCCTCTTTAGATATTTATGCTCTACATCCGTCTACACATGGTTCTGGATTGTCATCATCTTCATCTATTAGGCATGCACTTGAGATGATTATGGCATCCTTCAACATCGACATGGGGACATCTGAGCAATCTTTGAAGACATCAAAATGGGCATCATCATCCTTGAATCAACTTCAACACGATTCAAGTACATACATACATCTTCCTACACATTCCTATTCGGAATGGGGAGATATCCTACATGGGTAAATACATCTGGCGTTAGGTGTCTACTTAGGAGTCCTAGTTTGGTTTAGTCAACTCGCCACCTCTAGCGTGTTTTGTGGAGCTAACTCGACACCTCTAGTGGAGTGTTGAAGCTGACTTATGATTCGACTCAACCTCTTCACCTATTTGTACACACCTTGTTTATAATCTAATATACTCCAGATTTGATGCCAACATTCTCTTAGTCGATCCTTAGTTCTAATAAAACCTATAGATAGATCAACTTAACAATAATAAACAAGGCTCAAAGACAACATACAATCATGTAGTGGACTTATAATGCCATCTATTTATGTAAATGATCTAAAAGTGTTGCTAGTATGCTCTCATTAAGGCTCTTGATTATTCTCTCTTAATGATGTATAAGTGTTGCTTGTTGTTTTCTAGGAGATTTTAAAATAAATGAGTGGATGCCCTTAAATACAACAACATAGTGCATAAATCCACATAAAATTATGCTAGGTCAACAAACAATTACTAGTGGAATAAGTAAACTTGGGCCCATTTTGAATTTTTAAAATTTAGTGGTTTAGCTCCACAACTCTAGAGATGACCCAGATCACTTTTGCACTCATGGATGTGACCTAGGGTGGAAAATAATAAACTTGGGAATCAAGGCCAAATTTCTAGAAATAAACTATGCTAATGGGACTTAGAGATAAAAATTTTATGAGCCAAATTCATGCAAGAATATGTCACTTGTAAACTTATCATTGCATAAGAATATTCTAATAGAAGTGAACTCAAAACATAATGTCCAAAAGGGCACATGAATGCATTTTTCATCATTATAATACTATTAAAATATTTTAAAATGTTGTTCAATTACTATACTAAACCTTATCTTATTCACACATATGATAGGTGGGAATTTATGGTAAAAGCTTAAAAATAATCATAACAATAAAACAAATTCACTTTACAAAATGTGACAACTTCTAAATACTTTAATTGATATTTTGCAAAATCAAAACCATAATTTATATTTAATAATTATTATGATTTTAAGAGTTGAAGTATTTTTAGATCTTTTGTGATATAATTAAGGATAAGTCATTAAATGAATGGAATCTTTGTCCTTGCAAAAACACTAAAACCACACACTTACATCTTACAAACTCCTAATAAAAATCACTTAAGAAAACACAACTTTCATAAATTTAATTTTGAGAATAGAAACACATCAATAATCCATCACAAAACTAAGGTTTTTACAACGCAACATTGAATTTTGACTCAACAATATATTGGAATAATAAACAAGTCTTGCTAGAGATTTTGGCATACTTTCCAATTACAGATATAACAATCAACATCTGGAAACTGACAAACATAAGCAACACCACTACTTAAGGAAATTTTGATTGGGGTTCTCTTGCAAACTCAACATTTCAACTTACAAAACAACATACACATGCCACAAAACACATATTCTATTAACATTCAATCTCCATACTTAAGCTTCCTAGAAATCTACAAACATAGAAGGAACTCCATGCTCCTTCTATCTACCTATTGATCCTCTCTCTAGAAGCTAAATCTCCTTCAATTTCCAAGCATTATGTGTAGTTTTCATCCTCCAAAAATATGCATATTTTATTCTGTTGCCCACCCTATGCAGAATTTGTTTCTTCAGAGTTACAACACCAAAGATGGAGTGACCAAGTTTGTATGCATGCAATTTGGTCAAGTGTAATACCCTTGTGTAAGATATTTTCTTATAATAGCTGAAAATATCCGAATTGGAATAGCCTTCTAAATGCAACATTATTGTTTGGTTGAATATTCTCTTTAATGCACCCCCCCACCCCCCCACATAATGAGGTATCATAATAACCTCTTTCATAATGATGCATCATAGATTATCTTTAAACAAGTTACAAGTGTTTAGAAATTAAATATTCTCTTCCCAAGTCCTAGTGTGGCATACCAATTACCACTACATGAGATTTTAATCAATGATTTTAAATAAGATGCCTTGTATTTAATCCCAAGGGGTTTCATGATTAATTATTTAACAAGTAACCTAGGAAAATACAAAAGCAAAAGAAAATATATTTTTCTGTTGATGTTTATTGCTCAAACCTTTAGATACTTGTACATCAAACATCCCAAGTAAGAGTTTGTGAGCATAGTGCTACAAATAAAGGATGAGTGGTAAAACCACTCTTTAAATCTGCATACAAATTGGAGTGTGCCCCATCACATGATAGAGGTTCCTCAAAACAAAATAGTCCTCTTCCTTCGCCTCTTCTAGATTTTAGCTTGGCCATATCCTAGCCTCTGTTAAGTTTTATCCTCTATACCCACTCCCAAACTCCTTGTAGATCTCTATCCACCAAAATCTAACCATCACCTCTAATTGCTTCTCCTCCATTCTCTCTACATTGTAGAATCCCTCTAATGTGCATTCACTCGCCTCTATCCATAGATCCTTACATCCATATTAATGTACCATTTCAAATAATATAGACTTAACTCAAAAGCCAAAACCTACAAGATAAATAAAATATTGACAAACAAGGGTGAATCTAAACCCCAATCAGATCTAAGTTGAAAGATATGTTGTTGAAACTAATTAGATCCTTAGATAAGATCAAAGGAAAATGTAAGGGGAAGGTAAGGTTGGGTCTGGGAGTGTTGGATCACCAAAAATATAAGTGTTAAATAAGCCTTACTAAATATTTACCTTAGACTAATTAATAACTATGAATGAACAACAAATTAACCTAGATCAAAGAGTTGAGACTCAATTATATTGAAATAAATGAAAATTAAATAGGAAGATAGAGTGGCTTAGCTCTATAATTAATATTGGAATAATGTTGATGTCATGTGGAATTGATTCACCACATTTTGGAACTTTATTTCTATCAATATGATAATTATGTTCAAGAAATCCAAACTATCATAAAAAAAATATAGTGGGTTGATCTTGTAGGGATCGAAATTGATCTGAAGTTGCTCAAAAATGACTTGACATGCAAATATGATCTCTAAGAGGCATGATTAATCTAATAGAATGGTGACTCTTAAAAATCGTGCAACTCAATCTTTTATGACCTCTACATAGTCAAGACGGTGTTTATAAAGACCATTATGAAGTTTGTTGACTCACATGGATCGATTTCTTTGAGGTTAAACCCCTTTGTAAACCTATTCAATGGTAATGAGCAAGATAAAGGACATCATATGCAAATATGTAGATGACTTAGGGTGATGATGTAAATTAGGATTCTTTTCTAATCTCCCAAATCAATGTTTGCTCTAATGATTTTGTTTTTGTCTCCTATGGCATGAAATTAATAGTGCAATGAATGTCTTTAAAAACCATTTCATAACATGTCACACTAATACAAGAGTATGCCACTTGTTATGTTATTGCATTAAATCTTTCTTGTAAAGCTAGACACAAAGCTAAATACAAAATAGCATAATACACTAATATCACCATTATTAATAAATATTCTTTTTTAAAGTTAATATTTATAAGGTCTTTATTTTCTTCTTTTAAATTATGAAATAATTTTATCCTTACAATGCACTTTTAAATGTTTTATAAAGCTATTTTCATTTTGTAAAGCCTCTCTTTCCTTAAAATATGAAAGGTTTTTATTTCTTTACTTTGTATTTTCTAATTTTATTTTAAAGGGCATTAAACATTGCTTGTATGTAAAACATGTCATTATTTTTATTATTAACCATATCCTTTCACTTTATATGAGTAATTGATTTTTGTCTATCAGTTAAAAATATATTAAATAAATTCTATTAATTTAAGTTTAAGATTTGTTTTAGAGGAAATTAACTTGGGTGACTTTTTAAAAAACTGTTTTTTTTTATAGTGATGAAGGAATGTTGAAGAATATTGTAAATTACATATTGAAGCACCCTAAAAAGATTTCATTAGTGGCGGCCAAACATCCTGTGGGTCTTGATGAAACATTACAAGATTTTGAAAGAAGTGTATTAGAATCTTCTGAAAAGGTAAAAATTGTGGGGATTATTGGTATGGGTGGAAGTGGAAAATCCACCCTAGCTAAAGAATATTACAACAAGAAAAGATTTTCCATCTACAGATGCAGTTTTGTTTGCAATGTGCGAGATACATCCGCTAAAAACTTGCATGAAAAGCAGAAAAAAATGTTCCAAGACCTTGGTGGGTCAAAAGATATATCATTTGATAATGTAGAAGAAGGAAAAACAATCCTAGCAGAACATTTGAAATATGTTCAGGTATTTATTATCTTGGATGATGTAGATCATCTAGATCAATTAGATTCTCTATTGCCAGCAAAAGATAGTCTTGAACAGGGTAGTGTGATAGTGGTCACAAGTCGAGATTTTGGCATTCTAACATCTTGGGGAATCTCTTCCAATTCAATTTACAAGATGAAAAAATTAAAATTTGAATATGCTATGGAACTCTTTTGCTGGCATGCTTTCCTACAACCCTCTCCACTGAATGAATTTGAATATCTTATTAATAAGTTTTTAGAAGTCTGCAAAGGATTGCCCTTATCCCTCAAAGTTTTAGGAGGACTTGTACATGGAAAGTCCAAAGAATATTGGGATGCTCAATTAAATAAAATATCCAGATTATTGCCCGAAGACATTAAAGACATACTAAAAATGAGCTTTGATGCACTAGATGAAGAAGACAGAGAGATATTTTTAGATATATCTTGTTTCTTCATAGGAACAGAAACACATTCGGCCATCATAGGAACAGAAACACATTCGGCCATCACATTGTGGGATGGGTCCGGATGGAGTGGGGTGTGTAGTTTGGTAACACTAGTGAATAAGTGTTTGGTTGAGATAGATGGGAGAAACTGCATAAGAATGCATGATCAGCTGAGGGATCTGGGAAAAGAAATTGCAAAGACATGGTCACCGTACCGCCTTTGGTTACCGCAGCAAATTAAGCACATTGAGACACAGGGGCATGTGAGTTTAATATCATGTTTTGTATGTTTCTGATATTTCAATAACGAAATTTTGTTCGTAGGCTAATTGTTTTTGTAAGGTCACTGCTTTTTATATTTTTTCATCTAGGAAAGCGTGCTGATTCGCGGAATTAAAGCGGAAACAGAAGAGTTTTATGGAGAGTGCATGGAGCTTGTGAGAGGATCAGGTAGAAGGTTTAAGCGGGGTTTAGAAATCCTCGATGTTGTAAACAATTATTTTACAGAAGAGTTAGCAACACTTGCAGCAGGCATTATCTGGCTGCGATGGGTCAACTTTCCGCATACAACTCTTCAGTCATGGATTTCATTGAAGAAGCTGAGATTTTTAGAGCTTCGTGAGGCTTACAAATTAGAACAACTGTGGAGCGAGACTGCCGATGTAAGTATCTTCCTTTTCTTTATTGTTATTTATGCAGCCAGACATTAAATCTCTTATAGTTGTTGAAGGGTCTTGCCTTGTTATTTATGCAGCCTCCTGTTCAGTTGAGAGAGCTGAAAATCATTCATGCTAGAAGTTTCCAGAGATTTCCGAGGTCAATAGGATTCCTAAAGCATTTGAAAAAGATATCCTTTGACTCAAACGGAGCTCCTATCGAAGGTCTGCCAGAAGAGTTTTGCCGTCTCCAATCGCTGGAGTACCTCGAGTTAAGTGGATGTCACAAGTTAAAATCGCTGCCTAGCAACTTCGGCGATTTGAAAAATTTGCGAGATCTATATTTGAGAGAATGCAGTGAGATCGAAGCGCTACCAGAGGAGTTTTCTAGCCTCCAATCGCTGCAGCACCTCGAGTTAAATGGATGTTATAAGCTGAAATCCCTGTCGAGCAAGTTGGGCAATTTGACAAATCTGCAGGGTCTAAATTTCAGAGAATGCTCCGAGCTCACCTTGCTGTCGGAAACACTTGCGCAGCTTACTAGCCTTCAATATCTGATGATTGACCGCTGCGCCCTCACAGAATTGGTTATCCTTTCTTCATCTTCATTGTGCAGCCTGAGATATTTAAGAGTATTGTGTTGTCCTGTGTCCAGGTTATCAATCTCTCCACAATGTTGCCCCAGCCTGCAAACTCTATTCCTTGGCCTCAGTCACCACTTAGTAGAGATCGATAGCTTGCCAATATCACTCGAGGGCTTATATTTGATCAGTTGTCCAAATCTCAAAAGCATAAGCAGTAATTGTGGTCTGGCAGAGCTAAAGCAACTGGTTATATGGGAATGTGGGGAGCTTAAGAAAATAGAAGGATTAGAAAATTGCACGTCATTGGAGATGTCGATAGCAAATACAAAGTCATTGGAGTTGCCAGTCATACAAAGTCTGAAGCATGTGGAGAGTTTGGGGAAAGACTCGCTCCCAGCACAATTGCACTTATCACCACCAATTCACATATCAGGATTTGAACCTTGCCATCCGAACGTAATAATAGTTTTTAGATAGTTGAACTTATTATTATGTAACAAGTGTTTATTGGTTGAACGTAATTATATTGTATACTTTCTGCAGAAATGTCTATCCGAATGTATAACGTGGACAGCGCCTAGCGTGGAGGCGATTGTGGAGTCTTGTAGCTTTCCTGGTCTCACTTTGATTGATTCGTGCGGGCGGGAGAAGACTTTTACCTTTTCGCAGAGGCGTTCTTCCAACGAGGCATCGATCATGTGCTTTGATATAAATTGCGGTTCCGATTTCATCCATCCAACTCTGCAGACGGATTGTAGACTCTGCTCTTGTACGAATGTGAAAGAAGGAAAATGGGTGTGGATAGGTATTTTCACCCAATCTTCCCCGGTGGGAAGCGAAGTTCGGTTCGAATTATGGACATTCTCCTCTTTTCATAATGGGGTAGACATGAGAATGGCAGCCCTGGGTGACGAAAAGATAGTTACGGACGCTTTTTATGAATTACTGCAACATTTAGCCAAAAGTAAGTGACACTCATGAAATAATAAATTTGAGTAATTATATGGGATATTTTAAATTATATTTAAATTTAATTATTTGAATGTATGTAATGTAAATTAAATATTATAATTGTGTGTTTTATATATAAAATTAATTTTTTTTATTAAACAATATTTATGTTATGTATTCAATTATGAATATGTGGGAATATATATGTAATATTCTTTAAAGTAACAATGTTTTCAATAAAAATATGATGGATTATGTTACATTGTCATTGTTGTGTTTATTAAAGGAGTAGGGCATTTGAAAGGCAATATGTTTGATCAAATTCCATATAGACACTTTTTTCATGAAGGTATCTCATTTCAACAAAATATTTTATTGTCTTTTATCTTATTATAAATCTTAAAATGAATCTCATTATGATACATCATGGTTGTCGTTATTGTAGTAGTGGATTTTGCACTGCTAGGATGATGAGTAGTGTGTGGTAGTTTTAAAGAAGAGTTTGGAGGCAACATCGATAAAAATTAAGTACTTCTACGGGTAAAAGCACAATAGTGTATCACACTTTCGGCTAAATAAATAATTCTAAGCAGATTGTTTATGCACGATTTATTTATGCCCAGTTTAGTTACGCCTGAAACCACATTGCACCTATGTGGCACCTACGTGGTTGTACGTTTCTTGGCAGAATCTTATCGAGTGGAACGTTTACACTCGGTTAGGTTTCGGGTGTAACCAAAGAAAATAAAAATAAAGGTGAAAATGTCATTTTCTCCCAGATTGATACAGTTATCAAGTGTTCCGCCTGGAGCCCACGACGGACAATGAGCCCACCACAGACAGTGAGCCCACAACAACTTGTTATCACTACACTGCATTGCAACCTCCAGGTACTCCACTGTTCCACAACACCCACATGCACCATTCGGATACATAAACTATACCTACCTTCATTTGATTTACATAAACCATAATCACATAATATCGTATGCATGCTGGGCATGTGCAATACATCTTCATAGTTTATATCATAGTTTTGTATCAATGCTGCAACATCCACACAACTACCATAGGTTTCACTAGCATTTTAATGAAAAAGTTTATGGTGTCCTCAAGATAGCCAAAACAAGCAAGATGGTCAACCATGCACACATACTAATCAATTGTAGGTGTAATGCAATAAGGGTTACTCATATGATTGAAGCATGTGCATTGGTCATCCACTAAACATGCATGGCTGCATGCACATAGAACACAAGCAGAGCTTGTAATGTCATGATATGTTCAAAAGTTCCTTGTCTATGCTTCCACATTTTCCATACATGTTGACTAGAGCATTTCGAACTATAATATCTGTCAAAAATCCCCCTTTTGTTATGCTTTGATGGATGTTCATACCCTATTCCAGAGCTCCCATTTTGGCATAGGCAGGGAGGATGTTGGATTTACAACTGCCAATTTCATTTGCTTGAAAGTTTCTTAATCCTTGTCAACAAATCCATTTTTTGCATATCCTGCAAAAATACTTGATATTCTACAATGTCTTCTTTTTGCTTTCGTATGAGATGCCTATGCGACTGTGCCTAAGCGGATCCATGGAATGCTAACAAATATAAACCCAATTTGACTATCAATAGTCCATCCTATGTTATCCATTAACAATATAATGAGGGGATTTCTTAGTTACAAAATATAAATCCAAAGGTTCACACGTAGAAGGTGAAAGATGTGCATGGAAAAAATAACAACCTTTGGTACCAATATGCATAATGTGAAAAAATAATTAAAATAAATTACTCTCCATGTGATTTTAATTTTAAAAGTAGAGTGTGTGGTTAAAGAAAACTTATGGATTGGTGTCTACTCCTATGTACAAAGTTAGGTATCAAGAAAGAAAATAGTAAACAGTTCAGACATGCAACATTATTTGAGTAGTCCAATTTACTAGATCTTGTATTACAAGAAAGATTTAGACTATTAGATGCCATCTTTGCTATGACATTATACAAATTCTTTTTACTAATTCATTTCCCATGTCAAATGTCCATGTATTATAGTTAAAATATTTAGAATATCCCTTGAGTATTAACTAATCAATGCTAGTCATGGTTGTTGTAAATGTGCAACTAGAAACAAGTGTTTCCTAAAGTGTTCGACAAATACAAATGGTGACAATTTGAGTGTTGAAATAAAACCAAGTCTTGTACATTGAATTCTCAAAAATAATATATGCATGAAAAATTAACACAAAATTAATTGATAATATAACTTAATTTGCTAGTCTTTTATTATTGAGAGGAGTCTATTACACCTTTCAAATATTTTCCAACCCTTTGTACAATGTATGCATATTCTATTTATAGAAAGGTGATAACACTCATCTCACAGATGATTGACACTTGTCAATTCTTATGGCAATCTAAAATTAGTTAGGTGATTAGCACCATTACAAGTGCCACCTAGGTCCAAACTCATTGATGACCAAGGGGTATGTATTAGAAAGAGAATCAACTCCTAACTTTATTTTGTTCTTGCAAATGAAAGAAAGTAATTGCCATGAAGACACTACTCTTTTATCATCCCAACATGAATGAAAATAAGTGCATTGAATTTGTTTCAAGGGCCTCTATTAAAATGAAGGAGTGGAATGTAGAATTCGGCACCTCTTTCCCATATATTGTAGCTCAAAGCCTTCTAAAACTTATCTCTAGGCCCAAATCCACTACCCATACATGGTAGTATGATATGGATTTTTTGATATCACAGGATGATAGTTCCAGGTTTCTTGGATCTAGACCTTGAACGTGACCATTCACCTCCAAATATGAAGTTAGAGGGAGGAAACATGGTCATGCCCAATATACCACCAAATAAAATAAGACTGCATACACACACTGTGAAAACTCTTAGGAAACTTAGGAACAACAAAGGATAAAACGTAATAATTCCAAGACCCTTCCATTTCTTCTTGTTAGTATCTTACCTAAGACTACCCATGTAATGAAATGTTTTGTGTTGAATGTGTAAGTCCTATGTAATGCCCACCCTAGTGTGTGCCTTGTGTGCTTTTGATTCATGTGTTATATGATGTTCTAAGTGTGTATCAATATGATTGTGTTAGTTGATTTATGCATATATGATTTTATGATGTCGATTGATTGTGGACCCTTGTTTATCATGCTTATGCAATATTATGCCATGTTGGGTATTATGATGTGCTTCGGCTATTTTATGTATGGAGCAGGTATGCCTGATGGTTTACTTGAGTGTGCAGGTAATTACAGGTGTTAACTAATGTGGGAAATGTGGAGAAGGTTGACATGGGATGCTAAGCCATCTCACCCTTATCCTTGTGTTGTAGAAACCCGTGATGTGTGTTTGGGATTATTTACATATGTTTCCTTAGCATTTTTGCACTTTATTTTAAAATGGTTTAAAAAAACATGTTTTCCATGTTTTTGGATTAAATTAATGATTTTAATTTAGAAATTGCTATTTCTGATTTAGTTAAAATGTTTGTTGCATCATTATATGCCTGTGGAACAAATTTGAGTGATTTTGGTTTAATTCTGAAATTTGATATTTTTTCGTAAAAAGGTAGAAATTGCATTAAATATGAAAACTAAATGCCTAGTATGGTGTGTTTGTACTTTTCAGAATGAGATTGAGCTAAATGGCAATAACCTATTTGGAATAGTTGAGTTTGTTTGACTAACTATTTCCCTGTTGCTTTGAGTGAATTAATTAGACGTTTTTAGTGAAATGGAATTATTAATGTGTTATTTTATATGCATATTTGATTTGCTAAAGAGACATTCAATTATTCAATTGTTGAATTAAATAGTTTAATGTTCAAATTCTATAATTTTGATTTGATTTATTAAATCACTTAAAGGATTATTTTATTATCAAAAAAGGAATAGTGTCTTTGGAGGAATAAAAGGAAAAAAACATGTATTTTGCATTATTCTTTTTCTCTCCAAAATTTGCTCTCCTTTGTTTGAAACCCTCTTGCTTGAAAAATGGCTATCTGATTTCTTCGAAGGGAGTTTTTCTTGGAATTGCTTGGAGTTTCGATTGGATTCAACCTCATTATTTTCTTTGGATTTTGCTTGTATTGGAAAGTAAGTTTCCCTAATCTTCTCATTTAAATTGTTTTATTTTGTTTCCTTCATGCCGCACCATCTAGAATGGTTGAAGATGGCTTTGTTTAGTTGTAGGAAGCTTAGAAAATTTATTTCAACTGTGTATGCTTTTATTTTTATGTATTTTCATTTTTGGAAACATGAAAATACAGACAAAACCCTGGCAAATTTTTTGTGGAAATCCCCAACTCATTTTTATTGCATTTATTGGTTGTTGGGCATGTTATCTATAATGGGTAGTTGTCAAATCATCTATAGCTATTGAAAAACAAAAGTTAGAAAATTGATCAAACTTTGGTCAAGGTGCCAAAGAGAGCTCCAATGGAGTTTTTAGGGCCTTATGGTTATTTTACACTTTTAGAAAACATGAAAATTGAATTCTATGCATTTCCATTATGATTTGCTTTGAGGGATGAGTTGGCTCCTTCATATTATGTAATTCTGCATCTTGTGAGACTATGTTATTTTTTGTGACATTTTGGTGCATTGAAATTTGTGCCACTTATTTCTCTATTTTTGAAAACCTAAAAATTATTTTTTATGCATTTCCTTGATGTTTTAGTTTGTGGGATGAGTTGTCTCCCAATTAGAATGGTATTTTGCATATTTTGAGAATATGTTGTGTTTTTGTCAAAATTGTGATTTTGTCACCTCGAAATCTGTGCCATTCCCAATTGGTCAAATTGGTGCCATGGGTGTATAGGAAGAGGTCTAGGGGTAGGAAAGGAGTCGCTTCCATCATGCACCATGGCCCAAAGAGGTCATTGGAATTTATCGAATGGAATTTTTAATCAAGAATAACATTTAAACACATTGGGTAATAAAATTTAATAATAAGATCATCTACACCAAACTGCATGTGCTGGTGAAGTGTTCGCCTTGCTTAGGTTTGGGTGTAAAGAGCAATCTTTGGTGTAGTGTCCGGTTGCTATGAGGAGGTTATGCCCTCATGTTCTACTGCGAGGTAAGTATTTCCCTCGTTTGACACTCCTTGTCCTAACTACCTAGGTCTCTCTTCCTTCTTCCACCGTCAGAGTTTGACTTGATGTGTGATGTTTACCATGTGATTGTATGTGCATTGCGATGCCTGATTCATGCTTGTATGTGTCTATGATGGATTATGATTTATGCCTCATTTGGTGTGCATTGAAGGTGTGACTATTTCCCTTATGCTGGAATGTTGTTATGTCATTCTATTATGTTTTGGCAAGCGTGCCATATGTTACTTGAATGCAATTAGATGGTAGTTGTACCATGTGTTGTTTATATGCATTGTATTGGCAGTTGTGTCATGTGTGTTGTGTGCATTGATTGGCGTGTATTCCATATGTTGCTTGTAAACCCTAGATGTGTGAGATGCTCTTAGCGGGTTTGCCATGATCACCTTCTCCGTAGCTCGGGGGTTGCCTAGAGTTGCGTAGACATCTATTGCACTCGACGATGGCAATATGGTTGGGAGGTGAGCAACATTTCCCCATTGGTCCTTCATGATGATCTTCAGGTGTTGGATGGATTCCTTGATCTATTTGCAGGTGGTTTACCTTGTGCTTTGTGTCTTGTTGCACCTTGGAGAGAATGTTGGTTTTGGGTGGTTTATGCACTTGTATATTATCATTATTGATTATTGTAACCTTTGTATTGTAGGTCTTTTGAGACCCTTGTAATATGATGCAATTAATGCTTTGAGTTGATTTATGATGTTGGCTATGATTCATCTATGTTTAGGATGAAGCCCTTTGAATATTGTAATTATTGGATATCATCTTATATTTTTCCATGCCTCGGTTTGTGAGGATGTTGGCTTTTTTTGATAGATTTTACATGTTAGAATCTAGCTATGTTAGCATGTTTAGACTCAATTATTTGATGTTGTATTTGATGTTTATGAAATTGTTTGTGTAGGATCATATTCATCCCACATAGGTGGTGAGGATCCTCTATTTTCTTTTGGCATGTGTCGACGTTGGTGTCAAACATGCATAGCCTTTTGTATCGCTTTTGTCCTTTTTGACATGTGGACATAATTGGTTCAACAACTTAATGTTTCTGGTTAAAATGAATCATCTTTGGCATTGATTACTGTTTTTAGCCTCGTAGGTGTTTTGGTGTCATTTTTATGATGTGATATGCACTCTTGGATTATTCCCTCATTTGCATTGGGATGTGTGCCTTTACATGAGTTTGACTAGTGACCATTCTAGTTGGTTGAAAAATCATACCTCCTAGTTGGACTATCCCATGGGTGAGCGTTACCCTTGTGTTTGGGATGTCTTGTCTCATCATGGAATAGACTGAGGTGGATGTCACCCTCATCCTACTCCATGTGTTCGCGAGGGAGTGTGGTTGTGGACATGTATCTAATCCTCGTCATGGAGTGAGCTCCACCTCTCTCTTGGTCATCATGGCAAGTTGTCACATGATGGGTGAAGTCTTCTGCTTGTGCCACCTTACATTGTGCAATGGTGATGTCTTTTTAGGTGTTCCTGTACATGTTGCAACACCTTGTGTGTGTGTGAGTGTAATGCGACATGTAAATGTTGCACTTGCAAACGCAAAAAAATTATTCATTTGATGTTTGTTCAGCTAATGTCCCATGCGAAAGCTTGGGGCATTACACTTGGTATCAGAGCCCATGTTACAGCATTGGGAGCTCTGGGGTGTGTTCTTCTTGACTCGTTCGAGAATGTGTGGGGTCCTTGTGTGTTTACATGCTGTGAGTAGCATGTGCTTTTTTTCGATATGTATTCCTTGTATGAGTGTGTTGGAGTGACCTTTGTAGGGTCATGTTCGTGCTTCTGTGACTACTTTTGATAGTGGAATTATGGGAACCTTTGTGTGAAAGGAAATACCTTTTTCTTGAGTGTGATTGAATCTGGTTTACTCTTTTAAGAGCTATGCATTTATATGTGAAAGAAATGATGTTTTGATCATATGCATGATATGTGAAGAATATTGTTGTGGTAATGCTAGTTTAAATGAACCTTGCATTGTGCACCTTGTTGTGTGTATGTTGGTTGCAAGAGTAGCATACCCTCGTAATGCTTGTCATATTTGTTTATTAATTGCCTCTTTATGGTGATTGGAAATGCTTGCCTGAAATGCATATTGCATTGTCTTCTTGAGAGCATGTTCCTATGTGTGCATTAATTATGTGGTTGTATGAAAGATGGTGCTGCATTGTATTGCTAGAATAGATCATTTGGGTAATGACTTATGTCCCCAAATTGTATTCTTTCCTAGGATTCATGTGGGAACTTGGGTGTAATTATTGCATTACATTATTTGAAGAGTTAAAGAGAAAAGGGGTTGTGAAAAGGGTCATTTGCATAGTCCTTGTGATGTTTGAGGTGTAGAATCATGAGTGAAGTAGCAAACCCTGCATCTTTTGTTTCTGAGTTGTGTTTCCCCTATTGTAATGTGTGCATTTAGTATGTTTTTCATCATGTTGTGGAGAAATTTAGCATCATGTGAATGGAATGTTGGGTAAGTGCTTGACCCCCAACATAATTCTCCCTTGTCTTTTGATTTGTGTTGCATGTGATAGTTACATTATTGCATTATCCATATGCTTGGTGAATTCTTGTTTGGTGAGAAATGTTAACCACTCTTGTTGTGAGAGTGATGTGTTTAGATATCTTGGTTTGTGAATCTAATTTTATCCTAGCTTAATCTTGGTTACTAGATGTTGCTAGTGTGTGACTTTGTGTGTCATTGCATGGTGTTTGTGATTCCCTTGGATGGGATGTAACTCTTTGTTGCTTGGCATATTGAGTGATGTTTGTGTGGTTAAGTAGAAATGATCTCATGTTTTGACGTGATTGTAGTCTTAGAAGACTTGTTTGGTGTGATTGACTGTGTTCTCTTACTCGCCTCAGATTTTGGAATCGAGGTGTAGTGTAGCATTGTACTCCCTCTCTAGTGGCTAGAATTAGTCACGTAGTTTATGTAATGTGGAACTTTTGAAGTTTGATACTTTATTTATTTGACTTCGGTGAATTTTCTAGATGTTGTAAGCGTTAGCATTCAATTTTATTCTTGTTTATAAATGAGTATATAGCCATCGAATTTTGAAATTTATTTATCTTGTGATCTTTATGGTCATACTTGATTTACTATTGAAATTGAGCTCATTTTATGCCTTATTGTTGGAATTGACTTTTCTTCCACTTTGGTATTTTATTTATTTATTATTGGTGGCTATGCTTGAATGTTTTAATTGCTAGTCATGTATCGTGTTATGTTCTCTATCATGTCCATGATGGGACTTTGATGGATTGTATAAGGGAGTAGAATGCAGAGAATATGCTAGTTCTTGGTGTGCATGTTACTAGAACTATGGTAGATTGAATTCCTTGGTTTTTGTTAGATGCAAGTGAATATTGTGTGAAATGTTGAGAAAGTTTTGAGATGGTTTTATGCTTCTATGGATCTTGATGTGAAAATGTATCCTTGTAGGTGCTTAAATGTTGATTCTTGACTGTGTCTATGTGAATGAGATATGTAGAGAACTTGATTTGGACTGAATCTTGCTTTTAGTAGATTGCTTTTGGTTGGGTGTTGACTTAGTCCACCAACTATGGTTGTTCTTGTTTGTCTCGTTCCTGTTAGTCTTGGACATGATGCCATGCTCCTAGTGTTTCATCATTAGTGGAGTTTATGATGTTGTGTTCTTTTGATGAGTGTTCCATAACTACACTTATGTTTTGACATAGTGTAGGGTATGATGGAACCTTAGTGCATGAGCATGTATTATTTGTATATTTATGGTATTATAGTTGTCTTCTTTATCTTGTTGAGTTGCCAACCTTGGGAATTTTGTTGCTTTAGAAGTTTCTCCTTAGTTTTTTTGGAGGTTTCCTAGCGTAATGCTGGAAAGGATGCAACTCTTGTATGAAGTTTCTATCTTATGTATTTCATTTTATAGATACTTGGTGTTTAGGCCACGAGGAAGCCTTGTGTTGCCTAGTTGATCATGAATTCATGATCGTGTTGTGTTGCTTGACCTTTTTGTCTAGATTAGTTAAGAGTTGAAGTGGTGTTGTGAGTAGTCTTGCACCTTGTTGGTGTGTTGTGGCCACCTTAGATGTGCTCCCAGTGAATAATGGGTTACTAAGCCTTGCTTGATGGAAGTGCTTATGTTGTTAGAGGATGTGGTTTATATTCTTCCCTCTGAGAACTTATTTGGTTGATCCTAGTTTTGGTGGTGTAGAGCTAGACTGTTAGAGAAACCCTCTCTTTTAGGAGTGGAATGTGAGGAAGTACCTCATGTAGTAGAACCATTTCTGGAGATGAGGCATGCTTTTGGTCAGGACGAAGCTACAGTAGTGGTGCCTATAACCTTTTTGAGTTAGCTTTCCTTGATCCTTGAGTTCTTTTCTTGTGGGTAGTGCCTGAGGAAGGATTGTTGAGAGAAATCTTTTGTTTGCAATTCTCCTTGAGAGTGGATATGGTAGCCTTGTGAGTTTCCATAGACTTAGTTAAGAGCTTGAGAGGCTATCCCAACATAGTTGTGGTCCTAAGTTTTACGGACTTGACTTACTTGTGGTCTGTTATGCCTTTTGGCTTGAGCCTCTTCTCATTGCAATGGCAGTTGGAGGATGGAGTGAGCAGTCTTAGAGGAGTTGTATGCATGATGGTTGGTTTTGACCTAGTTGGTGCACCTTTGGAGATTTTTTTTATTATTTTTAGACCTCAACCTAGTTTTGGTTAGGAAGACTGATCTTTTAAGATCTGTTGTGTTGTAAAGGACTATGTACTAAGGGTACTTCATTCTTGTGTTTTTTAGGCTTCCAGGAGTAAGCCTAATGCTAGTGGAGGAGGATGTAATGCCCACCCTAGTGTGTGCCTTGTGTGCTTTTGATTCATGTGTTATATGATGTTCTGAGTGTGTATCAATATGATTGTGTTAGTTGATTTATGCATATATGATTTTATGATGTCGATTGATTGTGGACCCATGTTTATGATGCTTATGCAATATTATGCCATGTTGGGATTTATGATGTGCTTTAGCTATTTTATGTATGGAGCAGGTATGCCTGATGTTTTACTTGAGTGTGCATGTAATTACAGATGTTAACTAATGTGGGAAATGTGGAGAAGGTTGACATGGGACGCTAAGCCATTTCACCCTTATCCTTGTGTTGTAGAAACCCATGATGTATGTTTGGAATCATTTGCATATGTTTCCTTAGCATTTTTGCACTTTATTTTAAAATGGTTTGAAAAAACACATTTTCCATGTTTTTAGATTAAATTAATGATTTTAATTTGGAAATTGCTATTTCTGATTTAGTTAAAATGTTTGTTGCATCATTATATGCCTATGGAACAAATTTGAGTGATTTCGGTTTAATTCTGAAATTTGATATTTTTCCGTAAAAAGGTAGAAATTGCATTAAATATGAAAACTAAATGCCTAGTATGGCGTGTTTGTACTTTTTAGAATGAGATTGAGCTAAATGGCAATAACCTATTTGGAATAGTTGAGTTTGTTTGACTAACTATTTCCCTATTGCTTTGAGTGAATTAATTGGATGTTTTTAGTGAAATGGAATTATTAATGTGTTATTTTATATGCATATTTGATTTGCTAAAGAGACATTCAATTATTTAATTGTTGAATTAAATAGTTTAATGTGCAAATTCTATAATTTTGATTTGATTTATTAAATCACTTAAAGGATTATTTTATTATCAAAAAAGAAATAGTGTCTTTGGAGGAATAAAAGGAAAAAAAACATGTATTTTGCATTATTCTTTTTCTCTCCAAAATTTGCTCTCCTTTGTTTGAAACCCTCTTGCTTGAAAAATGGATATCTGATTACTTGGAAGGGAGTTTTGCTTGGAATTGCTTGGAGTTTCGATTGGATTCAAGAGCTTGGTGTTTGCTTGTTGTGTGTGGATTGAATCTGACATTCAACTTCATTATTTTCCTTGGATTTTGCTTGTATTGGAAGGTAAGTTTCTCCAATCTTCTCATTTAAATTGTTTTATTTTGTTTCTTTCATAATGCACCATCTAGAATGGTTGAAGATGGCTTTGCTTAGTTGTAGGAAGCTTAGAAAATTTATTTCAACTGTGTATGCTTTTATTTTTATGTATTTTCATTTTTGGAAACATGAAAATACAGACAAATCCTTGGCAATTTTCTGTGGAAATCTCCAACTTATTTTTATTGCATATATTGGTTGTTGGGCATATTATCTATAATGGGTAGTTGTCAAATCATCTATAGCTATTGAAAAACAAAAGTTAGAAAATTGATCAAACTTTGGTCAAGGTGCCAAAGAGAGCTCCAATGGAGTTTTTAGGGCCTTATGGTTATTTTGCACTTTTAGAAAACATGAAAATTGAATTTTATGCATTTCCATTATAATTTGCTTTGAGGGATGAGTTGACTCCTTCATATTATTTAATTCTGCATCTTGTGAGACTATGTTATTTTTGACACATTTTGGTGCATTGAAATCCATGCCACTTATTTCTCTATTTTTGAAAACCTAAAAATTGTTTTTTATGCATTTCCTTGATGTTTTAATTTGTGGGATGAGTTGTCTCCCAATTAGAATGGTATTTTGCATCTTTTGAGAATATGTTGTGTTTTTGTCAGAATTGTGATTTTGTCACCTTGAAATATGTGCCATGTCCAATTGGTCAAATTGGTGCTATGGGTGTTTAGGAAGAGGTCTAGGGGTAGGAAAGGAGTGGCTTCCATCGTGTGCCATGGCCCAAAGAGGTCGTTGGAATTTATCGAATGGAAGTTTTAATCAAGAATAACATTTAAACACATTGGGTAATAAATTTTAATAATAAGATCATCTACACCAAACTGCATGTGCTGGTGAAGTGTCCACCTTGCTTGGGTTTGGGTGTAAAGAGCAATCTTTGGTGTAGTGTCCGGTTGCTATGAGGAGGTTATGCCCTTATGTTCTACCGCGAGGTGAGTATTGCCCTCATTTGACACTCCTTGTCCTAACTACCTAGGTCTCTCTTCCTTCTTCCACCGTCAGAGTTTGACTCGACGTGTGATGTTTACCATGTGATTTTATGTGCATTGCAATGCCTGATTCATGCTTGTATGTGTCTATGATGGATTATTGTTTATGCCTCGTTTGGTGTGCATTGAAGGTGTGACTATTTCCCTTATGCTGGAATGTTGTTATGTCATTCTATTATGTTTTGGCAAGTGTGCCATATGTTACTTGAATGCAATTGGATGGTAGTTGTACCATGTGTTGTTTATATGCATTGTATTGGCAGTTGTGTCATGTGTGTTGTGTGCATTGATTGGCGTGTATTCCATATGTTGCTTGTAAACCTTGGATGTGTGAGATGCTCTTAGCAGGTTTGCCATGATCACCTTCTCCGTAGCTCGGGGGTTGCCTAGAGTTACGTAGACATCTATTGCACTCGACGATGGCAATATGGTTGGGAGGTGAGCAACATTTCCCCATTGGTCCTTCATGATGATCTTCAGGTGCTAGATGGATTCCTTGATCTATTTGTAGGTGGTTTACCTTGTGCTTTGTGTCTTGTTGCACCTTGGAGAGCATGTTGGTTTTGGGTCGTTTATGCACTTGTATATTATCATTATTGATTATTGTAACCTTTGTAATGTAGGTCTTTTGAGACCCTTGTAATAAGATGTAATTAATGATTTGAGTTGATTTATGATGTTGGCTATGATTAATCTATGTTTAGGATGAAGCCCTTCGAATATTGTAATTATTGGATATCGTCTTGTATTTTTCCATGCCTCAGTTTGTGAGGACGTTGGCATGTTTTGATAGATTTTACATGTTAGAATCTAGCTATGTTAGCATGTTTAGACTCAATTATTTGATGTTTATGGATATGTTTGTGTAGGGTCATATTCATCCCACATAGGTGGTAAGGATCCTATCTTTTCTTTTGGCATGTGTCGATGTTGGTGTCAAACATGCATAGCCTTTTGTATCGCTTTTGTCCTTTTTGACATGTGGACATAATTGGTTCAACAACTTAATGTTTTTGGTTAAAATGAATCATCTTTGGCATTGATTACTGTTTTTAGCCTCGTAGGTGTTTTGGTGTCATTTCCATGATGTGATATGCACTCTTGGATTATTCCCTCATTTGCATTGGGATGTGTGCCTTTACATGAATTTGACTAGTGACCATTCTAGTTGGTTGAAATAAATGTACCTCCTAGTTGGACTATCCCGTGGGTGAGCGTTACACTTGTGTTTGGAATGTCTTGTGTTATCATGGATCAGACTAAGGGGGATGTCACCCTCATCCTACTCCATGTGTTCGCGAAGGAGTGTGGTCATGGACATGCATCTAATCCTCGTCATGGAGTGAGCTCCACCTCTCTCTTGGTCATCATGGCGAGTTGTCACATGATGGGTGAAGTTTTCCGCTTGTGCCACCTTGCATTGTGCAATGGTGATGTCTTTTTAGGTGTTGTTGTACATGTTGCAACACCTTGTGTGTGTGTGTGAGTGCAATGCGACATGTAAATGTTGCACTTGCAAACACGAGAAATTTGTTCGTTTGATGTTTGTTTGGCTAATGTCCTGTGTGAAAGCTTGGGGCATTACATCCTAATCCTTTATATAGCTAAAGTATATTTTCATTATCACCATAACAACCATTTTACAAACTACTAAACTCTTTTAATAATTCTAGATGGTTCTTTAAGTTGTCTTATCCTTCTTTCATATAGTACCATTTGGATTGATAACCTTTCATTGTTTAGGTATGGTTCTTTGTGTCTAGCCTTCACCAAACTATCATTTATCAAAGCATATCCCTGAGAATATCTTGCATAAAAGATTTCTTACCTTTGCAACAACTAGCTCTTGATATCTTTATAATATAATATTTCCTTTAAATTAAGTTTTCTTATCAATCAACTTTACATCTTGTAACTATTTATGAGTTATTGCATGATATGAGTGCAATGGCTCAACCCCTAAAAAGGAGCATATGGATGTGGAAGAATAAAGAATTTATAAAATCCAACAACTTTATCCATATATCCTCGATCAATCTTCATACTCTGCTCCTTTGTTGGCCAATCAGCTTACAAAATTGCCTTCAACTTATTTATATTGGACACATATCTAGCATCCAATGTAATATGTGTGTCCTTGATGAAGCTATCCACCTTTGTCTCTAACTTGAGTACCTTATCCAATTTGCACTGCACAGGATGGGGTCAATCTTTCCTTCTTCCAGCAAAGACTTTACAAAATTGACAAAATTATGTTAAACTCACCTTTCCAACACTATAGGGGTTTTATTTCATTATTTGTGTCCTACAAAGGAAGCAATCTCAAACTCAACAATGCAAATTGAAATAATTTTCTCTTTCTCTAAGGAAAAGTTAATCATTCAGCCCATAGAAGTAGAGACATTAAATATAAAGGTTCTATCCAACCTCATTAGTAGATGTGATTTAGTGGGGCTCATTGGGTTGGACATAGACTTGTCTTATAAATTTGGTTCGGTCACAACCCTAGGAAATCATTTATTATGTACTTCTAGATCCAAGTAAAATTTTAGTTTTGGACATGATTAAGTGCCTTTTGAATGTTGTTCTATCATTATTATGTGGCGTCTTCCATCCTAGTCAAGTTTTGCACTCCTTCTTTAAAGATGTCATTTATTAGTTGTTCAATATCAAATTCGACACTAGTCTACGTTGTTCACACTCATCATGGATTATACCCTTCATGGAGGCCAACTAAGTAACAACTCCATGGCTGGTGCATTTAAGACAAAATGCCCTCAACCTCTACTTTCTTAATCTCTACTTCTCAATTTCATGGAGACAAGAACCATTCCAATTCCATGATACCCCTTGACTATATCTAATGGTAAAAAAGGAACTATTTAAAATATGTAAAATTATTTTTTAAGACATTTTATTGTGTGCACTTGTTTAACTCTTGTGTATTTTATAGATCCAAGTATATCTAGACATTGAATTATATACAAAAGGTCTTAATTTATACCTCTTTGCTTATAGGAGGATCATCATGATGTTCCAGATCTTTGTAACATGGATCATATCTATCAACATTAGTATCAACAATGTATCATCTACTAAGTGTTACATGGAATCACCAAAAAGTGTATATATATTGGTGTCCCCAATGAATCAACCAAACTCAAATGCGTAGAAGGCATGGCCTCCAACATCATATCTACATAGATTAAAAGATATGCTTAGAATAGTTAACTACATCAAGTATGCCATGATCAGTAGACATACAACCACATTGAGTAGCTGAGGCAACCGAAATAATTAACTTTGTCATTTTCCTAACAACATTATATGCGTGATAGGATTGCACTTTTGTCCATTTACAAACCATTGAAAACCCTGAATATATAGTCATTTGCATTTACTTGGTCTTCTCAAATTTACACTCATTTCAATAGGAAAAATCTATCTATTGAAAATGGGAAATTTGAACTTTAATGTATTTCAATTCAAAAGGATAGAGCTTTGCCATTATAGAAATAGATTCTAGTGAGTTTTGTATTTACATTTATTTCAATAAAACTTGCATTTTTATTCAAGATATGTTCAATCTAACTACATTATTAGTTTGAAAATCTAAACTTCGCTAGACGTATTTGAAATATGTGCACATACTTGAAACCTACTTGCCTTGGTGTATGTGACCCACAATAACTAATTTAGTATAAATAAAAGCACGTAGGTTGTTTCATGTTTTATACTCCTTGTTGCACGTCTTGATTTAATATAACTGTTTAGATTGAATGTATTTAAGTTTTAAATTTTAAATGTTTATATAGTTTGGTGAAGTTAATTTAAATGTGTAGATTGTTCATGTGTATTTAATTCTTAGATTTAAAATGTTTTTAGTTTTGTTAATTTAAATGTAAAAATTGAATGTAAATATAAATTTATTAAATTATAAATTAAATGTATGTTAAATTTTTTAAAATACAGAAATTTGCACATACATGGGATTTGACATGGCATCTCATCATAGTGATGGCCATGGTAGTGAGCATAATAGTGTTGATGCATATAGTATAAGTAGGAATGAGTTATATGTTGTAACTCTTGATAGACTCAATAATGCTTTAACACATTTAGATCAGACGATCCATAATACACCTAACCTGTCTAATAGAGACAAGTTGGTGGGGACTAGAGTAGAGTTTGCCCATATGGTTGACATAGTCAAATCATACAATCCCTATGATGATTTGAGTATTGAGGATTTTTATGTGTCACTTGCTAGAACTGTTACTGGGATAGTGAAATGGCTAGAAGTTAGTAGGATTGTTTCATTGAATATGGTGCATAGTATGTTTCCACGTTATCATGGACATGATTGAGTTAAGGACTATTTTGTCACCAGGTGTACAAATGTTGTTGCTACACCACTTATATAGCCTAAGTGGTTAGTAGCACATCATAGATGGCCACACAATGATGAGTTGCCTTTATATTTTTACAAACAACTATTTGCTATTGTTCATTTACGACTTGATGTTGATTTCACATCTATCCCTTAACATGCAGGATAGGGTTATGGGAGGTTATTAGAGAAATCTTAACGTACTGATCAGGATCCACGTAAAAAAAAGAAGACATTAGTGGGTCCCTACCTTTTGGTACTTCCCAAAAGGTTGAATCTAGGACAGTCCGCTGAGGTGGTAGTTACATCATCAAGACAACATATTTTTGAGAGTTTAGGTTCTATTGCTAGTGACGTTGACCATTTGGCATTAGATCACATTGGTAGATATATGTTGTGTCCATGCACCAACATAGGATCAGTTGATTCAACTTTTGCCAGTTATGATCCTTACATACCTACTGACATAGTTTCACCATGTGATGTGGCACAAACTTCTGGAGAGAGTGCTTTACGTAGATTGAGTACATGTCTAGCACATGATCTACTTTCTGTATATCAATTTGTCAGTTCTAAGTATGACATCCCTCTCAAGACCATGTCCACATTTGTCAGTCAGTGCAGTGATCAATGAGCTACACATATGATTGACACAGTTCCTTCACAACAAACTCCATCACAACCTAATGCTGGTATTGTGCCAACTTATAGACTAGGATCATTCCATGGACTTTTGTTTGAGGATAACATTGTGATAACCCTCAATTCATCTAATCTTAGTGGGATCGGGAGGGTCATCCATGGAGCTACATAGGTTGCTGATGATGAGCTATACATTTTAAATTTTGTGTTCAATCTCTAGTGTAATTTATTTGTTAAATAAATAATTTATATATTTTTAAATTTTATAAAATTTAGTCTTGTGCATCATGCACATGTTGACTCTTATTTAATCAATCTTACATTAGGGACCGATGAGAGAGGTGCTAGGACATGACACTATGCAGTAGATAGTGGATGCAGATGAGGTTGGATGTGAGGTATTTAGTATTTAATTGTACATTTAAAATTTTTAGAACATGTGTACTTGAGATTCCATATTTTTAATATATATTTAAATTTAATTTAATAGAGATAATTTTATGTTCAAGGATATACACATCACTCAGATGTTCATAGATGGATGGGATTAGATACACATGGTTAAGTACAGGGCTCAGGACGAGGATCAGTACAGGGCTCAGGACGAGGATCAATATAGGGCTTGGGACGAGGATCAATATAAGGATCAGTATAGGCCTCAGCTCATCATTCTAGTACTGGGTTGAGTGAGGTCCATTCTACCCATAGGAGGTGGGATTCATGATGTTGTGCACAGTTAGATGTATTCATGTGTTCTTTGTTATGTTTGCCCAAACTCTCATGTGATGTTGCAGTTAGACTTGATGTTATATTGAGCTTACATGTTATATTGTAGTTAGACTTGATGTTATACTGATTTTACATGTTATATTGTAGTTAGACTTGATGTTATCTTGCAGTGAGACTTGATGTTATATTGCAGCTAGACTTGATGTTATGTTGTTGTGTTTACATGTTGCAGTTAAACTTTATGTTGTTTAGACTTTATCTATATGATATGTATATATGCACATTTAGATGTTTAGTTATATAGATCTATATGAATGTTTTCCTTTGAATATATGGGTCTTAATTTGGATAAAATCAAGTTTTAACTTAAATAATTTAAATGTGTATATATGTTAAATACTGTTAGATACATATAAATTGACTTGTAGATGTGATGAACTATTAATGATTGAGAAATGATGTCAACACCCTAGTCATTGATAGGAATAGTTTCTATAAAATATTTGGGAATGTGAACTTAATTTAATTTATATCTATTGAATCTTGTGAATTAAAATATATAGTTTTTTATAATATATAGTCGAGCTTATTGGATGTCTCTAGTACATCGAATTTGATAGTTTGTACATCGAATTTGATAGTTTTGTCACATGTTTTTATATGGCTAATAAAATTTGAGAAAAATTTGAATTAATTTGTGAAAAAAATCCTATACAATGATCTAGAATTAAGGTCCAACACAATTTTTTTCTAAAACCACATCTCCATTAAAAAAATTTTAATACTCAATCTTCAAATGCAATTAATTAATTATTGTCTCTAACTTAAGATCTAATTTATAAAAATTCTTTCAAAATTAAAATAAAATTCTTAACTAATCAAATTGTCTTAATTTACTAAGTATATAAAATGAAAGATAAACACACTAAATCAAAGGCACAACCTGATCTTAAGCATCATAAAGTTCAATTCCCAACTAATCAGTATAGTCAAAGTTTCTATGGTATCATATTATGACTTAACATTAATTTCAATATATAGTAGCAAACTGACTAGGTAATTCCTATATGAGATTTTCATTTTTAACTTTGATTCTAATTATTTTAAAAATATGCGTTCTATTGTCTATCTTATTAGTTCCTTTCATGTTACCTTTCAACCAATTTATTTATTTTTAATTAGTAATGTGATTATTTGTTTTCCTAATCTCAACATGTAAATTTTTTAATCAAATAATTTTTAAAAATTAAAGTTGTGAATTGTGCTTGGTTAAATACTATGAAGTGACATAAGATATTTGTTAGATAACATAAGATATATCCTTTTTGTTAGATAACATAAGATATATCCTTTTAGGAGACACCTTGGATAGGGATGATCCATCAGTCCATCTTATATCATCCAATATTTTAGTATTGAACCTCACATTGATAGGAAATTTCACATTGTATAAAATTTTACAAAGAATATAAAAGGTTCTTTTCTAAGATTCAAGGATTGAATATCTAGATTCTTTTATAAAAGCCAAGGATTGAATATCTAGATTCTTTTCTAAGATAGAAAAACAAAGTTTTTTCTTTCTTAAGGTGTGTGAAAAATAGTTGTGCTAATACTAGGGTAGGGGCTCACCTACCCTAGGGTAAATGCACTACTGCCAGTATATGGGAAATATCTTTCAATGACCTATAATAGAATATTATTAGATTCTTAGATTTGTTAGACACAATTTCAAAGATACAAGACCATTGAGTTTAGATGCTAAGGTAGGGATGCTAGTTTAGTGACCCTAGAGGCACTAGTGATTTAGTTTTCTGAATTACTTAAAAATTTTAAGGATTAAGTGTCTGGACCTCTTGATCACTTCTTATAACTATTCTAATAGGCTCAAATGCTCAAAAAGTTTTGCAAGTGACCTAAAAAAATGTAAGTTATATAGACTTGAATAATGTATAACATAAGTATTTTCTTTTTTTTTGGTTTATAATGACTTATAATATATCGTTGACAAGATTGTTCAAGTCTATATAAAAACTTTATGCCAATAATGCATTATCCAATACAAACCTTCAAAATTTTAAATAAACACATTTCATATAACCTCATAAAACTCAACAAGATAGAAACCAATATAAATGTTCATCGGGCTACTCAAAACAAAATCACCAGACTTGCACACACAAGTCTCCTATCCACATAACAAGGAAAAAACCTAGATGAAAATAACAATCAATATCCTTAAATATCACTATAATATTGATAACAATAATCTAAATTCATATTCAAATCACTTTCAACACATACAAATAGTATAAATTGTACTCAACTTCTCTCTTGAACTCAATTCCAAAATTAAAGTTGCCCCACTATTTAGAGAACCCATACACTTGAACAATTCACAAAATGATACACGTAAGTAACATACCAAATCATGGTTTCTACTCTAAATAAAAGAAAAGAAATTACAACATGCCTAGATACATTCCAATACTTGGATAATGTTAGGGATTAGCTTCGTGTGATAACTTCCAATAAGGATCACAATGCATATGAGCTATGATATTTCAACATTGCTGAGAATGAGATTAGATTTAAGTTTTGTCAGTATTTAGGTGTGAGTGATATTGATTTTTAAAATATAAAGAGTTAGCTGATGCAACTCTCTTATAAATGTCATACATATAAAATACATAGATCTAATTTTTTTAAAAATATCTCTAGATTCCATATATATATATATGGAACGAACTACCTATAAGTTCATGTTGACAAAGTGCACACTTCACACATGCTCCTACTCCATCGTGCTTTCCTTTTCCATGTCCACTCTCATAAAAATTCCATAAGAATTTGGTGTTTCTTGTAGCATGTTGATGGCTTAACAAAAAAAAAAGATTTTGCATACTTAAATTGTCGTATGAAGTTTCAAATAATTACACTCAAACCAAATTAGCTTCAAAAAACTTGACATATTAAATATATTATAAGTAATTGAACAATTTAAGTCTCAAATTTAAAAGTAAATAAAAATTTAAAATTAAATCCTAAACAATGTACTTACCAGCACATCCTTCAAACCATATCCAGTGTTGTTCTTGATTTATGCCACGCCGTCTTAGGTCTTCAAAAAACATTTTCATACAATGAGCTACATGACTTTTATCATGACCTGTATCATCACTGATATAAAAGTGAACCTCTTTGATGATAATTCAATCATCTTTGCTACTTTGTATACCATCTACCTGAAACTTGGTATGTCTATAGAAAACTTGCACAAAGATTGTAACCTGCTCTGAATGATAATATTGACTTTGAATCTCAGTTTGAGGACTAAATGTATAGTTCTTAAAGAAATCTACAATAGAGAGAATACAACCTGGTGGAAAGTAATTCTTTGAATAATGAAATTCCTTTGCTTTCCATCTTGCACCATGATAATTCTAGATATGTGGATATATGATATTGCAAAATTTATTCATAAATTCATTGTAAGGTAGTCCACTATCTTTGAGAATAATTTTTCTGACCTCGACTCCTGACTTTGTTAAGTATTTCTCATATTCAAATCTCTTCCAAATAACTTGCATTTCAATGTTGTCAACTTGTAAAAGATTCTTCAAATTCCACAATCATTACATATATTTTTTATACACTGAAAATTGAATTCATCTGAATCTTCTAATTTTTCGCATAAAAGAGACTTCACAAATTGTCTTGTGCTTCCAAGGATGGCTATATTTGAACAATCAATTACTGCCATAACTTTTTTATATGATTGTAGATGTAGATCAAATTCAATATAATTTTAAAAACAACAAGTTTCACGTACTTTATTTATACGTACAAATGATGCTCGTAGTTTCTCAAACATCCTTTGACAAATCTTCACATTTAAAATTTTTTGCTTGAATGCTTCAAAAAGTTCACTTTGTGTTGTATATATACAATGCTTTAGATGAGAAATTTTTGTACCATATTCACCTATTATTTGTATAGTATCCCTTCTATTAGAAGAAACTTAAGAGTGATTGGTCTAATATTCAACCACTTGTTTCTTTACATCTTCTAAAATTCTATCTTTTTAGGGAATCCTACAAATATTTACCCAAATTTTCTCAATTTTTACATCTATTTCATTTTTTTTTCAATACACCTTTGAACAGTTATCCTAAAAACATTTAATAATCTAGAAATTGCTTGAACTTGTCTTCTATGTGATAATTTCTTACTAGAAATTACAGTCATCAATGTTCTATGTGCAAAAGTTGAATCACTAGCTCGACTCTTGTTATCAATACAATTCAATGCTTCTTGCAAGTTTTGACAATTGTTTGTTTTAATGAACCTAATTATTTTTTCCTATTATCAACCCTTAATAACTCCAAAATAGGGGTCATTTATTTTCATCTAAATAACTTGCCAACTAACTGTGCTCTTCCAATTAGAGATTTTTCTTCAAAAAATTCATCCCATATTATTTTAGAGTGTAATTTTATAGTGCTTTCAAGTAACATATCTTTATATGAAATATTATTGAAAAGAGAATCCTCATCCATCTCCATCAGATTTTCCATACCATAGAAAAAATTTATATTACTAGGTTCAGTTTGTTCTTGTACTTGTACGTCACCTTGGTCATCAATATTTTCCATGGGTTGTTCTTTAGTAGATGTTCTTTCACCCACTTTTCTCTTCCTCTCTCTAGTTCGATGATACTTCCTCA
Organism: Cunninghamia lanceolata; assembly: GCA_027924645.1. Classification (NCBI taxonomy): domain Eukaryota; kingdom Viridiplantae; phylum Streptophyta; class Pinopsida; order Cupressales; family Cupressaceae; genus Cunninghamia; species Cunninghamia lanceolata. The sequence goes on along the minus strand of BSBN01001859.1, from coordinate 3,232,843 downwards.
ATCTAGTCCTTGGATTCTCCATCACAAATTATACTCAAATTTGAATTCACCTGCAAACAAATGTACACACATGTGCTTTCAATGAATGCACAGTTAATATTGCATAAATATCTAACACTAAATTATAAATTGTTCATTTGTTAAAGCCAAAGTAAAAAAACATTTAAATTACAAACATATCATGAGAAAATTTAGTATCATGAGCATATTTGGTATATCATGATGCCTCTAATTTAAATATATTGTAATAAAAGACTTATATGATGTGAAAGAGAGAAAACATGATATATCGCCTATGAAAAGGTATATATAGTGATAAAACGATAAGATTACAAAGGGGAAGACCTATGATTCCTTAAATGCAAGGATGTGACAAATAAAATCACACTATGTAATTGATTTCATTTGTTAAATACTAATGTAATAGATTTCATTTGTTAAATACTAATTTGTAACAAGGGATGGAACCCACACATGACAAATAAATGAAAAGAAGAGAAGAGAAGAGGTGCAAGGGAAAACATGATTGTGCACATGCATAAATCTAGTTTTCCCTAGATGGGTAGGATAATATATATAATGATTTACTTATGAGGGGGGAAAGGCATGATGCCTTTATTTTAAATATATCATAATAAAATACTTATATGATGTGAAAGAGAGAAAACATGATATGAAACAAACCTTCTTTTGTTGAAATAAGTCTTCTTTTGTCCAAATAAGCCTTCCTTTGCCAAAATTTGTCTTCTTTTGTATTTAATCAAATTTTTTTGAGTTGATTTTTATTTTTTATTTTTTGTATATATATCGACTATTTCTGGTCAATACTTTATCATTTGACTATGTACTAACTGATAACTTATCGAGCAATAAATTATCGCCTGATAAAGTTATTCCTAAAACACAATTAGCTGTAAATTACTCAGCTGAGTATGTCTAGTTGGCTGCCTACATGGCAACCAACTCATCTTTTTTCACAAATTTATGAAACATTAAACTTTAATAGGGTATTTCTCCTGTTAGAATGAATTTTCTGCAACAAAAAGAATACCCTTTTGTAGAGCTCAGAGTGGTGAATCCAAATATGTAATTGTTTTCATATTTTGATTAGTTTTAATATATTTTATTTTTAAAATACTGCAAGTAGATTGTTAAAGATAAAAAAGAGGCTGATTAGAAATTAAAAAAAAATAGTAAAACATATTAATTTTTTTTTAAAAATATATGGTGCATTAGATGAGAGAGTCCTCTTCAAAAGGGTATATTTTTTTATTGAAAATCATTAAAAAATAGACAATAGTTGACGTCCCATGAAAACTATCAAATTCTGATAAATTTGACATTAAAACATTATTACGAAAAAAATATACATCAAATTTTGATTTTTTTTCTATGCACCAGATATTGAAGTTACCTATTTGGAAAAAAAAATTTAGGGAGAAATGAAGTTTGTTTTAATTTGTTTCTTGACGTCCCGTGAATGTCACTTTTTCTTGAAATTTTCAGCATTCCAAAATTTGTTCTTAAATTGATAAAAAAAAATTGAAAACAATTTTTTAAAAATCTAAAAAAATACAGGAACAAACTTCATCAAAAGATCTACGTTTCATTAGATTACATCATTTTAAAATTCAAAACATAAAGACCACTTTTATGTGGTTGAAGTTCAGAATTTTTTTTGCTTTTGGTCGATTCCTTTATCAAGTGTGACATAGGTTTGTGCTTTTACCCCTACCTTAGAAGATTGAAGGCATTGAAGTCACATACAAACTAACCAACTAAGGGCACAACCAACCAAGAAACTAAATTTAAAAAGTTCAAATCTAGCTAGAATTATAATCACGGGGCCATTAAATATCAATTGATAAACATAACAGCCTCCCCTCTTAGTGATCTAAAGATCTTAAAGTAGTGCCAACAACTTCGCCACCTCCTACTCCTCCAGTTGTAGTTGTTGTAGTATTACCAAAGCTATCACCTTAAACTTGTTGCTTCTTTTGTGATTCATTCTCTTGATAAGGAGATTCCAACCTTGGGTTAACCTTAAAATATTTTTATGCCCTCCATAGAATCTCATCCAACAAAGATGACATTGCAAACTAGTTAGAATTTTCTATCTTATTAAATTCCTATGGGTGATCTTGAGAATGTGATAGCCATGGCTAGATCCTTGTAGAAGAATGTCAAATTTTATTTCTAGAGAAACACAATTTAGATTTCCATCTTTAAGACCAAAATATCCTCCTACAAACCACAAATTGAATCATCACATTCAGTTTGCTCTACCATTTGGTCAACCACCCCAACAAACAATTTAGCCTCAAGTTCTTGAAGGACCACATGGAAAGTCTAATCTTGAGTAGATTTATCTATAGTAAAATCTCCCATCATACTCTTAAAGTTAACCATAATCAACACCCTCAAACTAAAAGCTTAGTAATCTCTAGACTATTCGACCAAAAGATAGTTTTGTCCAAATGGAGAATTTGTGCAAGAGAAAAAATAGCACAAGATTTTGGAAGAGAGTGACACATTGTAGAAGGGTCCTAAATGCCTCCATCTAAAGAATTCCTTTTGATCACTTGGGTGGGAGAAATGAAAAGAAGGTGGAAAACTAGCAATGTTTGGCCACCAACTTTTCTAGCAAGACCAAATATTTAGTCAATTTAGATCGGATATCTGATCAAGCTAACATACACGTGCATGATTAGGTATTTGGTTGGACTAGATATCTAATAGTTTGTGTTGGAACCCAATTCAAATTTACAAAAATCATAAGTCTAGCTCCACTTTGTTGCACTTGTCCAATTTTTCCCATCATAGATAACTGATCTGATAATTCAAATGGGCTATCCCTTTGGTTAATTTTATCTATTTTGTTCCTTGTCATCCCCAATTTACTTATCATGTGTTCAAGTTGCATATAATCCAAAAATATTCCAAATCTGGTGGGTTTCCCTGTCATTTTCTAGCATTTCCTATAATTTGTAGTTTTACACCTTGCTACAATATGCAGGTTTTTAATTGGATACTACATGTTCCTCCATCCTACATCTAGTTCAATTTTTGCATCATTTTCCTAAAATCATTTTTCAAGACTTGGCCAATTCCTCAATGTCCTTTTACCTCATTGCAAATTTTTTACTAGATCCTACAATCTGTTCCTTATCTACATCTAGTTCTAGATCATTTCCCTGCAATTTCCTTCTCCCTTCATTTCTTTCAATCTCACCCTTTTCCACTTTTGCAAAATCTATGTGCACTCACATAATGTTGCTAACATAATGTTGATGTCAATAAATCACTAAACCATCCAAGGACACCTAAAAACCATTTATGACTATAGAAAAGGTCACTTATCATCACCAAGAAACTACAAAACATGAAGATGCTTAGAATATTTTGAGATTCCACTCAGAATTTTGAAACCACCATACAATTTTTGAAAAGCACCTAGAAATTTGCAAGACTACTGATTTTAATGTTTGGAACGATTGTTATGGCCAACATGTGGTTTTGGGCTACTAGTGGAGGTGGGTAGTCAAAGTAATGAGTTTATAAGCCACTATCAATGGCTAGAGGGTCATCGATCGAGATTATCAGTAATTGTCAAGTGTAGCCTATTCATTAGCAAAAAGGGGTTGACTACCTAGACCAATGGATACATAGCCCAAACATGAGAAAGAACAACACACACACACACACACACACACACACACACACACACATATATTTGCAAGAGAAAGAGAAATGATAATGTTGTTAGACTTAGAGCAGACAACTGAGAGGGGGGGTGAATCAATTGTCCAAAACTTTCTTTACTTTCAACACTTATATTCACTTAGCAGTATAACAATAAATCAAACATGAAACTTAATGCATTTAATCAAGAGTAGAAACACATCAACATAAGAGACACCAAGATTTTGACGTGGAAAACCTGGTTAAGGGAAAAACCGTGGGCTGATTAACCCAAGATTGTATTCTCTGTTAGAAGAATAGAAAGAAAAAAATGGCACGTGCCAATTAGGGCTCATTGCCTGAGCACACTGCTCACAAGAGGCTCACTGCCTACAAGAGACACACTATCTACAAAAGAATAAGTATCACATACTTGAACTGGAAAATAGCATCTTCACCATGCTTGAGTCAGTTCTAATTAAGCCCAGACCTTCTGCTCTACCTTTCACTCTTTTCCTTGCTACCACACACTCATCTCCACAAGTCACACTTTGAAATGACTTCACAATCTCTTATTTATACATGACATCAACTTAGGAACAAACATCTAAGTCGGCACACATCTACAAGAACATTCGCAAGATGTATAATTCATCCAGTCGGCCAGTCACAAAAATAACATCATCATCTGGAAGTTATTCTTCATTTCTGGGACTCCAATTCTAATGCAGACCATAAACACAAACTGAACACGATCCAAGGACCTCCACAAGCTTGCCTGAAACACCAAGAACATCCACACTTCCTCTATTTACTGAAACCCTTCTCTCCTTCATCCGGAACCTCAAGAACACAATCTATCATTATTGTCACAAAGGAATAGATACTTCTGGACCTTCAAACCATGAACCAAACGAATTGACACACCACACAGACTTCCCCAACACTTCCTCAAATTCGTAGAACCGGAGAATGCATTTCTGGATCTCACCGGACCTATTTGTATCACTCTATCATCACTGAACATTTGCCAGAACCAGTTTCACTTGAACTGCCATAACTTCTTTAAATCTTCATGTGGACCTCTGAAATCTTTACTGGAACATATTAAGACACATATCTACAAACCCTTTAAACTGCATCCTCTGATCCTCATCCTGTCTTGGACTTTTACCTTATGCCATCACTGTTCTTCACTGTTTCTGATTGAGACTAATTTTCTCAATATCCTCAGCACACAACTCATCCAATCTTATCATTAATGTAACAGGAGTATGTTGACATCAATGACAACACTAGTTAGGCCCATACTTGCAACAATCTCCCCCTTTGTCATTGATGGCAACATATGATGTGAAAAATTGTTTTAACTATCATGACAAGAAAATCTTTTTACTGTCACAACTCCTCCTAATAGAAACAACCATTCACATGTCTTCTCTTCCTTTATTGCTCCCCCTTTGATTAGAAACCACTTGTTTTTCACATGTCTTCTCTCCCCCTTTGACATCAATGGCAAAGGGCACATACTTGCAATTTCACTACTACAGAGCCATGCCTGCTGCTCCCCCTGAGTAGCAGCTCCCCATCATCAGTCTGGACTACAAGATGTGACTATGATATCCACCGGACTGATGTACAATAGTGCACCTTAGTTCACCACCGGAGGGGCAATAACCCCCAACTTCTCCCTGAGATACTTGAAAGAGTCCTTAGGTAGAGGTTTAGTAAAGATGTCTGCAATCTGATCCTTTGAAGGCACAAACTCCAATATAACTTCATTCTTTTTCACTTTCTCTCTCAAAAAATGAAACTTGATGGATATATGTTTGGTCTTTGAAAGCAACACCGGATTCTTAGATATGTTTATTGCACTTGAATTATCACATAAAATTGTGATGGGCTCCTCATACTCTACTCTGATGTCTCTTAACATTTGTTTCATCCACAAAACTTGAGTACAACTTCCTGCTGCAGCAATATATTCTGCTTCTGCAGTGGATAGAGATATTGCTTCTTATTTCTTGCTTAACCAAGAAACCAATCTCTTCCCTAAAAAGAATGCTCCACCACTGGTACTCTTCCGGTCATCCACATCTCCTACCCAATCAGCATTTGTATATGCATAAAGAGAGAAATCATGATCTCTAGAATACCACAACCCATACTCAACTGTCCCCTTTAGATATCTAAAAATCCTCTTGATTGCCATAACATGAGATTCTCTAGGATCAGCTTGGAATCTAGCAACAAGACCAACAGCCTACATAATATCTGGTCTAGTTTGAGTGAGATACAACAATCCTCCGATCATAAACCTATATTTTGTCTGATCAACCTTGGGAGAGTCATCATCTTTACTCAACTTGCATCCAGTTGCCATTGGAGTGTTCATTGGCTTTGAGTCTTCCATCCCAAATTTCCTCAACAATTCTTCCACATATTTTGACTAAGAAATGAAGATTCCTTGCTTTGTTTGAGTAATTTGTAGACCCAAAAAGAAATTCATTTCTCCAAGCATGGACATCTCAAACTCACTTTTCATTTGATTTGCAAAAGTTTTGCACAAACTATCTCTTCCTCCAAAAATGATATCATCAACAAATACTTCAACAATTAAGATATTTTCATGATCAATTTTGAAATACAAATTATTGTCAGCAGTACCTTTGTTGAAACCAATCTTCAAGAGATGTTTATCCAATCTTTCATACTAGGCTCTTGGGGCTTGCTTCAGTCCATACATTGCCTTTTTCAATTTGCAGACCATGTCACCATGATCAGACAATTGAAATCCATCTGGTTGCTCAATGTACACCTCTTCTTCCAAGTTACCATTTAGGAAGGTAGATTTGACATCCATCTGATACACCTTGAAATCCTTGAAGGTAACAAATGCAAGAAATAATCTGACTACTTCAATTCTTGCCACCGAGCAAAAGTTTCTTCAAAATCAACTCCTTCAATCTGAGAGTAACCCTTGCAGACCAATCTAGCTTTATTTCTGATTACTTCACCAGTTTCATTCAGTTTGTTCCAGAAGATCCATTTGGTTCCAATCACATTCTTGCTTCTAGGTCTGGGAACAAAATCCCAAGTATGATTTTTCTCAATTTGCATTAGTTCTTCCTCCATTGCTTTTGACCAATTTTCATGATTGCAAGCTTCATTCACTATCTTAGGTTCAATCTTTGAAATCAGATAATATTCATCTGAATTTTGAGCAATTCTCCTCCTTGTTTGCACTCCTTTGCTTTTGTCACCTATGATCTGATCTTCAGAGTGGTTTAGAGTTACATACCTTGGAACTTTGGGAGTTTCTTGCATCTCTAATTCTTGATTAGTCTCATTGAGACATAACTCTTCTTCCTGACTTACCGGATCAACTTGACTTGGTTTCTTAGAAGAGGCTTGGACACTTTGAATCTGAACACCATTCTGATCATCTTCATCATACTCATGAATTCTTGAGGGTCTTTCAATTTCTTCATCAATCTTTACATATACACTTTCTACAATCTTTCTCAGTCTCTTGTTGTAACACTGGTATGCTTTGCTTTGAGTAGAGTAACCCAAGAATATTCCTTCATCACTTCTAGCATCAAACTTTCCTAGATCTTCATCCCTTTTAATGTAACATCTGCTGCCACAAACTCTAAAATATCTCACAGTGGGAGTAATGCCAAACCAAAGTTCATAAGGAGTCTTACCGGTATTATTTCTAATTTGAACTCGATTGAGAGTGTAGACTGCAGTGCTGACAACTTCTCTCCAATAGATCTGAGGAACATTTTCTTCCATCATCATGGCCTTGGATGCTCCGGTTCTTTCTCTTAACTACTCCATTCTGCTGTGGAGTTCTAGGGGCAGACAACTGTCTCTTTATTCCATGTTTCTCACAGAAGTTTATGAACTCACCGGATGTGAATTCTCCACCTCTATCAGACCTCAGACATTTCAATTTTAATCCGGTTTCATTCTCCACCATGGACTTGAATATTTTGAATTTCTCAAGTGCTTCTGATTTTTCTTTTAGAAAGGTTACCCACATCATCCAGGAGTAGTCATCAATTAGCAATATGAAGTATCTATCACCTTGGACACTCCTAACTCTTGCCAGACCACAAAGATCAGTATGAACTAAGTCCAACAGTCCTGTAGAAGACAATTCCTTACTTTTAAAAGTGACTCTACTCAATTTGCCCAACTGACATTCTTTGCACAAGCTATTAGTAGGTTTCACTAATTTTGGAAGATCTCTTACAGCCTGAGTATTGCTTATCTTGATGATATTATCAAAATTCACATGACACATCCTCCTATGCCATAACCAACTCTGATCAATTTAAGCAAATAAGCAACTTTTACCAATACCAACCAAGTGGAAGATATTACCTTTAGTTTGAGTACTGGATGCAATCTCTATTCCGGAGCTTTCAAACATCTTGCATTTTCTATTTCTGAATCTGAGATCATAGTCTTTGTCCACCAGTTGTCCAACACTGAGAAGATTGTGCTTTAATCCTTCAACATACAGTGCATTACCGGTTTTGTTCTTTCCATCAAGAGAAATAGTTCCTCTACCTCTGATTCTGTCAGCAGAATTATCTCCAAAATTTACAATTCCTCCTTCATATTTTTCCAATTTTAAGAACTTATTCTTGTCACCTGTCATATGGTGAGAGCATCCACTGTCAATGACCCAATCATCCTTTGTTTCAACTTGGGCAGCTAGAGCTCTTTCTTCAACTTTAAGATTGATAGATACAGAGGGTATTGGTTCCTCTTCTTTGATGGCAATAAACACCCATTCATTACCAGATTTGTTTCCTGCCTCTGATTCATCATCTGTTACTCCTTCATTATTATCTTTTTCATGAACATAGTAACAATTCTTTTGATACCTTGGTCTGTTAGGATTTGGTCTTGAAAATCTTTCTGGACATCTTGAGGAAAAATGACCAATTTTATTGCAGTTAAAACACTTAAAAGGTAATTTTCCTTCATACTTACCAGATTCTCTTGGCAGTCTTTTTGCAATAAGGGCTTCAAGATGAGCAGTTTTAGCTTCTTCTTCATCCAAGTCTTTTCTTGCTTTTTCATACCATGATGGGTTCCTTGAAGAATTTTCCCCTGGATCAAACCTTTGTTTCCCTTTTACAGAGGCACTGGCTTTGAATGCAGATTCAGTCTTTGGAGGATCATCTCCAAACTCAGCCATTTCAAAAGTAGCCAACTTACCAACCAATTGGTCTCTTGTAACTGTTGTATGAGCTCTGAATTCTTCAATTGCAAAAGCCTTGATTTTTTAAGAATCATGAAGGGATCTGAGAACTTTACCAATGATCTCATCTTCACTCAGGATTCCACCTCCATTTCTAATTCCACAAACTAGCTCATTCCTCTTGGCATTAAAGAGGTAATATTTTCATCATCTCTCATCTTCAATTTTTCAAATTTCCCTTTTAGACTCTGTAACCTTGCACATTTAACAAACTGGTCTCCTTCATGCCAAATTTCTAGTTTATTCCAAATCTCAAAGGCAGTTGGTAGATCAATAACATTTGAGAGTTTTGAATCAGATAACACGCTTAATAGAGCCTCTTTGATCTAAAGATTGTTTTCAGCATCTGTGATTTCATTTAGGGTTGTCGGACCACCTGTGGAGGTACATAAGCTTTTGTAACCATGGACCAGTATGCAAATCCCATACACTGCAAGTGACATTTCATGTGACCTTTCCAAAGAGTGAAGTTAGTTCCATCAAACTTCAGACTATCCTTCTTGTAGGACGACATCCTGGATCTCCTCAAGTGGTCAAGCTCTTTTAGAGGAACTTAGCTCTAATACCAATTGTTAGACTTAGAATAGACAACTGAGAGGGGGGGTGAATCAGTTATCCAAAACTTTCTTTACTTTCAACGCTTATATTCACTTAGCAGTATAACAATAAATCAAACATGAAACTTAATGCATTTAATCAAGAGCAGAAACACATCAACATAAGAGACACCAAGATTTTGATGTGGAAAACCCAGTTAAGGGAAAAACCACGGGGTGATTAACCCAAGATTGTATTCTCTGTTAGAAGAATAGAAAGAACAAAATGGCACATGCCAATTAGGGTTCACTGCCTACAAGAGACACACTGTCTACAAAAGAATAAGTATCACATACTTGAACTGGAAAATAGCATCTTCACCATGCTTGAGTCAGTTCCAATAGTCCAAACCTTCTGCTCTGTCTTTCGCTCTTTTCCTTGCTACCACACACTCATCTTCACAAGTCACACTTTGAAATGACTTCGCAATCCCTTATTTATACATGACATCAACTTAGGAACAAACATCTAAGTCGGCACACATCCACAAGAACATCCGCAAGATGTATAATTCATCCGGTCGGCCAGTCATAGAAAGAACATCATCATCCGGAACTTATTCTTCATTTATGGGACTCCAATTCTAATGCGGACCATAAACACAAATTGAGCATGATCCAAGGACCTTCGCAAGCTTGCCTAAAACACCAAGAACATCCGTACTTCCTCTATTTACTGAAACCCTTCTCTCCTTCATCCGGAACCTCAAGAACACAGTTTGCCATTACTGTCACAAAGGAATAGATACTTCCGGACCTTCAAACCATGAACCAAATGAATTAACACACCACACAGACTTCCCTAACACTTCCTCAAATCTACAGAACTGGAGAATGCATTTCTGGATCTCACCGAACCTATCTGTATCACTCTGTCATCACTGAACATTTGCCAGAACCGGTTTCACTTGAACTGTCATAACTTTTTTAAATCTTTATGCAGACCTCTAAAACCTCTATTGGAACATATTAAGACACATATCTACAAACCCTTTAAACCGCATCCTCTGATCCTCATCCTGTCTTGGACTTTTACCTTATGCCATCACTATTCTTCACTGATCCTGATTGAGACTAATTTTCTCAATATCCTCAGCACACAACTCGTCCAATCTTATCATTAATGTAACAGGAGTATGTTGACATCAATGACAACACCGGTTAGGCCCATACTTGCAACAAATGTTGGGGAAAAATATTCTCAAGGCAAATTGTGTAGGTAAAGAGGATTTGTGGAGAAAATACACATTTTCATGCAAGTGAAAAGGCATGAAAAGGAATATTAAAACTATTGGTTTTAATATTTTAATTCTTATAAAGTGAAATGTATATTATTTTATTTACCTTGATATTTTATCAAAGGAGAAACTCAAGCAGGCCAAAGAAAGAATATTAAACTTGCAAGTTGCAATTATAGGTGGGAATGCACATTTGAAGTTTGAATGGCAGTCAAATCATCTACAACTTCTCTTTCCCCCTCTTTTCAAACTTCCAATGTGCATTCCCACCTATAATTGCAACTTGCAAGTTTAATATTCTTTCTTTGGCCTGTGTGAGTTTCTCCTTTGATAAAATATCAAGGTAAATAAAATAATATACATTTCACTTTATAAGAATTAAAATAATATTCCTTTTCATGCCTTTTCACTTGCATGAAAATGTGTATTTTCTCCACAAATCCTCTTTACCTACACAATTTGCCTTGAGAATATTTTTCCCCTACATTATCATTTCTCTTTCTCTTGCAAATATTTCTCATGAAAATAATAAATACTCTTCACATTTGATTTATCTTTACAAATGTTTTCCCCTTTGCATTTCACCTATGTGAAACATTTTCACGTATGTATATACTCTTGAAATCACTTTCCTTCCATCCTCCCACTTATATTTCACTCTCTGAAATATCAAACATTTTAATACTTCCCCTTTTTTTGGTCTTGCTCTATATTTCAACATATTATGCATTTTCAATTTCCATACCTTAGTATTAAATATTAAAGCCAAACTTTAATATTTAATACAGTTTTTAATTTATGGCCTTGGCTTTTAAAGAGAGGGAAATAAATTTTGATCCAATATTGATAGTAAATTTTCTCCATTGAATTCTTTCACAAATCAATTTAAACCATTTGTGAACTTTGAATCTCCCTATTTTAATCAAACTTATTAAATAATATTTAAATATGTTACGTCACTAGCTCCCAACCAATGGTGGGACTTTTCTCTAACTCTTCTTTGCTTGCCTTCTGAACCCTCCAATTAAATGAGATCAACAAAACAGATTAAATCTTTAAATACAAGCATACAATATTTCACATTACAAAACTTTGGCAAAGCATTAAATAATATTTTCTTGTATTTGTGGTGGACCCGGATGGCAACTCACCATTTAAGAACTAACTGCAAGGTTTTCCATTCTTTTAATTCTTTTAAAGGAGCGGGTTTAATCTAAAACATTAACTTCTCACCTTTTGAGCACATTTAATAATATATGCACACGTATATTTTATTAGGGTGGCTACCACGTTGGTTTAGTTGACCAATGACAGGGCTTTTAACATTAAAGATAAAAAGAAATAGTATAAAACCCATGCAACGAAAGGGTAGTTGTGCATTGATAACAGAAGCTCATCAATTATAATATGCGGCCTTCTTTATCTTCTATGCTATCGATCATTGTCGTGCCATTCCTTATGATATCTCTATGCTGGAGCAGCAGTGCTATGTTGGTGCCATCTCTCTAGGCATCACATGCTTAGAGGCATTGCAAGGGCTTATTAGCTGTGCCAAGCCCATTTATGGTTTGCGCCATATCTACCTCTTACGCCAACTTTTGAGAACATATATGCATTGTATATTAAATAAGCTAGGTCTCTAAATTTCTAGTGTCTTTCACACCAGTTCAAATATAATAGTATCCTCTGAATGGGGTGACCACCTCCTTCCATGCCTGGCGCCTCATTTACAATAGGATGTGCCACATATGTAATAGGTTTAAGTCCTTTTAAAATTGTTGTGCCCCTCTATCATTCCCTATGCAATCAGTCTCTACAATTAGCAATCAAATGAAGTTAAAAAAAGGTTGAATTATCCATGCCAACTCCTCAAAATCTCTGCAGAGGCCCAAATGGTGTTTGTTAAGTTCGATGTGACACATCTCGCTGGTAAACTCCACATCATATTTCTTTACAATGTTGTGTAAGTTTAAACTTAACACCATCCCTTCACATTTTTTTCCAACGCTCACTTTGTGTTATGCTGGCATTTACTTCATCTCCTGTACAAAAAATGGGGGCGCCATGCCATTTGAATTGCACCTCTCTATAACTCTTTATGCCTAAGGTTAATATATAGCATCAATGACATGTGGTTGCCCCCCACTTATGATGACTATGTCATGTTTAAACAGCTTGGCCCACCCACGTAGGCTCTAAACAATTATTGTTGGCTTAAGGCAGACTTGGCACCACCCTTGAATATGTATACGCAACCATAGAACTACCAAGTAGTGGGCCATTCATTTTTTTTTGGGTCATTTAAATGTTGGTTCCCACTTTATATTGTTGTGCATAAAATTTTGAAGTGCCATTTCACATAGTTGTGCCTATCTTCAGCCTCTTATGTTGGGCTCTTTAAACTCCACTTATGCTTCGTATTTACCAAAACCTATAGCTTTAACATTATCCTACTAGCATTAAATCTCTAAATAACCTAAGCCAATTTTGGATAGTTAATTTTGATTTGAATTTAAATACAAATATGCACATAGGCTTGAATCTTGTATTGGTTGCATTATATTTACACTTTGATGTGTCTTAACTCTTAGCTCCTCCACTACATTAGTATAGCAAGCATAATTGCTATTTATTGGCCAAACCTATGTCAAAGACTATAGGCCTCTCTATTTACTTATCATTATACTTTGTTTATCTACACAATCTCACATTGGCTATGCCAAACTATATCACCATGTGCAATCCATGCCTATACGCCTTAGCTACAACTCTAGAGGCCACCATTATACTACATATAAGCCATGGGTTGCACTCATGTTGTTCTAACATTTAATACCTATAACAGGGTTAAAAGTTTTTAATGGTGTGCAAATATAGCACACCAAATCCATCCAAAGTAAATCAAACTTACCATGACTTCCCCTTTGCTCTCTTCACTTGTCCATAATAGCACCAAGTCACCAATCTTAAATTCTCTTTGTTTGGCTTTTCTATCAAAAATTCTTTGACGTTAGCCTAGTGTTGAGAAATTCTATCCACAACCATTTCACAATTTTCTTCAAGATTTGTTAGAAAGAAGATCCTCTTCTCAAGTGAATCTTTGAATTCTTCATCTTCTATTACCTTTGCCAATTGTAAAGCAAATTGTTCTTGAGTTATTTGGAGTACACTGTGGATTCCATATACGAGCTCAAATGGAGACATGCCTATAGCTCATTTAGGAATGATTTTATTTGCCCATAATACATCAAATAATTTCTTGTGTCAATTTGTTTGATTTTCATCTACTAACTTTCAAATAATGGTTGTTAGGTTTTTGTTACTTGATTCTACTTGTCCATTATCCTAAGGGTAGTAGTATAAAGAATATGACAAGGTTACATGATGTATTGATAATAGAACATGGCCATTTCAAATGATGAGAAGTTAAATGCATTATCTATTACAATCTTTTAGGTAGCCAAATCTTTAACCAAAATAATTTCTTTAACAAAATTACACATGACCTCTAAAGTCATATGCCTAACCAAGATATCTTCAACCCACTTAGTGAAGTAATATGTGGCTATCAACACATGTGTGTTTAAACATTCTAGTGAGGGATACATGTTCCTATGGAATCTAATCCACATTTATATTGTCCCAATTTCTAAGTATGAGAGTTTTTAGGTCACTTTTTAGGGTGATTTTCAAGCTTTCTCATGCTATCATGCCTACCATTCATCACATGTTTCCTTGTTTTTCCAATCCCTTGCCATCTAGGGATATTCAAGATTTCCCTTCCCTTGGTACCTTTTCCTTAGGTTCCCTATTCCTTAAACCCCTACTTTCTCTTACCTATCATAATTTCAAACATTCCCTATGTGCTGGCATCACTTTTCCTTCATTTCCTTCAAGCCTGTAATTTCCTGATTCCCTGGTTCCCCATGTTTCAAACCTTTGAACTTTCCTCTACTAGCATGCATTTCATTAATCCTCTGCACCCCTACAACTCTACTTCTAAATATCTTGTCTCTCATAGGAATTTGGAATTTTATTTCCCTCCTTACACTTGCTTTGAATGACTTGATCACCCCAATCCTTGATCCCCACAATATCGAGTATCCCCAAGTCCCAACTTGACACAAGAAAGATAAACTCTCTCTTGACAAAAAAACACACACAATCAATCACAGATCCCAAGCAACACTTTTCCCCCAAGCAAAACTTTGCCTCTAATACAAGATTGCAAATAGAAATGGATTTTGACTTTATTCAATTCCAAAAATGAAATATCAAATGCTTATTACTGAATACATAATCCTTGGCCTTCAATGGCCATTCTCTCACACAATCAATTTCATTCTATCCTTCCTTTTCTACACTTGATTGTACATTTCTTTTTCTATTGCAGCAAACTTCGTTCTCCTATATCTGGCTGCACTTCTTCACAGAGCTTCTTAATCCCCAATTTTCTTCTTTATCATTTCTATGGCCACCCACACACCTCTACGTTTCCCTTCCTCTTGTTTTTTATTCTTCATAGAATATTAATAGCATAAAAATGCCAATCGACCTCATTTATGTTAGTGTTTGGTAGCTTCAGGAGATATTTTTCTCCTTAATTAAAGGCATGCCTAGCCTACATATTGCAAATTATTTCTTGTATATAAAGAAGGCAATGCTCATTCTTACATCATCAATAATTATATATTAAAAAAGATAAGTTCGCACATCAAAGGAGATCGATTATTATCAGGCATTTGTATTGCATCAAGGAGTTCTTTCTTCTATAGTAGATTATCTTATTTCTTAGAGTAGATCGATATTGTGTATATATTGCATCTAAGAAATGTGCTATTTCTTATTGCTTCAAATCGGCCTACTGTGTGCCCAAGTTATAAAGCAGATTTGTTGCTCATTGAATTTAATATATAAGTGACATATTGTGGCTAGGTTTTTCTCCCTCAAGAAGGAGGGTTTTCCTAGGATATATGCTATGTTCTATTGTTTGTGTGTTGTTGTATTTCTACTTATTGCATTTCTGATCTTAAAACTAACATGGTATCAGAGCAAGGTTCAGAAAATCCAATCAGATTTGTCTAAGCAATATTGCAGCTTGAGAGGAATTCAATGAAGTCAATTTCTGAGATAAAATTCCATGTGCATTTTTTTTAGAGTTTATTTGCAAAATTAGTGATACAGCTGTAACAATGATCGTTTTGACGAATTTGTCCATTGAATCCCTAGAGATGTAACCTTCCTAAGTTTCCCTACTAGGTAGGATGTAGCCTCAGCCTGCAACTGTGAATAACATTCTTAAATATCTGTAAATTTGCTCATACAACTAGAATCTCATGACATAAGGGGAGGTCAAGTAGTAAATGTCAGATTATAGTGGGACTTGATAGACACTAGTAGGTGTTAGGAGCAATGATTAAGTAAATTTTGTGGCTGAGCTCTAGGCTCTGGCCACATTTTAATCCTATACCCTTGTGCACGAATCAGCGACTCCATCTTAGGACAAAGGTAAGAAAATAGGAGGCCGTCAACATTGTTGGCAGAGCCGCCATTGCAAGGGCGCATATCAACTAGCCTAGGCACACAGAGACAATCGCTCCTTTGAAACTGATGCTGCAATCAGTGGTGTATGTTCATATTTAATATAATCATTCTTTTAAGATAATTATGTGTCAAACTAGGACAGTTATCCTCAGAGTGCATTTTACTACTATTTGTGAGATCTGCCTAGGCTTGGGATCTTACACAGTGACACAATGCAAGAATAAAAATAAAATGTGTAAGTTGATTGTAGATGGAGGAGAGTTTACCAATAACTCAGATGGCTATGCCATAGGAAAATTGCACTCAAAATGGAAGAGACATATATGATCAGTACTTAGCAGATAAAAAGAAATCCATAGGACTTGGGTGATTTATTGTGCTGGTAGACGATTTGGAGACCTGTTTGAAGCCCTCTCGTTCTTCTACTTAAAGGATTCTAAAATCAGGATTAAGATATGGTAGTGGTGATCAATATTACAGATCTATAAAGAGAAAACTTTTAACAACTAGGAAGAGACTACAAGACAAGCACTTGACTGCATCTATAGAATTGACCAACATAAAGAGATAAGTATTTTATGTTTTGATCATGAATTTTATATTAATTCATACATTGGAATAGTGAATCATGTATTCTTCTAGAATTGGTATTTCTCTTTGGGATAGGTTGATTCTATGAACTATTAGTAATCTCTCTAAAAAATGCTTCCAAGACAGATCGAGGAGCATAAGGATGATAAGAGATTGCATTCAATGAAAAAAAAAGAGCTTGATGCATCTTGTGAGGAAGTCACGCAGGCTGAAGAATGGAGACAAAGCTTGCTACCTTGGAGCTGAGTTGGTGGCACATAACTGGAGACATCTCTTGAAGAGGAAAAACCTATTCAAATTGTCATTCTGATCAATTTCTTCGAAGAGGAGGAATTAACATTCAGAGGGAGTCTGACAAACCAATAGAGGCAATCTTGGAAGAGGAGGTCAGGAGATTGATGCAAGTTCTTAGAGCTTCAAAGGGAGTAAAATCATCATGAAGATCTGTTGTTAATGTATTTTTCTCTAAGACAGAGAAATTTGAGGTGAAAGCCCTTGTTAATGCATTTTTCTCTAAGATGAAGAAATTTGAGGTGAAAGCCCTTGTTAATGTATTTTTCTCTGAGATGGAGAAATTTGATGTGAAAGCCCTTGTCCATCTCTGAGACGGAGATGTGGTTCTTTCCACCCTCTAGGAGTAGCCATGGTGGACGTCATGTTGAGTGACTCCATGACAATGTATTTTTTCCACGAATAGGAGTAGCCATTGTGGACATCACATTGAGAGACTCCATGATGATTCTCTTGTACTTGTGTTTATCCACCCTTTGGGAGTAGCCATGGTGGACATCATGTTGAGAGACTCCATGACAACATCACGTTTAGTGACTTCGTGATGGGCACTTGTGCACTTGTTTTCTTCCACTCATGGGAGTAGCCATGGTGGACATCATGTTGAGTGACTCCATGATGATATCACATTGAGTGACTCCATGATGATATCACATTGAGAGACTCTGTGATAAATTCTTCTCACAAATGGGTGTAGCCATTGTGGGTGTCATGTTGAGAGACTCCATGACGTAGATATCTGGGAAATATCTCCCTAGCTAAGAGGGAGTGTTAGTGTTTGGTAGCTTCAGGAGATATTTTTCTCCTTAATTAAAGGCAAGCCCAGCCTACATATTGCAAATTATTTCTTGTATATAAAGAAGGCAATGCTCATTCTTACATCATCAATAATTATAAATTCAAAAAGACAAGTTCACACATCAAAGGAGATCAATTATTATCAGGGATTTGTATCGCATCAAGGAGTTCTTTCTTCTATAGTAGATTATCTTATTTCTTAGAGCATATTGATATTGTGTATATCTTGCATCTAAGAAATGTGCTATTTCTTATTGCTTCAAATTGGTCTAGTGTGTGGCCAAGTTGTAAAGTAGATTTGATGCTCATTCAATTCAATATATAAGTGATATATTGTGGCTGGGTTTTTCTCCCTCAAGAAGGAGGGTTTTCCTAGGATATATGCTGTGTTCTATTGTTTGTGTGTTGTTGTATTTCTACTTATTGCATTTCTAGTCTTAAAACTAACACTTTGTCTCTTCAGTTTTCACTCCTTTCATTGCTCCTTTTTATCTCTGATTGAAAACAAAAAGTTCAACATTCCATGATGTGCTTACAATAAATAGGGTTGAATACCAAGCATTTCAGCTGAAGTCCACCTCTTCAATAGTCCAACAATGATATATTGGTTTTTTTCTTCCATCAAGTCTCCAAAGATGAATGAAAGTGAATTCTTCCTATACGTAACATGCTTCATGTTGGGATTAGGTGTGTCATACACCTTGTAAGTTCTAATATTTGAAATATTTATTTATTTGTATTTTGGCAATTTGTTTTCTATCACTTAGTGTCATTGAAGTTGCTAAATGCAACTATGACAACTTGTAAGGTGTGTAAGAGTTGCTAAAATGGAAAGAGATTGAAAAAGGAAATTCCAATTGGAAATTGAAAAGCAAGATTTTAGGAGATTGTGAAAGCATGATTTTAGGATCTAAAAATGGAATGTCATATTTGGAGAGTTAGTTATGATTTGAGTAACTTTCTATATTATGGTGGTTTTGATTCTCTATGACTAGGCATTGTAACTCATGGGTTTGAGTTTCCATTTTGGTGGTTTCTTGTATTGGAACTCCTATAAATTAAAGGCTTGAGGAGGAGTTTGTGAGGAGAGTTTTATGGAGGGTTATGCTGTCAGTTTTTCCTCCATAGAAGAAAGATGTAAATCTCCACGTTAAGGATTTGAGCCTGTATGTGTATTGTAACATGTTTGTTGTTGCATATTAAAACCGAAAGGGTTTTCCCCATGTATATTGGTGTCTCTTCTCTTCTATCTATCTTTCTTCTATTCTTCATCTTTTCCTATTCTTAAAGTGCTAATTTATATGCCGTTATGCTGCTGAAATTTATTTAGATATGTAAACTACATTATCTTTCCTCTAATTTATTAAGAAGTTTCATTCTAAGAATGGCCTATCTACCAAACTAGAAATTGCATCCAAAGATATAGTGAGCATACTGATAGGTGTAATATGATGATTTGTATAGTAGAGGTGAAGTATGTGTGAGAGGTTTTGGGTGTGATATGGTACTAGTAATAACACTCAAAGGTGATATCAAATGGCCAATCAACATGAATATTTATTTCCCTATTAGCCAAGAACTACACATTTATATTTTTAAGAGTAATTTTATGTAGTACTTGACCAAAAAGACTAAATATGTATGTATATTAACCATTTTATAGTACCATTATGTATTTTAGTAGTTTCCAATAATTTTGTGGGTGTGATAATTTAAGAGATTTTTGATGATTTTATAAGTAAGAAGCAACTTCAAAAGTATTTTAATTTATTAACATTGATGTTTTAATTAATATTAAGTTGGTTTTGAAGGGACCATAAACCTTATATAGAGAAAAACTTACATCAACAGAATAGCCACCAAGCTATGAGAAAGAAAAACCATAGCTATAGGGTAGTTTGTCTTAACCAAATCCTACAAACTAAACAACAAACCCGGGACAAAAAAGAGAAAAAATGGCCAACCTAAGAGCACACAAACCCATAAAACCAAAAGGTCACCAGCCAAATTACAACTTGTTCAAAAATTTACCTACTTCCAATTCCACTATGAGGAATCCATCATCAACACTACAATCTCCTTTGTAGCTTTTACCTTTGCTAGTATTTCCCCACATGTTGTATATACTTCCTTTTTGGTAACCAATTTTCTCCTATTGAGTTCCTTGGTCCCTTGCTTGGTTTCTTACCCCATAAATTTCAAGCTTTCCACATTAGACTTCATGCTAGATTTTCTAGTTTCCCCAATCTTTATCAGGTTCTCCTTTATCTCCTTAATCTCATCCTCCATCATCTACATCCTAGCATTTATTAACATTGACGTTGATTTCCAAAAATACTCAACAATGATACAATAAGTATTAACCATGAGAAGGACTAATTTATGAATTAGTGAAATAAGAAACTATGGAAAAGATGTAAGCTTGTTATTTTTTAATAATTAATAAAAAATAAAATTTTGTGCTTTTCTTCATTGTCATTCATAACAGTATTCTCTTGATATTTCTAATGATTTTTCATCTTAATGTAGTGCCAATCCAAGACTTTACCAACATTTTGGGATGGATAGTGGTCTTCTTTTTAAGGTATGTATATTCCCAATAATACTCTAGTTTTTCAAGACACATTATGTACTGCATCAGTTTTAAATGCATTGTTCTAAAAAAATTAAAATAAATCATAGACTTTTTTTTGTTATACACATTGCTAGATGCATTGAATCACTAATTGAATGCATTTGAATGTTTAATGTTTAATTATTATTAGAATCATTTTTGTACAATTGTAATGTCTTCTACACACTACAAACAAGTTGTATACACAAAAGCTGACCAAGACATTCAAACAAATAGAAAGATATGTATTATAACAACATGAAAATACATGATTATCATGACAATACCTCATAAGAGATCATATTAGTAATATTTTTATACAATTAAAATTACATGGACACAATTGAAAAAGAAAAAAGAAATAATTCAAGATTACAATTCATGAATTAGTACAAGATCATTGTAAGACATTGAAATTAATAATTTGGAATGATAACATGGTGGGGAAAAATGTTAAACGACATGAAAATTGTATTAACATCTCATATGAAAATACTTGATATGTGCCTTTTTTACTAAACTAACTTCCTAATTACATTATTTTTATACTACCATATTAAGTCTTATTTTATATTAACATAGGTAAAGGCACGGCAATGTGATTATATTGAATCAAGTGCATATATAATAGTTCAAAATATGTCTTGTGATTGTAATTGATCCTATTTTAATAGCTATTACACATAAAAAAATATTTGCACTTTTTTATGTTGCACATGTGAAGAATCTTCTTCGTAGACCTCTTGATGTACTCTTTAAATATATTTAATTGTTTCTTGATGTATAGTAAATCTAGCTAATGTATCAATACTTACATTTCTATATAGTATTCAAATTATATACCCAACATTTAACTTCAAGTCTAATGTCTAATATTCTATTAAAACACGATTAGTAATTAACAATATATTAATAATATTTTGAATTAAATTTTTGATGTTAAATACAATAAAAATAAATTGATTCCTTAATGTGAGTGTTGAACATGTTAAAAATATTGATCTTGGGGTGGGGAATTTTATTTAAGTGTGCACAAAAAGAAAAAATAAAACCAAGTAAGATGACATGGTGACTCAATGTGAATCTTCAATATTGAGTTGTGTAATTATTTTTGGATTCTTCTCCTAATAATTGTCTAGATTCAGTAGTCAGGACTAGGGAAGCATTCATGGATGTAGTCTCATATAGGGTAAAAGAAGAGTTGGAGTATGTTTTGCCTCTTCCTCCTATCTACAAGTGTTATTTTCCAAAAATTCTTGTGTCCCTATGTCTCAAAATGATGTTGGTTTGCAAAAGCTTGTGGAGACCTTTATGGATTCAAAAATGTTTGGTTCTAAAATTCTTCAAGATGTGCTAAAATTATGGTTATGTCTTTGGCCAATAATGTAGATCTTGTTAAGAAGTATTTCAAGGGATTGGTGTTATGGATCCTTTCAAATTGGAAGAGGACTTCCCTTTAGAGGAGAACATATAGAGTGAGGATTAAAAGAGTATATCATAGCAAGTATATCATAGCACTTTGTGTGCAGTCCTATTAAAAGTCTCTAAGTTATAGGCCTCTTGATGCTATGACATGACAAAAAAACATAATGTTCAAAAATCATAGAAGGTATAGTGGGTTTGACATTATTCATATTGGACATGAAAATAATTCATCTTTATATAATGAAGAGAGTTATAGACCCCATGCAATATATATTTGTTAAACTTTTTTTTCAATATCAACATAAAAAATAGAGTGTGTTTGGTTTAATTTATTGTTGGTATATACCAAAATTATTTTAGTAATGCAAATAAATTATGCATCCTATTGTATTGTGGTACTTCTAAAGGCATAATTCTCAAATTTGCAAGCGAGAGGTAACAATTTCATATGTCATGGAGCCATTTCACTAGCAATTGATTCTAAATTCACTTAATAGATAAGAAAATAATGCTACCCTTGTAATGGCCTAATTCCTCTATTTTTTCAAATATGTTAAAAAACTGATGCAATTTAGACCAAGTTTTAGGGAAAAACTTCAAAGAGTAAAATACTAATGCAATGCACATGGCCTAATTCCTCTATTTTGCTCAGTATCCTACCATTCCCTTCTATCATTCCTCCCTATTTTTTCTCTTTCATTTATATATTCTTGTCCTTGGCCTTCCAAGCTCATATCAATTATTATTTGATAGATTCCCATTATTTCTTTTGATTATACCATAATTTATTTTAATTTTTCCATGAAGTTAGAAAACACCTTGTACTCATTGCATATATGTTAGTGAATAGATAGGGCCATTGAATATAAAAATACTATGAATGATAGCTACTGATGCAAACAAAACAAAGACATTCAATTTTTCCTATCTACATATTATTGTTAAATACTATTAAATTAGTTGAAAAATATTGCTTATCTCTTTCTTGATAGATTAATTAAATAGCTTCTTCCTTAAGCTATTCATATCACACTAGGAAAATCATGTCAACTCTAAACTTTAATTACACCAT
This sequence comes from Cunninghamia lanceolata, assembly GCA_027924645.1. Classification (NCBI taxonomy): domain Eukaryota; kingdom Viridiplantae; phylum Streptophyta; class Pinopsida; order Cupressales; family Cupressaceae; genus Cunninghamia; species Cunninghamia lanceolata. The sequence continues at coordinate 3,209,709 of BSBN01001859.1, read as the reverse complement.
GATAAAACCAAATCTTTTTACACCAAATTCACTTACAATTTATATTATACTTATCTATGTATCAATAATAACTTCACTCACATGAAGATACAATTGGTAGTAAATATAATGGTTTTAATGCTTGGAATTTGTGGAGACTTGATGGCATGGAGAAGTTTTGGTGGATGCCAAGAAAAAATATAAGTAAGGATAATACCCATTTAAATGTGTTTAGTATGTCATGGTCCCATGTGGTGTAACAACCCTGCGTTGACCGAATTTATGTTTTGTGAGGGGGTCGTGGCCTATGGAGGTGGCAAGAAAATATCAGTTTTGGTGGAGAATTGAAGGTCTTTGTAGGGAGCGATTACAGAGACATAAATGCTACAAAAATATCTTTTTAAAAGCGCGTAGGATAGAGAGATAGTTATTGCTGGGGAAAATATCTCCCGAGGGTAGATGAGAAGACACGGGGGGATAAAGGGAGAGAAGACACACAAAAAAAATGGGGGGAGATAACGTAGGCAGAAAAAGGCAGTCAACGAGAGGTTAGGAGAAGAAAGGAGGGAGGCAAAAACAAAACTCAGAGAAAGAAAAGACAGAGAGAACGAGAGCCAGGGGAAGAAAAGGCAGGCAAGGAGAAAGCATACAAGAAAACCAAATAACCTAGGCAAGCATATCGATTTGCAAGAAGTGGGGTGCGACTGGTTGAGAGGTATTTACCTAAGATCCTTGGTTTTTCTAGCACAAAACCTAGAATTGTTTGTTGTCTTTCATGAAGCACAGAAATACTGCAACTCCATTGATGCCTTTCTATGAACTCAAACCATGTTAGCTGCAATTTCATTAGCACAGAAAATTGAAAACCTCATGGCTACGTGGGAAAATAAGACAAAAATTTATATCAATGCAAGATATTCACGTTGCATCTTTCCTTGAAAGTATTCTTGTTTTTAAAAAAAAAAAAAAAACTGAAGAGGTTTTTTCCTTAGTGTGTTAGATAAAGGGGTTTTAAAGAAAGATCACGTGTTTTCTGTTTTATGAATTTTGAATAAAAAGAGGGTTCAATTTATTTATTTATTTATTTTGAGAATTTGATGAGAGCAGTCATACTGAAATTTTGGGACACCATGTTGGAGATTGAGGAGATCTAACTCCCATGAAACCCCTTCTGTTAAACTGAAATCTATTTGCTGCAATTCATTTAACCACAAAAAATCTGAAACCCTATTCCTATATTGAAAAGAACATGCGCTAAAAGTTTATTTCAATGCTAGATATTTACAGCCCCTCTTTCTTAGAGATTTTATTATTTTATTATGTGTTTTTGATTTATTATTATTTTTGGGTAAAACATGAGGCTGATCTTATAGAGTATATTTTGAGTGGCATTTTGTTTGGGCCATTTCAGTCATTTAGATTCATGAAAACTCTTTGTAGATAAGGTCAACTAAATGAGGCTTTATGCATTTTGCATATTAAAGACTAGCTAGTTAGCTCTTTCATGTATGGATTTTTTTGGTGTCCTGTAGCAACAAGAAGCCTTGGCAGAAAGAAATTGATCCATGCCCACATGATACAAATTAAATGCATGGACAGAGGTTATAGGCTTGTGACCATGTATGCCAAGAATGGGTGTTTAGTGCATATGTTTTATTTATAAGGAGGGTTCTCGGTTTAGTGAATATATTGGATTCAGTTTAGTATTTATAGGGAATAAATATGCATAATAAGTGGACTTGTTATTGAAAGTACTAATTCAAATTTAGAACTTAGTGTTTTATTCTTTTCGGATTCCTCGTTTAGTCAAACGAGATGAACAAGGTCTAGGCATTAGAGTGGTCGTTGGAGTGGCTCTCTACGGGCTTGGGGCCCGCAAGTGGTTGCCAGGGGAACTAGTAGTAGAGTTACATTAATAAGTGATAACTAAAACTAAAACATTGGGGTAAAAATACTAGTAAGATAATTAAACCTCGTGCATGGCCTTAAGCGCTTGTAAAGGCTAAGGATGCAACGAGAAGGCCTATCCGTCTGCGGGACGTGGATTCAGGCACGATTGAATCTCCTCGTCTGTATGAAAGGTGCTTGGTCCTGTGTGTGCCATCCCTTCGAGCACACATGATGACACTCCATATGATTACACTCTAGTATCTAGCACCATAGGAGTCGTGAGTAGTACCCGACTTATGACTTAGATGAGTACACCTATATTATGATTTTGACTGTAAGCATTGTTCTCCGTGTTTTCTCTGTGTCTGATGTGAGTGCTGGCCATCTTGTATCCCCTTGTAGTTGTTCATCCATTTGGGCCTTGTGACTATCTCCAAACACGGTGGGGTGGTCTCTTAGGAGTCCACATGGTTGGGAGGCGTTGCCACGACCATTGGGGACTAGTGAACAGGTTTTGGAGCACCAGTTTGAGATGATCTGTCTTTCCAGTACTTCATTCAACTATTGTAACCATTCAACCCTCGTATCATACTCAGGACTATGTTAGTATAATTGTATCATATTCTGGAATATATCATTGTAATTGTATATGCAGATATGTAATTGAACTCTCTTAGGAGAGAAGTTGTAATCATTGTATTTAATGAGAAGAAATGTGATGTCCTTTATTGCTTTATGGATTCTGGTGTGGGTATTGGATCCGCCTTTATTTTATGCTTATGGATTCATATTTTTTATCAGATGGGATTAGGAACATTTGCTTTGGTGTTTAAAATAAATGTTATCAATCTATCGATTTGACAGTTGAACCTGTGTATGTTATTTACTTATGTCAAAAAAAATTATCTTGTCCCCTTTTGGCTCTTACCCTTCAGGGTTACGTAGCGGGATGTTACATGTGGCTGCATAAGTGGATTTTGAGCTTAAATTTGAGGTGGTCCCATGAAAATTTTAAAGTATGTATAAAGAATAATTTAGAATCTTTCTCTATTATAGTGGAGCAACTACATTTTATGGATTGGAAATATGCCATGTGAAAAAAATGGGGGATGAAATTATGGAACAATTGCATAGTGAAAAAAAATGCCATGTGGTTGCATATATTCCTTCCCTCTTTCTTTTTTCTTTTTCATTTTCCTCCAAATTTTATCTTCTAAATTTTTTTATTAGTAATTTGTTTTTTAAAAATTTATATAGTAAAAAAGTTGCAATTTAAAATAAGCAGAAAAATAAAATATTCATGAAACCACTGGCTCCACAAATGACTCCTTAAGAAAATTAAAAAAATAAACAGTCGATGCTAGACAAAATAATGAGACCCTTCCCTTAGACATGTTTTCTAGCTATGATCTTCTTAAAAGTTTCCTACAAAAAGATATCCTTCACTTCATAAGAGGACTAGTTTGGTAAGAAAACGATGCTTCTTAGCTATCATATTACCATAGATGTAATTTTCAATCAGAGAAAGATATATGTAACAAATGTTGAACAATTAGACATTTAACTACACTCTAATATATGGGATTGATCAAGATCAAACATTAGATTCCATCACCATCTGTTTTTATTGGTTTTTTTTTTTTTTACATGTTTTAATATATTTTAATGTGGGTTTGACTGGACCTTTTATTATCTGCAACAACTTTATGTAGATATGACATCTTCATTTACCAACTAAAAACTCAAAAAATCTTTTTAGACTAACAAACAACTTTTATACGAGAGTGAATCCAAGGCTTAAATTTGACAGTTGTATAGTTGTATTTAGACATTTTAGCTGTAAAATACAACTGAAATTTTAAAAAGACTATCATATGAAAGGAGAGATTTTGGACAAACTGTCAAAATTTTTATAGGATTAAGATGATATATATTTAGTTTTTATATAATTTACTTATACTAAAATATGTCATAGTATTTTAAAGGCACTATTGAATACAAAAATTGTTTGAGTTGACTGTCAAATTTAACCATCTGAGTAATACTTTCCAATGAAAATACTAGTGCCACCAAAATCTATGTATATATTTTTCTTCTGCTCTGGACATCACACATAAAGCAGTTGACATTAAATAACAAGAGAGATAGCGTTGGGCCTCCGTTAGTCCTGCCAATGAAAATACTACTAACGCCAAAGTCTAATGTACACATTTTTTCTTCTGCTCTGCACTTCACACTTAAGAGAGTTGGCTTTTCCAGGGTTTCATTGTCCGTGCTTTTCCGCTGGGAAGACTTTTTAACACTTGCTGTATTATTTCCCTCCTCCAACGGATTTAAACGCATTTACATCCAAACCTGGATTTACCGCAAATTTGCAGACATGTAGGGTGCAGATTCATTCCATGGAGTTTGGAGTCCATTCCATAGGGCTCAGAGTACACGTACACTGTCCCATAACGACTTTAGGCAATTTTCTTACACGGCAAAGGGCAAAGGGCAATTAAACGTCGGTATCTTTTCAGTTTTCAATGATGGGATTTGTGGGTCCGTTTCATGGAGGGGTTGTTGTTTACAAATTTTCATCCTGCAAGGGATGTTTTTCATTTCAAACTTCATTTTAAGATGATGGAACTGTTTTATTGAGGGGTTGCTTAGACTTTTCATCTCTTACGGCATGTTTACAGTTTTTAATGTTTTCTATTTCAAAATTTCTTTATAAGATGATGGGATTAGTTTCTTTAGGGGTTGTGCTTACAGTTTTTATTTTTTACCGTATGTTTTATTTTAGTTTTATGAAGGGTTATTGTTTAGAGTTTTTGTCTTTTATAATATGTTTTTATTTGAAATTTTATTTTTAAGATGATGGAGTAATTTTTTCCATGGTGCTAAAACATATGATGTTCACTAATGAAGTTTCAATAAAATTGGACTAACTAACTAGTATATCTATATTTAAAAAATATATCTAAAGTAAGTTGGAGATATCCTTGTAGAGGCCCTATTCTACCTATGTGTGGTAAATTGATTAACAAAAAATTAAAAATATTTGTCAAATATATATATTCCAGAAATTGATTAAAAGAGGTCTATATCTCTCCCCCTATTTTATTTATATTATTATTTAATATTTATAAACTAGTAGTAATTGGAGCACAACATGTAAGACATTAATTTAATTAATATATAATTATATGGTACAACATTATCAAATATAATAATATTTATTTATATTGTTACATTATAATAATATTATATATTATTTAATATATAAAAATATAATTATATATTAATGATAATATTAATAATATAATATTAATTATTATAAACCCTAACTATTTTATAGTACTAATTATTAAAAACACTAATTATTTTAAATCAAAATTATATAGCATAACAATATTAAATATAATAATATTAAATTTATATGATTATTACATTATTATAAAATGTTGATTAAATTAATTAAAATAATATATAATTATAACATTATTATATATAATAATATTATATTTATCACCTTAGAAGTTGCTCATGTATCCCCAATGATTTTAAATAGGGGTCGAAGCGAACATTTCTGCCAAAGTCGCTATGGTGGGTCGCAGTCACTTCGGAGTGCAATGCAGGTGTGAAGACAACAAAGTTAGGTCGGCTCTTCAAAATAGAGGAGGCTAAACTAAAGAACGCCATCAAAAACATCCTTGGGATGCAATCTACCCAGGGGCCCATGATGGGGTGCTCATTGAAAGGTTTTTCACCATTGTCACCTCAGCTAGAGGCATTGTCCACAGGGCGTTGAGGTTTATTGGGTTCCTTGCCAAATATGAGATTCAGGATGCAATTCTGGTGGCTAGCCAGCGCCCCAACCCAAATCCTAGAAGTGACTTTATTTGTGGAGTCTTTGACACTAAGGCAGTAAAGAAGAGAGAGAAGGTGGCAGAGGGCCTAGAGCTTTTCACAGAGGGGTTAGAGAAGTGCAAAATGGAGTCTTTCGCAAAATTTATTAGTGTTTACAGGGATCTCTCAGCTCAACAGCTAGAGAGGGCTAATATACTGGCAGATGGTATTAACACCATCTCTATGGATATGTAATTTTTCTTTTTAAGCAATGTATGGGGAACTACCCCTTAGGTAGCACTTACCTTATAAAAAAATAATATTATAATATTGTAACATTATATGATTATTATAGAGAATGTTTATAATAATAAATATAGTAATAAATACAATAAGGAAAATTATTTAAATATAATTAATATTATTATAATATTATATTATAATTATAAGTATAATATAATATTATATTTATATTTTTATTACATTATTATAATAATATGAACATAATTATAATTATATTTATATTATTTCATTATTATAATATTATTTTATTATATACATATTAAATTTATATTTATATTTATTATTATAGTATTATATATAATAATAAATATAGTATAATATAATTATATTTACATTATTATATATACATTTTTAAAAATAATATATTATTGATATAATATTAATTATTATAAACCCTAACTATTTCAAATCATAATTTTTATAAATCCTAATTTTTTAAAATAATAATTATTATCATAAAAATGTAAAAATAATTAGGGCAAAAATAAATAAGGTTATAATAATTACTATGATAAAAAGTTATTAATACTAACCCTATTTGTAACCCCCACCCTAACCCTAATTGTAATAATAGTTTTAACCCTAATTCTAACACTAATTATAATAGCAATCATAACCTTAATTGTAACCCTAATTGTAAGCTAACCCTAAATTTAATTATAATTCTAATCTTGATTTTATCTCTAACCTTAATTCTTACCCCAATACTAATTCTATTGCTAATTCAAACCCAAATTATTACTATAACCCTAACCTTAATCTTGATAGTAATGCTATCCCTAACTCTAATTCTAACCCTAACCCTAATTCTAACCCCAATTCTATCACTAACCCTTATTCTAACCCTAACCCTTAATCTATTACTAATTCCAACCCTAATGCCAACCTTAACTCTAACCATAGTTCTATATATAGTTTTAAATGTAAATAACCTTTCTTGTTTTATTGTAACTATAACCCTAACCCTAAAGTTTAGGTTAATATTAACTCTAATTATAACCCTAACCCTAAGCCTAATTGTAATCATAGTTTTAACCCTAATTTTAACCCAAACCCAAACCCAAACCCTAATTCTAACACTAATTCTAACTAGAATCCTAATGCTAATTCTAACTATAATTGTAACCCTAATCCTAAATCCAATTACAATTCTAATCTTGAGATATCTAAGTTTGTAACCCTAACCCTAACCTTAATTGTAACACTAATCCTAACCCTGACTGTAATTCTAACCCTAACAATAACCCTAATTATATCCCTAAAACTAATTTTAACCCTAACCCTCACCCCAATGCTAACCCTAACCATAACCCTAATTTTAAGCCTAACTCTAATCCTAAATGTAATCATAACCCTAATACTATCCCTAACCCTAACCTCAATCCTAACCCTAATTCTAACCGTAACCCTCACCCCAATACTAACCCTAACTCTAATTGTAACCCTAATTTTAACCCCTAACTCTAATCCTATATTTAATCGTAACCATAATATTATCCATAACTATAACCTTAATCCTAACCCTAACCATAACTTTAATCGTAACACTAATGCTAACCCTAACTCTAATTCGAACCCTAACTCTCACCCCAATACCACCCTAATGCTAAACCTAATTGTAACCCTAATTTTAAGTCCTAACTCTAACCCAAATGTAATCATAATCCTAAATGTAATGCTAACCCTAACTGTAATTCTAACACTAACCCTGATTCTAATCCTAATCCTAATTCTAACCCTAAACCCTAAACAATTCAAATTGTTAAAAATAAAAATTGCATTGAGAATAATCCAAAATGTACCTGTACTCTAGAGAAAATGATCATGAAACAAATGAATTGTGTAATCTCCACATACTAAAAACTTAGTCTTGCCTAAAAATTTTAAATTAATATTTTGAAATAAATTTAACAAATTATTATTATTATTAAACTATGATATGAAAGCCATAGGGACACCTCTGTTGGGACCAACTAATTTTTTCAATTATGTGCCTAAATTTTTTTCTTGTCATCTTTGTTGGTTCCATGGTCCTAATAATAAGTGGAGAAATGTGGGAATTATAAAAAATAATGAAAGTTAAACCTATCTCTAAGTTGGGTAAATTTGCCACAAAGTTCTCATTTAAGTAACTAGATTGTCAATAAATCATTAAAAAAATTAGTACCCTCGAATCCTATTAACAAAACTTTTTCTAATTAAAACATAAATTTGTTATGAATATTGATCCTGCTAATAATAGAAATTTTCTTCATACCAAATTTAATCCTACTAATATTAGCAATTTTCTCATTTGAAAAACACAAGATTGAATAAAATAGAGTAAGAATGCATGGTTTAAATATCATCCATTTCAATAGTCAAACAGTTAATAGCAATTTTACAAATCATCCAGATATGGTAAATATTTGTCCTCCTCTTATCCAAAATTGACCTTCGACTAATAAAGTGGATGATGTTTAAGAATAATGAATAAGTATAAGTGAATCCCTTTGATAGAGCTCTACTAAACATTCTTAGTAGATCTGTTCAGCCTATTATTAGAGTCAATTCTATGAATGAATGAATATAGGTAGTCATTTTAGTACAACATGTGGGATTTCAGTAAGTAGCAGCCTAAGAAGAGCAGCAATAACAAAAATAAGACTAGTATGATAAATCTCTTGCCAAACTAGCAGAAAATGTGCCTCAAGCTGGATAGAACAGTAGATTTGCATGAATCACAATCAAAACACAACTGCTCTTGCTCATTTCTCCATCTTGAACAATTAAGATCACTACCTTTTGAATTCCCACTCTAGTTGGTTAAATTTATCATTTTGAAGCCGCAACTCATAGGTGGAATGCAGCAGTCCCATGCACATACAAATTAGGTGAAAATTGTCAATAGCATAGAAAGCTACAATAAAAATCTTTATTGGTTTCTTTGGATATTGTTAAATCATCTCTTCACATTTCAATTTGATTAGGATCACTAAAATGAAAATACAGTGCATCATACTAATTCGGTGCAATTTACTCAAAATCTGATCTTATCTCCATCTTTGAAAATTATTTACGAAATACATATTCTACAAAGAAATTAAGCCACCTTCATATATGGTACTTTAATATTTTTTTAAAAGAATTGTATTCTTAGATCTACATGTGGTAACAAAAACATACCTAAATAGAATCAAGTGCAAGATTTTCCTTGCAAATTTAAGAACCATGCATGTAACTCTTAAAATTTGTTGCTGATAGAAAAGAAGGGGTCATGGTGAGGGAATGAGAACATCGTGTTGCCATCCTTGAAAGAGGCAATCGAATTCGACGTGCTGCAACTATTGTAGTCATCTGTGCTCACTTGCACCACCGAATCCTTGCTCGAATTGTATTTGAACACTGCATTCTCACCACCACTCCCAAACAATTACAAACTCTTTTCTAGGATTACAATTCAATGAAAAGAAAACAAATAACATAAAAATTTTACCAATGGCATCACTGATTAGGAAACGATTATTCCCCGCCTAGTCATTGTAACTCGTGGTGCCAGAGGTGCGCAGAACCTAGCTTGCACTGCCACCCACTGTAAGCTAACGAGCTACCCCTCCATTGGTAAGAAGTGCCACAATTTAACATAAGGCTTCCATGCAAGAAGAATATGATGCCATTTTCACCTGAGAAAACTTAGCAATGGCAAAGTGGTTGTTGGGAAGAGTGAGAGAGGCTACTTAACAAGGAGAGCTCGAATTGAATGTGGGGGAAGTGGGTGTAGTGGGCTTTTTATAGGTCACTTGAAATTCACTTGGTCATTCACAAGGAGAGGCATGCTAGATTTGCGTAGACCATAAGATGTAAGATAATCTAAATCCATTTCCCACCTTCTTTAGAATTGGATCAGTTTTCACTAACTGCTCTCTTTTAAGCTTTCCTACTAGCCAATCGATGAAGCTGTTCTTCTCTGGTTCCTTTGTTTGTGCTTCAGAAATGGCCATCACCTTCACAATTAGTAGGGGAAGCCTCAAAGATACCATTTCCATTTTCTCTCAGAGAAAAATCAAGAACATTAATTTATGTTCAGAAACTGTAAAGTATGAAATGTCATAATGGTGCTTCCCAAACCATAACTACTTATGATGATGCCTTCCCCATATTCTCTCCTCAAATATGGGAGGTGATGGGAGGTAGGGAAAGTATCCCCTCTATAGTTTTTATACAGTTTAACTTTAAATACCTTATCTTGTGATAGGTTAGTAGATGTCAATTTGAATTGGGGCCATAAAAATATACACACATCTACTTTGACTATATAACGCCTCTAGCATAATTAGCTATAATATGTATGTAATAAATACAATGACTTAATTAGAGTTGTAACATTGAGCAATGTACCTTCTTTTATAATGGTCAGAATGGATAGGGGAAGTAATGCAAATTCATACCAAAAGATTGGAGTGCAAAGAAGGGTCCCATACAAAAATGACATGAATTTCCTATAAAAAAATATTGTATTTGAACTCAAGTATAACATCAAATCAATCTACCTTTTATACATAACATTGGGTTTTAACTTTATTATTTCTAAATTCACAACTAGTCCATGTGAATAGGCCTTTCATTTTCAATACATTTTCATAATGTTAAAATTATATTCTTATAGAAAACTCTTCCTTCATGTAAATGCTAAGAGTTTTTTGCATGGTTTTCTATATAAAAATATTAATTGTTTATATAAAACTAGAGTGTGAAGATTCTAACTAGAATATAGTACAAAATTCCATTACAATTTTGAAGTTTTAATTTCTTTTAGGTTGTAAAATATAGTACAAAAAGATTTAAAAAAAATGTTTAGAAACTTACATAGAATGAATTTTGAGTAAGGAAAGTAAGTAATCCAAATTTACATCTTAAATAGCATACCTATATTTTAAAAAAATATCTAAAGTATGCCAAGAGATATTCTTCTTCAAGTGCCTATTATTTAATCACTAATTCTAACATTAGCTCTCAGGGTACTTTTGATATATTTTTTAAATATAGGTATGCTAGTTTTACCTTACTTCAAATGACCCAGAAAACCAAAAAATACATTACATAATTTATAAGGATTTAAATAAAACTTAAAATAAATATTAAATAATTGAATACATGCATTCTAATTTAAATAATTACATTACATTTAAAATAAAATATAAATACTACTCTAATAAAAAGAAATCTATTTTCAATAACATAAGGATATGGTTGCTTAGTAAAATAAAGAAAGTGATTTTTTTAATAGCCCTAAAGATAGCATATAAATCCTATTGCTTTTCCTATTCTTTTCATTTGTTCGTTCTTTGAGGCACATTTCTTCAATTTTATTTTATTTTCATTTCTCTTTTAAATAATTACATTTACATTTAAAATAAAATATAAATGATAAATAAATTAAATGACACATCAACATCCGCCAATTAAGGAATCTATTTGCTATAATGTAGGGATATGGTTGCTTAATAAAATAACAAAAGTAATTTTTTTGAATAGCCCTGAAATAGCATATAAATCTTATTGCTTTTCCTAATTGATTTCATTTGTTGGAATCTATTTTTCTATAATGTAGGTATATGGTTGGTTAATTTTATAAAGAAAGTTCTTTTTTGAATAGCTCTAAACATAGCATATAAATCCTATTGCTTTTCCTAATTCTTTTCATTTGTTTTGTTATTTATTTCATGGACACTTCTTCAATTTAATTTATTTTCATTTTTGTGTTTTGTACGTCAAGGAAGAAGTTAGAAAGAAGAAGTTTTTGATAACAAATCAGGAAATGCTCTTTCTTCACCACCCATTTCTATTATGGGTAAGTGCAAGAAGATGGGGGGCCAAAAAGGGGTCTTAAGTGGCCACTTTTTTTCTGAAATCAGGAAATACTGGCTTGGATGAGAAATTGAGCATAGTTACACTCAAAATTTAGAGATGCAACCAAAACAATGTTCGTAGTGCTCCGAGTCTACTTTCTAAACTACTATTTTGTTTTGAAAATGGCATAGATTAAGGGGTTCAAAAGAGGGAGCCACAGAAATTGGTGTTGTTTCTGTCAAAAAAACATAACATAGCATGTTTTGTGGCTCCCTCAAAAGGTCAACTTTTTTTTGGTATTTTTAAAATCGCTTTAGTGAGAAATTAGCTAATAGCATGTAGTTTATGCCCAATTTTTCTGATAATTTTTTGATGAATATTTGATTTTTTACTAATTTTTAAAGTGGACACATCCTAAAAAACAGAATTTTGGCCGTGCTACCCCTATAAATTTTGAAAACTAATTGAAAATCATTTTTTTATTTTTTTAATATTTGTAGAATGGAGTCTAGTTTCTAAATATGTAATTTTTTTGAAATTTGAATGAATAGTTATTTTACAATGAAAAAAAGACCAAACAGTGGTTTTTGCATAAAAACGGACACACAAACAAAAGAAATTAAAGATGAAAGGCTTAACATTGTTAAAATGTGAAAAAAATCACATCGTCAAATAGCTAAGAGAAAGCCTAACATTACCCATGTGTTCGATTTGTTCAACCTTGAAACACGTGCAAATCTGAGGGTTAGCACGAACGAAATTATGTGAAATTTTGAAGAATACAGAAAAACACGTCTGTGACTGTTCATAAGGCACTCCAAGCCTTTGGGTTGGAAATCCAAAGCAAATCCCAAGCCCAAGGCTTGGGATTCCCAAAGCAAGAAATAACGCGAGCGCGTTATAATGCGCTCGCGTTATTTATTGCCTTACATTTTTTCGCAAGCCTGTCTTTTCCCATGTTTGACATAACGCGAGCGCGTTATAACGCGCACGCGTTATGTCCCACTCAAATTTTTTTACATTCAAGGCTATTCATCATGAGGGTTAAGGCATAAAGGATAGAGTTGAAAGGTTTACGGATAAGGGATTAGCGTTTAAGGTATAGTATCGAGCCCGTTGAGGGTCTAGGAATAGGGATAGCGTTTAAGGTTTAGGGATGAGGGATGACAGATTACGGTTGAGGGTCGAGGGATCAAAGTTAAGGGTTGAGGGATTAGGGTTTGACATTAAGGGTTGAGGGTTGAGGTTCAAGGGTCAAGGGTTTAGGGATAGGGTTGAGGGTCGAGGAATTAGGGTTAAAGTAGAGTGTGGAGGGATGACGGATGATAGATTAGGGTTGAGGGTTGAGGGATTAGGGTTTGATGTTGAGGGTTGAGGGTTTAGGGTTAGGGTTGAGAGATGAGGGATCAGAGTTAAGGGTTGAGGGATTAGGGTTTGACGTCGAGGGCTGAGGTTCGAGGGTCAAGGGTTTAGGGATAGGGTTGAGGTTGAAGGGATTAGGGTTTAGGGACAAGGTTTAGGGTTAGGGTTGAGGGATTAGGGTTTAAGGTATAGTGTTGAGGGTTTAGGGATAGGGTTTAGGGTTGAGGGATTAGAGTGAAGGGTTGAGGGATTAGAATTTGGCGTTGAGGGTTTAGGGTTTAGGATCAGGGTTGAGGGTCGAGGGATTAGAGTTAAGGGTTGAGGGATTAGGGTTTGATGTTGAGGGTTGAGGGTTGAGGTTCGAGGGTCAAGGGTTTAGGGATAGGGTTGAGGGTCGAGGAATTAGGGTTAAAGTAGAGTGTGGAGGGATGACGGATGATAGATTAGGGTTGAGGGTTGAGGGATTAGGGTTTGATGTTGAGGGTTGAGGGTTTAGGGTTAGGGTTGAGAGATGAGGGATCAGAGTTAAGGGTTGAGGGATTAGGGTTTGACGTCGAGGGCTGAGGTTCGAGGGTCAAGGGTTTAGGGATAGGGTTGAGGTTGAAGGGATTAGGGTTTAGGGACAAGGTTTAGGGTTAGGGTTGAGGGATTAGGGTTTAAGGTATAGTGTTGAGGGTTTAGGGATAGGGTTTAGGGTTGAGGGATTAGAGTGAAGGGTTGAGGGATTAGAATTTGGCGTTGAGGGTTTAGGGTTTAGGATCAGGGTTGAAGGTCGAGGGATTAGAGTTAAGGGTTGAGGGATTAGGGTTTGATGTTGAGGGTTGAGGGTGGAGGTTCGAGGGTCAAGGGTTTAGGGATAGGGTTGAGGGTCGAGGAATTAGGGTTAAAGTAGAGTGTGGAGGGATGACGGATGATAGATTAGGGTTGAGGGTTGAGGGATTAGGGTTTGATGTTGAGGGTTGAGGGTTTAGGGTTAGGGTTGAGAGATGAGGGATCAGAGTTAAGGGTTGAGGGATTAGGGTTTGACGTCGAGGGCTGAGGTTCGAGGGTCAAGGGTTTAGGGATAGGGTTGAGGTTGAAGGGATTAGGGTTTAGGGACAAGGTTTAGGGTTAGGGTTGAGGGATTAGGGTTTAAGGTATAGTGTTGAGGGTTTAGGGATAGGGTTTAGGGTTGAGGGATTAGAGTGAAGGGTTGAGGGATTAGAATTTGGCGTTGAGGGTTTAGGGTTTAGGATCAGGGTTGAAGGTCGAGGGATTAGAGTTAAGGGTTGAGGGATTAGGGTTTGATGTTGAGGGTTGAGGGTTGAGGTTCGAGGGTCAAGGGTTTAGGGATAGGGTTGAGGGTCGAGGAATTAGGGTTAAAGTAGAGTGTGGAGGGATGACGGATGATAGATTAGGGTTGAGGGTTGAGGGATTAGGGTTTGATGTTGAGGGTTGAGGGTTTAGGGTTAGGGTTGAGAGATGAAGGATCAGAGTTAAGGGTTGAGGGATTAGGGTTTGACGTCGAGGGCTGAGGTTCGAGGGTCAAGGGTTTAGGGATAGGGTTGAGGTTGAAGGGATTAGGGTTTAGGGACAAGGTTTAGGGTTAGGGTTGAGGGATTAGGGTTTAAGGTATAGTGTTGAGGGTTTAGGGTTGAGGGATTAGAGTGAAGGGTTGAGGGATTAGAATTTGGCGTTGAGGGTTTAGGGTTTAGGATCAGGGTTGAAGGTCGAGGGATTAGAGTTAAGGGTTGAGGGATTAGGGTTTGATGTTGAGGGTTGAGGGTTGAGGTTCGAGGGTCAAGGGTTTAGGGATAGGGTTGAGGGTCGAGGAATTAGGGTTAAAGTAGAGTGTGGAGGGATGACAGATGATAGATTAGGGTTGAGGGTTGAGGGATTAGGGTTTGATGTTGAGGGTTGAGGGTTTAGGGTTAGGGTTGAGAGATGAGGGATCAGAGTTAAGGGTTGAGGGATTAGGGTTTGACGTCAAGGGCTGAGGTTCGAGGGTCAAGGGTTTAGGGATAGGGTTGAGGTTGAAGGGATTAGGGTTTAGGGACAAGGTTTAGGGTTAGGGTTGAGGGATTAGGGTTTAAGGTATAGTGTTGAGGGTTTAGGGATAGGGTTTAGGGTTGAGGGATTAGAGTGAAGGGTTGAGGGATTAGAATTTGGCGTTGAGGGTTTAGGGTTTAGGATCAGGGTTGAAGGTCGAGGGATTAGAGTTAAGGGTTGAGGGATTAGGGTTTGATGTTGAGGGTTGAGGG
Source organism: Cunninghamia lanceolata (assembly GCA_027924645.1). Taxonomy (NCBI): domain Eukaryota; kingdom Viridiplantae; phylum Streptophyta; class Pinopsida; order Cupressales; family Cupressaceae; genus Cunninghamia; species Cunninghamia lanceolata. The sequence continues at coordinate 3,194,272 of BSBN01001859.1, read as the reverse complement.
TGGAGGTTCGAGGGTCAAGGGTTTAGGGATAGGGTTGAGGGTCGAGGAATTAGGGTTAAAGTAGAGTGTGGAGGGATGACGGATGATAGATTAGGGTTGAGGGTTGAGGGTTGAGGGATTAGGGTTTGATGTTGAGGGTTGAGGGTTTAGGGTTAGGGTTGAGAGATGAGGGATCAGAGTTAAGGGTTGAGGGATTAGGGTTTGACGTCGAGGGCTGAGGTTCGAGGGTCAAGGGTTTAGGGATAGGGTTGAGGTTGAAGGGATTAGGGTTTAGGGACAAGGTTTAGGGTTAGGGTTGAGGGATTAGGGTTTAAGGTATAGTGTTGAGGGTTTAGGGTTGAGGGATTAGAATTTGGCGTTGAGGGTTTAGGGTTTAGGATCAGGGTTGAAGGTCGAGGGATTAGAGTTAAGGGTTGAGGGATTAGGGTTTGATGTTGAGGGTTGAGGGTTGAGGTTCGAGGGTCAAGGGTTTAGGGATAGGGTTGAGGGTCGAGGAATTAGGGTTAAAGTAGAGTGTGGAGGGATGACGGATGATAGATTAGGGTTGAGGGTTGAGGGATTAGGGTTTGATGTTGAGGGTTGAGGGTTTAGGGTTAGGGTTGAGAGATGAGGGATCAGAGTTAAGGGTTGAGGGATTAGGGTTTGACGTCGAGGGCTGAGGTTCGAGGGTCAAGGGTTTAGGGATAGGGTTGAGGTTGAAGGGATTAGGGTTTAGGGACAAGGTTTAGGGTTAGGGTTGAGGGATTAGGGTTTAAGGTATAGTGTTGAGGGTTTAGGGATAGGGTTTAGGGTTGAGGGATTAGAGTGAAGGGTTGAGGGATTAGAATTTGGCGTTGAGGGTTTAGGGTTTAGGATCAGGGTTGAAGGTCGAGGGATTAGAGTTAAGGGTTGAGGGATTAGGGTTTGATGTTGAGGGTTAAGGTTCGAGGGTTTGATGTTGAGGGTTGAGGGTTGAGGTACATTTCGGTGTGACATTTAAATTGTCTTGCCGATATACACTGTAAAGGTTATTTTGTGGACTTTCAAGGATTTTTTCACCTGTGTTAATGTTCAACTTGTTTCGCTCTGCATCAAGGGATTACGGTTTGACGTTGAGGGCTGAGGTTCGAGGGTCAAGGGTTTAGGGATAGGGTTGAGGTTGAAGGGATTAGGGTTTAGGGACAAGGTTGAGGTTGAGGGATTAGGATTTGACATTGAGGGTTGAGGGTCAAGGGATCAGAGTTGAGGGTTTAGGGTTAAGAGATCTATAGCAAGACAAAACGCGAGCGCGTTATAGCACGAGCGCGTTATAGCGCGAGCGTGTTATAACGCGCTCGCGTTTTGTAATTCTACTAAAACGGTAAAAAAGTGGTTACCCCCGTGATCCAGGCCCACATGCTCTGTTTTCTTACTGATTCTGCGCGTGCTCCGACAAAAAAGAAGTGCTTTCATGCTATTGGGAAGTTCACATGCACATTTGACACATTGTACCACCTTTGCATGATCTTTCCACCACCTTTTCTGCTTTGCCAACTTGAGAAGGAGGAAATAACATAGTTTTCAAACCAAATTTGATATATATCTATACAAGTTTCAATTTTTGTAGTATTGCAATGTTAATTTTGATTCAATTTTAAGAATTTAACATTGAAAAGGAAGCAAGTGGTGAAAAACTCAAATTGTTGAGGAGTTTGATGCAAGAAGATAAAAACACTACATAATTGGGTACTCTCTCCATTCAAATCTTCGTTTTTTAGGTATGTCAAGTCTTTACATGCATGTTCTTTACATTTTCCTTATTTCGGATTGAATTACTTTATCATGCATTATCATACATGTTTAAAATAGACACATTTCCAATCAAGAAAGCAACCTACAATCTCACATGATGCCATGTATATTTTCTACACTTGGGCTCTTTAATAATTATGTGTAATAAACAAACCTTAGTTCATACCATGATGTCAAACTATACAAGAATAAATCCTTACAACATAAAAAAAATACAATCCCACTATTATCATGTATTCATTTCTTAGGAACTAATATTGGTCTCTTTATCATGCTACAGACAAATTCTCCGTCATGCCGAGGAAACGATCAAGAATTAAACCAACACAGGAAGAGATAGAAGCTAAGAATGCAAAGAAAGCAATGGCTATGAGGGAACTTCGTGAGAAGAGGAAATTGGACACGATAAATGAAGACATACCAATTGAAGAGGAACCACAACCATCACAAAGAGATATGGTATTGGCGGCACAAAGAGAACGAATGCAAAAACTTCGTGGTACGAGAGATTTAAATACCATAGTTGGAGACACATCCTTTATCGCAAGACAACATGTAGGGACACCATCTACCACATCTCAAGTTGAGAGTACATCATCACTCACATGTGATGAAGGAGGTACGCCATCGTTCCCACCTCAACCTCAAGGTATGTCATCTATTCCATCTTCGATCGAAGGTATGCCATCTAACCCATCTCATTTAAATATTGATGAAATTCCTAATGTTGAGATGAATTTACCTAACTTGACACCACCTAGAATTTTGCATAGAAAGCCAAAGTATTTGATTGATATTGATGAGAATATTTTGCAGCCAATGGAAGGTAAGATTCCAAAACGCACTTGTAGAAGATATGCTAATAAGATTTGGAGATTGTTCTTTGAAAAGTTAAATGAGACTGCAAGATGTCAACTATTCGTTGAAATGATGCGAAGTATAAAGTATAGGTCTATCATGAAGATTCTTGGGTTGAGAACATCAGAGGCTTCAAGTGAAAAATCTATTGTCGAGAATCTAATGAGTGCGTATGAGAGTGTGGGTAACACCTCACGCACAAAAGATAGTAATGCAACACGGCGTGTGATTACATCGACTATAGTAAGTAGTCAAACGAGGAAAGCTCGTCTTATTAGAAAGACAAGTCAAAAATTGAGAATTAATAGGAAAACTTTATCAAGAGCCGTTGGAAGACGCCAAAGAATTGAGGACACTAATGCCAATGAATTATGGGCGTTCTCGGGGAGACTACCACGAAAAGATAAACCAATTGTTGAAGCATTGAGGTCACTAATTGAAGACTTTTGGAAGAATTACACAAGGGTATCTCCGAATCAAAGGGATGTGGTAAGAAGGAGAATTGGTAGTCAGAACCGCGAGCCACATCCAAAGCATTTTTTGGATGAGACTCAAACACAGTTTTATGGTAAATTTCTAGAGAAGTATCCTCAAATTAAAATTTGTCAAAGATATTTTGAAATGCTAAAACCTTTCTATGTTAAGATAAATCACACACGCACTACTTGTTGTTGTAGATTACATATTGAATTTTCTAACCATTTTGATGCTTATAGGTCTATATGTTTAGATATGCATACTAACAATGATTTGCAGGGTTGTGCCATATGTGCCCCACCAACATCTTCAAGAGATTTCATATCAAGAATTTTATGTGAAAGAGAGGAAGGTCAAATATTCTACAAGAAATTATGCTTGGATGGCACATGTCATCGTTGCGGTGGCTTGCAACATTTGCCAATATGTGAACATATGGAAATAACACATGCGGTTGGAAATGAACTAGTAGAATTTGGCAAGTATAAAACAGTGGCATACAATACAAAAGATGGTAAAGAAGCAAAGAGGTGTGAATTAGTTATTGAAAAGATTCCAGTGTATCAGTTTATGCCTATATTTCGTGACAGCATAGTGTATGAGTATGCAAGACATGCCCATAGAGCTCGATGGTTGGACTTGCAATTCAAGTTATGCAAGGACACATTTCCAGTTGGTAGCATTGTTTCAGTCGTCGACTTTGCAAATAACTACAGTCTACAGCCACAGCGTGAGGTGCAATCACAATATTACAACTCCACACAGGTTTCTATATTTGTGCACATCGCATTCATTCATGCGAATGATAGTACAGAGGATGACAGAAAGATCATAAGGGAGTATCATTTCTATATTAGTGATGGTCGCACGCATTCTACGGAGTTCGTGCAAGGTTGCTTTCAGGTGTTCTACAATGATTTGGCTAGAAGGGGCATATCGTTCAGTCAGCATATCATATGGTCAGATAATTGTGCATCACAATTCAAGAACTCGCGGAATTTCTATTGGCTGAGTAGGAGGCATAATTTTACAGGTATTCAACATATGTGGAACTTTTGTGAGGCCGGGCATGGAAAGGGGGAGCATGATGGTGCAGGAGCATGTATCAAAAGAGCCATAGCACGAGAAGAGTTAAAGTATAAAGACAATGCAAAGTTGACAGATGCAAAATCGATTGTCGAGTGGTGTAATGCTTCCATGGGTCCAGGTAATGAAGGTAAGTCTTTAGTTCATAGATTTTTTTGGTTGATAGATGATACTAACATTGCACCATATGAGGATTGTTGTACACTGACAGGATCAAATGAGATGCACTCTTTCAGAAGTTCAATTGCAGGTTCATGGAGTATCCATACACGAAAGATGTCATGCTTTTGTTCTTCCTGTACAATTCAAGTCTGGGATGAGTGCGAGTCAAAGGAGTGGGTTGACGAATGGCAGTTAAGTTATCTTAGCCCACTTGACACGTATCGACCCCCGACGGCACTGGAACTAACACAGATGGAATCGTCAGTTGACTTTGACCACATATCAGATTTAGTTCAACCAGGTAATATAGGGCACATATATGCATCTAATTTCATCTAGTTCAACCAGGTAATGTCATCTTACTTTGTAGTGTTTTTGTAATGTTGACTAATTTCATCTAATTTGCTACACATATCAATGTAGGACACGTATATGCAGTTATTGCAGATGAAGATAATGAAGAGGGAACAGATTATTACTTATGCCGTTGTGTTGAGGCCAAAAAGAAATTGGAGGCCCCTGTTACAGATGGAGAAAACATCGAATACCCTACAGGATCAGTGGTTATTACTGGAACATGGCTTAGAAGGTACCCACATAAGAGTGTTAATATTTGGCTATTTCAGGACTTTGACATGCATCGAAAGATTCTTCATTACTCGAACCTTGTCGTGGCATCCAATGTTCATTTGATAAAGTATCGGGGTAGACCTTTGAACAAAATATTGTGGAAGGTGCGTGAGTCTGACCATGAAGCAATACTTGACACAATAAAGAGTAGAGCAGATCCAGATGGTTCATTGGATTAATTTGTAAGTATTCACATTGATTTTGTAAAGTTATGTTACATTGAGTTGTAAGTATGCACATTAATTTGTAAGGTTTGTCTTTTTTTATTTCCTCCTGCATTTTTACACATATGTACACATTTTTCCATCATCATGTTATGCATTTTTGGTGTCCTGCGCCTGATGCGACCAAACTCATAACTCACCCTACTAGACACCATTTGATGATCTCTCCAACACTCTGGATCCAGGGCGCCCAATCATGATGATGACCTATATACCATTCTCCCAAGGCGCTCATAATGAATGAATGATAAGGAGCGCCTTTACCTCTATAATCAAGGTGATTTTAAGTCACTTTGAGTCATTTGGGGTCAGTTTGAGTCTTTGAGTCATGTTGCAAAAAAGTGTCAATGTTGTCAAGTTGCACAAAGCAACCTTTGCATTTTTGGTGTCTTGCTCGTGATGTGACCAAACTGACTGTTCCAACGCATTCAGATGGGTACATTTACACTAGGCATGGTCCTATTTTTCACCCAAACATGTCGAAACAGTCTAAGCTACATTGTACCGACGATATCCCTGAAGAGTCCAAAGTGCAAAAAGGCAGCAATCTTTGACGAGATGTTACTCGAAAATTGTGTCACTTAGAAACATTTCGTCTGAGGCAACGGGATCACGTAGAGTGCCTCTACAATAACCTCTCTCGGTTTTTTATAGCTCTGAGGCATTTGCCCGTGGTGAAAGGTTTTCTGCTGCCCCAAAAATCGTCAGAAGGAGGCAGTGTAAAGTTGCAAAGGGGTGTAACTTTCGTCCTGCTCCTGATGCGACCAAACTGACTGTTCCAACGCATCCGAATGGGTACATTTATGCTAGGCATGGTCCTATTTCTCACCCAGACATGTCGAAACAGTCGGAGCTACATTGTACCGACGATATCCCTGAAGAGTCCAAAGTGCAAAAAGGCAGCAATCTTTAACGAGATGTTACTCAAAAATCGTGTCACTTAGAAACATTCCGTCTAAGGCAACGGGATCACGTAGAGTGCCTCTACAATAACCTCTCTCAGTTTTTATAGCTCTGAGGCATTTGCCCGTGGTGAAAGGTTTTCTGTTGCCCCAAAAATCGTCAGAAGGAGGCAGTGTAAAGTTGCAAAGGGGTGTAACTTTCGTCCTGCTCCTGATGCGACCAAACTGACTGTTCCAAAGCGTCCAAATGGGTACATTTATGCTAGGCATGGTCCTATTTCTCACCCAGACATGTCGAAACAGTCGGAGCTACATTGTACCGACGATATCCCTGAAGAGTCCAAAGTGCAAAAAGGCAGCAATCTTTGACGAGATGTTACTCAAAAATCATGTCACTTAGAAACATTCCGTCTGAGGCAACGGGATCACGTAGAGTGCCTCTACAATAACTTCTCTCGGTTTTTTATAGCTCTTAGGCATTTGCCCGTGGTGAAAGGTTTTCTGTTGCCCCAAAAATCGTCAGAAGGAGGCAGTGTAAAGTTGCAAAGGGGTGTAACTTTCGTCCTGCTCCTGATGCGACCAAACTGACTGTTCCAACGCGTCCGAATGGGTACATTTATGCTAGGCATGGTCCTATTTCTCACCCAGACATGTCGAAACAGTCGGAGCTACATTGTACCGACGATATCCCTGAAGAGTCCAAAGTGCAAAAAGGCAGCAATCTTTGACGAGATGTTACTTGAAAATCATGTCACTTAGAAACATTCCGTCTGAGGCAATGGGATCACGTAGAGTGCCTCTACAATAACCTCTCTCGGTTTTTTATAGTTCTGAGGCATTTGCCCGTGGTGAAAGGTTTTCTGTTGCCCCAAAAATCGTCAGAAGGAGGCAGTGTAAAGTTGCAAAGGGGTGTAACTTTCGTCCTGCTCTTGATGCGACCAAACTGACTATTCCAACGCGTCCGAATGGGTACATTTATGCTAGGCATGGTCCTATTTCTCACCCAGACATGTCGAAACAGTCGGAGCTACATTGTACCGACGATATCCCTGAAGAGTCCAAAGTGTAAAAAGGCAGCAATCTTTGACGAGATGTTACTCGAAAATCATGTCACTTAGAAACATTCCGTCTAAGGCAACGGGATCACGTAGAGTGCCTCTACAATAACCTCTCTCGGTTTTTTATAGCTCTGAGGCATTTGCCCGTGGTGAAAGGTTTTCTGTTGCCCCAAAAATCGTCAGAAGGAGGCAGTGTAAAGTTGCAAAGGGGTGTAACTTTCGTCCTGCTCCTGATGCGACCAAACTGACTGTTCCAACGCGTCCGAATGGGTACATTTATGCTAGGCATGGTCCTATTTCTCACCCAAACATGTCGAAACAGTCGGAGCTACATTGTACCGACGATATCCCTGAAGAGTCCAAAGTGCAAAAAGGCAGCAATCTTTGACGAGATGTTACTCGAAAACTGTGTCACTTAGAAACATTCCGTCTGAGGCAATGGGATCACGTAGAGTGCCTCTACAATAACCTCTCTCAGTTTTTTATAGCTCTGAGGCATTTGCCCGTGGTGAAAGGTTTTCTGCTGCCCCAAAAATCGTCAGAAGGAGGCAGTGTATTAAGTCAGGATGAAAGCCTATTCACTCTAGGCGCCTGTTTTTGACCAAATCACACATGCGCCTTGAACAACTCTGTCTTCAAGGCGCTTTTCTCTAATCTCTGTAACTCTCCAAATCCACTAAGGCGCAAATTTTACCTCTTGGGCTCAAGATATAGGTTCTTCATCCAAGGCGCCAGAATGGTCCAAAGGCGCATTTCACCTCTAACCTCACCTCTGACCTTACTTGGAGGCGCTAAACCTCATCTCATTGCTCTCCTCCATTACAAGCGCTCACTTACCTCAATCTTGGGCGCATACCAACATCCCAACATCCAAATCACCTAGGTGCTCAAAACCTTCAAGACTCAAGGTGCATTTTATGATCAAACAAGGTATCTCCTGAACAAGGCGCTCATAGTCTCATCAGGGCGTTAATCATCATCATGAGCACTCATATTGTTCTAGGCGCACAGTTATCTCTGGAATGCTCAAGGCGCACATACCCTTCTCTAGGCTAGTTTACACTTATTCAAGGCGCTCATTCCAAACTTACATGAACTACTCATTACAAGACGCACAAACTAGATGATCCTAGGGCATAAGGGCGCTCATAGGAGTTGTTATGTGTCATTTTGGCCAAGGTTTTCTGGAGCAGTGAAGACATTAGGAAGGGGATGATCGTTTGGATAGTTTTGAATGCTTTATTTCTCCTTGTTTAAACTAGGCGCTCACTGAGGATTGGAGTAGCCTTTGCACCCTCACATCACGTTAATCAGTGTTTCAGAGGCAATCATAGTATAGGAAGATTTGCGCCTTGAAGAAGAGAGTTATCTGGTGAGTGCTTAGGAGTTTTGGTGCCTAGGGGAAAGGTCTAGGTAGAGCGCCTTCAGACTTTGACAGTGAAGTGCCTTAAGGAGTTGGATGATGTTTTTGCCTAGAGTGGAGATGATGTTTTTAGCGCCTTAAGGATGATGATGGAGCGCTTTGGAGTCAGGTTAGTCTGGAGCACCTTAAGAAGGTAAAGCACTTCAAATGTAAACACAAGTGTTTTGAGCGCCCTAATGAGAAGTTGTCTTGGCACCATAAGTTGTTCAAACGAAGATATGCGCCTTGGATAGTTGCAAAGACCTAATTTAGCGCCCAAGGTTGGAAGACTCTTTGTGAGCGCCCAGTGTTTGAAAGCTCTTTGTGTTTGGTGCATTAAAATGAATTTGGCACCTAAATAGTATTGAAACACTCAACTGAGCGCCTAAAGCCCATGAGAGAAGTGATATGCGCCTTGATAGGAATATCATGGAAGATGAGTTTACTGAATGGCGCCTTGAATGACTTGGTTGATTAAGTGTTTTAGCACCTAGATATGGGATGAATCATTGAGCGCCTTTGGTTGAGATGATGTCAGCACCTTTGAGATTATAACACCTTGGAGTCAAGTTCGAAGGAGCACCTTGAGAAGGTAAAACACTTCAAATGTTTTCAAGGAATTGGAGAAGTCACTTAGTGCCTAGAAGGAATTCCAGAGCAAGAGGGTTGGAGCGCCTTGAGCTTCAAGTCAGATATGCGCCTAGACCTCTACCCTTTAGCAAGTTGAAGCCCTCTGAGCCTTGACAACGTGAGAATGCCTTATAGTGAATATGCGCCTTGGGCAAGGTTGAATACAAAGTTGAGGAGTATATCATAATGAGTAAGTGCACTATAGGGTTAGATGATAAAGACTAGTGCCTTGAGTGTCTTGGTCAAAATTTTGACGTGAGAAGTCTTGCAAGATCAAACCCTGGAGTGCGCCTTAGAGAGAACCTATTGATCCTTTGCTTTGACAAGATTTGGGCGCCAGAATGATCCTTAATAAATGGAATGTATCTACACCAATTTTGCGCCTTTAGGGAAGTGATGGTGGCCAGAATGATCCTTAATCTCATGTTTGTGCGCCTAGGTCTAGAAGCAAGATTTGAGCGCCTTAGGATAGGGTTTTTTGCACCTTGTCTTGGAGAGTGAATTTGCGCCTTGGATGATGTTGAAGCGCCTTGGGATGAAATGCGCCCAAACTTATAGAGGGCCTTCAGTGAGGGAGTTGAAGAGAGTGCTTAGAGGAAGGATAGCCTTAAGATCAAACTAAGTACTTAGAAACCTAAGATTAGCGCCTTATTTGAAGTTATACACCTATTCTGGCGCCAGAGAGTGAGTTTGAGTGTGAAGAAGTGAATGTCTGCGCCTTGAAGGGGATACAAAGGGAAGATGATGCACCTTGATGGGTTGATGATGGAAATTTGTGTTTTGGAGCTAAATGTGCGCCTTGAAGGAGATAGTGCATAGAGGTACAATGAATCTTCCGGAGAACATGGATAGACAACTAAGTCTCCAACTTGAGTCTTCTAAGTGAATTGGATAATGAAGAGAGTCTAGTCATTTTGGGCGCTAGTATCAGGATGAATCATCCAAAATGGGTGCCTAGAACTAGAAGGCGCCAATGCATGAGTTCAAGGATCCTCCATTGGAGCGCCTAGCCCAGATGGCTATAGATTGAAAGTTTTAAAGCTAAGTGATGTCTCTTACGTGAATTCCTAGCCCAGGTGCATGTGTTGGGAAAAACTCTTTGGCTCTGGCGCCTAGAATTGGGAGCTTTGTAAGATGCACCAATTGATGAAACATTTCCATTTTGCGCCTAGAATAGAACTCTCTCACATAGTTGAAATTGACTTGATAGAAGGAGATAAGTCTTAAGGACTAGTTTGGCGCCTCACTTGCCTATCTCACCTTTGAAATGTGCTTTGGTTGATGATCATCATTGATGGAACCTAGTGAAATGTAAAGCTATTTGCATCTCCAGAGGATCAAAATTGGATTAGGAGATCATCCTTGCAGTTGAGATTGACAGAGAAGTGTTAAAGGAATCACTTCAAATGGGCGCCTAAGCTAGTTGAGGCGCATATCAATTCCACTGTAACTCCAGACTGACGCTTAGGATCCAGTCATCTCCTAAGGCGCAGTTCCATTCACCCATGACCTCGCTTGGCGTCTAAAACTTGGAAACTCCTTTGGAAAGCTCCTGTTGCGCCTAGAAGATGAGTTTGGGATATCAACTTGCAAAAGGCTTAGAAACTCTTCAAAGATGTTAGGTACAATCCCATGGCACTGGAGCTCAGTTTTGGCGCCTTCAAGGAATAGCACATGAAGGAACTTGGGAGGTCAGGTGCTTGTAAAAGGGAACACCTTGGAACATCTTCCAGGGGTTGAAGTAGTAAGAAAACATCAAGTGAGTCTAGGCGCACTCCATTGTGTGAACAGTTTAGCTCTGGCGCCTAGCCACAGAGTGAGCCAGAAGAAGTAGTTTGGACATTAGAAGATAGGCGCTCATTCTACAATGAAGCATTCCACCTTCCTAATCAACAAAGACTTGCAAGAATTGACAAAGGAAGCTAAGGCGCACCTTATACTTGTTTCCACCTCCAGAATGCGCCTAACCTTGAAAGGGGGTTCAAAGATGTTTGTTAGACCTTTTCACTCAAGGCACTCACCTTAGGCGCACTTTCTAAGTCCTTGTCACCTCAAGGAAACACCTAGTTTGGAAGGCGCTTGCCCTGTTCTCCACTCCTTTCAATTGGCGCCTAGAACACAGAATGCATGAAAGGAGCGCCTAGACTCCAGAGGGCTGATTTGGGCGCCTAGCATTTAAAACACTTTCATAATGATGATGTTTTGGCGCCTACTCTTGGAAACAATCCAGAGCATCCATAAACTCTAATTGGCACCTAATGTTGACAAGGCGCAACTTCAGGAGGAGGTCACCTCAACTTGGCGCCCAAGTCAGAAAAACCTGTAAATCCTTCAAATATGCGCCTACCTTGTGAGGTGATGAGTTGAACATTCCAAATCTTCAAATGTTGCTCAAATAAGGAAGACATTGTAACATCAAGGCTTCAAGGCCTATCCTTGTATTTCCATTGAATGAGTTGTACTTCATGCTATTGAAAGCATTTTCCATGTAATAAGACATTGCAAGTTGATTGAATCAAGTAACAAGACAAGTACCCAACTCTAATGTTGTTTCATTCAAATAGTTATCTTGATGTATATCTTTATGTTATTGAAGTAGTTGATGAATTGTTAGCAAGTAAAAGTGTTTAAGTAAGGAAAATTTTTCGTAGAACTAGTTAGGTATCTTACACTTACACCATGCCTATCCATCAAACATCACAATGCAATCAAAATCCTAACAACATGCCCATGATCCAAGATCAAGTGTAATCATGCAAAGATATTATCAATCACAAGCCTATTAAGAATGAACTAGAGTCTTCTAGTACCATACTTTTCCATCAAACACCATCATGTAATCCATGGCCTATCAAGCCTATCAAAGAAAATGCAAACATCCTATGTAATACAATCAGACTTTAAATATTTGAAGTAGCCATCTACAAATATCCATTCAAAAGTGGATTTATAATGCAAGTATGGACGCCATCAATAAAAAAGATTTGTATTAACTAAATATCCATATACGCATACATCAATATCTGTCGATATAAGTATAACATATATACAAAATAGCCATATAGGCTTACAAGAATGCCATATAGGCATACAATGTCAACTATGTACAATACAAAATATATGTCCACAAATGCCATATAGGCATACAACAGAGGAACACAATAAAAAGTCATTCCCCTCTAGCTGGTGAAGAGAATAAATCACGAGCAGCCTTTGATCTTCTAGGGGATGGAGACATGCATGTGGGTGGTCTACTACGAACCCGAGGGCTACTTCTCCTATTTAGTTCTTCCTGCACCTTTACCTGTTACAAAAAAAAGTATAGATATTAATATATAGAAATTACATGTTATAAAAAAATGAAACATTTAACAAAATAATCACTTACCGCTAACATATAATCTGTCTGCTCACTTGCCTCAGTAGCAGGAAAAGGCCCTGGTGATGTCATGTCCTATAGAAACCATCCAGATAGAAATTAAACTTCAAATCAATAATCTTTTGATTTTTCAAAAATAGACAACTATAACAATGAATGTAAATTGAAATTTACTAATCTGCCTCATACCCCTGTCAATGCCATAGAGCTATGAATCGCAGAGGCCACACCCTGCTCCATTGCCCTATGAACATGGGGAGGTGTATCCGCAGCCTGCATCATCTGGAAATAAAACAACATTATTCAATTACGAAAACTATAATAGTGATGCAAATCATGGCTCCTAACATACACACACGCTCATCTAAACATGGAAGTACACACAATAAAATACACAAATCACATACAAAAATTTAGTAAGTACAATTCATTCATTAAACTATTTATTTTATTACCTCCGTAAAGCTTTGAAGTCCACCACCGCTGGCAGGTGTTGCCATGAAATCTACAGTGTTAACCTATTCAACATCCAAAATCAGAAATTAGAATACCATTCATATAACGATGCTATTCACATGTAATATTTATAATTGTTTACTAGTTACATACCTCGACAGTAGATGATCTAGTGAAAAATGTAGGTGGAGAACCACTGAAAACTGCATCGACGCTATGACCCTGAAATTTCATTAAAATCATCAATTTAAATTAGTTAATCTTGTATTTCAAAAATAAAATTTAATAAATTAAATTCAATAAACTTGCTAATATTTACCTGAGTATCAAGGCCGAAAGTCTCACTCAGGAGGGTATCTGTCATCGCCATCTGCTCAGCTGCAGATGTAGCCTGTGCACCTGCGTCCTGACTGTCCATGGGGTCATAACCACAGGCTGACCCGCAAGCCTGGCAAGTATGCGGTGGGACCCTACTCCTCGCACTATCTCCCAACCCACTCTGTGTTGCAGGATCGGCATGCTCTATGATGCTCTGGGTCAAGGCACTAATCGACCTTAGTGTATCGACCTCAACACTCTCCTTCACAATGGAAGGAATAGAAACATGCTCGTGGGCTGGTCTGCTGATTACTCGTCTCACTACCCGCTGTGGGTCAAGACGTGCCCCTGGTCTATCCTGTGCTGAGCCCCCACCTCTACCCTGGAAGTCCCGCATATCAAAATAGTTTGGCACTTTATTGAGGACAAACTCGGAGTAGAGTTTCCTCAAAAAGTATTGCAGGACCTCATTGTTATTGCATGGAGGATGGTCAAAAACCATCCACCACCTCTGCCCGAAATTGTCCCTTATCGCTTGGTTGTTGCACCAATGGATAGGGAACCTCTTGCATGTAATGGGTGGAGGTTGATTTGTTTGTGGGTTTGTGAAAATTGAACACAAGTCTACTTTTGTAATTTGTAATTTTTTGACATCTTGGTATGACAATTTATCTGCATAGTAATCTCTAAACTCTCTCTTTTTATCGGTCCAACTAGTTATTTGCTTGCTAATTGAATTTACATTTGATAACATAGACTCAAGAGATTCGGCAAGCGTGGACCTATGCAAGGTTGAAGTGGAAGGATCTTTCAACCTTGCAATTATATCTTCAATTTGTTTTTTGTTGTTTTCAATTTCCCCCATTATATTATCTTGTGTTCCAGAGGCATGTCGAGGAATGAATGGAGGAGGTTGTTGTTCTGCAGGTATTTCTTCCTCAAGATTTTGTGGATTTTGAGGAGGAGGAGGAGGTGCATTAACATTTCCTACAATTAATAAAATATGCATCAAAAATCAACACAAAACCTACCTATTTAGGAAGAAATTCAAACAAAAAAACAAAGATAACTCACCCCTTTGGCGTGCTCGACATCGCGGCGGCATTTCGGCGATGAATCGACAAATCTTTTGTGTTGAACGGTGTTTTGTAGAACGCGAGCGCGTTTTTGAATGGTTTTAAGCCGCGGGCGGAGGAAAAACTCACAATGAAATGAAATAAAATGAAATGACAGCGTTTTTTTTTTATATATAAAGCGCTTTATAACGCGAGCGCGTTATAACGCGCTCGCGTTATAACGCGCTCGCGTTATGGCTCGGCAATGACGAGCCTTAGGCTTGTCATTGCCAAGCCATAACGCGAGCGCGTTATAACGCGCTCGCGTTATGCCTAAATTTTTTTTCAAAATTTTTTGGCCACTTTTTGGCCCCCCATCTTTTTGCACTTACCCTTATGTTTTCTAGGTGCAATTATTTTAGTCTTTTCAAAAACCCTAACCTAAGCTTTCTTTGATGCATTTGTAGATCTAAAGTTTTCCTCGAGGTATGTTGCAGATTCAAACTTGCATTGATACCTTTAGGTTTCCTATGCATTCTTCATTGAGTTGCAACCATTCCATAGAAGAAAGAAGAAGATTCTTTTTAGACTCTCTCCTTTTGGTAGCTAGGGTCTCATTGTAATTAGATAATTAAATTGGAGGATGTTCCCTAACACAATTATAATTATTTTTTAAAAAGTATTAATAATATCCAACCAAAATCCAATTAACTAATAGAGATGTTAAAAAATAAACTTTATTGCAAATATATTATCAATGTACAATTCACATAAAATTTAACATATATTAATAATATAACAAATTTTTAAGTCTAATTCATCTTGTTCATTTTAACATAAAATCTTTTATACAATAAAGTTATTACATGCAAGAAATTAAGAAATAAATATTTAGTGTAAGAAATAAAAATTATAATTCTAAATCATTAATTTTAACAATTTCACTTTGCTTCAAGTTTCCCCATAGAAGTAGCCTTTAATTTAGTGCTAGCAAAAGCCCCCATCAAAGGGCAAAGTTTGATATTTTCTAATTGCTATATATTATATGTGTGTATGCATTCCAAAAATTATTTAGCGAACCATAGGTGAGGAGTGTCCCTTTAATTGCCTTCACTACATCTATAAGTTGTACGCAAGCCTGTTAATTCATGAGTGGGTCCAATTGTGTTGAATCTACATCTTATTTATAAAACTAGCAATCACACCTTGATGTGCAATGGGTACACCGAAGAGTTGTGGAAGTCCAATTGTCATGTCTTTAAGTGAATGATGATTGTCTTGTATCCATATGGCCCGTGTCATTTTTTTTTTCTCAAGTGTCATGAATTAATTTGCATAATCTTAATGGATTTCAAAATCCCTATGTTTTTCTTCATAGCTACTTCAAATGTGTGAGATTTCATGTTTGGTGCGTAGTCTCCATTTGCATGCATACCCTTTCTAGATTCATGTTCATGCACTACATATGGGTTCACATGGAATCTATTAGTTGTCACCTATGCATATTATTTGAATGGCCACCACCTACATCATGTTTATCTAGTTGTCATCTAACCTATTCACAGGATACAAATAATGATCAAACTTAGTGAACCTCAATAGTTTTATAATTTCACACCTTTGCATAATTTGAAGGTCAAAGGGATTAAAATCAAATTTAGACATGCTATTTAATTTTAGATCAAGTGAATTCCTATATATATATATATATATATATATATATATATATATATATATATATATATATATAGCTCCCATTCTCTAGATTCCTCTCTCTCCTGCCTTCTCTCTTCCTCTGTCTCTCATTCTCTCTCTAGGTCAATAAACACAAGAAAGGAATGGATCTAGCATGTAATGCCCACTCAGGAAATTAACAATAAATAACAATAATAAATTAAATTTAGTCAAAAACAATGAAAATATAATTATTATTGAAGAAGAATATTCACATGTTCTTTAAATACAAATTCTGAATAAACATAAGTTTATTATCTTGCATAGTAAAAGATAATTTAAGATAAAAACATTTCTTATGCAACTACAATCTAAATACAATAAACGTCAACTAATTATCCATTCATAAAGTGGTAATATACTTTTTAGCTTGAGTATTCTACATAGTTAACAGACCTGAATCTGCACACTCAAAGTAAACATCAGTTTCTCAAAGTTAAAAGATAGACATCAAATATCAATGTACAAATAATGAGACTAAGACGCTAAGGGCCGACCTAATGTCTCAGGGGCTCATGATTACCTTGCCTACGTATGCTTAGTGCAGAGACTTCATAGTTTGAGACTTGAACTTACAACCATGAGATGGTTTTATACAAATCAAAATTTTTTAAAATGATATTGACGTATTCTCAAACTTAGATATACATTCGCATTTCATTCCATACTTGAGGTTAGATGTAGATTAAAGTTTACCTTTCTCATTCTCATAAAATAGTAATAATACAAATAACTGTTAGACTTAACTATTTATGCAAGTAAGAATAATCAATATGAATATACTCATTTGGAAGGCAAAACAACAACAGACAGATAGATCGTATTCATTGCATAATCTACATCTTAAAATGGTGTCACTGATGATAATCAATCATTTTAAACACATCAATCCCTTAGAAAAATATTAATACAATAGTCCATATTTAGCTAAATAATTAATATACTTGAAATACTTTCTTTACTCATATCACATATTTACACAAATCACAAGGAAGAGATTATAATCTAAAACATCATTTTATGAATCCCATGGCTTTTTCCTAAATTTGATACAAAATAGTCTAGAATAAAAATCTTAACAATAACTTCTATAGTCTTCATTAGAGACAACAAACATAACTCATGAACATGTGCCAAAATGGATTTTGGAAAAAAGGTTTTAGAAACTATCAAGCAAATATAGAGAAAATCCTTGTCAGATATTAAAGTTGCAGTTGTTCTAGAAGGTACATATGTGAAATGTAAAAGTATGCACAAAGCACACAAATTGTTATTAGAATTTCTTTAGAGATTTCATTAAATGATGAATGAATATGTATCAAAATATAATGATAGGAAACCACACGTGAAATATGGAAGCATAGACAAGGCACAAAAGTTATCAACAAAATACATTAAGAGACATGGTCTCATAGGATGCCTCAATCACAAGATTCTCAAAATGATTTAAAATAAATAAGAAAGAGCATCTCAAGATGCATTATTCATGGATTATAATATTGGTAGGGTTTCCAACTTGATCTTACACAATTATATTTAAAACATGATTTAAACCATGGCTCCACTGGATTGAAGATGGATTTGAAGACGGTCTTTTATTCAATCAATAGAACATCTGGTGGTCACCTCTCTTGTCCACTACAGGCCAGCCTTTAGCCAAGTTGCCTAGCATAGAAGCTCTTCGATTTCGTAAAAGAGGTATCCAAACTCTTCACGATATTTCTCTTAGACCCACCATGATCCTTTGATGCAGGAGCATCTAGTGGTGTAAGGGCAATCTTGCATCACCCAAAAAGATGTGTTTCAAATTGTTGATGTTCTTTCCATTTCTTTTCAAAATTTGTGGTTCTGGTTCCATAATCACTTGAATAATGATGTAAGACTTTTAGTTTTTCCAAACTACTAAAAATAGTAACCTACTATTTTTAGAAAGTTTGCATTTGGGCACATATAGAAGTGAAATTTTACAGGAAGTTACATAATAAAAATATAAGACCTTTGGCAAAGGAATCACGTAAAAATCATTTGCGAGCTGAAAGATATTAAAGTTTTTGTTTCCTGAAAAACACCTAAAAATTATTCAAACTCAGGTTTGAGGCACTAAACGGTCCTGTATAGGCCCGAAAATGGCTGAAATTGGTAGAGCATGTTCTTAGCGCATAGAGCACTCTACGAGATTTCTAACGCATAAAACAGTTCATCAATCAGACACCCGAATCAAAAATTATGGCTCCTAGAAGTTGACCTATTTTTGGAGGGAGATGCAAATTTCAAAATTAGGTTGTTGGCCGCAAAAAAGTCTATTAATAACCATTTTTGGGATCCTTGGGGGTAGTAGAGTTAAGGGGTGGAAGCATAGAGTCAAGAATAGGTGGGGAAAATAGAAACCCTAGCTGATTTGGGGTTACAAAAGGCTAAGGATTCCAAAGTCTTGTGAGAGGAAGCTGTAATGTGTTGTAGCCTATGGAGGGTTGATTCCTCTGATTGTAATTGAGCTTATGTAAGTTAATAAGTTATCCAAATAAATAAAAGAAAGTTCTATTTTTTGTGTTCAATTTTTGTTGTTGTGTGTTTTTGTGATTTACCCCTTTCATCAAGTGGTATCAGAGCTAGGTTCCTAAGTGTGTAGATAGATCACCGACTGTGAGGCAGTTTGCACCAGGACCTGAGGTTGTGGGTTTGCTACGGAGACCAAGATGCCTCCATGAAGAAACTGTATTGGGAGGAATGCTTTGATGGAAGAGGGTTTTAGAGCCCTGCAAAGGCAAATTGATGCATTGCAAGAGGAGCTGCGAAGAGGGTTTGAGCCGAGAACAAGAGAAGAAAGTGAAGATGAAGTTGACGAAGAGCTATCTGAGGATAAACAAGAAGCTACAGGAGATCCTGCAGAAGTTAGGTTGTTGAGGGCCATTTCAAAGATCGGAAAGAGGCCCAAGATCAAAGTTTCTACATATTCTAGAGATTTGAATCCAGAATAGCTTATTGATTGGATCAATGACATAGAGGAATATTTCATGTATGAAGATGTAGAAGTCCCAGATCGGGTCAAGTTTGCAAAAACAAAATTGAAGGGCCATGCCAATATTTGGTGGAAGGAGGTCCAGTTAAAGAGGAACAAAAGAGGAAAAGGAAAGATCACCAGATGGGATCGAATGGTGGAGAAACTAAAGAAGCAGTTCATTCCTGTGGACTATGAGATGGAGTTGCTAAAGAAGTTGTAAGGACTGAAGCAAGGTAACAAGTCTGTTAAGGAGTACACAGAAGAGTTTTATAAAATTACTATCAGGACAGGCCATGTAGAGCCCAACAAGGAGAAGGTAGCCCATTACATTAATGGGTTGAGGCCAAGTATTCAAGAGGACTTGAGCCTGGTCTGAATGACCACCATAGAAGATGCATACCAGTTTTCCCTAAAGGTGGAAGAGAAGATGAATAAAAGATTTGATAGCAAGAAAAGGGGAAGGGGTCAAGGCAGAAGGACTGGTGGAAGACCCTATGGGGGCCGAAATGAAGACTCAAAGAAAAGTGAAGAAGCTGGCACCGGTCGAAATCAAAGAGGAGATAATACCTATAGCCCTCGTGACCAAAACAATGGTGAGAAAAGAGGAAGAGGAAGAGGCAGACCTGGGCAAGGACCTGGAAGAGGAGGTTTTAGAGAAACCTGTTTCCAATGTGGAGAAGAAGGGCATTGAGCATACGAGTGTCCGCAACATCAACGAAGGACAAATAGAAGACCTAAAGGCAATGCACGAGATGCACATGTAGATGAAGATGCACATTCTAAGCATTTTGAAGATGCTGAAAGGGGAGAAACCCTAGTTGTCAGAAGAACCTTGTTAAATGAGGAGAAAGAACCTAATTAGAGGAAGAGTTTATTCCGTACAATGTGCAAATGTGAAGGTAAGTGTTGTGATATTATTATTGATAATGGAAGCACTAATAATCTTGTTTCAGAGGAGATGGTTGACAAGTTGAAGTTGACAAGAAGAAAACATCCGCATCCATATCAGATTGCATGGTTGTAGAAGGACCATAGAGCTTTGGTCAATGAGCAATGTTTAGTGAAGTTCAAGATTGGTGACTTCCATGATGAGGTACTGTGTGATATCATACCAATGGATGCATGTCATATGCTATTGGGGAGGCCATGGCAGTATGATAGGAGCGCTGTCCATGATGGCCGTGCAAACACATATTCCCTAACAAAGGATGGAGTTCGTCATAAGTTGAAGCCCTTGAAGGAGGTGGAAGAAAAGGTATGTAGAACTACTAGAGTTTGCCTGGTAGATGGTAGAAAATTTTTGGAGGGTATGAAGCATGAGCGTCATTGCTTTGCATTAATTCCTAAGATTAGTCAAGAGAACTGTGAAGATGTACTAGTAGAAGTTTCAGATATGTTGGAAGAGTTCCAAGACATTATCTCTGATAATGTACCAGAAGGTTTACCACCAGTAAGGAAGATAAGTCATCAAATGGATTTAATACCGGGAGCCAGTTTGCCAAACAAGGTAGCCCACAGAATGACCCCTGCAGAGAATGAAGAGCTGAACAGACAAGTTCAAGAGTTGTTGAGGAAGGGACTAATAAGGGAGAGCCTAAGTCCATGTGCGGTACTTACAGTACTAGCACCAAAGAAGGATGGAGAATGGAGGATGTCTATAGACTCTCCAGCCATCAATAATATAACGATTAAGTATAGATTTCCATTGCCAAGAATGGATGACATCATGGATTGTTTGAGTAGAGCTAAGTACTTCATGAAAATTGACTTGAAGAGTGGGTATCACCAGATCCGTATCAGAGAAGGAGATGAATGGAAGATAGCCTTCAAGACAAAGGAAGGTTTGTATGAGTGGTTAGTCATGCCATTTGGGCTAACCAATGCATCGAGCACATTCATGTGGCTCATGAACGAGGTACTGAAAGAATTTTTGGGAAATTTTGTTATTGTTTATTTGGATGATATTTTGATTTTCAGTAAGACTTGGGATGAGCATCTGATGCATATTAGAAGAGTTCTAGAGAAGATGAGGGAGGAGAAGTTGCTGATTAATCTGAAGAAATGTAGTTTTGCAAAGAAGGAGTTGGTATACCTGGGATTTTTTGTCTCAGAGGAAGGTCTTAAGATGGACCTAGAAAAAGTAAGGGCTATCATTGAATGGCCTACGCCAAGGAGTACAATGGAGGTAAGATCTTTTCATGGTTTACCAAGTTTTTATAGAAAGTTTATCATAAATTTTAGTAGCATTTGTGCACCCCTAACTGAGACAATGAGAGGGGATAGAAAAGAGTTTAGATGGACTAAAGGAGCAGACAAGAGCTTTGATACATTGCAGCAAAAAGTCATAGAACAACTTGTTTTGGCACTTCTAGATTTGAATAAGTTATTTCATGTAGATTGTGATGCTAGTGGTAGTGGTATAGGAGCTGTTTTGAGCCAAGAAGGTAAGTCCATTGCTTATTTTAGTGAGAAGCTTAATGACGCCAAGAAAAAGTATTTTGTTTATGATTAGGAATTTTATGCAATAGTTCAAGCTTTGAAGAAATGGAGACATTATTTGTTGCCAAAAGAGTTTGTTTTATATACTGATCATCAGACTTTGTAGTATCTTAATAGTCAAGGGAAGTTGAACCAAAGGCACTTAAAATGGGATGAGTTTTTGTAGAGCTATACTTTTGTTTTGAAGCACGGGAGTGGGAAGTCCAACAGAGTTGTAGATGCCTTGAGCAGAAGGCAAAATTTGTTGACAGAAATGAAGATAGAGGTTGTTGGGTTCGATGAGCTCAAAAGTTTGTATCCTGAGGATCTAGATTTTGTAGAGGCCTAGAAAGTTTGTTTGGAACCTGTTACTTTGAACATGACAAAATGGTTGGATTTCATAATCCAAGATGGCATGTTGTTTAGAGGAAGCCAGTTGTGCATTCCAAGGAGTTCCATGAGAGAGAACTTGATTAAGGAGAAGCATAGTGGAGGATTGGCTAGACACTTTGGTCGAGATAAGACCATTGCTATTGTTGGTGAAAATTATTATTGGCCACAGTTGTAGTAGGATGTGAGAAAATTTGTGTAGAGTTACAGAGTATGTCAGATGGAAAAAGGAGCAAGTCAAAACACAGGTCTATATCAGCCATTACCTGTACCAGAGAAGCCATGGGATGATATCAGTATGGATTTTGTTCTTGGTTTACCAAAGACACAGAGAGGACATGATTCCATTTTTGTGGTGGTGGATAGATTCTCGAAGATGGCACATTTTATTCCTTGTAGGAAGACTAATGATGTTGTTCATATTGCTAAATTATTTTTCAGAGAGGTGGTGAGATTACATGGTCTATCAAAGAGCATAGTTTTAGATCGAGATACCAAGTTTGTTGGTTATTTCTAGAGGACACTGTAGAAGAAGTTGAAGATAGATTTGAAGTTCAATTTTGTACACTATCCATAGATTGATGGATAGAGATAAGTGGTGAATTGGAGTTTGGGTAACCTGCTACGATGCTTAGTAGGAGATAAGCCTAAGGGATGGGATTTGATTTTACCACAGGGAGAATTTGCTTACAACAATATTGTCAATAGGAGTATTGGTAAATCACCATTCCAGATTGTATATGGAAATAGTCCAAGAAATGCTTCAGAGTTAAGGAATCTAGACAAAGGAGAAAAGACAAGTGCCGAGGCTGAAGACTTTGCAGAACATCTGAATAATTTGCATGAAGAGGTGAGAAAGCACATTAATAAGATGAATATTTAGTACAAGGCTAAGGCAGATCAGAAGAGGAGGTATAAGGAGTTCCAGGTAGGAGATGAAGTCATGGTTCACTTGAGAAAAGAAAGGTTCCCAATTGGAACATACAATAAGTTGAAAATGAAGAAATTTAGACCATGCAGAATCCTGAAGAAGCATGATTCAGGAAATGCATATGAGGTAGAGTTGCCAAGTGGGATTAATATTTCCCCTGTGTTCAACATTACTGATTTAATAGAATAACATGAGGGTGGCACAAAGGATGGAACAATAGAAGAATAGTAGAGTATTCCGGCATCTACTTCAACAGAGGAGATAGAAGAGATCTTGGATAGCCGTGTGGGAAGAAGTACTCAGAATAGGTAATATGAAGAATATCTAGTGAAATGGAAAGGAAGACATGTTGAAGATTCTTCTTGGTTGTCTAAGGTAGAGGTTGACCATTTGGGTTTTCCTCACACAAACACCTGAGAAGTGACAGGGTCACTTCTCAAATTACCCTGGGTGTCTAATGCAAGAGCATCTAGTGGTGTAAGGGCAATCTTGCATCACCCAAAAAGATGTGTTTCAAAATTGTTGATATTCTTTCCATTTCTTTTCAAAGACAACCAGAGATGAAGGGAAAGGTGAGAAGGAAAGTAGAAGAAGTTGCCAAGAGATATGGGATATCAAAAGAGGTAGTTGATGCTAATAGAGAGAAAATAGAAAGAGTAGAGAAAGAGAGACAAGAAGAAGAAAAAGAAAGTGATCCAGTGCAAGCCCCCTCTCGGACCAGATCCTCCAAAAGCTCTACACCTGCCACCTCTAAGAGCCAAAAAGCCTCAAAACTGGAAGCCAAGACATCTGGAAAGGGAGAGAAGAGAACAAAGACAAATGCCACAAGGTCATACACAAGCAAAAAGGATGATGAAGAGACAGAGATTGATGAGGAGATTAAGAAAATGAAGAAGAAAAAGAAAACTTTCAAGAAATCTTCTGCCAGTAAAAACAAGGAAGTTGAAGCAAAAGAATTTGTTGAAAGGCCTACTCTTTATGTTGATGATGTCTTCAAGGAAGTCACTATAGATGGGAATCTGCAACCCATAACAAAATTTTATGATGAGTATAATGACACTGACAAAAGAATTTTGGAGGAAGCCACAGTCAAGTATTTGAATATCTATAATAAAGAATTCATTGAAATCATCTCACTAATTCCCAAAAGCCTAGAGCAAGTACTTGAAATGAGAAAAGAAAATGCTAAGGTAAAGGACCTTGAGATTAGGAACAAATAGCTATTCAGCTATATCCTTCCATCAGTCCAAAACAAATGAACATGATCTTCAAGGATTGCAAGGATTTCTACCATGGATGTCGAAAGATCAAGTAGATCAAAGGAAGATTCTACTGAGAAAATTGTAGAAGAGTCAAAAGAGATAGGTGAGGAGAGGACTAAGGACTTGGATTCCTCTACTCCAGTAGAGGAAGTCCCTGAAGAAGTAAACTTCTCTCTTCCAAATCCCCCTGCTGACTCCAGAACTGAAGGAGAAGAAAGAAAAGAAGAGAAAATTAGTCAAGAAGAAGAGGTAAAGGGAAGAAAAGAAGAGCAAACAGAGAAGATCTCTGTTGACACCTCTGAGGCTACAAGAGGAAAGAAGTCTCTAGCAAGAGACACTGCAGAAGTAATGAAGAATTTCTTGACCAAGGAAATAATGGAGATTGATGAACCGAAACTGTTCCAAGTACCACTCAATTTTGATTCCCTCTCCTTGGTTAAGACAATGAAGATAGGATCCTTTGCCCAATAAAAGGCAAAAGAAAAGCATAGAGATTGCTTCTGGAATGTTGGAGAAGATGATGCCATCCTTTCAAAAGGATCCTTTGGCCTCTCCATCCAATAATCTTAAATATTTGATAAACTCTGTCAATACTCAATTTAATTCCTTAGAAAAGGTGGCAAAAGAAAAGGTTCGGAAAGAATTTTTGGGAAAGAGATTCTTTGAGGTGTAGGGACTTATAACAAATGATAGGAGAAATTTGGATATTGGGATAAAGAGCTTAGAAAATGCTCTTAAAGATGGCAGAGATCTATACAAATTTTGTTTATCTTGGTCCACAGTGACAGCAAACATTGCAAAGAAGGTGGAAGAACAAGAGAGTAAACTGTCAAGTTTATCTCAGAATTTTGATCCTCTCACCTCATCCATAATGAATCAAGAATGCCAAGCTATTGCCACTATAAATGAGATAAAGAGGCTTGAGAAGGAGAAGAAGAATAGAATAAGCAGAATGGGTGAACTAAGAGGGATAATTATCCCTAAGTTAGAGGCAATGCATGAGGCCCTAACTGATGCCCAGACCACCGCTCGGACTAGTGATCTGGCAGACATAAAGAGGGAAGAAGCTTTTGTATTTTTGCTAAGTGGTCACATCTCAATTTTGGATAGGATGAAGCAAAGTTGGGCAACAAAATTTGTCTAGTTGAAAACAACTTTTGCTGATATACTTAAGTATATGTAAGTATAACATGTATATATACTTATGCAGCTATGTATAGGTTAATTTTTACAAATTTTGGTGTGCAAATTTCACTATTTTCCATTGATGTCAAAGGGGGAGTGAGGAGTAGTGAAAAATGTGGGATCTAGCTAATGGGGAGCTCTGGTAAAAAGTGTACATAAGATAGAGCATCAGCTAAGGGGGAGTTTGTTACAAAACTTAGCCATTTTTCACTAAGTGTTGCCATCAATGCCAAAGGGGGAGATTATTGGCAAGAGACACTGTGTGGCTTCATCATTGTTGTCATTGATGGCAACAAAGTTTATCCCACACATCTGTAGCACATAATAAGTCTTTACCGGAAGTCAGACTAAAGAGTGTTTTGGTCCGGTGAGCAAGAACAGAGCATGCAACAAGGCCGAACAATCAGGTCTGGATCTCTTAGAGGATGTATCTCAGCAAAGTACGGACTTGGGGAAGTTAAGAGGAGTACCATTACTGCTACATTCTAGAGATTGAGCCTCTGCTGATAAAAGAATGAAAAGATATGAGCATCCAAGTGTTGGGTTCCTAACGGGTAGAGTAAACAGAGGAAGAACTAACCGGTAGAGTATTAGACCTTTATCCAGATGAGAAATTGATGGTGATCAAGCTATTTGAGGGATCATGCATGGTTGGATGACATGATTGATGAATTCTATGACTATCTCTTTGATACACATCACTTAATAAGCATGGATTCAGTTGACAGACCAGAGTTTGGAAATATCTTGAGTTTTCTAGATGCCGACTAGAAGGATGTTGAAATCGTTGATGTGGATATATATACCAGATGGATTTCAGTATGAAGGAGTGTGTGGTGTGTTGTGAAGTGTGAAGAAAAGTAGAGAGCAGTGCGGAAGTAGCAATACAAGTCCAGTATGTGACAGAACAACAACACTAAAGCAGAGGAAGAATGAAGTGTAGTAGACCAGTATATTGAGCCTAACCAGAACTGAACCTCAGCATATGTGGATGCTTCTCATTAGTTCAAATACCTAGTTTCTTTCTATAAACTATTGTAGGCAGTGAGACTCTTGTGAGCAGTGTGCTCGGGCAGTGAGCCCTAATTGGCAAGTGCCATTTTGTACTTCCTATTCTTTTAACAAAGAATACAATCTTGGGTTAGTCACCCCGTGGTTTTTCCCTTAACCAGGTTTTCCACGTAAAAATACTTATGTTATGTGTGTTGATTTCTTTTCTACTCTCATGATTATGTATGGTTATATGTTTTGATGTTGCACTAATTGTTAAAGAAGAAAAGAAAGTTGAATATTTAAGATAACTAATTCACCCCCCCTCTTAGTTATCTGGCTTGTTTCCAACACCTTGTTCACATCAACAGTTTGTCGATGATACTATAATAATGGGAGAGACTTCAGTTGCTAAAGCTAGAATGTTAAAAAAAATTATTTTTAGATATGAAGAAGCCTTGGGACAAAAGGTAATCTTACATAAGAGTATGCTTTTCTTTATAAACATCCCTAAGTAGAGACAAGACAAAATTGTTAAAATTCTCAACTGCAAAGTGCAACTCTTCCCCTCCACTTATCTCAGCTTACCTCTATATGAAAAGAAGATTTTGGAAGCCTTTTGGTCAGGGCTGGTGGACCACTTCTATACTAAACTAGCTGGATGGAAGGGTGTTCTTTTAAGCTAAGCTGGAGAGGTCCAATTAATAAAAGCTACTCTATAGAATATTCTAGTGTATGCTATGAGTCTCTTCAAAATGTCACAGAGATAAGTGGAGAAGATTGAGAAGATACAAAGGAAATTCTTATGGACTGGCATGGAAGAGAAGAAGAAATTATCACTGTTGGCTTGGGACCTCATTTGTACACCTAGGAAATAGGGGGTCTCAAACTAAGGAAAATCAAATAATTCAACCAATCATTAATGACTAAGATGGCCTAGAGACTGATCAAGGAAAATAATGAGTGGACTAATTTAGTAGGAAAAAAATACCTCAATGGCCACCTCAACTTTTTTGAAGTTTTAGATGTGGATAAGGAGGTGCTTTCGGGTGGCTCTAACATTTGGAAAAGCATTGTGGACATTAGAAATATAATTATAAAGGGT
Source organism: Cunninghamia lanceolata (assembly GCA_027924645.1). NCBI lineage: Eukaryota > Viridiplantae > Streptophyta > Pinopsida > Cupressales > Cupressaceae > Cunninghamia > Cunninghamia lanceolata. Next base: position 3,166,789 of record BSBN01001859.1, on the reverse strand, counting down.
ATCAAGTGGAAGGTTGGGAATAAGAATTCTATTCTACTTTGGGAGGATCTGTGGTATATGGATACAAATCTATCTAATTTGGAGTGTGCCAGACCTGTAAGGGAGCTCTACATCAAAACCATGGGTTAGCGAGTGGTTGATTACATAGAGCATAGCAAGTGGAAGAATCTCTCTGAGATGAATCCCATTCTTAAAGTCATTCAAATTTTTTTCTCCCAGTTCCACCTACCTTGTTTATAGATGGAGGATGAGCTGGTTTGGATATTTTCCCCTTTATGTAACTTCTCAGTGGCATCTGGGTTTGAGATGTTGCCTCATGGTCTAGTTGTTGTTCCTTTCTAGGCCAACCTTAGGATTATGGATCGCATTTTTAAAATTAATATCTTTTTTTGGTTTTTATCTCAAAATAAGATTCTTACCATTGACAACTTGTTCAAACATGGTTTTTCCATTCCTAATAGGTGTGCTTTATGTTTGAATAAATCAAAATTAGTGGTCCACCTACTGATAGGTTGTGAGTTCTTAAGAGAAATATGGGGTAAGATTCTCTCTCTATAGAGCTTGGAATGGGTCTTTCCTAATTCCTTGGAGGATTTGGTTGCCCAATGGAAAGTTCCCTCCTTGAATTCTTCTCTGAGATTCCTTTGGACCCTTACCATCCCCCATGTGGCCTGGGGAGTTTGGAAAGAAAGAAACAACAGTGTATTTTGTGAGACAGATTTGTTGGCTGATGGAGTGATGGTGAAAATTTTGAGAGCTATAAAGAAAAACTTCACTTAAGGTATGATGAATAAAAATTAAAATGTGTAAAAGGATAACATTTCTAATTATGATAAGAAGTTGTCTTGTAATTAAGGCTTAATGGTTGATATTTCAATCTTGTTTAAGAAGAATACGATTGTGAGAGATCAGGTTAAATGGAAGACCCCACCTTTGCGGTGGGTGAAGGACAATTTTGATAGGGCAGACAAAGGGAATCTTGGGCCAACTAGTAGTAGGGGAGTGTTAAGAGATGATAAAGGTAGGTTTATTTTAGCTGTGGTGCTCACATTGGGCATTTAGTCAAATTACTATGCCGAAGCTGTGGCGACTTACCAGAGTATAAGGCTTGCCTACAAGAGAGGTTATAAGAAGTTCTAGATCAAGGGGGACTCACTCAACATCATATATTTTCTAAAGGAAATATAATCCCCAAGTTGGACCATCCAAATGTTAATTAAGGACTCTATTCACTCAATAAAGTCTTTTGAGAATTCTTTAATTTCCCATATATTCTAGAAGGAAATGGGTTGGTTGATGTAATAGCCAATGAGGGAGTGATATCCCTTGACATCAAACATTGGGAAAAGGTTTTAGATTTGCCAAGGAAGGCAAAATCAATCACGATTAATGAAAGAAATCATGATAATTACAACATTATTTTTGAGAGTTCATCTAATGATAACTCTACTGAGGCTTGCATGGTTTTTGGGTGGGCAGAAAACCTTTTTGGATAAAAAAAGGGAAAGTGCTTTATCTTTTGCATAAGGTGGAGTTTTCTAAAAGAGATAATTGAAGAGGGATAGATATGGGAGGTGATAGAAAAAGGATTGAACCTTGCTCCTGCGATGGGGTCCACAGGCGACCTCATCTATGGAAAATCATGCAGGATGAGGGGCTTGTTCCCCTAGTGGAGAAATTGCATAGTTCAGATCCTATTACTATGAATATGTTTGCAAAATGGTGGCATGGGAGAAAATTTAAAACTTATGGGGTCGAGCCTAAAATATCAAAAGACTTCATAGCATGGATAACCGATTTGTCCGTGGAGGGGAGGAATATCTTTAGGGACCGTAAAGTGGGAGAGGAAGTGTTGAAAGCCTTCTTCAAAGGCAATGCGAGGAATTTTCTAGTCAAGTTTAGCTTAGGAGGTTACGAGAGGAAGTCTATCAAGCCTATCAGGGACGAAGTGAAAGATGTCATCATGTACTACGTGACCTTGGAAGGTAGGTTCGTAACTATTTACAGTTATCATTTCTTGCTTCTGAACCATTTCAGGCATTGAATGATAGTTTCTTTTCCTTTCTTCCTTTTATCCTCCATGGAATTTGTAATAAAAGAAAATAAGAGAAACCCTAGGTTTCCTATTATGCATGAAGGTTTGATTTTTTTCATCATGGAGCACATCAAAGCCATGGTACCTAGCATAGAGGTGAAGCGGAATGGTTAGAAAAAAGGTAAAGTTCCCATCATGGACTCTTTGCCTCCATCAATGGTGAAAATGGGGAAGATCATGAAGACCTAGATTGGGCTGGGGATGAGGTCTCTATGGAAGTTCTCTTCACTCCTCATTCCTCTGAGGCAGAGGAGGAGGAAATGCCTAAAAAAATAAAAAGGACTTGTGAGAAGAAAACTCTGACCAAACAAGGTAGAAAAGAGGAGGACCCTTGGCCTACATGCTCTTCCTTAGGGGGACTTGGTGATGAAAAGTACACATAGGAAAAGGGGGGTAAATATAAGAAAGATAAGAAGAAGGGAAAGCAGAACCAAGACCAAATTGAGGTCTCGGAGAAGCTGAGCACTGGTGAGAAAGGTAAGAAAGGTCACAAGCTGAAGTTGAAAATGGGGATGGCTAAGAACCCTAAAGAGGAACAGGGCAAGGGCATGGTGACTGAAGATCTTGGGATCTGCATTCCATTTCCTCATATCCCTAACCCTTGTAGCAATCTCCCCAAGAACTTCTCTTTCTTTCTATCTTTAGCTTCGAATAGGGAGGAGCTATCTGATTCTTTGGGAATGGTGAGGGAAGTTGTTGATGGCCAACATAGGTTAATTAAATGGTTTTTCATTGAGATAAATAGTATTAATATTCAACTAATGACTATTCAACAAAGGATGGGGAGGCATGTTGATATTGATGATAGAATGGATGAGGAATTTCAAATGTCCTGGAAAGCCATCCCAAAGGCTAACTTATTGGAGAAAGATTTGGTGTCTCATATCCAGAAACATGACACTCGCTTGAGTAAGGTGGAAACTGAAATGAAAGAAATTAAGAATAATTTGGAAAGAATGTTGGAAATCAATAAATGCACCATACAAAACAATGTGAAAGGTATAAGAATCATCACTGAGAAGCTCAAGGAGCTGAAGGAAGAACACATGACTGGGATGGGGGAAGAGATGGATGAGGGTAAGCTACAAAAAAAGGTAACAAGGGTAAATAGGGCAAAAGTAATGATCAGGGGGTCCCGAGCTCTAGTACCAGAGGAACCAAAAATATGTCTTTCTAGGAGAAGGATGAGCTACTTGGCTTTTCCAAACCTCATGAATAATTTTAAAAATAGGAACTAGCTGCTATGGAGAACCTTAAAAGTATGTGACCTTGCTGATAGGTACTGGGTGGATGGGTGGATGGTGGGCTATAGTATGTTTATTGATAATATCTTTTATAGCTTTAATATCTAGGCCTTTTTTTCCATTTGTGGTGATTTTTCTTGTTTGGATGCTATCCTTCCATGTTTAATCTTTGGGGCAACATTTGGTTGTAGGGTTTCAGGCCTCCTTTAAAACTCGTTTTACCCCTTTAATAAAAAACAATCTAGACATACAATATAGCAAATATATATTGATGAGATCATAAACCTGTTGATGGTCTATTTAACACATTCATGCAACACAAGCAAGGTGAGATTCAACATGATTATCCTAAAAGGACTGCTAATCCAAAAGAGAATCAATGATCCCTGAGGTCTTGGGGGTTGGGTCACAACTATGCTACGCAAGCATAGGGTTGATATGGATAGTTTACAAGGCGACTTGGTTGTACAATTTATTTGTTCAAACTAAGAATAAATTTAATCTATCTACTATTGTTTTGAAAGAAAAATCAAAATATTGTTCGCGAACAAGAAGTAACTGAGACAACACAACAAATTTCAAACATTGTATCAACACACTTATCCAAGAAATTTGTTAACCACAATATTAAAATCGGTTTTATTAAACACAATCATTCATATTATGGTGCCATTGTTAAAGGATTCCCAAATTGATATGATTAGAATTGTATTTTTTGATTACTATATTTCATATGAAAATCATAAATAAATTCAAAATTTTAAAGCATGAATTTCAAAATTTCTCAAATAGATATGGAAGTAAAGAGTGAGTTCAATGAACTACACTAGAAACACAAAGAAAGATCCCATGGAATTGACAACCATCATCCATAAACTTAGATTTTAACTTAAATACAAGAAAGTAGATCTAACACAAAGATAAGAAATCCATATCTATTTCTAGAAGGAACCACCTTCTCTATACTAAAACCTATAAAAATTGATAACTACTGAAAAGCTTTAAAAGTTGCTAAAATGTGGACCGACAACCTAATTGTTCAACTTTTGGACCCTTGAACAAAATGAGTCCCTATATTTTATAGGAACTTCAAAAGAATAATTACAATAGTCATAAACTACATGCAATGCCTTTTGTCATTTCTTTTATCACTATCCTCATATATCTCAAAGAGTATATTCAAAAAATAGAATTGTTTTTGCATGTCCATTTTCAAGTTGACTTTTCAACTCCAAAATTAAAATGAAAAGAAATAAGAAAGGTGTATGTAGGGCCCACTTTATAAAAATAGTGAGTCCCTTTTTACAAGAAGTGTTTAATTACAATTTCTATTAAATATCAAAATTGACTAAGTCCACCAAATGAACTTAGTGAGAACTAGACACCCCTACAACATATTTAGCCTTCTTGAACTCAACAAAATTTAAAATAAGTCACTCCACTCTTTCCATATCGGGCCCATCTAACCACCCATACCTGACTCTGAAAGTTTTCAAACATTGAGCAACGCATTCACACTTTTTCTCCATCTTGCTAACCTCTACTAATGCCATCTTGAAATGAGCCTTGGATTCCACAAACCTATCCAACTTATTTTCATTAAAACCTGGAGCCTGATACAAATCATCCATCTTCTTTTGATAGACTTCCTTCACTTTATCCAAGGATTCCAACCTATGCCTATCATGAGAGTACATATTTGGGCCCACAAATGTTTTGACAAAAGTCTCAAAAATAGAAATATATATATAAATATATCTTGTTGCAGTGTGATTAGTGCATGGTGATACTCAACTATTTGCTCAATCTTCTACTTTGTGATCTTTACACATTCATCCAAAAAATTAGGTTCCTCATCCTGTAGAATATCTAATTTTATCAATTCCTCCTCACTCATTGCCCCAATCAGTTTCAAAGTTTTCAAAACCATTTCTAACTCTTTATCTTCCCTTTTGTGACTTTCTAAAAAATCCTCTATTTCCTTCTCAAGTTGATAGGACTCTTCATAAAATGGGAAATACTTGTCAAAAATGTTGAAAGCTTCTGCTAAGAACTTGGAAACCCACCTGTCAAGCACATAAGATTTCTCTTTCATTGCTTGTAAAGTGTCTACTTCATGTTTGGTCATCAAAACTTGAACATTAGTAGATGTTGGCTATTGAGATACTAGAGTAACAAGACACTTGAAAAATTCCTTCATCTGATGAAATTGCAATTTCAAATTGTCTTTGACATGTTTATCTTTATGCATTCTATATTTAACCATGGTGTATGCAGAATCAAAAGAAGAAATCTCTTAAACATGGGTCTGCTTACCCAAATTTACCCTTGTAATCTGATAATCTTCAGCCAGTAGGTCCTTCTCATCTTTATCAGCTATTGAGGTTGTTATTTCTATAATTCTTTCCCCTTGGTCATTGGTGCAAATAGCCGACAAAGTCCTAGCCCTTTTCTTTGGCTTATCTTTCTCTAGTTCAAAATTCATCTCTTGAAAACTCAATGGCTTTGAAACAATTTGCTAATTTTTACCTAAATTCAAATTTAGCCATGAAGGTGCAGCTGGGGCCTATAGAGTCTGATCCGATTGATCTTGTGCTATTTGTTGTTATTGTTGATCAGACTACTCACCTATTATCCTTTCTTGTTGTTGCTCCTGACGTGATGTATCATCTATCACTTTTGAAAACTCAACATTATATTTCCTGGCTTGCTCAGTAGCATTAATAATCTCTTGTTGTTCTTGCTTTGTGAGCATGTGTTCTTTGCCAAGGTCTTCTTCTCTTTCTTCTTTCGAAGGAACATTCTGTTTAGTTCTATCCACCTCTTCTTCAAAAGAAATGTTTTGTTACCCCTTAGATTGCTATTCATGTTCTTGCTCAGGTACTTCCTCATCGGGGACTTCTCCTTGCTCATCAACATCCTTGTCTTCTTTAGTGACCCTCTCTTCCTTAGGTAGTTGTTTCTCTTTTTGTTCAATTTTAGTTTGTTGTTATGAAGATGGAGGCCGGAATACAATTATACCAAAGGTTTCCTATGCTACCTCAGCAATCTATTGCCCTTCACCTCGTGTCTGTCCAATAGCATCCCTAGGAGGTTTAACTTGGGCCATTGGTCTTGCTCCAATACCAAATGTAATACTTGTTTCTCCCTCTTTATACATCATTGAAGACTCATCCAACTTTTCTTGTACTACCTTGAGTACAACCTTAGGAGAAGCATCATCTAAAGACACCCCAAACTTTGTAGTTTCTAGGGGCTTACCTTGTGTCTTCTGTCTTTTACTAACTAGGGACCCTGAAGATGAAGCCTAATCCTTATTTCTTTTCCTTGTTTGTGAGGTTGGTGGAATGAAGTTTTTGATCCTTGGTTCTATCTAGTCCATGATCCTCTGAATAACATAGGTACAAAATTATCTAATAGAATAATCCTCTCTTACCAATTAATAGGATCTAACCTTTACTTATCCACAAAATCTAATTCATACACCGGATCCAAAACTACACCATCGTTGGAAAACTCCTCTGGAATGTCATTTCTCAGCCCAAATTCTCTCAATTGAAAGGCAGTAAGCCTAGTATACTATTACTTCCTTACCTCGAATTCATCTTGTAAATTTGCCCAGAAGTCTTCTAAAGAATGTTTATGCTTAAAATCCATAGTTGGGAAAAGTTGATTTAGCTTGCCAATAGGGTCAAAATCATCCTTAGGCTCTTAAACTTTCAAATTTAGAGCATTGAGCTCTTCAGTTGTTGTTTTTGCTACATTGATAGATGGACACTCATAAAAACCTAACACAAAGGGATACTTAACCCTAGACTTATGCTTTCTTGATAGTTTTAGATGAACTTCACTTATTTGGCGAGAAAACTCCATCAAAATGATCTTATCACTCCAATGTCTTGGGAGCAAGAATGGAGCTCTCTTGAAACTTGTTATTCTGATGTACGTGGTCTTAGGGAACTAAATGAACCATTGGCCCCATGGCTTGATGAGATCCATTGCTTTTGAGGACATACACAAAGCAAGGTCTCCTATCATTTGCAAAATAATAGCATATAGAAATGTGTCATTAACCCTCCTGAAATGTTTGTCTACCTCTTTGAGGTCTAGTTAGGGATAAAACTCCCAAATTTTACTTTGGCCTAGAGCCTCCCCTCTAATTCCCATAGTTTTCAATCCAGGAAAGTTACCTACTCTGGAAGCTAGCCATACAACATATGATGTCATATAGAATTTCTTAACTTGTACCATTGACGTCAGGTGGGAATGTATGTTTTCTAAAATAATCTATGCTCAATCTAGCTTAGTGTCTCCTTTTAGAGTGTAATAAATGAATTGGAACATCCATGTTTCATAAGTTTTAGATTGTTCCCTTCCAAAAGCTCTACTAAACAAAGTAATGATATCAGATACCTCTCCATGAAAATCTTCCCTTGTCAGTTTTCCTAGCACCTTAGAAGCAAACTTTTTCTTCTTTGCTAAGAAATGTTGGTTCAAATATCCCTTGTTTTCTGTAACATCTTTATTGTATGCTCTAAGGGTTTTTGCCATTATTAATGTGCTGGCCTGTGGGTACAGTGGCAAACCAAAGACTATTCTAATCATTTTAGGGGTGATATCCAGGAGGAGATTTCCACTATTGTCAAGGCATTTCCTCTCTTTAGGATCATAGTGATGAGAAAAAGTAAGAATTAGCTTAGGGGTTTAGATGGTGGGTGAAAAAAATGCTATGTGTCTCAAGCCAAATTGAGCAATCTTCTTTGCTCTTGGAGAAACATCATCTCTAAATGTATCATGCTTGAAAACTTCTAGATCAATGTGACCTAGTTCAGTATTTGTTATGTTCGTAAGTTCATTCTTGAACATAGACTCCTTTGGTACCCCTTGGAATTGATAATTCATCTTGTTGGGTAATTTCTTCTTCTTCTTCTTAGCTGGCTTTTTAGAGGATGACTGTGCTTCCTCTATTTCTTATTCCTCTAGGTCAATTTCTTCTATAGATTTGGACCTAAACAATGTCTCTTCACTTGGATGGTCAGAGACTTCTTCTTCAAACATCTAATTGGCCTGCATGAGAAAATGATATATAAAAACTCAGGAAAAATCCAAATGGATCATTAAATTTCAATCATTTTGAGAGTTTCTATGCTTTGGCAGGATTTCAGGACCAAGTCAGAAATGTCGTCCCTAGGTTAAATTTGGATTATGGGCCCACCATCTTAATTGGGTCTTGGGTAGCAGGTAGAAATTAAGCTTTAGGTTAAAAAACGCTGAGGGGGCCATTAAGTCATCATAGGTCCGAAGTCCTAAAATGGACCGATGGGTAGATTGTTGGCCACGGGGAAGAAGCTAGTCTGAGAACCCTTTTAAAGACTAAAGACCAAAAGGTCTATCGGGGTCTGATGTTCTGAAAGGACCTCAGATAGGATTGTAGGCTGTAGGGTGAAAATCATCTTTTGGCACATTTTAGTTTGTGGGATGAAAGGCCTTTCAGGGCCTGATGCCCCGAAAGGACTTTGAAAGGGATTTCACCTAAGTGTCTTTGTCGGGCATGGGGGTGAAAATTGAACTCACCCCCTTGTGCTACATCTTGGATTACGACTAGCCAACCTCTTGGGGCCTGAAGGTCTAATAGGTCATTTATACTTAGATTTTATTAGACTTGCAGGGAGTAGGTTAAAATTAGGTTTTGGAACCTAAGATAATTTTTAAGGTCGAAGGGGCAATTGGGGCCCGTGGTCCTGATTAGATGCTACTATTTGAGTGGAAATCTAACAGTCTCAAAAAATGGGACATGAGGCCCAAAAGGGTTCTTTTGAAAATGAATCAAGGATTTATTGTTGGTGAATTGAATAGTAAATTCTAAACTCAGTCCACTTATTGAAATTGAAATCCTAAATTACACTAAACCTAACACTAGAAAGCAAGAAAAACATGGGAAAAACAAGCCAATTTAAACATAAAGAATCTAAAACATATTTAATCCCTAGCTACTACTAACACTAAAATAATAAACAACAAACATAAGAAATCAAACAAGAAACAAGAGACAAGAAACAAAAGAGAGCAATGAACAACAAACAAAAGCCCACCTAGCACACAAATTCTGGGGGAAAGTGAGTGGGAAGGCGGGAAAACATAAGAGCATCCTAAATCTCTCGTCCCATGGGTGCAAAATGACCACCAGTACCTTCAAATCATGAATTTCATAGTAGTAGCAAGCTTAAATTACTTCAAATATGACTGTAGCAAGAAAGAGAGAGAAGAAAAGAGTAGAAATAAGGCAAAAAGGGATACAAAAACCCTTTTATTCTTTGATAGTACAAGCCCCTTTACCACCATTAATGTGTTAGTTAGGGCAGGGGTACAGGACCAAAATGGTTCCATGGACCAATGGCCAGTCGAATAGGCCCCGTGATCCTGACAAGACTCGTCAGGAGTAGGGGCCAAAGGAGAAAAAGGACCATTGGGGGCCCAAGATCAAAGGTGGACTCGAGGTCAAAGAGTTGATCAGGGCTCGAGATCCTGATCAGTCCAAAAAGTCAATTGGGGCCCAGGGTCTTGATCGGTCCCCAGCACCCAGTCTTGGGAACCAAGATGGGCCTGAGAATGTGTGAGCCCAGGAGTGAAAGAACTCCCAGGCCTCAACAAAGAAACTCAAAAACCTAAGTTTTTGAGGTAAAAAGAAATAAGACTCTTAGAAATTTAAGTGAGAGAAGATGATGCAATATCATCAAAGGAATGACCCACAAGCCACAATTTGGCAAAAAGGAAAAAAGGTGGTCCCAATATGCCTCAAGGATAGGGTGGTTATGTAGGGTATAAAAAATGGTGACTCAATTGGGAAAATGCTATATGCATTTTGGAGGATAGAACTATCAATTTCTCAAAAGTCTTAAGTTTGAATCCATCAAGGATGAACATCGGAATGGAAAACCCTATAAAAAACAATTACAGTAATGATAACAAGATGACGCTTGAAACTTACAATTGTGTGTGCATGATTCATTTCCATCAACAAGCTTCACCTAGATCCAAAAACTTGCAACTCACTTTGTCAAGCTATTCTTTGATGATTATATTCTACACATGATGCCTGTAAACAGGTTTTCATCATGGTACTTGCCCAAGGTACCATATATTATGGTTTTCACTAGAGGACAATTTTTCTCTTTACTAATTTCTTTTTCCTTTTCTTTATTTTTCTCTCCTCTTTTTTGTTGACCTAAAAGAGTCAAAATATCTTGAACTGACAGTTGATTCATAGTCGCTTAGCCCTGATGGCAAATTGCTTGCAAATTGGGCTACGTAAAAATTTCACTCCTCAAAGAGTATCTCTACAATATCCAATTTAAGTAGGTATGCATGAGCATTATACTAAAGCCGATGTTTTTGGCCTATGCTGATTTGCATTGTCTCGCTAGCCATGTTGGCCATCTCCAATAAGATTCATCTTCATGAGGATTTTCAATGTTATTAGGGAAAACTAGCTTAGGGGAGTAGGGTTGATGAACAGTATGAGACAAATGGAGGGTGGGCAGTGAAATATTTTCATAAGAGACCTGAATGCTTCCTTCTTTTATGAGAGGTATTGATTTGTCTTTTTGACTACCTAGAATGATGGGAAAAATGGAATGGAAAGAATGAATGAGGGGATGCAGACGAACAAGGTACTTAGCTTCCTCTTTAGGGACTGTCCTATTGATGTTTATGTTAATTTGAAGTATTCCTAAGGACTAGGAATGTATTAGTGATTTTCCATCCTGAATGATGTTCTTGTTTTAGTGTTTGGAATGATATCGGAGATGGGATGGAATCATTATATGTTCTTAGACTATATTAGCATAGGATGAAATTTTGAGCATGGGATAGTCAAAAGATTTAAGCAACATGATTGATCAATCAAAGTACTAGGAACACCTTGTGAGGATTGAAAGGGGCAAATGGTAAGGTGGATGGAGTGATGATAAGAACAATTGAAAACATTAATTTAACAAACCTAGACAGATATGGTTACCTTAGCCAATGCTTGTTCATGGATCTTCCAGATGATACTAGTCTATGTAAAACCTGAATGATGTTACTCTTTGTTACCTTAGTTTCATAAAATTTCTAAGTCATTCATATGTTAAGTCATGTTCCCTTCCTTATTCTTTATTATTTGTGCCTTCTTGATAAGTCACAGCCCTTTATTTGTCATTTCATTCATACTCGGCAATCCCATGCCTTTTTGTACCTCAGTTGGCAATTTCAAGAATTCCTAAACCCCCAATTCCTTGACTTCTCACAAAAGCAAGCATCTTAAGACTTGTCTTTTGATCTTGTGTTGTTTTATTTAAAGAAACCCCTTTGTAGTTGGATAGTCTGAAGTTCTTTGAACGTCCGAAGTCTCAGTTGGTTGGTTCATTTTTTCTTAAAATATCTAATGCCCCAAATTAATGCATTCATTACTCCCAAAGCATTGTCCTTTTGAGCTATTGATGTGTATGAAGAAGTGACATCTATCAATTCGTCATAGATTCAAAATGTTGGAAAAGGCGTTCATACACTTTTCAAAGGGAAATAAAGGGGGGACATTTATGAATTTTGAAGTATGGTTTACCACTAAAATTTAATGAAATTTATGTAGGAATTAATAAGCTTTGATATGAAGCTTATGGTTGAATTTTCCACCTTGTGAGTGAAAGTCTGATTTTCCACTGTAAGGATAATATGCTAAAGGAGTTCCTAGTCCTTCCATTAACTGAGAATTTGTAGAACTCTTCACAAATAGGTCAGAATAATTGGTTGTTCTCCTTATCTCTCTTAATATGACACTTAGTCATCATTGATTCATTTGGTTTAGGAAAAGCATTTATCTTTTCATGAATCTGGATAGTTCATTTTCTACAAATGTCCTATGGACCTCTCTTACATCCTCGACCTATTCAGAAGTGTTTGCTCTTTGGTTTTTCAAACAACTTAGAATAAAATACAAATTCCAGGGGTCCCCAATAACCTTTGTTATTGAGAATGGATTGTCAAATGTAAGAGATATAGACCTCAGACATGTGGACTTGGGTGATTTCTAGGAGAGAATGTGGAAAGAAACCAGGTCCTCAATTGCAGAGAAAATTATGACCAATGGGTTACCCTGAGCTGGAGGTTCCCCACCTGCTATGTCATGCTCATATTTGGTTATTTCTTGTGCAAATAATTATATCCTTGACTCACTGGAGATGCGAGCCTTTGATGGCTCTGTGATAACAAGGATTGACTCTAAAGCTGTACCACATGCTTTGAAGCTAGCAGACCATGATGAATTTGTTCATGTGTCTATCAAAAATGGTTGGGGGTACTTTTGGGACAAGAAAGATTAGTGTTAAAGACATACTGCTAAGAGCTGGCTAAAGATTGAGATCAAGGGTAAATCTCAGCTTCCTGCCAGTCTAAAAAGAGGGCATTTCAAAGAAGAGATCTCTGACATGACTACTCTATTACATCATGTTGTTGGGAGTGCTGAGTTAAACTCTTTTGAGAACTAGATGTGCCAATTCATTCTACTAATTTGTAGTGAGTCTCAAAATATAGATTGGCCGAAGTTAATAAGTGAACATATGCATGATTAGTTAGTGAATTTTTCTACCAATAAGGGCATGGTTCAGTGGTTAGATCACTTTGTTGTAGTGGCAGCCACCAGAGTTCAAACCCCCACTAGGCCAACGAGCTTGCAGGCTTTATGCCTTTGTTGGGCCAACAAGCTCGCGGGTTTGAAGTGTTCTTGCTAGGGGATGAGGTCCCCCGTGTTGTGGCCTCACTAGTTCATTGCTCCGGGCAAAAGCATTCATTTGGAGCCGAAGGGCGTGTCGCACCAGTGTCTCTGATCATGTTAAAAAGTTTACCAGGCACATTATTAAAAAAAAAGTTAGTGAATTTTTCTCAGAAGGTATCTTTTTACATGTGCTCTCTTCTAGTCTATACTTTAGCTAGCAAAGAGGTTGTCTGGCTTGGTTTGAGAACCCAAGGGTCTCTTACTCCAGACACACCTGTGTATTGTTATTTCTTGTAGTTACAAAAAGACATTAGAATGAGAGAGTATGCTCTCTGCAAAGAAAATTGAAGGTTCCTTGGAGAGAAGAATCTCCCCTAAAGCCGCCATGTTGGTAATGAATTTTGGTAGTGTTTATATTTCGTTTGATCATTTTTCTTATTTAAGAATTGGGTGTTTTGAAAATGCCGCATTAAAATTGTTGAGATATCCTTTAGATTTTTTGGTGCTTTTAGAAGTTTGCCACCAAATGGTGATTGCAAATATTAGGTACCATGCTATGAAGAAGAAAGGGTGTGACCTAATTGAGGATTTGAGTTGTTATAGAGGGTATATATAGATGAACAAAGTCATTTGTGATGAGTGTGAATGTGAGAGAGATGAATATCAAGGATGAAGTGTGAGAAGTCAGTATGATGGAGTAATTATGTAGAAAAATGGGATTTCAACATCAACATAAGTCAGATTCTTAGTTCACAATAGTTCATGTTTATGTTCTCACAGTAATTTTCATGTATCCTACTATCAGATAGTGAGTCTCCTCAGTTGGTCCTTGTATCTTGCCCTAAGGTTGTATCATTAGTCTACAAGTCCTACAGGGAGTAGTATCTTCCTTGGTTGGTAGCCCTAAAACAAAGTTGTAAATCTTTATAGTAGTGAGCATTATATATTGTGAGATAACACTCACCATGGGGTTTTCCATTTTTGGGTTTTCCACTTAAAAATTTTGGTGTTATTGTGTTGGTTAATGTGGTGCATGTTTTACTTTTAGTTTCGTAAGTAATTTCATTTAAATATGTAAATGAAGTAGTTAAATTTTTGTATATGCTGATTCACCCCCCTCTTAGCATCTCAGTGTGTTCAACAAAAGGATGGGTGGAGAGATATATAGGCCATGAGTTGTGGTTGAAGTTGTCCTGATAGTTGACAATTTGAGTGAAAGTGTGATGCGTTGATAAGATGCATAGTGAGTGTATTGTGTTGAGATCAAGTGTAATCAACAAGCTCAAGGAATAGGGAACATCCAAATGGGGTTGGATGGGTAGCATCTTATGTACCAAAGTACTAGATACTTCCTTTGTATTGTTGACTACCTACATACCTTTTATCTATGGGATTAGGGCACATTAAGATGTGGGTGGTGATGATATGTAGTTGTGGCAACTTGATGAAAGGGGGATAGGGATAAGATTATGTAGATGGATGAGGGCTAGTTAGAGGATCGAACTGTCAGTTTTTATATTGTACCATGGTATTAAAACCACTGTTAGGATGAATGGAATGGATAGGGTGTGACGTGATGGAGGTTGATAGTATTTGGTTAGGTGATGTGTTGCTGGTGCAAAGACATGATGCTATAAAAATCACAAAAGGGAATTGGAGATTTGAGATAAAGGGACACTTAGGTGGATGAGGGAGGTAAGGTAACCAACTAGGTGACTTGGTGGTGTAAAGACATGATGTTTGTGAAAACCATGAAAGGGGCCAAGTGATGGAGGGATGAAGGAAGGCTTGATGTATGAGTGATGAGGGCATTATGGTGGGCCGAAATTCTACTTTTCAATTACTCAGTCTATAAAAAGAGTGAGTGACAGAGGCAGGTGATATGATAGTAGGGTAAATGGTGGCATGACCTATTGGAGGTGCAAAGACATGATGTGATAAATCACAAGAGGGACAAAGTGTGTTAGGGATTGTGGTAGGATAGAATGATGTGCTAGTGAGGAAGGGGGTGAGGAGAGGCTTAGGATGATGAGGGGTTATGGTAGGTGGGAATTCTACTTTTTGTTACTCACTCTATTAAGAAAGAGAGAAAGGTAGGGATGGGATGAAAGCTCAGATAGGGGGATAGTTTGATGGAAGGGGATGAAGGTATGCGGATTGAAGATAAAGGTAGGTTGGTCGATGATGGTCTTGAGTTCTACTTTTCTGTTACACAATTTCTTGTGAAACATATATAGATTGGTGATGTGAGGATGTATATTTTGGGAATGATGGATAGTTGGGTTTATGGAATGGTTGAAAGATTAGGTATTGGGGATGAAGTGGATGGGATGATGGATGGATAATGGATCTAGATTTGAACCTACACATGATGTTTGTAAATAGTTTTTCATCATGCTACTTGCCTAAGGCACTACGAGGTGTGGTTTTCACCATAGGATAGATTATTTTTCTTTACTTTTTTATATTTTTGAGTTTTTTGTATTTTGATATTTTTTTTTTTTTTTGTATTTTGATATTGTAGGTATTCAACAGTCTAGCTATGGAACTGTTTCATGTGGATGATGTTCATAGGCTCCTCAATCTCTTTGCCTTCAAGAGTAGAGAGGTGATATGCTATTGAACCATATTTAGCTATGACGACATAGGGACCCAACTAGTTGGCTTAAATTTCCCTTTCTTATCTTGCTCTGAAACATTCTTTTGATTTTATTTTAAGACCAGGACACTTACTGCAAACTCTGACACATATTTTCTTGTTGTAAGATCTGTAAATCCAATTTTGATATGCTTGAAGATGATTCAATGCATTAAGGCAACGTTCATCTAGTAGATCTAACTCTTGGAGGCATGCAACATGGTAATCTTCTTTAGTGATGACATTACACATAGAGATGTGTAATGAGGGCAATTTGATCTCAATTGGAAGGATAGCCTTGACTCTAAAGACAAGTGAGTATGGGGTGGCTCTAGGAGGAGTGTGGATGATAGTGCGATAGGCCCAAAGGGCAGGATGGATGTGGAGGTGCCAGTCATGACTAGTTTCATTGAAAACTTTTTTGAGGATTTTAATCAATATTTTATTAGTTGCCTCAACTTGGCCATTACCTTGGGGATAATATGGAGTGAACCAATGATGTTGAGTATGGAATTGTTCACAAAGGGCACCAACATCTTTATTTTTGAATGGTTTACATTTATCTGTGAAAAGGGTGGATGGGATACAATATCAGAAAATGATATGGTAAAGGATGAATTTGGCGATCTGATTACTAGTGGTAAAAGTGAGAGGAATGGCTTCAACCCACTTGGTAAAGTATTCAATGGTGATGATGAATTTATGTCCATTAGAGGAGGATGGATGGATTTTACCAACAAGATCTAGGCCCCACTAAGAAAAGGGCCATGGTGTGGTGATTGGTTACAAATCTTGAGAGGGAGCATGTATGAGATCTCCATGTTGTTGACAAGGCTTACATTTCTTTACATATTCACATGCATCTTGCTCCATTGTTGGTGAGTAATATCTTGTACATAAGAGTTTTTTGGCTAGGACAATACCGCTTGTGTGAGCACCAAGATTCCTACATGGACTTCGTGTAGCATGAGGGAAGCTTCTTTTGTGTTTAAACATTGTAGGAGAGTGCCATGATAGATTCAAGGATAAAGGGTATCAGTGAGAATAGTGTAGCAAGGGGCTTGATGGATGAGGGATCATTGTTGTTTGCGAGAGGATTTAGGTGGGAAAGTGTGATGTTGGAGGTAGACATAAATGTCATGGTACCAAGGATTTTTAGGACCAACAATCTCACATATGAGTTCTGACTTATGAACACAATACGCTGGCATGAGGAGTTGTTCCACAAGAAAGTCACATTGATGACTATCATGAGGCATATCCAGGAGGGATCCAATAGTGGCCATGGCATTAACTACTTTTTTGTAAAGATGATGCACCTATTCAAATTGAATGTAGTTGAAGATCAATTTGTAGTCATTAACCATTTGTTTATAGGGGACCATGTTGTCATCTTTAGTGAGGTATTCACCATTGATCTGTTTTATAACCAACTAGGTGTCTCCATAGACCTATAACTACTAGATGTTCCATTGAGCCATTATTTTTAGACCAACAATCAAGGCTTCATACTTGGCCACATTTTTTGTGCATGGGAAGACAAGCTTGTATTCTTTAGGAATGTAGTCACCTTGAGGAGTGACCAAGAGTATTCCTACCCATGAACCATGATTTATGAAGGATCGGTCAAAGTATAGTTTCCACATTGTTGATTCTATTGTAGCCAAGATGGATTCATCTGGGAATTCAATGGAGAGTTGTTCATGATCTATGAGAGGTGCTTCATCTAACTGATTAGCTACAACTTGCCCTTTAATTTCTCTTGTTTAGTATGGAAAAGGGGGACAATGATGAACGGGTTAGATCCTCCTTTCACTACAAACATTCAAGGACATATCAATTGAGTTGAATCACACTTTTGCAAGAGGATTCACCTACAAGTTAGGCTATCACTTGGAACAATGTGGAAATTCAGAGATTGCTAAGTAATGTATCAATTTAGTGCTCAAATACCCTTTAAACCCAAATTATGCAAAATAGTAAGTAAAATGATGAATTACGACAAATGCTTGTAGACTAAGGTAGTAGGTAGAGATTAGTTACTGACCATGTTTTGAAGATTGAGATGCGGAATACTCAGGGAAACTGACATTAGCGCTCCTATTACAGGTAGCATTTTCTTCATGGAATCTTGATCTCCTTCTGACACTGATGTTCACTATATTCTCTATTTCTATCCTGGGAGATGCAGAGGACACTAGCACTCGAGGCCAAGTCCAAGGTAGGGTGATTTTTAGGATGTTGAACCCTTTTCAGATGTTGATTATCACTGTCCAAATGGTTTCTATGTTTTCAACATCTGAGGACACTAGCATTGGCGTGTGAGTCCGATCATTGCTTTTCTTTAGAGATCCAAAATCTACACACTGTGTTAGTATTCCCTATAACTCTACTCTATCAAGATACAACACTTGTAACTTGCGATAACAAGGAGACTGGTTGGGTGTTGTGGTGTTTAGAGGCTTGCCTTAGTCAATCCCCAGAGAGACATTCAAGTCTTCCAAACACCGTTATTAGATAGAGAGTGTGTATTCCTGTGGGATAGAGCCAAAAATAAATTGATAAATGATTCAAACACAAATAGATATCACCTCGGAGGTGTATTTCTCACATAGATGAAGACTCTTCAATCACACGAGAAGATGAAGCTAAATCTGCAATGACAAACACAATAATAATGCTCTGCTCTGCAACAATGAATATCTCGAATGCTCTAAAATCATAAGTTTGCAAAAAGTTCATAATCATCTTCTAGTATACAAATGAAACCCTAAACATGCTTATATATGCAACAACACACATTCCCACTAAGAATTTCATAATTCAAACTTAAGATGTCATCATAGGACCTACTTAATAGTCATAAAACTGACATAAAAATTTGGGACCTACCTAAAGTAGGGCAAGACAAGGGTGCTAGAGCCCATGTCCACATGTCCTTTTTCAAGGTAGGACAAAGTGCCACAGTGTCCTTTGTGCCTCATGTGACATGGGTTTCAGGCCATTTTCTTCTGGGAGTCAAAATGAACATGTAAGATGCAAAACAAGGAACCCAGGAGCTAAACCTAGGAGGGAAAAGTCCAGGGAGAAATTTTTTGACATAACATTTAGACCCCACTTTAATATATGTATGAACACAAGGCCCATACATGCATTAAAGTATGGTCAAAACACAACAAACATGCCATGCACTTGAAGCTATTGCATACACAATGATCGTAGAACTATTCCTAGCCCACGGTCTCAGGTAGACATTAAAGAAAATACATTACAAACATGCCAAACATAGTGAAGACAGTAATAGGCATGCAAAACACAAAGAAGATAGTTACAGTCATGTAAAAAATGGAGAAGACAGTATTGAAGACACACAAAACACAATGAATACAATGAATGTAGTGATTATTTTGTTTTCATTTTCATATATAAATGAATGTAAATGCAAGTACAGGGAAAGTAAAGATGTAACAGACTGCCCAAAATGTAGGAGGGGCTTTTGCCATGCTCTTTGGACTACATATGGGGCAACAGATGTGCAATACAAATCATAGAGTGCAAGAGGGGCATTTCGCCATGCTCTTTGGACTACACTTGAGAACAAACATGCAGAAGACACATAGAAAACATGAGCACCATATAGCATGCCAAAGACATACTATACATCTAAAACACAACAAACAAGCAATGCAAGGAGCCTATTACTAGGTTCACCATCATCTCAAGCATATTACAAGCACACCTAACGGTTGGGCTTATGCCACAACAACCTCCAAAGACATGCTTAAGGGAGGATACACCAACCCCACCTAATTGGAGGACTTTTAGAATAAAAAGGATGTGTACTAGCTCAAGAGATACATCATCCCCACCTCCATAGAGGGCTTAAAATAAAATTATATGCACTATCTCAAGAGATACAAATATTGCCTCTGCAGATGGCTTAACATAAAAGGGTATGCATGATATCCTGCCTTCGTAGAGGGCTTTCTAATTGCAATCTAAAATAAATATGTGCACTCGTGCAAAGATACAACATCCTACCTCCACAAAAGGCTTACAAACACGCTTCATTAGTATGAAAATCATCAGACAGCTTACCTTCTATATGCCCCCACCTTAAGGTGGTTGATATCATGTACTGATATCTAGCGCGTTAAGGTAGAGAGAAAACACACAAGGGAACAAGAGATTTTGCAAAATCCATGCCTCTAGAAGTGACATGCACTTTACGATCATCGAATGTTCCCACAAACATACAATATCCTACAAGAAAGATAATAACGATATCATATTGTTGGGAAATGAGGTGTCTCAACCTTGCATATTTCCCGTAGCATTATTTTGTATTTAATATTTTCCCATGGCCAGTTATTATTTTTATTTAGCTCCAAAATAATGTAGGTGCATGTGAATTCTTAATTGGTACTTTTGCCACATGTTGGTGCCTTGAAAATTGAAATATTAGTTGTCAAAAGATGCCCACATGGTAGTATATCATGGAAGGACTATTTTTAGCGATATTATGATAGATTCTATGACAACTATAATGGTCAAAAATAGGGGAGAACATTTTGGATGTGAGAGCTTATTTTTAGTCCGGAATCTTAGTTGAGAAGTTAAGCACATGGTTTTGTAAAACCACAAATGGTTTCTTGTATAGCCAGAAGTCTATAAATTGGATGCTTGAGGAGAAGTTTGTGAGAGGAGAGTTTTATGTTAGGTTATGTTGTCAGTTTTTCCTCCAGAGGAGCAAGATGTAAATCTCCATGCTATGGCTTTGAGCCTACAAGTGTATTGTAACATGTTTGTTGTTGCAGATTAATACATTGGTTTGATGCTTTGGAGTGTGGGGTTTTTTACCCGAAAGGGTTTTCCCCACGTATATTGGTGTCTCTTCTCACTTGTCTATCTTTCTTCTATTATTCTTCCTTCATGTTCTTCAATTGTTAATTTATATGTCGTTATGCTACTGAAATTTATTTAGATCTGTAAGCTACATTATCTTTCTTCTAAGGGTTAAGGAGATGTGAAATCAACTATGTTTTTTTCTGCTTTAAGGGCATAGTAGTATGTTCTTGCATCAAGTTATTGAATATCTATTTAAGTAAAATATAGGATGTTGTAAGGTGCATGTTGGGTTCCCTTTCCCTTTCAATTGGTATCAGAGCTATGGTGGTGCCATGGTTGCATGAGATTGCATGTGTTGGTTCCATGGTGTTTAAAGTTCTAGGTATTTCTTCTATTGTGATTTCTTAGCTTGGAAAGCTTGAGGGAATCTATAGGAAGGAATTGGTTGATTATTAATCCTTGTTTGAGTGGAAGTCTTGTAGTTGATCTTGTTTTCAGGTTACAATAGGCATTTGAAGGATGGAGAAAATGGAGTATTATGGAGCTGATCATGTGGTTAGATTTAATATGATATTGATCTAGAGCTCATGTTTGATAGTATGTAATAACACTCATGCATGGTGGTTATGTTCTTTCATTCTATGTTCATCTGCAACAAAGTATTTGTGTTGGGTGTTTATTCTTGGCTCCCTGATCACAAGGAGAAACTTGGGTTGTCATGACTATGGTTTAATGTGCCTATGTTGGGTGCTTGGTTTTAGTCCCTGGCATTGGAAGACATTGTTTTGTTAACCTCAAATGCATGTAGGTTGTGGAGTTGATCATTGGATGATCTGAAAGCTTCTGGAACACCTTAGCTCCTTTGTATGCTTGTACATGGTGGTTGTGGAGTTCGTCTACAAGTGGGCCTAGAGTTCCTGGACCTGTATTCCTTTTGGTTGGTTGTACTTTGATGTCTCAATTTCATATTGATTTGATCTAAGAGTTTGTAGATTTTCTGTTCAAAATCTATGGTTATGCTTATCTATGTTATTCCATTGTTCTAGTATAGTTGTTGTGGTAATTTTACTGACTTGTGGGTCTTCTAGATGATAAGTGGATATGGATTTGCATGTATGTCAATGACAATGTGGTTTTGTAGGTTTTACATGGTTAATCAAAACTTGTCATTTTGTAGATCTGCAAATAAACTATTTTTCAAATTATGATTCCTTGGGGGTGTTTCTCGATGTAAGATAGTTGCAGGTTTGCATGTATGCTTCATGCATGATGTGAGGAGGTTTGTATCCTTCATGGTGTGGATATTTTGGTATGTGATTAGTCACTCATCATTTCTACAGCATTTTCTTGATGGGTTCCTCGACTATGGCTACTCATATGTGGACTTGTTTGGCAAACTAGATCTGTGGTTGATTTGGTGTTTGAGTCTTGTGGTCTACTTGTTATCTTCTTCTTATCATAGTTTATGGGTTACTAATGTGATGATGATTTTACATGTTTCATGTTTGGGATCTATGAGTTATGCAGTTTTGTGGGCTGATCACTTATTTGATTGTAGTGGGATGACTTAGATGTGGACTATCTATATCCACAAGATTGATTTAGTATTTATGTAGACTTTGTTAGTTGGCCTTGTCTGTGGTCATTTGTGCATTGGTATATTGCATTGGGATGAGAGGATGGATGATTAGAGTGCCTGGATAGTTGGTTATTGGGACCTGTAGCATGTTTATCACTATGTCATGGATAGCTTGGTTACATAATTTAGTGTGAGCTTTTCATAGTGATGGTTTTATTTTCTTGACTTGAAAATCTTGGTTCTACTTTATTCTTTTGTACTATTGATGTTGTAGGTGAAGTATTTGATTGTGTTAGAACCATGGATTATCTTCATTGAGAGGATGGTTATCATAATGCCTTGATAATCTTAGTATCACAGTTTTAGTGGGAGCTTTGATAGTGATGTGGATCTATCACTTGGTGATGGATGATCTTCTACAGTGGTTGTAGGGTATGTGTCATGGTAAGCCTTTTGGATTATGATTCTTATATGTTGTGAAATTATTTTGACATCTTGAGTTCCATTGTTAGAGGATAGTTATCTTCATGTGATTGGAGATGGTATTGTGCCATGATGAATTCTTATTTCTAAGATTTGATTTTTGGCATGATGGTGCACCTTTGGCAAGATATGTTCATTGGAGCAGGTAGTGATCTCCTAGGAGGAGATGTTAGATCATGATGTCATGTGTGTTCCTGGATTTTGCAGACATGTAGTGGGAGCTTTGACAGTGGTCTAGTGAAGTTCTCTTTGGTTTTGAGTATTAATCATTTGCTTGAAGCTTCATGATTTTGTAGGATGCATTTGAAGTTGGCATGTACTGGTTCATCGATGTTCATGGATATAAGAGAGACTTGAGGTGAGGCTAGAGATCTCTTGTTGTGGGGATCATGTGTTGGAATGGTGAAATTTCAGCAAAATGACTAAGGAGCCTTCACTTGTTATGGACATGAGTTTATGTTTGGAGCTGAGAGGAGATTGTTCTTGGAGAGAGTCTATGAGGCTTGGTGTATCTCAATGGATCATTCTCATTCCCCACTCTCAATTCACTTGATAGAAAATGATTTGAGAGGTATTGCCCATGTTATTTTAGGTTCATTTTGTTTTATGCTTTGATTTCTCATGAATATGGATCTTGAGCTATAGTTTTTGGTTCTGGAGGGTTCATTTGAGGAGTACTTGGCATGGTTATTTCCTTAGGTATATGCTTTGATTTATGAGAAGTTTTGGAGATGTTAATGGGTTGTATTCCTATTTTTGGAATGGATTATTTCATTGAGTTTGATCTTCTTTAGTTAGAGAAGCTTACATCCATTTTGGTTATATGAGACATATATTTTTTGTTTGATTTAATGAGATTGAACAGTTGGGTGTTGTTAAGGCTTTTCAGTTGGGGTCTTGTGAAGGAGATCTTACTTGGCACAACTTAGCACTTGGTGGTGTTGGTAGAAGGACTTGATATGGTTTGCAATTTCTCTTTATGATCTCATGTTTCTTCCTAGAGGTTCTTAATCATCTACTATGATCATTAGGTTTGTGGTCATCTACTATTGTTGTGCTTTATTGTTTTTAGCAACAATACGTGTTCTTTTAATGTGTATCATTTGAGATGTCGAGGACTTGGGAGAAGTGGAGAAGATCAAATGTGAGTGAGTGAGCAGAAAACTGTTTGTCGAAGTATGCTCTATTTTGTAATAGTTTGTTGCTGTTTGCAAATCATTGTGATTGTTCTTTGTATTACATGATTTAATTATAAGCCACACTTTTATGTAAGTGTTGATTGGTAGACTTTGTGTTTCTTTGGTTGACATTGCTCATGCAATTTGATTCGTAGGATGTATGTATGTCTTTGGTAGATTATTTTTCATTCGACTACTTTTTTAAGGTCTTCAGGTTTTTTGCACATCAATGGTTCTGGTGTGTTTGTTATCATGGGAGATGGTAACTTTGAGTAGGAAAGTGGATTATACAGGGATGAGAGTTGCAGTATGGGCTAGATATGTCATATGCAAAAGTTCTATCAATGATGGGTTTTTAGTTGGATTTAAATGACTAGCTATGGTTGTTTTTCTAACTGTTCTGGAGCATTCATGCTTGATCTTGTTTTGGAGGTGTTTGGACTTCAGAGTTGTGTTTTGGTAACAAGTTTGAAGCTAGATACATTGGTGTGTCTATGTGACATTTAGTGTTTCATCATGTTTCTAGAATTCTAATCTATTTTTCATGTTGTGATCACTTGGAAGATGTTACAGGTGCTTCTGTAAAGCTCATGAGCATAGCGAAGTTTAGTTGAGGCAGTATGGTAACCTTGGTTGTTCACAGACTGGTTGTGATTCCCTTGGCTCTTGCAAGGTATTCAACAAGTGGGAGAATGTTGGGAAATGAGGAGTCTCAACCTTGCATATTTCTCGTAGAATTATTTTGTATTTAATATTTTCCCATGGTCAGTTATTATTTTAATTTAGCTCTAAAATAATGTAGAAGCGTGTGAATTCTTAATTGGCACTTTTGAAACATGTCGGTGCCTTGAAAATTGAAATATTAGTGTTGGCAAGAGACACTGCTAGGGAAGCCAGATGTTGTCATTGATGGAAACTAAATTCATCTTAGACATTCGCATTACATCATCTATTTATATCAGAAGTCAGATTGCAGATTTGTCTAAGTCTAGATAGATAGG
The DNA here is from genome assembly GCA_027924645.1 of Cunninghamia lanceolata. NCBI lineage: Eukaryota > Viridiplantae > Streptophyta > Pinopsida > Cupressales > Cupressaceae > Cunninghamia > Cunninghamia lanceolata. Next base: position 3,141,972 of record BSBN01001859.1, on the reverse strand, counting down.
ATTAGGGCATATGACAGGGTTTAGCATGTTGGTGCTCATTTCTCCATAGGAAATCATATTGTGTTGTGGATGTGAGGAAATGTTAAGAGATGTCAGGGCTACCTAAATCTAATATTTTAGCCTTTGGTGATGAAGGGATTGTAAGTTATAAGCATCTGAGTATCAGGTTTTGGTTAGACAGTTTAGTCTAGTGAAGAATACGTTGACTAGGTGTTTGATCCTTGTGTGGATGAAGAGAAGTGGTTTGTCAAGTAATTTATGAGATCTAGTCGTGTTGGCTGACATGTGAGGTGACTTGAACACATAATTTTTGTTCTAGATTAATGTTTGTGAATGGATTCAGCTGATAGAACATTGTTCTTGAAATAGTTTCCAAGTTTTCTTAAGGCCGACTACAGTTGATGTAATTTCATGGAGCGGATATATATGATCGATGGATTTGAGCATTTTGTGAGGAGGATGTGTGAATATGAAGGGATAAGTGTGAGGCATATCAGTATCAAGTGTGAAGCAATGAGATCTAAGCTATGGATCATGTCATAACAGTAAAGTAGGGCAGAGAAAGATGAAGTGTGTAAAGTTAGTATACTGAGCTTAACCAAAACTATTATTTTGCATAGTTAGATGCTATTCTTCAATTCAAACATTTTAGTGAACTCTTCTAATTAATTTTGTAGGTTGTGAGCCTCCTTTGAGAAGTGAGCTCTGGGCAGTGTGCCTGAAGGCACGTGCCTTCTCATTTGTAATACTTTTAACAGAGTATAAATTCTTGTGGGTTAACCCCCACCGTGGTTTTTCCCTTAACTGGGTTTCCATGTAAAATCTTGGTGTTATGTGTGTTGATTATTTTTCTACTCATGTGTTGTTGATTCATGCTTTTATATCATTAGTTTGTTGATAAATTTTTAAGAAGATTAAATATAGAAAAGGATAATGTTTTGAGACAACTGATTCACCCCCCCCACCCCCCACTCTCAGTTGTCTGCCCTAATTTCAACAATTGGTATCAGAACCAAGTTCCTTGGAAGAAGTTTAATAGATTGAGGAAGATCTAGGAAGGTGTTTTAATGGGTTCATTCAAGTATTCTGATGGCATCAATGAACAACTTAAACTTTCTTTAGAAGATCTTGATTAGTCCAAAGCAAAAGTCAAATAACTGCAAGAGAACCTTAAAGATGCTAATGATTTCATTCAGACTTTAAAAGGGCAACTGAACAAATCCATGGAAAAGAGGAGGGAGCTACTTCAATGGCTAGCAACTTAGAATGAAGACAATGGCATGGATGAGGCTCTAAAATAAAAATCAAAGGAATGTGAGAAGCTAGCAAAACAACCTGTTGTATTAAAACATGAAATGGAATTCGGAGTAATGAGGCTAACTAAGGAAATAGAGGAAAGGAAGAAGAATGAAGAAAACCTAAATCAGTCTCTAAAAGAAAGAATAGAAGAGTGCTATAGATTAGACAAAATAATTGGTCATCTAGAGTCTGATCTACAAGAAACCAGGGATAATGAGGAAGAAATTGAAAGACAATTTGTTATTGTCAAACATGATCTAGAAGCTATAAATGAGTATAAAGAAAAGTTCAAGATAAGCTCAGCCAAACTTGAGGTGCTGCTTGAGAGTCAGAAGAAGGCAGATGATAAACATGGTCTGGGATATGAGAAAGGTGAAAGCTCTAGATATAGTCAAAGAAATCCTGAGGAAAGAAAACAAAGAAGGAATCATAGAAGGCCTTCGATAAGACAACCTAATGCTCAAAGATATCCATCTTTCAATGGAAATTGTTTCAATTGCAATAAATTTGGTCATAGAGCTACTCAATGTAAAAGTAGAATGATTCAAAGTGGTACATCTTTCTCTGGTCAATGCTTCAAATGTAAAAGGTATGGTCATAGATCCAATGAATGCAGAAGTATGATGATGAACTACTCTAACAACAGAAGAAATGTTAATTCCTTTAATGGCAACTGTTTTGCATGCAATAGATTTGGACGCATGGCTAATTAGTGTAGATCAAGAAGGAATCAAGCAAATGAGTATAGAAATGTTGTGTGCTTTAATTGCAATAGATCTATTCATATTGTAAGATTCTACAGAAGTAGGAATGATGATAGAAAAGGTCCAGTGAACAGAAACCAAAACATGCAAAAACAAGATAAAGGAAAGGGTAAAGTAGATGTGAATGAGATCTAGAATGAAATGAACAAAACATGGGTGAAAAAAGGTGAAATGAATGATGGTGATGGGTTCGCACCAAAATTTGGTGCTGATAATTCCTCGGGGAATTGAAACAAGAGCTTTGTCTCAGGCGGAGCTGCATTGAAAATCTAATTCCCCCTGCTAGCAAGTGGGTGCCTAAATTTGGCATGATGAATGAAGAAAGAGAAGCCAATTGCAAATTTGGTGAAGAAAATTTTGGAAGAAAAGAAGCTAATGTGATTGATTGCTAAGCAATTAAAGATTGACTATATGCAGAAACAGTGTAACCGAATGTATTAGGGTAGAGAATTTATTACAATGAAGAATTAGGTTTTGTGGATGATAAAAGGTCATTCATTCAAACACTTGAATCACTTTGCATTCAAAGAGAACAAGGAGAAGAGAGCCTGAGCTAAAATTTTAGAGATTTGAAGTACAATGAACGAATTCGATAGCTAACCCTAATTTCGTGAAGAAAAAGGTATTTCTTTGTGAAGCTTTACTCTTTTGAAATGGCTACACCTCTAGTTGTGAACATCACTGAGTGACCTAGGCCAAAGTTTAAAAATCACCCCTTCAAGTCCACTGAAGTCAATCTGATGGGAGCACTTTCTAGGGTTCCATACGGAGTTCTTCACACATAAGACATTAGGGCTTACATTCACGGACCTCTAGAGGAGCATGGTGACTCAAGATTTTTTGATCTTTTCATGAATCGCTTAAAAGATGAAGATTTTGAGCTCAAACTGGAGTACAAAGCCCTGAAAGACAAGAAGTTCATACAATTTGTTGAGTTTCCATGTTTCGTAGAGGATGAATGGGTCCAGTATGTCTTGAGCCCTATCTATGATGAATTTTATGGCTGAAATATCCGTTCAAGATGACAAAAGATGCAATAAGGGTAGTTATAGGATTGAATTCAACTGTTACTCTACCTCAGTTGAAGGCTATGAAGAATCAGGAAGTCACAGAGGCAACTAGATCAAAATTTTATGAGAGGTATGACTATAAATGATATAGAGGATCATGGGGTTAGATTTGCATCGATGGTAATAGGGTATAAGATATATTTCTCTAGCAAAGAAAATTTAGTGTCTGGAACAACCATCTATACTGCATATCAGATGGTAAAAGAAAATGCAGACTATGATCTCTGTGAACTGTTGCTGAATCAACTTATGGAGAATCTAAGCAAGATAAAGAAAGGCAAGAAGTACTCATTCAAATATGGTACACTAATTATATGTTTGTTCTTTTATTTCTTGAGTGAGCTCCTTGGGAATAATAATATATATTGGTCAAATGACAAACTGGTAATAGACCAAATTAGGAATCATCTGAGTTGTTTGGGTAGTTATGATGCACAAAACACTGCACTTTAAGGATTCTTCAAAAATATCCAGAGTATAATGCAGGCTAGGGATAAAATACCTAGGGTTCTGGTTGAAAAAAACAAGGACACCATTTGTTTTATGGTTATTGTTGATTAGTGAAAAATGGAAGTAGTGGAACCTAGAGTTGTGTGGATCATGCCCATGGGGTATGAAGTGGATGGATGGGTATTGAAGCTATATGCACAACATTTGTTGAGCCAGCCTAGGGATCCAGCTGAGGAGAGATTTGGAACATATGAAGAGATTTCACTAAAATTGCATCTTGAATTCAAGGCTCCTAAAATCAAAAGGACTATAAGGAAAGAAGTTGAACAGTTGGCTGAGAATCTAGGCCTTACTAAGGAAGTTGTGAGGCAATTCAAGGAAAGGATAGAGAAAGCTGAGAAAGAGAAGTAGGACATGGAACATGGAAGTATTCTGGCAAAATCTCTTTCTAAGTCAATGACTACTAGGAGTTCTAGTTCAACCTTTGGTACATCACCTGTTGCAAAAAAATCCAAAGAAAAACCTACTGATAAGGAAGAAAAAAGGACAAAGGTAAAGGGTAAAATAACATATGTCAGTGTAGAGAAGGAATATGAAGAAGAAACTAACTTAGATAGTGAAGTTAAAGAATTGAAGGCCTCAGGGACTAAAGTGGTTAAAGTGTCTAAGGAGAAACCCTCCGAAAGCAAAAAGCCAAGTAAAAGGCATAAGTCAAAGGCTAATGTTGAGAAGCCTATTCCGTCTATGGAAGACATCATTAAGTCAATCACTGTAGATGGAAACCTAAAGCAAATAACTAAATTTTATGATCATTGTAGTGATGCTGACAAGAGAATTTTGGAGGATGCTATTGTAAAGTACTTGAATGTATTCAATAGAGCAGTAGTGGAGATTTTGTCAAAAGTTCCTAAGAGTTTAAGAGACATTCTAGAAATAAGAAAAGAAGTTGCCAAAGAAAAAGATTTGGAGGTAAGGGAACATGTATTATCCATTCTCCATCCCATAATCTCTAGAAAGGAAGTTGATAAAATCAAAGAAGTCAAGAATGAATTTAGAAGTAAGAAAAGGATGAATAAGCTAATGATTGGAGACATTGATGAAGTTGTTAAAGAAATAACAAAATCTAAAGAAAGTATTGGACAAGAACAAGTTTTATGTGGTTACAGAAGAACCTATTGACACATCAATTTTGAATGATAAAGAGCTGTGGAAAAATGAGCAACAAACTTAAGTAGATGATGTCTCCATTTTGGAAGAAGAAATATTGAATAAAGAAGATGAAGAGATGATGAAGGAAGATCAAGAAAAGGGAACTGATGATGGAATTGATTCTTCCATTCTGAATGTTGAGGAATTTGATAATACTGCTATTGAGGATACACAAAATCCTCCAAAGAATAATGTAGAAGACATTTCTGAGATGGATAAAAGCAAAGATGCCTCTGATGATGATGCAGAGAAGATAAAGCAAAGAAAAAGAATAAAAATTATGAGCAAGACAATGTGGTTGACTCTGAAAAGGGAGAAGATGGAGGCCCTGAAGAATATAAATCTGAAACATCATTTTGGGCAATAGACACTATAGAAGTAGTGAAAGAAATTTTGGAGAGAGATAAACAAGTTGCAGAAGATTAGGATATAATACAAGGACCAATCAATTTTGATACTCTGTCACTGATACAGAAGATGAAGTTGGCCTCTATTGCACAAGCTAAGGCCAAAGAGGAAATCTTGAAATCCCATATAGAAGATAGTGAATTGCTTGGTCTTGCATCTGGGATTTTGGAGAAAATCATGCCTATATTTCACAAGGACTCATCAGCATCCCCCTCCAGTCAATTGAAGAGTTTGATAAACTTTGTAAGTACTCATTTTGAAACTTTTGAGAAGTCAACAAAAGTTAAAGTCAAAAATGAATATAATGAGAAGAGATTTGCTGAAATAAGGAAAATAATTAGCTATGATAGACCAGTGCTTGATACCAGTGTAAAATGTATTCAAAATGCTTTCTTTGAAGGTGCAGAGATTTATAAGTTTTTTCTAAATCAGTCTAAAGTTGTTGAAGATATTGAGAAGAAGATTAAGGACTTAGAGCTCAAACTGTCTAACATTTCTCAGTCCTATAGTCCTTTAACTGAGTCTGTAGCAACCAAAGAATGCCAAGTAGTGAGTTTGCAAAATGAATTGAGTAATTTGGAGAAGGAAAAGGTCAAAGTTTTGGGTAGATTGGATGAGCTCTGGGGACTGATTTCCCTCAAGTTAGAAACTATGTATGATCTATTGGAAGAATCCCAAGCTAATGCTACTACTAGTGATCCTACTGATCTTCAAAAGGCAGATTCATAGGCATTTTTGTTTAGTGGGCATATATCCATTTTGGGCAGCATAAAGAAGAACTGGGATAGTGAATTGTCATGATTGAAAAACATTTTTGGTGATATCTTTTTGTTGATGAACAAGAATTAAGGATTGTTTGTTCATATGTGGAAGTATATACTTAGAGTTTTGACCCATGTACATAAAATTTTTGCATGAATTTTGATATACGGATCCCAGCCTTTGCCATTGATGTCAAATGGGGAGAGGAAAAGCAGTGAAAAATGGGGAATTCATCAAAGGGGGAGCATTAGAAATGTACATAGTAAGGGGGAGTTGTTCTAACACTTAGTCATTTTTCACTAAGTGTTGCCATCAATGCCAAAGGAGGAGATTGTTGGAAAGAGACACTACTAGGCATGCCAGATGTTGTCATTGATGGAAAATAAATGCATCTTACACATCTACATTGTATCATTTGTTCATACCGGAAGTCAGATTGCAGATTTGTCTAAGTCTGGATAGACAGGAACAGGGCATATGACAAGGTTCAACATTTTGCTCCACATTTCTTGATAGGATATCATATTGTGCTATGGATCTAAGGGAATGTTAATGGATTTTAGGGCTACCTAAATCCAATATTTTATCCTCTAATGATGAAGGGATTGTAAGTTACAAGCATCTGAGTATCGGGTTTTGTTTAGACAGTTCAGTTCGGTGAAGAACATGACGACTAGGTGTTTGATCCTTATGCAGATGAAGAGAAGTGGTTAGTCAAGTGATTTATGAGATCCAGTGGTGTTGGCCGACATGCGCGGTGACTTGAACACATAATTTTTGGTCCACATTAATGTTTTTGCTTGGATTTAGCTGACAGAACAGTGTTCTTGAAATAGTTTCCAAGTTTTCTTAAGGCCTACTGCAGTTGATGTAATTTCATGTAGTGGATATATATGATCAATGGATTCAAGCATTTGGTGATGAGGATGTGCGAATATGAAAGGCTAAGTGCAAAGCATAGCAGTATCAAGTGTGAAGCAAGGAGATCTAAACTTCAGAACATGGCAGAATAGTAAAGTAGGGCAGAGAAAGATGAAGTGTGTAAATTCAGTATACTGAGCTTAACCGGAACTGTTATTTTGCATAGTTAGATGTTATTCTTCAATTCAAACATTTCAGTTAACTCTTGTAATCAATTTTGTAGGCAGGGAGCTTCTTTTGAGTAGTGAGCTCTAGGTAGTGTGCCCAAAGGCATGTGCCTTCCCATTTGTAATACTTTTAATAGATTATAACTTCTTGTGGGTTAACCCCCACTATGGTTTTTCCCTTAACCAGGTTTTCACGTAAAAATCCTAGTGTTATGTGTGTTGATTATGTTTCTACTCATGTGTTGTTGATTCATGCTTTCATGGTTATATCATTAGTTTGTTGATAAATTGTTAAGAAGATTAAATATAGAAAAGGATAAAGTTTTGAGACAATTGATTCACCCCCCCTCTTAGTTGTCTACCCTAATTTCAACAATTAGTTATCAAAAGATGCCCACATGGTAGTATATCATGGAAGGACTATCTTTAGTGATATTATGATAGATTCTATGACAAGTGTAATGATGAAAAATAGGGGACAACATTTTGGATGTGAGCTTATTTTTAGACTGGAATCTTGGTTGAAAAGTTACACAAATGGTTTTGTAAAACCACATATGGTTTGTTGTATAGCCAGAAGTTTCTAACTTGGAGGCTTGAGGAGAAGTTTGTGAGAGGAGAGTTTTATGCAAGGTTATGCTGTCATTTTTTCCTCTAGAGGAGCAAGATGTAAATCTCTATGTTAAGGCTTTGAGCCTTCAAGTGTATTGTAACATGTTTGTTGTTGCAGATTAATACATTGGTTTGATGCTTTGGAGTGTGGGGTTTTTTACCCAAAAGGGTTTTCCCTACGTATATTGGTGTCTCTTCTCTTATGTCTATCTTTCTTCTATTCTTCTTTTTTCATGTTCTTAAAGTGTTAATTTATATGCCATTATGCTACTAAAATTTATTTAGATCTCTAAGCTACATTATCTTTCCTCTAAGGGTTAATGAGATGGGAAATCAACTATGTTTATTTCTACTTTAAGGGCATAGTAGTATGCGCTTGCATCATGTTATTGAATATCTGTTTAAGTAAAATATAGGATGTTGTAAGGTGCATGTTGGGTTCTCTTTCCCTTTCACACATGATAAAAGTAATGCATAAACATAATCACATCAAGGGCCAAGGTTACACTATGGATTTGGAACTTGAGTATAACATGGGGCTATACTGCAGAGATCTCAAAACTAAATGTAAGCAAGGTGAGATCCAAGATAAATAAAGTGCACGGAGAAACTATATTGTTATGGTTTATTAGTACAATAAAACATCATCAAAATATCACACGGAGTGATTCTACTAGCCAAGCATTAGATAATATATCTCAACCCCATCGTCATGTATGGACTAGGTCCATTTTTGCTTACTCACTGAAGGGACACTTGGTCCCTATCAGTCTTATTTGATTTCCATCATCCACCAGATAGATACAACTACTAGAGGAAGGTGAAAAATAGATAAACAGAGGAGAAACAAGTGCCTTAGGGTCGTCATGTAGGAAGGTTCCCCAGGTCACCAATTGCAATGCTATGCCCTTAGGACACAACATAGAACAATAAAATAGAGGAGACAGGTAATATAGAATAATGATGATACAAATAGAAGAATGGTCACAACAGAGGTGGTCTCCTACTATCCTTGACCTTACAAGAGTGTCAAGGGTCATCCTAGGAGGCCTAAACAACATCTAACACATCACAAGGAAACACAACATGAGAGAGAAAGGGTTAGAAATACATACCTAATACAACCCAATGTTAAGAGCATACATATCTAGGAAGAGGCCACCCATGAGAGAAACTATAATATTTTCTACAATGAGTGGCTTACAGAGGAAGGAATATTTACTTGATTAATAGGGATAGTTCCTAATGAGTCAAATATATGACTCATCTATTTCATTATATTTCATGTTCTGAGAGACTTTAACAAAACACTATGGCATATATATTTACATATATATTATAACTATGTTTGTCTTTTGGATGGATTATGCACATGTTTGGTTTTCATATACTTTGATGAAATCTCTTAACTTATTTACTTGAATTACATTTTTAAAGGGCATATCTTATGAATTGTGGTACAAGTGGTTTGTGTTTGCATAAGGATTACACTAGTAAGACTTCTAGGGGCCTCTGGATACCTCTGGATCCCCCTTTTTCTGTGAAGAACTTGAACTCCAGATGGCTCCAGATGTTGTTACCCTCCAATAGAGTCATCCTCCCCTTGAGTCAATAACTGTTACTAGTTGATCCCAGGGCTACCCAAAAGGCCCAACAATGCAAACATGACCCATGCCTCAATTAAGGTAGCTGTTATAACCTAAATCTCCACATCACTCTATTTCTAGTGACTAACCGAAGTAGCTTCTAATTGGCGTCAGTTCTAACTGAAGTCACTACCACCAAGCACCATGCCATTTCAGGAAATCACTCAAGTTCACCAATAGCCAAGTTGATACAAATCCTTGATCTTCAGTAACCTATAGTGGAGTCATCAATGTAACAAATAAGCAATTGGTTTCAAATCTAGTTCGTTGTAGTTAGAATTACAGTTAGTTATTTCCTTTCAATAAAGCTTGAATGTATAAATAGGAGCATATTGTCTCTCTAAGTTAGTTCCAATTTTTCATAGATAGTCATTCGACAGATTGCGTTTCCAGTAGGAGGAAAACTCCTTATTTGCAGGCATGTACTTTCATCCATTCCTTGGACTATGATTGAATGCAAATGAAGGAGGGATTCTTCTAAAAGAGTTAGTTGAGAAAAGAGAATCATCTCCAGCTAGGAAAGTAGGACCTACTTCCCTATCTTGGAGGAGATCTCTCGGTATCTTCTTGTTTGTTCAATTCTATTATGTCTTTTGTTTAGTTAGTTTTACACTTGTTGCACGTGTAATGTGTATTTTGCTTCTGAGTGATTGTTAGTTAATTGTTACCTACATGATCATTCCATAAGTTCTAAAAATACTAGAAATAGACTTGTTATTTAGTAGCATTGTCACATTTAGAGTGTTTCATTGATGTATCTTAACAATTGAGGAAATTTATCTTTATTTACTTTTCACTACAAGTGTGTTTATTTCCAGCAAGTTAGAATAGTTTCTTTCACTACAAGTGTGTTTATTTCTAGCAAGTTAGAATAGTTTCTTACACTGCAAGTGTGTTTATTTTCCAGCAAGCTAGAATAGTTCCTTTCAAAGTATGTGTGCTTATTTCCAAGAAAATAGATAGATTTCCATTTCTATATGAAATTTCATTTTAGCAAGATCGATGAACCAAGCCCCATCCATGAACCATTCAACCAAACCCTCATACCTAAGAGTCTTATCGCAGATCACTCCAGACACCTCTAAATTGATAAAATTAAATGATGATGCATTAACAAACTACTCTGACCCTCATCATTTTTGGTGTCATTACCAAGGATAATCTACAAATAAAATTATAGGTTTAAGGTGTTGATAAGACTTTAAATCCATTAGTTTATGAGAAAACCTAGGGATGCCTTAGGTCAATTCATTAGGCAAAGTATAGCTAATACATCTCTAGAATCTCATATAGAAGAACCTCTAAATCATTTGATCAATCAATGATCACCTACACTATCAGAGTCTCCCAATTCATCTGCTACATCTTCAAAAATGGGTGACAATGGTAGTAACCATGAGGAACCAGCTAATAGTAGAACATTCTCTTATCTAATCTCCATCATTCTTGAGAGAAATGAACCTCCTACTAAAAACATATCTCCTACATTTCTACCCACCTTTAGGGGAAAAACTTCTAAGGATCTAGACCAATTCCTATTTGAATTCAAGGTCCTCTGCCAAACTTATGATTATGCCAGAGATAACCAAAAATTGAAATAGTTTCCTTCCACTCTTAAGGAGTCAACACTATGATGGTTCATGAGTTTGACTGCAGCTCTATCACTACCTGGGAGGAAATGGAAACCATTTTTCCTTACAAGTATCAGGATTACTATAGAGTCAAGGATCAAAAAGATGAACTCTTCCACATGAAACAAATGGAAGATGAAAATTTGGAGGATTATGTGGATAGATTTTTATTTGTCCATAGGTGTGGAAAAAATCTAGATGAGGAATTGAGTAAAACCATTTTTCTAAGAGGAATTGATGATGAGATCAGGGAAGCCTTAAACCTAATGGGTAAGGGAGATATTAACAAACAAACTTTTGTAGAAATTGTAGAAGCCTGTAGAAACTATTCTTGCACTAAAGCAGGTAAAAGAATACTAAAAGGGGGTAGTACCAATGATGTTATGCAAGTAATGGAAGAACTAGCAAACCTCAAAACTCACATCCTACTTCATTTGAATACCACTTTGGATGGCATGCAAGCTAGTAAAAAGAACACTAAACCCTTAGATATTTATTGCCCTCATTGTAGAAAAAAACATCCACTTAGGGAATGTCCCTTAAATCAAACTGAGTTATGTAAGATATGTGAGAAAAATCACACTACACATGAGTGTGGCTTTCTTCTTGAAATTAAAAACAAATTGAAAAAGGTTCTAGTAGATGAGGAAGAGCTAAATTTTATTAGCCAGAAACAACCTAATTATGGGTTTAATCAGTTTCAAAACCAATATGCTCCAAAAGGCCCATCAAGTTGGGGTACAAACTCTTATAATGGACCTTGGGGAGGTCCAATGCAAATGTTGATGCAATGGGGACCACCATGGCCTTAGCAAGATTGGACAAATCAATCTTGGACCAATCCTCAATGGCCAAATCCACAACAATATCCATAGCAGTGGGCACCTCAATATAACCAAGGAATGAGGAGATTTGGAAACCAAACTCAAGTATTACTTCCTGGCCCCTCACAAACTGCAAATTCAAACTCCAATGAATAGGTAAACCAACCATCAATGCCCACTCAGCCAAACCTGAATCCCAAGAATAATAGGCCACAACAACAGGTGTACAACATTGAGCCAAATATAGCCACCCTGAATGTAGAGATTAATGACATCCAACTTCAATCTAGGAACATTCCTATAACTATTCCTACTAAGGAAGTCACTGAAGAAGAAGAAGTAATCCCCAAAGTTGATACACAACAACAAAATGAGAAGGGTGAAGCAAGGGATTTAGAAGAAATTCTGAAGGAAACCTATGTTCCATTCCCAGAACGATTAAAATAGGTCCTTTGAAATCTAAAGAAAGCCAGCTCTCACATGATGACAACTAATTAATTAAGGAAGTCAAAAAGATACACATCAAAGTCCCTTTGTTATAGGCAATAAAAGATATTCCTGAGATAAACTAGACCATTAAGAGTTTTTATCTGAAACTTCCAGGTAGAAAATGAAAATTACCCAATACCATTCAAGTAGATGGGAAACTTGCCGATGTCCTATTAGGCAAGTTAATTCCTCAAAAATATGGGGATTCTAGGAGCCTTCTCATTACAGTGGACATAAAAGGGGTATTAGTTTCAAATGTTCTAAACGATCTGAGTGCTGCCATTAATGTAATGATATCAAACACTATAGAAGCATTGGTACTAACACATATTCAGCCAATATCAACTATGTTACAACTGGCAGACCTATCTATCACAAAAATAGAAGGAATTTTGGAGGATATCATAATTACTATTGATACCTAGGATTACTGATTTCCTCATCCTTCAGACAAGAAAAAAATGCTCGGGGTACTCGATAATACTGGGTAGACCTTGGTTGGCTACCGCATCAACCCTTATTGACTGTCAATCAGGAAACATGACTTTTTCAAATGGGAAGAAGATAAAGGAACTTTCCATCTATCCCCCTACCAAACTGATCTTACTGTAACATTAGAAAATGTCCCCTTGGTGGCTTTTCCCTCATAAGGTTTAGCTCCTGGGTCTTTTATTTGCATTTAGGAAATCTTGCATCATATTTTGACATCCTAATGAAATGAACCCTGAGTTTCATGGTAAATGGGACCTAGGGGGATCCCTTGAACTAATCCTTAACCAAAATAGGGAGGGAGGACTTCGGCACCTGTGCCCTAGTCCTGGCCTATTTTGGGTGAGGTCCAAACTTTTAGTGTCGGCTTGTGACTGTTATTTAGGTCCTATGCTAACACGGTAAGTTTGAATTATGAAATTCTTTGTGGGAGTGTTTGCAGTTGCATATATAAGCATGTTTAGGCATTCATTTGTAAACTAGATGGACATTAGATACAATTGTGATTCTCAAGCTTTTTTGAAGGTGATTCAAGGCATTCATTGTGTGTTAGAGCAAATATTGTGTTGTTTATGTGTTTGTATTTGTAGATTTGAGCATCCATCTCCTCTTAGCATGAAGAGCTTCTACCTTCCATCTGATTTTCAAGTATTTATCATTTAGTTTTTGCCTCTTTCCTCCAAGGGCACACACTCTCTATCTGACAACAGTGTTCGGAAGACACACCACAATCCCCTCCCCATTTTTTTGTGATTACAGGTTAAAGGTTAAAGTAGGAAAAGTGGAGTTGCAAGAGAGTGTTGCAGAGTGTCAAATTCATAGATCAGAGTTTAAAATAGGGTCTTTGACTCAGGTGCCCACTCATTAGTCGTCTAGGTTCTGCAATGGAGAAATCTCTGTGATAGCAGGAACAGGTTGCAAACTAAGTTCCCAGATCATGACAAAAACATGGCACTAGACTAGGGTGCCCACTCATTAGTCCCTGACTATTTCACTTCCTAAACTTTAGAAATTGGTACACATTTGTCTGTTATTTTACATCTTTTTGTAGTAGCATTTTCTGATATTTGTCCATTTGCTTCTGTATTTGCATAATTAGGGTTTTGATGTATAATTGAGTATAATTCAAAATCAAATCATCCTAATCCAATCTTCTCTACATTCCTAAGTGACCAAGGGCCTTATAGTGCATTGCCACTTGACCTAAGGTCCTTAAATATTTTAGGGTGAAAGGAGGATACACATTAAACCACCAAACCAAACACTATCCTAATTTTACCCTTTACATTTTGGTGAACCCATGTTGTTGGACTTGTTTGCACCTTTCCATTTGGTTTTCTTCAGATTTGCATTGATTTCAATTATTCATATTATCATTCATCTTATTGCATTTAAAACTTTCAAAAAAATTGAAAATTTTGGAATTTTTTTAAAAAATTGCATTCTAGGGTTTCTATTTTGCATAAATTAATTTGAATTTTATCAAATTTATGATTTTTGCAATATATCTAAGCTAAATTATATAAAATTACAAAAAATAAATATATTGCATTGCATTTTCATCATTAAATTGCTAAGGTTTTTTTAGAAATTTTAAATTTTGCATATAACCTAGTAATTTCAAAAACTAAGGTTTGTAGGTAAAATCTTGTTTAAGATTTGTCTACTGATATTAGACACTAATTCAAATTTGAATTTATTTGTAGTGTTGCATTTTAGTTTAAATTTGCATTTAGATATCAAAAAATTGCATTTTTACATAGAAAATTTCAACAAAAAAACTAGCATTTTCATTGATTTTTCATTAGATTTGCACTTGCACTTTGTATCTTAGGGCTTGTAAATAATTTTTAAATCTGAGTGGGATTATTTTTCATCATAAATCATATTTCAAGACATTCATATATCATTTTTCATAAAGATCTCAAACCTAAGGCTTGAAGAACCTTGATTTTCACTAGATTTGGCCTTATTGACTCTCTAGAAAAGCACTATAGGCGTGTTGTAAAGAATATTTTTGAATTAATTGCCTATTTTTAGGGATATTATCTTCTTCCCCTCCTAAAATTTTCTACAACACCTTTTTATTGGGCCCTTGTATTGAAAATTTGGTGAAAAATTACACATTTTTACTATATTTCCCCTAGGGTTTGACCTATATTACACTCCAAGCATGTTGTAAAAGATTTTATGATTTTAGGTGACTGATATAATTACTATTGTTTTATTCACCTCATAAAATTCATTACAACACCTCTTTCATTAAGTCTTGGAATTAAAAAATTGTATATTTTAGGGCATTTTCACTAGGTTTTGACTTGTTGTCATCTTAGATTTGCATTAAAAGTGTGTTGTAAATGGTTTTATTTGCTTTATTGAACTAAAAATAGACATATTATTTGCTTCCCCTGATAAAAATCTTTACAACACCTTTTCTTTCATATATTTGCATTGAAAAAGTATAAAAAGTCAAGCATTTTAGATAATTTTTGCATATAGTTTTGCACTTGTCTTTTGCATCAAAATTTGAAAAGATTTTAAAATATGCTTTTAAATTAAAAAAATTCAATGGAATCTTCATGTTATTCTTCTTTCAAATCTTTTCATGAATATATTCTAGACTTTGAAAATTTCTCTAATTTCACCAATGAGAACCCTCATGTTCTAGAACACATGGCTTATGTAAATGGTATTGATGCTTCTATATGTTCTATATATGAGTTGCAATTACTTTTTTATACAAATGATTTTAGTAGCTTCACTTTACTCATAGGAGCATATCCTTTGATATTAGAAGATTTAACCAAATTCATCTCTAGGAATACTCATCAGAAAGATGAGAGTGAAAAGCCTTTTTCTGCCATAGAGTATGATGATTATGATGTACCTTCCTCTCATCCCAATGCTCTCCCTTGCCAAGATGTAGTATTAGTGGATGAGAAAAGGTCTCTCACATTAAATCCTTTAGGGATGGATGTTGGGTGCAATCAAGAGGAAAACAATGTTAATTCAATCTTCATTAATAGACTTGGTACCAATATTCCTAAGATGATTGTCTAAGGGGCACCTAGTGCACCTTCTTACTTAATGTTAGGGTTAGCTGACAGAAGATATCAATTAAATGCAAATAAAGATTAAATTGAGGAATGGAAATACATAGAAATAATAACAATGAGAGACAAGTTTTAACGTGGTTCACCCAAACTCGAGCTACATCCACCAAAGAGAGAGTCCAATAATATTATTCAATAAATCAAACTGATTACAACCAGCAATCCCTGCAACTCAATACCATTGTAAATGCTACATTACAATCTCAACCAAAACCCTAACCCTTAGTTGCTTTTATCAAGCCTTTTTGTCAGTTACAAAAATAAGGTTTTCTTATGTCAGCCAATGAAAAAATAACTCCCAGTGCCTTTATAAAATAGTAAAAACCGTGTGAGGTTTTAGGGGCCTTGCCCCTCGACCCCGCCCTGTATCGCGGCAGGGAGCGCACCAAGGACGCTGCCCTTGGACCCTGCAAGGGGCACTTCCACCAAACCCTTGCAAGGGGTGCTGCCCCTTGACCTCATAGGAATTTGGGGCGAAACTCCACACCATCTCATCTCCCACTTGGAGACTGATATTAACACTACTGACCCTGTAGCTCTCACTCGAAGTAAGCACCCTGGACTTTGCTATGTTGTTTTTGTTATTTTCAGTCTAGAAGACCAACTAAAGTTGAAGAGGAGCTCAGCGTCTCCCTTGTCACTGCCTTTGTAAACATATCCACTGGATTTTTATCTATATGTATCTTTTCTAGCCTTAACTTCTATCATCCAACACTGACTGAATAAAGTGATACCTCAACTGTATGTGTTTGGTCTTTGAATGTAAGGAAGAATTCTTTGCAAGATGTATGGCACTCTGATTGTCTGTATACAAATAACTATTAGCCTATTGTTTGCCCAATTCTTCTATGAAAGATTGCAGCCATATCATCTCCTTGCTGGCCTCTATTGCAGCTACATATTCTGCCTCTGTGGTGGATAAAGAAACCATCTTTTGCAACCGTGAGATCCAACTCACTGCTGTCCCACCTACAGTAAAGACATAACCTATAGCACTTTGCCTAGTATCAATATCACCTACCAAATCTGAGTCTACATAACCTGCTAAATAAGTTTTAGAGCCCCCAAAACATAAGTGTTTATTGGATGTACCTCTCAAATATCTGAGAATCCATTTTACCGCATTCCAATGCTCCAATTCGGGATGACTCATATACTTGCTAATGACTCCTATAACATGTGCAATATCTGGTCTTGTGCATACCATGGCATACATTAAACTTCCTATAGCTGAAGCATATGGTACCTTGGACATTTTCTCTTCCTCCTCTTGTGTCTTTGGACACATCTCCTTAGTCAATTTCAAATGACTAGGCAAAGGTGTGTTGACAGCTTTGGCATTTTCCATATGGAATCTCTGCAACACCTTTTCAACATAAGCAGCCTGAGATAGAGTCAATTTTCTATTATTCCTATCTCTACAAATTTTCATACCAAGGATTTGTTTTGCTACCTCTAAATCCTTCATAGCAAATGATTATACTAGCTATTGTTTTAACTCTTTTATGTGATCCATGTTAGACCCAACTACAAGCATGTCATCAACATATAAACATAAATAATGTAGTTGTTATTATCCAACCTCTTAAAATAAACACAATGGTCAGAAGTACACCGGTTGTAGCCTTGCTCAACAATAAAAATATCAAATTTTAAATACTATTGCCGAGGTGCTTGTTTCAGGCCATACAAACTCTTCTTCAATCTGTGCACCAGTTTCTCCTTACCTTTGACCTCAAATCCTTGGGGTTGTTCCATGTATATGTCCTCCTCCAAATCACCATGGAGAAAGGTAGTTTTCACATCTGGCCGTTCCAAATACAAATCCTCAACAGCCACAATACTTAAAACAGTACGAATAGAAGTCATCTTGACAACTAGAGAAAATATCTCGTCAAAATCAATGCCCTTTTTCTATGTAAATCCTTTTACAACAAACTTGGCCTTAAATCTTTTCTTACCTCCATCTTCCTCTTTCAACCTATAAACCCATTTGTTTGGTAAAGCCTTTGTACCTACAAGCAACTGACATAATTCCCAAGTCTAATTTTTTAGCAAGGAGTCCATTTCTTCTTTCATTGCAAGCTCCCACTAAACCTGTGTATCTACCTGCATAGATTCATCATACCCTTGTAGTTCACCAGCATCTGTTAACAAAATAGAATACAAAGAGGGAGAAAAGCTTTCAAGAGGTCTACTTAGCTTTGTTGACCATCTAACATTCATTGAAGTTTGTGGTATTTCTAGTTGCTATTACGGAGGATGAGGAACCACTAGAACATTACTATTTGGAGTATCATCCAGCACGACATAATCCTTTTCTTTTTTCTCATGCTACTGTAACTGATCTTTGTACAACACCTTCTCATTGAGTACAACATTTTTTCTTCTCACAATTTTCTAATTTTCAAAATCCCAAAGCCTATAACCAAATTCATCAATGCCATATTGAACAAAGGTACACTTTTTTTATTTTGCATCCAACTTGGTTCTATTTTTAGAATTTATATGTGCAAATGCTTCACATCTGA
This sequence comes from Cunninghamia lanceolata, assembly GCA_027924645.1. Lineage (NCBI taxonomy): Eukaryota > Viridiplantae > Streptophyta > Pinopsida > Cupressales > Cupressaceae > Cunninghamia > Cunninghamia lanceolata. The sequence goes on along the minus strand of BSBN01001859.1, from coordinate 3,123,587 downwards.
AGGTTTTGAGAAAAGAATAACTCACCTTCTTACATGTCCATGCTTCCTCTGGAATACCACAACCCAAAGGAACTGGAGGACCTCTATTAATTAAATATATAGCAGTGTTGATACCCTCTACCAACATGTTTAAAGGCAGCCCAGCATGCAATCTCATAGTCCTTGCATGCTTCATTATTGTCCTATTCATGCGCTTAGCCACTCCATTTTCCTGTGGAGTCCCTGGAACTATTTTCTGTCTACGAATTCCATTAAAGGAACAATAATCCTACAATTCTTTGCTACAATACTCACCACCATTATCAGATCTAAGACATTTTAATCTTTTACCGATCTCATTTTCAACCAAGCTTCTCCATTTCTTAAATATTTCAAATACATCAGATTTCTGCCTAAGGAAATAAATCCATACCTTCCTAGTTGCATCATCTATGAATGTAACATAATATTGAGAGCCACTGAGAGAAGATACCTGAGCTGGTCCCCATACATCTGTATGCACAAGCTCCAACTTTTTATTTTTCTTTTGCTTCCCATCTCTGAGAAAACTAACTCTCTTTTGTTTGCCATACAGATAACTTTCACAAAAATCTATATTAATACATTTCAGACCTGGTAAAACTTTATTAGAATGAAGTACCATCATACTTTTTTCATTCATATGCCCAAGTCTGTTATGCCACAGTATTGTCTCAAAATTTGCAGTAACTATTTCAGTGTCTTCCTACGAACCTACAGCAACTGTTCCTAAACCTGTTTGTTTTTTCTCTGTAACAACTAAAGTAGAAGGAACAATATGACCTGTACAAAGATATAAGGTGCCTACTTTCACACCTTTTGCTACTATTAAGGCACCTTTTGAAACCTTCCAATTTTTATCAGTAAATGTAACAATGCAACTTTCTTCAGCTAGCTGCCCTACTAAAATTAAACTCTTACTGAGCCTTGGAATGTTCCTTACCTCTTGTAGTAGCCAATGATTCCTATTTTGTAACTTAATCTTAATTCTTCCCTTTCCAACAATCTAATAGGGTTCGTTAGCTCCCAAATAAACCAGCCCAAAATCCCCTTGGATATAATCAAGAAAATAACTTCTATGGGGCGTAGCATGAAATGAGGCCCCTGAATCTAAAACCCATGAATCATTAGCATTATCTAGCAAAAGAATTAAAGCATCTTCTTCAGATTTATTACTTACCACATTTGCCTCCTTATTGCCTTCTTGTTTGTCTCCTTTATTTTTCCAAGACCAACAATCTTTCTTCAGATGACCTAGTTTCCCATAGTACCAGTAATCCTTCTGTCCTCTGGTTTGGGACCTCTTATCCTTTGATTTTCCTCATGACTTCCCATGACCTCCATAACCTTTTCCTCTCTCCTTTGATCAGCCCCTACTTTTTGCATTCAAAATACTGCATGATGTGGATCCACCTGAACTTTTCCTATGAATTTCCTCACTCAGAATAACACCAACAACATGATCAAATTTCAAGGTATTTAAACCAAAAACAGAGTTACTAACCACTATTACCAAACTATTCCAGCTTTCAAGCAATGAACATAATATTAAGAGAGTTCTAACTTCATCAAATTTTACATTTACAGAAGTCAATTGACTGACAATCGTATTAAATTTATTTAAATGATCTGTCACAGATCCACCTTCAACCATTTTCAGATTAAACAAATGCTTCATGAGGAATACCTTATTTGAGGCTGAGGTTTTTTCATACAATTTAGCCAAAGCTTTCATCAGACCATCTATTGTCTTCACTTCCGTTATATTGAATGCCACCGATTGTGCCAGACAAAACCAAATGGTTCCTAGTACCTTTCTGTCAAGAAGATTCCAATCCTCATCAGTCATTGTTGCCAGTTTCCTGGCTACTCCTTCCAATGGTATCAATAAGTCCTTTTGATAGAGGTAATCCTCCATCTACATCTTCCATAGATGACAGTTCTACCCATTGAATTTATCGACCTTCAATTTACCCTCGTCTGCCATTACAACCACTCAACCGTGTGACTTTCCTACAGACAATAATTGAACACAACCTGCTCTGATAGCACTTGTTAGGGTTAGCCGGCTGAAGATATCAATTAAATACAAATAAAGATTAAACAGAGGAATGGAAATATGTAGAACTAATAATAGCGAGAGACAAGTTTTATCATGGTTCACCCAAACTTGGGCTACATCCACCAAACAGAGAGTCTAATATTATTATTCAGTAAATCAAACCGATTACAACTAGCAATTGCTGCAACTCAATACCGCTGCAAGTGCTACAATACAATCTCAACCAAAATCCTAACCCTTAGCTACTTTTATCAATCCTTTTTTTCGGTTACAAAAATAGGGTTTTCTTATGTTGGCCAATAAAAAAATAACTCTTGGTGCCTTTATAAAATAATAAAAACCGTGTGAGGTTTTGGGGGCGCTGCCCCTCGACCCCACTATGTATCAAGATAGGGAGCGTGCCAGGGGCGCTGCCCCTTGACCCCATAGGAATTTGGGGGAAAACTGTGCTGATAAAAGTGGGCAAAATTTAACCTCTGAGTCTTATTACGCTCCATATAACAACACTTAAATCTGGTGATTATGGTTCAAGGTAAACCTCCCTATGACATCTTCAACTATGCAAAGCAAATTACTCAAAGAAATCATGGTGTTCAAAATGTAATTGCTCATACATACAACACCCATAATAACAAGAAAAGTAAGCAAGCATTTCATGTACCTATCTCTCTTCCATGTTCTCAACCTATGCTCCCTCCACCACCTCGTCTTACTCAAAAAAGTGGTCAAGAATATGATCTTGTTGAACAACTTTGTGCCACTCTGGCTAAGATCTCTCTTTGGGATTTAATACAAACATTACCTACATACCATGGAATTCCCCAAGAAGCTTTACAAAAGGTGATTGTACCACCTACTATTAAGCCGAATGATGTAGCAACTCTATTAAATTATATGCATGCAACAAAAATAGATATTCTCTTTCAACCACATGAATTATCATCAATTGAAGTTCAAAACCAATATGATCCTCTTATAATCTTTGTCACAATAAATGAAACAATGGTAAAAAGAGTTATGATTGACAATCAATTGGCTCTTAATGTTTGTAGCATTGACCTACTACACAAAATCAAGGTTGACACGTCACAAATCAAACTAGATGGCATTAGTATTCATGGCTTTGATAATGTTGAATGACAATCAATAAGCACTATAACCTTACCTATAAAGGTGGGTCCTAGGATTGTATCTACCCTGGTTCATGTCATGCCTAGTTCTTTATCTTACAACATTATCATTTGTAGACCTTGAATTCATGCATTAAAGGTGGTTCCTTCCACCCTACATCGTTCAATCAAATTTATATTCAATGATAAAGTTCATACTATTCATGTTGGTCCTAAATTGAAGAACTATTTACATATTGAAATGCAAAAGTCAGTTTACAACCATAAGAGCTTAAACAATTTACAAGTTGATTCATCAATGCCTACGAATGATGTGCAAAATTCTACACCATCGAATGCACTCTTTGGTGATGATTGGGGCTCATTAGATTTTAATCCTTGCAGTATAGGGGAATATAAAATTAATATCCTTGACACATAAAAAGTAGCATTGATCTCATCTAAGCAATCATTTGAAGCACCTAAGAAACCTAAAGTACCCTTGGTAGAAAATAAAGAAAATGCTCTCACTTATACTACAAATTATGAGATCTACGAGGCTTCACTATCCCCTAAAGAAATGGCATCCCTCTATGGTTGAGGATTTAAAATCCTTTATAATAATTGTGAATATGTAGGTAAGGGATGTGGTGTAAATCAACAAGGGATTCGAGTACCTATAAAATCTGCTTCAAGACATTACTCAAGTGGCATTGGATATAATCCTTTTAAAGAAAAGAAAGCCTTATGTCATCCTAAACTTAATGTTAATGCAATATCAACAAGACCAAAACAACATGACAAATATCATAGATATGTATACTCTTAACATTGGGATGCACCAGGTAAGTATTTCTAACCCTTTATCTCTCATGATGTGTTTCCCCTGTGATGTGTTATATGTTGTTTAGGCCTCCTAGGATGACCCCTAATTCTCTTGTAAGGTCCGAGATACTAGGAGACCACCTCTGTTGTGACCTTATTCTATTTGTATCATCATTCTTCTAAATTGCCTCCCTCTGATTTCATTGTCGTGTGTTGTGTCTTATAGACATAGCGTTGTGTTTGGTGACTTGGGGCACCCTCCTACATGACTGCCCCTAAGACACTTGTTTCTCATCTCTTATTTGTTGTTTCCCTTCCTCTAGTGTTTCTATCTAGTGGGTGAATGACGAAAAACATGTATATTGATGCGGACCTAGCGTCCCTTTAGCGAGAAATAAAAAATTGGACTTAGTTCCTAATATAACGATGGGGTTGTAATATATTATCTGATGTTTGGCTAGTGGAAGCACTCTATGATTCTTCCGTAGTGATTTTGATGATGTTTTTATGTCACTTACAAAACATAACAATACTGCTACTCCGTACACTTTGTTTGTCTTTGAATCTGGCCTTGGTGACACTCGGTTCTAAGATTTTCATGATATAGCCCCATGGTTATCGTCGATCTATGAATTTGTAGTATAACCTTAGCTCTTTGTGTGATTGATCATATGCATTGTTGTTTATCACGATTATGGAAACTAGGACTTTTCTTGCAGGGATGTGTTTATGGGAACATTTGGTGATCGTACAGTACATGTCACCTCTAGGGGGCATGGGCTTTGTGGGAGTCTGTGTTCCCTTGTGTGTTTTCTTCCTACCTTAATGTGCTTGATATCAATACCTGATATCAACTACCTTAAGGTGGGGGAATATATAAGGTAAGTTGTCTGTTGTAGATGTAAGCAATGTGCTTGTCCTCAGGTGCAGTTTAAAGACTAGTGCGATGAGTACTTCCTACACTCTAAGTTTGTTTGCAATCAATCAATCAATCGTCAATCATCTTATGCCCTTTGCAGAGGTAGGGATGGTGTATCATTCAAAGAGTGTGCACATCCTGTGTGATGAGTGCATGCTTTCTTTGTTTGCTGCGTTTGTTGACCGTACTTTAATGCATGTATTGGCCTCATGTTTATACATACATTAAAGTTGGGGCTAAATGTAACGTCAAAAAATGTCCCCTTGGGGGCTTTTTCCTCATAAGGTTTAGTTCCTGGGTCTTTTATCTACATTTAGAACATTTGAACCAACAACATCATCAACATCATCAAATTGCAGGGTATTTGAACCAGAAACAAAGTAAGTAACCACCATTACCAAACTATTTCAGCTTTCAAGCAATGAACATAATATCAAGAGAGCTCTAACTTCATCAAATTTTACATTTACAAAAGTCAAATTGACTGACAATCGTATTAAATTCATTTAAATGATCTATCACAGATCCACCTTCAAACATTTTTAGATTAAACAAATGCTTCATGAGAAATACCTTATTTGAGGCTGAGGGTTTTTCATACAATTTAGCCAAAGCTTTCATCAGACCATCTATTGTCTTCACTTCCATTATATTGAATGCCACCGATGGTGCTAGGCAGAACCAAATGGTTGCCAATGCCTTTCTATCAAGAAGATTCCAATCCTTATCAGTCATTGTTGCCAGTTTCCTCACTACTCCTTCCAATGACATCCATAAATCCTTTTGATAGAGGTAATCCTCCATCTACATCTTCCATAGATGATAGTTCTGCCCATTGAATTTATCGACCTTCAATTTACCCTCATCTGCCATTACTGCCACTCAACCGTGAGACTTTCCTATAGACGATAATCAAACACAACCCGCTTTGATACCACTTGTTAGGGTTAGCTGGTTGAAGATATCAATTAAATGCAAATAAAGATTAAATAGAGGAATGGAAATACGTAGAAATAATAATAGTGAGAGACAAGTTTTATCATGGTTCACCCAAACTCAGGCTACATTCACCAAATAGAGAGTCCAATATTATTATTCAGTAAATCAAACCAATTATAACTAGCAATCCCTGCAACTCAATACTACTGCAAATGCTACAATACAATCTCAACCAAAATCATAACCCTTAGCCGCTTTTGTCAATGCTTTTTGTCGGTTACAAAAATAGGGTTTTCTTATGTTGGCCATTAAAAAAATAACTCCTAGTGCCTTTATAATATAATAAAAACCGTGTGAGGTTTCGGGGGCGTTACCCCTCAACCCTGCCCTATATCGTGATAGGGAGCGTGTAAGGGGCACTGCCCCTGGATGCCACAAGGGGCGATCCCCCTTGACCCCATAGGAATTTGGGGGAAAACTGCGCCGATAAAAGTGGGGAAAATTTAACCTCCGAGTCTTATTAGGCTCCATATAACAACACTTAAATCTGGTGATTACGGTTCAAGGTAAACCTCCCTATGACATCTTCAATGCTGTAAAGCAAATTACTCAAAGAAATCATGGTGTTCAAAATGTAATTGCTCATACATACAACACCCATAATAACAAGAAAAGTAAGCAAGCACTTCATGTACCTATCTCTCTTCCATGTTCTCAACCTATGCTCCCTCCACCACCTTGTCTTACTCAAAAAAGTGGTCAAGAATATGATCTTGTCGAACAACTTCGTGTCACTCTGGCTAAGATATCTCTTTGAGATTTAATACAAACATTACCTACATACCATGGAATTCTCCAAGAAGCTTTACAAACGGTGATTGTACCACCTACTATTAAGCCGAATGATGTAGCAACTCTATTAGATTGTATGCATGCAACAAAAATAGATATTCTCTTTCAACCACATGAATTACCATCAATTGAAGTTCAAAACTAATATGATCCTCTTATAATCTTTGTCACAATAAATGAAACAATGGTAAAAAGAGTTATGATTGACAATCAATTGGCTCTTAATGTTTGTAGCATTGACCTACTACACAAAATCAAGGTTGACATGTCACAAATCAAACTAGACGGCATTCGCATTCGTGGCTTTGATAATGTTGAATGACAATCAATAAGCACTATAACCTTATCTATAAAGGTGGGTCCTGGGATTGTATCTACCCTGGTTCATGTCATGCCTAGTTCTTTATCTTACAACATTATCCTTTGTAGACCTTGGATTCATGCATTGGAGGTGGTTCCTTCCACCCTACATCGTTCAATCAAATTTATATTCAATGATAAAGTTCATACTATTCATGTTGGTCCTGAATAGAAGAACTATTTACATATTGAAATGAAAAAGCTAGTTCACAACCATAAGAGCTTAAACAATTTACGAGCTGATTCATCAATGCCTACGAATGATGTGCAAAATTCTACACCATTGAATGCACTCTTTGGTGATGATTGGGGCTCATTAGATTTTAATCCTTGCAGTATAGGGGAATATAAAATTAATAGCCTTGACACATCAAAGGTAGCATTGATCCCATCTAAGCAATCATTTGAAGCACCTAAGAAACCTAAAGTACCCTTGGTAGAAAATAAAGAAAATGCTCTCACTTATACTACAAATTATGAGACCTATGAGGCTTCACTATCCCCTAAAGAAATGACACCCCTCTATGGTTGAGGATTTAAAATCCTTTATAATAATTGTGAATATGCAGGTAAGGGATGTGGTGTAAATCAACAAGGGATTCAAGTACCTATAGAATCCACTTCAAGACATTACTCAAGTGGCATTGGATATAATCCTTTTAAAGAAAAGAAAGCCTTCCATCATCCTAAACTTAATGTTAATGCAATATCAACAAGACCAAAACAACATGACAGATATCCTAGATATGTATCCTCTTAACATTGGGATGCACCAGATAAGTATTTCTAACCCTTTATCTCTTGTGATGTGTTATATGTTGTTTAGGCCTCCTAGGATGACCCCTAATTGTCTTGTAAGGTCTGGGATAATAGGAGACCACCTCTGTTGTGACCTTATTCTATTTGTATCATCATTTTTCTAAATTGCCTCCCTCTAATTTCATTGTTGTGTGTTGTGTCTTATAGACATAGCATTGTGGTTGGTGACTTGGGGGCACCCTCCTATGTGACTGCCCCTAAGACACTTGTTTCTCATCTCTTATTTGTTGTTTCCCTTCCTCTAGTGTTTCTATCTAGTGGGTGAATGACATAAAACATGTACACTGATGTGGACCTAGCATCCCTTTAGCTAGAAATCAAAAATTGGACTTAGTTCCTAATATAACGATGGGGTTGTAATATATTATCTGATGTTTGGCTAGTAGAAGCACTCTGTGCTTTTTTCATAGTGATTTTGATGGTGTTTTTATGTCACTTACAAAACATAACAACACTGCTACTCTGTGCACTTTGTTTGTCTTTTAATCTGGCCTTTGTGACACTCGGTTCTAAGATTTTCATGATATAGCCCCATGATTATCCTCGATCTATGAACTTGTAGTATAACCTTAGCTCTTTGTGTGATTGATCATATGCATTGTTGTTTATCAAGATTATGGAAACTAACACTTTTCTTGCAAGGATGTGTTTATGGGAACATTTGGCGATCGTACAGTACATTTCACCTCTAGGGGGCATGGGCTTTATGGGAGTCTATGTTCCCTTGTGTGTTTTCTTCCTACCTTAATGTGCTTGATATCAATACTTGATATCAACCACCTTAAGGTGGGGGAATATATAAGGTAAGTTGTCTATTGTAGATTTAAGCAATGTTCTTGTCCTCAGGTGCAGTTTAAAGACTAGTGCGATGACTACTTCCTACACTCTAAGTTTGTTTGCAATCAATCAATCAAACATCAATCATCTTAAGCCCTTTGCGGAGGTGGGGATGGTGTATCTCTCAAAGAGTGTGCACATCCTGTGTGATGAGTGTGTGCTTTCTTTGTTTGCTGTGTGTGTTGATCGTACTTTAATGCATGTATTGGCCTCATGTTTATACATACATTAAAGTGGGGGCTAAATGTAACATCGAAAAATGTCCCCTTGGGGGCTTTGCCCTCATAAGGTTTATCTCCTAGGTATTTTATCTACATTTAGGACATCTTGCATTATATTTTGACATCTTGATGAAATGAACCCTAAGTTTCATGGTAAATGGGACCTAGGGAGATCCCTTGAACTAATCCCTACCAAAATAGGGAGGGAAGATTTAGATGCTTGCACCCTAGTCCTGCCCTATTTTGGGTCAAGCCCAAATTTTTAGTGTCAGCTTGTGACTATTATTTAGGTCCTATGTCGACACGGTAAGTTTGAATTATGAAATTCTTGGTCAGAGTGTTTGTAGTTGCATATATAAGCATGTTTAGGAATTCATTTGTAAACTAGATGGACAATAGATATAGTTGTGATTCTCAAGCTTTTGTGAAGGTGATTCAACACATTCATTATGTGTTAGAGTAGATATTGTGTTGTTTATGTGTTTGTATTTGTAGTTTTGAGTATCCATCTCCTTATGGCATGAAAATTTTCTTCCTTTCATGAGATCTTCACTACAAGGTGATACCATTTGCATTTTCAAGCATTTATCATTTGATTTTTGCCTCTGTCCTCCAAGGGCACATGCTCTCTATCTGACAACGGTGTTTGGAAGACTTGAATGTATCTTCGGGGCTTGACTGAGGCAAGCCTCTAAACACCACAACCCCCTCCCCATTTTTTTGTGATTACAGTTTACAGGTTAAAGAAGCAGGAAAAGTGGAGTTGCGAGAGAGTGTTGTAGAGTGTCGTATTTGTAGATTAGAGTTAAAAATAGGGCCCTGGACTTGAGTGCCTATTCATTAGTCCTCTAGGTTCCGCAATGGAGAAATCTCTGTGACAGTAGGAATAGGTTACAGACTGAGTTCCTAGATCCCAACAAAAAGCATGGCACTAGACTAGGGTGCCCACTCATTAGTCCCCGACTGTTCCACTTCCCAAACTTTGGAAACTTGTACATATTTGTCTGTTATTTTACATCTTTCTATACCAACATTTTTTGATATTCATTCATTTGCATCTGTATTTGCATAATTAGAGTTTTGATGTATAATTGACCATAATTGAGCATAATTGGCAATCAAATCATCTTAATCCAATCTTCCCTGCATTCCTAAGTGACCAAGGGCTTGATATTGCATTGCCACTCAACCTAAGGTCCCTGAATGTTTTGGGGTGAAAGGAGGATACACATTAAACCACCAAACAAAACACTATCCTAATTTTATTCTTTACACTTACAATATGAAAATAAACCATGGATATTTGACTTGATAGATTCTGATGAAGAAGATGCCTCCTCATTAGCAATGGTAACAATCGCATAACACTTTAAAGAATGTAATGAGGAATATAAGGAGTTGGAACCAAATAGTGAAACCTCTTTATATAGTGTCTCTTAGCAAGAGGTCTTTGAATGGCTCCAGAGAGATCTGAGAAGATCTTTCAAGGCATTCCACTATCCATATTTTGAACAAATTGCCTCCCACTTAAGTTATCAACAAGTAAAAACATTATACCATATTGTACCTCACCTTTGTCCATTAAATACTCTGTTAAGTCCTTACAAAGACCTTTATTTTGTTCATAAAGGTATAAAGAAAATCACTGTCCAAACCAACAAACAACTCTCTATCAATAATCGGTTAGCAGAGGCAGAAGAAATTCAGTTGACAAAACTTTTGCAAAATCATACTCAGACTTTTGCATGGGAATACAGAGACATGAAAGGGATCCACCCTAGTGTATGCACACACCATATTTACATGGAAGATGTCCATCCAGTTATGCAACCACAACAGAGAATCAATCTAGCCTTGAGAGATATAGTGAAGGAAGAAATAGAAAAACTATTGCAAGTAGGATTCATCTACCCCATTTCTGACAGCCAGTGGGTATCACCATTGGTTATAGTACCAAATAAAAATGGCAAGTGGTGAGTTTACATTGACTATAGAGAATTGAACAAAGCCACTAAAAAAGACTATTTCCCACTTCCCTTCATTAACCAGGTGCTGATAACCTGGCTAGTAGTTGCTATTTTTCCTTCCTAGATGGATTTAATGGCTACAATCATATCCAGGTGGCTCCGAAAGATCGGGGTAAGACTACATTCACATGTCCATGGGTGACATTTGCTTACAAAATTTTACCATTTGCATTATGTAATGCACCAGCCATGTTTCAACGTGTTGTGCTAGCAATTTTCCCAGATCTAGAAAATACGTGCGTGGAGGTTTATATGGATGATTTTACAATGCATGGAAATTTTTTTATGAAGCCTTGAATAATCTAAACAAGGTACTTGAAAGATGCAAAGAACATCAGTTGTCTCTAAATCATGAGAAATGCTTTCTTATAATGATTGAGGGAATTTTACTTGGTCACCACATCTCACAGGAAGGAATGAAAGTAGATCCAAAATATGTTGAAATTATTATTCAAATTCCCTCTCCTCAAACTCAAACAGAAGTAAGAAGCTTTCTGGGACATGCTGGATATTATTGAAGTTTCATTGAAAATTTTAGTTGAAAAGCTGACCCTTTGTTCACTTTGCTTAAAAAAGATTCTGAATTCAAACGGATGCCACAATGCCAATAGTCATTCAAAGCCATCAAAAGTGCCCTCATGATAGTCCTAGTTATCAAAGGACCAAACTGGAATGAACCACTCTACATTCACATGAATGCTTCCAATCAGGCCATTGGAGCAATGTTTGGACAGCTAAATGAATCTAGAGGCATGCATGCAATATATTACATTAGCAAAAACTTAAACCATATAGAGAAAAAATATACCACAACTGAAAAATAATTTCTGGCAGTAGTTTATGGTATCAATAAATTTTGCCACCACATCACAGGCTATAAAATTTTCATAAATACTGATCATGCATCTATAATATATCTAATGAATAAAGCTATAGTAGGAGGTAGAATTATCAAATGGTTATTACTATTGCTAGAATTTGATATAACCATTATTGATAAACTAGGGAAAGATAATGTTGTTGTTGACTATTTATCCAGATTGACTCTATAGGGAAATAATGAACCAATGGATGATGCATTCCCGGATGAACATCTGTTTGCGATTTCTATACAATCTCCATGGTTTGCAGATTTAGAAAACTATTTGGTTTCGGGCAAATGCCCACAATATTTCAATTCAAAGGAAACCAGACGATTGGTTCGAGAGAGCTCCACATACAAATGGGTAAATGGTCTCTTGTTTAAATATTGTCATGATCATGTATTGCATCCCTGTGTGCAAGAAACATAAGTGTATGATATAATCTGAGCATGCCATGATGAACCTTCTAGTGGACATTTTTCAGCCCTCCGGATGGGACATAAAATTCTAGGAGCAGGGTATTTTTGGCCAACAATGACCAAGGATATTCAACATTATGTGAAGCACTGTGACCAATGTCAGTAAATGGGATGTCCAACTCCTACCACAGAGATGTCGCTTCATCCTCAAGTGGTTCTCGAACCATTTGAAAAATGGGGAATAGATTTTGTGGGGCTGATAGATCCACCTTCTAGATGAAATCACTACATTTTGGTTTGCCCTAACTATGCCACTAAATGAGTTGAAGCAAAAGCACTACAAATAGTAAAAGAGGAGAAGGCTATAGATTTTTTGTATAAGCACATTTTGCAAAGGTTTTCACAGGAAGTCCTCTCCATATCATCCTCAAAGCAATGGTCAAGTAGAAGTAACAAACAAAGAACTGGAGAACATCCTTACAAAAACAATTTCAGGTAAAAGAATAGATTCGGCTGAAAGAATCGTAGTTGTTTGGGCTTACAACACCACATGGAGAACCACCACTAATTTCACACCATATGAATTAGTTTATGGAAAACACCCAGTGTTGCCCATAGAATATGAGGTGGAAACATTGAGAACAACACCTGAAGTTGGCATAGACTTAACTGAAGCACAACAACATAGAATGATCCAAATCAATAGATTGGAAGAGATGTAGAGGGAGGCACTTCAGCACACAGATTTGATCCAACAGTAGATAAAAGAATGGCATGACAAGCACATTATCAGTAAGTAGTTTGAGAAAGGATATTGGGCCCTATTGTATGACTTGAAATATCAGGATTTAAAAGGGAAACTACACACCAGATGGTTGGAGCCCTATGAAATAAAAGAAACCTTCAACAATGGGGTTGCTCAGCTAGTTCCCATTAATGGAGATCGTAAAATTCTTCTGGTAAATGGACATCGATTGAAGTTGTACCACAAACCAACATCCAAAGAGGAGATTTTTGTCGAAATCCAGTCTCAGATAGAGCATTTCACCCTGGAAGATCTCTCTTCCATGAGACTCATGTTGTAAGTGATGACTCTGGAATAAATAAAGCAATAAAGGTTGAAAACTAGAAATGGCGGCCTTTTTTACTAAAAATAATAAAAATTAAAAAATTAAAAAAGAATCAGGCAAAAGTTGAAAACCAACAATGGCGGGTTTGCCTATAGGGAAGATTGAAAACTAGAAATGGTGAACTCTACTTTGAATTCCCCATTTCCTTCAATAAAATTACTTTTTGTTGTTCTATAGGTTTTTGTGTTGAAATTTTTTTAAGAGATCCAAATAGATGTAGTGATAGCTCCAGATGTCTACAGATTGCTTCAGATGAAAATTGGTGGATGCTTGCTTCCAAAGCATCGTTGGGTGCTAGGTGATGTTGCATTGCAAAAAAGTGATCCAGTAAAAAATGTTAAGGCAAAATAATCAAAGAGATGGGTACTTTACAAGGTAAATTCCTTCCTTAAAACTTATATAATTATTTTAACATGTTTATGTACGTCACGTGTTCCTCAAAGTTACCCACATGTAGCCCTCATCCTTTACATGCCACAATAGTTGCATAAATGATTGTAGTTTCACAAGTGGCAGCCATAGATTTGTCTGCAAATCTTGCATCCTTCACAATGAAATATAAGTACTTGGTCATCATGACAAAATCATTTCAAATAAATGCCATAAATACAAATAAATGCCATAAATACAAATAAATGCTGGATTGAGAAACAATAATTATTGGTATTCATAACCATTTAAGGGAAGTAGATTTAAAAAAACATAAGCGCTAAGATTGTTGGCATCAACTGCAAATGCATATGGAAAAGCAGTTAAAGTGGCGGCTAAGAAATTACACTTCGCACGTGGCCACTCTAGTTCAAAACTCTGAAGTACACGCCATGATTTCTAAAAAGAAAAGTAGGGTAAATGCCATCTTGTCCATCTCGTATGCAATTATTCCTTCGTAGAATCCTGCAATTGACAACTCAAAGTTCACAAATCCTTCCTATTTGAAACTAGAGATAGAAGGCAGAGAAAAAAAAAATAGAGCTCCATTGTGACTATTTTCTACAGAATAATACAAAATCAATTGATCAAATGGGTAACAAAGGGAAAGCCAAACCTAAAAACACAATTTTTGATGACGCTAGCACAAAGAATTTCCTATAGGTTAGATGGTTGGCATTTTTTAAAAAAATCAAAGGATTTGAAGGTGACTTGGTCAAGGAGTTTGCTACAAACTTCCATAGGACCTTCACCACCATGAAAGGGGTAAGAATACAAATCAACCCTACCATAATTAGTCAACTTTCTGGTATACCTATAGTAGGTGTTCATTTGTTTGCAAATAAACCATCATATGAAGAATTAGTTCAGAATTTTCATGTTGCTCCAGAGCCCTTACCCCAATATATTGTAAGGAAGGGAACAACTAAAGGCATTAAAAGGACCAGCAGGCCAGACCCATGGAAGATTGTGGTCATGTGGGTAATGAAGTTATTCACATGTGATGGCCAATTTGGTATAGTTTTGGGCCTTGGGATGTGGCTAATTACCCACCTGAGGCATGAAGCCAATAACCCTCAATTTTTTATAAATGTTCCTACTTTTCTGTATGCAAATCTTGTCACCATGATGACCAAAAGAAAGGGCAAAGAAGGACATATTAGCCACCCAGGTTTGATACATTTGATTATTAAGCACCACTTCCTACAATAGGAGGATGGTCATCAGAAATGGGAGGACCTTCTCGTACTACAACCCAGAAGGAAAAAGGTGAAATGTCATACTTCCACTATCTCTGTTTGAGGAGACCCTATTGCAATTTCCTCCACTTCCCTTGAAGTCTAGTTCCAATGACTCCAGAAAAGAACAAAGAAAAGCAGTCAAGTGGGTGAAACCATACCATCCACCTCTGCCACAATACGCCACCACCAATTAGTTATCTCTTCAAATGAAGAAGACAGAGGAGAAGCAAAACAAAATCCTACCATCCTCTCAGGTGAACACTCATCCCCTGCTTCACATCCTGGAGAAGAGACTCCTGAGGAGAGGGGAGATGAGTAAGTTGTTGGTAGTAAGATTCCCAAAGAAGTTGGCAAAGAGGGCACCCCAGAAGAAACAAGGTAGGATATATTACAACACAGTCATAGCGAAGGAAAAGAGACCCTTGAGGAAAGCTCTGAGGATACCATAACATAAGAAACTCAGCATGCCCTAGCTCTATCCAGAGGTGAAGGCCAAAGATGAGGACCTAGGAAAGAAAAAGACAAAGGCTAAAAAGGAGAAGGAAGAAAAAGAAAAGGAAATTTTTATTTTCAAGGAAGATGTAGATAACCACAAGGCCATGGTAGCCCAAAGAGACATTCAGATAACTTGACTCAGGCAACAAGATGCTCAACAAACCCCTGCACCTACCTCATTGAATATCTATGCTCAGAATCTATAGCTTGCACTAAATAATAGATAGCTTTGAGGAGAGATTATACAACTCTGGAAAGATCTTGAGACCCTAAAATAGGAGAAGGTGGTGGTAGAGAATAGCCCAGTTTTAGCCTGCTAAACAGGAGAAACCTTATTAGCATAGCACTCGCCATCAGGTGTGTATGCCCTATTCCTCTGACAACAATTCTTAAGATGGAAATTACTCAAGATAACCTATAATCTTCCATTCAATTTTGATAATGATAAATATTTTGTTGAATGTTATATGCAAAAACCAAAAGACCAACAAAACCTCTTGTGTTAATTTTTCCAACATGGCCACATTATGGGGCATGTCAATACCTCAATGCTAAATCTATATGTGAGGGAACTCCAAATCCAGAGCTATCTATCTCTACTCCAGAAAAACAGATTATGGGAAGAAAGGATGGAAGAATATGATGTTGGAGTAGGATCGATAGGGCTATTAATAAGACATGAATGCCCTAAAACTACATGGTTTTCCAACACTTTCAAAGCGAATGCTTATAGGCAAGGTATCATAGACCAATATGTGAGAAATATGTGACAAATTTTGCCAATGAAGACTTTGTTTTCTGTCTTTCCTTCATCTCTCCACCTGTCTTCATTTCTTTGTTAGTCAATCAGAAAAATGACAAACTGGAAAACCATAGTCAACAAATTTAGTGTTTTTCTAATTGGCTAAATTACCAAAAAAGGCTTACAAAACATAATGAAGGAAAATTAGGATATTGGCAGGTTCGTGAACCACTGAACCTATCGATAAGGCAACATTTAAGCATTTTAAAGACATTTTTCTAAGATGAAACACTTGACAAATACAAAGACATAGAGAAATGGGGCTAGGAGGATTTTATACTTACAAAATTTATGAAGGGAACCCATGGAAATTGTCTCAGATTGGGTATAAATGATGGGTTAGACAACAAAGGCACAAATTAGGATTATTGATGGATTTAGGGCAAAAGAATGCAAGTTTGGGAACAAGTTGTTTTTTGGTCCCAACAACAACCATATACATTTCACACTTTCTCCTTTTAGTTAAAATTGTGAGGAATACATTATTGGAATGGAAAAGCTATAGTCTACCACCAAGTTGGTTGCATGTCAAAATAAATAAATAGATTATTATTGATAGCTAAAATTATTTTTTTGGACTACCAAAATTGATTTTGGATTACTAAGGACTACCAAAATTTTGAGAATTATTAAGAAGTTTCATTCTAAGAATGGCCTATCTACCAAACTGGCAATTGCGTCCAAAGATATAGTGAGCACATTGATAGGTGTAATATGATGATTTGTATAGTAGAAGTGAAGTATGTGTGAGAGGTTTAGGGTGTGACATGGTACTAGTAATAACACTCAAAGGTGATATCAAATGGCCAATTGACATGAGTATTTATATCTCTATTAGCCAAGAACTACACATTTATATTTTCAAGAGTAATTTTATGTAGTACTTGACCAACAAGACTAAATATCTATGTCTATCAACCATTTTATATTACCTTTATGTATTTTTAGTAGTTTTCAATAATTTTGTGGGTGTGATAATTCAAGAGATTTTTGATGATTTTAGAAAGAAGCAACTTTAAAAGTATTTTGATTTATTAACATTGATGTTTTGATAAAGATTAAGTTGGTTTTGAAGGCACCATAAACCTTGTATAGAGAAAATGTTACATCAACAGAATAGCTATCAAGCAATGAGAAAGAAAAACCATAGCTATAGGGTAGTTTGAATTAACCAAATCCTAAAAACTAAACAACAAACCCAGGACAAAAAAAGAGAAAAAAATGGCCAATTCAAGAGCACACGAACCCATAAAACCAAAAGGTCCCCATCCAAATTACAACTTGTTCAAAACACCAACTACTTCCAATTCCACTGTGAGGAATCCATCGTCAGCACTACAATCTCCTCTGTCACTTTTACCTTTGCTAGTGTTTCCCCACATGATGTATATCCTTCCTTTTTGGTAATCAATTTTCTCCTATTGAGTTTCTTCCTTGGTCCCTTGTTTGGTTTCTTACCCCAAGAATTTCAAGCTTTCCACACAAGACTTCATGCTAGATTTGCTAGTTTCCCTAATCTTCATCAGGTACTCCTTTATCTCCTTAAGCTCATCCTCCATCATCTACATCCTAGCATTTATTAACATTGATGTTGGTTTCTAAAAAAAATCAACAATGACACAATAAGTATTAACCATGAGAAGGACTAATTTATGAACCAGTGAAATAAGAAACTATGGAAAAGATGTAATCTTGTTATTTTTGAATATTAAAAATAAAATAAAATTTTGTGCTTTACTTCATTGTCATTCATAAGGATATTATCTTGATATTTCTAATGAGTTTACATCTTAATGTAATGTCAATCTAAGACTTTACCAACATTTTATGATAGATAGTAATCTTTGTTGCAAGTATGTGCCTAATCGGTGTTGTCATTGATGTCAACATATTTGTGTTGTCATTAGTGTCAACTATGCTCTTTTTTTGGTGCTTGATTGTGTTGAGATAATTGGTTTTGTCTTAGCTAAGCATTGAAGATAATGAGAAAGTGTTGCTAGTATTGATTTTCCAAGTGCTTTTGAGAAAATTTGCTCTCCTAGTAAAAATAGTGAGATACCGAGTATTTTGGTTTGCTGAAGAATAGTGCAGTGTTTTGCTCTGCATTTCCTATAGATTGAAAATCTTTGTCTGTGGTTTGGAATTTAAGGTTAAGGTTGTCTATAGTTTGTATGTTTTAAGTTTGAGCCTCTGGTATGAAGATTTGAGTGAGTTATGCTCACCAAAGTAAAAATTGTTTTTCTGTGCTTTCAGTGGTAACAAGGAGAATGTATTCTGCTCCATATTTCTCTACAATTAAGAATTATAGTCTGTGGTTCTAGAATTAAGTTTATAATGAGGATATGTGCCTTCAATTTGAATGGTTCATGATATGGTGGTCCACAAGTGATCTTTCTTTTATGATAGTGGTTGATAGTAATGTTCAAGTGCTCTGGTTTGAAGAATCTTGTGGGTAAAATGTTTTGAGGTTGTGTGGATGTTCTTAGTGATTTTAACGTACTTTTGGATGTCTCTTAATCTTGTTCCTACCTTTTGATTGTTCCTTAATGTGCAATTTGGATCATGCATGAAGCTTGTTCTCAAAAGATTTAGTGTTAACACTAGTTTTAGCCAACTTGGTCATTTTCACTTGTTGTGGTTATACTTTGGAGATTGTGATAGTGTGTTGTAGTGTGGAAGATTGTGTTTGAGTCCCAGCTAAGGCTTGGTTTGGTCTGCATTCATTCTTTGTCTTTCATTAATCTATTTAGGTCCAGACCTATTCTAATGTATGATTGTAATGTTTGTAATGCTAACCTTGGAGATTATTCCAATGGTTGATGATTGTAATGCCGACCTTGATGATCATTCCAAGGTTGATAAATTGTATAAATACTTGTAATTTAATCATGAAAATGTATCAAAGAGAGAAGATGTGAAGATAGTGTGAAGTTATAAGAAGAGTAGAGCATAAGATGTTTTCAGTTCTTCAATGGAACTGAACCTTGGCATGGTTTTGATGCTACTATCTTAGTTCACCAAATCTTGGCAGTGAGCCACTCACCGACAATGAGCCACCCAACGACAGTGAGCTACCCCATTGGCAGTGAGCCTCTTAATTTGTAGTGAGCATCTGGGCAGTGAGCCCTAAGGCAACAAACCTCTGATTTCCAATTTTGATATAACATAATATATTGTGAGCTAACACTCATCATGGTTTTTTCCTTATAGGGTTTTCCACATAAAAATTTGGTGTCTCTTGTGTTGATGTACAAATGTGTTAAGTTTCTTATTTTATGCTTTCATGACTAAATTTAATAATAGTAATTAAGTGGATGATATCTTAATGGTTTTGAAATATTGGTTACAACTGATTCACCCCCCTCTCAATTGTCTTGCCATGTTCAACAATTGGTATCAGAGTGAGGGTTCCTCTGTAAAGAGTCTAACAACTTGAGGAAGATTTAGGATGGCACACAGGAAGGAATGACCATAGTTTGATGGAATGGATTATGCTCTTTGGAAGGTACAGATGAAAAGTCATCTCATTTCTCTTGGTTATGGTGTTTGGAAAATGGAAGATACAAAATACACTATTCCTAAAAATGGTCCAAACACTGAAGATGAAATCAAACAATATGAATTAAATGGAAAAGCTAGGGATGCTCTATTAAATGCCTTATCTAACACTGAGCTGGTAAAGGTTATGGATTTGGAGACTACTCATGAAATCTGGGACAAGTTGAAAAGTTTATATGAAGGAGATGATTCTATAAAGAGTGCCAAATTAAAAAAATATGAAGACAAGGTATGAAGCCTTGAAGATGAGCGAAGGTGAGAACATAACAGTCTACATGCAAAAAGTTGATGACAGTGTCAATGGAATCAAGGGTCTGGGAGGAATTGTCAAGGAAGAAGAGGTTGTCATGAAGATTCTAAGATCATTTCCTAAATCCTATGCTCACAAGGTATCTGCATTTGCAGAACTTATGGTTGTGCAAAAGGTTACAAAGGATCAATTACTTGGTAAGCTTACAACTTTTGAAATGAGAGAGTCTAGTGGTGCTTTACCTAAGACTGATACTTCTTTCAAAGCCAACACTTCAAAAAAGACCTCAAGAGCTCAAAAGTTTATTCTAGAATCTAATTATGATCATGATGAGATTGAAGCCAACTTTGTGGACAAAGTGGAAAGAGGTATCAGTAAGTTCAAAGGCAAATTGCTATCCAAATTCTTTTCTTGTGGTAAGGTTGGTCATTATACCTCCAGATGTCTGGAGAGAATTAAAAGAGGTAGCAAGAAATTTGAAAGTAGACCTATCTAGTTGTGAAGAAATGTTATATTGTCAAAGATCTTGATGATGATGGTGTAATAGATGATGAGTCTGATGATGCTAATACTAGTACAAATGAATGCTTGTTTATTGCTATTAAAGAAGAACCTGTGTCTACTAATCCCACTAGCTATGTGAAGGATGAAAAGCCAGTAGAAGAGATTGCTTTGTCTATTCAGGTTGAGAAGGATAGGGATGAATGGATTATTGACAGTGGATGCTCACATCACATGACTGGTGATGAAAGTAAGTTTATAAGTTTGAAAAAGTATGATGGAGGATTGGTTAGGTTTGGAGATAATGCAACTAGTAAGATCTATGGAAGAGGATCTATTTCTTTTGATGGCAAGCATAATATAGATGTTCTATATGTCAAAGGCCTAAATCATAATCTTTTTAAGTGTTGGTCAGATATGTGACAAAGGGTATGATCTGAGTTTTAAGGACAATGTATGCAAGATCATGGAAAGCTCTGGAACAATGATTACAACTGGTAAGAAGACTAGAGGTAATATTTATCATTTGAGAGGAACTAATGATTGTTGTTTGTTGGCTCAGACAGATGAGAGTTGGATTTGGCATAGGAGGATGTTTCATATCAATTTTGACAATTTGGTGAAGATAAGATTAGTGCAAGTTGTGAGAGATTTGCCTAGGCTTGTGAAGCATGCTAACACTATTTGCAAGGAATGTCAAATGGGTAAATAGACAAGAGAAAACTTCAAGAGTCAGGAAATATTTTCTATTGGATTTCTTGAGCTGGTGCATACAGATCTGTGTGGTCCTACAAGAATAAGAAGTCTGCAAGGAGAGGTATTTTATGTTGCTTATTGATGATTATTCAAGAATGACTTGGGTTACTTTCTTAAAGGAAAAATCAGAAGCTCTAGACAAGTTCAAGTTTTTCAAAGCGATGGTTGAAAATGAGTTAAATTTAAGGATCAAGTTCTTAAGTCTAATAGAGGAGGAGAGTTTACATCAAATGAATTCAATGCATGCTGTGAAGAACATTGGATCAAGAAACAATTGTCTTCTCCTAGAACTCCTCAGTAGAATGGAGTCAGGGAAAGGAAGAATGAGATAGTTCAAAAGGCTGCAAGGACTATGATGAAAGAGGAAAACCTACCAGAAGTTTATTGGAGAGAAGCTATACATACAATTGTCTACATTCAAAACAGAGTTCAAGTCAAAGGTAATGGTACTAAATCTCCTTATGAATTGTGGTATGGAAGACTTCCTATAGTGAAATACTTCAAAGTTTTTGGAAGCAAGTGTTATTGTTGGTGAAAAATTATATTTTCACTATTACAAAAGTTAAGTAGGGAGATTCTTTTTCTATTTTGAGCCTTATGACATGTGTCATAGGCTTTCTTTTATCTTGAAATAATTGTGACATGTGTTGCATGCTTTCTTTATGCTTTCTTTCCCACTTTGTCTATTCTTGGACAGTGGTTGTGTGTATCCTTTGTATTTATATCTGAATAATGCAAGGGGAATGTAAAGCACTAATTCATGCATTTGGCTTTTGCAATATTTTCTTGCAACTCTCTCTTGTAGAAGTTTTCCTGCAGATGATTATGGGAATCTAACATGGTATCAGAGCTCTAGATCTGTCAGTTTCTTCTAAAATTAGAGGTGTCAAAACCCCTATTTTCATATAAGGCACTCTATATTTTGCTGAAAAAAAGTTTTGGGCATTTTTTGGGGTTTTGGTTTTTTACGTGCAGAGAAGATTCGAATGGCTGCCTCGATTTCTATGCTAATTTTTTAATGGTCGCCTCAATTTCCATGCCATTTTTTTAAATTTCTATGCCGCTCGATTTCTGTGCTGCTCAATCTCTAAATCTGTCTCAATTTTTGTGTCGCGTTCATGTGTAGGCCTACAAAGGTAGTTTTCTTCCAGAGGCTATAACTTGAGCATACAGACTCAAAAATTGGCAAACGAAAAAGCATTGGAAAGCTAGTTCTAAGCACCATCCAGTAATGCTAGTCTTTTTCCATATTTTTCTATTTGAAACCTATTTTTTCTGTTTGAAGTTAAAGCATCATTTTTGGCTTCTGAGCTCCATTCTTGCACCCAGAATCTTTGTTTTTTGAAAATGAATAAGCATTGGAAAGGTGTCAGTAAGATCTACACAACCATCTATGTATTTTTTTCAAATTCAGCCCCAGGTATATTTAAATTAGTTTGTCAATTTTATGGCTTCTGTTGGATATCCTTGACATGCTGCCTCCTAGAAAGGTTCTGTTTGCTTTGATGGGCTTATGTTATCAGTATAAATCTATTTGCATGTTTTGATCTCTAATTATCTAAGGAGATGGGATTCTACCATCAGCATAAATCTAATTGCAGATATTGTGGAAGTAATCAACATGAGAAAGAGATGTGTCCTCATTTCACACATCATCTTTTTGAAGTGCTTGCTTTGATCACTTCTCCTCCTCATGAGATCATTGCTCCACCATCACCTATTGCTACTTCAGAGTTTAGTGTTGCATCATCATTAGCTTCTAGTGATTCTCTGTAGTAGGTCAATATCAATCTTTCAAATCCACCTAATTGGGATTCCTATCTTACAGACATATCATCTCTGTTTGTGGAGTCTCACATTACTAATTTGGAGAACACATTTGAGGGTTTATCTCTCTTGTTTGATGCTATCTCAAGTGGCTTGACATCACCTCCTTCATCTTCTATGTTTCCAGATGCAATTCAAATCATATCCTCTCTTGGTTCTTCTTCTCTAATTGGGCAGACAGTTTTTGTTTTGGAGAAGACATATTTTCCCAGTATGAGGTCACTTGAGTTGCATTCAGAGGCACACATTTCGATATGGATTCCCTATTCATCCAAGATGTGGGAATGGTTTCTACATTCACCAGTGGATTTGTTTCTTCCAAAAGGGAGAAATGTTGTTTGCAAGTAGTGGATTGGATTTTGTCTTCAAGATCTCTTCATTGGTTCTAGAGCTTCTTCTTGGAGGGGATTCATATTCTCTATTCGCTCTCTTATGGGGCAGCACTCATGATTGTACTCTTGTGATGGATTCATTCCATGGGGGGTCTTAGTGTCCTTCCATCACATGTTCTTGTACTTTCTTTTTATTTTTTCTCTCTTTTGGAGAAGAGTTTTCTACCATGTGGTTTTCTCCTTTTCTCCACCTTATGAGAGATTCTTGTTGTTCATGGCTACCTAACATGGCCTTTGTTGTCGGGACCCATCTTTCTTTCTTTCTTTCTTTTTAGTTTGTGTATTCTCCCTAAGTTGAACTTATTGGAGGGTGTTGGTGAAAAATTATATTTTCACCATTACATAAGTTAATTATGGAGATTCTTTTCCTATTTTGAGCCTTATGACATGTGTCATAGGCTTTCTTTTATCTTGAAAGCATTGTGACATGTGTCACATGCTTTCTTTATTCTTTCTTTCCCACTTTGTCTATTCTTGGATAGTGGTTGTTTATATCCTTTGTATTTATATCTAAATAATGCAAGGGGAATGTAAAGCACTAATTCATGCATTTGGCTTTTGCAATATTTTCTTGCAACTCTCTCTTGTAGAAGTTTTCCTGCGGATGATTTTGGGAATCTAACAGTTATATCAAAAGAGATGAGGAGTTAGGCAAGTTTGATGCTAGATGTGATGAAGGAATTTTCCTTGGTTATTCCAATAAGAGCAAGGCCTATTGATACTATAATAAGAGATTGAAGAAGATCATTGAAAGTACAAATGTAAGATTTGATGAAGATGGGAGAAGAATATCAGATCTAGGAGGCTATGAATCATATGAACCTAATACTACAAAGAATGAAGAAAAAATTGAACAAATGGACAGTCAAGATGAAGAAGAAAAAGCTCTGAAAAAGACCCCCAGGTATGTAAGGATTAATCATTATGAGGATAAGATTATTGGTGACAAAAACAAAGGGGTATTGACAAGGAAAAAAGTTGTAGAAGAACAAGTGAACTATTGTTTACTTTCATAGATTGAACCTAAGAATGTAAATGAGGCCCACAAAGATGAAAGTTGGGTAAGAGCCATGGAAGAAGAGCTAAACTAGATAGAGAAAAATCAAACTTGGGAATTGGTCCCTAGACCTGCTGATAGGAATGTGATTGGAGATAAATGGTTGTTCAAAAACAAGATAAATGAAAATGGAGAAGTGGTAAGAAACAAAGGAAGACTAGTATGCAAAGGATATTCTCAAGTTGAAGGCATGATTTTGAAGAGACATTTTCTCCTGTGACAAGGATTGAAGCAATCAAAATGTTCTTGGCATTTGCAGTACAAAAAGACTTCAAAGTATACTAGATGGATGTGAAGTCTACATTCTTTAATGGAGAGCTAGAAGAAGAAGTTTACATTAAACAACCAAAAGGATTTCATTCATCAGACCAAGGTGACATGGTATGCAGAATGAAGAAAGCCTTGTATGGCCTTAAGAAAGCCCCTAGACCCTGGTATGCAAGGATGGACAAGTATTTGTTGTAAGTAGGGTTCAACAAAGGTACTGCAGATAGTAATCTTTATCTCAAGTTGAAGGCATGATTTTGAAGAGACATTTTCTCTTGTGGAAAGGATTGAAGCAATCAAAATGTTCTTGGCATTTTTAGCACAAATAGACTTCAAAGTATACCAGATGGATGTGAAGTCTACATTCTTGAATGGAGAGCTGGAAGAAGAAGTTTACATTAAAAAACCAAAAGGATTTCATTCATCAGATCTAGGTGACATGGTATGCAGAATGAAGAAATCCTTGTATGGCCTTAAGAAAGCCCCTAGACCCTAGTATGCAAGGATGGACAAGTATTTGTTGCAAGTAGGGTTCAACAAAGGTACTGCAGATAGTAATCTTTATTTCAAAATCAATGATAACCAAATTCTAATTGTTGAAGTCTTTCTTGATTTTTGATGCATAAATTTGTGGGTTTAATCCATCACCAACATAGGAAAATTCATGAATGGGGGATTGATCCCTTAAGTGACCTCTAGATTTTAAAGAAGCTGGCTCTCGCTTTTTATGGGGGTTTTGGAAAGGGAAGAAACAATAAGATTGTAGAATGGAAAGCCTAATCCTATGGTGATGCACTGGATTTAAAACCTAACTCGAATCAGCACAATCATTAAACCCTTAATAGATTTACTAGAAAATCAAAAAGCATAATGCATGATCAATAACCTACTTTATAACTTAGATTTATCAGAGGCCTAGAAACATAAAATAGACTCAGATCTGTACAAAACATCACTTCTTTTCATTATTTGGATGGGAACAAATTACAGAGGCAAAATTGCACAAAATAAAATGTTACAATCTTCCTGAGAAACATACTAAGGCAAAAAAATACCTCTGCTGCTGCTAAAAATCTCTGTGTGTCTTTATGTAGAACTCCTCTTTCTCTGTCCCTAATCTTTCATATTTAAATCCAAAAAAAATCTTCCTCCAATCTTCTCTAACTGCCCAAAAAATTGGCAACTAACCCATGAAATTTAGCTTAGATAACTACATCTCTAGTTAACTTCTCCTTTCAGTTTTACCCCCATAGCCGTAATTGGCTGAAAAAACAAACTCCTGCCGCTTTCCTTCTTGTTGTTTCCATGAAAATAAAGTGGCTGCATTAAACTTAGGGTTGCATGACCTCTTTGTTTTATCTCTTGTGAGGCATAAAAGTCAAATGAGAGTCACTTTATTTTAATAAAGTTTTAGCTTAAAGATGGAGGGACCCACTCCTTGAGAGACACTTATTATTTTAATAACTCAACCCCTTTACTTCATGTGACTCTTTGATGCATTTTATGAGTTTTTATAAAAAATAAAATGAATGCTTTATCTTGCACCTATAGCCTTGATGTGGTGCATTGGCGCTTACCCTGGGGAAAAATTTCTTACAGCTCCTTCAAAGGCCCACAGTTGTGACATTTGGCAGCTTTCAGTGCATCCTTTGCTTCTTTTTCCAAATTCTTGTGGTTAAACCATGTGGCAAGCTCTGATGCCTTCTATTCTAAAACTACCCGAGCCATTAGATAGTTTCTTGATCAAACGGTGATTGAGAGACTACATTTGGAACTCTAAAATTTGCCTCTATCAATGGTCACCATGCTTGAAGGCTTTGTGTCTTCTGTAGCTCTTGAGCTAATAAGTAATCCCTATATTGGATATGGCTTGCTGGAGTCTTATTTGTAACTGGCATGCTTCTCTATTGTTCATTCTGTGTTCAAGCCATGCTTTGACTCTTATGCTGATGTTGTGGGACACATACTTGCGCTTCATTTTGATACTATATTGACCTGTGTAGCTTTGAGAAGATTTATGTTTATGGCCTGCACCATCAACATAGGTAGTGCCTTGGCATTGTGGCTATGGTTCTTAATGCCTCACCTATGGTTATGTGAGCTTAGAGGCTGTGACTCAAATTTTAAATGCCTCCTTGTTTCATTGTTTGGTATCTTTTAGATGGCTGTAGTATTTTGATAAAGTGTGTCTTTAAGCTTACATCAAGAGCTTTATTGAAATGGCTTCACCATATATCTTGAACCTTATGAAGTGTGCCTTCAAAAACTTGGCTGAGTGAGTTTTATGACTAGAGCTTCCTCAATGGCTAAGTTAAATGATGCCTCATCTAGAGTGCTGAGCCTTATTTGTTAACCTCTACACTTGTAATCAGAATGGCTGCACCATTCTGAACCATGCCATCATCGAAGGTATTGGTAGTGCTATCTGATGCTATCATGGCTTTCATCCCTTGATGCACCATACACTATAATGTTGGCCGATCCTCTGTATGAGTTAGGCAATGATTTGTAATGTTGCATTACATTTCATAGGCAAAGCCTATTCTTATAGTGTCATGCCACTTTGGTCTGCTATGTCCTATTTAATATGGCCACATTATATCATTTATCAATGGGGCACATCGATTCCAAATCATGATGGATAGTGGCTCCAATATAAATAGGCCAATACTTCCTTTCATGTGGAACTTATGAAAACAAAAGGTGGCACATTCTATAATACACTTTGGTTGTGCCTTGACAGGCATTGCCTTCCTTTAAATCTATGTCATTCTTCATTTATTAGCTGAGATTTATTACTTGTGCCTTATGGATGCTTGGAATGCTAACACCATTTGATGTGCCATGAAATTGTGCCTTCCATTAAGAGGCTACCTCTATTTGCTTGGTGGCTTTATTATATTGGTGTGACCTTTTATAGCAACCATGTCATCACATCACTCCTAGAGTCATGATGCATCATTATTTGCTAAGTGATAGTCCCCTAAAGATCGATACCAGTATCAATAGTTGAAGGAATCATAAAGGGTATAGAAATTTAGTGTTAGCTGTAGAGAATCTGGTTTATGTACCATCTAGAGTGAATACTAGCATGTCGATACATCTATAGGAGAATTCTAGCTTGTGAGGTTTAGAGTTTCTATCAATTGATGTCCTAGTAACAATGTATCTATTGGAGATGTAAAACTTTGCCAAACAATGTTCCCATGGGTGTTGTAAAGAATAAAATTGTCTGATTCTTGCATCTCCCCTTACTCAACATCAATCCAGTGATTTTAGTCACCCAAACAAGAGTCCTATTTCCTGGGATATTTTCCCACCATATGCCCAACACATACTCATCGGGAGACATGGGTGAAAAAACAAATGCAAAGGTCCCATTTTTGAACTTCTAGTGGAATCAAGATGAATGCTTCCCATGGAGAACAACCACATGAAAAGGAACCTCTTGATGTTGAACCAGAATTACCATTCATCAAACATACATCAAAATTTGAAAATGGTGTGAAAAATTCTCACCATTGATGATATTATCTTTGGAGGAAATGAAGGTATGTGTAAGAAATTTGTAGAGAAAATGCAAAATTGGTTTGAGATGTCTATGTTTGGTGAAATGAATTTCTTTTTAGGACTACAGATTACTCAATCAGAAAAGGGGATTTTCATTTCTCACTCCAAGTATGTGAAAGAATTGTTGAAATTTTTTGGAATGGAGGATTCCAAACCAGTATGTACTCCCATGGAAGCTAGTTGCAAGCCAAGCAAGAATGATGAATCACCTAAGACTGATTAAAAAAAGTATAGATCTATGATTGAAGGATTTATTTATCTAACCTATACCAGACCTAATATAATGCATGTAGTGTGTCTTGTGGCAAGATTTCAAGAAGATCCCAAAGAATCACATGTGATGGCAGTAAAAATAATCATGAGGTATTTGAAAGGCACTTTAGACTATGGATTGTGGTATCCCAAAGACTTTGATTTCACTCTCTGTGCTTATACAAATGTAGATTGGGATGGAGATGCAGATGATAGAAAGAGTACAAGTGGAGGTGCTTTCCTCTTGGGTAATAGATTGGTTTCATGGCCGAGCAAGAAATAAGAATCAGTTTCTTTATCTATTGTAGAAAGCAGAATATATTGCTACAATATGTTGTTATACTCAAGTGCTTTGGATGAAGCAAATATTGAAGGATATAAGAGTTATGTATGAAGAACCAATTTTAATCTTTTGTGACAATACAAGTGCTATAGACATTTTAAAGAATCCAGTAATGAACTCAAGGACAAAGCATATATCTATAAGGCATCACTTTCTAAGAGAAAAAGTAACTGAGAATCAAGTGTAGATGGAGTGTGTGTCTACAAAGGATTAGATTATAGATATTTTCACAAAGCCTCTGCCTAAGGATACTTTTGAGTATCTTAGAAGAAAGTTAGGGGTTATTACCCCTCCTATTCTGAACTAAGATGCATGAGAAGTGCATCAATCTAGTGGTGCCTAAAGCTTTATTCCTTGATCTAGATTGATGTTTTGAAGGCTACCTCTCAGGGGGAGTAGGTAGAAGTTGCTGATATAAGTTCCTGATAAAGATAAATATCACAAAGTTGATGACAGAAGAAATTCCATCTTGATCAGAGTAGTTGTTTGCAAGTATGTACAATAAAAGGAGAACCGATGTCCTTTGCCATTGATGTCAAAGGGGGAGAGAAAATCATGTGAAAAACTCAAGGGGAGAAAGAGTTTAGAAGTGTAAAAAGAAAGGGGTAGAAAGTAATCAGTGCAGAATCTTGTCTTGAGGGTGTTTACAATTTTTCACATCAATGTTGGCATCAATGACAAAGGGGGAGATTGTCGCAAGTATGTGCCTAATTGGTGTTCTCATTGATGTCAACATATCTGTGTTGTCATTGGTGTCAATTGTGCTCTTGTTTTGAGATAATTGGTTTTGGCTTAGATAAGTATTGAAGATAATGAGAAAGTATTCCTGGTATTGAGTTTCCAAGTGCTTTTGAGAAAATTTGCTCTCCTAGTAAAAATAGTAAGATACAGAGTATTCTGGTTTGCTAAAGAACATTGCAGTGTTTTGTTTCACATTTCCTATGAATGAAAGTCTTTGTTTGCAGTTTGGAAGTTAAGGTGAAGGTTGTCTATAGTTGCTATGTTCTGAGTTTGAGCCTCTGGTATGAAGATTTGAGTGAGTTATGCTCACCAAAGTAAAAACTCTTTTTCTGTGATTTTAGTAGTAACAGGGAGAATGTATTCTGCTCCATATTTCTCTATAATTAAGTATTATAGTATGTGGTTTTGGAATTAAGTTTATAATGAGGATATGTGCCTTTAGTTTGAATGGTTCATGATATGGTGGTCTACAAGTGATCTTTCTTTTATGATAGTGGCTGATAATAATGTTCAAGTGCTCTAGTTTGAAGAATCTTGTGGGCAAAATGTTTTGAGATTGTACGGATGTTCTTAGTGATTGTACTAGTACAAAAACAACAATATATTACTAAAAAACTGCAAAAAACTGCTTATAAATGACCAAACATGGTCACATGACCATTAGTAGTTTATTGCCAGTCATTTATAACATGACCAAATTAATGACCAAACCGTTTTTATTCATTTATTGGTTGTTTTGATTGATCAATTTGGTAGTATATTTAGTCATTGATTGTTGTAATCTAGTCACTTATTTAGTCATTAATTTAGTCATTGATTGTTGTTAATTGGTCACTTATTTAGTCATTTTAATGCACTGATTTATGTCCATTGGTAGTGTATTTAGTCATTAATTTTAATCATCATTTTGATCAATTTGGTAGTATATTTAGTTATTTTTACTCACTAATTTAACACTGATCATATATTTAGTCATATTTATTCATTGTTCACTAATTTTTGTCAACTGGTAGTATATTTAGTCAATTAATTATTAATTGACATTAATTAGTAGTATATTTAGTCATTTTGAAGCTTGCATTTAGTCATTAGTATATTTTGTAGTATATTTTGAATCTTACACAATGAAAAAACTTTTAGAAGGCTAAAACAACTTGTTTTATTGATAAAAAATGCTTACAAACAACATACAAACCTGAAAATAAGTTACAATGAGCTTTCTCTTTGCTAAAAAAGCCTTCATGGTTACAATACATAGCTCAAAGAATGAGTAAGAAATTGATTTTCTCAGTTACAATGCACCAAAAGATAGAAAGAAATATATGTAAGAGGCCTCAACAACTATACATAGCTTGGACCAGCAGGAATTCCACCACTTGCAGGCACAGATCTTGACGCTGCTGGACACTCACTAGTAGAACCTCCTAAAATTTTAGAAGTACCACTTGCTTTATCTCTTCTCCATTGGAAACTGCGAGTACTACCAAATGGCCTTAACATATAGCTTGCTCTTCTTTATGTACCCAAAAATCTCCTTCCATACACAGCTTTTATTGAAGGCCTGTTAAGAAATGGAAAAGGATGACGTAATGGAGGTGTTACCAATTTTTCACCTACAATTCAAATTGGCAGAGCTGGTTCATTAAGTTCATTTTAAGATGAAAAGTTTTAACATTTGTTTGCTATGATAGTTTACATAGTTTAGAGTGCTTGAAAATAAAAGGTTCAGTTTTATCATTCTTTTGTTATGCCAGAAGAGAGAAAACTAGTGTATCATTTAATGCTTTGTAGAAGATTCATCAGTGATAGGAGCTATTTCATTTAACATTACAATATTCAGTCATTTTACAAATGAGATATACCAAACTAAATAAGCATTGCAATAAATGAAAGCAAGAGAGATCAAATGTCCCACACAAGCCATGGGAGTAGCTGAACCAATACATCAGAAAGAATATACAATGCATCTGAAAAGAAAGTAAAGAAATGAAGTAGACAAGACAAAGCATATCTATCATTACCTATTTGTTGAAGGCTTGAGTTGATCTTCATTGCAGCTAGTCTTTGCTTCTGATCTCCAAATGAACCTGCAGTGATGGAGAGAGAGATGATTAGAGCTCTAGATATGATTTTTCCTATGTGCTTCATCAAACATAGACATAATACATTGTTTATGATGTATTGAGTCAGATAATCAAATCATCCATATGCAAGAGAGCCTAAAAAAATGAAACATCATTGAGCTTCACTGTTTTGTAAAACTAACATGTTTATTTCCTGTGCAAGTATAGGTGAAATCATCTTGCTGATCTAAAGACATCATAGCATGTGGTGCAAAGTGAGATCCCACAAGGGTTGAGCCCAACATGCTGCCCTTGAATCTCAAGAGGGGATGAAATAATAATTCATATTCATAGTGCTCAAATAGAACATATTCATCTAAAGGAGTGTCACATTAAGTGAGTGCATGAGCTTCAAGCTCATTGCCCATTCATGATTATTAGTTCAAGTGAAATGAAGTGAGAACCATAAATGAGCATTGAGCTCATCCAAGGTAGCTCAATATTGTATGAAACTGAGTAAAGGCATTGTGAATATCATGATGTCATTACATCTGTTTACTATCACAATATCATATATTGTCATTTGTATGCATTCAAATCACCATATTGGAACAACAAGAGAAATAGCAAATACAAAAGTAGCCATTGATGCCATTGAGTGTCAAAGACTAATTCCAAGAAATATTATTAGAAGGGTAGTTATTATCAGCTAAGAAATTCCATCATGTAGCCTCATAAATGAAGAACAATGCAAAGAGATCTAACAGGTGCAGTCATCAAGAGCTAGGAGATCATGACAAATAATGCTCATATGTGAGGAGATAGCACATGGAGGTATATAGTAGATAGCAGTCAAGATGCTATGGCAATCAATACATCTTGGAAACAACATAGAGTTTAAACAAAGTACTAAGAAATAGTGATGTCTTGTGGCGATAGTGAAAAGCAAAAATGGAGGATATTGTTCATCATGTATTCTTATTCTTGTAGCAATTTTTATGCTGCCAGTAAGACAAAGAATCAAACATATGAAGCCCGTGGCCCTGTATAGTGGCAAATAAAGGTCTATCTTTTTGTATTTTCAGAAATGGAAAGCTTTCAAGTTGTCTTAAGCATATAGAAAATAAATGGAGAAAAAACCAAGTTTGTGCCATCAAGATTCACAGCCTGAGAATGCTTTCCTCTCTTCATACATAGAAATTCACTTAGGTTTGAATAGAATGAAAAACACAGAAGAAAATGAAGAGGTTTGAACTCATAAGGATGCTAAGAAATAAGAGAAATGAAAGTATTTGGTCATGGCCTTTAATGGGAAAACACACAGAAATCTCCATGGTTGATGCTTAGGGCAAAATGAAATTATTTCTTTACAGTTGACATTTACAGAAATGGTAACCATATATCTATTATTTTCTGCAATCCAAGCATTATATTCACAGATTTTGAAGTAAAGAGGCAAATCATAAAGATGAAGAACTTACCTAGAAAAATCATTTTGAAGACTACCTATCCTTCATGGCGACTAGAATATAGGAAGAAGATCAATAGGAAAGAAACAGAGGAAATAAAATGAAAGTCATCAGAAAATTGCCATAGTCATGGCTTGGAAGCCAAAACTTATAGTGTGTAAAATGAAAATTTTGGTTTAGTTTTTGTGACAGTGAGGAATATACCTTGCATTTTCCATAAAATCTTCATAGAAAGAGCATTGTAACAACAAGAAATGGAGGGTTTTGAACTCAAACCCTAGCTCTCATGGTAGTGGCCCAGCAGAGCCTCTTCACCAATAATGTAAAGTACAAAATGAGGCCAAGAAGATAGGGCTTGATAGTTTTGTTTTAGGGTTTCCTTTGTGCCCTAAGTCAATTTGGGCATTTCTATCACATTGTTTTAAAATTTAAATTCCTTAATTAATACCTTCATGGTATTATGTATGTCCACCTTGCATATGCTTAGGCTTAGTGCCTTAGGATGGTTTATGACTTTAGGGAATAAAATGAGCTTCAAAATATGCCTTAGAATATCCTTGAGTTGTTGTAGAAAATTAAATCCAAGAGATAATATATCCCATTCGTGGCAAGATAAAACACTTTTGCCTTGTTTTATTGTAGAAATCAAGGAAACATAAAGCAAATGAGGTGGGCCACAACTCATATGTTGTTGAGCCTTTTTGATAGGTGTAAAACTATTAAAAATCACTTGTAATAAAACATTGTTTAAAGCAATAAAGTTATAAATTGCTTTAAATAATTGTTATTTTAATGCAGTTAGAAAAGCAAAGATAAAGATTCCTTATTTTATCTCCTTGGGTGAATTTGGAAAAATTGGGCAAAACTGAAGTTTTGTTTTCAGTTTCCAGTCAGATAAGGCCTAATTTTTTGTATCTTTTTGGTGGGGCCACTTGACAGAGCATTTTGGTAGCTTTTCTACTTAGTTTGGAGATAGTTCAGTGACTCTTTTGGAGGCTTTTCTGTGGAGCTCAAAAATCTTATCTTTTTCCTTGGAGAGATTTTTTGGAGTTATAAGTAGGAAGAAAATTTAGTTTTCTTCAGTTCAGAATATGGTTTCTTCCTCTCTTGTTCATTTGCAGAGAGCTTTGTAAACATTTTGTACTTAGTTTCTACTCCTTTCAGTTTTAATAAAGCAGTAGAGTTCTCCTTTTCATAATTTCTAATTCATTTTGCAATCAATGATTTGATGTTCAATTGTGATTTTGCCTTTGAGTCCTTTTCATATGTCTCATTGTTGTAGGTTGTATGTTATGTTTAAATTGGTTAGTCAAGTTGAAGTTGTAATAGAACATCCTTTTGTCCTTCATACAAACTTATAACTATTCAAACTTTCATGCAAATCACTTATGTATTGCATTAATTTTAGTGAAATTGTGAGGATTAAAGACTTCTGTGAAGTTGTTTGTGAGTGAAATTATCAAAATAGATTAGAGTTCTGGTGCATCACTTGTTAGAGTTTAGAATTTCATTTTTAGTTAACCTTCTATCATTTTTCCTCAAAAAGTCTTTTAGATTAGGTGATTTACCAGGAGAGCCAGCCCTATCTGGAGATTCATTCTCGCTATAGGTCACCCACAACCTGAGAGTGTTTCCATGTTCCAACAAAAGAGTTAAGTCCAACTTAGCTAGGGTGCAATCCTGGTTGACAACAGGAGGCTGATCAATGATAGAAGGTTCAACATTTGAATTCAAAGAAGTTTTTCCATAACCTATGCATAAACAACAAATGAGCATGGATTATAAAGTTTTCCAAATAAATCTACAAGAATAAGGAGAACAACCATCTTCAAAACCTTGAGAAACCTACCTTCAACATTCAGGACATGAATGACATCTCATCCAAGGTCAAAGCCATTTTGGCCATTTCTTTGCTAGCAAATTCAATATAGGCTAACCTATTTGGTAAAAGCACAAAGCTATGTCACACTTTGGGACAACAAAACAATTCATAGCATGTCATTTTCACACAAATCAATCTAGGGGCAAGATGGTTTTTCTTGAAAAAACGTAGCCATTGTGTTGCGCATATGTGGCAAGCTATTTTGGGTGAATCAATCTGGGGGCGAGATGGTTTCGCCTGAAATCATCTAGTTAAAAATTAAAAAAAGAAATGAAATCATGCAGTTAAAAATTAAAAAAGTGATTTTGCCTCCAAATTGATTCGCCTAAAACTGTCTATGTGGCATCTGACTTGGCAACCACCTCCTCATTTTCTAGGGTTTTCTAAAATTCTCAACTTAAACTTAATATTTCTTCAATCAAAATGAATTATTTCAAAAAATAAAAAAATACCCTTTTGTGGAGTTCTAAGTCTAGAATCCAAATATATATTTTTAAAAATATTTTGATTAGTTTTAATATGTTTTTTTTTAAATTATTGCAAGTATGTTGTTAAAATCAGAGATGACACTGAAAAGAAATTAAAAATATATATATATATATATATCAAAACACATCCAAATTCTTTCAAAATTATATGGTGCACTAGAAGAAAGAGTCCTCTCCAAAAGGGTATAATTGGTTTTGTGAAAATGATAAAAAACTTATACAAAAGTTGATGTGGAGTGAAAACTATCAAATTTTGTAAAATTTGACTTTAAAATGATATTGCAATGAAAATATGCATTGAAAACTGATTTTTTTCTCCATGCACTAGATATTGAACTCCTCTATTTGGGAAAAAAAAATAGGGAAAAATAAGATTGTTGGCTCTTTTTTTGTGACGTAGACTCAGTCACTTTTTCCTGAAATTTTTAGCAATTCAAAATTTGCTTTTAAATTTATAAAAAAATGTTAGAATAATTTTTTAAATTTTTTTTAAAATTATAAGAATAAAATTCATTAAGAGATCTACATTTCATTAGTTTACATCATTTTGAAATTAAAAACATAAATGCCACTTTTATGATGTAGAAGTTCAGAATTTTTTTTGTTGTTGGCTGATTCCTTTATAAAGTGTGACACAGGTTTGTGCTTTTACCTTATTATTTACAGTAGTTAGATTACAATTACATTATCTTTTTCAGTTCTTTGCACTGTCAAATGAGGATAATTCAGAAAAAATAACTTATAACTAGCATTGAATTAATTAATTTGATAGAATAAGCATCTACCCTTTGGGTTGGCTAGTTGCAACATCTGTTTCTATTATAACCTTGACAACTTGACCGTAACAGCCAAAATGGTTGGATAATTACTCTTTAGTTGTAGCAAAGTGAACCTAAAATGTTATCAAACAATGAGTGAACAGAGATCAACCATAGATAAATTCTTCTCTATTGAGGATAATCAAAATTTCTAAAATAGTTCATCACATTAATTATTAATCCAAACACGTGAATGTTTTAAGGAAAAGGTAAAGAGAAATTTTACATCTAACAAAGGGTAATTCCATGCAATTCAATAAGAAGCAAGATGTGTAATAATCAAAAGAACAAAATATACGCTCACCCTAAACAAATAAACACTTATATTTATAATCTATACATTCCACTAATAGAAAAAAATTATACTCATGACTCCAAACAAATTGGATGGTATAGTGTCACAACCCACGCAACAAGTGAACAAGGGATGACAAAAATAGAGCAATATGTTGTGAATCTTTGTATTTACATTAGAGACAAACACAGTTCTTGAATCAACATCATCAGAAATTCTACCTGAAGTATCGACTCGTGCATTCAATCAAAAGAAATGCATTGAGTCCTACATCTTATTATTAAAAAGATAAGGTATGCAACATACTATTCTATCCAACTTTGAGCAAAACTCAAAAAAAAAAAACTATTCGCTGAAATAATTAAGGAATGTGAAGACTAGCAGGCATTAATTATTTTAATATAGAAAACCAATACAGTGATAACTTGCTTTGACTTGTTAAATGATGCAAAACAAAAATGCAGGAATGAAGGCCATGCTTTTCTCGATTTAATTAAAACTAAATTACTAATCCATTAAGCAAAGAAGGATCACAAAATAGTCAAATTGCTTTAAAGTACTATGTGATGATATGAATCTTCATGAAAGCCTCATTTATCATCTTGGTAAAAATTTGTGCTTGTTAAACTATAAATAACTCACCCAAAGTTGAAGTCACTTTCCTGATATCACAGGAATAATATGCATTTGATGAACCCTATGAAAATAAAGCTATATAAAAAAATATGGCTGCAATCAACACAATCATAAAATAATATACATGTTTATTAAAACACACTAGGAAATAAGGAATTTTAATTTACTTACATTTGGCTCAGTGGCAGGGACTATCTGTCCAACCTCACTCTTATCTCCAATCTCAGTGTCATCTAGCAAAGTACCATCTATATCCATTTTAGTGAGATCTTTTAGTAAATTAGAATCAACATTAGTTGTCTTTGTTTTTGTCACAAATGCATCCCTTGATGGCTAGAAATGAGTCAGTTTCTAGGTATTAACATTCACAAATCTATTTTCTACATATCCTTCAATCATTGCAGTCCATTTTAAGATTTCTAAAGCCTTTCCAACAAATCCATTTTAAAATTTCTAAAGCCTTTTCAACAAATCCATTTTGTGCATATCCTGCAATCATTGCAGTCCATGAGATCACATTTCTTTGAGGCATTTTGTCAAATAGTTCACGTGCCTTGTCTATGCTTCCACATTTTGCATACATGTCTAATAGGGCAGTTGCAACTACAACATATGAAAAGATTCCTCTATCCTTTATGTTTTGATGGGTGTCCATACCCTATTCCAAAGCTCCCATTTTGACACAGATAGGGAGGATGTTGGCAAAGGTTGTGGAATTTGTATTTACACCAGCCAATTGCATTTTCTTTAAAATTTCTAAAGCCTTTTCAAAAAATCCATTTTGTGCATATCATGCAATCATTGCAGTCCATCAGACCATATTTCTTTGAGGCATTCTATCAAAAAGTTCATGTGCCTTGTCTATGCTTCCACATTTTACATACATGTCTAACAGGGTAGTTTCATCTACAACCTATGACAAAATTCATCTATCCTTTATGTTTTGATGGATGTCCATACCCTATTCCAAAGCTCCCATTTTGACACAGGTAGGAAGGATGCTGGCAAAGATTGTGGAATTTGGCTTTACACCAGCCAATTGCATTTGCTTTAAAATTTCTAAATCCTTTTCAACAAATCAATTGTGTGCATATCTTATAATCATTGCAGTCCATGAGACCACATTTATTTGAGGCATTCTGTCAAACAGTTCATGTGCATTGTCTATGCTTCCACATCTTGCATACATGTTTAACAAGGTAGTTCCAACTACAACATCTGACAAAATATAACGTAGCCAAGACCATAACATCTGGCACTATAACTGTGATAAGATATAGTTAGGCTCTGTACTTCACATAATAACCATGAAAAGATATATACAATAATTCACATCATACTAGCGCATGATACACATTGTCGAGATCAGTTTATCACATTTTGCTATGACATGATACACATAGTCGACTTAATAAATTAACCAATGTTAAGGTATACACTGTCAAGTCAATATATTACAATATAATAGAGACAGAGTATATAGATTCATCTCAAAAAAGATCAATAAATCTCAATATAAATGTGACAAGGTTTACATAATCAACTCACTATGAACAACAAATGTGTAATCTTACCCCTTGGTCATTTTCAAATGTGTTAAAAAGTTAGGTTGTGATATCTTTACCTCAAGTACAATTCTAGACTATCCCTAACACAAATTATAGCACAATCATTCTTCATTAAAATTCATAAAGTACTTTTTACAATTTAATAGTCAGCATGCATACACATAGAATAGACTAAAGCCTATAAGGAAACATACAACTAGGTCTTCTAAAGGAGAATCTTCCATGCTTAAAAGCTACAAATCTCCATTATATCAACTCAAATTAGAAATCTTTGTCAAACATCTATAACTCTAACTATAAGCCCAATTCAAATAGTTCCTCAGGAATGCTTCCACTAAGGTTGTTGTTACTAATATCGAGTGAGAACAAGGTAGTGCAAGCCATAAAAGACTTTGGAATGGCTCCTAAGAGTTTGTTATTTGACACATTGATGGACCTAACATTCTATAGCATACCCATTGAGATAGAAAGGCTTCCACTAAACCTATTTCCAGATAAGTCTATAGACTCTAGGTTTCCCAAGCTTCCTAACTAGGAAGGAATGGTACCCATCAGGATATTATTACTGAAGCTCAAAGAAGAAATAAAATTCAACTGTCTAAGTGAATCGGGAAGATAGCCTGATAGCATAATGAAGCTCAAATCTATATTACTATTATACACTTTGCTTAATATTCTATTCTTTCTACAAAATCTCTACTAGTGCAATCACTCCACCATTAACTAGGACTACATGAGCAGGTCTACTATAACTTTCACATCAAAATTGATAAGGTAAATGTAATTTTGTTAATAGAAAAACATAAAGTAATTATTACTAACCATATTCACCCATGATATCATAGCAAAGATAGATGAATCTATAATTATAGTTGTTTGTAAATCTTTTGCAACTAGTTCTTTAGAAAGAGCATGCCCTTGATATCTTGGAGTACCTTCAGCAACAAATACTTGAAAGGATCTCTTGTTGTTGGGCTCACAATGGAATTTCATCACAATCCTTGAGTGTGCTAGGGTTAATATCACCTCACTAAATGCCCACATAGGATTTCAATTATCAGAGTGAAAGAAATGCATTCTATATATACTAATAAAGTACCTTGTTTAATATAAAAAACCACAGTATGATAAATTACAATAAATATAGACATTATTACAACATTTCTCTTTTTCAGATATACCTCCAAAAATAGTGAATGTCAAATGATTTAAACCACAAAGTTGCCTCGAACCTACCTAGAGCTCCCGTATAGATAATCATCAAATGGCACATGACATAAACCATAGATTGAAATATCATTACTAATATCATTATCAATTATTTGTCTACATGTATCATTTATGGCATCTAAACCTTCTTACCTTCTTAAATAAATTACAAATAGTCACATTTTAGAAAAAACAAGAGATGAGCCTAAATAATATTATTAGGAGTGGTTTTCTAAAATAGCTACAAGGTAGGTGGATAATAGGGCATTTATTTGGGGCACCAAGAACACCATTAGACAACACCAACAACAACAAGATTTGGATAGGAATTCTTCCACTGATATCTTACCTTCACTAGATCTATTTGTAGGTAAATATAGAGAATGGAAGGTAAGTACCAAGATCCTTTATTTATTGCACTATAAGACTAATTAATCATGGGAATTGGGCACCTAAGAGAAGGTTACAACTTATAATGATGAGGCTAAGACTCAAAAAAGAGAGGTTGTTGGTTAGAAAATGATACAAACTTTACAAGTTATTTGCTAGAATTCTTTATCTAATGGAATCCATCTAATATGTCCATTAAAAAAAAGAATACAAACTCAAAGGATAATAATGCCCATACCAAAAATGTTGATTCATTATTTACAACATACTAATATGGGTCGATGCCTAACCAGAAGGTAAACTTAATATTTAGAAACTCTAAAACTAACACCTACTGAAGATGTACTGCACAATTTTATGAATCCTAAGTATGTACATCTTAGCCTCTAACATGTAGGTGAAATCATTTATAAAATTCCATGCTAATTTTCTCTCCCATAACACAAGAAATGTAGACACCACAACCTAATGCACTCTAGAAATCACTTGCAACAGAAGATTTAATACACCAGTGCTCACTCTCATCAGATGGTTTAATGCACCATTAAATACTTATTAGTGTTAACTCTCAATACTAATAGGACTATATTTTCCATAAGTACTGAATATATAATGGAATGCAATATTTTTAGTATAAAAATGTATCGCAGCTAAAAAGAAGGGAGATATATATACATTTACCATAAGTCACATAAGCAACCCTTAATGCATACCAGATTAGTTGATTGAATGGTTCCCTATTGATTACCATGATGTTTATCATCCTTGACCCTGGCATCCAGATTGAGGCTAATGTCATTCACTGGACTAATGCACTGATACCCCCTTCCCACATTAGTACTCTATGTAAACAGAACAATGTCATTCAAATTGTCAGGGTGGTATGGACCCAAGGTTAACTTACACCATTCAAGTATACAAAAAATTTAAGCACATGCCTTAAAACCCCTTGTAGTTCCTTAATCACTATATAAAACAAAATGGATTTAAGAAAAAATACTAACCCTTTCTTTCTCTACACGTCCATGCCTTAGAGTCTGGTCTATAGCCCTATTCACCAAAGAAAATGCAAGGAATCCTGCTTCATCCTTGACCTTTACACCTACATTTTTAGGCACTATGGTTGATTTTTGAAGCTGGATATTAACATGCTAATTGCAAAACAATGGAACTGTTGATTAGGATACTTTAACAAGGGTAACAATTGAAAAATATTGGTTATATTGCACAAAGAGTAGACTAATAAAAACTGAGTGGTACAGGTTGCTTCCAACCAATTAAACAAAACAAATCATCTAAAAAAAGTAATAGATACGAATATCAAGCAATATGTTATCAAGTTAATCAAGAAGACTGACTAATCCAGATGACAATGAGTTGGTGTTCAACACCTGAGGGCTTGCAAATCTTGTAGGAAGCCTCAATAACTAATTCTCCACTGAGTATCCCTATGCTAGCAACACTAAAACAAATCTTGTTATGTGCTTTTCCCTATAGTCACAAGATTGATGATTACAAACCCAATATGGGTCCCTATTGAAATCAAAACCTAAATCAATTGGATTGCATGGATTTCAAGGCCTAAATAATCCAAGCTTATCTAACCTACAATAGAGTCTAGATTCTCTAGCATACACCACCACATAATTTGTATCATAATTGGATACCAAAGTTACCTTTTCTACGTCAACAATCTGAACAAACTCTCCAATAGTAATAAAATCTCAGACACCCAATTTTGTCCACTTTGAACCAAGAATGGATATTGTACTATAAAGAAGCATTCACTAACCATCCACCTGGTAGAAACTACACATGAGAGAATCCTCAAAATTGTTTTACAAAAATGAAATAGTGGCAAATCTTTCCCATTAAAAAATTAAAAATAAGAAAAACATGTCTATTATAGGGCTATATTCTTTCACAATAACAATAGTATGTTTTGGAAAATCTCATACATTTATATACAAACACTTTGGGTTTTCTAATTTCTATAAACTTGTCAACTGACTAATCTAATTTTTTGAAAATTTTGTGGACAACCGGTCAATTGGCAAAAACACAGCCCATAAAAAATTCCCCATTCTTATTGGTATCAATCAGATATGCACCATATTCTAAGCTATGGACTTAGCTATCTATTGACACATGGGAACACTCCTAGGCCTATGGGTTGCCTAAACTCGAAGTGAGCCTCCAAAGTGAGCCAGTTCTCCTAATGATTTTTTTTAATCTAAATGATTTGCAGAGGGAAAAGGTGAGAGGATGAACTGAAATGAAATTCAAACTTAAACAAAATATGCTCCTAATTTCTAATGTATCTCAATACTTT
The DNA here is from genome assembly GCA_027924645.1 of Cunninghamia lanceolata. Taxonomy (NCBI): domain Eukaryota; kingdom Viridiplantae; phylum Streptophyta; class Pinopsida; order Cupressales; family Cupressaceae; genus Cunninghamia; species Cunninghamia lanceolata. The sequence continues at coordinate 3,080,556 of BSBN01001859.1, read as the reverse complement.
CACTCACAAACAACTCCTTAAACATGAACTCTTAGAACCTCACTTAGAGCATACAATTCAAAATGATTTATATGAAGGTTCAATCTGAACGCAACATATAACCAGGATCATATGAATTATCTGGACATAGTTTTATAGTAATGAGACATAACAAAGGACATAATATTGGTCACAATGAAACATTAGATCAAAAGCTGCAAATATGAAAGCAAAAGAAGTGAAATAGGAATGCTTTGTTGTCTTAAACTAAAAGGAGTACATGAAAATATATGACAAAAACTAAGTAAAAAATGTTTACAAACTCTCTACCTATGCTCAAGAGAGAAGAAACAAAGGTATCAACTAGAGCCACAAAACTAAGCTTTCTCCTATAAATGCCTGCCAAGGGATCTCCAAGAGAAAAGATGGAAAATGCTCCCAAAAATAGTTATCCTGATCCATTTTCAAGCTCATAGAAAAAGCCATCAAAATAGCCTCTAAACTACCTCCAAATAGATTGCAAAAGCTGCCAAAACACCTATCAAGTGGTCCTCACCAAAATATCCTTTAAAACATGCTTTATCTACTCAATAAAAGCTCCAATCTGTCCATATCTTCTCAATTTCGTCCAAAAGAAAATAAACTCAAGAAGGAAAGATTATGTTTTCTTTATTTTGCTCTGCTTTAACTGCATTAAAAATAGCAATTATTTTAAAGCAATTTATAAAACATTGCTGAAAAAAATGCTTTTACAAAGATTTTGCAGTTTTATTCTTTTCCCGAGTTGATCCTAATTTGATTCTTTGCAAAGGATAAAAATACAAGGCTTTGGTTTTACTTTGCTAAGTATAATATATCGATGGTCATATGATTTTCTATAAAAATCATTAAAATATTAGGGCATATTAAATGATTTACAAAAATAAAAGCCTATGAGGGCTTATCTCCATCTGTCTCTGCAAAACAATCCTAAGGGCATATGAGGCATGACTCATACTTCAAATGGTTTGCAAATTGCATATGACCTATCTCCAAAGGGACTTAAATGAGTTTTATAGCAATGAATATGCAATATGATGAAATATCCCTAAGGCATAAAGCCCAAGCAATAAGTTACATTCAAAGGGACCTAATGCATGTGATACTCTAAGTTATGGAACCTTAGCATATGCAAATATGGGACATAATACCCTCGAGGTATTAGTAAGGCAGTTTAAATTAATGCAATGTGATAAAATTTCCCATTGCATTTAGGGCAAAAAGTAACCCTAAGACAAAAACTCAAATGCCCTACTTTTCTGGGCTCATTCTACAGTTGCAACTTTTCAAAACAAAGCTCTCTACTCTAGCTGCCATGGAAGGCAAGGGTTTGGTCAAAACCTTCAATTTTCTCACTATTTCTGAGCAAATTTATTGGTGGTTCTGACAAGAAACTACAAGGTAAGCTAGTCTCACTTGCAAATATGAAATTTTCTCCATTCTCTAAGGCAAAACTTGGCCTTCATGGCTGCGACTGTGACTTGATTTTCTCTAATACATTTTTTGTTTCTGCTTCCTTTTGTTGATCCCTCTAGTCTCTACAACTTGGGCTGCCATTGATGACTTAATTAAGTCTTTTTTGAAGCCAAATAAAAGCAAAATGAAGAAGCCTAGGGCTTTGTGCACTCAATCAATAGTGAATTCTCAGTTCTCATACACTTCTTTGTCTTTTATCATCAATATGAGGTTTAATATGGCTTTAATAGGCCGCGGCCTATAGTTGTATTTTATCTGATGTATTTTATTTAGCCTTTGTAATGCCTGTTGACTCGATCCATTGTGCTCCTTCACCTCTGAGATTGTCTCCATTATCATCTGGCGATATGGAGGATGGCTTGGAGTGACTTTAAACTTTTTGGCTTCCTTTGATTTGTGATGTATTATTATTTCTTTCTACCATACTCATCTGTGATTGAGGCCGTAGCTATGATAGAGATCTTCTGAAGCATTCTTTTGGTTTATGAACACATCTTCTTACAAAAATGAAAGGTAAGTCTTTGTAGATGCTTTGTTTTATCCACTGTATCTTTACTATGTATCTTGTTCACTTAAAGGCTATGGCTACAAATTGTATGTCACTAAATATTTTCTTTCTCTCACATGGGTTCAAACTTTTTGATCTTCCTCTATATTAGCAATTTTAGATTGAAACCCCAAATGGGTTTTTCCCAGTTGTAGAGAAATTCACTTCTCTATTACAACTTGTGGCCCTACCTATGTCTTCATGATTTCTGGGCATCCATAAAACCCTCATGAGCTTGAAATGCCTTCTATTTACTCTGTATCTGTCTTTTCTCGATGCAAATCAGCATGGCTTTGACATTAATGAAGAGAAACCCTTCCTTATCCATAGTTGTGTAGAACACACTTCATATCTCATTACTTTGCATTTGTCATGGTTCTGAATGAAGAGAGCTTGATTTTGAGCTTATCCCATAAAACAATAATACAAAGCTTACACCGTGGTTACTATTTTATGGGTCTTAAAAGCCTTCCTCTTTCAAAAACAATGCATGTTATTGGGACTGGTGACTGCCACCATGAAAGAAACATTATGGTTTAATTTCTCTTCTACTGCTCCATATACATAGTGTAAAACCTATACTTAATGATGAAATAAAAGAGCCAAAACACATGCTATTTTCTTTGTACCTCCTGTACATATACATGGAAACTTTATGTGCTATCTCTTCAAACAAGCATTGTTCACCATGGTCTCCTGTAGCTTTTGACAGCTTTACCTTTGGTCTTTTATGACTTCTATGTTGGCACTAGATATTCTATTTTCTTGATCAACAATAAGAATATAATGTTGTCCTCCTCATTTACACTTACAGGCTGTATAGTGATGATAACATATGATTTGAGTTTTGTACCACCTATTGATGAACCTTAAGAATTTACTTCTTTTATAATGGCAAAAGCATTTGATGTCACTTGTGCTCCATTTGTATATCATAATACACATGTTATTCCTATCATACATGTTGTTCCTTTTGCAGATGTACACACTCATTTGATGCTCATCCTTCTCTACAATGGCAAGGTGTATCTTGATGTTTTAACTCACATACATTTATGTTTTCTCTATTACTACTCTGACTATGCCATGGATATCAAGATATCACTGTGTAAACAAACTTACATTTGGCAACAAGATCTTGCTAAAGGCATTCTTATTTTTTCCAACACTGTGCATATTGTATTATTGATATCACCTTGGGTATATAGCAGTGGACTCACTATGTAGCTTTACTTTATCTTATCAATGCATAGTTTCACTATCTACTGCACTCTTTTGCCTGATTATCAATAATTTGCTCCAACATATCATTTACCTCTCTATCTCAGCAAAACAACACTTGATGTGATGACAAATTTTGGTTCATCTTTGCTTCTCCTTATAAAGTCTATAATTATAACGTTCATGTGATCTCCTTATGACTGCTCTATTGTATTTGATCAACAACTTGATACTCTATGGCTCTTGTTGTACTTAGTTTCATACTTCACTAGTCAGCCTTGTGAAGAGTTCAATGCTCATTGATGGTTTTCATTTCATCCAATCTTGAACTAGAAATCATAGATGGGCAATGAGCTTGAAGCTCATGCACTTAGAAAATGTGGTACTCCTTTTCCATCCCCTCCTAAGAATTAGGGGCAGCATGCTAGGCTCAACCCTTATGAGAGCCCACTTTAAACCACATGTTGAAATGGTATCAAACTGTAACATAACTTTTCCTATACCTACATAGGAAACAAACATGTTAGTTTAAATTAGTGAAGCTTGATGATTGTTTCTCTTTTAGTCTCTCTTACATGTGAATGATTTGTATCTAATTTAGTGCACCATAGGCAATGTATAATGTCTCTATTGATAAGTACATAGGGAACTCATATCCATAGCTCTAACAAATCTCTTCCAATACTGCAGGTTCTTATGAAGATTGAGAGCAAGGATAGAAAGCAACCATAGAAACCAAAGGCATTGAACATGCAATGATGGCTATGTTCTGTCCCCTTCTTATTTCCAAATGCATAGTATATTTCCTATGTTTCTACTAGTTCAACTATTCCCACGGCTTGTGTGAGACATTTGATCTATCTTACTTTTATTCAATGCAATGTTTATTCTGTTTGTATATATTTCATTTGTAAATCCAATAATAATTGTACTAAAGTGAAATAACTTGTATCTCTGATGAATACTCAACAAAGCATTAAATGATGAATCAAATCTCTCTTTTGTTAAAAACAATGATAAACCGAACTCTTCAAGCACCTTAAACCATGCAAAACATTACAACAAAAGATGTTAAAAATCTTTCATCTGGAAATTAAAACCTGATGCGCACCAACTCTCCCAATTTGAGTTGTAGGTGAAAAATTGGTAAACTTATATCCTAAAATGGAAGCCTAAAAATGTAGGTACCCAAACCACATATGGAACCATGCTAAGATTACAGAGTTTATGGATGTAACCTATTTATGGCCATGCTCAAACAAACAAAAGGAATTGCTCATTATGTTATTAGGGTTACCATTTCTAGATTTTCAGTGGGATTGGATATAGTATTTTGTCCTTTAAGCAGCGAAGTTAGTAGCATCTCTATTTCATCTTTTTTATTTGCCTCGACCCCAAAAATACCTCTGTTCAAACCTTTTAATTCAACAAACACCTTAAGTTAGCATTTATAAGACACATCCACAGAAATTTATTTCAATTCTAAAAAATAAAAAAGACCTAAATCCCTCATACAATATCAAAAAATCCAACCAAACATCACAAGTTCAATCTCTCTAAATCCCAATTTAGAACAAGCACAAATCACTCAAATAGGGGCAAAATCTTGCTCAAAACTCAACCACACCAATGAAAGGGGAAGGGTCAATACCAACGAGGAAGAGTTTGGAGGAGCCGGAAGCAATTGCAGTGGAGAAAGCAACAAAAAGGGGGGGAAATTTTTCATTGAAAAAATTTCCCTATATGTGGAGTTTGAAATATTTTCTACTCCCGCCAATTAAATATTTATTTGTGTGACTAATTATTTAGTTGTGTTTTTTACCCGACGATCAAATTAGTCATTTATTTAGTCATTTATAGCTGTGTTGCAAAAAAATAGTAGAATGACTAAAAGTTTTAGTCACATGACTAAAAGTTTCTCATGTAGTCATTTATTTGCCAAAATTCTACTAGTGTTGTAATATGCTTATGGATGTCTCTTGATCATGTTCCTAACTTCTGATTGGTCTACAAAGTGCAATCTGGATCGTGCATGAAGCATGTTCTTAAAATCTTTAGTGTTAACACCAGTTTTTGCTGACTTGGTCATTTTCACTTTTTGCGGTTATAGTTTGGAGATTGTGATAGCATGTTGTAGCATGGAAGATTGTATTTGAGTCCTAGCTAAGGCTTGGTATGGTGCACATTCATTCTTTCTCTTTCATTAATCTATCTAGGTCCAGACCTATTCTAATGTATGATTGTAATGTTTGTAATGCCGACCTTGGAGATTGTTCCAATGGTTGATGATTGTAATGTCGACCTTGATGATCATTCCTAGGTTGATGAATTGTATAAATACTTGTAACTGAATCATGAAAAGGTATCGAAGATGTGAAGATAGTGTGAAGTTATAAGCAGAACAGAACAGAGGATGTTTTTAGTGCTTCAATGGAACTAAACCTTGGCATGGTTTAGATGCTACTATCTCAATTCACCTAATCTTGGCAGTGAGCCACCCAATGGCAATGAGCCACCCCATTGAAAATGAGCCTCTTAATTTGTAGTGAGCATCTAGGCAGTGAGACCTAAGGTTGTGAGCCTCTGATTTCTAGTTTTGATATAACATAATATATTTTGAGCTAACACTCACTATGGTTTTTCCCTTATAGGGTTTTCCACATAAAAATCTGGTGTATCTTGTGTTGATGTGCAAAGTGGATGATATCTTAATGGTTTTGAAATATCCCCACCCCTCTCAGTTGTCTGGCCATGTTCAACAATCTTCTTTTCAAGGTATGTATATTCCCAATAATACTATAGTTTTTCAAGACACATTATGTACTGCATCACTTTTAAATGCATTATTCTAAAAAATAAAAATAAATCATAGAATTTTTTTTTGTTATACACATTGCTAGATGCATTGTATCACTAATTAAACTCATTTTGTTAGATTTCTACCCAAGAATGCAAGTGATTGAGAGAAAGTAAAATAGAAATTAGATATGAGCCAAATAAATTATATTCAACTCAAGAGAATGCAAAGCAATACAATAGAATGGGGTTTCTCATATGAAAGAAAGAGTTGGATATATAAAGGATATTCCACCCAAGAGACTCGATACACAACCAATGTAAGATAAAGTGAAAAAGTCCCTAAGTAAACTTAACCTAGTGTGAAGAGAGCTAAAGTGGAAAACATGCTAAGAAATAACTAGATAGCAAAGTAACCCTATTCACACTAACACCCCTCCTTAAGCACAACTGAGGAGAGAAGATTATTATGCAAATATTCAAAAAGATGCAAAGATGTGTCCTGGCTACTAGGCCATGTTAGGTACCCATGCACAAATCCAAATGAAATCTCTCACAAATGGAGAAAAGGAGAAAACCCAGTGGGACAAAACTCCTCCCCAAAAGAGAAATGAAATACAACAATGATATCCATCACAAGTCCAATCAATCTCTATCCACACAAAGGATGATAAGAGAGATCATACAACCACCCATAATGAGATAACCTGCTACAACAAAAAGCACTGGAAGCATACTTATGGAGTAACACTAGAATCCTCAATCTGGCAAGCAAGGAAAGATACTTCTATTTGCTAGAAACTATATTAGAGTCACTCAAGGACTCAGGTCAGAATCATGAAAAAGCAACACATACCTGATGCCAAGGAACATTAGAAAACTCACAATTGGCACAACTCTAGAATCTATGAAGCAACAGTTGATTGAGAAATGATCTAGAATTGAAATGATGTGCAGAGAAAATGCATACCTAATGCATATAAAAAAGGAAATAGTGCATGCATTGATGAATGTTCACATTAGCCTCCATGAATAAAAATGGCCTTAGATCTATGCATTTACAATGCTAGAGTAGAGTTTTCCAGAGTTTCACAATGTCCAAAATGGACCCAAATACTGAAAGTATAGAAATATCTTAGAATCAAAACATCAAAATAGCACCATTGTGTAGTTCTCAAAAAAATATCAACTTTCAAAAAAAGAATGACATCGGTCCGAAATCATATGTGAAAGTTATAGCAGTTTGAAGTTCTAACAATTGAAATTGCCTATCAAATCTGATAAGAAAACATAATTTCTAGAAAATTCATGCACCAGAATTAGAAATCATCTGAACCAGCATGTAGAGAAAAAAACATTAGCCAAAATTAAAAAAATAAGCTTGCAAATTGGAGGTCGGGAGCCCAAGTTATGGCCTTCAGAAGTTGAAGTGCAATTTCCAAACCGCCAACAGAGAGGGGGTTTGTTGTAGCTTTCAGATGTTGTTTCTACAAAATATATAATCTTGATGGAAAAACTAATAGATACCCAGATGGTTTTTTGATGTTGTGAACAAAACCCAGAAGGCATTTTTTTCTTTCTTTTATGTGCAGAAGATGTGACTCTAATGTAAAAAAATATTTTTAGCACCAAAAAATGACCCTAGCAACAAAAAAATGGCATGTAAAGATTGAATCAGCTACCCAAGACAAGAAAAGTCATGTTTCAACCTACAATATTGATCATAATATAAAAAATGCAAGCCAATTGTTGGATTTGAGCTCAAAAAGTCTCCAGGAAGCTCCGAAAAAACCTGCAACTGGCAAGTCAAAATATGAACCCCCTAGAGACTAGAGTTTTCTCCACACTTTTCTAATTCTCTAGATCATCTGAAGATGCAAGAGAAGAGCATACTCATGTGCTTCAAAAAATAGCCCTACACTTAGATTTCTAAAAAAATGCTAACCCACAACTCACAACCACTCTAATACCATGTTAGATTTCTACCCAAGAATGCAAGCGATTGAGAGAAAGTAAAATAGAAATTAGATATGAGCCAAATAAACTGTATTCAACTCAAGAGAATGTAAAGCAATACAATAGGACGGGGTTTATCATATGAGAGCAAGAGGTGGATATATAAAGGATATTCCACTCAAGAGACGCAATACACAACCAATGTGGGATAAAGTGAAAAAGTCCCTAAGTAAACTTAAACTAGTGTGAAGAGAACTAAAGTGGAGAACATGATAACAAATAACTAGATAGCAAAGTAACCCTATTCACACTAACACATTTGAATGTTTAATGTTTGATTAATATTATAATCATTTTTGTACAATTGCAATGTCTTCTACACAATACAAACAAGTTGTATACACAAAGGTTGACCAAGACATTCAAACATGAAAATATGTGTTGGAACAGAGACTTAGTGGATTTCTTGAGAGCCTGGTCCTCCCCTTCTCAAATCATGTTTGTCGGGAAACTTGGGCTTTGATCCCCCCTATATTATCTTGGTGTTTGTGGAAAGAGAGAAATAACAGGCTATTCAGGGAAAAGTTTAGAGCCTAAGGAAGCGTTTGGATCGGTTGTTACACTGCTACAAGACAACATTACCAACAACACACTAAGGGCTACAAAACATTCCCTAAATGCTAAGGAGTCATATGTGACAAATCAGTGGGCCATCCCTGTGAGCCTTTGTAGGGTGGATGATAAGAGGAAAAAAACTAGGGCATGTACTAAATGGTCTCCCGCTCCTACAGGTTGGTTTATACTCACCTTCGATGGTGTTGCAAAAGGTAATCCAGGGTTTGCTGGTGGAGGAGGATTAATAAGATCAAAGAATGGCTCCCTCTATGTTGCGTTTGCGGGAAGTTTAGGGGAAAACACCAATAACATGGCTAAGGCTTATGCTCTTCTTCGGGGAATTAAAATTGCCTTGGCCCTTGACATAAAGTACATTATTGTTGAAGGTGATTCCAAGTTAGTGATAGATGTCAATGGAAAGGGCAAAGTGGGTTGGCAATTGGAGGATATCGTGCAGGATATAATAACCCTTCTTTGAAACTTTGAGGGAAAGGAAGTGAGATAGATTTTCAGAGAGGGGAATAAATCGGTGGACCTACTAGCTAACTTAGGGACTATTACCAACCCCCTAAGGTGTTGGAGAAATATGGATAATCTCCCCCTTAGAATTATTGCTAGTATTTAGAAGGAAGGGACCCCATAATTCTGTTGTCATCATGATTACAAGTAATGCTTGGTGTTGGATTATTTCTCTCTTCACTATTTTTGAGGGGAGATGTGACTTAAATTATAAGTTGGAGAACCCCATCAATTTCTATTTGGTGAGGTGGAAGATGGATGGCCATGTGGAGTATGATAACCTCAAAAAGGAGAAATATAGGCGTATTGATGTTTTTAGTAAGTTTTTTTGGCCACCTCTAGATATGATGGCTAGGAATGGTTCACATGAGCTAATGTCTGAAGGCATTTATGACTTGAATGCGCATGGGACGGCAAAGGACAAGCATGGAAGATCAAGAAAAGTATTAGAAATAATGTTCTTTATTTTCCTTTCTAGACTATTTGACTGTCTCTTCCATTGGTTCTGCAACTGCACTTACAGTCTAGGGTTTGATTTGGGCAGCAAAATGGGTAGTGATAAGGTGAGGACTAAACCTATGAATTGTAGCGAATTCAGGGATGCTAAGGTGTGGAGTATTGCGTACAAAGGTGGGGTGATGCTGTTTATTGAATGCCTGAATGGATTCGATGAACATTTGTTGACATAGTTTGCTGCTTCTTGCGATAACAACAGGGTGGTGAAAGTGGGAGGTGTTGAGTTCAATATCTTGGAAAATGCCATTGCTATGGCCACAAGGCTGCTATGTTCAGGAAATAGATTGAAGAAGCAAACAACGGTGTAGGACAATGAAGGCATAAAAAATGTTTTTCAAAGAAGGAGAGAAGCAAGTGAGATTGCAAGGTAGATTCAAGAGGCAAAGCCTAGTAAGTCCTTGGAACCCGGTTTCTTTCTTGATCACGAAATACTTTACCTTAGAGGGAAGATATAAAGTGTTCTACCACTATCATTTTTCCTTCCTAAATCACTTCTACCACAAAGTTGTTGTTAAATTTCCCTCTTACCTTTTGTTTAGCCTAGAAGATTATGTTATGCAAACCAAAAAAATTGGTGAAAGTAATCCTAAGGTCTCCAATTTGCCTCTGCACTAGGGGCTTATTTTCTACCTCTACCAGTATCATCTCACCCTTTGTCCCTCAAAACCCCCTTTTGCCCATTTGGTGGAAGATAGTTCTTTAGAAGATCCTGAGGACAAAGTCCCACTCAGTGTAAGACTTGGATGACCAAAAAATAAAAAAATACTATGTGCCCTCATCACCTTTTTCCCCCACCAATATACCTTTGAGTTCCTCAGCTCCAGCCCCTAGTCCTTCTGCTTCTAAGGCTAAGTCCCAGTCCAAGTCCCTTCTTGAGACTCCACAAGCCCATGGTATTGGCGGGGAGAGTTCTCTTGGGGGCTCTAGTGTTGATGTTGCGGTGGGTCTATGTAACTTAAAGGGCAAATCCCCTAAACAAAGCAGTAAGAAACACAACAGGGAAGTCATCGAGTAGAATAAGGATGGTGGAAACATTACTAGCACAAGTGGTGAGAAGGGTGGTATGGAGGCTAGGCTTGCTTAAGGAGTGCCAGATAGAGAGGAGAATCAGGTAGAAGTGGAGGTCAAGGTGGTGAAGGAAAGGGCCACGGGGAAGCATGGTATTGATAGGAGGCCTGGCAAAAGAAGATCCTCCAGATTGGCAGGGGACAAACCCCGGTTTGTGAAGATAGTGGACTAATCATCCAATTCTAACTAGGAGGTCTTAGAAAAGAAAGAGGATGTTGAGAAAATGAAGTCAGCCCTAGTGCAGGAACAGGAAGGTGCTAGCCACTTCGAATCTATGAATAATTCCCACTACGTCACCAATGAGGAAGACATAGAGATCTAGGAAACCCTTGACAAGGAGGTTATGAGCACTAGAATGGATTTGGACACCAAGAGGCTGGAAAAGGAGCTTACTGAAGTTAAGGTATGTCTAGCTACTATGGAGAACAAAGTGAAGGGTTTGATCAATCTGATGTTGAAGAATTCCCACAGGGCTACTGCAGTGTTTTCAGTGTTGCATGATGACTAGGCCAAAGGCGAGGCCAAAGGCGAGGATACTCTACTGGACAACAAGGAAAACTTGTTTAATTTACTCAATGAAGATTGGAAGAACTTGCTTAGTTAGATTTGGCTTTAGTTTATGTTTTAAAACTCTCGAACTCTATATTTTTTGGTTATGTTGTTAAACTGTTGTAGTTCACTATTCTGTGGTTGTTTGAGGCTTTGGCATGTTTTGCTACCTATTGGATTTTTGTTGTCAGGTTTTGCACTCGAGTTTGCAGCTTATCTTTATCAAAAACATCAAAATACATGATTATCATGATGATACCTCATAAGAGATCATTTTAATAATATTTTTATACAATTAAAATTACATGGACACAATTGAAAAAGAAAAAAAGAAAAAATTCAAGATTACAATTCATGAATTAGTACAATATCATTGTAAGACATTGAAATTAAGAATTTGGAATGATAACATGGTGGGGACAACTATTAAACTACACTAAAATTGTATTAACATCTCATATGAAAGTACTTGATATGTGACTTTTCTACTTTAACCAACTCCCTAATTACATTATTTTTACACTACCATATAAGATCTTATTTTATATTAACATAGGTAAAGGCATGACAATGTGATTATATTGAAGCAAGTGCATATAATCATTGTAGAAAGCCAAGATCATGGAAAAGATAAACAAGCACAGGAGTTTGCAATGAATCAACTAGCTTGTATTATCAAATGAGGCAAGTATAAATAGAGAAGTGTAGGTACCCGAATCTCCATGAAAAGAGGATAGGACTCCTCTACATGGAGATGTGGTGAGTAACCTCCCACAAACATAGTGCAAGGTGTTGATGCAAGTCGACATCTCTCAAAACATTTCAACTACCTTGACAAGTTCAAAGAACATGTGCAAAAAATGCCTAAGTATGATTAATACAAATGTATGTATGCCTAGGATTAAAGGTATACACCAACACCCCCCTTAAGCATAACTTGAGTGAGTATTATGAAAATTAGGTCCTGGCTATAAGCCTGGTGAGGTAACCATGCACAATACGAAAGAAAAATGAGTCATGGCCATGAAGCCTGATAAGGTACTATGACATGAAAAAACATAATGTTTAAAATCATAGAAAGTATAGTGGGTTTGGCTTAATTCATATTGGACATGAAAATACTTCATCTTTATATAATGAAGAGAGTTACAAACCCATGCATTATATAGTTGTAAACCATGTTTTTCAATATCAACATCAAAAATAGAGTGTGTTTGGCTTAATTTATTGTTGGTATATACTAAAATTATTTTAGTGATTCAAATAAATTATGCATCCTATTGTATTGTGGTACTTCTAAAGGCATAATTCTCAAATTTGCAAGCAAGAGGTAACAATTCCATATGTCATGGAGCCATTTCACTAGCAATTGATTCTAAATTCACTTAATAGCTAAGAAAATAATGCAACCCTTGTCATAGCCTAATTCCTCTATTTTTTCAAATATGTTTAAAAACTGATGTAATTTAGACCAATTTTTAGGGAAAAACTTCAAAGAGTAAAATAATAATGCAATGAACCTAGATTTTTATAGAAAAAATCCAAACCATACAAAGAATGGTGTAATTTATACCATTTGATGTAGGAGAACTTTGAATAAAACAAATATTTATGCAATACAAAAAACTTCAAGTAATATAAATATTGACCAAATTTACAACATTTGTATAGAAAAAGTTTAACTTGTACAAAGACTAATGTTAAATAGTGGAGAAGACTAACGCAATCTAGAAATTCATCTTAGAAAAGATTCAATCCATACACAAGACCAACAATATACATAGAGAAACCTCATCATTAAGAGATTTATCTTCATGTTGTCCTAGTTTACTGTATAGAATCTTTGCACTAAACAAGAAGAAAATTATGATGAAACAATTTTCCCTTGTAGTGCACCTACATATACATATATGTTGTTGGAAGCCTCTAGAGTGCTACCATGAAGGATATCATATGGGAATAGTAGGATAGCATATGGGAATAGTATTGTAGGATGGAAGCATTATAATTATATGCTATAGGGTTTCTTATGCCATGTGCAGATTAGAGTCATAAAGATTGCATAGTAGCAACATGACAAACCTATTGACTAATAAAGGATTCATATGTGTATGCTTGCTTTCTTGAAAGAACTTGTTCTGGAAACTCACAAGATGGTTATAATGATGTTTCTTACATATCTTTTAAATGAGTAACGATTACTATATATCTAATTAATGTTTGCCTCAATTATTTTAAGAAATGTGTTAATTATCATTAGCTTCAAAATTCTACCATTCTTCTGTAAATTGAGTAGTTCTTAAGTTGTAAAATGCAACAACAATAGTAAGTTTATTTACCACTATTTCCTACATTTCTTTCTTTTCAATAGAAAGGTACATTTTATTCAAAAAAAAATGATTCCTTCTATAATGGAAACCAAATGCATGTACCCTAGTAGGTGGTTTAAAATGTTTTTGCAAACTTAGAAAGTTTCTAAAAAATGTATTGACTTGAAAAACATGCTCTACTTAAACATTCAAACTGGTAAATTATACCAATAAAAATAGGGAAACTATTTACTACTTTCTAGGGTGGATGTGTTTTAAGATTTCTATTGACTATTTGGCCAATATAAACAAAACTATGGGAAAGTACCAATAATTGTACATTGATAAATTAATAGTTATGACAAGTTAAGGTTCTAAGTTTTGACTATTATTACTAACAATCAAATGAAATGAACTCTTTAGAAGAAGTCACAACAAAAAAATAACAAATCATGTAATGACACATGGGCACATAAAAAAATACAACTTAATGCACAACTATTGGACTAACTTTTTTCTTTGTGATGCCTCAATAAAATCATGTTGATTGGCATCACATGTGATGATGTGGACATGGAACCTTAGGTTTAAGTAGTGAAATTGCCATGTAAGTTTTCATAAAAATTTGAGTCATTCAAAATTAGAAATCGTGACTTTGATTAGTGTAAAATTAGGTTACACAACTACTAATTACTTTGTCTATTTACCACTTTTTAGTGTGGATGAGGTTTAAAATTGTTATTGACCATTTAACCATTAAATGAATTAATATTTAAGTAAATCCCATTAGAAATGCATAATAACTAGACTTCAACATGTAGATATAGGTTCAAGATTGAAGAGAAGATTCCATCACCATGTGTTCTCTTTTACTTTTCAAATTCTACCATGCCACTTAATAATTTTAATATGACATATTTTTCAACATGCATTTGGTAGGGCTCTTTAATCATATATAAGTACTTAATCTAGAAGTTAGATCTCGATTTGTGCAAATCTGAAGAAAATGTTTTCTAGTTTGAATCTTGACAAACAACTTTAGCTATGGAGTGATATTAGTATTAAATAATTTTTTTATCTCTTGAAATTTTGAAGGAAGGGGTAAGAAGGTAGTAAACAAAAAGGCTAATAGAGATGTCTTAATCTCTTATTATCAATAGAGATTAAATTTAGGGAATTGAAAGTGGAAACCATTTAATGAAAAATCTTGGGGTCTTTAAAATTGATTCTTATCGCTCTCACAAATTTAATGTTTGAAAATGACAACCATTAAAATAAATTTACGTGGGGTCTATTGTACATGTGCTTGTCTCCATCACTGACCAAAATTTTGTGGTTTATGAAACTATGTAGACAATTTTATGTGGGGTCATTTAAACATGCTTTTTGGCTCCATCTTTGGATGAAGTCTTCCTCTTGATCCACATTTATTTCTACCATTTTTCTATTTTTTTAAATATCCTATCATTCCCTTATATCCTTCCTCCCTTTTGTTTCCCTTCCATTTATATATTCTTGGCCTTGGCCTTCCAAGCTGATATCAATTACTATTTGATAGATTTCCATTATTTCTTTTGGTTATACCATAATTCATTTTAATTTTTCTATGAAGATGGAAAACACCTTGTACTCATTGCATATATATTAGTGAATAGATAGGTCCATTGAATATAAAAGTACTATGTATGATAGCTACGGATGCAAACAAAACAAAGACATTCAATTTTCCCATCTACATATTATTGTTAAATACTATTAAATTAGTTAAAAAATATTTCTTATCTTTTTCTTCACAGATTATTTAAATAGCTTCTTCCTTAATCTATTCATATCACACTAGGAAAATCATGTAAACTCTAAACTTTAATTACACCATAATAAAACCAAATCTTTTTACACCAAATTCACATACAATTTATATTATACTTATCTATGTATCAATTATATCTTCACTCACATGAAGATACAATTCATAGTAAATATAATGGTTTTAATGCTTGGAATTTGTTGAGACTTGATGGCATGGAGAAGGTTTGGTGGATGCCAAGAAAAAATATAAGTAAAATGGATAATACCCATTCAAACATGTTTAGTATGTCATGGTCCCATGTGGCTGCATAAGTGGATTTTTAGCTTAAATTTGAGGTGGTCCCATGAAAATTTTGAAGTATGTATAAAGAATAATTTAGAATCTTTCTCTATTATAGTGGAGAAACTACATTTTAGGGATTAGAAATATGCCATGAAAAAAATAGGGGATGAAATTATGCAGCAATTACATAATGAAAAAAAATACCATGTGGTTGCATATATTCCGTCATCCTTTTCTTTTCTTTTTTTTTTCCATTTTCCTCCAAATTTAATCTTCTAAAATTTTGGCTATGATCTCTTATCCTGCTTTACTCATTAATTTGGGATGTTCGCTCACAGTGCAATATTAGTGGACTTTAGCAAGTGAAATTTTAAGTTATGATGAGCATTTTCAAACTTCTGCCTAAGCAGACATTTAAGGTCACCTTGCAAGATGTTCAATTTTCCAATCATTCATGACATCTCAAAATGTCCACTTCAGGAGGACATTCATATTCATCTTGCATTTCACTTTTCTTTTAACTTGCGTGACCGTTCATTAAGTCCGCCTAGGCACAGGTTGGTGATCTATTTGCAACATATAAGATTTAAGGTATGCGTGGACCTATGAAATGTCCGCTGGCTATTCCCATCTTCATGCACAGTTATATTGGGGGTCTACTCGATGGTATCTGTCTCTCACTTTGACAGGGTCTAAAATTCAAACCATGCATTAAGCAAGTGCTCATCATATCATCTCCACGTCGCTCAACATTATACGTTGAGCATCCAAAAACCCACCTCAAGCGGACTTTCATGAGTCCTGTAGATTAGAGAAATGCTATAAGGTAAAAAAGCTAAATCAAATGCAAATAAGAACACAAGACTATACCTCATGCAAAACCTAATCCCATCAAGGGAAAGAGGAGCCCTTGCACCCAAGAGAAGCTCCCAAGACCAAGATTGTCCCTAGACTATTGATTCAAATGTGAAATGCTTTCTCAATTGTGCAACTCACTATAAACTCAAATGTGATTTTGGCATGGTAACTTTGCATGAAAATGGATGATGAAAATGACTTGTGAGAGGTTGTATTTATAGACTTTTTGAGAGGATTTTGATCCAAGGGTGGAGATTGATTGGAGAGATCAATGGTGGAGGATGAAAGTGATGTGGAGGGCCTAGATTTGATCTTGGAAGATGGAGGGCTAGGAATAAAAGTAAATCTTTTATTCATTTTTGGGAAAGGGGTGAATAAATGAGGTTGGGTGAGATGGATTATTTGTGAATTAAAAATTCACATGGGGAAGGGTAAAATGAATTAAAAATTCATTTGGGGAAGAGAGTTATGACATGTGTAAGAGGAGTAAATGTGATGTGTGATTTATTTGAATTTTAAATTTGAGGAATGTGGAGAGAAGTGCTAATGAGGGTTTGACTTACTTAATCAGGGTGATTACCCTAATTAATGTGGTTGGAATAAATTAGTAGAGGGATTAGAGGGGGGATAAGATTAATTAATTAGTGTTTTAATTAATTAATCCTATGGCTAGGATGAGGTAGGCTAGAGTAGGCAATTAAATAATAGCTATTTAATTGTCTAGGGTAGGGATAGGCTTAATTAGTAGGCTGGATTAATTAGTTAACAAGGTTTTAACTAATTAATTGGATTTAGGGAAAATGGGGAATTGATTTAATAAATTTTGCATATTTATTAAATCACTTGGCTAAGGTTTGGACTATTGAATTATTAAAATTAATTCAATTTTGGGGATAAAATGGTGTGGATTTAGAAAATGAAAGGGGTGATTAATTAAATAAAAATTTAATTAATTGGTTGGAAAGGGAATTGGTAAGTTTAGGGATGTCGGGAGTCAGTTTGGTGGTCAAGACATTTTTAGGTGTCTACAAGTCCTTTGCATTTAATGCTCTTCAGGTATCCTGCGCGATTGATGAGAAAGGTCCGCTCTCTCCATTTATGATTGCCGACACATATCCTTTTGGGATTTTGCAAATCATGATAGCATTTCACACTCGATAGCATTTTGAAGGAAGGTATGCAAAGCATGCCATAATAACCATTCAAGCATTCGAAGGAGCATGTATGTGAGACATCATAATGACCACTCCATCTCAAGCATACTCATTTGTAATATGTATTTCATGTAGAAAGAAGTGCATGTCCGTGATGATCTGGCAAGAGTAAATGTGAATGATATACTTGCTCCAAGTACTTATTGGTGATCGGTTTGGAGGAAGTTGTTTTTCAAATGAGAGGATCCGCTCAAAACAATTAGTGGTGATTAGATGGCATCATTTTGAGAGCGTATGTAGGTATCACCATTTGCATTCTAAACACTATGCAAAGAGAATTCTAAGGGCCGCTCGGGAACATGACTCTGCTTCATAGTTTACTTCTTCAAGCTTTACACATTGGCCTCATGAGTCCAGTCCAAGTTCATTTTTGAATGGTAAATGCAAATAAGTTTACAGTACTCGCTCTGAAGTGCACATTCCCGATTGCTTTAGGGTGCATGAAATTTCATAAGGTATCCAAACCTCTACCCATGCGGACTTCTTGGGACACTTTGTAAACATGAGCAATAAGCATCACGCATCATGATATTAAAAGTTTGCTTAGGTAGTCTTCTTGAGACGCTTTGCAAATGCAAACACTGGACTAATGCAAATGTACATCATGAGTCCACCTAGGCACTTTGATGAGGGTGGTTCACATTTTAGAGTATGCATGGGACACGTGGACATCTGCTTGGATGCGGGGTATCTGTCAGAATTTAGATTTTCATCATCAACAGTCAAATTAACGCTCCAGGTGGTCATTAAAGGTTGATTTGCCCAAAATGGAAGCCTAAAGATATATTTACTCAGCCTGGCAGTGTATCGTATTGGTATCATGAAGGATATTTTGAATCTCTTTTAGAAACGCATAATTATTTTTCCCAATATGCATCTAGCACCTGGATACCCACCAAAACACACATACAAGGAGATGTTTCAAACTTAGCAAATTTATTAAATATTTTGAGCATGGAGTTATGATTGGCATGACACGATTACTGTTGAAGCATTTGAAGAGATATTTGTGTAGGGCATCATAATGGCCGCTTCGTCCATGATAATCCACCATGAGTAAACATCTCTATATTTCTTCATCATGTGTAGGTGAAAGATTTATTATTATATTTAGCATATGAAGTGCATATTTGTCATTCATAGTGCACAGTAACGCTTAAGTAATTAACCATTGCATGAAGGTTGCAATCCATTCTATCCTTGGTGTTGTATTCATTTGAATTCTAATATGTGGCTTAGGTCATAAGGTGGTATATGGTCTATTTTCGCGAGTGGGATGTTGGCACAATCTTTCAAACCTCTCAGAAATCTCCATATGTCATTTATGTACCCACCATGTCAACTCAAGATATACATGCATAGTATAGGCATTTCGAAGCATAAGAGGTTGTCTTGATAGTCTGAGCATTCAAACTACAGATATTGCTTCATCAGTGATATAAAAATTAGGCTTTTCTTGTCACATTAATGCAGAGCAAAGAACACATGTCATACAATTTAAAATCTTTCAATTTTTGGCTTGAGCATTGGCAACCAGTAGGGGCGTGTTTCGCGATTCGAAATCAGTATTTTTCACTGGCATTTGCAGATATAAGTTTGAAGTAAAAATTCGCTGGGGTAGGGATAAAGGTATTTAAACATAGTGAAATGGCTTTACAACTGATGATCCTAATGTCCATGACACACTCATCTATTTCAGTCCCGCATGTGCTAAATGGTGGAATTTTGTGCTTTTGCACTTTTTGAAGCATCATTTCAATATGCTGATATAGGATACTTGTGCAGGTGAGCGATGAATGAAGAAGAAGAATGACAAGAGTCGGCACATGGGAAGGTTCAAAGGATTGAGTAGCATTGCTTGAGGAGGGTGGACATCGTCGTCACATGAAAGAGACCCGTACTAGATGATCAAGATCCAACACTAATTTCATCATCAAGATCATCATTTGCACTAGAACAAGAGAAATGGGCAGGGTCATCAAGCAATCCATGAATTATACATTCAAAAGTACAATTGCATGATCGATAACAACATGAAATTTGACAAAATTCCCAAGTTTTCCAAATTTGAAGTAGCCAAGTTCCAGAGGTGAAAATTCGAAGATTCGAAGACTACGCCCAAAAGATGACAAAATTTGGGAAGATATTCTAAGCAATATGAACACAAAGAAAATCAAACCAGTTTGTTCGATGCTGAGGTGGCACATGCACAACATTAATCCAATCACAGTCTGCCACATCATCTGTCTATATTCAATGTTCTAAAGATAGTAAATTTTTGTAACAGACTGCCTTGTTGTCAAAATCTTGGCCATTGATTCTTGAATCAATCCTAGCCATTCATGTAATTTTGAGGTCTATAAAAGGGCCCATTTCTCTCATTTGAAAAGGAGGATTATCAGAGGGAGAGAGTAGGAATCAAGGAGTAGAAGTAGATGCTATTAGAGTAGAGGTAGATTAGAGGAGACTTTTCAAAATCATTGAGAGGACATATGAAATTGTTGTAAAAAATACATTTCCAAAATCAATACAAGCTCATTGTTGAATGCTTCATGGTGATTTGTGTGGTGATGGAATGTTAGCATGGTTTCAAATGCTTGAATATGATGGAGAAATGTTTTCATGTAGCTTAGAAATAGATTAGAAGTGCATTGAGGTAATGTTTATATGTGGAGATAATTGATGAATTCCTTGAATGGTTCATACTTTTTATGATTTGTCGCTGAGAAGTCATTTTACAAAGTTAGCCTAAACTACATTTGTTTTAGTTCAATTGTGGATGCTCGTTCAAGCTGCACCAACAGTGGGTGTTTGGATGAAAGTTTACAACATGAAAATCCTTGAGTTTCCTTAGAAGATTGCACCGACTTCATGTAGTTGTTGTTTCTCATGGTGAAACAGAGTTTGATTTCATGAGGAGTTTGTCTATCTTGGCATATTTCATTATACCATTGTCCTTAGAATAGATTTCTAAACCCTTGTCCTTTTGCATTTTCTTTTCATAGTCGGTTAGAGCTAGTTCCACTTCACAAAAAAGGAGATTAACATATTTGATTGGAATAAGGAGTATATTCAACATAAGTCCCTTTGTGAGTTTCAGCAAAATCACATCAACTACTAAGTCTATCCATTGCAAGTCAAGACTTGACATCTGGAACCTTGGAGTTGTCTCATTGGATCACATTGTTTAGCGTTTGAGAGACTTTGTTCAAGAGAGGATAGAATACCTTGGTATTTTATTCTCAGTTTGCATGTGCATAAAAATACATCAACAGAATTGGTGCTAGAAGGAGGTCGAAAAACAACAAATTGCTCCATTTATTCCAAGCATACAAAAGATATTCTAGTGTTTTATCATTCACAGCTCTGTCATACTGCTCAACAAAATTTAGCAAGGAGGCCAGAACGAAGAATTTCATACATCTCAACTTAGGATAAAAAGGGCATGAACAAGAAATTTACAGTACTTCTTTCACTCTGAGCACGTGAACAAACTCTGAATTGTGGGATTGGAACCAAGTGAGCTTTCAAAGATAAATTTGAGATTTGCTAGATCTCTTTTATGCCAAAAAATCCAAAAAAATTATAAAACTTCAAAAATCCAAAAGAGTAAAAAACTGAAAAATACCAAATACGAGGATGGATTTCTCAGCATATGTGAAGTAGTTTCAAGGTTGTGAGCAGCAATATGTTCATCATCAAGGTGATATTATTCATCTTTGGTGGACTTTGAATGCACAACTCTATCCTAAGAGTTTGGACGACTTTGCATCAAGGAATTGGTGTAGAATTCACGAAACCAATGGACATGAGGAGCTATATTGCCTAACTTTCTTATCAAGGATGGAATTAGCATTGCAAGAAAAAATTTCTTTCTCACAGGTACATGAGCCAATTTTTTTCTATGAAGGTGGTTCCTGATGCCTTGTTTGATGAAAGAGAGTTCTTCATAAGTTTCAAGGAAATGATCAAGAAGAGACTAGGTATTGAGAAGGACCTGCCTGCAGAAGAAATGTTGATTCCAAGTGGTTGGTGTTGGATTCACAACACCAGTCATTCAGAACTCATGTGTTCATCTTGTTAGGAAGATGTTCATCAAGTGAAGGAAGAATTAAAGTTGGAAGAAGAATCCAAAGTGCAATTGAGATTAGACGACTTGTGGAGCAAATGTCTTCAAGAAATCAATTCACCACCTAAAGAAGAAGATGTTCCCATGTTATTTACTAATGAAGATAGCACAAGTGAACTTGATAATCAAGTGGAAGGTCCGTTTGCATACCTTCTTCCAAGTAAGAATGAACCTCCTACTGAAAAAGTTGAAAAAGGAATAGAAAATGTCCAAACAAAGGTAATTGATAAATAGGATGGTGATACCTCCATCGAAGAAGAAAGTGAATCAAGTTCATTCCTTGCTACATATTCATTCATGTTGCTAGAAAAGATCATTGAGAAGGAATTGCAAGAGGTTTCAAGAATCCTTGAAAGAGATGGTAATCATGAAGATATGCCACAAGCCATCATTCACAAGCCTGACAATCAAGTGCAATTCGAAGGGGCACTCAACTCTCTCATAGATGAAGTATAGTCAAAGCTATGCCAAAATGAACAAGTTGAAGAAATGGAGGCCAAATATACAATGCAATTTGAGTTTGTGCTAGGCCCATTGTTGAAAATCCAAGATGAACTTACGGGTGAAATGTTCCATGCTTCTAAATTTCAATTATTTTCACCTTTTCATTTTGATATGCCCACTATTGATTATAATGTTGATTTGCATGTTGCGGATGTGAGTGGGATGATTCATCACCAACTTTGACCTCCAGACATATTGGTAGGCGACAAGCATAAATTTCCACTTGAAGATGAAGACCAACAGGTTGTATCTTTCCTTGCTCCTAATGATGAAGATTACAAATTTGAAGATCATGAATTTCCAAGTTGTGAATTTGAAGAGTATGAATTTGATTATGGAAATTTTGGAAAAACAACCTGCATATGGATTAATCACGGTCCAAATGAGTCACCACAACTGCTAATTTTACGCAAGATTTTTTCTGAATTTGATGATTGTGTTGTGAGAGAATATATTTCTGAGTTTAAGGACAAATTTGCAAAAATATGAACCATCACATGTGCCTTATTGTTTCTTTTCATTTTGATAAATCATTCGAGGTCTTGTATATACTTCGGTCTTTTGAGTCATGTTTGCTCTTTGTACATAGCTTTCTTAGAGTAAGTTTTCTTTTCTGTTGTTTTAGATTAGTTTTGCCATGATTAGTTGATTTTGGCTTTGTTTGCTTTTTGTAGTTTAGGTTGTTATTTTAGTTTAGGTTTAGTTTAGGTTTACTTTTGTGGGTTTCCCATTGGTGAGGTGGGCATTGTTATCCTTTAAGCACATTTAGCTTGATTCTTATCGAATGTTAGTTCATTTCTTTGATAAATGTTCATGAAATTCTTTAGATTCTGAGGATGATTTTCTTTAGCTTTATCAACAATTATGATTTGTACTTGACTCGGAAGGGAATTGTATATTGTGTCTTGACACTAACATCTTGTGATTATATGTTTAAAATGCCAAATCTTAATCTAATTATTAACCTCTTAGTCTCCCTTTGAGAAACTTGCATCAGATGGATGGATTCATTGTGGACTCCATTGTTAGTGTTTGAATAGCATGTTTCTTGTTCTTGGAAGATAAATTGACTGTTTAGAGCAACTTGAATTATTTTGAGATCTTATCTCTTTTCATGCTTTAAAATCTAGAGGTACCTAAGTGAATCTTTGTGATCTCGCATTAAGTGAAAAATCTAAAGGTCCACCTTTACTGCCATCGTAAGTCCACACCCACCTAGCTGAGTTCTCACATAGCAGTACTGCATTGTACTCTGCCAAGTTTAAGCTTGTTGAAAATCAAAAGAATAAAGAAATGAAAAGAAAATCATAAATCACACAATATAACTTAGTTAGATGGACAATCGAGTAATCTTTACCAGGGCTATGGATGCCTGACCAGCAGTAGGGCTCTACTCGAGTGGAATTACGAGACAAACTCATCGGGGCTATAGATGCTCGCTGGAAGCGGGGCAATGTCTAGGTAGTTTATGAGGTGTGTACTAATCACTTAGCTTAATGCGGAGGAACTGAGGTGATCTTAGTTGCTGATGGATGGGAATGAACTCAACTGCACACACTTAGATCTTCAGGATGATAATGGTTGTCCTAATCTTTTGATTTTAACTCTTTGATCAAGTATGCATGTTTATTTGGCCTAATGTGTGGGTGTCCACAGGAATTTTGAAGTTGTGATTCTTGTTTATCTTTGGAACACTTGAGATTTTTATATTAATCACTATTCTGGATATGCTTAACTATGAAGTGTCTCGATCCAATCTAGGATTCTTCTTCTCTTTCAAGTGCATTTCCTAATGGGTTGATGACTTTAAAGGCATTGTCTAACATTTCTAAGTCTAGATTGGGTCTTTATTTTCTAAATGTTTAGGAACATTTATTTGAAGTGGTTCTAGATGTTGTGACCTAATCACACATTGCCCCATCACAGATGGGGACCCCCCTCTTTTTGGGTTTGGCGTTGAATTTGGCTTATTTTGGCAGTGATCTCGTATCCTACTTTACTCAGTAATTTGGGATGTTCGCTCACAATGCAATATTAGTGGACTTTAGCAAGTGAAATTTTAAGTTATGATGAGCATTTTCAAACTTCCGCCTAAGCGGACATTTAAGGTCACCATGCAAGATGTTCAATTTTCTAATCATTCATGACATCTCAAAATGTTTGCTTCAGGAGAACATTCATATTCATCTTGCATTTCACTTTTCTTTTAACTTGCATGACCATTCATTAAGTTTGCCTAGGCGCAAGTTGGTGATCTATTTGCAACGTATAAGATTTAAGGTATGTGTGGGCCCATGAAATGTCCGCTGGCTATTCCCATCTTCATGTATAGTTATATTGGGGGTCTGCTCGATGGTATCTGTCTCTCACTTTGGCGGGGTCTAAAATTCAAACCATGCATTGAGTGCATGCTCATATATCATCTCCACGTCGCTCAACATTATACGTTGAGCATCCAAAAAACCCACCTCAAGCCAACTTTCACAAGTCCTTTACATTTCATACTCTTTAGGTAACCTGCGCAATTGATGAGAAAGGTCTGCTCTCTCCATTTATGATTGCATTTCACACTCGATCGCATTTTGAAGGAAGGTATGCAAAGCATGCCATAATAACCGTTCAAGCGTTCGAAGGAGTATGTATGTGAGACATCATAATGACTGCTCCATCTCAAGCATACTCATTTGCAATATGTATTTCATGCAGAAAGAAGTACATGTCCGTGATGATCTGGCAAGAGTAAACGTGAATGCAAATAAGTTTACAGTACTCGCTCTGAGGTGCACATTCCCAATCTCTTTAGGGTGCATGAGATTTCAGAAGGTATCCAAACCTCCACCCAAGCGGACTTCTTGGGACACTTTGCAAACATGAGCAATAGGCATCACGCAGCATGATATTAAAAGTCCACTAAGGCGATCTTCTTGAGATGCTTTGCAAACTCAAATGCTGGACTAATGCAGATGTACATCATGAGTCCACCTAGGCATTTCAACAAGGGTGGTTCATAGTTCAGAGTATGCATGGGACGCGTGGACATCCGCTTGGATGTGGGGTATCCATCAGAATTTAGATTTTCTTCATCAACAGTTAAATTAATGCTCCAGGTGGTCATTAAAGGTTGATTTGCCCAAAATGGAAGCCTAAGGATATATTTACTCAACTTGGCAGTGTATCGTATTGGCATCATGAAGGATATTTCAAATCTCTTTTAGAAACACATATTCATTTTGCCCAATATGCATCTGGCACCTGGATACCCACCAAAACACACATTCAAGGAGATGTTTCAAACTTAGAAAATTTATTAAATATTCTGAGCATGGAGTTATGATTGGCATGACATGATTATTATTGAAGCATTTGAAGAGATATTTGTGCAGAGCATCAAAATGGCCGCTTTATCCATGATAATCCAGCAAGAGTAAACATCTCTATATTTCTTCCTCATGCGTAGGTGAAAGATTCATTGTTATATTTAGCATATGAAGTGCGTATTTGTCAGTCACAGTGCACAGTAATGCTTAAGAATTAACCATTGCATGAAGGTTGCAGTCCATTCTATCCTTGGCATTGTATTCATTTGAATTCCAATATGTGGCTTGGGTCATAAGGCAGTATATGGTTTATTTTCGCGAGTGGGATGTTGGCACATTCTTTTGAACCTTTCAGAAATCTCCATAAGTCATTCATGTACCCACCACGTCAACTCAAGACATACATGCATAGTATAGGCATTTCAAAGAATAAGAGTTTGTCTTGATAGTCTGAGAATTTAATCTATAGATATTGCTTCATCAGTGATGTAAAAATCAGGCTTTGCTTGTCACATTAAGGTAGAGCGAACAACACATGTCATACAATTTAAAATCTTTTGATTTTTGGCTTGAGCATTGGCAACCACTAGGGGGGGTGTTTTGGGATTTGAAATCAGTATTTTTCACTAGCATTTGCAGATATAAGTTTGAAGTTGAAATTCGCTGGGGTAGGGATAAAGGTAGTTAAACATATTGAAATGGCTTTACAATTGATGATCCTAATGTCCATGAGACACTCATCTATTTCAATCCCGCATGTGTTAAATGGTGGAATTTTGTCCTTTTGTACTTTTTGAAGCATCATTTCAATATGTTGATATAGGATATTTGTGCAAGTGAGCGATGAAAGAAGAAGAAGAATGACAAGAGTCAGCACATGGGAAGGTTCAAAGGATGGAGTAGCATTGCTTGAGGAGGGTGGACATTGTCGTCACATCAAAGAGACCCATACCAGATGATCAAGATCCAACACCAATTTCATCATCAAGATCATCATTTGCACTAGAACAAGAGAAATGGGCAGGGTCATCAAGTAATCCATGAATTATACATTCAAAAGTACAATTGCATGATCGACAACAACAAGAAATTTGACAAAATTCCCAATTTTTCCAAGTTCGAAGCAGCCAAGTTCCAGAGGTGAAAATTTGAAGATTTGAAGACTACTCCCAAAAGATGACAAAATTTGGGAAGATATTCTGAGCAATATGAACACAAAGAAAATCAAACCAGTTTGTTCAATGTTGAGGTGGCACGTACACAACATTGATCCAATCACAGTTTGCCACATCATCTGTCTGTATTCAATGTTCTAAAGATAGTAAACTTTTCTAATAGACTGCCTTGTTGTCAAAATCTTGGCCATTGATTCTCGAATCAATCCTGGCCATTCATGTAATTTTGAGGTCCGTAAAAGGGCCCATTTCTCTCATTTGAAAAGCAGGATTATCAGAGGGAGAGAGTAGGAATCAAGGAGTAGGAGTAGATGTTGTTAGAGTAGAGGTAGATTAGAGGAGACTTTTCAAAATCATTTAGAGGACATATGAAATTGTTGTAAAAAATACATTTCCAAAATCAATACAAGCTCATTGTTGAATGCTTCATGGTGATTTGTGTGGTGATGGAATGTTAGCATGGTTTCAAATGCTCGAATAAGATGGAGAAATGTTTCCATGTAGCTTAGAAATAGATTAGAAGTGCATTGAGGTAATGTTTATATGTGGAGATAATTGATGAATTCCTTGAATGGTTCATACTTTTTATGATTTGTCATTGATAAGTCATTTTGCAAAGTTAGCCTAAACGACATTTGTTTTAGTTCAGTTGTGGATGCTCGTTCAAACTGTGCCGGCAGTGGGTGTTTGGATGAAAGTTTACAACATGAAAATCCTCGAGTTTCCTTAGAAGATTGCACCAACTTCGTGTAGTTGTTGTTTCTCATGGTGAAATGGAGTTTGGTTTCATGAGGAGTTTGTCTATCTTGGCATATTTCATTATATCATTGTCCTTAGAATAGATTTCTAAACCCTTGTCCTTTTGCATTTTCTTTTCATAGTCGGTTAGAGTGAGTTCCACTTCACAAAAAAGGAGAATAACATATTTGATTGGAACAAGGAGTATATTCAACATAAGTCCCTTTGTGACATTCAGCAAAATCACATCAACTACTGAGTCTATCCATTGCAAGTCAAGACCTGACATCTGGAGCCTTGGAGTTGTCTCATTGGATCACATTGTTTAGCCTTTGAGAGACTTTGTTCAAGAGAGGATAGAATACCTCGGTATTTTATTCTGAGTTTGCATGTGCATAAAAACACATCAATAATACCTAGCCATCTTCACCTTTTTTAGTGGATTTAAGTACAATTAAAGCCACAATTCAATTTATTGAATGTAACAGTCTAGGAACCATACAATCTGTTCTTGTATTTTCTGCTTCACCATCGAAGGAGAGGCAGAAATGTGGATGCATGACACGCTGGATCGCCTCAACGCTAGAAGAATGGACTATGGGTTTTTACTGTGTTCAATTTGCTTTTCAATTTTTAGGCATGAAATTATGTTTGTGGGGGCTGATTATGCCCTCTTTTTTTAAATTACAGGTGTGCCCACTACAGGAGATGATGTCGCATACGAGTGCCTTTGTTGCAATGAGGTGTATCACTGTTGACACTATCATAATGAAGCCATGGTACAGACTGGATTTATTTTGCTTCAATTTGGTTCAGAATTTGGGCGTGAACAGGTCGTGGGCTCAAGCCTTGTCACTTTGGGGATTGATAGGGTCTTATTTTTGTCTTTTTGTCTTTGTATGGGAAAATGGGAATATTTGGTTCATTATGTGGTGCCAGTGGCTCCTGACATTCCGACTAGTACAAATTAAAGCGTTTCATATGGATTGTTTTGTGTTTGATTCCTGCGGAGAACAAGTGTCGTGGATGTGATTTGTGGACGGAGGAGGGAATTGAATGGATGCATCATGTATTGTGTTAGGGCAGGCAGATCTGCGGAGTCAGGACCAATTAGCTCACTTATTGAAACCATGTTTAATTTTACAATGCAAAGGCAGTTTTACTATTATCTGTTGCTATTTGACTTGAACTTTGTTTTTTTGGATGTGCAGAGCCATTTTCCGGATCCAAAGAAGTGCCACAAGCTTCCTAGATACAAAATCAAATGGGTGTGTAACCCTTCTGCTTTTTAAATTTGTGTTAGCTGTCTACCGTTCTCTTTAAAGATTTTCTTAGCCTAAACCGTAACACAACCAATACGAGAAGAACATTAAAATTAAGAACTGTTTCAAAATTAATCTCTATTAAGGTAAAGGAAAATAGAGATATATTTTTTAAGTAAAAAAAAGATATAAAAACTGCTTCAAAATCTATCTCTATTTAGCCTTTTCTATCCTGGAAATACAGAGAACCTGGAGAAGTAGATAAATTCTTAATTTTTTCTTTACTTAGAACCAATTTCATTTTTTTAGTTACAGTTTTGTGGTAGGGGTTTGTGTTGGGATTTTATGTGGCTAGGGTTTTAATTAGGTTTGTTGAAGTAGTTATTGTTTGTAAGGGTTATAGCCTATAACTATGGTTGTTGTGGCTTCTTTTGTGCATAATACTAGTTTGCACATAGACAAGGTCTCTGTTGCACTCCTATCTGCAATGTCAGTGTATTATAATGCAATATAAGATTCCTATTGTTTGGGGAAAAAATAAGAATTTCAAGGTTTATAGTAGAAACATTTTTATTGTAGAAAGTTTTCATTCAAGAAATGCAGAAAAAAACACATATTATTTGAATTTTGACCTACATTGATAGACACTTTAGTAGATTGCAGGAAGGGACAAAACCCATATGTATAACCCATGATCCCCATAATGTTCTACTAAGGAAAGGTACAGAAGAATTTCAGACCAGATTCTGATCTTTTAGCAATACTTCACTAACCTAAATGGTCGTTTTAAGTATCACCAAGGATATTCAACTATCATCTATGAAATGACTTGCATTCACTGGAAAATTCATTACCTCAAGGTTCCCCTCACATAGCAATCTCAAAAAGGCATGAAATAGGCATCAACTACCGGACAAGAAAAAATATATGTGTGATATTCCAAATACCTCTCTACATGTAGGCAAATATTTATTTATCATATGATCTTAAAATATCAATCCAAGACAATTGTAACTTCAAAATTACCATTTAAGATGCCTATTCAGGCTATTTCATTAATCCACCAATATATAATGTCCCCCAATGTTGTACAAGATATTTACTATAGTGAACTTGCCACATACTCAGATATGAGGTAGGAACCAAATACCAAAACAAGTACATGTGCAATAAGTTAATGGTAGATTTTTAGGTAATCACCAAGAATTATAGTTTACAACAATTTAGTGTATGAGACCACAAACTCACAAGGGTATTGTTTCTCAAATTAGTACCACTTTGGATTTCAATCCTTTGACCAAGACTATATATGGATAGGTGTTGTTGGACATGTAGATCATGGCTAGGTCAGTTCTGTGAATCAACCTCCAGAAGGCTTGTGTGCAGTACTAAACTACTTAACCACCTTAATCCTTGAAAAAATTGAACCCTGGCTCTAATAAATATCTTATGGTTTTTGATTAATTTAAGTCTTTGGCTCTCTTCTATCAAATGACTCTGCATTATTGAACTTGACTTTAAGATATAATGTCATGACTTTTGAGGATTGATCCAGTACTTTACTGGGATACTCTGTATTATTTGTATATATAAAATACATGCAACACGAAATGACTTCATAAATGTTCCT
Source organism: Cunninghamia lanceolata (assembly GCA_027924645.1). Taxonomy (NCBI): domain Eukaryota; kingdom Viridiplantae; phylum Streptophyta; class Pinopsida; order Cupressales; family Cupressaceae; genus Cunninghamia; species Cunninghamia lanceolata. The sequence goes on along the minus strand of BSBN01001859.1, from coordinate 3,050,047 downwards.
TAAAAATTTATGCTACTTCATATAGATATGAACATGCTGAGCATAATACAGGCATTAATTATTGTGCTATCCATCATAACTTTTTCCCTTGCATTTTTTAAGATTGACATCATGGAAATTGATAGCATGCAAGAACCAAGTTAATTGATATTTATTTATTAAAGAAACAATACAAAACATGGAACAAATTTTTTTCTTTCTTTTATTAACAATATTAAACCTAAGACTAAACCTTGACAAACTCAAACTTGCACTCTACAACCAGGTCCTTATTGAAGAATTAGGGACTAGCACTTTCATCGCATTCCTCTTTGAGCTAGAATAATGTTAAATATGGCTTTGAAGCTATTTCATACAATAGTGGAATTTATTTAGACACAATACTCAAGAACCAAGTACTAGTGATACTTAGGAGCTTAACTTCTATTTGCACACCACTCTGTAATACTCTATATGCCTACTTTAAAATCTAGATCAATTATTGCTCTCATACTGAAGCATGCAGTACAAGAAGAAGATATTTTGAAGTTGTATTGATTATCAGAGTATTATGATCTGTGTATGATCTGAGCACTTCAATATGTCCAGACATCTCAGCTATTAAACAAAATTTTAAAAATTCATTTCAAAACTAGGCATTCATGAAAATAATATTTTAAACATGTAGACACCATTTTGATTTCCAGTAGGTTAAAATTCATCCTATTTGATGTTATGTTAAATGTTGTTTTGACAAGAGCTTCTAGTCCAGCACAGAGTTGATGTAGTTAGCAGCATGGTGTATGAAGCAAATGCAAGAATAAGAGATCCAGTGCATGCATGTGTGAGCACAAGTTTTTCATTACATCAACAAGTTTCAGTCTTGAAAACCTAGTTAACTCTTGCTTAGGCAGAGGTTGTGCACAAGAGAATACATCAACCTAATTCGCATGTGTTTTTCTCATACTTGTGGGGAGGTTTTAAAGATGACAAGAGAGATGAAGATCAGAAGACCACGACATACCAATCTCTATGGAATTACACATCTTGCACAAAATCATTTTGTTTTTATCACAAGGACTTCAACATTATATTTATGATAACTTGTGATTGTCATGAGATGTCTTGATCATGTAACTCCTTGAAGAAGAATAAGCTTAGCCTATAGATCTTAGCCTTTGGATCTTTAAATATGTTAAACAATTGTAAGGTTTCTTATATCAAAATCCTTAGATTTTATATTGCAGGACTATTTTCTTAAACTTATAAGTTGTGACAAGGCCCTCTTAATCATTTTGACTATTTTATATGTTTTAGATGGTTGAATCTGCTATTTAGCACAGTAGTTTCCATTTAGTGAAATTTGTTTTGGTCTGTCCATTACATGCATCTAAATAATGTTACATTGGCCAAAATATTAATAATTTTGTTGAAGTAAAAGTAGTTGTGAGAGGTATTTTAGGCTATGGTTGTCCTCCTAGGTTGTTTTTTTGTGGAAGGTGACTCATTTTATTATTATTAATGTTATGAAAAAGATTGTTACAGATTATGTTGGTTACTTTCCATCACATTTAGTTCTAGGCAGCATTGAGCTCATTACCCAACTTAGCTCTTGATAATAGATTTTGAGAATAGAGAATTTTCCTACAAGATCAATTAATGAGTAGAGTATAGTGTCTTTCTTTATTATAGTGGAGTAGTTACATTTTATGGATTGAAATATATTATGAAAAATACTTGGGCTGAAATTATGAACTGCATGATGAAAAGTGGCTGCATATATTTCCTTTTATTGTATTTCTATGTATTCCTTTGACTTTAATGTAGTAGATGTGGTTTGTGTATGGAATAAAATTTTTTGGCCATGAAATTGAAAGATGATACACCATACATTGGGAATTATATTTTGTCCTCAAAAATTTGGGTTGGCAAGTCCTCAATACACCAAATTAGATGACATCTATACAACTACCCATATTGGGGAATCCATGGCCTATTTCGATAAAGAACCTCTTACACAAGGATCATATAATGAACTTCTGGATCTAATTTGAATAGTGACATATTGTTCTTTAAGCTCTTCAATTAGTTGAAAAATATTTATCACATGATCTATAAGAATTGAACTCCAAATTTTCTTTGTGTGAAATTAAATTGAATTTTGTTATTGGCAGTGTTTGGTGTAGCTGAATCATGGAATTTGTACAAGGATAAAATATAAAATTTGGTATTGACAAGCAATTCTCCTTCAAATTTGACTACTGAAAGAAATTTGAAACTATTCAATGTGATTTCCCAATGTTAAGGGAAAAACAATGACTTACCATTCAAGCCTACCTTGAAGGTGTAATTTGACTTATAGAGAAACAATATTTACCAACGTAAAATAAAATAGATTACATTAAGAATAGTTCACACTTGAGATTTGTATCATTTCAAGGTGGTAGTACACTGGGTTGAATCTCTGTAGAGCCAAACAAAATCTGATTATTTTTGTTGGGTCTATGAATTTAATTTAATAGATTCTCAACAAAATATTCAAAAATAAATATAGAGTTATAGATAGTTAATTATTAAATCATTGGATTTTATTCCTTTTATCCATTTTCAAATCACCAATTAAATATTTTTTATTTTATTTATTTTGTATCACTAAATTAAATAAAATAAGGGTTATAATGAGTACTAGTAATCAACTTTATAGTGAAATAGAATACAAGGTTAATAATAAAAAATAGATAACTATCCATTGTTTTGTAGATCATCATGATAATGGATAATAAAATTATTGTTTCAAATAAATTACACCTTATATTTATTTAGAATTAGTTCGGATTATGTGCATAAGCAAAACATGATAATGTAAATGAACTTGGATTGTGAATGAAATATATCTACCACATATGTATACCACTATGAGGATAGCCATGATTTTGAACATGTTGAGGATCAAGATTACATTAAAGTGTTAGAGAGAGGGGAACAAAAAAGTGGAGAGATATAGACAAGATATAGAGGAAACAAGAGATAAAAAGAGAGGAAGAGAGAAACACAGACAAAGAGTGGAAGAGAGACAAATACAAATACAAAGAAAGGAAGAGAGAGAAAGACAAAGAGACAGAGAGAGGTAGAGAGGGAGAACGCGTGAGAGATATAGACAGTGAAAAAGATAGAGATATGAGAGAAAGAGACAAAGAGAGAGATAATTAGAACAAATATATATAACCAAAAAAGCATATGGTTAAGATTAGGCTTACAATTACAATTAGGGTAGGATCAAGGATAGAATTAAGGTTAGGGACAAAATTACAATAAGGGTTACAATTAAGGAAATCTTTATAACAAAAAAAATTGTTAGGGTTAGAGTTGGAATTACAATTGGGGTTAGGGATAAAATTATGATTAGAGATAGAATTAGAGTTAAGGGGAAATCAGGGTTACAGTTAGAATTATGGTTAGTGTTATAATAATGTTTATGGTTAGCATGAAGGTTATAATTAAGGAAATGATTATAAGTAGAGTTATAGTTATAATTTGCATTATAGTTAAGGTTAGTATTAGGATTACAATACAAATTAGGGATAAAGTTAGGGTTAGTATTAAGATAAGAATTAGATTTGAAAGTTAGTATTAGGGTTAGGATAAGAATTAGGGATAGAGTTAGGCTTAGCATTAAGGTAAGAATTAGATTTGAAATTAGAATTGTGGTTATGAATAGAATTTGGCTTAAAATTTAAATTAGTGCTAGGCTTAAAATTAAAATAGTGTTACAATATTTTATTAGGTTAACAATAAATATAAATAAAAAATTATTACAAAATAAAATAATATAAAAAATTATAATATTTAACATAAATATCAAATAATTTTTTAAAATAATGTAAAATTACGAAGTATGATTGATATCAACATAATTTTCTATATATAAAATAGGGGGGTAGACATAGGCGCCTTTTAATCAATTTCTCGAATAAAAAATGTAATATAGGCATGTATTATATATACATTACTCCACATAGGTAGAATAGGGCCTCAGAAGATCCTTCTCGGCGTACTTTAGATATATTTTTTAAATATAACTATACTAGTATTCCATAGATGTAATTTTCAAACAAAAAAAAAGTGTAAGAAAGATATCCCTAACAAATGTTGAACAATTAGATAATTAACTAAACTCTAATATTTAGATGGATTGATATTTAACATGACTATCACCATCTGTTTTTATTGTTCTTTTAATGTGGTTTATTATCTGCAACAACTTTATGTAGACATGACATCTTCATTTACCCACTAAAAACTCAAAACATCTCTTTATATTAACAAACGACTTTTATAAGAAAGTGATACTATTAGTCTTCCAATGAAAATACTAGTGCCACCAAAGTCTTATGTATATATTTTTTCTCTGCTCTGCACTTCACACATAAGACAGTTGTTGACATTAAATATTAAAAATGATAGTGTTAGTCCTGCCAATGAAAATACTAGTGCCACAAAATCTTATGTATATATTTTTTCTGCTGCTCTGCAGGTCACACATAAGACAGTTGTTACATTAAATATTAAGAGTGATAGTGTTAGTCCTGCCAATGAAAATACTACTAACGCCAAAAAGTCTATGTACACATTTTTTCTTCTGCTCTGCACTTCACACGTAAGAGAGTTAGCTTTTCCAGGGTTTCATTGTCCTTTCTTTTCCGCTGGGAAGACTTTTTAACGCTTGATGTATTATTTCCCTGCTTCAACGGATTTACACACATTTACATCCAATACTTTCAAGCCTGGATTTACCGCAAATTTGCAGACATGTAGGGTGCAGATTCATTCCATGGAGTTTGGAGTCCATTCCATAGGGCTCGGAGTGCATGTACACCGTCCCCTACAATGTGACAGAAAATTTGCGTCATTTTAGGCAATTCTTTTACACAAACGTCGGGATCTTTTCAGCTTTAAATGATGGTATTTAGATTGTTGCTCAAAATTTTCTACCTTCCACACGATGTTTTCCATTTCAAACTTCATTTTTAAGATGATGGAACTGTTTTATCGAGGGGATTGCTTAGAGTTTTCAAATTTTCATCTCTTACAGCATGTTTACAGTTTTCAATGTTTTTTATTTCAAAATTTATTTTTAAGATGATGGGATTAGTTTATTTAGGGGTTGTGCTTACAGTTTTTATTTTTTACCATATGTTATCATATGTTTTTTGGCTGGGTTATTGTTTAGAGTTTTTATCTTGTATAATATGTTTTTATTTTAAATTTTATTTTTGAGATGATAGAGTAATTATGTAGATGGTGACAAAAAATTGTGGTGTTTACTAATGAAGTTTCAATAAAATTGGTTTAACTAATTAATATACCTATATTTAAAAAATATATTTAAAGTAGTCCAGAGATATCCTTCTACAGGACCTATTCTACCTGTGTGGTAAATTGATTAAAAAATTTTAAAGATATTTGTGAAATATGTGCATATATTACACTTTTTATTAGAGAAATTGATTAAAAGTGGCTTATATATCTCCCCTATATATAGATAAACTAGTACCATTGGAGGGCAACATGTAAGACATTAATTTAACTAATATATAATTATATCATATAACATTATCAAATATAATAATATTTATTTATATTGTTACATTATAATAATATTATATGTTATTTAATATATAAAATAATATAATTATATATTATATATTATATTATATAATAATAATAATAATATTAATATAATATTAATTAATATAAACCAAAATTATATTAATATTAAAATCCATAATTATTTTAAATCAAAATTATATAGCATAACAATATTAAATATAATAATATTAAATTTATATTATTATTACATTATTATAATATTATTATAATATTATATATTCTTATATTATATTATATTTATATTTATTATTATATTATTATATAATATAATAAATATAATATAATATAATTATATTTACATTATTATATTTACATGTTCCAAATAATATATTATTGATATAATATTAATTATTATAAACCCTAACTATTTTAAATCATAATTTTTATAAACCCTTATTGTTTAAAATCATAATTATTATTATAATAATGTAAAAATAATTAGGGTTGTAATAATTATTATGATAAGAAGTTATTAATACCAACCCTAACTCTAACCCCAATCCTAACTCTGATTCCAATAATAGTTTTAACCCTAATTCTAACCTAAATCCTAACCCTAACCTTAATTCTAATACTAATTATAACTGTAATCCTAACCCTAATTATAACCCTAATTGTAACCCTAACCCGAAATCCAATTATAATTCTAATCTTGATTTTATACCTAATCCTAATTCTTACCCCCAATTTACAAATTCTATTGCTAATTTAAAACCAAATTATTACTATAACCCTAACTTTAATCTTGATAGTAATGCTATCCCTAACTCTAATTCTAACCCTAACCCTAATTCTAACCCTAACCCTTACTTTATTACTAATTCCAACCCTAATCCCAACCTTAACTCTGACCATCATTCCATATATATATATATATATAAAATCTTTCTTGTTTTATTGTAACTATAACCCTAACCCTAATGTTTAGGCTAATACTAACCCTAATTATAACCCCAACCTTAAACCTAATTGTAATCATAGTTTTAACCCTAATTGTTAAACTAATCATAACCATAGGGACACCAAATTTTTTCCTATCATCTCTGTTGGTTCCATGGTCCTAACAATATGTGGAGCAATGTGGGAATTATAAAAAATAATGAAAGTTAAACATGTCTCTTAGTTGGGTAAATTCACCACAAAGTTTGATTTAAGCAACTTGATTGTCAATAAATCATTAAAAAAGTTAGTGCCCTCCAATCCTATCAACAAAGATTTTTCTAATTAAAACATAAATTTGTTATGAATATTAATCTTGCTAATAATAGCAATTTTCTTCGTAACAAATTTAATCCTACTAATAATAGTATATTTATCATTTGGAAAAACACAAGATTGAATAAAATAGACTAAGAATGCATGGTTTAAATATCATCCATTTCAATGGTCAAATAGTTAATAGCAATTTTATGGCTCACCAAATAAAAAGTAGTAAATAGTTGTCCTACTCTTATCCAAAATTGACCTTTGTCTAATGAAGTAGATGATGTTTAAGAATAACGAATAAGTATAAGTGAATCCGCTCTACTAAACATTCTTAGTAGCTCTGTTCAGCCTGTTATTAGAGTCAATTCTGTGAATGAGTGAATATAGGTAGTCATTTGGGTACAACACGTGGAATTTCAGTAATTAGCAGCCTAGGAAGAGCAGCAATACGTAAAATAAGACTTGTATGATAAATCTCTTGGCAAACCAATAGAAAATGTGCCTCAAGCTACACAAAACAGTAGCTTTGCGTGAATCACAATCAAAACACAACTACTCTTGCTCATTTCTCCATCTTGAACAATTAAGACCACTACCTTCTGACTTCCCAATCCAGCTGGTTAAATTTTTACTGGTTAAAATAGTTAATAGCATAGAAAGCTACAGTAAAAATATTTACCGGTTTCTTTGATATTGTTAATTCGTCTCTTCACATCTCAATTCGACTGGCATCACTAAAATGAAAATACAGGTGCATCATACTAATTCGGTGCAATTTACTCAAAATCTGATCTTTTCTCCATCCTTGACAATTATTTATGAAATACATATTCCAGAAAGAAAATAAGCCACCTTCATATATGGTACTCTATTTTAAAAAATATACATATATTCTTAGATCTACAGGTGGTAACAAAAACATACCTGAATAGAATCAAGTGCAAGATTTGCCTTGCAAATTTGAGAGCCGTGCATGCAACTCTTAAATTTTTCTGCTGACAAAAAAGAAGGGGTCATGGCGAGGGAATGAGAACACCATGTTGTTGTCCTTGAAAGAGGCAATTGGATTTGACGTGCTGTAGCTGTTGTAGTCATTTGCACTCACTTCCACCACTGAATCCTCACTCAGATTCTACTTGAACACTGCATTCTCACCACCACTCCCAAACAATTACAAACTCTTTGCTAGGAATACAAATCAATGAAAAACAAACAAATAACATAAAAACATTGCCAACGGCATCATCGATTAGGAAATAGTTCTTCCCCGCCTAGTCATTGTAACTCACTGTGCTAGAAGTAGGTGGAACCCAGCCTATGTTGCTGCCCACTGTAAACTGATGAGCTGCCCCTCCATTGGTAAGTAGTGCCACAAAACATAAGACTGCCATGGAAGATGAATACGATGCCTTTTTTGCCTGAGAAAACTTTAAAATGCCTTGAAGTGGTGTAGTGGGCTTTTTCTAGGTCACTTGAAATTCACTTGGCCATTCGCATGGAGAAGCATGCTAGAGTTGTGTGGACAGTAAGACGTAAGATAATCTAACTCTGTCACCCACCTTCTTCAGAATTGGATTAGTTTCCACTAACTACTCTCTTTCAAGCTTTCCTGCCAGCCAGTCGATGAAGTTCTTCTTCTCTGGTTCCTTTGTTTGCACCTTGGAAATGACCATTACCTTCATCATTGGCAAGGGAAACCTCAAAGACGCCAATCCTCTTTTCTCTTAGAGAAAAATCATGAATGTTAATTTCTGTTCAAAAATTGTAAAGTATGAAATGTGAAAAAATTGTAAGTATGAAATGTGATAATGGCACTTCCCAAACCATAACTAGCTATGACGAAGCCTTCCCCATATTCTCTCCTAGAATATGGGAGGTGATGGGAGGTAGGGAAAGTATTCCCTCTATAGTTTTTATATAGTTTAATATTAAATATTTTATCTTGTCATATCTTAGTAGACTCAATTTAAATCGGGGCCATACAAATTTACACACATCTGCTTTGACTATATAGTGCTTGTCGATGTAATTAGTTATAATCTATATGTAATTATAATGACTTATTTAGAATTGTAATATTGAACAATGTATAATGGTCATAATGGATAGGGGAAGTAATGCAAATTCATATCAAAAGCTTGGAATGCATATAAGTATCCCATGCAAAAATAAAATGAATGTCCTATAAAAATATTATATTTGAACTCAAGTATAACATCAAATCAATCTACCTTTTATACATAACATTGGGTTTTAACTTTATTTGGTCCAAATTTACAACTAGTCCATGTGTATAGGCCTTTCATTTTCAATACATTTTCATAATGTTAAAATTATATTCTTATAGAAATCTCTTCCTTCATGTAAATGTTAAGAGTTTTTTGCATGGTTTTCTATATAAAAAAATTAATTATTTATATAAAACTAGAGTATGAAGATTCTAATTAGATTATAGTACAAAATTCCATTACAATTTTTGTTGGTGTATACTTTTTATCTTAGGCATATACACTTGCTTTAACCATAGTTAGGCATATTTTCCACATGTACTTTGAACTTGTTAAAGTAGTTAGTCATTTTGGAGAGGTGTCGACTTGCATTGACACCTCACACTATTTTTGTGGGTGGTTACTCGCCACCACTTCGTGTAAAGGAGTCCTATCCACGTTTCATGAAGAATCGGGTACCCACACTTGCCTATTTATAACTACCTCATTTGTGAATACAATTGGTCAATTCATTTTCAATCTCGTGTGCTTGTTTGTCTACTCCACGATCTTGGCTTTTTACACATGTGGATAGCTTCGAGCTGTGTTTTCTATGTTGTGTGATTCGTCCCCTTACACGTCGATTTTCATGCTGTGAGGCTTCATTTTTTGGTTTGGTTTTGTTATTTGTTAATTGAATTGGTTGTTGTGTTTATTGCGGAGGTGATACTGCCCACAGAGGGCATTGTCTTTCTTCGATAGAGGATGGCCACACATGGGCCTACGATGCCCTCTCACAAAATGCCCATATATGGGCTCGTGTCTACGAAGGACGGGTTCTAACGCCTCTGGTCAGATGTTCTTTGAAGGATTAAAACGCCATTGGAGAGATGAGCTTTGTGGGGTCTTTAACACCCATATTCGGGCTTGCAGCAGGGAGGTCGGGGCCAAGCAAAGGCCACACAATGGCACGCTATCTCTGAGCTTCCACATCATCCTCTAGAATGACCTTCTGAGGGCCGCTTCATTCACGGTGGATTGGCGCCATAAATGCTGCAAATGCAACGTGTCCTGTGATGCCCTGCAACACAACAAAGATGTCCTCCTTTGATGCCTTCATTGCCCCTATTTTGACTCTTCAAATGGCCATCGACCACCTTGTTTTCCATGTCTACAATAGCGTAGCAACCTCCGATGGGTGTCAAAATTATTTGTGGAAAAGCAGACACTATTCATGTTGGAAATTGTCAAAATTGCTGAGGTAAGAAACTAGGGGGGTGATGTAAGCGGGGGAGGGGAGATCAATTCCAAACTTAAGCCCTTGGTCACATGTGGTTTTATCGCCTAGTCGTGCACAGCCCACGGAGGCTTATTTTCCCTTCTCTCTTCTTTTTTTTCTCCAACAAATTTGGCTGCAAATTTAATTTTTTTCAAAAATTGATTTTTTTTTGCTGAGGAAGGATTTTTTTGTAAAAGCAAAAATTGAATGTCCTGTAACTTTTGCAAATCAACTTGAAATCGAGCGATTCTTTTTGCAAAAGTGGATTTTTTTTGTCACGATTCCAACAAGCATAATATTGCATTGACATTATAAAGTGCTAGTTTATGTCTTTTTGAGTGACTTGTAAAACTAACTCCTCCTTCTTAGTACCAAACTTCACAGGGAATCAAATCATCAAAAGGTGTAAACATGATGTCAATGCACTAACTTTATAAAGTGCCACTTCAAGGGGTGTATTAAGGAAGAGTAATCAAGCACTCAAACTTATAAAGTGCCACCTTAAAAACTAAGTTCAAATAGAAGTTTAATTTTCAAAATTAAGGAAATCAACTTCACAAATTGAGGGTAAAAAGAGAATTACATGGTACTTTCAAAATTATAAGTCAACAAATGGATTCTTACTTCAATTGTAATGGATCACATGTCACCTTACAAAGAGGTGTTTGTAAGAATCAAACCATGCAACACCTTCAAAATATTGATGGATGATATCTATTATAATGTTTGTGGTAAGGGAACTATAAAGTTAGGAAATGGATTTGTACACAATGTATTTTCATTCCTGAACTATTAAGGAATCATCTCTCCATATATCAACTCACCTATTTCGACAAAATAATTGAGTTCACGGCCACAACAACCCTAATCAGAGAATCACAAAGTTGAAAACTTATAGTAGTAGCGAAGGTTTGTCACTTTGACTACAGCTTCATTTTTTCAGACTTTACATTAGGTGAACAGAACTCTCATAATGCGACTTCTGAGCCTAGTGTTAATTCACGACTCAACTCGATTGGTTCTATATAGCAAGTTGATTGAACTCCACTAGCATATTTGTTTGTAAATACACTCGTGAAGTGTCATGTAATTGAATGTGAGTTACACACAAAGGGAAATTGGGAAAATTGTGCTCACACTGATCTATAAAGTGTAATGGGGGGTTGTAACAATCACACCATGAATTGTATAGATTCTCTTCTCATTCGTATGTGTGCTTAATGCACATCCTTGTTTTCAATTTTTAGTACATTTCTTGGACCTACATCCTAGTCTTTATCCCTTACACACTATCAACTTCAATTAGTTTGCTGAATTCTCTTAGAATTAAGTGAAGGGCAAAATTTACTACTATTTCATGCTCTAGGACTTCTTCATCTCTACATCAGAACATCATCATCATCAACTTTTTTGGGGGGCTATCTAAGCCTTTCTCTCTTTTGGATTATAGTTTTTTCCCATGAGGTTTTCTATCTTTCTCTGTTTCTAAGAGATTTGTATTGTACTTGAGTACCTTATCAGGCTTCATGGTTGGGACTCATTTTTCTTTTGCATTATGCATGGGTACCTCACCATGCTTATAGCCAAGACCCATTTTTCATAAACTCACCTAAGCTATGCTTAAGGGGGGTGTTGGTGTATACCTTTAATCTTAGGTAAATACACTTGCTTTAACCATAGTTAGGCACATTTTCCACATGTACTTTGAACTTCTCAAAGTAGTTAGTCATTTTGGAGTGGTGTCAACTTGCATCGACACCTCGCGCTATCTTTGTGGGTGGTTACTCACCACCATTTCATATAGAGGACTCCTATCCTCATTTCATGGAGAATTGGGTACTCACATTCGCCTATTTATATCTTCATCATTTGTGAATACAATTGGTTGATTCATTTGCATTCTCGTGTGCTTGTTTGTCTACTCCACGATCTTAGCTTTTTACAATTTTGAAGTTTTAATTTCTTTTAGGTTGTAAAATATAGTACAAAAAGATTTAAAAAAGGTTTAGAAACTTAGATAGAATAAATTTTGAGTAAGGAAAGTAAGCAATCCAAATTTACATCTTAACTAGCATACTTATATTCAAAAAGTATATCTAAAGTACGTGAGAGATTCTTCTTCAGGCGCCTATTTTTTAATCACTAATTCTACATTAATGCCTCCAAAAGGATATCTCTCAGGGTACTTTAGATATATTTTTTAAATATAGGTATGCTAGTTTTTCCTTACTTAAAATAACCCATAAAACTAAAAAATAAATTATTTATAGGGATTTAAATAGTACTTAAATTAAATAGTAAATAATTGAATACATGCATTCTAATTTAAATAGTTACATTTACATTTAAAATAAAATATAAATACTACTCTAATCAAAAGAAATCTATTTTCTATAACATAAGGATAAGGTTTCTTTATTTTTTGGTAAATAATGGGATTAGGGCCCACTTCGATAAAAAATAGTGATAGTAAAAAATAATAGAAAAGCTTCAAACCCAAAATAGGGGAGCTCAAAGAATAAAGGAAACACTTAGAAATCTACAAGAGACACAAGTTACAAAATTAGAAATAACTCTCCCATGAGCACAAAGAAACTCCAACATGAAGAAACCAATCACCCTTAGCAAGTGGAGCAGCCACTAAGACCTATTAGCTAAAATTTTCTTTCTGCTCCTGGTAAGGAGAGCATCCCTGTTCAATTGGGTGCCCTTCTCAACATCTCTTCCCTCTAACCAGAGCTTCTCTACTTCAGATTTTCATCCCTTTTTCTTCCCTCGTTTACTGATGTTTGGTTTTGAAATGTAGCTCATCGATTGAGCAAGAGTGCATACCTTGAAAGGAACCATCATATCATTATGGTCTAAAAAATCATGAAAGTCTTCATCCAAATCATCAAAAAATGGCAAAGTACCCTCATCCTCAAAGCAGTCTTCCAATCTATCCAAGGATTGATTTGAGATACAAAGATCAATTTCATGGTCAGGAGAGGGAACAATAGGAAGAGAAGCTTCAATAGGTGGCTCTGGATCTAGACAAGTCTCCTCTTGAGTCTCCATGAACCTTCCATGATTGTGCCAAATAAAATTAGTGTCAGCAGAGTAAGATTTTTTTATCCAATTTTTGAAATTGAAGATCTTCAAACCATTTGATCTTTTTAAAGTGCATCCTGCAATTTTGTGACCGACCATGTTACATCAAAAGCACCTAAAAGGTAACCCTTCATTATTTAAAAATTGAGTCCAAGATCCCTATGAGGAACGAATTCTGATAGAGTGATGCAAAGGTCTAGAGATGTCTACCATGGCACACACCCGGGTGAATCTACTTGGTGATTCAGAGTCTATCTTAACAAAGGAACCCAAATGATCCACCATCTGCCTTATAAGATTAGGATTTCACATGATCAGAGGGAGATTATACAACCTTATCCAGATGGGTATAAAGGAAATTCTTGTTGTAGCAGGATTAAAAAAAAGGGGCTCCAAGAGGTAAGGAAAATGTTAGACTAATCAAAGAACCAAGGCCCATTCTGCTTCATAAATTTACAATCTTCTTCATACTAAAATTGAAAGCAAAAGAAACCATAATCCATAAAATCAACTTCTGGGGTGGAAATATTTCTCCATGTTGATTTAATCCATTCCATCAAACCTTCCAGAGGCAACCATTTTCTCAGCAATCGGACAATGAGGGACTGGTTTCCAACATCCACAATTGTTGCATTGACACATTCATCTGGGATATGGAAATCAATAGGTTCACCTGTCAAAACCACCTCTGTATCTCCTAGGGCATAAGTGCTTGAAACCAACTTGATACTAGGGTTCAAAGCCCTATCCATAAGCAGAGATCATGCCATCAATTTGGGAGAAGAATTCGAGGTAGCCATAATCTGATCCCTATAAAAAGACTCCACATTCATGATAAGTGTTTGACTGATTCCTGTATTCTGCATAAATTTGCTTGTCTACTTCCCCAACAATCTACCCCTTTCCCATCTAGCTTTTGGGAGCGAGGAGGCCATCATTTCCATTTGATTCTAGCAAAGATATATCAGGAGGGGGCTTAGGATTCTCCATGATAACCTGAGTTTTGCAGAATTTGGAGCAACTGTGGTAAGGGTTCCACCTATTTCTGCAGCCCTCAATGAATAGATTTACCGAAGGCAGCGAGTCAGGAGCCAAAGGAGGAGACATCAATGAAACCCTAGGGAGATCAAGAGTTTTCACACCCTTGGATGCCTTATCCCTCGCATTTCCCTTTTGAGTGTCTACTCCATCTGCAACCAATTGCAACCGCTGAGACTTCGCCACTCGAGCTCCATCACCCTTACGTCTTTGCCGCCCGTTCATAGGATCTCCTTCGGGGAGTGAGATGCCTTCGCACATTCTTTTGCTTACCATATTTATATTAATTTTATTTTATAAGGATATAGTTTCTTAATAAAATAAAGAAAGTGATTTTTTAATAGCCTAAAATAGCATATACAACCTATTGCTTTTCCTATTCTGTTTCATTTGTTCTTTTTTTGGGCTGACTTCTTCAATTTTATTTTATTTTCATTTCTCTTTTAAATAATTACATTTACAATTAAAATAAAATATAAATGATAAATAATTTAAGTGACACATCAACATCCACCAATTAAGTAATCTATTTGCTATAATATAGGGATATGGTTGCTTAATAAAATAAAGAAAGCAATTTTTTTGAATAGCCCTAAAGATAGCATATAAATCCTATTGCTTTTTGTAATTCTTTTCATTTGTTGGAATCTATTTGCTATAATGTAGGGATATGGTTGCTTAATACAATAAAGAAAGTTATTTTTTTTAATAGAGAAGCTTCTGAAAACAAATCATGACCGAATCACCACCCATTTCTATTATGTTTTCTATGTGAAATTATTTTAATACCCTAACCTAAGATTTCTTTGATGCATTTGTAGATCTAAAGTTTTCCTGAAGGCATGTTTTAGATTCAAACTTCCATTGGTGCCTTCAGGTTTCCTATGTATTCTTCATTGAGCATGCAATCATTCCATAGAAGAAAGAAGAAGATTCTTTTTAGATTCTCTCATTTTGGTAGCTAGGGTTTCATTGTAAGTAGATAATTAAATTGGATGATGTTTGAGTTCCCTAACATAATTATAACTAATTTTTAAAAAATATTAATAATATCCAAACAAAAAATAAACTTTATTGCAAATATACTATATACATTTCACAATTCATAAAAAATTTAACATATTTTAATAATATAACAAATTTTCAAGTCTAATTCATCTTATTCATTTTAACATAAAATCTTCTATACAATAAAGTTATTACATGCAAGAAATTAAGAAATAAATAATTAGTGTAAGAAATAAAAATTATAATTCTAAATCATTAATTTTAACAATTTCATTTTGCTTCAAGTTTCCCCACAAAAATAGCCTTTAATTTAGTGCTGGTAAACAAAGCCCCCACCAAGGACCTAGTAGTGGAGCACCCTAACTTCAAGCCTCTCAAAATCATACCTGGCAATTTTGAATCACTCCAAAAATTTTATAGTAGCTTACTTGGCAACACCCCTGCTTATAACTAAGGTTTTAGGGCCACATCATCAAATATGATGCCACATCAGCATGCTTTTTGTTGAGGTGTCAAATAGTTCCCCAAAAAAAAAGGATGGACCAATAGGTTTGCATTAAGTCATATTTTGTTGGTAGGTTGATGTGGCATCACATGATTGGTTGCTTTTTAAATCTAAAGGGCACATTTCATTCAATTATTAGTACTTATAGTAACACTAACAACCTTAAAGTCACAAATACTAGTACTAAACTTTTTAAAATATTGGGCCTTAAATGCACATATACTATCTCAGCCATTGGAACTATCTCACCTATTGGGTCTTTTCCCCTATATTATTACGCCAAGAGGCAGGGTGAAGAAGAGGAGCTGAAAGATTCCATAATTTCCGTATAAAAAAAATTAAAAATAGCAATTAAGATTCCATAATTAAAAATATATGAACTCCATGGAAAACTAATATTAATAATATATATCATAGTAACACCTCTGTTTATCTTTTTAATTAATCATCCCCTCACCAAAAAAATTTAGTTAACGAAATCATCATATTTACATGACTAGACATGGATAGCTCTTCTTCACCATCACACTAAGAAAACAAATTCATACATTTCCTTCGCTCTATGAACAACTAGTCTTCACAACAGAGCAAAATATGGATACAAAATTAGCAGATTATGAATTATGCAATGTCATTGTCATCGAAATGGTTAGCAAAGTTTACTTTGCAACAAACATGTACAGCGGCAAAATCTTTACCATAAAAGTGGTTGACAAGGAAAAAATGTGTCAAGAAGACTGGAACAAAGTCGATAGAGAAATCACTGCACTATGTTATGGCTTAGGAATCCAAACATAGTTCACCTCTACAATGTATTTGTAACCCACAAAAAAATATACTTGATAATGGAATACACCGGTGGAGGAGACCTATCGAAAATAGTTCAAAAATTAAACCAGGATTCATTTGGAAAATGGTTTCGGCAGCCAATTAGTGCCATGGAATACTGCCATAGCCAGGGAAATATTTCCATCTATTTGTAATAAATTGATTTAAAAATTTTAAGAACATAGACGCTTGAGAAAGACATCTTTCAATTGTTTTTATTTATGATTTTTGTTTGCTGGTGACGCCTTCTTGATTTTGCAAATGTTGTATTCATTGTCTTGATAGTTGCATCCAGGTCTGCAAGGAAAGTGCAGTGCCAGTTTAGATATATTCCATTAACAACTGTGTCAGATGTATTATTGCCAATTGTTAGCCAAAGAAACATTATTATAGATACCCACGCCTAGATTCTAAAACTGGATTACCCTGTGAAGAAGCTCCTCAAATGAAGTCATGGAGCTCCTCTGCAATCAATGCCATAGAGAACAAGACCAACAAATTGGATATCACACTTGAGAAGGATCAAACACAGCACGATGCTGGGAAAGGTGAAGAGGTGGTTTACAATTTTATGCCCAAGGCTAGTGTAACACCTTTAAGGCCAAGGCCCAAATGAAATGTAGTGGTCAATGGCCAAGGCCTTTCCAAATCCATGCCTCACAGGAAGGACTAAAGTGTTAGTAATAAATGTATCCTGGGCTCTGCCTCGAGTAAAGGAGGAGCCAGTCATTAGAATAGGGGAGGAGCCAGTCATTACAATAGAGGTCTCACAATAAATAGTCCATATGTTCTTTATAACAGTAAACAACTACTAATATATTATAATCATAGCTTAAATTTTGTTTGTGTATGGAACTTGATCATACACTTTTTGATTTATAATCTTTAGGTAAAATAAGGGTTCAATCTTATTGAGAATATAATGAGGGCAGCCATACAAAAAATTGTAATGCATCCAAACATTTAAATAGTCTTTGCAAATTATTATAATGCAACCCTTACAATTTTTAAGGATCCATTGTTTAATGGTAAGGAAGATAGGATCTATTTTTTAGATAGCATCTATTTTTCAACTGTTCATGTTGTTCCATTTGAACATAACTTCGAATTTCTATATGTTGATTCAATAATAAAACTAAGAATTTGAATTGTGCAGGATTATAATCATAGGTTCTCCAAACTTGTAGTGTATATGGTGGACTTTACAATTTCAGTCCACTACACGTGTGGTCTTGGAGCAGGATCATACATCCTAATCCTCAGAAATGTTTTAAGTGGGATGGAGTTCATGTAACAAAGACTGCATATAGAAAAATTGCTTCAAAATTTATAGATGGGGAATTCACAAGCCCCCCATTTGATTTTATTTCTTAGAATTGTTAGGTTAGTTATATCAATGTACTATCAATAAGAATTTGTCTAATAGTTTCAATTGTTGAACAAGAATTTTAGTTTATGAAATTCTTTTAAAATTATTCAATTGAGTGTTTAATTTTGTGTGAAAATGTGGTTAATCTCTTTTATATATATATATATATATATATATATATATATATATATATATATATGAAGTTTTTTATGTCACTCTCATCTAAGGCCTAAATTTGATGGTGGACATGTCAAGTAATTTTTTTTACGATAATCATTCAAAGTGATCCTTTAAAGGCTAAGATAATTTATTAAAAAAAATATATTGTAAAGGAAAATAAAATTTCTTTAGGTGTAATTTAGGCTAATCCAATAATATGCATATACATAAGTACAATAAGCCTAGACAAGCCTAACCAATTCTAATGATAATACTTGAGAGCTAATGTGTTCTCAATTAAATGATAAAAGTACTTAAATTAAATTGGTAGAGATCTTGAACTCCAACACAACCATTAAAGAAAGGAGGCCCTACTTCTAAAAATGGCACAAGTTATAAGAATGATGCACATGGGAGCATGGTACATAGCTATTCATTTATCCATTGAATGCAAGTATTCCAAATGTTGCACAAGGCTCTATATTCAAACAAAGTGTACCATAGAGGGAAGGCAAGACCTACCATTTCAACACAACCAAGGGAGAATTCAAAGCACAAGCCTTCTAGTGTACTACGTAGCCATAGTTCAAAATAATGATGCAAAGGTTACAAGGAGTGGCAACTTCAAGAACCTCAATATAGAGCTCTAAAATCCAACACCCAGAGTGTCTTAGAATAGTCATCATCTGATATCTATTTTCATCCATTGTATTTGTAGCATTATGTGTTATGATTTCATTTATCACTCAATTAGAGTTAGGGTTAAAAATAGAATTACAACTAAGATTAGAATTAATGTAGGGTAGCAATTAACATTAGAATTAGGCTTAGGGTTAGAATTATGGTTAGGATTAGAATTAGTGTTAGGATTAGAAGTAGGGGTAGGTTAGAATTAGTTTAGGGTTAGGATTAGAATTAGAGTTAGAATTAGGGTTAAAGTTTGTATTAAGGTTAGATATACTATTATAATTATATAATATAAGGTTAGATATTATTATTATAATATAGGTTAGATATATTATTATAATTATGTAATATATTCTATAATTATTATAATATTATATATTATATTATAAAATTATATATTATAATATAGGTATATTATATTTTTTTGATATAATATAATACATAATTAAAATTATTATATAATATATTATAATTATATATCTAACCTATATTATAATATTACATTATATATTTATAATAATTCTTAAGATATATAATACAGATTGAATTAGGCTTGCGTTGGGATGCTACTAGCATACTTATATTTAAAAAATATATCTAAACTATGCCAAGAGATATCTTTCTAGAGGTGCATATTTTTTAATCAGTAATATGTGTGGTTTAGATATATTTTTTAAATATAGGTACACTAGTATATGTGTGTATGCATTCCAAAATCAATACATCCTGAATGGGTCTAATTGTACTCAATCTACATCTTATTTATAAAATAATAAAAAATTTGTACAATAATCAATTCATTTTAATGTTTGAAACCATTCACATAAATCGCTATTTTGATTTTACTTCTTTCCTTTAAAGAAATTTAAACCTATAAATAAGCACTTCACCATACCTTTACATGAACTCTCCTTAAAAATACTAAATAATATTGGAGAATTTGTTTAAATTTTTCTATATTTTAAGTATATTATACATTATATGTATAGAAATTCTACCATGTTTTTTTGTTTGCATGATAAATTATAGCAATGTTTTGAGGCATGTCTGAAAATTTGCCCTATGCTAAAGAAAAATACTTGCAGAAAAAAGGAATGGGAAAGATTCGATTTGAAAAATATTTGCGAGAAAATAGGAATCCAAAAGCTTAGATTTGAATCTTAAAAGAAAAAATTTCCTGGAAAACATGTATACGAAACCAAATCATTCCCTTTAAATTTGGTTTCTTTCAATTTTTTTTTTTTTGAAAATTCTATAAATTCCTTCACCGCTGAAGACTCAACATAATCTTGCAAATTTAAAGCAGAAACATTAAGAAATTTGATAATTTCCGTTACTCTATATTAAATGAACGCACCCAGTATGGCAGCCGCCAACATTTATTACTCAAGATGCTCATGGTATTTCAAAAGAAAAGGTAAGTAATATTTAATAGTCACCAGGGTTTAAGTTAGAATGTTAATAACTAGTATATTTATATTTAAAAAAGGCTGCCAACATTTATTACTCAAGATGCTCATGGTATTTCAAAAGAAAAGGTAAGTAATATTTAATAGTCACCAGGGTTTAATTTAAAATGTTAATAACTAGTATATTTATATTTAAAAAATATATCTACAGTACGAAGAGAGATATCTTCCAATTTTTTTTGTTTTTGATTTTTGATTTTTATTTTTATTTTTTATTTTTTTATAAATGACTCGCAGTTAGAATATTTGCATTTTAGTTTAAAATAGTACAAACATCTTATAAATTACTCACATTTATAATATTTGCATTTTGGTTTAAAATAGAAAAAGTATCTTAGTGGTGTCACATTTAATTTAGTGGTGTATTTATTGTGGCGTTTCATTATGATTCTCTATCTTAATAATTTCATGCATATAATTTTTTTTATTTCTTAGATTGGAATCTTCTAAATTACACATAATCTTAGAATCTTTTAGCGCTTCAACTCCACCCCTATTGTGAATGTAGAATGTCTCTCGGCATAATAAATGTTAAAATAAGAAATATATTTAATTGTAATGTATTTGATTTTTAAATTTAGGGATTTTTTTTGCCTATTTTTTTAATCAATTTATTGCACTCCCTTTCACCTCACCTCAAACCCTACAATTTGATATGTCCGTTCTACATTTGAAAAAAATTAAGGAGGCACTATAAATAAATTGAATATGCTTCTTTTCATATGCCATTCCTTAACGTTTCTTTCTTTCATTTTAGTACATAGTGATGGCTTCTTTGAAACTACTATCCACCTTTCTTTCCATCTAGCATGTATTTTCTTTTTTTCTTTTTTTATTCCTTTCACCATTTTTTTGGTTTTTTAAATTTGTGGAGTGACTATTTGGTATTTTAAATAAAAATTCTAGATTGGAATCTTATAAGTTTACATAGAAATTCCAGAATATTTCACTTGAATGTAGGAACGCCTCTCGGCGTAATTACATAGAATGTTAGAATCTTTGAGCTCTTCAACTCCACCCCTGTTGTAACTGTAGAACCCCTCTCAACGTAAATACTACAATTAATACACACCAAAAATTGGTCATCATATTAAATACCACAATTAATGCACAATAAAAGTTGATCATCATTTATTATGATCGTCCCATTGTCCACATAAAACTGAATCAATTTCGGCATATGTGGAACCCACGTAGAGAAAATGATAACCACGTAAACAAATTTCGTCATATGTGAACACCGTGTAGAGAAAATTGTGTGGACTGGGTTGATGGGTTCCTCTACCTGTGGAATCTGTGTGCATCCGCACCTTATTTCTACTTTCTCTCTTTGTTCACCGTCTTACCATTCTCTTCTATCCTTTCTACCCTGCGTTTGTTTCAGTTCCTCTTCAATTTAATTTCATGACAACGGCAAATGAGATTAGCAGTGCCTTTGGATATTGAAAGTGAAACTATGGAGCGTTTTAAATTGATGTCTTTTACTTTCAAAAAGAAATTTAATGTTTGAAAATGAGAACCGCGTAAATAAATTTGTGTGGGGTCCTTTTACACGCGCTTTGAACGGAATTTCGTCAAATGTGGAAACAGGGAAGAGAAATTTGTGTGGGCTGAGTTGATGAATCTGTGCACATTATATCTACTACTTTCAGTCTTACCATTCTCTTCTATCTATCCCTGCGTTGGTTTCGGGTAACCAGTTCCTCTTCAATTCAATTTCATGGCAACGGCAAAAGAGAGTAGCAGTGCCTTTGACAAAATTTTGCCACCATCTGCATTTGCATCATCTTCAACGCCAACAAAAAGGGTGCCTTACGATGTATTCATAAACCATCGTGGCTCTGACACCAAGCAAACGGTGGCCGCCTCTATCTACCGTACCCTCAAACTCATGGGACTTCAAGTTTTCTTAGATCAATCAGAGCTTCAACTCGGTGATTCCATACCCTCTGAAATACAATATGCCATGGCTACTTCTTTCCTTCATATTGCTATACTTTCTCCCAGATATGCAGAATCCACTTGGTGTTTGGCCGAGTTATCCTTTATACTCAAAACCAACAAGAAAATTATTCCTGTCTTTTACAATGTTGACCCCAGTGATATCCATTGGATTTGTAAAGGAAAACGAATCTATGCTAAAGCATTTTCCGAGCATGAAGCCAAGGCCAGATATGCTTCAGAAACGCTCCAGGATTGGAAAATGGCGCTGCAAAAGGTTTCATTTGTTAAAGGCTCCATTGTCAAGAATGATGAGTAAGTATCAAATACTCTCTTCCTTTTCTCACATGTTATGACATATTGTATCTCAGAATACAACAAAGTAGTTCTACAATGGAATCTCTTCCTTTTTTTTTTAGCATAGATTAGAAAGATTTATTATCAAATCGAAATCTGATTTAAAGTTTTCATCTCGGTAAACTTACTATTACATTTCATCAATTTTATAAGGTTGATGTTATTTTTATGAGCTACTTCCCCCTTTATAGAAATAAATGGATTTTCTTAATTTATTTAGATTAATTAAATCAAGCAAATTAATTTGCAACATAATTTAGATAAAAGAGGTATAATTTATGATTGAAATAAGTAAAATTAAATGTGTGAATTAAATCAATTGAATATAATATTTAGTTTATAATTAATCGTGGAGAAATGGTATTATAGATGTAAGGTATCTATTCATCTAATTGTCAAATTTTTAGGACTTGATAGAACTTGATGCAACAATTAGTTGTAAATTTGAAATTTGTCTACTCTATTGATTGGGTCAAGTCTACAACTAAGGAACTAATCTTCATGAGTGCATAATTGATTTGGCATGCAAGTCTATTTTAATGCTTGCATATCTATTCTAGGGCTATGCAAACTTCTTAAAGTTATTCACATTGGTTTCTTGTTTTCTAAATCTATATAAGGAAATGACAATCTTTATAAACAACTTTGGAGAATTTGTTGACTTGTGAGAGTTATGTTCTCCTTTGTCAAACTTGTTAGTGTATATATTACCTTGCATTTCATGCACATGGGTAAATACATGTGGCGTTAAGCCTTCTTAGGTGTCTACTTTGGAGTGTTAGTATGATCAAGTCAACTCGCCACCTCTAGAGTGTTTTGTGGAGTTAACTTGACACCTCTAGTGGAGTGTTGAAGTCAACTTCTGATTTGACTCAACCTCTTCACCTATTTGTACACACCTTGTTCATAATCTAATACACTTTGGATTTGATGCTAGCATTCTCATAGTTGATCCTTAGTTCTAATAGAACTTGTAGATAGATCAACTTAACAATAATAAACAATGCTCAAACATAACATACAATCATGTAGTGGACTTAGAATGACATATATTTATGTAAATGAGATCTAAAAGTGTTGTGAGTATGCTCTCATTAAGGCTCTTGATTATTCTCTCTTGATGAAGTATAAGTGTTGCTTGTTGTTTTCTAGGAGATTTTAAAATAAATGAGTTGATGCCCTTAAATACAACAACATAATGCATAAATCCACATAAAATTATGCTAGGTTAACAGACAATTACTAGTGGAATAATTAAACTTGGGCCCATTTTGAATTTTTAAAATTTAGCGGTTCAGGTCCACAACTCTAGAAATGACCCAGATCACTTTTGCACTCATGGATGTGACCTAGAGTGGAAAATAATAAATTTGGGAATGATGACCAAATTTCTAGAGATAAACTACACTAATGGGACTTAGAGATAATAATGTTATGAGCCAAATTCATGCAAGAAAATGTCACTTGTAAAGTTATCATTGCATAAAAATACTCTAATAGAAGTGAACTCAAAACATAACATCCAAAAGGGCACAAGGATGCAATTTTCATCTTTATAATACTACTAAAATATTTTAAAATGTTGTTTAATTACTATACTAAACCTTATCTTACTCTCACATATGATAGGTGGGAATTTATGCTAAAAGCTTAAAAAGAATCATAACAATAAAACAAATTCACTTTACAAAATGTTACAACTTCTAAATACTTTAATTGATATTCTGCAATATCAAAATCATAATTTATATTTAATAATTATTACGATTTTAAGAGTCAAAGTATTTTTAGACCTTTTGTGATATAATAAAGGATAAGTCGTTAAATCAATGAAATCTTTGTCCTTGCAAAACCACTAACACCACACACTTATATCTTACAAACTCCTATTAAAAATGACTTAAGAAAATACAACTTTCATAAATTTAATTTTAAGAATAGTAACACATCAATAATCCATCATAAAACTATATGTTTGTAAATTTCTGCTAATTTGACAGCAAGTATGCATATATGTTGTTAGCAATGTAAAAACTATACAATTAATCCCTTTTGATTAATACATTTTATCCCACTTTGGCAGTTTACGGAGCGAAAAAAATCCATCATAAAACTAAGGTTTTCACAATGCAACATTGGATTTTGACTCAACAATAGATTGGAATAATACACAAGTCTTGCAACAGATTTGGCATAGTTTCCCATTACAAATATAGCAATCAAGATCTAGAAACTGACAAACATAAACAACACCACTACTTAAGGAAATGTTTTTTGGGTTTCTCCTTCCAAAATCAACATTTCAACTTACAAACCAACATGTAGATGCCACAAAACACATATTCTATTAACCTTCAATCTCCATACTTAAGCTTTCTAGAAATCTACATACATACTCAATGCTCCTTCTTTCTACCTATTGATCCTCTCTCTAGAGGCTAAATCTCTATCAATTTCCAAGATTATATGTAGTTTCCATCCTCCAAAAATATGCATATTTATTTCTATCTATCTCCCTATGCAATTGTTTTTTGCTTCAGAGTTACAACACCAAAAATTGAGTGACCAAGTTTGCATGCATGCAATTTGGTCAAGTGTAATGCCCTTGTGTAAGATATTTTCTTAAAATAGCTAAAAATATCACAATTGGAATAGCCTTCTTCATGCAACATTATTTTTTGGTTGGAAATTCTCTATAATGCATCCCCTCACATAATGAGGTATCGTAATATCCTCTTTCATAATGATGCATCATTGATTCTCTTTAAAAAAGTTACAACTATTTAGAAATTAAAGATTCTCTTCCCAAGTCCAAGCATGCCATACCAATTACCATTACATGAGATTTTAATCAATGATTTTAAATAAGATGCCTTATATTTAATCCCAAGGGGTTTCATGATTAATTATTTAACAAGTAACCTAGGAAAATACAAAAGAAAATGAAAATATACTTTTTGTTGATGTTTATTGCTCAAACCTTTAGATGCTCCTACATCAAACACCCCCACTAAGAGTTTGTAAGCATGGTCTACAAATAAAGGATGAGTGGAAAAACCACTCTTTAAATCCACACACAAATTGGAGTGTGCCCCATCATTTGATAGAGGTTCCTCAAAAGAAAATAGTCATCTTCCTTCACCTCTTCTAGCTTTTAGCTCAAGGTCATATCATAGCCTCCACTAAGTTTTATCCTCTATATCCACTCCTAAACTCCTTGGAGATCTCTATCCACCAAAATCTAACCATCACCTCTAATTGATTCTCCTCCATTCTCTCTACATTGTACAATCCCTCTAATGTCCATTCACTCGCCTCTATCCATGGATCCTTGCATCCATATTAATGAACTATTTCAAATAATATAGACTTTAGTCAAAATACAAAACCTATAAGATAAATGAAATAATGATAAACAAGGGTGAATCTCAACCCCACAAAGATCTAAGTTGAAAGATATGTTGTTGAAACTAATTAGATCTAAAATCTTAGATAAGATCAAAGTAAAATGTAAGGGGATAGTAATGTTGGGCCTGGGAGTGTTGGCTTCACCAAGAATATGTGTTAAATAAGCCTTACTAAATATTTACCTTAGACTAATTAATACATATGAATGAACAACAAATTAACCTAGATCAAAGAGTTGAGACTCAATTATATTGAAATAAATGAAAAATTAAATAGGAAAATAGAGTGGCTTAGCTCTATAATTAATATTGGAATAATGTTAATGTCATGTAGAATTGATTCACCACCTTCTAAAACATTGTTTCTATTAATATGATAATTATGTTTGAAATTCAACCTATCATAGAAAAAGATAGTGGGTTGATCTTTAAGGGATCAAGATAGTGGGTTGATCTTTAAGGAATCAAGATTGATTTGAAGTTGCTCAAAAATGACTTGACATACAAATATGATCTCTGAGACACATGATTAATCTAATAGAATGTTGACTCTTAAAAATTGTGCAACTCAATCTATTATGACCTCTACATAGTCAAGATGGTGTTTATAAGGACCATTAAGAAGTTTATCAAGTCACATGGATCAATTTATTTGAGGTTAAACCCCTTTGTAAAATTATTCAATGGTAATGAGCAAGGTAAAGGACATCATATGCATATATGTAGATGGCTCGAGGTGATGATGTAAATTA
Source organism: Cunninghamia lanceolata (assembly GCA_027924645.1). Lineage (NCBI taxonomy): Eukaryota > Viridiplantae > Streptophyta > Pinopsida > Cupressales > Cupressaceae > Cunninghamia > Cunninghamia lanceolata. Next base: position 3,023,096 of record BSBN01001859.1, on the reverse strand, counting down.
GATTATTTTCTAATCTCCCAAATCAATGTTTGCTCTAATGATTTTGTTTTTGTCTCCCATGGCATGAAATTAAAAGTGCAATGAATGTATTTAAGAACCATTTCATAACAACATGTCACACAAATGTGTGCTAAGTCAACCCAAAATGAGTAGTGGAAGGGGGCACAAAAATTAGAATTTGAACAAGTTGAATGCTTGAACATGTAGCTTGGGATCAAATCAAGTCAATCCCTAATCCACAAACCCAATCTATAAGGATGAATGAATGAATCTAGAATGGGCCAATAAGTATCTCGAGTGAGTGCACATGGGGGTGGAATATAGGAATATGCAATGGTAAATATGTATAGGAACATGGGTAAAACTAACACAAGAGTGTGCCACTTTTATGTCATTGCATTAAATCTTTTTTGTCAAGGTGGACACAAAATTAAATACAAAATAGCATGAGTATGCTAATTTCACCATTATTAATAAATATTCTTTTTAAAAATTAATATTTATAACCTTTATTTTCTTCTTTTAGCTTATGAAATAATTTTATCCTTACAATCCGCTATTAAATGTTTTTTAAAATTTTTTTCATTTTGTAAAGCCTCTCTTTGGTTAAAATATGAAAGGTTTTTAATTCTTTACTTTGCTTTTGTAATTTTATTTTAAAATGCATTAAACATTGTTTGTATGTAAAACATGTCATTATTTTTATTATTAACCATATCCTTTTACCTTATATGAACAATTGATATTTGTCTATAAGTTAAAAATATGTTAAATAAATTCTATTAATTTAAGTTTAAGATTTGTTTTAGAGAAAATTAACTTGGGTGACTTTTTAATTTCTTTTTTTTTTGTATAGTGGCGAAGGAATGTTGAAGAATATTGTAAATTACATACTAAAGCACCCTAAAAAGATTTCATTAGTGGCGGCCAAACATCCTGTGGGTCTTGATGAAACATTACAAGATTTTGAAAGATGTGTATTAGAATCTTCTGAAAAGGTAAAAATTGTGGGGATCATTGGTATGGGTGGATGTCGAAAATCTACACTAGCAAAAGAATATTACAACAAGAAAAGATTTTCCATCTACAGATGCAGTTTTGTTTGTAATGTGCGAGATACATCAGCTAAAAACTTGAATGAAAAACAGAAAAAAAATGTTCCAAGACCTTGGTGGGTCAAAAGATATAACATTTGATAATGTAGAAGAAGGAAAAACAATCCTAGCAGAACATTTGAAATATGTTCAGGTATTTATTGTCTTGGATGATGTAAATCATCTAGATCAATTAGATTCTCTATTGCCAGCAAAAGATATTCCTGGACAGGGTAGTGTGATAGTGGTCACAAATAGAGATTTTGGCATTCTAACATCTTGGGGGAATCTCTTCTAATTCAATTTACAAGATGAAAAAACTAAAACTTCAGCATGCCATGGAACTCTTTTGCTGGCATGCTTTCCTACAACCCTCTCCACTGAATGAATTTGAATATTTTATCAAAAAGTTTTTAGAAGTCTGCAAGGGCTTGCCCTTATCCCTTAAGATATTAGGAGGACTTGTACATGGAAAGTCTAAAGAATATTGGGATGCTCAATTAAATAAGGTATCCAGATTATTGCCTGAAGACATTAAAGACATACTAAAAGTGAGCTTTGATTCACTAGATGAAGAAGACAGAGAGATATTTTTAGATTTATCTTGTTTCTTTATAGGAACAGAAACACATTCGGCCATCACATTGTGGGATGGGTCTGGATGGAGTGGGGTGTGTAGTTTGGTAACACTAGTGAATAAGTGTTTGGTTGAGATAGATGGGAGAAACTGCATAAGAATGCATAATCAGCTGAGGGATCTGGGAAAAGAAATTGCAAAGACATGGTCACCATACCGCCTTTGGTTACCGCAGCAAATTAAGCACATTGAGACACAGGGGCAGGTGAGTTTAATATTATGTTTTATATGTTTCTAATATTTCAGTAAGGAAATGTTTAAGATCATTGCTTTTTTGCTTTTTATATTTTTCCATCTAGGAAAGCGCGCTGATTCGCGGAATTAAAGCGGAAACAGATGAGTTTTATGGAGAGTGCATGGAGCTTTTGAAAGGATCAGGTAGAAAGTTTAAGCGGAGTTTAGAAATCCTCCATGTTGCAAATAATTATTTTACAGAAGAATTAGCAACACTAGGTAGAAAGGATCTGGCTACGATGGGTGAACTTTCCGCATACAGCTCTTCAGTCATGGACTTCGTTGAAGAAGTTGAGATTTTTAGAGCTTCGTGAGGCTTATAAATTAGAACAACTGTGGAGCGACACTGCCGATGTAAGTATCTTCCTTTTCTTTACTGTTATTTATGCAGCCAAACATTAAATCTCTTATAGTTGTTGAACAGTCTTGCCTATTTATGCAGCCTCCTGTTCAGTTGAGAGAGCTGAAAATCATTCATGCTGAAAGTTTTCAGAGATTTCCGAGGTCAATAGGATTTCTAAAGCATTTGAAAAAGATATCCTTTGTCTCCAACGGAGCTCCTATCGAAGGTCTACCAGAAGAGTTTTGCCGTCTCCAATCGCTGGAATACCTCGAGTTAAGTGGATGTCATCAGTTAAAATCGCTGCCTAGCAAGTTCGGCGATTTGACAAATCTGCAGCATCTAAAGTTGACAAAATGCAGTGAGATCGAAGGTCTACCGGAAGAGTTTTGCAGTCTCCAATCGCTGCAGCACCTCGAGTTAAATAGATGTTATAAGCTAAAATCCCTGCCGAGCAAGTTGGGAAATTTGACAAATCTGCAGGGTCTAAATTTCATAGAGTGCTCCGAGCTCACTTACCTGTCGGAAACACTTGCGCAGCTTACTGGCCTTCAATATCTGATGATTGACCGCTGCGCCCTCACAGAATTGGTTATCCAGTCGGGGTGCTTTTCTTCATCTTCATTCTGCAGCCTCAGATATTTAAGACTATGGTGTTGTCCTGTGTCCAGGATATCAATCTCTCCACAATGTTGCCCAAGCCTGGAAACTCTAGCACTTGTTCTCAGTCACCACTTAGTAGAGATCGATAACTTGCCAGTATCACTGGAGGGGTTATATTTGATCAGTTGTCCAAATCTGAAAAGCATAAGCAGTACTTGCGGTCTGGCAGAGCTAAAGCACCTGGTTATATGGGAATGTGGGGAGCTTAAGAAAATAGAAGGATTAGAAAATTGCAGGTCACTGAAGATGTTGATAGCAAATACTTGGAGAGAGTTGCCAGTCATACAAAGTATGAAGCATATGGAGAGTTCGGGGAGACAATCGCTCCCAGCACAATTTCACTTATCACCACCAATTCACATATCAGGATTTGAACCTTGCCATCTGAACGTAATAATAGTTTTTAGATAGTTGAACTTATTATTATGTAACAAGTGTTTATTGGTTGATTATATTGTATACTTCTTGCAGAAATGTCTATCCGAATGTATAACGTGGACATCGCCTAGCGTGGAGGCGATTGTGAAGTCTTGTAGCTTTCCTGGTCTCACTTTGATTGACTCGTGCGGACAGGAGAAGACTTACACCTTTTCCCAGAGGCGTTCTTCCAATGAGGCATTGATCGTGTGCTATGATATAAAGTGTGCTTCCAATTTCATCCATCCAACTCTGCAGACGGATTGTAGACTCTGCCCGTGTACGAATGTGAAAGAAGGAAAATGGGTGTGGATAGGTGTTTTCACCCAATCTTCCCCGGGGAGAAGCGAAGTTCGGTTCGAATTATGGACATTCTCCTCTCTTCATGATGGAATGTTACAAGTTGATGGGTAGACATGGGAATGTCAGCGGTGGGTGGGGAAAAGATAGTTATGAATGCTTTTTATGAATTGCTTCAACATTTAGGAAAAAGTAGGTGACACATTATATTGGAATTTGGAAGTAAAAATTATTTAAAAAAAATTAATATTGAAAATTATAAATAAATTTAATTATTTGAAATGTTTGTAATGTAAATTAAATATTATAATTGTGTGTTTTATATATGAAATTAAAATATATTTTATTGAAGAATATTTATGTTATGTATTCAATTAAGTTAGTGCTATGAATATGTGGGAATATAGATGTAATATTTTTTAAAGTAATAATGTTTTCAATAAAAATATGATGGATTATGCTAGATTGTCATTGTTTTGTTTATTAAAGGAGTGGGGCATGTGTAAAGCAATATGTTTGATCAAATTACATATAGACACATTTTTCATGAAGGTATCTCATTTCAACAAAATATTTTATTGTATTTTATCTTATTATAAATCTTAAAATGAATCTCATTATGATACATCATGGTTGTTGTTATTGTAGTAGTGTATTTTGCACTGCTAGGATGATGAGTAGCATGTGGTAGTTTTAAAGAAGATTTTTGAAGACCAATAAAATTTAAGTACTTCTACCTTAGAAGATTGAAGGCTCTTAAGTCACATACAAACTAACCAACTAAGGGCACAACCAACCAAGAAACCAAAATTTAAAAAGTTCAAAACTAGCTAGAATTATAATTCATGGGGCCATTAAAATATCAATTGATAAACATAAGAGCCTCCCCTCTTAGTGATCTAAAGATCTTAAAGTAGTGCCAACAACTTCGCCACCTCCTACTCCAGTTGTAGCTATTGTAGTATTGCCAAAGCTCTCACTGTAAACTTGTTGCTTCTTTTGTGACCCATTCTCTTGATAAGGAGATTGCACCCTTGGGTTAACCTTAAAATGTTTTTATGCCCTCCATAGAATCTCATCCAACAGAGATGACATTGCAAACTAGTTAGAATTTTCTAGCTTATTATGCCTATGGGTGATCTTGAGAATCTGATAGCTATGGCCAGATCCTTGTAGAAGGATGTCAAATTTTATTTATAGAGAAACACAATTTAGATTTCCTTCCTTAAGACCAAAATCTCCTCCTATAAACCACAAATTGAATCATCACATTCATTTTGCTCTACCATTTGGTCCGATGAAGCTTACATACACATGCATGATTAGATATCTAGTTGGACTAGATATGTAATAGTTTGTATTGGGACCCAATTCAAATTTGCAAAAATCTTAAGTCTAGTCCCACTTTGTTGCACTTATCCAATTTTTCCCATCATAGATAACCGATCTGAGATACTTCAAATGGGTTGTCCCTTTGGTTAATTTTGTTTGTTTTGTTCCTTGTCATTCCCAATTTGCTTATCATGTGTTCAAGTTGCATAAAATCCAAAAATACTCCAAATCTGGTAGGTTTCCCTGTCATTTTCTAGCATTTCATACATTTTGTAGTTTTTCACCTTGCTACAATATGTAGGTTTTGAATTGGCTACTACATGTTCCTCCATCCTACATCTAGGTCCACTTTTGTATTGTTTTCCTGCAAATCATTTTTCAAGACTTTGCTAATTCCTTAATGTCCTTTTACCTCATTTGTAAATTTTTGACTAGATCCTACAATCCCTTCCTTATCTGCATCTAGTTCTAGATCATTTCCCTACAATTTCCTGTTCCCTTCATTTCTTTCAATCTCACCCTTTTCCACTTTTGCAAAATCTAGGTGCATTCACATAATTTTGCTTACATAATGTTGATGTCAATAAATCACTAAACCATACAAGGACACCTAAAAATCATTTATGACTATAGAAAACCACTTATCATCACCAAGAAACTACAAAACATGAAGATGCTTAGAATATTTTGAGATTCCACTCAAAATTTTGAAACCACTCTACAATTTTTGAAAACCACCTAGAAATTTGCAAGACTACCGATTTTAATGTTTGAAGCCATTGTTATGGCCAACATGTGGTTTTGGGCTAGTAGTGGAGGTGGGTGGTCAAAGCAATGAGTTTATAAGTCACTATCAATGACTAGAGGGTCATCGATGGAGATTATCACTAAGTGTCAAGTGTAGCCTAGTCATTAGCAAATAGGGGTTGACTACCTAGACCAACGGATACATAGCCCAAGCATGAGCAACAACAACATAGTTTTGAATATGGTCCAATCTCTTCTTACAAATATATATATATATATATATATATATATATATATATATATATATATATATATATATATATATATATATATATATATATATATATATATATATATATAGAAGAGGAACAGAGAGAAGCATGAAATAATGAGAAAAGAGGGGGAAAGAGAAGTTGTAGATGATTTGACTGCCATTCAAACTTCAAATGTGCATTCCCACCTATAACTACAACTTGCAAGTTTAATATTCTTTCTTTGGCCTGTGTGAGTTTCTCCTTTGATAAAATATCAAGGTAAATAATATAATATACATTTCACTTTATAATAATTAAAATATTAAAACCAATAGTTTAATATTCCCTTTCATACCTTTTCACTTGCCTGAAAATGTGTAATCTCTCCACACATCCTCTTTACCTACACAATTTACCTTGAGAATATTTTTCCCCAACATTGTCCTTTCTCTTTCTCTTGCAAATATTTATCATTCATGTGAATTTACCCTACCTCCTTTTCAAATAATAAATCCTCTTCACATTTGATTTATCTTTACAAATGTTTTCCCCTTTGCATTTCACCTATGTGTGAAACATTTTCACATATGTATATCCTCTTGAAATCACTTTCCTTCCATCCTCCCACTTATATTTCACTCTTTGAAATATCAAACATTTTAATACTTCCCTTTTCTTTTTGTCTTGTTCTACATTTCAACATATTATGCATTTTCAATTTCCATACCTCATTATTAAATATTAAAGCCAAACTTCAATATTTAATACAAATTTCAATTTATGACCTTGGCTTTTATAGAGGGGAATAAAATTTAAGCCATTATTGATAATAAGTTTCCCCATTGAATTCTTTCACAAATCAATTTAAATAATTTGTGAACTTTGAATCTCCTTATTTTAATCAAATTGATTAAACTAATATTTGAATATGTTATGTCCCTACTCCCAACCAATGGTGGGGCTTTTCTCTAACTCTTCTTTGCTTGCCTTCTCAACCCTCCAATTAGATGAGATCAACAACACAGGATAAACCTTAAAATACAAGCATCAAGTATTTCACAAGACTTTCAAAACTTTGGTAAAGCATTAAATAATATTTTCTTGTATTTGTGATGGACCCGGATGCCAACTCATCATTTAAGAACTAACTGCAAGGTTTTCCATTCTTTTAATTCTTTTAATGGAGCGGCTTTAATCTATAACATTAACTTCTCCTCACCTTTTGAGCACACTTAATAATATATGCGCACATATATTTGAGAAGGGTGGCTACCACGTTGGTTTAATTGACCAATGGCAGGGCTTTTAAGATTAAAGACAAAAATAAATAGTATAAAACCCATGCAACGATTGCTCCAATTAAATTAATCGTAGTTGTGCATTGATAACAGAAGCTCATCAATTATAATATGCGGCCTTCTTTATCTTCTATGCTATCTATCATTGTTGTGCCATTCCTTATGATATCTCTATGCTGGAGCAGCAGTGCTAAGTTGGTGCCATCCCTCATTAGTTATGCTTCCGTATATAGTATTATGTCTCTCTCTAGGCATCACATGCTTAGAGGCATTGCAAGGCCTTATTAGCTATGCCAAGCCCATTTATGGTTTGCGCCATATATACCTCTTACGCCAACTTTTGAGAACATATATGCATTGTATATTAAATAAGCTAGGTCTCTAAATTTCTAGTGTCTTTCACACGAGTTCAAATATAATTTTTACCCTCTGAATGGGGTGACCACCTCCTTCCATGCCTGGCGCCTCATTTACAATAGGATGTGCCACATATGTAATAGGTTTAACTTCTTTTAAAATTGCTGTGCTACCTCTATCATTCCCTATGTAATCCTTCTCTACAATTAGCAATCAAATGAAGTTGAACCATGGTTGAATTATCCATGCCAACACCTCAAAACCTCTGTAGAAGCCCAAATGGTGCTTGTGGGTTATATGTGACACAATTAGCTGGTAAACTCCACATCATATTTCTTTACAATGTTGTGCAGGTTAAACTTATCACATCCCTTCACGTTTTTTCCCAACGGTCACTTTGTGTTATGCTGGCGTTTACATCATGTGCTGGTACAAAATATGGGTGCGCCATGCCATTTGAATTGCACCACTATAAAATTCTTATGCCTAAGGTTAACATATAGCATCAATAACATGTGGTTGCCCCCAACTTATGATGACTATGCCATGTTTAAATAGCTTGGAGCTCCTATCGAAGGTCTACCAGATGAGTTTTGCCGTTTCCAATCGCTAGAGTACCTCGAGTTAAGTGGATGTCACAAGTTAAAATCGCTGCCTAGCAAGTTCGGCGATTTGACAAATTTGCAAGATCTACATTTAACAGAATGCAGTGAGATTGAAGGTCTACCGGAAGAGTTTTGCAGCCTCCAATAAACTAAAATCCCTGCTCAACAAGTACGGCAATTTGACAAATCTGCAGCGCCTACATTTCAGACAATGTTCCGATCTCACCTTTCTTGCAGAAACACTTGCGCAACTTACTAGCCTTCAATATCTGATGATTGACCGCTGTGCCCAGGATATTTTATCCAGTCGGCGTCCTTTTCTTTTTCATTGTGCAGCCTCAGATATTTAAGACTATGGTGTTGTCCTGTGTCCAGGATATCAATCTCTCCACAATGTTGCCCCAGCCTGGAAAATCTAACACTTGACCTCATTCACCACTTAGTAGAGATCGATAGCTTGCCAATATCACTCGAGGGCTTATATTTGACGAGTTGTCCAAATCTGAAAAGCATAAGCAGTAATTGTGGTCTGGCAGAGCTAAAGCAACTGGTTATATGGGAATGTGGGGAGCTTAAGAAAATATAAGGATTAGAAAATTGCAGGTCACTCGAGATGTTGATAACAAATACTTGGAGGGAGTTGCCAGTCATACAAAGTCTGAAGCATGTAGAGAGTTTGAGGAGACACTCGCTCCCAGCACCATTTCATATATCAGGATTTGAACTTGCCATCCGAATGTAATACTAGATGTTAGATACTTGAACTTATTATTATGTAATAAGTGTTTATTGGTTGCTTATATTGTATAAACTTCTTTCTTGCAGAACTGGCCAAGGGAATGTATAATGTGGACAGCACCTGGCGTGGAGGCGATTGTGAAGTCTTGTAGCTTTCCTGGTCTCACTTTGGTTGACTCGTGTGGACGGGAGAAGACTTTTACATTTTCGCAGAGGCGTTCTTACAACATTAGAGGGAGAATGTTACAAGTAGACATGGGATTGTCCACCAAGGCTTAAATTTTATATTTTATTATAAGTAGATTATATAAAAACCACAAAATCCTATATAAATTTTGACAGTTTGTCCAAAATCTCTTCTTTCATATGAGACAATCTTTTTAAAAGTTTGATTGTATTTTACAGCAAAAATGGCTAAATACAGCTATACAACTGTCAAATTTAAGCCCTGTGATTCCACTGCGGGGAGGAAAAGAGAGTTGGGAATGCTTTTTATGAGTTATTGCAATATTTGAGAAAAAGTAAGTGATATTTATGAGAATACATTAATAATAATAAATTTGAGTAATTATATAGGAAGTATAAATTATTTTAAGAATATTTTTAATAGTGTAAATTATATATAAATTTAATTATTTGAAATGTATGTAAGGTAAATTAAATTTTATTATTGTGTATTTTATATATAAAATTAAAAATTTTTTATTGAAGAATATTTATGTTATGTATTCAATTAAGTTAGTGGGTATGAATATGTGGGAATATGAATATATAATGTTTTTTAAGGCAATAGTTTTTTCAACAGAAACATGGTTGATAATGTTAGATTGTCACTATTGTGTTTATTAAAAGAGTAGAGCATGTGAAAGGCAATATGTTTGCTCAAATTACTTTTAAACACATATTTTTGGTGAAGGAATCTCATTTCAACAAAATATTTTATTATGTTTTATCTTCTATAAATCTTAAAATGAATCTTGTTATGATACACCATTGTTGTTGTTATTGTAGCAGTGGATTTTGCGTTGCTAGGATAATGAGTAATGTGTGTAAGTTTTAAAGAAAAGTTTGGAGGCAACACTAGAGAAGGGAAGATATCAATTATTTTCTTAATTATTGATGGGAATGAAGAATTAAAGTTTGAAATGAATATGGTGATTGCTATCTTAATTAATGGAAGGGAGACAACATAAAGACAACAATTGAATTCCAAAATTTTGATTTCAAATCTCTATTGGTTTAAATCTATCTTAAAATATTGATAGAACATGCTTTCAAAAAGATTTTGTGTTTTCAATTGTATGCTATTAAGGTTGAAGGCTGTAGTGAGATTTTTTGCACTCCCTTTATATTTTTGAATCTCTAGGGTTTTCTTCTATACATTCTCCATTTAGTCTTCATAGTGAAAAGAATTTGTTAACCACTTGGAAAGACCCTTTGGTAAATAATGGTGTAGATTAAGTGTTCAAGCCTAAAACATATTGTTCTGTCTCATATGGAGATTTTGGAATGTGAAGTCAATTTTACTTATTCCAGCAGTGACCAGCAGTCGACAACGTGTGGACCATGCAACATTGCATGCGAAAGTGCCACTCATGCTTTTATGCATGAAAATCTATCTTTAGATTTGATTTGTATTTTGCATGTATTTTTTGGTGATTATTTAAGCTAGTCAAGCTTGAATGCCAAGGTATGAGAAAAGTTTTTGTAACTACAAATTTTCTTCTGAGAATAAAATTGAAAGATCTTTGCTGGTGGATTTTTTTGTGGTACATTCCAAGTTTTCCACATAAATCTATGCTTTTTATTGCTAATTCACTATTATTTCAATTTTGTACTACTTATTTTTCTAACATGAAAATCAATACTGTTGTATGGAGAACATCGTGTAGGCTCACTATAAAGTGTTAGAATAAAAAATGTTGCATGGAGAACATCGTGTAGGCTTATTCTGAAATGTTGCGCAATCATTACAAAATAAGGCACAGCTAAATAGAGTTTCGTGATATGATAAAAAGGAGCTGTTAACTAGCTAAAGAAAGCCCGTGTAATTAAGAAGAATGGCAGACAGGAGGACAAAGTGGAATGAAGTGCAATCACTAAACAAGATTTGACACAGTTATTTCAGAATGATGCGTAATATAAATGATGCTCTGCTATGGGCACATCCTCCCAAACTTTGCGCAGCTATTCAAAATAGAGCACTACATTGGAATTAAGCTCCCAAAACAATTGTGCGACATTCTAAACTGGAGTGTAAGGTTTATTAAAAAAGGAAAAAGAATGTGCCATGAAGTAGAAAGGTGCACATGCATCTAAAGGAAGTAGAGCTCTGCAAATATGAAGGAGAATGGGACGTCAATTCAAAATACCAGTGCAACCCAACATACAAAGCATCCAAATCATGGCGCACAAGCTTCAAACACCAACGCAAGTAGCCAAATTCCTACATAGCCATTCAAAAACCTCTGCGCAAGCATAAGGAGGGTGAACGTAGCCAACGATCATTTAGCGGCCATGTGTTATTTTCAAATTGATCAAGAGCATCTCTAGAAAGAGCCAAGAATGGTGTGAAATCTTCAGGCGCAGACACCAAAGAAATAACAAGAACCGTTACGCCATTAGAGAGTGGCAAGCACTAAAGAGAGATCACAAAGGAAGGCGACCCACAAACCAGGCGCAAGTCCTCCTTATATATCATGCTGTAGCCATAGAATAGTGCTCAATTGGAATACAAGGGCACGACTAATATCCAAACACTGTGCAAGACATTCAAGCTCTAACGCCATTCTCCAACTTAGCAAAATGATTCTAAATCTTAGAACAACTCTAGAATTAATGCAACTCTAAAAGTGAAATGAAGCATAGCAATATATGAGACAAATAAGCCATAAAATTTCAATGCCCAGTGTCTACAAACAACCACTGTTAGATTAAGAAATCATCCAACATGTAGCGCATCTTTTAATATGGTAGAAGAGGTGTCATACATGCTAAAGCGCCATTGGTGGACTATCGAGTCTAGATTAGAGTGTTGACATGATAGTTCTCTTGATACAAAATCTGTTCTTTGGAGCATGTGGTCTTCCTTTGCGGAGATGTTAGATCATGATGTCATGTTGTGTTCCTAGGTTTTGTAGACGTGTAGTGGGAGCTTTGACAGTGGTCTTGTTGGTGCTCTTGGTATTGAGTACATTGGTCATTTGCTTAGAGAGCTTCATGTTGGTGTAGCGTTGTTTTTTGGAGCTTAGCATGGATTGATCATGGAGGTGCTCTTGGATACTTGGAGACTTGGGTGAGGCTAGAGTTCTCTTGGGATTAGAGAACATTTGTTGAGACAGTTAGTCTTTGGAGGTTTCAGCAAGAAGATTGAGAACCCTACACTTGGTTATGGACGTGAGTTCATTATAGACCTAGAGGAGATTGTTCTTGGAGAGAATCGTTGTGACTTGGTGTATCTTGAAGGAGCATTGTCATTCCCCACTCTTGGTTTACTCAGTGGGTTATCTTCAAATCTGTATTACCCATCCTATTTTTAGATGCATTTCTCTTTATGCTTTATCTTTTTATGGTTATGGACCTTGAGCTATGGTTATTAGTTTTGGAGGGTTCATTTGAGGGGCATTGGCATGGTTATCTCCTTGTGCATATGAGTTTGGAGTTTAGGAGATGAAATTGGGCTTGTACCTAGTTTTGGAATGGATATTTGAGTTTGATCTTCCTTGGTTGGAGATGCTTACATCCATGTTGGTTTAATCTTTGAGAATGAATAGTTGGGTGTTGTTAACATTTTTCATTTTTGAGAGGTAAAGGAGATCATACTTGGTACATGTTATCACTTGGTGGTGTTGGTAAAAGGATGTGATATGTTTTGCAACTTCTCTTTATGGTATTATGTTTCTTCCTAGAGTTTCTTATTCATCTAGTATAATCACTAGCTTGTGGTCATCTATTGTTGTTGTACTTTATTGTTTTTAAGAATAGTATGTGGTCTTTTAATGTGTATCATTTGAGATGTGGAGGACTTGGGAGAAGTGAATTTATCAAAGGTAAGAGAGTTGAGCAGAAAACTATTTGTGGAAGTATGCTCTATTTTGCAGCCGGTTGGTTGTATTTTGTAGATCATTGTGATTATTCTTGGTATTATATGGTTTATGTTGACCCACATAAGTGCACAGAGTCAATACCTCAAGAGTCAAAAATTGACTCCTCTCTTGAAAGGAGATCGAGTGATCTCCCCAAGGTCTCAAAGGGTACCAGGTCTTGGTAAAATGAGATGGCTCAGTTGTGGAATGTATGCTCTTTGACAAGGGGCATGGTGTAATGGTGAAGAAATAGTTGTTGTGTGTTCAAGCTCTGTATGTTGCATTTGTAATGGTCCTCATGGAAACAAAAGAGGTTTTATGTTTAACAAATTTAACTTCATTCCTCTATTTTATGAAGACAATCATAAAGAGGAACATGCCACCTAACACGTTTTCATTGATTTTACAAAAATGTTCCACATTTCATCGTGAAATCAAAACAACTAGACTACCTAGTCTAAAATATATTCTAACCATCTAAAAAAATGCAAAAGATGAGAGAGGTAAAGAGGAGAAACAAGAAAAGAAACTGGAAAAGGAGAAAGGAGGGGAAGTGGGTTGTTATTTACAAAATTAGCCATTAGCTTGAACATATTTTCTAAAACACATGTTTAACAATCTAAATCTATGTCAGTTTTAACTCATCATGAACATTAAGTTGTATAAGCATCTAAGGGGAATTGATATAAAATATGTGTTTGAAATGAGAAATCAAATGAAACATAACAACCACCATGAAAAGATGAGCAGGCCATTATCTATGAACCCATATCAAACATCCATTAAATTCAAATCAATGTGTTTACAGAAAGAAATATGCCAAATACAATAGTTGCAAATGCAAATTAACATACTCAATTTACAAACAGAGAGACTTCTTTCACCATGTCACATGTGCAAAAGAGAGGACTTAAGCTCTTTACAACTCCACTCCTCTTTCACACTTCTCAACTTCATTAAACAAACACAAAATTAAAAATGGCTCTGTCTGCTCTATTGTAGTGAGCATCAAGATAGATAAAGAGTCCCAAAAAATGAATCCTTTTAAAACAGAACTCCTCCCCCTCTCTACACCTCTTGATTTTTCATTTTTAATGGTATCTTTTCTGACCTGTGGTATGCCTCCCTTATACATTAGTGACTCCTAAGGTGTTGATAGGAAACCTCTAAGAATCCAGTTGCCTCCTATTTCTTCTTCTCCACGCCACTACTCAACCTTTTAAATGTCGTTCCAATTCATTGAACATAGTGGCTTGTTTTTGCTTCTTTATGAAAGTGTCTTCCTCCATATCCACACACCTATGTCTTTCCTCCTAATAGAAATTTTCTATTTAAAATGCAGCCCATCCCTTTTGAATGTTGTTATGCCTATGTGGATAGGCATCTCTCTATCGATCAAATGGTTATTTTTTGCTACACATGCCTACCCATGCCGATTAAATAGAGTTTGTCTCCTAGCTTGGCCAATTGCATTTAATTTTCAGCTAGAAGAGTCGATTGAAAGAGTCCATAATCACAGCCTTCATACTCTATGACTGGCATAAAACATATTCTAAATTAATCACCTGCACCATACATCTAAAAGGAAACAAAATAAGCACATCCATTAAATAGAGGGTTGAAATAAATATTAGAATAGATGTTCTCAGTTTCCACTTGAGATTTAAAATTACTATTCTTTTTCTTATAAATAATCTAAAGATTAAAATAGAACCCATAATATTAAATTATGAATATAGTTAGATAAACGATAAAATCCGATAATACATAAAGATTTAGGTGAAATGAATATAAATCTCAACTTATTTTCTATAATATAAATATAATAAATAAAAATCTTCTCTATAATTATACCAATAAAAGCAAAAGATTTTATTGCATAAGAAAGATAGTTACAAAAGTACATGAGTATGACAATCGATAAGGATCATCACACTGGAAGTTTTCTACACAATTTCTGATTATCCAGATCACACTAGGCATAGATCAAGAGCATACTCTTGTGATCCTAAGACTCATCCTGAACCTTTACTAATCTTTCAATTGAACTTCGAATGCCTACAATAAGGCTAAAGGTCCTTATTTATAGCCAATAGATCTCAAAATTCTATAAACTATCCAAGAGATCTGTCCATAAAAAAATGGCACGTAGCAACCACTGTTGGAGTGGATAGCTGTTAGGCAGTCATGTCCATAAGCATTAATAACAGTAGAAAGAAAAGACAATCACTTTGGACACTCCATAAGTGAGGATGACCTGCTTTACACCCAAAAGCAAATATGGGTATTTTGCTTTTTCTGACAGGGTTGCGTCCTGTTGTTGGTTCATAACATGGTCGACGTCACGGCACAGACAAACCCATGTGCTAGTCTATTCCAAAAATAGTTGGAGGAAGAAGATTTCTAGGAATAGGTTGGAAGGCATTGTCCATGTCATCATTTCTTCTTCTGAAGGCATAGATTATTTTTGTTATCTCTTTCGGATAGGCTAGGTCTAGTTCAATTCAAACTACTAATAGTTTTGGAAGGAGAGCATGTTCCATTTCATCAATTACTGCTCTTGAAAACCAATTATGTACCATTGGATAATATTCTACTTTGGGTATGTGGTAATAGCTTGGATCAGATAGATAGTCTGTCATGCCTTTTGAAACCGCCCATGAAAAATTACCATGAATATAATAAAAAAATTCTTCTATATCAATTGGTAAAACTTGATCGTTATATCCAGCAAAGAAATCTGCAAAATCTTCAAACTCAGTTTGAGGTATAGTAATGCTGTTGATAGATCCATACTTGGCACATTTTAACAGATTTTTCTTCATTTTTACCTCCCAATTCATGGGTATAAAGGAGTGAGGCAAATGACAAAGGAAAATGCATTTCTAATTGAAAAGGCCAGATTAGCTTCCTCTAATCCAAATTATTCTAAGAAGGCAACTTGTTCTTTTGGTTGAAGAATTCCTTTTTCATAATTTTTTGAAATGTGGTTTCTTAATTCTTGAAGGCATTTATTAAGGAAGTAAACCTGAAGAATAGGATCAATGATTTCAGGTGGGAGTTGAGGAACAAAAATTAGATTACCTTCTTCATCTTGTGTCTCATAAACTTCTGTGCCATCTTCTCTTAGGAGGGTTTCTGCAAGTTCAATCAAGATGCTAGCTGGTTCAACAAATTTTGACATTTCTCTAGTCAGGCTATCTGCCAATGGATTATTATCCCCTTTTATCCATTCAGTATCAAAATCATAGCTGATAAAATCAAGATACCACCTTGCAATTCTACCATGGGCTAGGTCCTTGTCTAGTGTTTTCTTCAATAGATACCTCATAGGCTGACTATTTGTCCTCACAATGAAGTGTGCTAGTTTGAGGAAGATCTTGAATTTCTGAATCCCTTTCTTGACAGAAAAAATTTCATTTTCATAGATTGTATATCTGCATTCTGTATCAGTAAAGGCTCCTAGCTTGTAACCATAGATTTGTGCTCCTTTCAGAGGGATTTCCTACAATAATACAACACTCCAGACATTATCAGATGCATCAGTATACAAAATTAATAGATATCCTTCCTATGGCATATGCAGAGTAGGAAGATGTTCGCATTTTTCTTTGATTCTCTTGACGATTTCAGTCAGTTCTTCATTCTAACCTTGTTTTCCATCTTTTAGTTGTCCTTGAATTTTGGCCCTATCTTTAGCCAAACCATTGTAGAAAGGAGAAACATAATTGAGACAACCCAAAAATCTTTGAATTTGTTTTTTCCCAATTAATTAATTAGGGAATTCATTTATATGCTTCAAAATATGGGGCTGTAATTTTATCTTTCCTTCAGAGAAAATCAATACAAGAAAATCAATTTCTTCTTTCCCAATGACCATTTTCTTGGTAGATAGACAAATCCCATGATCTCTAATGGCATTGTAAAGAAGTTCTAAATGTTTCAAATGTTTAGAAGAATCAGAAGAAAAAATAATTATATCATCAATGTAAACAACACAAAATTCTTTAAGATTTCTTAAGGCTTTATCCATTCTCCTCTGAAAATAAGAAGGTGTAGTTTTTAACCCAAATGGCATTACATTCCATTCATACAATCCTTGAGGAACAGAGAAGGTTGTTTTATATCTGTCTTCTTCCTTAACTTTGACCTACCAGAATCCTGACTTGCACTCAACCTTAGAAAATATTCTTTTAGAGGTTGCTCTCATAATCAGATTAGTACTGAATGGTATAGGATAATTGAATAGAAGAATAATATCATTCAGAGGCTTGTAATTGTAGCAAAACCTTTTCTTACCTCTTTCTTTCTCTGCTCTCTTATTTACAAAGAATGCTGGGCAGCTGAATGGACTATTACTTTCTCTAATAAAATGACCTTGCAACAATTCATCAAAATGTTCATCCATTTCTTTTACCTTAGTGGGACTCATCAGATATGCTGGATCAAATGAGATCATAGATTGGCATTGTAGTTTTATCTTTATTTCACATTCTTCATGTTCCTTTGACCAAAATTGTAGGGGATTTAAACTGCAACAATCTTGTTCAAATTTGGATTTGATTGGTTCTAGTAGTAGTGGCAATTTTTATCCCTAAAGATTGGCACTTTATTTTCTTCCTGACTTCATAGGTTTCTTGTCAAATTTGTAATTAACTACTTTTAAAGTAGGAATTTTTATTGGGCCATCTTCATGCCACAGAGATATCTCATGAGTTCTAAGAAGAAAAGGCGGGTATTTAGTCAGGAATAAAAATCCTAATAAAACATCACCTCTTAGATCATCCAACTCAATAAAGTTAGTGACAAACTTCTTCCCCTGTATTTCAATGGTCACATCTTGAGCATATCTCCCCATCTGAACTTGTTGCCCATTGATCGCATAGCCCATTGGAAGTTCTAGTTTTTGTTTCTAGAATTCTGGAGGAATTGCATTGGCTTTTGTAAAACTTCTAGAAGAACCAGAGTCTACAAAGGCATCCATAGGAATTGGCTTATATCCTGGAAAACAGAAATTTATCCTAGTGTATGTACAATTTTTAGCAAGATATAAAGCATTAGCTTGTTCTCTAGATTTGGATCTATTACTGCTTGATGAAGATTCCTCTTGGCTATCAGCTTTGAACAAAATTTCTCAAATTTCCCCCACTGCAGAAGTATGTTTAGTAAGTTCTTTTTATTGGAGGTAGAATTGGTGAGAAAGATTTTAGATATCCTCGGTAAGGTGATCTAACTTAGAGCCTAAATCATCAAGGGGCTTAGCAATTTTCTTAGCAGATTTTTCGGAAGGAAGTGGTGAAGGGGAGCAAGATAAAACAACTTTCTTTTTCCATATTGGATAGATATATCCATGAGACGAAGAAGCTTTTGATCCTTGGAGTTGTTTCTTAAGAGAGTCTCATTTGGCTTCCAATGTCTTGATGTCCTTAACTTGCTTTTTGATAGTTATTC